>JASDFA010000018.1:94535000-96015625 GCA_035772735.1 Datura wrightii | reverse complement strand
AAATAATCACATTTTAGGATAAGTTCTACTTTCATATTTCTTTATTTATTTATTATTTATTTTTAAAAATAAAAGAAAATTTATAAAAATATTTTCTCTTAATTAAGTTTTTACAAGATAGTGATTTTGATATTTTTTTAATAATATTCTTTTTCTAACTGTTTAAGATTTTTAATATATATATATATATACACGCTATAACAACCTGCATGTCATTACGAAGGGGGATGGACTTAGAACACTCGAAAAGCTAGAATCTGTAGATAATGGTGGTGAAAATAGCTAAGTGTTAAAAAATGATTTTTGGGGGAGCCACTGGTTTCGGGGGACCACTACAGCAGTAGGATATCTGCTGCAGCGAGATTGTGTTGACGGTTGGAATAAACCATAACAGATCGGGGAATTAACCGCCGGATCCGCTGTAGCGATTTCGTGACCGCTGTAGTGGGTCTGTTGCAGCGGAAATGTGACTGCTGCAACAGACGACAGGAATCAAAAAGTGAGTTTAAGTGGAATTTTTGGGGTTATACCCCATTATTTTAAAAAACACGATCAGAAGGGTTAGAAGACAATTTTTTCCTCCAGAGCAGTGAATTCGTCTCCCAAGGTAAGTTTCTTGATCCTCTATCTTAATGGTGGATATTGTTAACCCTAGAATTCATATAGAATCTTTCATGGTGGAATTTTTAAGTTGATAAAACCCTACGCTGATAGACTAGGGTTGAATCATGGGGAAGTTTGATTAGAGGTTTTGAGGAGTATTGATCATTCGTAGAGGTTTACTTGCTTGAGAATGTGGGTTATGCAGGAATTGGGACCTAGAACTAGGTGGAATTGAGGTTTTACTTTTCAAAGTGCCCAGAAGGGAAGGGTTTGAACTTCTAAGACCCCTTATTTGAAGAGTAAATACTGAAATTACTCTATATTATATTGTAGATTTTGAACTTTCCGAGGCATTGAAAAAGGGAAAAGGTCCTATGGAGTAGCTGACTTTCATACCCAAAAGACGAGGTAGGTTATGGTTTAAGGGAAATAGACCCTATTTAATGGTGTATATGTTTTGTGCAATGATGATATGTGATTGGTCTGCAGATATTACATGTTATGAAACTTTACAGTTGAATGAAATGTTGAAGTAATATAGATATGATGTGGTATGTGAACTATTGTGAAATTGTGTTGAATGGTTAAGTGAAGTTCCTTTGCATTACCATTAAGATGTCAGATGGTTTGTATTTACGCAAGTGAGGGAGTAGATTGTAAACTCCCAAGTATTTAAATAATTCACCCTATATATTTAGTTGAATGAGAATGGTTAAGGATAGTAATAATATCCTAATATGAGAGGCTCATGCCCGAAGGGAGCATCCGCGCGAGCGATATTGGTTGAGTGGCTCGTGTCCAAGGGAGAAATCGAATGAGCATATGAGTGGGAGTAGGTACCACGCTGATATAGTACATGAATTTCTAGAGTCTCCTGTTGGTCATCACTAGAAGGGTAGAAATAAGATCCTCTAGCGTGTGTGTACACTGATATTGATGATGAAGTCTTAATGGAGACATGGCGGAGGCGTGTGCATGACATGTCTCTCTTTGTTCTATTTTATGATATTTTTGTAGCTTATTACAATTCAGAATAAGTTTGTGTTAAGTGTTGGATTTGAGTGTGTGAATCCTGTACTTATAACCTGAATTGAGGATGGTGGAAAAAGGTTAAGTGTGAATTGATTAACAATTATTGATGTTGATTTTGTTATCCTTGTGATGAAGTGTTTAACCCACATGTGATGATGAGTAAATATGATTGGTGTTAAAAGCTCGTATCATCTGATTGAATATCTGAATGTGTGAATTATTGAAAATTGGTGAATTAATGAAAGGTGCAGCTAAATCGAGCTACTGCCTCAAGAAATACCGTTGTAGCGGAACTACTTCCGCCGCGGGGAGACTGCTATAGCGATCAAGAGACCACTGCAGCAAGAGGCTCAATCCAATGAGCAGGTTGGTTGTCACCTGTACAGAGTTAGTGTACTTGAATTGTTTACTGTACTTATGTATGACGTTTGGGACTGGTTTCATATTATTGTTACCTTACTTATATGTTATTATATAAGGTCGGCCGATGATGCCAATCAGTACTGTGTTTTGTACTGACCCTACTCCTGCATTTCTTTTCGGAGTGCAGAATATAATCCAGGAAGCTCTTTTCGTCCCCACCTATAATAATAGCGAGTTCTTAAAAGGTGAGCGAGCTTGATGGCAGACGGTCCCACTCCTTCGATAAAGATGTCTCTCCTTCAGACTCTTCAGCATTTTTTGTTTTTGTTTAGTTTAAATATTCCTAGATTGTACTTAGACGTTGAAGTGTAATGAATTTCGAATCTTGGTAAGATTTTGCTATTTTTGGGTTTAGTTGGTTATAATTTTTGGATATTACAATTCATTTCATTTTATTACATTGTTATTTCTTCTTGTATGGTTGATGATGCGGTAGTTGTTGGGAATTGTTGGTTCCCTCACTTGGGGGTTAGTGTGGGTACCAATCACGGTCATTTGGATCATGAAAAAGTTGGTACTAGAGCCCAATTCGTCGATCTCACTGCACTAAGATGGGTCTTGTAGAGTCTTGCGGATCGATGCAGAGACGTCCGTAACTTATCTTCGAGAGGCTATAGGACTTTAGGAAAATCATTTTTTCTCCCTTTTCATACGATTACTTGATTTCAATTAGTATTTGGTGATCCAAATTGGTATCTAACAACTATTATTTCTTTCTCCCACAGATGGAGAGAACACGTGCTAACGAAGCCAAGAAGCACGCCCGAGCCAGCAGCAGCAGTCGAAAACAGAGGAAGGGGCTGAGGACGCGGGCAAAGGCTTGCCACAGCCAGAGGAGGTGTTCACGCTCCTACTCCAGTCAGAGAGAAGACAGCATCTCCAGTACCACCCGAGTTTAAGAAAAGCTGGCGATAGAGGTAGAGGTACCGACACAGAGAGAGGTTCCTGTTTATACAGCATCCTTCGAGGTTCTGGCTTAGGTTTTAAATCTCCTGAGTAGCCTCGTGGGTAAGGGGCAGTGCCAGCAACTCCTGGCGGGCAGCAATCACAGATCCTGCATGTGGCTGCGGTGGCACCTCGCATTGATGACATATCTAACACAGTCGTGTTCCTCGGGTCGGTGGTTGGGCCTGTGATGACAGGGGAAGAGCATGATTTATTCTGAAGGTTCATTAACATGAAGCCTCCACTTTTTATAGGATTGAGGCGGAGGACGCCTATGAGTTTATTATTGACTACCATGAGAGGCTCCATAAGATGAGGGCAGTGGAGAAGTATAGGGTGGAGTTCATCACCTTCTTGTTTATGGGTGATGCAAGGCTATAGTGGAGAGATTTTGTGGAGTGCAAACCAACAAGGTCACCACTGGTGACTTGGGCCAAGTTCTACTCCACATTTCTAGAGAAATATGTATCCCGTACCTTGAGAGATAGGAGACGGGATGAGTTCACCATTATCGAGCAAGGGAGATCTTCTGTTGCAGCCTACGTGGCCCAACTCCATTCGCTATCCAGGTATGCTCTACCCTTATTTCCTACAGAGGAAGAGAGGATCAGGCAGTTTGTTAAAGGTCTGAATATAGGTCTCCAGTTATTGACTCTTCAGATGGTCTCCTCAGGTAAGACCTTTCAAGAGGTAGTATAGCATGTGAAGAATGTAGAGGGGGTGAGGCAAGAATGGTATGCAAAGAGTGCCAAGAAGAAGTCTTGGAGAGTAGGTTCCTACAGTGGCCCTGTTGCTAGGACTCTGGTACCACAGGATTTCTCTAGGTATCCTATTCAGTCATCTATTTAGGTGTTAGCCGAAGGTCTGCTAGGAACAGCTCCACGACCAACAAGGGAAGTCGGGGGTACTCAGCTTGTTCGCTCAAACTTCGGGGCTCGTCCTATTTCTGCTATTCCGACTCATAGGCCTGTGATAGAGAAGGTATACCACAAGTGTGGGGAGTATGGCCACATTTGCAGATGGTGTCCTAGGTTTGGTCAGAGCAGACAGATCATCCCGCACCAAGATCCTCGAGCTCCGACCCCTGTTGGAAGAGGAGGTGGTGCATTCAGCAGAAATCGTCCATAGCTTGGGTAAGGTAGTCAGCCAACCGTCAGAGGTGGTGCTCAGTAGAGTAGAGGAGGTGCTCAGATGGGTAGGGGTGGCACAGCCCTATGAGGGGGAGGGGGGTTTTCTTAGGCAGGTAATCAGACCCATTTTTATGTTTTCCCTAGTAGGCCAGAGGCAGAGGCTTCAGATGCCGTTATTACAGGTATTATCCTTGTCTATTACCGAGTGGCTATGACATTGTTTTATCCGGGTTCTACTTTCTCTTATGTGTGTACTTACTTTGCCTTGGGATTGAAACTTGTGTATGATGTGCTTGTTGTCCCTATTTATGTGTCTACTCCTATTGGGGACTTTGTGGTGGTTAGATAGAGTCTAATGTTTTGTGGATTTCATGGGTTGAAACTCAGGCTGATTTGGTAATCTTAGACATGGTAGATTTTGATATGATTCTGGAAATAAGTTGGTTATCCCTTTACCATGTCATTCTAGATTGCCATGACCGTCACTATATCAGGGCCAAGGTTGTCCAAGTTGGAGTTGAAAGGGAACTGTAGCCTTGCTCCTAAGAAACTCATTTTGTATATTCGTGCCCGTAAATTCATAGAGCGAGGTTGTTCGATGTATCTAGCGCATATTTAGGATACTAATTCTGAGGGTCCTTCTATAGAGTTAGTCATGAATATGAATAACTAAAATAATGAGGAACAATAAGAGACTCTTCATAACCAACACCATCACAATAAAACTTACATGATGCCCCAACTATCACACTCAAGTGGGCAGAGCCGTCCCAAACCTTGTTAGGGCTAAGAAAGATACCATGATATTGATATCAAGCTGAGGCCCCTTGTGGGTGGGGAAAACTCTCATGGGAGATCCCAAAATAAATAAACACCTACATTGGCGCGCAACTCTGAGATCGGAGAACCTTGAAACCCAAGCCTACTCGGTGCTAGACACTACTCCCAAAATCATGCATAGTGCTCCCATCTTTTTTCAATGAAGCTGAAATCATAATTAAATGAATAATCTGAAATTTGAATATGGGGAGTCCTGGATCCAAACATACCATAAGCTGAATTAGGAGTATTGACTCCAAACCATATGGTGAGTTGATATTATAAAACTGAGCTGAATCATGAAAATATACTTAACTTGTTTGGGCTTGTCCAAATCTTAAAATCATGCACACCTGAAATAGACTTCATAAGTCAAAATCATGTAGTCATACATGGGTAATTTATAAATATTCATTCATTCTAGATATCTTATCATACTTGAAATCATGAATCATAAACTTGACTTTTCATAAAACTTGCATAATAGGGCATAATTTCTAATTACTTAAAATCATGAATTTATAATCAATTTGTGTATAAAATCTGCCATAAATCTTACAATATGCTTTGGAACATAAGGAATATTGACCCATATACATATCATACATAATTTCATAAAATTAGGTTAAAACCCTATAAGATCATATACTTGAACTAGAACTTGAATTCATGAACTTGACAAGAAAGGAAACTCTCATTCAAAGCCTACATATCTGGATAAACTGATCCTCAATTTATTCTTGAAAGCCTAAGAGAATTGGGGAAGAATTGAGGGAATTCTATATTGATCTTCCAAGAGAATTCAAAGCTTTGCATACATGGAGAAAGCCTAATGAATTGATATAGGCTAAACCCTGTTAAAACACTCCTTTCAGGGGTTAAAATGATGTAGTTTGGGACTTAGGAGCTTAGAATTTACGGAAATATCCTTAATGATTTCGCAGGAAAAAAGGTACCGCCAGATGCCAGGAGCCATACCATGGGTCGTACCTCAAAACAACGGCCCGTGGTTTCCTCCCATTTCCAGATCTACCTTACTCTCTTTTTCTCTGATCTTCAATGTCGGCTAGATAGGATGGTCATTACTTGATACAATGGCTCGTCACTTCTTCTCGTTGTCACCACTGACTTCATGCATGGTTTCTGAATCCTCCCAAACAACTCAAATAACGGGTTGTACCTTGTGATGACGGGTCATTGGACCCATCTGTTGCTACTGCTTCCAATTCCTCTACTCCTTCCCATGAGTACAAATAATGACTCATTGTTCCCTACAATGAGTCGTACCATGAATCGTACCATCCAACCCTGACACCTCAGAGACAAACAACGACTCCAGACCATGGTTCATTAAATCAACCAATGGGTCGTACCTTGACTCTTTGGTCCTGGAACCTGTCAACCAAAAACTTATCACGACTCAGTCCTACGGCCCGTTACTCCTTCTAAGACATTTTTCAAACTTTTTCTGCTAATCATATTTCCAATCTCGAGTCAAGTCTTAGGAACTTTTGGAGTGTTACATTATCTCCCCTTGGGAAGATTCATCCTAGAATATGGTTTAAGCATATTGAAAGGCTGGAGAAAGAACTGCAATCCGAAATACTAAACATCTGAAGCTGAAAAGTAACGGAGTGACTGACTCCGGACTAATACACATGGATGAACTAAATTCATGAAACATACATACATGCTAAAACATGAAAGGAACTAAGAGACATGAACTTGACATGAAATTACACAGAGTACTAAGTAGAAAACTGATACCTCATGATGGAAGCGGGTATCTAACCATTATATCTGCTTCGGCTTCCCACGTAGCTCCTCAACAAGCTAATTCCTCCATAAAACCTTCACGAAAGCTATTTCTTTGTTTCTTAACTTCTAAACCTGATGATCAAGGATCTAAACCAGAACCTCTTCATAGGTAAGGCTATCCTTCACACCTATGCTCTCCACCGGAACAACTGAGGTCGGGTTACCAATGCACTTCTTTAATAGAGACACATGGAAAAATAGATGTACCGAGGTTAACTCTACTGGTAGCTCCAACTTATATGCCACTTTGCCAACTAACCTTAGAATCCTATAAGGTACAACAAATCGGGGACTTAGCTTCCCTTTCTTTCCGAACCTCATAACTCCCTTCATGGGAGACACCTTCAAAAAATACCCAATCATCAACTTCAAATTCGAGCTCTCTCCATCTAACATCCGCATCACATTTTTGACGACTCTGAGTTATTTTCAGCCTTTCCCAAATAAGTTGTACTTTCTCCATGGACTCATTAACTAAATCTGGCCCTACCAATGTAGCTTCACCTACTTCAAACCATTCGATAGGTGATCTACACCTTCACACATAAAGGGCCCCAAATGGAGCCATCTGAATGCTGGAGTGGTAATTGTTATTGTATGCAAACTCGATGAGAGGAAAGGATCATCCCAACTACCCTTGAAATTAATCATGCATGCTCTCAACATATCCTCAAGATTCTAAATGGTCCGCGCAGCCTGACCATCTATCTACGGATGAAAAGTCATGCTAAGCTTGACCTAAGTACCAAGTCCCTTCTGAAACAATCTCTAAAATTGTAAAGTAAACTGAGCACCTCTATCTGAGATGATGGAAAAGAGAACTCCATGCAGTTGAACTAACTCCCGAATGTACAATCTAGCATATCATCAGCTGAATCAGTAGTTTTGGCCTACAGAAAATGTGTTGCTCTGGTCAACCTGTCTACAACCACCCAAATAGAGTCATACTGTCGGCGTGTATGAGGCAACCCTGTGATAAAGTCCATCTTAATCACTTTCCACTTTCAAGTAGGGATACTTATGTCTTGTAGCATACTTCTAGGTCACTAATGCTAAACTTTCACTTGTTGACAATTTAGGCACTTAGCCACAAACTCCGTTATGTCCTTCTTCATGCCAAAGGAAATTGATGAGTGAAAAGAATAAAGGTGAAGCAAGAGAAGAAATGTCCTTAATGAAAGTGTGATGTATTAAAAGCGCTTAGGGAAGATAGTCACTATTATTGGTCAGAATAGTACCTACCCATCCCTTAGCTTACATTACAACCTGATAAGTCCTACTTGATATTACTTTCAGACATTCCTAAATTAGCGGAGTAATACACTAAAGGCAAGCTTATGGGTCAATACATGATGCATGTGAATTCTTTGCGAGAGTGAGTTGAATTCTTATTCATATACCCATACATGTTATAATTGGAAAACTTGCGAGTGAAAAATGGGTATTTATCTTGTTGTGAGGGCACATGTTTGAGAAAAGATAGCATGTTGGACTTCTTGATTGGCTAATGTGCATGAGTTTGTTGTGGTTGTAGAGTAGATTCTTGAGGTTAGGAGGTTTTAACTTGCTTGTATTGGATTTGAATTGTGCTTTATATATATATATATATATATATATATATATATATATATATATATATTTAAATTTGCCATCTAAATCAGTCATTGTAGCCTTAATTGGAGTCGTTTTGCACCAGTTGGTAATTTGTGAGACTTCCTCATGCATGAGATATAAAGGATTTGTTTCAAGGACGGACAAGACTTTAAGTGTGGGGTAGTGATCTTGGGCATATTTACATGCTCAAATACTATTTTATACCCATGTTATACCTTAATTTAAGAATAATCTCATGTATTTTGTGTAATTTGTGGCCATGGACTAACAAATATGATTAGCTCTCTTTGTAGGTTGAAATTACCAATGTATGGAGCTCAAACTAAAAATAATGGTCCTAATCTTGAAGATAAATGCTAAGGGACGGATTATGGATGGTGAGACAAGCTAAAAAGGACATTTGGAGTCAATTCCGTGCCACGGACAAGCATTGGGGTATCCAACAATGTGGCACGGAGCAAAGAATTAATTTATATAAATAGGGGCTACAAAACAGTGAGCATCTGCGACAGCAGAGTGTCATGGAGGCAAATCTCCGCAATAGCCAGCATGTCACGGAGGCAAATCACCACGATGGGTAGCGTGGCCTGAAGCTGTTTCACCACAGGCCAAAATTTTGAATTTTTTCAACTTATTATAAATTGAACTCTTAGCTACTAAATTGATTATAATGAAATATTTTGGGAAGAATAGAAAGGAGCGAAGGGAGAATGAAGGAACTTCTACTTAGGGTTTGATTTCTTTTATTCTCTTTAATTCATTCTTGTAAATTCTTTAATTCAAAGATGTTTCTGAGTGACTATATGAACAGGAGTGGCTAAAACCCTTCTTCTAGGGTTGAGGCAACATGATATGAATGTAATTGCATGAATTCATCTTTGGTTCAAGTTTTTTTTTTTTTTTTGTCTTGAGTTCTTATTAACTATTGTTGTAATGCTTGATCACCATAGAAACACACTTGTTAAGCATAGACAAAAGCTCAAAAGAGTAACCCTAGGTTAGAACGAGAGAATGAAGGGAGAAAGTTCTTTCCTTTAAGATAGAAGTCAAGGTTGGGATAAAATTATACATAATTTGCCTTGCTTGGTTAATAAAATGGGAAGATAGCTAGACACCGGCTTAGAATTGTCACATCACCGCTCGTAGAAGTAGTTGTGAAACTAAGTTAGGTTAAATGATTAGAGGTACGAAAGTCCATAATCAAAGGCATAAACCTCGTGAACCACATCCACATTGTTACTTGCTCATGAATTAGGATGTCACATCCCCGCTCAATGATGTAGGTATGAGACTAATTTGTTGTGTTTAGAGGCTCGAAGACCATGAACATTGCATATCAACTCTATGAGACATGTCGCGTCCCATTTTTCTCGCGAAAAGCGGAACTCGACACGTGACAACTCTTTTAGGATAATTAATATGAAGAGTCGCCACCTAACGAATTAAGGTGCGTTAGGGCACCATTCTAAATTAAAAAAATTGTTTGAACTAGCCTAGGTCTCCAGAGTCGGGTAAGGGTTCAAGTTACCTCAAAAGGAAGGTGTTAGGCACCTTTTAAGGTCCACAAATGTGGGTCCTTCCGGATTCATTAATTATGTGGGGAAACAAGTATTAAAGCAAGGTCAATTATTTTATTTAAGTCTAACATAGCTAAGTAATTAAGCATATAAAGTTAATCATTTAATTAAAACAAGTCTAATTAACTAGGTGATTAAACATGCAAAGTTTTTTTTAATAAAAAATACACTCACTCTACAAACATTTGTTCAAGCATAAAAGGAGAGAAGACGTATCTGTTCGCTTCCAATAAAACACTTAAAGTATGAATAAAACAGACAAGCAAGAGAAACTAAATAGAAAAATTAGTAGAGTAAAGGATAAAGAAAGTAATTTGGTTGCTTCCAAACATAATACTAAAATAAATAATAAATTATTAATATATAGATTTAAGGTTAAAAGAGCGGGATCAAGGTATGACAAGGCTAAAAACGGGCCCAATGCGACGTTACTCCCATCTATTCTATTTTTATATGATCGACTTTCTTAAACGCTTTAAGACAAGACAAAAAGAGTTTTTTAAAGAATTGTTCAAGAATACTAAAAAAATATTTCAGCATTTAAAGTCATGTAATACTATATATATATATATATATATATATATATATATATATATATATATAACTTTTTGAATATTTAGATTATATGAGAACATGTTAATTTTAATATAATAGTAAAAGCTGTCAAGTTTCAAGGCCTTTAAAAGTGACATATAAAATTAGAAAAGAAGGAAGTAACGAGTTTCTTTATTTTTCATAAAGATATATATATATATATATATATATATATATATATATATATACTTCATACAAGAAGTCAACTAGCCTGCCAGTTTCATCGTTTCCCTAAATGTACCTGGCCCCTCTCAGGTGACAATTCCACTTGAGCTCTCTTCACACATTGACTCCTCTCAACATGGTTGAACTCCAAGCAATGTCATTCCATTGTGATGTACATGTAAAAAAATTATTCTAAAAGGGTGAGAGTATGTATGTTTTTAATGTTTAACTAATCAAAATAAAATAATAAAAATTAGTAATCGATCTGAAAACATGTAAAGAAAAAGAGTTTAATGAGAGAGTTTTCCAACTCTTTTAACGTGCAATGAGATTTGAAATAAATTTGTATTTCATTTTATTCTTTTCTCATTTGTAATGATTAATTAGGCCTTAATTGTCTAGCTAACTATTATTAAATCAATATCTCACAGTCCATTTCATAGAAGCTAAATGTTCAGTTCACCACAACATACTAATTGTTCATTTAGTCGAGTGCGACTTAAACCAATTTAAATATTTTTATCATACACTACAGTAAACTATTCAAACTAAACAATTTCATAAAAATGAAAATAATAATAGTAAAATGAAGCAACTTATTTCCTAACAAATTCTATTAGTAATGATATGAATTCATCTATATAATTTAATCAAATAAGACAGAATGATTTCAAAAGATAAATGAATATAAATTCTCCAGAGCTTAACATGCAGCAACATTTTATATATCAAACTAAATAATGGAACTAAGTAGACTTTAACAATAAATCAATTTTCTCCAATTCTTCTAGGCAAAGTCTAACAACAAACTAAGATTTTTATTTTCCTTTTAAAAGAGATGTAAATAAACTGCTAATATAATAAACTAATTATCGCCATAAAATCCAAGAAAAAAGTATTCACATTTAACTGTAGTGAACCAACAAGAAACCAAACAAATATCATCTAAATATAAACGAGAAGTAATGTTGAAAGTTAAAGAACGAGCAAAGTTAGAGTTAGACCTTTAGTAGAAACCTCCTTGTAATATATTAATGAACAGGAACCTCGATGGACTCGAACACTTGAACCCAACTCAGAAACGTTGGTTAAACTCTATTGAAAATACTCTATCTTGGGAAGTTGTTATGCAGGTGGTGAATGCTCGGAAGAGCTCAATTTCAATAGTGAGGATCCTATTGTTTTTTGACTGTATGTGCTCTATTTCGGGTAGAGCTATGGTGTCACAATGATTGTTTTAATAGAGAAATAAAGACAGACGACGGTGTGGTGGTACCGAAGTTATTACATGATATTGACTACGACATCGTCCCCGTTAGAGTGATGCTCTTTAATTTTTTGAGTGGCCTATGAAGTATTTTCCATGGTCTTTTTGAAAGCTTTAAGCAGTTGCTTTCTCCCCATTCTGAGTGTTGCAGCTGATGGTTTTCCTCCTTTTTTTTGGAAGTATCGTGCCTTTTTTTTTTGAGTCTGTCATGGCTGCTTCCTATTTTTTTTTAAAAAAAAAATTCTAGGTATCTTTAGAAAAAAAAAAAGAAGAAGAAAGAAGAAAAGAAAATCCTAGAAAGAGGAGCGTTGGGGAGGAGAAGTAAAAATAGGAAAAGAATCATTTTGGGTGTGATATTTGAGCAAATTAATATTTTTGTAAAAGGAAAGGAATAGATTTTGGATGATTTTGATGAAAATTATATTGTTCCATGTATTAAAAAAAATATAGAAGGATTTCTTTTAAAAAAGTATTGATAAAATTTTGAATTTAAAACTTGTGCTCAATACTGAATTTTGTCTCAAGATAATATTATACTAAAAATATTTTAAACTAGTAAATATTAAATTACTAAGTAATCAAAAAAATTATAAAATTAATAATTGTATTTTATTATCACAAAAATAATTTATCAACATTTACGATAAAAAAATAATAATAATAACTCTAAAATATTTGCTCTAGTGTTTCAAAAAAATAGTGAATAAATGTTGGCAAGTAAAAATAAATAAATAAATAATTCGACAAGTAAAAAAATGATGATGATGGTGATCATGATGATGATGATGATACATAAAGAAAAGTTTGTACTTATGAATGTAACAAAAATAATAATGACATTCGCAATTAACTAGACAAAATATTAAATGGTAACATGATTACGTATATAATAATAATAATATAAAAATATTGTGACTATTTAAAAATATTTAAAATTTTACAAATAAAATAGCAGCCTAAATAAGGTATGGGGAGGTCAAAATTGGGTGACAACAACGGCCCCTTCTATTCTCGGGAATGAAGGATGAATTGTCGAGCAAAGAACATTGACTTAATAGTCAACTTTTTCCGATCAAAGAAAAAATTTTCGGTGGGGCCAAATGAAAGAAAATGGAGTGATGAAGATATCACGGCCAAGACTTCAGTTTCAAGTTGCCTACATATCTCGAGTTTCACGAGAATCAGGTCGTGTGTAGTTCTAGATTTAGAGACGAATGAAATTTCTAAAAGAAATAAATAATATAAGATTCGAGTAATAAGATCAGAGAGACGAAAAAGATAGATGACATTGTTAGCTTCATGTCAAAATGTGAAAATACCAGAATGAGGGCTAATTTGAAAGGTAAAAGATTGAAACGAAACGAAAATGATAAGCGCTTCTAAGTGCGGTGAAAAGTAGGAGAGCTTGAAAATAATTAGATAGATAAATAAATGAAGAATGAGAAGAGACCATTAAGAATAAATTTTGCGAAGATAAAAGCGTAGCTCGGAGAACTTTTAAGAGGGTAAAGCTTAATCCCAACAAGGTCAAAACAGTAGGACTATGCTTAGCCCTTAAAATTTGAAGGGTGGCGCTTAATCCATTCAGAAATCAAAAGAACATAACACAATAATAGTAGCTCAGAAGTAAAACAGTGGATTTAAAAATGCGATAGGAGCTTGAAAGTAGCTTGAAAACTCGAAAGTAGCATAGCAGAAGCTTGATTTAATGTCGCAAGAATAATGCAATAGTAGTCTGCAAACTTTAAAATATTGGATAAAAGATTGGTCGATAAGCAAAGATGCCATTTTGCAAAAGTAACGACCAGCTCGAATAAATTTAAGAGGGTAGTGCATAACCCAATCAAAATTAGAAGGCAGTGTTTCACTTTAAACATTGAGGGTAGCGCTTAACACAAGGGACATCACTTAGCCCTTGCAAAATTGGAAGGTGGTGCTTAACCCATCCAGAAATCAAAGAATGAAAATAGTACAATAATAGTAGCTTAAAAGTAGTAAAATAGTAGTTTGAATAAAAATAACTTGAGAGTAGCTTGAAATTTGAGATTAACATAAGAGTAGCAAAATAAAATAAGAGCGGGAAAACAACATACGAGCTTGAAAGTAGCTTGATTCAATATCATGAGAGTAACTTGAGCAACTTGCGATTTAAGAATACTGGATAAAAGTGATTAACCAATAAGCATGAGATAATATTTTACAAAATTAACGATTAGCTCAAATAAATTTAAGAGGAAAGTGCTTAATCTGATCAAAATTTAGAAGGCAATGCTTAGCCCTTAAAAGAAATATTTAGGGTAGTGCTTAACCCATAGGACAATGCTTAGTCCTTAAAGAAACATTTAGGGTAGTGCTTAACCCATAGGACTAATGTTTAGTCCTTAAAGAAACATTTAGGGTAGCTTAACCCGTAGGACAATGCTTAGCCGTTAAAAAACAAATTTAGGGTAGTGCTTAACCTGTAGGACAATGCTTATCCCTTAAAAGAAATAATTAGGGTAATGTTTAACCCGTAGGACAATGCTTAGCCCTTAAATAAATATTTAGGGTAATTCTTAACCCGTAGGACAATGCTTAGCCCTTAAAAGAAATATTTAGGGTGGTGCTTAACCCGTAGGACAATGCTTTGACCTTAAAAGAAATATTTAGGGTAGTGTTTAACCCGTAAGACAATGCTTAGCCCTTAAAAGAAATATTTAGGGTAGTGCTTAATCCGTAAGACAATGCTTAGTCCTTAAAAAAAATATTTAGGATAGTGCTTAACCCGTAGGACAATGCTTAGCCCTTAAAGAAATATTTAGGGAATGCTTAACCCGTAGAAAAATGCTTAGCCCTTAAAGAAAATATTTAGGGTAGTGCTTAACCTTTTTACAAATCAAAGTATTAATACTTAGCACAAACAACATTCAACTTTGAGTAACTTACTAAGAGGGTAGCGCTTAACCCCGTTCATGGACAAACTTCAAGTAGTTTAGCTTTTCAATTGATAATGAATACCTTTATAAATCCAGATGATATATAGAATGATTGCAAATTTGGTACTTGTTGCTCCTGTGCTCAAAGAAAAATCATAAGATTAAAATGGGGAAGGCTGATTTGTGCCTTTATTTGTCCGTTGCTATCCCGATCTCATGAGCTTAATGATCAGAATGGATGTCATGTCTTTCCATAGATGTCCTTTTTGGGAATCAATTCCTTGGTTTGATTGAGCCTTGATGAAATTTTGAGATCCTTCTCAAAATTTCTACCCCAGTGTAGAACATGACGTAGACTTCTGTTGCAAATGACGCAAAGTTGCCCCAGTTTTAAACTCGAAGAAAGGAGAGAACATTTTATTAAGTTATAGATCGAGCCCCATAAGAGCGCCTACGTATCCCTCTTAAACGGGAATCAGGTCCAACGTAGTTCAGAATTGAGACTTGAAGAAATTCGGATGGTGATGAAAAATGATAATGTTTGAGGGGAAGAATAAAAGTGTAGTTCTTGGATGGTGTTAAATAAGTTGTAGAGCCATACAATAATAGAGAATTTTATATATTATGAAAAGGCAAGAATATCAATAAATGATAGTATTCGCATGATATCTCTTAGGCAAGGTGCGAGAATAGTATAAAAATGGATGAACAAAATTATTTAAAAAAATTACGTCCATGCAAGAAAGTGCAGGAGGAAACTCAAATATAATGAGTTGATGCAGTTATGAAGTCAGTAGAAAGTCATTTGATTTTTAGAAAGAAATGAGAATTATGATTCAGAGAAAGGAAGATAATTTGATTAGGCCTTAAGATTTGTATGATTTTGGGCCTAAAAGAGTAAAGGTAAGCAATAGTATGAAATTATTAGCAATAAGCACGAAGTGATTTTAAAGTCATCCAAAGCTTAATAATCTAGGAAAATGGGGTAGGTCATACAGAAAATAAATAATCAAGCAAATAAGATATATACGTAGCAATTAACACAATAAAAAAATAATTATTTAAGTAAACAAATAAAAAATTTAATCATGAAAGTAAATTAATCCTTTAAAGAAACAAACAAAAGGAAAAAATAGAGGGATTAACATGATAAAAAATAATTTAAATGTGGCAACAATATAATGGATCACAGACAGGAAATAACTATGTAAACAAAAAAAAAGAGAAAGAAATCAAGCATGAGAGGAAAAATAATTTAATTATGGTAACAAATAAAAGGAATAAGGAAAAAGATTAAACATGGAAGGAAAATAATTTAACAAAAAAATAAATAAAGGGAATAAGGAAGAGGATTTACATGGAAGGAAAGTAATTCAAACACGAAGACAAATAAAAGGAATAAGGAAAAGAAATATACATGTAAAGACACCAATTAACTTAAATGAGACAAAATTAAACTTAGACATAAAAAATGAACATAGATCATGAATACATCTTTTACGGGATCAAAAATTCATCGGGACTCAAAGCAAGGTTTCACTATCAATCCTGACACGCCATGGGCGTCATGACTCCCTAGGTGTAACATGATGTGTATTTCTTTGTTATACCCCGTAGAATTTCCGGCACCTAAATGACCTATTCGCACGTTGGTTAAGCATATTTGAAGGCCATACGTGCTAGAGAAAGGCCCGGGAAAAGATCGGACGAGAAACCTGTCGAACCATCGCGGAAGGAGTCGAGGCAGAACCCCTCCGTGATGGCAGCGTGTCACGGAGGTGAAGCCTCCGCGTTGGCTCCGTGACACGTTGGCCTTGTCCAGGCCCAAGTATATAAAGCCCCACTTCGGTTTTAAATCATTTATAAACTTATATTTCCAGTGAAACAGAGGAGAGAAATCGGAGGGAGAAAAGGAACGAAGGGGGTAATATAATTTTCATCTGATTACGCTGCTAAACGTTGTCCAAACTCAAATTAACCTCAGATACCGAGGTATTTAGTAGCAGAGAGCATTCCTACGGATTTAGTTTCGTGAAATACGGCCGACGAATCGTCGAGCTACCGAGCTAAGGTAAGTGGAATTGCTCTAAATTAGTGTCTATGTGTTCCTAGCTGAGAAGTGAATAGTTCTCCCTTCTGGACCTCTGAAAAATAGCGAGTTTTCGACCGTCTTTCGATAAGCCTAAGTTTAGACTACAAACTATATCGAAAGTGACGTTGCTCTTTACAATAAAGCTGTATTTAGTATTAATTGACATATTTATGAATGTAGTTGGGAGGAAATAGTTGAAGTACCGGCCGAGCCTCGTCCGACAGACGGATAGTTCGAGGATAAGGTATGTAAAGTTAGTTCCCTCGGCAAGTTAGTAATCTTGGTACAGTACAGTAATTTAAAGGCCAATAGAATATTCAGAAGCCATGTATGATGTTTACTATGAATGATGGTACGATATTAGAAACGTCATGTTATGATCAGCGCGAGACTTGCTAGCACGATATACATTCTGATACAAGTGTTAGAAACTGCACAGCGTGCTTAGTACGTGATGTGACACAGAATGTTAGGATAATATCGTATTCAGTTGAAACCCAGTAAAGCAATGTAATATCTGTAAGACATATCAGAAGCAGAATGATAAGTTAAAATGAGGTTAGAAAGCATATTAGGAATAGTAAATCCTGTTACTATAGAAACTCAGTATACAGCATAGTTTTCAGCAGAAATACTATATCATGTTCAACATTAGACTCAGTACAGTATGACAGAAGATTATATTTATGTACATATGCTATGTTCAGTCTCAGCATGTATTAAATATGTACATATCACTATCGCTAGTTCAACATGCAGTATGTACAAACACTTTATTATCGTTAGCTTCAGTATGTGGGACATGCAGATAATATTACTAGTTGAGACCGTTGTATTGTTTGGGGTTGGACTACCTAGCATCCATGACCGCCCCAGGGTTGATAGCTGTATCGACTCGTCCGCCAGAGGACGAGGATACGTCGCTCTACGGAGTGGCATGCCGTCCCACAGGGGACGAAGATGGGATGCCAGGTTTCCCCATATTATGCCTTGGTCAGCTTTTACACACCCCTGTCGAGCGGATACGCCCGGGTGTTGATTCAGGAGTCCTCCGGACTTAGATGCAGTTATAGTCAGGGGCTCAGCGAGCCCAAGTGCATACCCAGGGGACCGGCAGGACGCTTACGGGGTTATAGGAGATGGGATGACCGGGGTAGGGGTGTAGATTCTGTGATGGTTGTACCTCTCGGCTTATGGGGGCCGGGTAAGGTTTGTGTGTGTGCTATGTTATGTTATGACATGTTATGCCGTGTTACAGTAGATACGAGTAGATCGACAGTAGAACGATAAATTCTCAGGTATGACTCCTATTCCTTCCAGTATAATTAAGAGAAGGTATGACTTACATTATCAGACAGTTAATCTATTCCTTCCTACTTCAGTTTCATCAGTTACATTGTTGTTTTCAGATTTTGCTTTCAGTTATTGCTTTACATACTCAGTACCAGCGGTACTGACGCCCGGTGGGGTGCTGCATTACTTGCCTGCAGGTACTCATAGACGAGCAGGCGATACCACGTGATTCCTGTCATCGATCGAGTATTCAGCTCCTGTCATCTGGAGACTGAATTCCAGAGGTGTACTTCATTTTCTTTTGTTATATAGTACGGGTAGGTCGGGGCCCTGTCCCGATCATTTCTATTGCTATTCCTAGAGGCTTGCAGTCTGTATATGTTTCACTGTGGTCAGATGAGCCGGTCGTGTGAGGCCGTGCAGTTGTTAGTTGTTAGTACTTCTGTTTCTTTTATGTTGGCCATGTGGGGCCATAGTTCGACAGTAGTGGTGACCTTGCCGGTCACGTAGCTATCCAGTACTTCAGGGTTGAGTTATAGATAACTAGACAGCATGGTGGCCTTGTCGGCCCGTATAGGTATCCCTATATTGATATGCTTCTGGTCAGCTGTTAGTACAGGTACAGGAGGCTATAGGCCAATAGGCCGGGGGCTGTGTTTACAGCCGTTATATAGCCCTTTGTTTCCAGAAATATGAGTTAGAGCCAGCCAGGCACCAGATGTGCCCAGGCTTAGCAGTCCAGCAGTTCAGGTCCTAGTAGGGCACCAGGTGCCAGTCATACCCCCCAAGGCGGGGTGTGACAAACTTGGTATCAGAGCAGGTCGTGTCCCAGGGAGTCTGCAAGCCGTGCTAAGTAGAGTCTTGTCTATGGATGTGTTGTGCACCACATACTATAGGTAGGAGGCTGCGAGGCATGATAGGATGGTGACCCTTCCTTCTCAGTCAGTCGTGCTTTAGAGCGGTACAGTATAGGGTGGAGTCTCTAAAAACTTACCGTATTCTTTGATTACAGATACAAAGGCAGATCAGCATTACCCTATTACAGGCAGAAGATCAGATATAGCAACAGAAGAAGGCATCAGCCAGTTACATGATAACTACAGCAGCAGGAGAAAGGTACCTGAGACCTCCCAGCATGATACCTTTATCGGTACTATCCCCAGTATACGTTGATAACATCAGAATAGGAAGTCAGGAGTGTAATGTACATACGAGTTGATTTATTTATTAGCCATATAAGATCTGATTAAGATTACAGACAAGGTGAGACCACCAGGTAAGTATAAGAAAGAGTGGGAAATGCAGGAATCCCAAATACATCTTTTTGGATATGGTACAGTTAAATGCTTTTATTTGTTGCAATAAGAAAAGGGCTATCCCTACCTCTTGATTTTGATGCCAGTATAGTAAAGGGGCATAAGACTTGAGATGGGGTTGCCAAATCCAGCGGTAAGTAAAGATGGGCTGATTGATCCTAGTAAGTATTAGAAAGTATAAAGAGCCCCTAGGATTACGTAAGTTGTGCAGACCCTTATGACAATAAGCCAGTAGAGAAAGTAAGACCGTTAGCTTACCCGAAGCAGGGGTAAAAGACCTGTTAGTGATAAATGCCGGGTAATAGTCAAGTTCGAGTCAGAAAAAGGTCAAGTCCATTACATATGCTAACAGATAGCAAGACAAAGACATACCTGTAAGATTGTAGTTATGATCCAGTTGTGATATCGAAAGGGTGAGGGGTCATGTGAATCAGATAGGTCTGACTGCAAGTCAGGGGAAGTATGAACTGATACTGGACCAGCAATCTTGTTAACAATGAAGAGAAGGTACCTTGAATCCCAGAGTTCAGCTTAAGTAAGATGAGGGAAAGAAGCAGAAATGTCAGATCTTGTGGGAAAATTAGAATTACCCCCGGATTGATAAAATATCGTATTAAGGATTAAGCCTTGGACTGACAGTAAGATTGCGGTTCAGAATGCCGCAGTATGTCCGCTATGGAGAAGTTAAGAAATTACTGATACAGCAATTCTAATCTAGTGTAGCCTAGAGATAAGGCCCAACAGACAGTCATGGGCTCTCAATATTTTCCTATTAAGGCCACAAGATTCGCACGTTGACCCCACATCGCAAGAGTGGCGGAATTTCAAACAGCAGACAATAACTAAAGTGTTTATGTTTGTTACTTTCAGAATGGGGTGACAATACAATGAAATGATAAGTCAGGGCAAGAGATATTATTAGGCCGTAGAAGCGGTGTATCATGTACGGCATGAGACTCAGCAGAGCATGTCAGAGATTATGTATTACCGCAGAACTCAGTACATATTGTACGTAGCTATTGATATATATATATATATACAGATAATAGATATGCTGTGAGTGGCTGCTTATAAGGGCTACAATCACAGATGCTGATTAGTAATAGAAAGCATGTACAAAGTGCATTGCAGGACACCCCCCCCCCTTGCCAAAAAAAAAAAAAAGAAAGAGGGAGAAGGAAGAAAGAAAAGGAGAAGGGAAAGGGCAGATTAAGTGTGAATTACGTATGAAGTCATAGAAACTATCTCAATTCTCAGTTATTAAGTTAATAGACTTATGTGTTGTTGTCAGATCTAGGCTCTAGGAGCTTACCAGAGTTAATGGCCTAAAACAGATGGCTAGATGATAAGGGCGCAGTTAGACGGTCTACCGACCAGCTGGCGCCTGTATTAGCAGAGAAGCATCCCTGAAGATCGGTAACATTAGTGCGTGTGCTAGAACCAGGATTAGAGGCCGAATAAGCAAATTTCAGAGATTAGCAATACCAGAATTGTTCTAGTATGTTAAGTAGTCGTACGTCATTTTCCCAGCCTTGTAGGTGAGAGTCGGCCTTAGTCAACCTAGCAGTTATTATGTGAAACACCCCATAAGTTAGCCGGCCGCCCCAGTCAGAATACCCGTGGGTACCCCAAGGAAGGGTCCACATCAGTAGTCAGCGACAGACTAGTTCTTCAGCTGGTTCTCGTAAGATATTTAGATACAGAGCCGTAGCAAAAGGCCAGTATTTATAGAATAGCTCATAAGACCGAGAATTCCCCAGAATAGCAGTATAAATCCAAGTGGATACACACGAGGCATAAGAAATTGATAGTACCCTGCTAGCACAATGTTTACTAAGACCAGGGGATCAGTAGACTCCCCGTGAAGACCCAGAGATTGATCGCCTGGGAGTAAGTTTGATTAAGCCCAGCCTTACAGTGGTTCAAGCAAAATAACAAAGCAATTAGATGCCCACAAGTCTGCAGTTATGCATGAACTATAAGTACTCAAGTAGAACAGTTAGAGCATTATTAGACTACTGCCACATTCGGGTCATTCAACCCGATTATTCAGTTAATTAAGGTTATGCAGCCAGATCATTAGAGGTCATGGTCAATATCAGGATCCTCTGATCAGATAAAGGCACAAGGTGCGCAGACGGTCGTTCAGGTTATCTCAGCAAAAAGTAGCCTTAGCATGTGGCCGGAGGGCCAGGTAAGCTCTAGCTACGCCTGTAAACTACCTGTCAATCTCTTCGGCAAGACAAGTCAGTATAACCGTTAATTATATGTCGAGCTCTCTAAGTATGAAAATGTTATATCAGCCAAGAAGAGGTAATGGAGCAACAACCGCTCTTAGCTATAGATCTATTAGAAGTGTGGTGTATGGGCAGCCCGAGCAACGGGAGTTGGTCATAAAGATACATCAAATGATCAATTTAGCCGTTCGTGTAACAGAAATGAAGGACAACAAAGCGGTAATCGAAAACACTGCCGTGTCGTCATCAGTTGTGAAAATAAAAAGAACGGTAGTATAAGAATCCTGACCTGGTTAGCAGGGGAAAACGCCAGGTTTTCAGGTAACAGAGGGTGGAGTGCTGCGTTGTAAAGGCCGTCTATATGTTCCAGATGTTTCAGGGCTCCACCAGCAGATTCTGAATGAGGTACATTACGCCCGTTATTCTCTTCACCCCGATACGACAAAAATGGACATCAAAGAGAACTACTGGTGGCCAGGTATGAAAAGAGAAATTGCTGAATTTGTAGCCCAGTGTCCTAACTGCCAACAGGTGAAAGCAGAACATCAGAAACCAGGCGGGTTAACTCAAGACATAACTGTGCCTCTCTGGAAATGGGAAGCAGTGAATAGGGATTTTGTGGCAGGATCACCCCGTACCAGACACAGACATGACTCTATATGGGTAATAGTTGACAAATTGACTAAATCAGCTCATTTCCTGCCAGCTAGAACTACTTTCTCGGCTGAAGATTATGCGAAGTTGTATATCCGAGAGATAGTCAGATTGCATGGAGTGCCAGTATCCGTTATTTCAGACAGAGGAGCGCAGTTCACGGCCAGGTTTTGGAAATCATTCCAGAAGGGGCTGGGGACGCAGATTAATCTAAGCACAGCTTCCCACCCCCAGACAGATGGGCAGGTTGAACGTACAATTCAGACGCTCGAAGATATGCTACGAGCGTGTGTGCTAGATTTTAGGGGTAGCTGGGATGAGCATCTTTCGTTGATTGAATTTGCTTCTAATAACAGTTATCATTCAGCTATCCAGATGGTGCCTTTCGAGGCGTTATACGGGCGAAAATGTAGATCGCCGGTGGGCTGGTTTGAAATAGGAGAATTAGCATTGGTTGGCCCAGACATTGTTCGACAGTCAGAGGAAAAGATAAAGCTTATCCGATAACGTTTACTGACTGGTCAGAGCCGCCAGAAGTCTTATGCAGATATGCGGCGCAGAAATCTAGAATTTGTAGTAAATGACTGGGTATATCTGAAAGTGTCTCCGATGAAAGGGGTAATGAGATTTGGCAAGAAAGGCAAGCTTAGCCCGAGATTCATTGGGCCATATCAAATTCGGCGAAGAATAGGCCGAGTTGCATACGAATTGAACTTGCCTCCGGAGTTAGCATCTGTTCACCCAGTATTCCATGTATCTATGTTGAGGAGGTTCGTAGGAGACCCTTCTACAGTAGTTCCAGTTCAGGATGTCCAGGTCACAGAAGAGTTAGCATATGAAGAGGTTCCCGTGGCTATCTTAGACAGACAGATTCGCAGGTTGAGGACTAAAGATGTTGCGTCTGTCAAAGTATTGTGGCGTAACAGGAATCGTGAGGAAATGACGTGGGAAGCTGAAGAAGATATGAAAGCCAGATACCCTCACCTATTTCAGACCTAGTCAGGCGACAGGTATGTCCGTATTATTATTTACGCAGTACCTTATAGTTGTATGTATGTGAATGAGAAGGATTGATACTTAGCCATCCAGTGAGTTCTAAAGTATTATGTACAGCACCTGTATTAGACTTTTCTGCATTTCAGGTTTTTGGTATAGTCCATATTACAGGGGAGACTCTGGCGAAATTTTTCTAAACAAGTAAGTTAAGTAGTCCTCTAGATAACAGTGTACATTCGAGAACGAATGTTCTTAAGGGGGGGAGAATGTTATACCCCGTAGAATTTTCGGCACTTAAATGACCTATTCGCACGTTGGATAAGCATATTTGAAGGCCATACGTGCTAGAGAAAGTCCCGGGAAAAGATCGGACGAGAAACCTGTCGAACCATCGCGGAAGGAGCCGAGGCAGAACCCCTCCGCGATGGCAGCGTGTCACGGAGGTGAAGCCTCCGCGTTGGCTCCGTGACACGTTGGCCTTGTCCAGGCCCAAGTATATAAAGCCCCACTTCGATTTTAAATCATTTATAAACTTATATTTCCAGTGAAACAGAGGAGAGAAATCAGAGGGAGAAAAGAAACGAAGGGGGTAATATAATTTTCATCTGATTACGCTACTAAACGTTGTTCAAACTCAAATTAACCTTAGATACCGAGGTATTTAGCAGCAGAGAGCATTCCTACGGATTTAGTTTCGTGAAATACGGCCGACGAATCGTCGAGCTACCGAGCTAAGGTAAGTGGAATTGCTCTAAATTAGTGTCTATGTGTTCCTAGCTGAGAAGTGAATAGTTCTCCCTTCTGGACCTCTGAAAAATAGCGAGTTTTCGACCGTCTTTCGATAAGCCTAAGTTTAGGCTATAAACTATATCGAAAGTGACGTTGCTCTTTACAATAAAGCTGTATTTAGTATTAATTGACAAATTTATGAATGCAGTTGGGAGGAAATAGTTGAAGTACCGGCCGAGCCTCATCCGACAGACGGATAGTTCGAGGATAAGGTATGTAAAGTTAGTTCCCTCGGCAAGTTAGTTAATCTTGGTACAGTACAGTAATTTAAAGGCCAGTAGAATATTCAGAAGCCATGTATGATGTTTACTATGAATGATGGTACGATATTAGAAACGTCATGTTATGATCAGCGCGAGACTTGCTAGCACGATATAGATTCTGATACAAGTGTTAGAAACTGCACAGCGTGCTTAGTACGTGATGTGACACAGAATGTTAGGATAATATCGTATTCAGTTGAAACCCAGTAAAGTAATATAATATCTGTAAGACATATCAGAAGCAGAATGATAAGTTAAAATGAGGTTAGAAAGCATATTAGGAATAGTAAATCCTGTTACTGTAGAAACTCAGTATACAACATAGTTTTCAGCAGAAATACTATATCATGTTCAGCATTAGACTCAGTACAGTATGACAGAAGATTATATTTATGTACATATGCTATGTTCAGTCTCAGCATGTATTAAATATGTACATATCACTATCGCTAGTTCAGCATGCAGTATGTACAAACACTTTATTATCGTTAGCTTCAGTATGTGGGACATGCAGATAATATTACTAGTTGAGACCGTTGTATTGTTTGGGGTTGGACTACCTAGCATCCATGACCGCCCCAGGGTTGATAGCTGTATCGACTCGTCCGCCAGAGGACGAGGATACGTCGCTCTACGGAGTGGCATGCCGTCCCACAGGGGACGAAGATGGGATGCCAGTTTTCCCCATATTATGCCTTGGTCGGCTTTTACACACCCCTGTCGAGCGGATACGCCCGGGTGTTGATTCAGGAGTCCTCCGGACTCAGATGCAGTTATAGTCAGGGGCTCAGCGAGCCCAAGTGCATACCCAGGGGACCGACAGAACGCTTACAAGGTTATAGGAGATAGGATGACCGGGGTAGGGGTGTAGATTCTGTGCTGGTTGTACCTCTCGGCTTATGGGGGCCGGGTAAGGTTTGTGTGTGTGCTATGTTATGTTATGACATGTTATGCCGTGTTACAGTAGATACGAGTAGATCGATAGTAGAACGATAAATTCTCAGGTATGACTCCTATTCCTTCCAGTATAATTAAGAGAAGGTATGACTTACATTATCAGACAGTTAATCTATTCCTTCCTACTTCAGTTTCATCAGTTACATTGTTGTTTTCAGATTTTACTTTCAGTTATTGCTTTACATACTCAGTACCAGCGGTACTGACGCCCGGTGGGGCGCTGCATTACTTGCCTGCAGGTACTCATAGACGAGCAAGCGATACCACGTGATTCCTGTCAGCGATCGAGTATTCAACTCCTGTCATCCGGAGACTGAATTCCAGAGGTGTACTTCATTTTCTTTTGTTATATAGTACGGGTAGGTCGGGGCCCTGTCCCGATCATATCTATTGCTATTCCTAGAGGCTTGCAGTCTGTATATGTTTCCCTGTGGTCAGATGAGTCGGTCGTGTGAGGCCGTGCAGTTGTTAGCTGTTAGTACTGCTGTTTCTTTTATGTTGGCCGTGTAGGGCCATAGTTCGACAGTAGTGGTGACCTTGCCGGTCACGTAGCTATCCATACTTCAGGGTTGAGTTATAGATAACTAGACAGCATGGTGGCCTTGTCAGCCCGTATAGATATCCCTATATTGATATGCTTCTGGTCAGCTGTTAGTACAGGTACAGGAGGCTATAGGCCAATGGGCCGGGGGCTGTGTTTACAACTGTTATATAGCCCTTTGTTTCCAGAAATATGAGTTAGAGCCAGCCAGGCACCAGATGTGCCCAGGCTTAGCAGTCCAGCAGTTCAGGTCCTAGTAGGGCACCAGGTGCCAGTCATACCCCCCAAGGCGGGGTGTGACATTCTTAGTAAAGGAAACACAGTCAAATCTAAAGAGTATGGAGTGGTGTAGACGCGGTTCCCCTAAGCGAACAACTTGAGAGTGAGGAAACCCGTAACCGTCGATGCACTGCTGATCAACCAAATCACGAGGATTTCTCGAGGTGCCTTAATAGTGAACGGCCGTGAAATCACGCAACTGTTGTTGTGTGTGATAGTGAGAGATTCCCAAGTGGGGAAAGTATGAGTGGAATGACAGTTTATATAACACAGTAACAATTAGCAAGTAATGAAAAATAATTAACAAAGTACATAAGGAATATAAAGCGGTGGAACAAATAATAAATAACACAAAGAAAAATAGTTAGTGACTTCATAGTTAAAAAGATAATATTCAACAAAAACAAATTATATGAAAAGCATACAACCATAAATGAAAAAAGAAAAGAGATTAAACATGTAAATAAATTAACTAATTAAGAAAACAAATAAAGGGTAGAAGGAAAAGGATTAAACATGAAAGTTGATTGATTATTTAAGAAAATAAATAAAAGGTGAGCGAAAAGAGATTAATTATGGAGGAAAAATAATCTAAATATAGAAACAAATAAAAGGGATTAGGAGAAAGTGATATACATGAAATCAAATGAAAAACAACAAACAAATAGGCATGACAAGAGTGATTTTAGAGACACAGTTCTCTCAAGCGGACAATTTGAGAGTGAGAAGGCTCATGACCGTCGACGCACCGCTGATCGACCAAATCATGAGGCATTCCTCGAGGGATTAAAAATGAATGGCCGCGAAACCACGCAACCGTTATCAAGTGAATTTGAATTCAAAAGTAGGAGAAACTATGAGTGCAATGACAATTTAGAAAAATCAATAACATCTAACAGACAGAGAAAAACACATAATTCATAAAAAAGATAATTTAATTTATTAAGTAAATGAGTAAGGGAGAAAGGAAATAGATTAATCATGAAGAAATTCATTTAAGATAACAAATAAAGATATCTTGAGTATAAAATTTGATTATTAAATAAACAAGCAACAAAAGAAAGAAATCAATTATATAATGAACAAATAAATAAGAAAAAACAGGAGAGATTTAATAAACAACATGAAAGGAAATAAATCAATTATTGTTTAACTAAAAAAATAAAAAATATCACAAAAAAATTGAAAGAAAAATGCATAACCCCACATAAAAACAAAACCGTCATGGTTAAAACTTAGGATCCCCAGCAGAGTCGCCATACTTTCGCGCCCCATTTCCTCGCGGAAAGCGGAATTCAACATGTGACAATTCTTAAGTGTTATTTAAAGAGGAGAGTCGCCATCTAACGAATTAAGGTGCGTTAGGGCACCATTCTAAATTAAAAAAATTGTTTGAACTAGCCTAGGTCGCCAGAGACGGGTAAGGGTTTAGTTACTTCAAAAGGAAGGTGTTAGGCACCTTTCGAGGTCCACAAATATGGGTCCCTTCCGAATTCATTAATATGTGAGGAAACAAGTATTAAAGCAAGGTCAATTATTTTATTTAAGTCTAACATAGCTAAATAATTGAGCATATAAAGTTAATTATTTAATTAAAACAAGTCTAGTTAACTAGGTGATTAAACATGCAAAGTTTATTTTAATAAAAAATACACTCACTCTATAAATATTTGTTCAAGCATAAAAGAAGAGAAGACGTATCTGTTCGCTTCCAATAAAACACTTAAAGTATGAATAATACAGACAAGCAAGACAAACTAAATAGAAAAATTAGAAGAGTAAAGGATAAAGAAAGTAATTTGGTTGCTTCCAAACATAATACTAAAATAAATAATAAATTATGAATATATAGATTTAAGGTTAAAAAAGCGGGATCAGGGTATGACAAGGCTAATAACGGGCCCAATGCGACGTTACTCCCATCTATTCTATTTTTATATGATCGACTTTCTTAAACGCTTTAAGACAAGACAAAAAGAGGCTTTTAAATAATTGTTCAAGAATACTAAAAAAATATTTCAGCATTTAAAGTCATGTAACACTATATATATATATATATATATATATATATATATATATAAAACTTTTTGAATATTTAGATTATATGAGAACATGTTAATTTTAATATAATAGTAAAAGCTGTCAAGTTTCGAGGCCTTTAAAAGTGACATATAAAATTAGAAAAGAAGGAAGTAACGAGTTTCTTCATTTTTCATAAAGATATATATATACTTCATACAAAAAGTCAGCTAGCCTGCCAATTTCATCATTTCCCTAAACGTACCTGGCCCCTCTCAGGTGATGATTCCACTTGAGCTCTCTTCACACATTGACTCCTCCTCTCAACATGGTTGAACTCCAAGCAACGTCATTCCAATGTGATGTACATATAAAAAAAATTATTCTAAAAGGGTGAGAGTATGTATGTTTTTAATGTTTAACTAATCAAAAAATAATAATAAAAATTAGTAATCGAAGTGAGCACATGTAAAGAAAAAGAGTTTAATGAGCGAGTTTTTCAACTCTTTTACCGTGCAATGAGGTTTGAAATAAATTTGTATTTCATTTTATTCTTTTCTCATATGTAATGATTAATTAGGCCTTAATTTTCTAGCTAACTATTATTAAATCAATATCTCACAGTCCATTTCATAGAAGCTAAATGTTCAATTCAGCACAACATACGAATTGTTCATTTAGCCGAGTGCGACTTAAACCAATTTAAATATTTTTATCATACACCACAGTAAACTATTCAAACTAAACAATTTCATAAAAATGAAAATAATAATAGTAAAATGAAGCATCTTATTTCCTCACAAATTCCATTAGTAATAATATGAATTCATCTACATAATTTAATCAAATAAGACAGAATATTTTCAAAAGATAAATGAATATAAATTCTCCAGAGCTTAACATGCAGCAACATTTTATATTTCAAACTAAATAATAGAACTAAATATACTTTAACAATAAATCAATTTTCTCTAATTCTTCTAGGCAAAGTCTAACAACAAACTAAGATTTTTATTTTCCTTGTAAAGAGATGTAAATAAACTGCTAATATAATAAACTAATTGTCGCCATAACATCCAAGAAAAAAGTATTCACATTTAATTGTAGAGAACCAACAAGAAACCAAACAAATATCATCTAAATATAAACAAGAAGTAATGCTGAAAGTTAAAAAACGAGCAAAGTTAGAGTTGGACCTTTAGTAGAAACCTCCTTGTAATATATTAAACAGGAACCTAGATGGACTCGAACACTTGAACCCAACCCAGAAACGTTGGTTAAACTCCATCGAAAAGACTTTATCTTGGGAAGTTGTTATGCAGGTGGTGAATGCTCGGAAGAGCTCAATTTCAATAGTGAGGATCCTATTATTTTTGGACTGTACGTGCTCTATTTCGGGTAGAGCTATGGTGTCACAATGGTTGTTTTAATAGAGAAATAAAGACAGACGACGGTGTGGTGGTGCCGAAGTTATTACATGATATTGACTACGACATCGTCCCCGTGAGAGTGATGCTCTTTAATTTTTTGAGTGGTCTCTGAAGTATTTTCCATGGTCTGTTTGAAAGACTTAAGCAGTTGCTGTCTCCCCATTCTGAGGGTTGTGGCTGATGGTTTTCCTCCTTTTTTTTTTTTTGAATATCGTGCCTTTTCTTTCTTTTTTTTTTTTTTTTGGAGTCTGTCATGGCTGCTTCCTCATTTTTTTTTAAACAAAAAATTCTAGATATCTTAAAAAGAAAAAGAAGACGAAAGAAGAAAAGAAAATCCAAGAAAGAGGAACATTGGGGAGGGGAAGTAAAAATAGGAAAAGAATCATTTTGGGCGTGATATTTGAGCAAATTAATATTTTTTTTAAAAGTAAAGGAATAGATTTTGGCTGATTTTGATGAAAATTATATTGTTCCATATATAAAAAAAAAAAAGAAATGATAAAATTTTTAACTTAAAACTTGTGCTCAATACTGAATTTTGGCTCAAGATAATATTATACCAAAAATATTTTAAACTAGTAAATACAAAATTACTAAGTAATCAAAAAAATTATAAACTTAATAATTGTATGTTATTATCAAAAATATAATTTATGAACATTTACGGTAAATAATAATAATAATAATAATAACCCTAAAATATTTGCTCTAGTGTTTCAAAAAAATAGTAAATAAATGTAGGCAAGTAAACATAAATAAATAAATAATTCTACAAGTAAAAAAAATGTGGTGGTGGTGGTGGTGGTGGTGGTGGTGGTGGTGGTGGTGGTGGTGAAAAGTTTGTACTTGTGAATGTAACAAAAAATAATAATGACATTTGCAATTAACTAGACAAAATATTAAATGGTAACATGACTACGTATATAATGATAATAATATAAAGATATTGTGACTATTTACAAATATTTAAAATTTTACAAGTAAAATAGCAACCTAAAAAAGGTATGGGGAGGTCAAAATTGGGTGTCAACAAGACACAAATGAATTTTCAATACTTGAACTATTGTGAATTTTAGATTCGCATGAAGGTTTGGCCTTAACTCTAGATGCTTATCATTATTGTTTTTTCAAATTATTTGTGATCAACGTAGAATTGGTTTCAACTTTAAATCTCGAAAATAAACACTTGTGAAATTTAATATAACACTTGAACTTGAATATTCGTTGAGTTAGTCCAATCTCTGTGTGTTCGACATCCAGATATTAAAGAGTCACTGTATTACTTGTATGATCTTGTGCGCAGGGGCGCGATAAGTTTTTGGCGTCGTTACCGGGGACTGACAAAATTGGTGAATTTCTTGTTTCTGTGTTGATGTCAAATTTTCTAAGTGTTGAAAAAAAAACATTATCTTTAGATTTCTTTTATTTTTGTTTTGAGTTTGATACTCTTCTTGACATGACATCAAGGAACACAAATGGGTTGAATAGTGGATACTCATATTTCAATGAGTCTTGTTTGAATTGTGGAGGACCCCACTTGTGGCAACACTGTCACACTTGCAGTATATGTGGTGGTCAGGATGACCATTGGAATGGTTTTCCAAATTCATATGCCCTTCCCCCAAGCCCCTACTATGATCCTTCTGTTGTTTTTGATGAGTATAGGAATGATGAAAAATAGGACTTGGAACACCAAGTTCAGATACAAAACATGTTTAAATAGGTCCTTGACCAGACAGAAGTGATGAGGGAGCAGATGGATGTAATGGGGTTTCAGACTAAGAAAAATGGAGAGGCCCTAGAAATGATAAGCGCTAAGTTCACGGAGTTGATGACTGAGGCTAAAGCTTGCGTTGATTTGCAAGTAACGGTCTTAGCCAATACTCAAGAGGAACTGCAAGGAGAAGAAAAGGATGAGTTAGATGTTGATGTGGAGAAGGTGTACACAAGTAAAGAGGTCAAGCACAATGCAATTTCAGAGTTGATGTGTATTGTACCCCGCTCGAAGCATTTCTCGACATTAAGTTTGATTGACAACCTAGAAATAGAGTCTTCAAAACTTGTAGAGAAAGGTCTAGAGGAGGAACAAGCCCCGTATATTCTGAAATTTGCTGATTCCGAGAGACAAAATGACTTTACTTACATAAGGGCCAATAAGTGCCAGAGGTGACATCTACTACTTGGTCCTTTTATTTTTTCACCACCACCCCTGAAGCATAAGAGGAAACTAAAGAAGAAATTAGGGGTGAGATTCATATTCTCAAAATGGAGCGAAAAGTGGTGAAACTTGATGTCTCGTGCCGCAATGTAAAATAAGGCTCTTCTTGGGAGAAAACCCAAGAGTACCATAGGTACACTTTCTTTTCAGTTTGTTTGTAATTTTGGTTATTTTCACTTGTTGTTGTTTGTTTTGGTTGTTAAGCATAGATTCAAGGGAAGTTTGAGTACCTATGAAAGTGAAAGCTAAGGAGCATGACAAAAAGATGAGTGTGGGGTCGATGACCCACGTGTTCAAAAATGGAGAAAAACATGTTGTTAGATAGGTCTAGAGGCCTCAGGAAGTATCTCTCGCCCTTGTTTTAATTGTAATTGATGCTTTGGAGACATAGCATATTTTAAGTGTGGGGTGAGGGAAATTTCAGAATTTTGTGCTAAGTTATTTCGGGTGAATGTAGTGTTGGCTATAATGTTTTGGTTGAAAAAGTTTGAATTGAGAACAGTACACCAGCCCTTTGGTTTTTAATTTCGGTTTTTTTCTGAAGGGGGGCATTTTGAACCGAGAAATAAACTTTTGATTTGTCTGTACATAATGGTGTTAGTCATAGTTAGGGACTTTTCTCGACAATGGATGGATGATGACCGTCTTGAGGGAAAATTAGTCAATAGGTGTTGTGTTTGAACCCTGAGTTAATTGATAGTTTGATCTTCTTTTTATGTGTTGTGCATGATTGTGAGATGCAAGTGATTTTAATTGAGAAACATGTTAACCAGTTGTATAACTTTGGTTGAGACACCTAGGCTCTTGATGTGACTCTATGTGCTTAAAGCTTAATTTTGAATTCTTGTGATTAGCTGAGTTAAGAGTCTACTAAACTTGTCTTGAATTGAGCATGTGCTGTAAGTGTTAGGTTTTTAATATTTTATGCTATTGTGTAGTGTCTAGAATTTGCCTAGTGTGTATACAAAACCAAATTAGGGATGTCGATTGTAGGAGATGATTTAGGCATTTCTTTGAATGAGTCTAATTTTTTTCCCTCGCTTTACCTACCTTGAATGTCTGATCCTAGTTAGCTCCATTGAGTCTTAAGCTTATTCTTGATAGTTGCAACATAAGCTTAATCCTTTTCATTCAATAGTCTTGAAGTTGATCCAAAATTTCTAAGCGCTTAAGTGAAAATGCAAAAGAGTAAAAGAGTGAGAATTGTGAAAAAGAAGGAAAAATAATGGTTGTAGGAGTTGAGGAAAAGATTAGAGGTGCACTTGTTTGAAAATGCACAAGTATTGGTAGGGAGTAAGAGAACAAAAGAATGAAAAAGTTGCTTAAGTACTCCTTACTACTAAGCTAAGTGTGCTTAAAGAAATGGGAAAACAAAAGAGGAAATTGATGAGTGAAAAGAATAAAGGTAAAGCAAGAGAAGAGATGTTCGTAATGAAAGTGTGATGTATTAAAAGTTCTTGGGGAAGATAGTCACTATTACTGGCCAGAATAGTACCTACCCGTCCCTTAGCTTGCATTACAACCTGATAAGTCCTACTTGATCTTACTATCAGAAATTCCTAAATTAGCAGAGTAATACACTAAAAGAAAGCTTATGGGTCAATACATGATGCATGTGAATTGTTTGTGAGAGTGAGCTGAATTGTTATTCATATACCCACACATGTTATAATTGAAAAACTTGAGAGTGAAAAATGGGTATCTCTCTTGTTGTGAGGGGACATGTTTGAGGATAGATAGAATTCATGTTGGACTTCTTGATTGGCTAATGTGCATGAGTTTTCTGTGGTTGTAGAGTTAATTCTTGAGGCTAGGAAGTCTTAACTTAGTTGTATAGGATTTGAATTGTGTTATATATATATATAGCATGCTTTATTTGAACTTGTCATCTAAACCAGGCATTGTAGCCTTAATTTGAGTCATCTTGCATCAACTGGTAATTTGTGAGACTTCCTGTTGAATGAGATAAAAAGGATTTGTTTCGAGGACGAACAAGGCTTTAAGTGTGGGATAGTGATCTTAGGCATATTTACATGCCCAAATACTATTTTATACCCATGTTTGTACCTTAATTTAAGAATAATCTCAGGTATTTTGTGTAATTTGTGGCAATGGACTAACAAATATGATTAGCTCTCTTTGTAGGTTCAAATTTTCAATGTATGGAGCTCAAGGTGAAAATAATGGTCCTAATCTTGAAGATACATGCTAAGGGACATATTATGGATGGTGAGACAAGCTAAAACGGACATTTGGAGTCAACTCCGGGTCACGGAGAAGAATTGGGGAATTCAACAACGTGCCACAGAGCAAAAGATTAATTTATATAAACAGGGGCTGCAAAACAGTGAGCATCCACGATAGAAGAGTGTCACGGTGGCAAATCTCCGCGATAGCCAGCGTGTCACGGAGGCAAATCACCACAATGGGCAGCATGGCATGGAGCTGTTTCACCACAGGCCAAAATTAGCATCTTTCCAACGTATTATAAATTGAACCCTTAGCTTCTAAATTGATTATCATGAAATATTTTGGGAAGAACGGAAAGGAGCTAAGGGAGAACGAAGGAACTTCTACTTAGGGTTTGATTTCTTTTATTCTCTTTTATCCATTCTTGTAAATACTTTAATTCAAAGATTTTTTTGAATGATTGTATGAACATGAGTGGCTAAAACCCTTCTTCTAGGGTTGAGGCCACATGATATGAATGTAATTGCATGAATTCATTTTTGGTTCAAGTTTTCTTTGTTTTTTTGTCTTGCATTCTTATTAACTATTATTTTTATGCTTGATCACCATGGAAACAAACTTGTTAAGCTTAGAAAAAAGCTTGAAAGAGTAACCCTAGGTTAGAACGAAAGAATGCAGAGAGCAAGTTCTTGTCTTTATGATAGAATTCGCGGTTGGGATAGAAATTATACCTAATTTGTCTTGATTGGTTAATAAAACGGGAAGATAGCTAGACACCAACTTAGAATTGTCACATCACCGCTCGTATAAATAGTTGTGAAACTAAGTTAGGTTAAATGATTAGAGGTACGAAATTTCATAGTCAAGGGCATAAACCCCGTGAACCACATCCACATTGTTACTTGCTCATGAATTAGGATGTCACATCCCCGCTCAATGATGTAGGTGTGAGACTAATTTATTGTGTTTGGAAGGGTCAAAAGACCATGAACATTGCATATTAACTCTGTGAGACAACAAATAAATTTTCAATACTTGAACCATTGTGAATGTTAGCTTTGCATGAAGGTTTGGACTTAACTCTAGATGCTTCTCATTATTGTTTTTTCGAATTATTTATGATCAACGTAGAATTAGTTTCAACTTCACATCTCGAAAATCAACACTTGTGAAATTTAATATAACACTTGAACTTGTATATTCACTTAATTAGTCCAGTCTCTATGGGTTCGACATCCGGCTCTTAAACAGTCATTGTATTACTTGTACAATCGCGTATGCTTGCGCGTGCGCTGGGCTCCAACACTATTCCACCAATAAACTTTCCGTAGGTCACGATATATCTTGGTGGCACCTGGGTGGATGGAGTACCGAGAGCCATGAGCCTCACAGAGTATTCGCTCTCTCAAGTCACCAACACTCGAAACACATAAACGACCCTAATAATGAAGTACACCATCTCCCTCTTGTGAGAATACCTACACCTTCTGATTCTGGACAACTTCCTCTAGCTTTAACAAGATAGGATCCTAGTCTTTCCTAGCCTTGAAATCGGTCACCAATGAAGATTCTGATCCATTCCGAACAATGACAGCACCATCTGTCAAGTCAACAAGGCAAATCCCTAAATGAGCAAGCCGATACACATCTTTTACCAACTCTTTCCTTCCAACCTCAATGTGAGACACACTCTCTATTGACAGCCTACTAAGGTTATCTGCCACTATATTGGCCTTTCTCGGAATATAAAGGACACTCATGTCATAGTCCTTGAGAAACTCTAACTATCTCCTTTGTCGCAAATTCAGACCCTTTTGAGTGAACACATATTGAGGGCTCTTGTGGTCCGTGAACACATGCACATGCACCCATATAAATAGTGTCTCCAAATCCTCAATGCAAACACCACCACTGTCAACTCTAGGTCATGCGTAGGGTAATTCTTCTCATGAGTCTTAAGTTGTCTAGAGGCATACGCAATGACCTTACCATGCTGCATCAACACACAACCAAGACCAATCCTAGAGGCATCACAATACACAACAAATCCATCCGTTCCCTCTGGTAGAGTCAATACTAGGGCTGAAGTGAATCGAGTCTTTAACTCCTAAAAACTCTTCTCAGAGGCATCCGGCCACTAAATTTTGACCTTTTTCTGCGTCAACTTAGTCAACCGTGCTGAAAAGGATGAAAATCCCTCAATAAACCTCCTGTAATAGCCAGTTAAACCCAAAAAGCTAATAATATCCAAAAGACTAACTGATCTAGACCAATTCTTCACCGCCTCTGTCTTTTGAGAGTCCACCTGCACACTCTCGCTTGACACCACATGACCCAAAAATGCTACTGAATTCAACCAAAACTCACATTTGCTGAATTTAGCAAATAGTTGGTGATCCTTGATAGTCTGTAATACAATCCTCAAATAAGCGTCATGATCCTCCTCGCTCTGAGAGTATATGAGAATATCGTCTATGAAGACAATCACAAACATATTCAAATATGGCTTAAATACTATGTTCATCAAATCCTTGAAATCTACAGGAGCATTTGTTAGTCCAAAAGACATAACTACAAACTCATAGTGACCATACCAAGTCCTGAAGGCTGTCTTTAGAATGACACTCAATCTGACTCTAAGCTGATGATAGTCGGATCTAAGGTCTATCTTTGAGAAACACTTAGCACCCTGAAGTTGGTCAAACAAGTAATCAATTCTGGAGAGGGGATAACTTGTTATTGATTGTAACCTTGTTCAACTGCTGATAATCAATGCACATTCTAAGGGAACCATCCTTCTTCCTAACAAAGAGAACTGGTGCACCCCACGGGGATTTATAGGCCTGATGAAACCCTTATCTAAGAGATATTTCAACTTCTCTTTCAACTCCTTTAGCTCAGTTGGATTCATTCTATAAGGAGGAATGGATATAGGCTACGTATTAGGGAGAAGGTCGACACCAAAGTCAATCTCTTGATCGAGAGGCGCTCCTGGTAGATTATCTGGAAATACCTCCAGATACTTACACACTATAGTAAATTACTGAAGAGTCGGGGTATCGGACGTAGCATCCTTAACCCGAAATAGATGGTACACACAACCTTTAGAAATTATCTTCCAGGCCTTAAGATAGGAAACAAATTGACCTACTGGCACAACTGAACTACCTTTCCATTTTAGGACTGGCTCACCGGGAAATCAAAACTCTACCATACGGGTCCTACAATTTACTCAGTTTAGTATGCATGAAACCAATCCATACCAAAGATAACATCAAAATTGGTCATGTATAACTCTACTAGATCGGTTGAGGTGACTTTTTGAAGTACTGTGACATGGCAATTTAGTACACCCGTCGAGCTATAATTGAGTCACTGATTGGAGTAGAGACTGAGAAGGGTTCTGATAGGATTTCAGGACTGACTTTGAAACCAATAGCAACATAAGGAGTCACAAAAGATAAGGTGCCCCTGGATCTAACAGTGCATACACAACAAGATGGAATACTCATAACATACCAGTGACCATATCTGGAGAGATCTCCTACTCCTAATGAGATGAGATGGCATAGAATCTGTTCTAACACTGATCACCACCTACACTAGTGGATACACCCTGCTGAGCTGAGTGTGCTGGTGGAGCAGATGAACTGGTTGCTGGGTCACGACCTTCATGGCCCTATCTGGTTGAAGTGTAGTCTCTAAGCAGATGGTCGGGCTTCCCACACCTAAAACATTCACCTGAACCCGCTAGGCACTCTCCGATGTGCCTCCTACCACACCTTCCGCAAACTGGAATGCTGGGCTCTCGTGACATATTCTCTGACCTCTAGAGTCTGATTCTCTACCCCTTTGATCATGCCTAGGTCTAGATGGAACACATGCTGATGATGGAGTTGGGGCTGATGACCTTTGGTGGGACCACTGACAATGTCCTCCACCATACCTCTATTGGAACTGTCCATAACTCCCTGTCCTGGAAGCCCTCTTGGCCTCTCTCTCCTTCTCCTTCATTTGATCCGCCTCTATCTGCTGGGTATATATGACCAATCGTGATAAGTATAGTTCACTATTCAACATAGCGATCCTGCACTCCTTGACCAGTGAGTCTGATACTCCATTCACAAACCTGCTCATATGAGCCCTCTGATCTACAACCATCTCCGGCGTATAATTGGACAGTCGGGTAAACTCCAAGGCATACTCTTGGTCAGTCTTGTGGTGATGCTTCAGGTTGATGAACTCTGCCACCTTCACCTCCCTCAACTTTATACAGAAGAACTTATCCAAGAAGGCAGTCACGAATGCATCCCAACTCAGGGGAACTGCTCCCACTGCTCTGCCATCCTTCCACTGCTTGTACCACATATAAGCAACCCCCTTCAGCTGATAGGAGGATAATTCCATACTCTTCTCTCCAGTCACCCCCATGATCTGGGTAATCTTCTACACCTCCTCAATAAACTCATGCGGATCCTCATCCACTTTCAACCCCAAAAACTCAGGTGGATTTATCCTGAGAAAGTCCCAAACTCTAGATGCTGCTGCATTCCCATTCTGAGGAACATGAGCCACTGCCTGCTGATTGACCTGAGCGGTCATAGCCTATGCCAACATCTAAAATTCCTTTCTAAACTGGGCATGATTGACCTACTCAAGCAAAGGATCTGCTAGTGCTGGCAGGGCTTGCTGATGCCCAGCTCCATTACCATTGTCATGGCCATTTCCATTGACATTCCTTCGTCCATTCACTCAGCGTGGAGGCATATTTTTGCAAACACGTATATCATGAGTTAGATGGAATAGAGAGATACTTCATCGCACGACATAGATCATGAAAGAAGGGAGATTTTCCTAAAATACCTTGTAGCCTCTTCACCAAAAGTGTGGCGCGCTTCACACCCATGGAAAATACTCTACTCAATGCAACTTTCAGACACTTTAGGACACTCTAAATTATTATTGTGATACCATACTTGTCATAACCTGAGCTAGGACCCCGAGCCGAGACACGGGACTAGAACCACGAGTGGCTCCAAGTCGACCCATGGCATGAACATACCAACTAAAGAGCATACATCAAAGCAGAAACTGATCACTTAAACATGAATAAGAGGAAGTATGAATAATATAATAATCATAAACAAAGTCAACACTCGACAAAGCTAAAAATCTACATAATGTCTAATAAGCCTCTAAACTGTCTGATGAGTTGATGGGACAACGCCCCACAACTAGATCTCTAAAGTTTGAAACTGAAATAGCATAATCAAATGCTAAATTGTATGTCCTCAGAAGATGAGGACTCACCAACAACAGGAAGTGAGCTGGATTACGGGGGGGAGCTGGACTAATGGCGAAACTGAATCTAATTGCTTGAACCTGTATCATGAAACGATACAGCATAGAGTATGCGGTCAGTACTTGAAATATACTGAGTATGTAAGGTAAGTAAAACATGTTGAGTAAATGTTAACTAAAAACATGCATATAAATAAAAATCAGTATATTATGAAAGTAAGGGCTGCATGCTGAAATTTGAATCTGAAACATATACAGTCATAAGCTAAGTATCATATCTGAACAGAATGACCCAAAGCTAAAAATAGAAATCATACAACTTGTCACAGCTGAAATCATAAGTAAAAGCTCATAAACTGATCATTGGGTCAAACCTGCTATAAAAAATAATATCATAAGTAATGAACATGAATAACTGAAATCATGAGGAACAATGGGAGACTCATCATAGCCAACACCATCACGATAGAGCCTACGTGATGCCCCAACTATCATACTTGTTACACACTAAAAAATGTTAACGGTTAGTAGGCGTATGTGTGGATTTGGGACAAGTAAGGAGAGCTTGACATGTGCATGAAGAGCCTCAGAAGTAGGGTTGGGCGAGGCTAGGCCGCGAGGTGCCAGCGCGACGCGCCAGCTGGCAGTGCGCTCGGCAACGCGGCGCGCCAGGCCTACCGGCACTTTGAGAGGCACGGCACGGCAGGCATTGTGGCGCCTTGGCTGGTGCGGGGCACTCCCCCAGTCCACCGCCCACACTTGTATATATACTCCTTTAGCCCAATTTCATTTCATTTTCATACACTCCTTTGGCCAAAAACAAAGAAAAACGCAATCTTCTTCGTGTTTTCGTTTGATTACGTTACCAAATGTTGTCCAATCACAAATTAACTTTGGGTAACGAGTTCTAGGCCTACGGGAAGCATTACTACAGAGTTATTTCTCAAAACTTCACTCGGAAAATAGGAACTCCGTTGAGTAAAAGTTGTAAGAATTACTCCAAATTGAATCCTAAATGGCCACAAGCATTAGGTAAGCGTTTCTCCCTTCTGAACTCTCAGGAAATTATAGGTTTTCGGTCGAATTATTCAAAGTTTAATTATAGTTGATATGATTATTGAAAGTCATCATTATTTGCTTAATTTAGTATTAAAATTAGTCCTATTCTCTCAGCATAAATGTTACAGTTGGAAATAACCATCGATTGCAGGTTAAACCTCGCCAGTTAAATAAAAAATTAGCATTCAAGGTATGTTAAGGCAAATTCCTTCGGAAAGTTATTTTTGTCATGTTGTAATACGACCTAGACTCTCGTAAGAATGCCGAAAGCATGATTTTTGTTGTTAACTGCTATTATTAGTTTGAGATTAGCATTTTCTATTTAGATTGGGATTGTCCTTGCCCTAAGTAGCCTTCTGTGACCAACCCCGGAGTTACTAGATGTGTCGTTGCCTATGGGTCTATATAGATGGCTCCAAGGAGCTAAATGTTGTCCCAAGGGACTACATAGAGGCCGAAGGGCCATATTACAGTCCATTCCATGGCTGGACTATTATTTTTTCTATCGTATCGGCATCACTGACCCTCGTCAAGCCTGGTGGCCAAGGTGCAGTTACAGGAGTCTATCGGACTCAGACACAGCTACAGAATCCGAGCGGGCTTAGTTGCAGACCAGGGGACTGGCAGGTTGGCTACAGTTACCTGTTGACTCATTTTGACCTTGTTAGGGGTATATTGATTGAAGTGTGCTCGCTAAGGCTTATGGGGGCCATGTAAGGTTCTTGTTTGCATTACTTATTGTTAGTTATACTGCAGGTTGTAAGGCTACTCAAATTACATCTCTATCCCTCCTAGTGAATTGTTGCAGTTTCATTATTAGTATCATTAAGTCATTTTCATTTACTACCTTACATATTCAGTACATGTTTAACTGACACCCATATTTGGGGCGCTACATTACTTGACTATAGATATGGTTTGACGCAGTTCAGGACCTCCCTAGTCATCAGCCGAGTCAACGATCTAATCAGCTCCTTTTGCCCCGCAGTTGTTAGTTAGAAGGTTTGTTCTTTTGTTGTACAATTTATGTGTAGGTTAGGGCTCTTCCCAACCATTATTCCACTCTTAGAGGCTTGTAGGCTACAAATTTCCAGTATTAGTTTTGTTGTGGTCCGTGTGGGGCCTATGTATGCTTTCTTTTGCATGATGTCCATGTGGGGCCTAGTTTATCCATTAGTTAGCAGCCTTATCGATTATAGTATAGTTTTGGCTACCTGTTTCCATTCTGCTATAACTAGACAACATGGTGATCTTGTTAGTCCACATAGGATCCTCTTTGTTGTATGTTGTTGGTTAGCTGTTTTCTTTTTATAGGTGGCTATGTGACCTTGCTGGCCGGAGGCTGTGTTTATAGTTAAGATATAGCTCGGCGTTTTCTTGATTTGAAAAGAAAGCATGCACCAGAAGTGCATAAGCCCAGTCAGGTCAGTTCAGATCCTAGTATGGCACCAGGTGCCATTCATGCCTCCCAAGGTAAGGAGTGACAATACTCAAGTGGGTAGAACTATCCAAAACCTTGTCAGGGTTAAGGAGAATACCATGATATTGATATCAAGCTGAGGCCCTTTGTGGGTGGGGAAAACTCTCAAGGGAGATTCCAAAATAAATATATACCTTCATTGGAGCGTAGTTCTAAGACCGGGGAACCTTGGAACCCCAAGCTACTCAGTGCTAGACACTACTCCCAAAAACATGCATAGTGCTCCCATCATTTTTCAACGAAGCTGAAATCATAATTACATGCGTAGTCTGAAATATAAACATGGGGATTCCTAGCTCCAAACATACCATAAGCTGAATTAGGAGTATTGACTCCAAACCATATGGTAAGGTGATCTAATAAAACTGAGCTAAATCATGAAAACATAAGTTAACTTGTGTGGGTCATCATACTTGAAATCAAGAGTCATAAACTTGACTTTTCATAAAACTTGCATAATAGGACATAATTTCTAATAACTTGCAATCATGAATTTATAATCAATTTGTGTATAAAATATGCCCATAAATCTTATAACATGCTTTGGAACATGAGGGGAATTGACCCATATACATATCATAGAGAATTTCAAAAAATTGGATTAAAACCCTATAAGATCATATACTTGAACTAGAAATTGAATTCATGAACTTGACGATAAATTTTGGCATGAGAGTGAAAGAAAACTCTCATTTAAAGCCCTACATACCTGGTAAACTGATCCTCAACTTGTCCTTGGTTATTAGAGTTAAATGAAACTCTCATTCTAGCCATCATATTTGTTTCGGCTTTTCACGTAGCTCCCTCAACAAGCTGATTCCTCCACAAAACCTTCACGAAAGCTACTTCTTTGTTTCTCAACTTTCGAACCCGATGATCAAGGATCTCAATCGACACCTGCTCATAGGCAAGACTATCCTTCACACCTATACTCTCCACCAGAACAACCAAGGTCGGTTCACCAATGCACTTCTTAAATAGAGACACATGGAAAACTGGATGTACAGAGGCTAACTCCGCTATTAGCTCCAACTCATATGCCAATTTGCCAACTCACCTCAAAATCCTATAAGAACCAACATATCCGGGACTTAGCTTCCCTTTCTTTCCGAACATCATAACTCCCTTCATGGGAGACACCTTCAAAAACACCCAATCATCAACTTCAAATTCAACTCTCTCTATCTAACATCCGGATAAGATTTTTGACTACTCTAAGCTGTTTTTAGCCTTCCTTTAATAAGCTGGACTTTCTCCATGGCCTCATGAACAGAATATGTCCCTATCAACATAGACTCACCTACTTCAAACCATTCGATAGGTGATCTATGCCTATTCCCATAAAGAGCCTCAAACGGAGCCATCTGAATGCTGGAGTGGTAACTGTTATTATACACAAACTCGATGAAAGGTAAGTGATTATCCCAACTACCCTTGAAATCAATCACGCACACTCTCAACATATCCTCAAGAGTCTAAATGGTCTACTCAGCCTGACCATCTGTCTGTGGGTAAAAAGTCGTGCTAAGCTTGACTTGAGTACCAAGTCCCTTCTGAAATGATCTCCAAAATGGTGGGGTAAACTGAGTACCTCTATATGAGATGATGGAAAAGGGAACTCCATGCAATCAAACTAACACCCGAATGTACAATCTAGCATAATCCTCAGCTGAACTAGTAGTTTTGACTAGTAGTAAATGTGTTGCTTTGGTCAACCTGAAAACAACCACCCAAATAGAGTCATATTGTCGGCGTGTATGAGGCAAACCTGTGATGAAGTCTATATTGATATCTTCCCACTTCCAAATAAGGAGACTAATGTTTCGTAGCATAACTCCATGTCTCTGATGCTCAACTTTTACTTGTTGACAATTTGGACACTTAACCACAAACTCTACTATGTCATTCTTCATTCCATTCCACCAATAAACTTCCCATAGGTCATAGTACATCTTGGTGAAACTTGGGTGGATGGAATACCGAGACATGAGCCTCGCCCAACATCCGCTCTCTCAAGTCATCAACACCCTGAACACATAAACGACCTTGATAACAAAGTACACCATCTCCCCCTTGGGAGAATACCTCCACATTCTAATTCTAGAGAGCTTTCTATAGCTTTACCAAGATAGGATCCTCATCTTTCCTAGAGTAGACCTCGGTCACCAGCAAAGATTCTAACCCATTCTGAACAATGACGCCACTATCTATTGAGTCAACAAGGCGAACCCCTAAATGAGCAAGCCGATGCACATCCTTTACCAACTCCCTCCTGCCATCCTCAACGTGAGACACATTCTCTATGGATAGCCAACTAAGGGCATCTGCCACTACATTGTCCTTGCTCGGATGATAAAGGAAACTCATTTCATAGTTCTTGAGAAGCTCTAGCCACCTCCTTTGTCACGAATTCAGATCCTTTTGAGTGAACACATAATGAAGGCTCTTGTGGTACGTGAACACATCCACATGCACCCCAATATAAATAGATTCTCCATCTTCAATGCGAACACCACCACTGCCAACTCAAGGTCTTTTGTTGGGTAATTCTTCTCGTGAGTCTTAAGCTATCTAGAGGCATACGCAATGACCTTACATGTTGCATCAATACACAACCAAGACCAACCCTAGAGGCATCACAATACACAACAAATCCATTTGTGCCCTTTGGTAGAGTCAATATTGGGGCTAAAGTGAGTCGAGTTTTTAACTCCTTAAAACTCTTCTCACAGACATCCGACCACCGAAATTTGACCTTTTTCTAGGTCAACTTAGTCAACGGTGCTGCAATGGGTGAAAATCCCTTAACCAACCTCCTGTAATAGCCAGCTAAACCCAAGAAGCTCTTGATATACGAAGGACTAACTGGTCTAGGTCAATTCTTCGCCGCCTCTATCTTTTGAGAGTCCACTTACACACCCTTGCTTGAAACCACATGACCCAAAAATTCTACCAAGTTCAACCAAAACTCACACTTGCTTCATGCATGGTTTCTGAATCCTCCCAACAGACCCAAATAACTGGTCATACCTTGTGACAACGGATCGTTGGACCCATCCATTACTACCGCTTCTAATTCCTCTACTTCTTCCCACGAGTATAAACAATGACTCATTGTTCCATACAACGAGTCATACCACGACTCATACCATCCAACCTTGACACCTCAGAGATAAATAACGACTCCAGACCATGGACCGTTATATCAACCAATGGGTCGTACCTTGACTTATTGGTCCTAGAACTTGTCAACCAGAAACTTACCACGACTCCGTACTACGTCCCGTTATTCCTTCCCATGACTCGTACAATGAGTCATTTTGAGACATTTTTCAAACTTTTTCTGTTGATCAATATACAATTTCGAGTTAAGTCTTAGGAACTTTTGTGGTGTTACACAAGGTCAATATACTGACTGAGTGGTAAAATACTTAGATATGTGAATAAAAGTGGATAATATGAATATCCTAAGGTGAGTATCTTGTGCCCAAGGGGAGCATTTGGGCGAGCAATGATGGTTGAGTATCTCGTGTCTAAGAGGAGTATCCAGATGCATAGATGAGTGGGAGAGGGAATCATGTTGGTACAACATATAGATTTCTAGAGTCTCCTACAGGTCATGACTGAAAGAGCAGAAATAAGACCCTCTAGCATGTGTGTATATTGATGTTTAGTGCTTGAGTGTTTATGGTGATGTGATGGAGGCGTGTGCCCGGCATATCACCATTCATTATATTATTTGATTGAATGTAAGAAGTAAGATCAGACTGAGAATGTGAGGACCTGATTGAAATGAACCTATTGTCATGTGTTTAGCTCATTTGAATTGTTGAGGTATTGTGATGATTTGATGGTTAGGTGAAGTTAAACGAGGACTCATGATGAGTTGTGAAACCCTTCATGAATGATTTATTCTATATTCTTTGTGGTTATGATGTTTCAATTGTTTATTGATGACTGTGAATAACGTGGATGATCATAATGACTAGTATGTTGGAAAGAGTTAATAGAATGGTGGAGTGAAACTAAGTTGAGCTACTGCCAAGGCAATACCGCTGCAACAAAACTTATTCCGCTACGGCTAGACCGTGGCAACGGTTAAGTAATCACTGCAGTGAGGCCCAATCCAATGATTAGGCCAGTTAGCAGCATTCACAGATTGAATTCTAAATGCGTATTAATTACTAAAATTGTGCCCTAAGGTGATTGAATATTGTTGTTTCACTTATATATATATATATATATATGTTATTATTGAAGGTCGGTCGATGATGCCTACTAGTACTATGTTTTGTACTGACCCTAATCTTGTACTTTTTTTCTAAGTGCCAGACCTTAATCCCGGAAGCTCATCTCGACCTCACATATAAAATAGTAGCAGAGTCCTAGAAAGGCGAGCAGCTCAAGATGTGTTATTCGACTCCCCCGTAGAAGATATCTCTTGTCCAGACATTGACTGTTTCTTGTTCTTATCTTTTTTTTTTTATCTACTCTTAGACAATGTTAGGCAGATGTCCTTGTGTACAATGACTATCAGGTTTTGGGAGTGTTTTAAACAGCGGGTTGTTATGATTCCTTTTTATTTAGTGATGACTCGCTATTCATTTTCATAACTGTGATCTATCTCTAATAACTGTTGATAAATTTGGGTAATTAGTTGAGAATCGTTGGTTCGCTCATCGGGGGGTTAGTGTGGGTGTCAATCACGGTCACTTGGGTCATGACAAAGTTGGTATCAGAGCTCTAGGTTCATTGATCTCATTGCACAAGGACGAGTCTAGTAGAGTCTCGCAGATTGGTGCGGAGACGTTTGTAACTTATCTTTGAGAGGGTGAAAGACTTTAGGAAACCTCCCTTTTTCCTTTCCTTTCCTTTCTTTCTATTACTTGATTCCAACTGGTATCTAATAATTCTTCTTTATTTCCTTTATAGATGGTGAGAACACATATAGATGGAATCAGAGAAGAAGCACTCGAGCCACCAGTAGCAGTCGCAATTCGCGATAGAGGATGGGGCAGAGGTCGCGACCAGAGACCTACTATTGCCAGAGGAGGGGCCTACGCTCTTGCTTCAGTTCGGGAGAGATCAGCATCTCCAATACCACTAGAGGTGCAGGAGAGGATGGCTGTGGAGGTGGAGGTTCCTACTCAAGGAGAGGGGACTACCACTCTAGCATCCTCTGAGGTCCTAGCTTAGGTCCTTAACCTTTTGAGCGGCCTCGTGGGTAATAGAGCAGCTCTAGTGATTCTTGCAGTGCGACAGCCAAGGATACAACATGCAGCTACTGTGGCTACCTATATTGATGATATTTTTGAGGTTGTGATATTCCCAAGGCCAATAGCAGGATCGGTAATGACCGGAGAGAAGTATGACTTATTCTATAGGTTCACCAAGGTGAAGCCTCCCACCTTCTATGATACCGAGGCGGAGGATGCTTATAAGTTTATTATTGACTGTCATGAGAGGCTCTAAAAAATAGAGGAAGTGGAGAAGTACGGGGTAGAGTTTGTCACCTTTCAGCTGATAGGTGATGCTAAGCTCTGGTGTAGGGCTTTTGTGGAGTATAGAACAATGGGGTCACCACCATTGACCTGGAGCCAGTTCTATTCCACTTTTCTGGAGAAGTACGCGCCACGTACCCTAACACATCGAAGATGGGACAAGTTCACCACCATTGAGTAGAGGTCCTCCTCCGTTGCAGCATACGAGGCTCGATTCCGATCATTGTCCAGGTATGCTCTGCCTTTATTGCCCACAAAGGAGGACAGGATAAGGCGATTTGTTAAAGGCCTGAATGTGGGTCTCCAGCAATCAGCCCTTCTGATTGTCTCTATAGGTAAGACCTTTCATAAGGTAGTTGAGTTTGTGAAAAATGTGGAGGGGGTGAAATAGAATGGTTATGCGAAGAATGCCGAGAAGAAGGCTTGGAAGGTTGGTTCTTATAGCTGCTCTTTTATTAGGACTCTAATACCCCAAGGCTACTCGAGATACCCTATTATTCAGCCATGTAGGTGTTATCCAAGGTTCCACCAAGGACCACTCCACGACCATCAAGTACAGTCGGGAGTACTCAAATAGTTCGCTCGTATTTGGGGCTCATCCTATTTCATATGTTTCGACTCAGAGACAAGTGATTGAGAAGGTGTTTCATGAGTGCAAGGAGTATGGACATATTCATAGATGGTGTCCCAGGTTTGGTCAGGGCGGGAAGATTGTTCAGCACCCAGCACCTCGAGCTCTAGCCCCTACTAGAAGAGGAGGGAATGCGTTCAACAGGGATCACCCACAGCTAGGGAGGGGCAATTAGCCAGCGGTTAGAGGTGGCACCCAGTCAGATAGAGGAGGTGCCCAACTTACAAGGGGTAGCAATTTGTCCGATAAAGGGGTTGCATAGCCCAATAGGGGCAGTTCTTAGGTTGGTAACCAGGCCCACTTATATGCATTTTCGGGTAGGCCTGACATAAAGGCTTCCGATGCAATTATCACAGGTACAATTTTTGTATGCGACAAAATGACTACAACTTTGTTTGATCCGGTTCTACTTTTTCCTATATGTTTTCTTATATTTCTTTGGGATTGGATCTTGTTTATGATGTACTTGATACTCCTATCCATGTGTCTACTCTTATTAGGGATCCTATGGTGGTGGATAGGGTCGGTCAAGCTTGTATTCGGGTAGACCTGACATAGAGGCTTCTGATGCAATTATCACAGGTACAATTTTTGTATGCGACAAAATGGCTATGACTTTTTTTGATCCCGGTTCTACTTTTTCCTATATGTTTGCTTATTTTTCTTTGGTATTGGATCTTGCTTGTGATGTAATTGATACTCCTATTCATGTATCTACTCTTATTGGGGATCCTATGGTGGTGGATAGGGTCTATCAAGCTTGTATTGTTGACTTCTTGGATTGTGATACTCGGCTAGACTTGGTGATTTTAGATATGCTAGATTTTGATGTGATTTTGGGAATGAGCTGGTTGTCTTCGTACCATGCCATTCTGGATTTCCATGTAGTCACCATATCAGGCCCAGGGTCGTCCAGGTTAGAGTGGAAAGGAAATTGTAGCCTGCTCCTAAGAAACTCATCTCTTATATTCGTGCTCGAAAATTGATAGAGTGGGGGTGTTCAGCATTTTTAGCTCATATTTGGGAAACCAGTTCAAACAGTCCTTCCATAGAGTCGATCCTAGTAGTTTGTGAATTCTTAGAGGTATTTCCCGCGGATCTGCCTGACATGTCGCTGGACCAGGATATTGATTTCTACATAGATTTAGAGCACGGGACTTGACTTATTTCTATACCGTCGTACAGAATGGCACCAGCTGAGTTGAGAGAACTCAAGGAACAGTTGCAAGAACTACTTAGTAAGGGGTTTATAAGACCGAGTGTCTCTCCGTGGGGTGCCCCAGTCTTGTTTGCGAAGAAAAGGACGGTAGTATGCGAATGTGCATTGATTAATGTTAGCTAAATAAACTAACCATCCAAAAATAAATACCCTTTTCCCCATATAGATGGCCTATTTGATCAGCTACACAGGGAAGCAATTTTCTCAAAGATTGACTTGAGATCAGTCTATCATCAGCTAAAGATTCATGTTGAGGATATTCCTAAGACAACTTTTTAGATTAGGTATGGACATTATGAGTTCCTAGTCATGTCCTTCGAACTCACGAATGCTTCAGCAGTATTCATGAGCCTGATGAATGGTATCTTCAAACCTTATCTAGAATCATTTGTAATAGTGTTCATTGATGATATCTTAGTATACTCTAAGACTAAGAAGGAACATGAGAATCATATGATGATTGTGTCGAGGTTGCGGAGGGAGAAACAGTTATATGCCAAGTTCACTAAGTGTGAATTTTGGCTGAAGTTGGTATCTTTTCTGGGACATATAGTCTCCAAGTAGGGGATTAAGGTGAATCCACAGAAGGTGGAGGCGGTCCAAAACTGGGCTAGGCCTACTACAGTGACAGAAGAGTTTTGTGGGACTGGCCATTTATTACCGCCGATTCATGAAGGGATTTGCATCCATTGCCTCGGTGTTGACGAGGTTGAATCAGAAGGATGTGTCTTTTCAATAGTCCTAGGAATGTGAAAAGAGTTTTCAGAAGCTCAAAACCCTACTAACCATGACATAAATCCTGGCACTACTGGTGGAAGATAAAGATTTTGTAGTTTATTATGATGCCTCACAGTCTGGATTGGGTTTTGTGTTAATGAAGAAAGGACAGGTCATTGAAGGTGCACAAGAATAATTACCCCAGCCGCATGGCCAGGAGTTGGCAGCAATGTTGTTCATCCTGAAAATCTAGAGGCATTACTTATATGGGGCTCATTGTAAGGTATTCACAGACTACCGCAACTTGCAATATGTGTTCTCCCAGAAAGATCTTAATCTCAGACAATGGAGATTAATGGAACTTCTTAAAGATTATGATGTTACAATCTTGTATCACCCAGGGAAGGCAAACATGGTGGCCGATTCCTTGAGTCGGAAAGTAGTCAGTATGGGCAGTTTGGCTTATTTGGAAACTACTCGGTGGATGATTGCCAGAGAAGTCCAGACACTAGCGAAAAACCTAACGAGACTTTCATTGACAGAAACAGATGGAATACTAGCCAGTATGGAGGCTATGTCATTACTGTTAGAAGAGGTAAAAGCCAAGCAGTTTTAGGATGCAAAGATAAGTAAGATTCAGGACAAGGTCTTATTGGGAGAAGCTAAGGAAGTAGTGCTAGATGACGAAGGGGTCCTAAAAATAAAGGGACATAAAGGGACGCGTGTGTGCTCCCCGGGTTAATGAGCTGATTAAAACCATCCTATCAGAAGCTCACAACTCGAGGTACTCCATCCATCCTAGGGTTACTAAAATATATCATGACCTGAAGCAGAATTGTTGTTGGGAAAGATGAAGAGGGACATTGTTGTTTATGTCTCCAAGTGTTTGAACTGGTAGCAGATGAAGTACGAGCATCAAAAGCCTGGGTTAGTACTTCAGAGGATGCCCATCCCATAGTGAAAATGGGAGAGGATAGCGATAGAATTCGTGGTTAGTCTTCCAAAGACATTAGGGAAGTTTGATTCCATTTGGGTTATTGTTGACAGACCGACTAAGTCTATCCACTTCTTACCTATTTAGGTGATTTACAATACTGAGAGACTAGCCAAGCTGTATGTGAAGGAGGTAATTGGGTTGCATGGGGTGCCAGTTTTGATCATATCAGACAGGGGTACTCAGTTCACCTCCTAATTTTTGAGGACTTTGTAGGTAGAGCTAGGTAGCAGGTTGGACTTAACCACAACCTTCCATCCACAGACAGATGTACAGTCGGAAAGGACAAGCCTGTGTGATTGATTTTGGTGGCCATTGGGATATATTTTTACCTTTGGTAGAATTTGCTTACAACAATAGTTATCATTCGAGTATTGGCATGGCATCATTTGAAGATCTGCATGGGAGAAAATGTAAGTCTACAATCGGATGATTTGACGCATTTGAGGTAGGCTTTGGGGTACTGATTTGCTTAAGGAATCCTTGAAAAAAGTTCAGGTGATTCAAGAATATTTAGTAGCTACTCAAAGCAGGCAGAAGCAATATTCAGACAGAAAGGTAAGAGAAATGGAGTTCATGCTGGAGAAAATGTTTCTCAAAGTATCTCCCATGATAGCGGTGAAACAATTTGTGAAGCAGGGCCATCTTAGCCAAGATACATTGGGTTGTTTGAGATTTTCTCTGACATGTGGGGGAGTAGCTTATGAATTAACTTTGCCACCCAGATTGTCATGGATACATCCAACTTTCCATGTCTCTGTGTTGAAGAAATACCATGGGGATGGATTGTATATAATTAAATGAGACTCGGTGTTACTGGATTAGAACTTTTCCAATAAGGAGGAGCCCATGGTTATAATAGATAGAGAGATCCGCAAGTTGAGATCAAAGTAGATTGCAACGGTAAAGGTCCAGTGGAAGAATGGTCCCATAGAGAAGCCACTTGGTAAATCAAGGCCGACATGCGGAACAAATATCCACAACTATTTGTAGAATATGGTATGTCCTCTTTCTTGCATTTGTAGGCCGTTCGGAGATGAATAGTATTTTAATTAGTATCTAATGTAATGATCCATCTGTCGTTATGGGGGGGGGGGGGAATAAGACCGAACACCCATCTCTAGCCTAAGTGTTGGTGGGAAGGTGTGGAGTAAGTGTTAAAGAAAAATTTTGAGTTAGGGAATGGTTTCTGTGCAAGAAATAGGAGCTATTGTTTATGGGGAACCGTTGCAGGGATAACCACTGAAGCGAGACCATTATCATGGTCGGGGGAGCATTGTAATGGATCGGGGAATATACCAAAGGATCCGTTGTGATGGTGTCTGGGGCATCCTAGCAGGCTGCAACTGAAATGCGACCGCTGCAATGGACGATGGAAACCAAAAAGTAAATTTTAAGTGGGATTTCAAGGGTTTACCCCATTATTCCAAAACTGAACTGCGAGAACTCAGAGAGAATTCCCCAAGTGCAGAGTAGTTTTTCTTTCTCAAAGGTAAGAATCTTAACCTATTCTCTTTATTTTGATGCCTTAACTCCATAGAATTAAGAAGGGAACCTGTTATGGTAGAAATTCTAGGTTGAAAAGACCTAGAACGATAAGAGTAAGGGAAAGTGATTGGGTATTGAGGGTTGATTGATTCCTAGGTCTATAAGCATGTAATTGTTGTTCCCTAAGGCGAATGGGTTGGTGCTCGTCCATTATTCCTAGAATTGGAGACTTAGAGAGTGGTAGAAGTGGAGAATTTAGCATTAAAACTGCTTGAAAGAGGGTTTTGGGAATAGAAATCCTATGAATCAGGTTGAATGATCATGATGGAATTAGAATGGGAGGAATTACTCGTGGGTAATAATTAGAACCTCATGAAGCAGGCAGAATGGAGGCGGGGTTGAATTTCCAAACCCTTGTTTCCCGATAGTTGGTTGATTCTTTGTTAATCTTTTATTCTAGAATTTGAACGTTCAAAAGCACTGAGGAAAAGCAAGGCTCCAGTGGAGTAACTTGAGATATCCATCTGCAACCAAGGCAGGTTATGGTTTAACAGGAGTTAGACTTCGGATAATAGTGTATATGTGTGCGGAATGATTTTATGTGATTTGGTCTCTGGAAAACACTTGTTGATGTAGACTTGTGTTGAATTCTATCATTGAATGATTAGATGAAACCATTACCTATGTAATGTGATAGGTGGATGTTAAGAGCTTTTTATATTCTTATGTATTATTGGAACTTGATTCATGAATTGTGTGAGAAATTGAGTTAAGGGATGTAGGATGAGGCCTTCCCAGGGTCTATAAACTGACTGAGTAATAAAACACCGAGATGTGTGAATGAAAGCGGATAATATGAATGTCCTAAAGTGAGTGGCTCATGCCCAAAGGGAGCATTTGAGCAAGCAATGATGGTTAAGTGGCTCTTTCCAAGGGGAGCATCTGGATAAGCAGATGAGTGGGAGCGGATACCACGCCGGTATAAGTACATGGATTTCTAGAATCCCTTGTAGGACATGACTGGAAGGACATAAATAAGACCCTCTAGCATGTTGTATTTTGATGTTCAGTGATTGAGTGTTCATGGTGATGTGATGAAGGTGTGTGCCCGGTATATCACCATTTATTGTATTATTTGATTGAATGTAAGAATCGGACTACGAATATGAGGACCTGATTGAACTGAACCTACGGTCATGTGTTTTGCTCATTTGAATTGTTAAGGTGTTTTAATGATTCGATGGTTAGGTGAAGTAAAATAAGGACTCATGATGAGTTATGAACCCCTTCATGAATGATTCATTCTATATTCTTAGTGGTTATGATGTGTCGATTGTTTATTGATGATTGTGAATAGCGTGGATGATCATAATGACTAGTATGTTGGAAAGAGTTAATAGAATGGTGGGTGTGCAACTAATTCGAGCTATTTCCAAGGCAATACTGCTACAATGGAACTTATTCCACTGCAGCGAGACCTTGGCAGCGGTCAAGTGATCGCTGCAGCAAGGCCCAATCCAGTAAGCAAGAGGGCTAGCACCATACATATATTAAATTCTGAATGCCTATTAATTACTAAAATAGTGTCATGAGGTTATTGCATATTTTTATTTCACTTATATATATGTTATTATTTAAGGTCGGCCGATGATGCCTACTAGTACTGTTTTTTGTACTAACCCTAATCCTACACTTCTTTTTTGAGTGCAGACCTTAATCCCAGAAGCTCATCTCGGCCTCACCTCTAAAGTAACAGCAGTGTTCTAGAAAGATGAGTGGCTCAAGATGTGTTGTTCGACTTCCCCGCAGAAGATATCTCTTGTTCAGACATTGATTATTTCTTGTTCTTATCTTGTTTTTGGATTCACTCTTAGAAAATGTTAGGTAGATGTCCTTATTTACAATGACTATCAGGTTCTGGGAGTGTTTTAAACAACGGGTTGTTATGATTTCCTTTTTATTTTAGTGATGATCCGTTATTTATTATCATAATTGTGATCTATCTCTAATAATTGTTGACGGGTTTGAGTAATTAGTTGGAAATCGTTGGTTCGCCCACCGAGGGTTAGTGTGGGTGCCAATCATGGCCACTTGGATCGTAACATATACTAATATCACTATTGCTACACTTTTGTGGGGTGTAGATTTGTTATAGGTTATTGAAGTTTCACGGTTAAGGTGGCGCATCAGCTTAGCATTTCTCTCCCCAGGTGAAGTTGTGTCTTTTAATAGCCTTTATTCTTATTAAAACTCTTGTACATATCCAAACTAGGTCCTTGGGAAATGTTGTTAGGATTTTAAATAAAATTTTGGGATTATAAATTAAATCGGTTTGCTATTTTCAATTCATTACTTTATAAAGGAGATGTTCCCTTATGAAATCATGTTTTGAAATGGGATTGTGCTATCAGATTAGAGCCAGGTAGGTGCATGCATGATCCTCCAATTTGGGTTGTGTTGTCTATGGGATAACATATTTAGGAATCACCTATATAAGTGTGAAGTGTAAGCCACTTCAAGGAGAATTCAGTAAGGTCAATTCTCTACGCACTTATGAACCAGGAAGTGTTCATGGCTAAAACGAACAAAACAATGAGAACCAAAGAAGGTTAAAGGATTAAGTGTGAGACTTATGTTGTCTAGGTATATATCAAAGCTTTACGATTCAAGTATATCAAATCTACCGATTGATAGAGTATATCCGATATATGTACAGTACGGAAAATTCAAAGGGAAACCTATTTATCTAGATGCAATTAATTCTTAATTACAAATCACACATTTTTTTCATGTATTAAAAATTTTCATATAGTCATTCCTCATTCATGTGAGGGATTGTTGGAGTTAGGTGGGTTGAATATTGGTGTGACTTGGAAAATGGTGATGGAGGGAGGTGAAAAGTTGGTTGTTATAAAATGAACTTTGTTCCTCATTGATTAGGAAGAGGAAAATTCTTGGGCTTATATTTAGAAGCCTATTCTCTAACTCATAAAGCGTTGAGAAGAGAGCCTCCCTTCTCCTCGTCGCCGTTGCTCAGCTCGATCTCGGCCTCGACCAAATAATTGATTGATAAATTTTTTGAACAAAATTTTTTTATTTTCTATTTCTATTTTCTGATATTATTATTATTTTCGCAATTTAATTTTCACGAAAATAAACACCTTAATTAAAACTTGTTGTGAATAAATATTTTTGCACCATTTCAATTCAGTTTTCCGAGCTATAAACAAACACATTATGCTTTCATTGCCATTCATCTTTAACAATTAGAAGTAAAGTGGAATTATTGATGTTGCAAACTGAAAAGGGATTTTACCATCTTATATGCCTATCCTTAAAACTTCGTTCTTCAAATTTCACTCAAAAGAGAAGATTCCTTTTAAGTGGGAAAATTTGATTCTTCATAATGAAAGTGATTGCTTTTCTCTTTCTTTTAAACATTATTTCTCTGGTAAATGATATCTATCACAAAGCATTTTATGCATTAAAAAAATTATAGTTGGTCACTATTTCTATGATACAAGTAAGAAATTAAGCTTTATCTTTGATGTATAAATAATTGGTAATTTTCTTTAGAGCATGGGGGTGGTGGGTAACAATCAAGTTAACTCGAAGATTAAATACCAATATACAACTTAAATCATTTAACTCGAATAAAATTAAAGTCATCAACACTTGTAGTGATGATGGATTATGATGAATTAAGATGGAAGGGGACGATTGTGGTGAGGCTCATGTGATAGGGCTGGAGTTTAGTGAAATTGTGGTGATTTGTGTAGCAAGGCAGTACAAAGTTATTTTGGAGAGCAGAAAGAATCCCGGACTTTTACATCTCTCAGCCTGACTTTTTTTGATAGGGTAGGCTGGTAAGGTGCGTAAGAAAATGGAATATGAGAATTTTAAAAATAAATAAAGGGTTATGTGAGGTGGAAGATGACGCGAAATAAGTGTACTATACTGCCCAAAATAGGACTGAGTTTTGGTCTAACATGGACGTACTAGTTGCACTATGAACAAGAATAAGGTGTAAAAAACGTTCATAAAGTTAAACTTGTTCCTATTTTGAACAAGTTTAAGAGGGTAAATTATACATTCTATCTATCCTTAAATAGATAGGTCCTTTTTAAATAAAATTCATCCTAAATTATCTTGCTTTTATATTTCATTGATCTTCAGTGCCTTACTACATCTTCATGATCATAGAAGCTAAATTAGGTTCCCAAAATGTTTAAGGTAAAAATATATCTGCACTATATATTTATATCAAATTACATTTCTATTACTGATTAAGTAATAATTATATTAATTAATTATGATCTAATGATAATCATTTTTATTTTCTCGCAATGCAATCTTGTTTATGTTAATATTAACATCAAAGTGAAATACAATTCATCCGTTGATTGATCAAATAACTAATAGAATGAGAAAATTCTCAAATTATTATTACGTGATTATCTTGATCTAACCTTTTTTAGTTTTTATTTTTGATTCGTTAATCGTAAGTCATTTCCTTAAAACTAAGACAAGCTAAGCTCTCAAAATAATTTTTCACCATTTCATCTCATACCGATCATCAAATACGATAACGTCTAAACATTTGAACTAAATATTTTTTGAATTCTATATCATAAAACTTAGTCCAAATAATTTCTCCTTTATTCAACATGAATAAAGGTGGGAAAAATAGAAAACCATACTGCTCACGATCATCAACATCAAGACTTGATTGTAAACATCTTTATTTAACATCTTTTACCTCATTTTTCTTCATAACCCAATAATTTACCTGAATTGCAGATAATTACAAAAGATTAAAAAAAAATATATCCCACTTAGTTAGGGGTGTTCATGGTTTGGATAAAAATCAAATCAAATCGAAAAATCGAAGCGAACTGATTAAACAAATCGATAATATTTGGTTTGATTTTGATTTTATTCTAAATAACCAAAGAAATAATCGAACCAAACTGATAATTTGTATATATTATAATTATGTATAACATAATATTTTTTTATTACTAACGATATTCATCAAATTTTATTTTAAAAATAAAATACTACAAGTATACAACCAAAAGAGAAATAAGAAGGCTTATATTTGGTCCAACCCCAACAAAATAATAAATGAGATTTCAGCATTAAGGTCATTGTTGAACTACTTCACCTCCCCCAAAACCTAAGAATAATAACGCAACAGGTCATTTGTTCTTTGATTCACGACAGTACTGTAGGGTGGCGGTGTTTCTCTAACGAGAAGTTCAATTGAGGAAGATGATTATTTTTTCCTCCATGGGTTTTGTTAACATTTGTGTTAGAAAGTTGAGTTGAGGAAGCAAAGTTCATGTTTTGCAATTAAGTAACAAAACTAATCAATAGATTGCATACAAGGTTACTATTTTGAAAAAGCATTTACTTAATTTAATACTTTAAAGTTGTGCTATATTTATAAAAGTTTGTGTTGTTGTCTTCTATGATGGAAAGGTTAAAACAATCAACCACAAGAAGTACTGTATTATGCCTAATGTTGGTGTTGTTTTGCCGGTTCTTCGTGCAATATACAAGTAATATTTGGTCCATATACAAATCAAATTATGATTATTCTTTCATCTATTCATTCTAGTAATGTCGTTTCTTCATTGACCGTGTAGTGGTATTATTTATTTCTTTTATTTTTGTTATAACAGAGTTCTAAATTAGACTCAAGAGGGAGAGGGTGAATCATCTTTTATTTTTGTTATAACAGACTTCTAAGTTATACTCAAGAGGGAGAGGGGTGAATTGGGTCTACTCCTAATTTTTTTTAATTAAAACCTTAAATTATTTTCTCTTCAATTAACGGGAACAGACTTGATCACTGTTCCGTGAACTGTTATCAGTTTGCAAATAGAAAGAGAAATGCAAAAAAGTAAATACAAGACAACTATTTATACGTGGAAAACCATCCAAACTCGAATGGATGTAAAAACCACGGCCTACTCCCTAGTAGGATTTTAACTTAACTTCTACTAAAATAATATCGAGTCAATTTATGAATTACCCCCCGTAATCCAATGAACCTACCTTTAAGCCCTTAAAAAGTTCCTAGTTGTTCTAAACTACACTTAGTTTAAACAAGAAAAACAACCAGATTAAAAAATATCCTTAAACAAGAAACATACTTTTTTCATAGCACAAAACTCAAACCTACTTCATTCATTAAGAGTTAACTCTAAAGATAATCTGCAGCAGTGATCTGAGCAGACTAGGGAACTGTCTCTAAAATTTTGATTACCAGTGTATACTCAGAACAAGTAAGGTTTTGAAGGTTTGTTATGAATGAATGAGTGACCATAACGTGGTAGCTTCTCTTTTATAGACTCCAGAATGCCCGAAACCTTTTCTTCTACCAGGAAAATGAGTCTTTTAGATATCAACTTGAGAGTTCTTGCCTTATCCGAAGAACTTGTAGACTCCTTGCTAAATTCTACAACCTTTTTTCTGTAGCTTTTCAACACACAAAAACTTCCCATGGATTAGCAATAATAATTCTTGGATAATCACTGCCAACCCATTATTTTATTTCAATATCCGTTCCTAAAATGTAACAAGCATAACTTTAATAAGTCATCATCAAAATCAATCAACTTAACATATTCCCCCTTTTTTATAATGACAAATAAATATATACTTGTTCCATTGATTTAGGCAAATTCAAACTAATTCAACCTTAAGGAGTAATGAATCTCAAATTACTCAGATCAATAGCAGGTAACTTCAACACTCAAGCATATGAACATAATATTTCCCCTTTTGGCATCAGTGAAAAAGGAAACAGATGAGGGCATACAGGTTTTAGTGCATAAACACGAAGGTAAACTACACAAGTCATAACATATAGTAAAAGTATAAAATTATCCAACTAATGATAAAGACCAACTAATGATAAAGACCATCCCATGATAGAGTAAATGGACAAAGCAAGAACCACATGATCATCAAAGAAGTCAATTACACACAACCCAAAAGCATAACAAAAATCATCAATGTTCAAAACAAAAAATAAACTAGGACAAAGTTAAGGTTTAGGGGCAGAAGGTGGATATTGGGCAACAATAGAAGGAGATGACATGGCAAAAGGGGTCAGACTCCGAATCAGGGTCATTAGGTCATTGTGATGAGTCACTGTAGTTTCCTCATTTTTAACCAGTCGAGCCTTAAGTTGCTCATTCTCCATATGCAAACGATCATTCTCCAGATGCAAATTCTCCATTTCTACAACACCATGAGAATGTGAAGTACTAGAAACATCAGTAAAGCCACCCACACCATCATCCGGGTGAGATCCCTTGGTTTCATGAAAATCAATAGCATTATATGTTGAATGGTACTCCAACGAAGGAAACCGAGCACCCAACTTTTCAAGCACTTTTGTCAATAGAAATCCATATGGGAGAGAGTGATTTTGTTTCACATCTATCACAACTATGGTAAGGTAGGAAATAATAAATTGAGGAAGATTGATAGGCATCTCAGATCAAAAAGTTTCATTAATGTCAGATATGGATACGAGGTCGCATCTCTTCGTTCCTGGCGAGGTATCAAATTTTTTATTATAAAGGAAAATAAGAACTTAAGATAGGGAAACATGGATTTTTTGAAAACTTTAACTCAGGGGTCCTAGACGGATTTTCATAGAACTTGCGTACAATATCTAGAGGTTTCATAGGAGGAGGAAGATCCGACCATCTATTCTTTTGAAAAAATGCAAAACCATCACAAGAAATACCCAAGGAGCCTAGCTTATGAGAGACAAACACAAAAAGAACTTTTCCTACCCTACTGGTAATACACCCACGCGAAATGGCAAAGTGATTGAAAAAATCAACAAGTTTTGGATGAGCAACAACAACATTTTTATCATAAAACATCTGGGTCCAACCCTGTGCAGCTATTTTGGACCAAAAGATAGTCAAGCAAGAATTAGAGGAGGGGAAAACATTTTACCCTTTAATAGTTTACCCTCAATGAAGGCTTTGACTTTAAACCTAGTCTTGGTGATAGGGGAGGACTTAGGGTTGATCGAAGGTCCTTCAAGATTGTTTCGGCAAGCCCATATGCGTGATGCTGGACCAAGAACACATGGAAACTTTGACCCAAATGTAGTAGCCTTTGCAGACCCCAACAATCTCTTACGAGCTCCCTTCTTTAGATCAGCCAAGGGAACTAAATCATCTATACTTTCTATATTGGAAAGAGAAAAAGTGGTCGGAGTATGGTCATTTTTAGCGGTCAGAAGTCGGAACCAGCCAAACCAGAGCATTTTGGGGAAGGCGATCGAGGTACATATTCCTGAGAGGTGTACCTACTCCAGATATCGGCGATTAAAGATGGTAAATCAACCTGCATCGGTGATGAAGGCTCCTCCTAAGGGGAGAGAGAGGTGTGAGCAGTCTTCATAGATGACCCAGGAAAATCATTGGATGGTGGTGCCACAGAGAGACCTAATTCCCCCTCAATCGAAGGTGGGATACTCGCAAAAGGAACAAAGGACGAAGGGGTTTCTTGGGATGGTGGAGACTTGAGGACATCAGGTGAGACAGAAAAGGGATGGGTTTGACTAAGATTTGGTGAAATACTTAGAGGAGAAGTAACCGTGGACGGATGAGAATGAAAGAGATAAATGAATGACGAAGAGAAAATGGAGAGATATAGCAGGTAGAGAAACGAAGAGTTTCGGTGGAAGTCTAAAGGTTTTAGGTGAGTTGAAACCCGGGAACTTTCAAACTGAGGTGACATGAGAGGTGAGGTGTGATATGACATATGATATGACACAACAATAAGGTGAATGATGATGTACTAAACATTACCAATAAATAGATATAAAGTGGGATTGCACCTAACTACATTCCTTGTGAAGCCATGTGTGTTCCTATATGTCCTACAAATAGCAACTTGGTCAAAATCAGTAGACATTTTTTCTACATATACTGTAGTTATAAATTATGAATGTGCCTCTTAATAGCAACATGAATTAAACCAAAAGCACAAATTGTGATAAAATATCCCTTAAGACGGTCGTCATCTATTCATTGTCGTGAAGAATCCCTTTTTTCCAAAAGAAAGAACTTATGAGATCAGTGTTGAGTTAAACTTAATTAATCCAAGCTCCAACCTGATTTTCTCAAGTTGCTCTCTACCCAGAGCCTTAGTGAAAATATCAGCAATTTGATTTTCATCATTACAGAATTACATGGATATGAGACCCTTTTCAACATTATCTCTCAAGAAGTGATGTCTAATATCTATGTGTTTTGTCCTCCTATGGTGACAAAAATGTTTTGTAATGTTTATAGCACTAGTGTATCACAAAAGATAGGCACAGTGCCCATATCCAACCCATAATCCCTCAATGATTGTTTTATCCACATCAGCTGAGCACAACAATATGCAGTAGCCACATATTCAGCTTTAGCTATGGATAAAGCAATGGAATTCTGTTTCTTTGTAGCCCAAAAGATTATGCAAAAACCAAAAAAGTGAGCCATACCTGAGGTACGTTTTCTGTCTGTCAAAAAACATGCATAATTAACATCTGCATATCCTACCAAATTAAGATTTCCATATTTTGGATATCATAAACATAGGCTATCCTTTTCCTTCAAGTATCTCAGAATACGCTTTACTGCTATAATATGTGATTCTCTAGGAGAAGATTGAAATCTTGCATATAATTCAACACTAAATACAATATCTGGTCTGCTTGCAGTCAAATATAGAAGTGACTCTATCATTCCCTAATAGAATTTGTCACTTACTCGATTTCCATGTTCATCTTTATCTAGCTTAGTGGCAGTTGCAATAGGAGTGTCAATTAGTTTTGCAGAGTCCATACCATATTTCTTAAGCAGTTATTTTATGTATGTTTGTTGATAGATCATTGTTTCATTCAACTATTATTTGATTTGTAAGCCTAAAAAGAAATTAAGCTCACCCATCATACTCATTTCGAACTCACTACTCATCAACAAGGTAAAATTCCTTGCACAAGACTTCATTTGTTGTACTAAAAATAATGTCATTTACATAAACGTGTATAACCAACAATGAGTCTTTATCTTTGCATTTTAAAAATAAGTTATTGTTAATTTTCCCCTTAAAAATCCATTTTCCATCAAAAATTTTGAAAGACGCTCATACCAAGCTCTGGGAGTTTGTTTCGAACCATATAAGGCCTTATCTAATTTGTAAACGTGATCAGAAAAAATCACTATTTTCAAAGCCAGGAGGTTGACGAACATATACCTTTTCTTTTAATTCTCCATTTAGGAACACTCTTGGCATCCATCTGACAAAGTATGAACTCCATATAAGTAACAAAGGCAATGAGCATCCTAATTGCCTCCATCCTAGCAATGAGTGTAAAGGTTTTCTCATAATCGATGTCTTCCTCTTGGTTATAGCCCTGAACCACCATATGGTCTTTGTTCTGTGTGACTGTTCCCTATACATCTAGCTTATTTCAAAACACACACTTTGTTCCAATCACAGTACGCCCCATTGGTGGTAACTTCAGGTGCCAAACCTTACTTTTTACGAACTGGTTGAGTTCTTCCTGCATAGTCATTACCCAATCTGGGTCCTGTAAAGCTTCACGATAATTTTTAGGCTCAACTTAAGACAAAAAGGCTGAATAAGCACAAAAATTTTTCATGGAGGACCTGGTTTGAATTTTCTTATTAAGATCAGTTATAATTAAATTAAGGAGATGAGAACTTTGGTGCTTCCAGGGTCTTAAATTTAACTCTTGTGAATTTTCATTGTTTGTTTCTGGAACAGAGCTAAGTGCTGTTCCTTCCTCTGTTCCTTCTTCTCAACTTACTATTGTCTTAGAGTTTGTTCCCCCTAAATTTTCTAGCTCATGCCCAGATCCTGAGGGAACGTTCGTGAAGCCTATTTCCATGACCATTTCTTAAGTTTAGGCTGGAGCACTTACCTTTTCAGTTGAGTATTGGGTGAGACCAATCTTGTGTTTGTCATCACCTCCCTGCAAGGTTGCTTCAATGAAGATGTTAGATTCATCAAAGATAACATGAATGCTTTCTTCCACACATTTGGTTCTTTTGTTATACACTTTATATGCTTTACTGTTTAAGGAGTATCCAAGAAAAACTCCTTCATCACTTCTTGCATTGAACTTACACAAGGAAGATTTTCCATTATTGTGAACAAAGTAGTTGCTACCAAAGGTGTGCAAGTGCTTGACACTAGGTTTTCTGCCTTTGAGGAGTTCATATGGAGTTTTATCAAGAAGTTGTCTATCATGCATCTGTTTATTATGTAGCAAGTCGTATTTACTGCTTCAGCCCAGAAATTAATAGGAACTCCACTAGCAATAAGCATTGTTTGTGCCATATCTTCTAGTACCCTATTTTTTCTTTCAACTATCCCATTTTGTTAGGGAGTTATGGAGACTGAAAAATTATGATCAATTCCATATCTATAATAGAAAGCAGTAAACTTGGCATTTTCAAATTCAGTGCCATGATCAGATTGAATACTTACCACCTCAAAGCCAAGGGTTCATTGAATCCTTTTTGCAAATACTTTAAACATGTCAAATGTTTCATTCTTAGAAGATAGGAGCATTGTCCATGTAAAGTGAGAGAAATTATCAACAACAACAAGAATAAATTTTTTACCTCCACGACTTACTACCCTTATGGATTCACAATAATCCATGTATAGTAATTCGAGAGGTTTGGAGGTACTGATTACTTTTTTAGACTTTAATGATGATTTAATTTTATTCCTTTTAGCACAAGCATCACATACCTTGTCATCTTTAAATTTTATTTCTGGAAGATCAGTGACAAAATTTTTCAAAACTAGTTTATTGAGTAATGTAAGACTAACATGACTCAATATCTTGTGCTAAAGGAGAACATCACCTTCAAGAACACTTGAACATGTTAATTCATTTTCAGAGAGCGATAGAATACATGTTTTATATACATTTCTGTGTCACTTTTCTTTCATTATAATTTTTCTAGACTTGTTATTTATGACTTTGCAATCGAAGGAAAAGAATAACACTGTGTTTCCTCGATCACAAAGTTAAGATATGCTCAACAAGTTGAGTTTTAGACCATATACCAAGTATACGTTATCAATTGAATGAGTAAGAGACTTACCTATCTTACCTATACTGATTACCCTGCCTTTCTTTCCACCACCGAAGGATACAAATCCTCCATTGAAGGTTGTCAGTGAGATGAACAGTCTCTTGTTACATGTCATGTGCTTACAGCAACCATTATCAATATACCATTTTTTGTTGCTCCCTCTCACTTCAGCCTGCAAAAATAATTAGGGGTTAGATTTGGGAACCCACACTAGTTTTTGTTCCCTTCTTTTAATAATTTGAGAAATTGAATTTTTTCTTATCCACTTAACAATGTTTTTATTTTCTTCAAGATCTCTTATCCTGGCTAAATATTCATATCTTAAATGTCCAGTATTAGCACAATGGCTACATAGTCGATATTCAGCTAAACCAATGTACATTCTTTTAACATCTCATTTGATAGGTTTTCTTTTGTAGCCAAGACTAATTCGACACTTGTTGTAATATTCTTTTAGCCATGTTAAAGCCTCAGTGGACTTGTTCCATTTTTTCATTTCAGCAATGTCATAATTAACACGATTCAAGGCTTTTTGAAGTTTTGAACTTCTCTTTTTATCTTTGTTCAATTCCTTTTTAAGGAAGTAAGTTCAGCATCAAGAGATCCTTGGTCATTGTTAATTAATTTATTGCTCACTGTTTTTTCTTTCCTGATGTTGAGCAATTCAACTCTCAGAGACGAGACTGTTTCTTCCAGTTTGTTGTTTTCAGATTTTTGAGCAAAAACTGTCTCCTCCAGTTTGCTAGTTTCAGCAGTAAGTGTTTTATGAATATTTTCAAACTCGACTTTCTACCTTTTTAAAACCTTGCATTCAGATTTCAAGTTTGAAAATATTTTAGACATTTTATTCCTTTTAACACTCATCTATTAACACTCATCAAAGAAAGTAATAATTTAACAACTTCCTTTTTGACAAATTATGTACTTGACTTTTAAGGTCAGATAAACTTATCTCAGAAGATTCTCCATCAGAGACTGAATCACTTCTAGCCATGAGGGCTAATTATCATTCTCAACTTCATCTCCTTCAAATTCTTCATCAGAAGTTTCACCCCAAGTAGCTTTCATGGCCTTCTTGAAAGCTTTTGAGGCCATTTGTTGCTGCTTCTTTGAATTTATTCTTTGTTCTTCCTTTAAGAGGAGACAATCCTTTATCAAGTGGTCCATTTTTCTACACTTGAAACATCCCCAGAATTGTCCCTTCTCAAAGGATTTACCTTTATTCGAGACTCCTTTTTCTCAGAATTTTTTTCTGAAGAAATTCTTGAATCTTCGAGAAAACATTGCCATCTCTTCGTCATCAGATTCTGAATCGGCTTTGAGGATGAGATTGCATTCCTTCTTGGGTTCTTCAGCAACCTTATCAATCTTTTTAAGTTCATATGTCTGCAAATTCCCAATAAGCTCATCCATTTGCATTATGCTCATTTGCTTTACTTCTTCAATAGCAGTTACCTTAGGTTCCCAAGAGGCTGACATAATTCTCAAGATCTTTCTAACATTTTCTTCAGTTGAAAATTCTTTTCTAAGTGATTTGAGTTCATTAGTTATATGAGTGAAGTGGGTAAACATATCCTTTACTGATTCTTTTTCACCCATGGCAAACAATTCATATTTTCTTTATGAGCATATCAATTCTTGATTATTTTACCTAATTTGTTCTTTCATGAGCAAAAGTCAAAGTATCCCAAATTTTCTTAGCACTAGCGCATCCTGATATGCGATTGTATTCATCAATCCCAAATACAAAGTACAGAGTCTTTATAGCTTTGGTATTTTTCTCCATCATTTTGAAGTCATCAGCATTGAAATCGTCTTCCTTCTTTGGTACTTTTGTTCCATCCAACTTACTTTGGTAGGAACCAAAGGTCCATTCAAAGTAATCAACCTGAGCTAATAATCTTCAACCTTTAGATAGATTTCCATTCGGTTTTCCCAAAGACTATAGTGCTTGCCATTAAAGAGAGGAGGTCTAGTGCTGGATTATCCCTCAAGCAAAATTATCTCAGAAGTTATTTTATAGATCTCTCAAAAGGAGTTAACCTATACTTGAACAACCTGCTCTGATACAAATTACTATAACAGACTTCTAACTTAGACTCAAGAGGGGATGGGGAGATGAATTGGTTTTGCTCCTAATTTTTGCTTAAGTAAAATCTTAAATTATTTTCTCTTCAATCAACGGGAACAAACTTGATCACCGTTTCGTGAACTATTATCATTTTGCAAACAGAAAAGAGAAATATAGAAAGTAAGTAGGAGACAACGATTTATACATGGAGAACCATCCAGGCTCGAATGGATATAAAAACCATGGCCTACCCCTAGTAGGATTTCAACTTAACTTCCACTAAAATAACACCGTGCCTATTTATGGATTACCTCACCCCCCCTTCTCTAGGACTATCAACTCTCCTTCAACTTTGACTGCCAGTGTATACTCAGAACCAATGGGGTACTGAAGGTTTGCTATGAATGAGTGAGTGAACATAACGTGGTAGCTTCTCTTTTATAGACTCCGAAATGCCTTTCACCTTTTCTTCTACCAGGAAAATGAGTCTTTCAAATATCAACTTTAGAGTCCTTGCCTTATCCGAAGAATTTGTAGACTCTTTGTTAAATTCTACAATGTTTTCCTGCAGCTTTTCAACACACACAAATTTCCCACGGATTAGCAATAAAAATTCTTGGATAATCACCGCCAACTCATTATTTTATTGCTATAATTCATTCCTAAAATGTAACAAGCATAACTTTAATAAGTAATCATTTTTTTATTTCATATATTATTCATTTCTCTCAGTCTAACGAGGAGAAAAATATATGATTCGAGAAAATTTGTGAAAAAAAAAATCTATGCTTTTTGAAGGTGAAGTTTGGAAATAGAATAATTCCTTCTATCGTGTATCCTTGATTAATGCATCATATTTACGAGATGATAAAATATGGCAAAAGCTATATCAAAAATTAGTTCGCGTAGGAATGGACGTATTGGTTCACGTAAGGGTGCATGTAGAATACCAAAGGGAGTTATTCATGTTCAAGCAAGTTTCAATAATACCATTGTCACTGTTATAGATGTATGGGGTCTAAATCAATCAACTTAACAATTTTTATATATGATGAATAATCAAACCAAATCGAATCGAAATCGGTAACAACCAAACTGATAAATATACATATTAGTTGATTTGATTTTAATAATTTTAAGACAGATTAATATAATTTGATTTTTATTTTAACCCATAACAGAACTAAACTGACTCATGAACACTCCTACTCTTAGCCATGAAGTAATATCTCTTTTTCATAATAGGGTGTTGTTACACCCCGTAAGTTCCTAACATTTAGTTGGCATATTCATACGTTCGTCAAGAGTTTTATAGTACGACGTGTGCGAGAAAGGGTCCGAAAAAAGGTCATACAAGCGCGGAATCGAGGTTGCAAGGGAGAAGACTGGACCAGCTACCCAAAGGGGAAACGTGTCACGGACTCTTCCCTGGCGCATTGGGCTCCGTGACATGCCCGTGATTTGGAGCAATAGGGTCCATGTCACGGACCCCCTGTCCACCACCCAAGTATATATATAAAGTCCTTTTAATTGGTGAATCATTTTCATATATTCATATCTTCGTCCAAAGAGGGAGAGACGCAACTTTTAAGTTATTTTCCTCCGATTATGCTGCCAAACAGTCTAAATTTAAATTAACTTCATGTATTGAGTTCTAAGCCCGCAGGGAGCATTTCTACAAAGTTATTTTCTAGAAATTCGCCCAGCAAATCATAGCCCCGCCAAGTAAAAATTGTCAGAATTGCTCCAAACTGATTTCTATACGATCACAGGCATCAAGTAAGCATTTCTCCCATCTGAACTCTTTAGAAATTATATGTTTTCGGCCATATTTTGTTAAGTTGAAGTATAATTAATATTAGTATTAAAAGTGATCATTTTTAGCCGAATTGGGTATTAAACTAGTCTCATTCTTCCAGTAATACGATTACAGTTGGAAAGGACTATTGAATACGAATTGAAACTCGCCAGTTAATCTGAAATCGGCGATCGAGGTATGTTAAGGCAAATTCCTTCGGCAAGTTAGATTTTCTAGTATTGTGATACAGATTGAATCCCATTAAGAGAGCCAAAAGTATATCTATTGTGATTAGTTGTTGCTATTAGCTGAGACCAGTACCCTATGTTTAGTTTGGGATTGATTTTGCCTCGTATAGCCTTCCATGACCAACCCCAGGGTTACTAGCTATGTCGATGCCCGCCAGGGACGAGTTGTTGGCCCGCATAGGATTCCCTTCTATTACCTATTTCTGGTTAGCTTTTTTCTTTTACAGGTGGCTATAAGGCCTTGTCGGCCGGGGGCTGTGTTTACAGCTGAGATATAGCCCATTGTTTTCTTGATTTGAAGATTAGGCATGCACCGAAAGTGCATAAGCTCATCCAGGTCAATTCGAATCCTAGTAGGGCACCAGGTGCCAGTCATGTCTCCCAAGGTGGAGCGTGACAAACTTGGTATCAGAGCAGGTTGTATCCCAAGAAGTCTGCAAGCCGTGCTATGTAGAGTCTTCTCTATGGATGTGTTGTGCACCACATTCTATAGATAGAAGGCTGCGAGGCATGATAGGATGGTTACTCTTCTTTCTATTTCAGTCGTTCTATAGAGCTGTACAATATAAGATTGAGTCCTTAAGCTTACCATATTCTATTTCTCTATAGAGAAATGTCGGGCAGGCGATAGTTCATAACTGGCAAAAAGTTAGACATTGCAGCAGGAGAGGGCACTAACAGGGTGCTCCAGTCAGAGTCAGCTCGATCTGAGGGGGACAGAGAGATTCCATCTCGGTCTCCCCAACAGTCTCCTCCCTTTCAGGAGTCTCCCAGAGTGACAGATGCGTCGGCACCACCTCCAGCAATCTCTATACCAATGCTGTCAGATCAGGAGGTTAGGAGTATCATTTTTATGATAGCTCAGATGATGGCTGCACAGCGTCAGCCAGTGGCACCCCTGGTTGCAGAATCTTCAGGAGGACCTGGTAGTTCAAGGGTCCGAGAGTTTCTCACACTAAGTCCCTCGTAGTTCATAGGGACGGACCAAGATGAGGACCCTTAAGACTTTTTGGACTAGCTGCAGCAGATCTTTAGGGTAATGCATGCCACACCTGCGGAGTCGGTTGAGTTGGTAGTATTTCGACTGCGAAACATAGTAGTATTATGGTACGAGAGTCGGGAGAGATCCCGAGGTAGAGATATCCCCCCTCTGACTTGGTCTAGTTTTTTAGAGGCCTTTCTAGACCACTATTTTCCGCAAGAAATCTGACAAGCCTGGGTAGATCAGTTTCTACATTTATAGCAGGGTTCAATGAGTGATCGGGAGTATGCTATGAGATTTGACTCCTTGGCCCAATATGCACCAACTTTTGTAGATTCCATGCCAGCTAGGGTGCACCAATTTATTATGGGGTTGCTTCCAGAGTACGTAGAGACTTGTATTACGGCTACTCTGCGAGAGGACATGGATATTGCCCGTGTTAAGGAATTTGCTAAGAATATCGAGGGGACTAGGCAGCGGCAGCAGGAGATAGAGAGGGCGAATCAGGAAGCAACGCCGCAGAAGTAGACCTAGTGACACTCAGGCGAAGTTTCAGGGCGGACCCAGGCCATGACTATTAGGTAGGCAACCCAGACCCTACCTCCACAGCAGCAGCAGGGTAGTAGACTAGGCCGTCGGGGGAAGTTAGGACTTGGCGAGAGTTCATGACCATCGGGTTCGCAGCAGTAGAGAGGGTCAGAGAAGAGTAGATTCACTATGCCACTTTGCCCTATTTGTAGTCGACATCATTCTGGGGCATGCAGGTAGGTTCTTCAGTGTGTTACACCTGTGGACAATAGGCCACCTGATGAGAGACTGTCCATCCAGGGGTTAGAGTGATCGAGATCGACATGAAAGATCTTCAGTAGGGTCACACGCCCCAGCATCTCCAGTAGGGCGTAGGCCCTCAGCTCCAGCGGCAGAGGCCGGGGTGGGTCAAGGATACCCAGCTCAGGCACTGGTCTAGATCGCACTTATGCTTTACTGGGGCGACAGGAGTCACAGTCGTCGCCAGATATGGTGACAGGTATGCTGGACATTTTCTCTCATTCTGTTTATGTTTTGATAGACCCAATTTCCACTTTGTCTTATGTGACGCCACTAGTAGCCCGGAAATTCGACATCATGCCAGAATTACTTCAGCAACCTTTTTTAGTGTCTACACCCGTCGGTGATTCTATTATAGCTAAAAAGATCTACCAGGGCAGCACAGTAGAGGTTGTTGGTCGCCATAATTTAGCAGATTTGGTGGAATTAGAAATGATTGATTTTGATGCAATTATGGTTATGGATTGGCTAGCACCATATTATGCCAATGTAGAATGTTGGACCAAGACTGTCCGATTTCACTTTTCAGAGGAGGTAGTACAGGAGTGGAAAGGCAATGTAGCCACACCGAAAGGTAGGTTTATATCCTATATTCGGGCAAGAAAATGGCAAATGGTTGCATCAATCATATTGTCAGGGTTCAAGATGTTCAAGAAGAATCCCTGACTCTTCAGTCTATTCCAGTATTCAATGAATTCCCAGATGTATTCCTAGATGAACTTCCTGGCATTCCCCAGAATGGGAAATCGATTTTGCCATCGATCTATTACTAGGTACTCAGCCTATATCCATTCCTCTGTACCGAATGGCTCCTGCTGAGCTTAGAGAATTGAAGGAACAGCTGAAAGATTTGTTAAATAAGGGCTTCATCAGGCCGAGTATTTCACCGTGAGGTGCACCAGTTCTGTTTGTAAGAAAGAAGGATGGCTCCCTCCGCATGTGTATAGACTACCGACAGCTAAATAAAGTCACTATTCAGAACAAGTACCCACTTCCCAGAATAGATGACTTTTTTGATCAGTTACGGGGGCGAAGTATTTCTCAAAAATCGACTTAAGTTCTGGGTATCACCAGGTGCGGGTTCGAGAGAGAGATATTCCAAAAACCACATTCAGGACCAAGTATGGCCACTTTGAATTCCTAGTCATGTCCTTCAGACTGACGAATGCTCCAGTAGTGTTTATGGATCTGACAAACAGCATCTTCAAGTCGTATCTGGACTGGTTTGTGATAGTGTTTATTGATGATATTTTTGTATATTTTCATTCAGAAGCAGAACATCAAGATCATTTATGAAGGGTGCTCCAGGTTCTCAGGGATCGCCAGTTATACGCAAACTTTTCTAAGTTTGAGTTCTGGATGAATTCAGTGGCCTTTTTGGGCCATATCGTATCAGAGGCTGGCATTCAAGTAGATTTACAAAAGATCGAGGCAATAAAGACCTGGCCTAGACCCACAACTCCCATCGAGGCACGTAGTTTCTTGGGGTTAGCCGGGTAATACAGAAGGTTCGTAGAAGGGGTTTCTACCTTATCAGCACCTTTGACTAAGTTGACTCAGAAGGCAGCTAACTTTCACTGGACTGAAGCATATGAACAGAGTTTCCAAGAGCAGAAAAATAGATTGACATCAACGTCGATACTAGCGTTGCCAGAAGGGTCAGAAGGTTATGCAGTGTATTGTGATGCTTTAGGTGTTGGGTTAGGGTGTGTTCTGATGCAACACTGTAAGGTAATTGCTTATGCCTCAAGACAGCTAAGGAAGCATAAAAAAAACTATGCCACTCATGACCTGGAGTTAGCATAGTACTTCACGCCTTAAAAATCTGGAGACATTACCTGCATGGGGTGCACGTGGATATTTTTACTGATCATAAGAGTCTCCAGTATATTTTCACTCAGAAGGAGTTGAATCTACGACAGCGTCGCTAGTTAGAATTGTTGAAAAGACTACGACATGAATATTTTGTATCATCCAGGAAAGGCCAATATTGTAGCAGATGCTCTCAGTCGTAGACCTATGGGGAGTCTGGCGCATTTGAGGCCCGAACAGCGAGAACTGGCCCTAGAATTGCACCGTTAGCTAGCTTAGTCATCCAAATAGTAGACTCGGGAGACAATGGGGCTATAATTCAGAATACAGCGGTATCATCCCTGGTTGCAGAGATAAAAGAACGGCAGTATAAAGATCCTCATTTAGCACAGCTCAAAGATAAGGTACAACAGGGGGAAGTATAGCCTTTCGAGGTAACTGAGGATTCGGTTTTGAGATGTAGGGGTCGCCTCTGCGTTCCAGATGTGGCAAGACTTCGCCAGCAGATCATGGAAGAGGTACACTATTCCCGTTATTCTCTAAACCCAGGTTCAACAAAGATGTACCATGATATAAAAGAGATTTACTGGTGGCCTGGATTGAAAAAGAGTGTAGCAGAATTTATAGCACAATGTCCTAACTGCCAGCAAATAAAGGTTGAACATCAAAAACCCAGCGGATTGACACAGGAAATAGCAGTGCCTATGTGGAAATGGGAGCAATTAATATGGATTTTGTGACAGGATTATCCCGTACCAGACGCATATTTAATTCCATCTGGGTGATTGTTGACAGATTAACGAAGTCAGCTCATTTTTTGACAGTCAGGACCACTTTCTCAGCTGAGGATTATGCCGAGCTATATATCAGGGAAATAGTTAAGTTACATGGTGTCCCAGTATCTATCATTTATGACAGAGGGCACAATTCACAGCTAGGTTCTAGCGGTCTTTTCAGAGAGGCTTGGGAACACGATTTAATCTGAGTACGGCATTTCATCCTCAGACAGACGGGCAGGTAGAACGTACAATCCAGACGCTCGAGGATATGTTGCGACCATGTGTGTTAGATTTTGGGGGCAGTTGGGATGAATATTTACCCCTTATTGAATTTGCTTACAATAATAGTTACCATTCGACAATTCAGATGGCACCGTACGAGGCCTTATATGGGTGAAAGTGCAGGTCCCTAGTTGGTTTGTTTGAGGTCGGAGAATCAGGGTTAATTGGACCAGACATAATCCATCAGTTAGAGGAGAAAGTGAAGTTTATCAGAGAGCGCTTGTTAACAGCTCAAAGCCGCCAGAAATCTTACTCTGATGTATGACGTAGAAACTTGAAATTCAATGTAGAAGACTGGGTACTTCTGAAAGTTTCGCCAATGAAGGGCGTGATGAGGTTTGGTAAAAAGGGCAAACTGAGCCTGAGGTTTATTGGTCCATATCGGATCCTTCGAAGAATAGGCCAAGTGGCATACGAGTTAGATTTGCCTTCAGAATTGGAGTTTGTTCACCCGGTCTTTCATGTATCGATGTTAAGGAAAATGCATAGGGGATCCGTCCCGAATTGTGCCAGTTGAGGATGTCCAGGTTACTAAGGAGTTAGCCTAGAAGAGGTTCCAGTGGCCATATTAGATCGGCAGGTTCGCAGGTTGAGAACTAAAGATGTTGCCTCTGTTAAGGTACTGTGGAGAAACTAGAATAGAGAAGAGATGACCTGGGAAGCCGAAGATGACATGAGATCCAGATATCCTCACTTGTTCCAGGATTATTCCAGACTGTGCAATTAAGGTAAAGGTGTTAATTTAGTTGTTATTTGATTTATGATACTTATATTCTTCAGTTGACTATAATTTTGTGATGAAAGAGTTGTTATAGTGTCATGTGAGATATCTGTATTCGACTTTTCTGCGTTTCAAGATTTTCAAATAGTCCACGTTAGAGGGGAGACTCTGCTGAAATTTTTTCAGAATAATAGTTAAAAGAGTTAAACTCCTGTAGGTTGAAGTTGACATTCGAGGATGAAAGTTCCTAAGGGGGGAGGATTTTACACCCCTTAAGTTTCTAATGTTTAGTTGGCATATTCATACATTCGTCAAGAGTTTTAGAGTACGACGTATGCAAGAAAGGGCCCGGGGCAAGGTCTAACGAGCGCGCAATCGAGGTTGCAAGGGAGAAGGCCGGACCAGCTGCCCAAAGGGGCAACGTGTCACGGACCCTTCCCTGGCGCGTTGGGCTCCATGACACGCTCGTGATTTGGCGCAACAGGGTCCATGTCACGGACCCCGCTGTCCATCGCCCAAGTATATATATAAAGTCCCTTTAATTGGTGAATCATTTTCTTATATTCATATCTTCGTCCAGAGAGGGAGAGACGCATCTTTTAAGTTATTTTCCTCTTATTATGCTGCCAAACGCCGTCTAAATTCAAATTAACTTCAGGTATTGAGTTCTAAGCCTGCAGGGAGCATTACTACAGAGTTATTTTCTTGAAATTCACCCGGTAAATCATAGCCCCGCCAAGCAAAAGTTGTCAGAATTGCTCTAAACTGATTTCTATACGATACAGGCATCAAGTAAGCATTTCTCCCATCTGAACTCTTTAGAAATTATATGTTTTTGGCCATATTTTGTTAAGTTGAAGTATAATTAATATTAGTATTAAAAGTCATCATTTTTAGCCGAAGTGGGTATTAAACTAGTCTCATTCTTCCAGTAATACGATTACAGTTGGAAAGGACTATTGAATACGAATTGAAACTCGCCAGTTAATCAGAAATGGGCGATCGAGGTATGCTAAGGAAAATTCCTTCGGCAAGTTAGATTCTCTAGTATTGTCATATAGATTGAATCCCAGTAAGAGAGCCAGAAGTATATCTATTGTGATTAGTTGTTGCTATTAGTTGAGACCAGTACCCTATGTTTAGTTTGGGATTGACTTTGCCCGTATAGCCTTTCATCACCAACCCTAGGGTTACTAGTTGTATCGACGCCCACCAGGGGCGAGATAACGTCGCTCCAAGGAGCGGTATGCCGTCTGCGAGGGATGAAGATGGGTTCTCAGGTCCTCATACAGTACATTCCATGGCTAGACTATTAATATATCGTATCGGCACCACACACCCTGTCGAGCCTGGTGCCCGAAGTGCATATATCAAGAGTCCACTAGACTCAGACATAGCTATAGTTCAGTGGCCAAGCGGGCTCAATTTTGCAGACTCAGGGGACTGGTAGGACGGCTATAGTTATTAGTTGACTCAGTATGACCTTGTAGGGGTATATAGATTGAAGTGTACTCGCCAGGGCTTATGGAGGCCCCGGGTGGGTTATTTTGTGCTGGTTGTGCCTTTCGGCTTATAGGGGCCAGGTAAGGTTCTTGTTTGCATTAGTTACTAATAGATTAGACAGCAGGAAGTTCAGCTATTCAGGTAGTATCTCTATTCTATTCATTCAGTTACTTTCAGTTTCCTTTCAGTTCATTAAGTTATTTACAGTTACTGCCTTACATATTCGGTACATATTATACTAACGCCCTTCTTAGGGCGCTGCATTACTTGCCTACAGATGCCGATAGACGTGGACCAGAATCCTCTTAGCTTTCAGCCAGAGTTAGCAGAGCAGTCAGCTCCTCTCCTCCGGAGCTAACAACTAGAAGGTTTACTCTTTTTGTTTGTCCAGTTTATGGGTAGGTCGGGGCCCTGTATCGACCATTATATCACTCCTAGAGGCTTGCAGATTATTTCATATTTCCTGTGATTAGTTGTTGTTAGTCGTGTAGGGCCTATGTATGCTTTAACTTACATGATGGCCGTGTGGGGCCTTGTTTAGCTGTTAGTTAGCGGTCTTGTCGATCATAACTTAGTTTAGTGTTGGATTTACTTTACAGTTATAACTAGACATCATGGTGGTCTTGTCGGCCCGCATAGAATTTCCTTCTATTACCTATTTCTTGTTAGCTGTTTTCTTTTACAGGTGGCTATAAGGCCTTGTCGGCCAGGGGCTGTGTTTACAGCCGAGATATAGCCTGTTGTTTTCTTGATTTGAAGATTAGGCATGCAGCGGAAGTGCATAAGTTCAGTCAGGTCAATTCAAATTCTAGTAGGACATCAGGTGCCAGTCATGTCTCCCAAGGTGGGGCGTGACAGGTGTCTTCACCTTTTATTTCATTTGTCAAATATAAAAAAATATATTTTTTGAAGCAATATTAGACTAATAAAATTTCCTATTCATATACTGATTTAAAGCATTTGATAACAGCTGACTCGAAGATTCAATAATACTTCTCTAAGAATCACTCATTAGACAATATATATGAGTATTTAACTTCAACTTGATTTGAGTTGTCAGGACAGAAAATACCCACTAATTATAGTCATCATAAAATTCATCATATGCAAAATTATAATGTTGTCATCTGTAAAGTATAGAACCAAACAATTTCTTATATTTTTTTAATTGATGATTTCATAAAAACAAGGCATTCTCCTCCTTAATAGCATCACAAATCATTCATTTGACAAAAAATCTGCAATAAATTCAATAAGACAATTTCTTGTACAGTGCATTGAATTTCATGGGATAGTTAAATTATTAATTGCTATATACTGTAAAAAAAAATTTATAATACTATTCATTCTTTTAGTTGGATCATTATTGTGATAATGATTTCAGCAATTTAAGATATAGAAATAATTTATTGGCTATTTTTTAATCTGTATTTTAAAAAAATTGCTATTATTGTAAAATTTCAAACTTTATAAATAAAACTTCATAATGGTATCTTTAAATTTTGGAAAAATTACACTCTATACTAATTATGATAAAATAATTATTCATTTTGGCTCATATTTGACTTCATTACTTCTTTAATCTAGTTTTTTTTTATTAGTTTATTTTTCTGCTTCCTTCTTCTTTATTCCTTTTTTCTTTTTTGTTGCTTTTTTCGTCTAAAGTTTCTTTCTTTCTTTTTTCTTATGTTTTTCATTCTTTTTCCTATTGTTTCTTTCTACTGCTTATTTTCTTTTTTTCTTTCTTCTTCATTCTTTTTTTCCGTTAACATCTTTTCTTTCTTCTTCTTTTTTTATAATTTTTATATTTAGGTTTGTAGATATTATGTATGAATTTAATTTTTTTATTATTATAAATTTAAACATTATTTTTTAGGTGAATTAAGAAATTTAAAGCTTCATTTTTGAAATTTTTAAAAGTGTCATGACCCAAATGGCCATGATTGGCACCCACTCAAACCCCCAAATGGGTGAACCAGCGAAATCTGATAACAATCTCCAAGTGACCCAAAACTAATACATTTATGAATAAAGTAACAATTATACTCTTTAAACAACTTCGAATCAAAATGTTGCGTAAAACAAACTAGTAAAACAAATCCCAAAAACTTGATTGTCATTGCACAAGACGTCTATTTTACAAAGCTAAGAAACTAACAACTCAAGATGAAACAAAGTTTTCAAATTTTCGAAAGAAAGACATCTAAAATGAGGGAGTGAACTGCATCCTCATCTGCTCACCTTTTCAATCTTCAAAAACTATTGGTTTACAGGTGAGGGTGTGAAGAACTGTCTGGCTCAAACTCTGCACTCAGAAAAGAATATAGGGGTAAGTTCAGTACATAACACAGTACTTTTAGGCATTATCGGCCGACTTTACATAATAACAGATAAACAAGGCAAAAGTGATATAAAACAAGTCCTCAACATCATGCAGAAGTAGAAGCCATTTTATGAAAACTAGCTTTACTCAGGTAACAACCGGCCTACTCACTGGATTAGGCCTCTCGCTACAGCGGTCTCTCCGTATAGGAAGAAGTTCCGCTGCAACAACACTGTCTTAGGTAGTAGCTCGACTTAGTGGTTCCTTCAACAGTTCATCCATTCAACAACTCAAAAGTTCCATAGTTTTCAACAATTCACCATCCATTTGCATTAAATTCAGACATCACACAAGTCTAGATCAAAATTGATACAACTCATATTCGCAAAATAGATTCAACATTTAATACCAAGGAGAACAACTCTACACTCAGAAACACATAACCGGAACACGCCTAGCAACAAGATTCATGTCTTTTATTTCAATTCTCATAACATAGTTCGCACTATCCAACCGCCACTTAGCACATTCTGCCTTCATTCATGCACAAAATCACATCGCGACAAGAAAAAAGTAAAACATATGGTGACATGTCGGGAACACGCCTCTGCCATGTCCCTGTTATCACTCAATTCACAACTCAGTATACACACATGCCAGAAGGTCTTATTCTTGACCTTCCAGTCATGACCTGCAGAGGACTCTAGAAATCCATGTATTGTGCCGACGTGACACCCGATCCCACTCATATACTCGTCTGGATGCTCCCCTCGAACACGAGCCACCCAATAATAATATTTTCTCACCTGGATGCTCTCCTCGGGCATGAGCCTCTCATCTTGGGATGTTAATGCTATCATTCATCATTCACATTAAAATAACACATCAAAGTGCATTATCTCAACATACAGGAGGTTACAATCTGCTCCTCAAGTAAGCCACTATCAACTAACAACCTGTAATACCATGAAAGCCCAAAGATCAGACCCGGGAGTTGAAACAGAGAAAAATTAAAATTTGGCATCAGGTCACAGAATGAGTCATTTTGTGATCCGTGGGGGTAGACCACGAGTCGTGAGATGACTCGCAGTGAGGATCAGGGTGTGAAATTGGAATCAGGGATTTAAGGTCCCAAGGACATGAACACGAGTTGTAGTCAGACCCCATGGCTCATTGAGTCAGTTGTGAGAAGTAATGATTAAGAAGGACAAGAAATAAGGCAGTGTACCCCACAAAAGGTCCTCACGAGTCTTGGTAAGTCACCACGATTCGTAGGGTGGGTCGTGAGCAGCATGATAGAGCAAAGTAAAAATCCCAAGCAGTGTATGTGACAAATGGTGACCACGACTGAAATGATTCGTGATGTCCTACGTGACGAGCCCCAAATGATCTGTTAGGCAGTGTACTTGACGGACGATGCCACGAGTCGTGGCCTGAAGTGACAAGTCGTCATGTCCCTCATGGGGACTGGCAAGCAATTATTTTCTGTGAATTTAGTAAGGGTTTTTTCGTAATTCCTATTATCCTAAGGACTAAAACACATCGTTTAAAGTTATGAATGATGATTTTTAAGAGGGTTAAGTTCATTTTAGGCCATTCTTATTCATGCATGCAAAGTTAGAGAGTTAGAGAGGTGATCAAGCTTATTCTCCTTCAAGTTCTCTTCAATTCCTCTTGCGTAATCAGAGAAGTATAAGAATCGGCTTTAATCAGGTATGTATGGTTATGAGTGAATTTTTTCATTCACACCCATTCCCAATAACTCATAATTCATGAAGTTGTGTTTAAAAAATCTTATGGGGTTTTATCCTAAATCTTACGAAATTCTAATGATCTATCTATGGGTTACTACTTCTCATGTTTTAAATCATATTTTACAAATCATGATTATATTTTACCACTAATATAATTATTAATTTATTGATTTCAACTTCTATTAAATTATGCCTAATTATGAATGTTCTATGATGAATCGAGTTATGATTCTTACCTTTATTTTCGATGTTCTTAAACCCATCATGATTTATGAGTTATGATATGGATTTATTCAAATTCCCATTATGAAGTTATGATTTAAAAATCAATTACATGATTTAGAAGTATGCATGAACCTCATGATTTACGATTTATGGTTTTGGCCGACTCACGGGTCTTACCCTCATGACTAGTTCATGTATTTACAAGCATGCTGATGATTATCACAATTTAACTAGCCCATGAATATCATGTATGTTATCCTATGAGCACTATATTTATTTTGAGAGTAGTATTTAACACCGAGTAGGTTCGGGGCCCAGGTTTTTCCCTGAATCCCAAAACTACGTGCCACCGTAGGACATGATGGGTCCTCCCTTGAAACTATCCCCTTTTGCCCAAATGAGCCTTTCATGTGTGATATCACGCCCTTCACCTTTCTACCCTTAGCAAGGTACAAACACCCTCCCGACTAGGGATTTACAGGTCGGGCTCCATGTGTGCTCATATGGGGCATGTCGTTTATAAGAATATCCCATTGTTCCTTATGATTTATGCATGGTTATGTTCATACGGTTTTGGCTCAATTCATGTTAAATAAAGTTCTTCTCTTATGACTATGCATATGGTTAATTTACGAATGCTTTGAAAACCTTGAGCCTTATATTACACTATGATATTTATGTTATGAGCATGTTGTCCTACTTTTACACACTTTTATGTATTTTTAATGTCCGTTTTAATTGCCTCGCATACTCGGTACATTTCACCTACTGATCACATACTCTATGTTGTATCGTTTCATGATACAGGCTTCGATCTTCAGACCCAGCACCATCAGTAGTTCGTCTCAGAGATTAGCATCCAGCTCTTTGGTGAGTCCTCATTCTCCGAGGGCCATTTTGATATCAGTCATCTTCTCATGTTCAGTTTTCTAGACTTGATGGGTTAGTTTGGGGTGTTGTCCCATAAACCCATCTGTTATGATAGAGGCTTTCAGACTATGTGTAGTTTTGAGCTGTTATGTATACGATCTGCTTCCTACATTATGTCATATTTATGTTTCCTCTATGTCGTTATGCTAAATATTACGCATTATTGATATTGAGTTAGACGTATGTTCATGCCATGGATCGACTTGGAGTCTCCCAGGGCTCCTTGTCCTGTGTTACGATCTGGCTCTATGATCGGATCGTGACAAACTTGGTATCAGAGCAATAGGTTGAAGTGTCCTAGGGTGTCTGAGAGCCGTGTTAAGTAGAGTCTTTTTCATGGGTGTGAAGCGCGCCACACTTATGATGAAGAGGCTGCGAGACGTTTAGGAAATGTTCCCTTGTTTTATGACTCTATTTCGTGCCATGAGTTCGACTCTCTCCCTTCCTCTAACTCGAGCTATACGCTTCTGCAGAAACATGTCGTCTTAGAACAACAACGAGAGTCAGCTGTTCGCGGTCTGCTCGGTATGTATTAAAAACCGACACGCAAGTGCACGTGGTCAAACAAGTAATAAAGTGGCCAAGTAGCCAAGTATCGATCTAAGGAGGCTGCTCTAGATACGTAAAATTGCCTAGTTTACTATATCTCTATTCTATTCCTAATTATGTTAACAACAATGCAACCAAGAGTTATTTTGAGTTTTTGTTTCTAAACTATACGTATACTACAATTAATCACACTTAATTACTTTTGAATTTAGACAATGGATATGAACATGCCAAGGTTAAGAACGAGTAATGAACTTGATAATCATGATAATTTGGTTATCCTCTTCCTCATGTTGCTAGCCAAGAACGTTTGCCTAGAAATTAAAACTTTCGTATTTAATTTCACTTTAGAATCATAAACCATCCGTCTACATTTCTGTGATCAAATGCAATTTATGACCTAGCACTACAATTCCGGTTCCTAAGTTGACTAATACGGCTTTCAAGTATATTTCTATCAAGAAAGTACATCAAAACCCAATTTTCCCAAATCAAGTTAAGAACAATACCCTATTAATTCACAACTTTCCAATTTCTTGCTCTCTCGAGTGAAATTGGACTTTTTAGATATACACTAATGTTGGCCAATCAATAATGTAGTAAGAACAAGAATTAATAGAACAACATGCAAGAAGAAGAAGAAACCATATCAATTATCATCAAAATTCACTACACAAGTTTGAAACCTCAGCAGGAAAGGGAATTAGCCACTCATTCTTGGATTAATCATCCTAAAATGAGTGTAAATCATGCATACAATTGAAGGAAAGAAGAAAGGAAGAGAAGAAAACTCTTAGCTTTTCTGTTCTTCAACTGCTACTAACCCACGTTCCTGCTCTCCACTTCTGAACTCAGTCTAAAAACTAAAAACTAAAAACTCAAAAAAAAAACTTAAAATAAACCTAAGTGTGCTATTTATACTAGTGGAAAATTTTTCCCGGAATAACAAGCAACGTGTCACGGAGGCCAACGCGGAGCACTGCCTCCGTGACACGGCGTGGACGCGGACCCTCTCTGGAATTTCATGGTCCGGAGAATTAACCTCAACGTGGCACGGAGGCCATCGCGGAGGCCTATCTCCGTGCCACGGAGCTGACGCGCAGGCATACTGGAAAGTGCCAATTTATTTCATGCCCAGGCAGTGTGCTACCGCGATGGCAGCGTGGCACGGCTCCATCGCGGAGCCATTATAAAATGTGCCATCCAAGGTCTTTTCCACGCTCGCATCCAAGTCCAACTCCGACATAGTTCCAACATGCATTTTAGCTCCTAAAAATCACATTTTCCTGCAAAACAAATGATAATCATGTTGGTTAGTATAAATTCACATTTTATTACCAAATACATGATATTATATACACATTGCACAACAAACAAGGTAAAAATGATACGTTTGAGTATCACTTGGGCATATAAATCTGCCCAAGATCACTTACCCCACACTTAAATCCTTGTTCGTCCTCGAACAACACATACACAAATCATGCAAATTACATCCCAACCTTCGTCACTATGGTGCAACAATTTACGCTACGGTCATACCGATTATTCAATTTTTGCAAATCATCAAGAAAACATGCTTGGTCGTACAATACAATGACCTTAATACATCAAGGCTTCCTAGACTTTAAGAATTGATTCTTGATATCGGCAAACTCATGCAAATCAACTAATCAAGAAATCCGACACGAAAATCAATCTTTCATCAAGCATGTGCCCTCACAACTCGAGAGAAATTTCCCCTTTATGTTCATGCAACACACAAACATGCAAGTAGGGGCATATAAAAATTAATTTCACTCTCTCTTCCAAAAGAATTCACATGCATCATGTCATGACCCATAGGCTTGCCTTTAGTGTATTACTCCACTAATATAAAGAAATGCAATATAGGATCAAATAGGACTTTTAATGGGTTGTAACGGGGCTATGGATCTAGTATATATATATTGGATTAGCCAATAATAGTCGCTAGCATCCTTAAGCGCCTTTTCAACTCATTCCCATCGACTCATGGACATTGTTCCTCTCTTTTCTCTTTTTCTCCCATTCATGCTGGTTTACTTTCATACAGCCCATTTCATCAGGCACACTTGACACAAAACAGAGGGTTTTCATGTACCTTCACTATCATTTAATTACAACAAGTGCCTCTTCAACGTCATCTTTTCTTTCCTCACTTTGCTTTTCTTTTCTTTTCACTCTTTTCACTCTTTAACACTTTGGGAAACATTTTCTGTTCTTTGTAAGTGCTTAAGAGCTTCTTTTAGACTTTAAGGCTAATGAAAAGAAGGAATAAAGCTTAGTTCATACAATTTTGGACAAAAGAAAGAAATCGGTTAAAGGCTCAACGGGCTGACTAGGGTATACAACATATAAAAAGGTAGAATTTGACAAGAAAAAAAATGGAAACTATCGGTTAAAACAAAGAAATGCCTACATCCTTTCCAACACTACACCTCCTTCATTTCGTTTCGTACACACACCAGGCAAGTTCTAGACAATTCACAATGACATGGAATAGCAAAACCTCACTCCACACTTCATGTACATGCTCGAATCAAGATGCATTCACAAACTCTTTAATTAGTCAATTACATGAATTCAAGATTAAGCCTCAATCATAATGAACCAAATTCTATAGCCTAGGTAACTCAACATATTTACAAAATTGCATGCTTTCAAACGAATCATTTTCACATTTTGAACATCAATTACAACACGCAACGAAATTTTAGCAACCATAAGCAACTACAGTTTATTGATGCAATCCACCAAAGAAAACTAAAAAAAAAACAAATAAAAATCCTACTCCTACCGACTACATTTCCCTTAAGACGGTCGTCATCCATCCATCATAGGGAACGGTCACTAACTATGACATCGGTTCAATGGGACTATTCTCAGTAAAAGAACCGAAAACAAACTCCGAGAAACCCAAAAAAATAAAAATCGACAAAAATTTTACAACACATCGATCATTTCGATAGAAAGAAAATATTTACAAGTGCAAAATATTTTCGCAAAAATTTTGAAAAATATCGATCATGTCGATAGAGAAAACAAAATATTTACAAAATTTACAAAATTATTTACAATGGCAACCATAACTTTCAAAACACACATCATTAGCCACAAAACAAATATATACGTACATCACAAATCAGTTCACAACAGGGAAGGCACAACATACATAAACAGCAAGGAAAAATTATACAGCAATTTAGAGCCTTGACCTAGCACCTAACTACTCCCCACCCCACACTTAAATCGAACACTGTCCCCAGTGTTCACAACAATACAAAGCACAAAATTTTTGGGTGGTGGAACTCCCTGCTTAGTCGAAATATTCGACTTCCTCATCCGGTGCTACGGCCTCGACGCCCATATCTGAATCGGCTCCATCGTCGTCATCGGACTCCACATCAGAGTCCTCACGACGTGTCTCCTCATCAGTAGGGACATCATCGTCTGTCGGCTCCACAAAGGCTGGCCCCACCTTACACAAGGCTCTAGCGTTCTCGCCAAAGGGGTAGTCCAGCTCCAACTGCCATAACTCCTCCTCGGTGGCTGGTCTCCCACCAATCCGTAGCTGCAGCATCTGCATGCCGAACATACGGGCCATGTACTGATCGTCATGAGTATGTCGCTCGCCCAAAGTCAGCACAGGTCCGTGTGTAGTGTCGGGGGCCTTATTCTTTGTCACGTCGAGGGCCCTCCGCTCCAACTGCGGAATATAATCCAAGGCTTCTTCCTCAACGTCGAGGCCTCGGAGGAAGGTGGTGATGAGTCTGCCAAACCCGTATCTGTGGCCCTGGTGCAGTCTGGCTCTCTTCATGGCGGATATTATAACCGCCCCCACATTAATCTCAAGCCCTTTCATAAGGGCATACACCAAGTAGACACGGTCCCGGGTCACGTCTGTCATATGAACTCCCAGGATCAAACACGAACATACAATTTTTAGCCAGATTCTGGCCTCCCTGTTCATCTGCGAATAAGGCAGAGTCTGGTGGTAACCCCTCTCTTTGTGTCTACTCCATCGGGCTGTGGATCGAGCCCCACACAACGTACGTCTGATATCGGCGTACGGTGGGGTGATGTTGAGCTGGCGGAGAACGTGGGCGTCTGTGTCCCGCGCTCCAACGATGGCATTCAGCTGCTGGGGTTCCAGAGTGACAATCTGCCCTCTGATTTTAATAGTGTGGCTTCTGATGGCCGGGTTCCAGTTGACATCAAATTCCCGAACCAAGTGAAGGTTGCACTCCTTGGGCTCCTGAAAAATAAAGCTGAGCCCAGCTGCCTCAATCCTCTGTACAATGCGAGGGAACTCCTGTGCGAGTGATTCCCTAGCAATATGTTCCTCGGGGAAGTACTTGTTTTCTTTGTGCTTCGCATACCATTTCTTCCCTTCATCGGTGACCCATCGTGTTCCGTATCGGCGGTGTTGACCGCGCGGAACAGCGGGTGCCGCTAGGACTGCAGTGCCCAGTCTCATCCTTTTTCTGCCGGTGCCTGAGGTAGAAGCACCCTTGCCTTTGTCTTGTCTGCTAGCCATTGTACCTGTCAGTTTACACAAACAAGCACAACGTTAAGCTAAATAGTTGTTAGCTTTGGCTAAGGTTGGGTTACACAAAATTTACCCCACACTTAGTCCTTAACAATATTTACAAAATTTCAGCAAGGATAGCTCTATTTACAACCCCAAACACAAACAACTATACACATATTGCTAAGTGCGTTCGTAACAAAATTTTGACAGCATAACGGTTAGCGTACTACTCAGACTTCATATAGCTAATTCCCCATCTTGCTATCGCTAGCAATTCAACCAACGCACTTCGCAATAAAACAATAACAAACTAAAAACAACTAGAAAAATATTTTATATACAAACTAATCTAAGCAATTTAACCAATGCACACATTATGCAATTTCCCACAAAAATTCAAGAATTCGTCGTCTCTCAACAATTATACAACATTTACCACGACTTATCTCAAATAATAAACACACCCCGGCATCAATTTTCACCAAACTATCAAGTTGCCCAAGTTAAAATTCAACAACCCAAGCCCTAGAATACACTTCGACAATCAAAATTGAATTATTCACTCAATCGATAAGTTCAAACGTCAACTACAATAATCCGAACATAATCAATCACAAAATAATTCACATCATGTTTAATTTCTACCTAGGGTGATATATCTCACCTCACATGCCCAAAATTGACAAAAATCGTCAAAAATTTGAGATAGACGATGAAAACATACCTTGGATTTGAAGAACCGAAGAAACTTGACGTTTTCCTTGCCTATTAACGTGGCACGTCGTTTAGGGGGAGGGGAATGGGTGTTTGGTCGCGGAGGGAAGAGGGAATGGGGAAAATAGGGGCGAAATCGGGGGTTTTTATTAAGAAAACACGCGGGTCACCCGGAAACCCGGTGTGACCCGGCACTGGGATAAGGGCAACGTGTCACGGAGGGTAACGCGGAGCCCCTCCTCCGTGACACGGAGCCAACGTGTTGGCTTACTGGAATTTTGAAAAATCCAGATTTGCCTTCAACGTGTCACGGAGGCCAACGCGGAGCATTGCCTCCGTGACACGGCGCCAACGCGCCAGTGCTCTGTTTCACCAACAATTTTTATTTTTCATACCTCGCCTCGTTTCCTCGATTCCATGTATTTTTCCTCCGTTATACCTGAAAATCACCTCACTAACCAAAAATTGGTTAAATTAATAGATTTCCCTACTAAAAAATAAAAATTACTAATTAAAATGCAAATCTAAACCTAGTCAAGAAAAAGAAAATAAAATAAAATAAAATAAATTTACACTAAAGAAAGAGAAAAAAGAAAAAATATATTTTTCACGAGTTGCCTCCCGTGCAGCGCCTGGTTTAACGTCGCGGCTCGACGTCCTTTAAGCTCATTTATCTACTAGGGAGATGGATGATTTGTCCCGATCATGATCATCCCCCCAGTAGTTCTCAACCTTGTCCGGTGGCCTACCTAGTAACTCTCGGGAATCGCTCAATCTGTTAGCCTTCCCATGATCAATTACGTTGATCACCGAGAGATCCTTATAAACAGTCGGGAGCTTAGGTACCTTGTACACGTCGAACACTTCGACCTTGTCATGTGCTCGCATCGTGAGTTGACCCGTAGCTACATCAATTAATGCCTTTCCGGTTGCCAAAAAGGGTCGTCCCAAAATAAATGGGACTTCAGCATCTGGTTCAAAGTCCAGAACAATAAAATCGACCGGAAAAATGAGGGAGCCTACTTGCACTAACACATCCTCAACAATGCCATCCGGCTTAGCCAAAGACCTGTCTGCTAGCTGCAAGATTACCGTTGTAGGTCTAGGACTCCCTAGACCTAACTTTCTGAATACCGAAGATGGCATCAGATTTATACTTGCCCCCAAGTCGCATAATCCACGCGCTCGGATACATTGCCCAATAGTCAGTTGGATAGTAAAACTTCCACGATCCTTCAGTTTTGTGGGCAATCTATTCTGAATACGGGATGTGCATTCCTCCGTTAAAGCCACCGTGGCATACTCAGTCAAGCGACTTTTGTTGGCCACGATGTCTTTGATATACTTCGCATATTTTGGCACACCCTGCAAGACATCAACAAGAGGTAAGTTAACATGTACCTGTTTAAGTACCTCCATGAATTTCTGGAAACACGCCTCCTCCTTGTGTTTCTTAAGTCGTTGAGGGAACGGGGGTGGAGGCCTTGCTGGTTCAGCTTCTTTAGACTTCCCCTTATCTGAGATTTGCTCTCCCTCAACATCTGCTGCTCCTGACTTCTGAGGCGGTCTTTCCGGTTCCACCTCCTTTAATTGTAAACCACAAGGCTGAAGGCTGGTTCAAATTCATATTGCTGAAGTGAGTGTTTAACTGATTTTGCAAAGAAGCTATCTGTGCAGCGATAGCTGTGAATCCATCCACTTCAAGCACTCCCGCTGCTTTCCTTGCTCCACCTCTTGAAGAATCTGCATTCCATTCCGGATTGCCTTGTGAAATTCGGTTGAGCAAAGTGTACAGCTCCTCATAAGTCTTCTCTAGCGCTTGCCCTCCAGCTGCTGAGTCTAACAAAATTTTAGTGTGGGGTTCCAAACCCTCAATAAAAGTGTGTACCAACACCTCATTGGACTGATGATGATGAGGACAGTCCCGCAACATGGACTTGAATCTTTCCCAAGCTTGATAAAGATTTTCTCCTTCCCTCTGTTTAAAACTTAGAATCTGACTTCTAAGTTTAGCTGTTTTACCCGAAGGGAAAAATCTGATCAAAAACTTCCTTGCAAGATCATCCCACGTTGATATAGAGTTGGGTGGTTCAGCTTTTAACCACCTCTTGGCTTCACCAAGTAAGGAAAATGGAAATAAGGTGAGCCGAACATAATCAGGTGACACTCCAGCGGGTATGTAAGTGTCACTTATCTCCAAAAAGTTCTGGAGATGTTGTTGCGGATCTTCGTGAGGGAGACCGGTAAACTGCCCGCTAGTGTGCAAAAGTTGCACCATATTTTGCTTTAACTCAAATCTCCCTCCAGGCTCTGGTTTGCGGATGCTGGAATGTAAATTATTAGCGTGAGGGATTGCCACCTCGCGAACCGGCCTGGCTGCTACTTCCTCGGGCACTAACACTGCCCGCACAACTGGTGGATTTGGTTGCTCCATCATAGACTGTTTAAGCAACTGCAGCTTCTTCCGAAGAGCTTCTCTACGTTGACTATGCAATTCACGTTCTGGCTCTAAGTAAGATTCCACCAGCTCCTTGTCCCTTGCCAGTGTTCACAGAAATAAAAATCTGCAAAATAAAGGCTAAGACCAAGTTGTTAACACTTAAGAAAATAAAAATACAAATACAGTAAATTTACACTAAACAAAATTTTACAAATCGCCTAGCCTCCCCGGCAACGGCGCCAAAAACTTGTTCGCGGTCTGCTCGGTATATATTAAAAACCGACACGCAAGTGCACATGGTCAAACAAGTAATAAAGTGGCTAAGTAGCCAAGTATCGATCCAAGGAGGCTGCTCTAGATACGTAAAATTGCCTAGTTTACTATACCTCTATTCTATTCCTAATTATGTTAACAACAATGCAACCAAGAGTTATTTTGAGTTTTTGTTTCTAAACTATACGTATACTACAATTAATCACACTTAATTACTTTTGAATTTAGACAATGGATATGATCATGCCAAGGTTAAGAACGAGTAATGAACTTGATAATCATGATAATTTGGTTATCCTCTTCCTCATGTTGCTAGCCAAGAACGTTTGCCTAGAAATTAAAACTTTCGTATTTAATTTCACTTTAGAATCATAAACCATCCGTCTACATTTCTGTGATCAAATGCAATTTATGACCTAGCACTACAATTCCGGTTCCTAAGTTGACTAATACGGCTTTCAAGTATATTTCTATCAAGAAAGCACATCAAAACCCAATTTTCCCAAATCAAGTTAAGAACAATACCCTATTAATTCACAACTTTTCAATTTCTTGCTCTCTCGAGTGAAATTGGACTTTTTAGATATACATTAATGTTGGCCAATCAATAATGTAGTAAGAACAAGAATTAATAGAACAACATGCAAGAAGAAGAAGAAACCATATCAATTATCATCAAAATTCATTACACAAGTTCGAAACCTCAGCAGGAAAGGGAATTAGCCACTCATTCTTGGATTAATCATCCTAAAATGAGTGTAAATCATGCATACAATTGAAGGAAAGAAGAAAGGAAGAGAAGAAAACTCTTAGCTTTTCTGTTCTTCAACTGCTACTAACCCACGTTCCTGCTCTCCACTTCTGAACTCAGTCTAAAAACTAAAAACTAAAAACTCAAAAAAAAACTTAAAATAAACCTAAGTGTGCTATTTATACTAGTGGGAAATTTTTCCCGGAATAACAAGCAACGTGTCACGGAGGCCAACGCGGAGCACTGCCTCCGTGACACGGCGTGGACGCAGACCCTCTCTGGAATTTCATGGTCCGGAGAATTAACCTCAACGTGGCACGGAGGCCATCGCGGAGGCCTATCTCCGTGCCATGGAGCTGATGTGCAGGCATACTGGAAAGTGCCAATTTATTTCATGCCCAGGCAGTGTGCTACCGCGATGGCAGCGTGGCACGGCTCCATCACGGAGCCATTATAAAATGTGCCATCCAAGGTCTTTTCCACGCTCGCATCCAAGTCCAACTCCGACATAGTTCCAACATGCATTTTAGCTCCTAAAAATCACATTTTCCTACAAAACAAATGCTAATCATGTTGGTTAGTATAAATTCGCATTTTATTACCAAATACATGATATTATATACACATTGCACAACAAACAAGGTAAAAATGATACGTTTGAGTATCACTTGGGCATATAAATCTGCCCAAGATCATCAGCCAGCCCCACCAACCCCAATGAGTCCTATGTTCGGGCAGGTTATAGATGAAGAACTCAAGGCCGCAGTCGGAGTGTTGATACGGGCCATGATCACCAAACCTAACCAATAAGCTATCGCAACAGTGAACCCTACTGGAGAGGCGACAGCTACTAAGGTTCAAGAACTCACGAAGAGGAGCTTGCCTAAGTGTGGTGATTGCATTTTGGGTGGAGAGCATAAGGGGGAAAAGAGGAGGAGAAAAAGGCCTAGGATCGAGGACTTGGAGAGCTCCCAGCAAAGATCAAGTAATGGGAGTCACTCTCAACCCCGTCAGGGGTAACTAGCTCAAGCTTGAGGATACAAGCCCCGGGTGAGGGATATTAGTTATCCACTTTGCGAGCGCTGCAAGAAGCACCACCTAAGAAGGTGCTTGGTGGGTTCAGATGTATGCTTCTATTATGGTCATTTCTATTGTAGTCATTCCGGGCATAAGCACAGGGATTGTCCTATAAGCGAGATGGCCAGAAAGGTCGTGCCCCAATTCCCTCTCCAACAACCCTATCTAGCCAGTCAGCATGCCCGAAATATGGCAAAACACACATAGGACGATGTTTTGCAGGTTTTGACACTTGTTATAGATGTAGGAAGGCTGGACACAAGCGTAGGAATTTCCATCAGACAAGCATGCGAGGGTAGAGCCGGTGTGCCAATCGCCGGATCAGTAGCTCCAGCAAATCGCCCATCCCAGCAGCATAGGTTACCAAGAGCAAGTGGCAGTCAGCCTCAGATGTATTCCCAGATACGTTATAAGTTTTCCCCTCGATCCTACCATTATTTTTAGTTCCGAGAACTACTATATGAGGTACAAATCCCTTTGTGTATTTTAAGGTGAGATTTATTTCGTGGAAGATAAGGAAATGGTAAGTGAAGGGCCCAGTCAGGTCTTGAGTTTTCTAATAACTAAGTTTTATAGATAGTATCTGGGGGCATTCCATTCTTTCTCCTTTAGATGTTCCCTTACGTGTCACTCGATGTTATGTCCAACTCGTGCTTATGTTCAGAACGCTACGATGATGGGTAACCCCGTCAGTCAGCAATACCTATATTACCCATTCATCTTTATGTCCTGATCCTCATTACGTATGTGAACTCATGTCTTTTAGCACGCTCGTCTCTATGCACTCAGCCCCTAAGATTTGCCCTATCGGCTCATAAGATCGTGCTATATCAAGTATATACCCAGCTTAGATTTCTTAAATGATTTGCACCCATGAATCCCTTACTATAAACCCTATGAATGTTCACAATGATGGAGGTGACAATCTAAATTGGTGCGTTCAAGGGAACTCCCTATTCCTGCCTTAGGTGTCGGGTATGTAGAAGTCCAGGAAATGCAGTTATTAGTCGAGCCGGGAAGTGCAACAACCTGCAAGTTCATTTTGATTGTGGATCCATACCCTTAAGGTTGAACTTTTCCAAATCTTCATTTAGTTATTCATGACTCGCAGAGGTAGATGACACCATTTCTGAGATGATCTAATGAAGATCGGGTGAGATTTTTCATGTTGAAAGGGTTTGCGGGTTGAGAGGTTTGACCAGAGTCAATATTTTAGGTCAACGAGCTCGAACTTGGATTTTGAAAGCTCTAATGATTATGGATGGTGATTTATGGTTTAGTTGATTAGTTTGCGGGGATCCCGAAGTGATTCGAGAGTGGCTTGAATCTTTGGTTGAGATGATGAGCTTTGAGGAGGCTAGGTGTGACCATGGTCAACTGATGATCAAACAACCTTATATTGGTAACTTGATGGTTCCAAGTGGTCCGAAATGGGTTTCGTGATTGGATTGCGTATTTGAGTTGTGACTGGAGGATTTCGGATGGGTTTCGGGTGGATTCGAGTGTGTTGCGTATCTGGAATGATCTTAAGCATGAAGTATGAAAAATTAGAGGTTCAGGACTTCAAAATTCTTAACAGGGATTTTAGGAGTTCGTTTGGTTGACGTGACCGATGGCGGTGTTATAGTTCAAGAACGGTCTCGATCATCCTTGGTGACTGATGTGAAAGCTAGACCAGGCGAGGATCCTATTTTGGTAAGGGTAAAAGGAAGTCGTTCAGAATTCGAAGGTACGGGTCTTCTCTAAAGGGGAAGATGGTATGCTTCAATATCAGGGTCGCTAGTGGGTTTTGGACATTAATGATTTGAGAGATACGATGTCGCACGAGGCCCTCGGTTCCAGGTATTCAATGCATCCAAGTGCCACCAAAATATACCGTTAATTACGGGGAAGACTATTGGTGGAATGGCATGAAGGAAGACATCGCAGGATTTGTAGCTAAGTGCCCAAACTGTCAGCAAGTGAAGGTTGAGTATCAGGAACCGAGAGGTGTGATTTAGGATATCGGTATTCCTACTTGGAAGTGTAAAGGAATCAATATGGACTTCATCACTGGGTTGCCTCGCACTTGACGACAATATGACTCCATTTGGGTTGTGGTAGACAGGTTGACCAAGGCCCTCATTTTCTTGCATGGAGTTCCCTTATCCATCATATCAGAAAGAGGTACGCAATTTATATCTCAGTTTGGGGAAGTCGTTTCAAAAGGGACTGGGTACTCAATTTAAGCTCAGCATAGCATTTCACCCGCAAATGGATGATCAAGCGGAGCGGACAATTCAGACTCTCGAGGACATGTTAAGAGCATACGTAATTGACTTCAAAGGTAGTTGGGATGATCAATTGCCTCTTATCGAGTTCGCATACAATAACAGCTACCATTCTAGTATTCAGATGGCTCCATTTTAGGATCTCTATGGGTGGAGATGTAGATCGCCTATTAGCTGGTTCAAAGTTGGTGAAGCGGCGCTGACAGGGCTAGATTCGGTCCATGATGCTATGGAGAAGGTTCAGCTCATACGGGATAGGTTGAAAACAGCTCAAGGTTGCCAAAAGTCCTATGCCAATGTGAGAAAGAGAGAATTGGAGTTCGAAGTGGATGATTGGGTATTTCTGAAGGTGTCTCCCATGAAGGGAGTGATGAGGTTTGGGAAGAAAGGAAAACTCAACCCTCGTTATGTTGGCCTCTACCAGATTGTGAAACGGGTTGGGAAAGTGGCATATGGATTGGAGTTTCCCTCAGAATTAGCTTCTGTGCATCCTATATTCCATGTATCGCTCTTAAAGAAGTGTTTGGGTGATCCAGCTTTAGTTGTCCCGGTGGATAGTGTCGGTGTGAAAGACATCCTTAGTTACGAAGAGGTTTTGGTGGAAATACTGGATCATTTTCAAAGGCTAAGGAACAAGTAAGTAGCTTTAGTCAATGTTTTATGGAGGATCATCATGTTGAAGGAGCTATATGGGCAGCCGAAGCAAATATGATGGCTAAATACCTATATTTATTCTCTACCGGCTCAGTTCCAGCTTGAGGTATCAGTTTTTGCCCTAAAACTCTTTATTTTTCAAGTTCATTCCATGTGCCCAAGTTTCTTTTATGTATGTGGATGTGTATATGATTTATGAATTCAGTTCATCCATGTAGTTTGAATCGAAGATAGTCATTCTGTTAGTTTTCGGCTTAAATGATCAGTATTTGAGTATGATGATTGCATTTCTCTATTTTAAGTATGTTTTCCCACATTCAAGGATGAATATTCCCAGGGGGATATTTTAATACCCGAGAAGCCCAAAGATTAGACCGAAGAGTTAAAATGGATAAACATTGAAATCTGGCATCAGGTTATAGAATGAGTTGTTCTGTGACCCGTGGGATAGACCTAGAGTTGTGAGATGACTCATGGTGAGGATGAGGGTGTGAAATTGGAATTAGGGATTTAAGGTCCCCATGGACATGACCACAAGTCGTGGTCAGACCCCACGACTCATTGAGTCAGTCGTGAGAAGTGATGACTGAGAAGGAGAAGAAATAAGGCGGTGTACCCCACGGAAGGTCCCTGATCTTGGGCAGAATTTCATGCCCAAGTGATACTCAAATGCTTCATTTCTACTTGTTTATCTATTGTTATGTGTACATTCTCATGTGATTCTTAGATAAATGTGAATTTATACTAACCAACATGATTAGTGTTGTTTTGCAGGTAGAAGGAATTTTTGGAAGCTAATCTACAAGTTGGTGAAGTGCGGGAATGGACTCGGAAGCAAGAACTGGAAGTTGACAAGAGAAGTTGGTCAAAATAGGTGCTCCGCGATGGCGTCGTGTCACGCTACCATCGCGGAGGCATTCTGCCTGGGATGATTAAAATATGTCAAATTCCAGTGGAGGTTCGCGTTACCTCCGTGGCACGGAGGCAGTGCTCCGCGATGCACGTCGTGTCACGTTGAGTGTGATTACCTGGAACCTCAAGTTCCAGTGAAGGTGTGCGATAGCACCGTGGCACGGAGGCGGTGCTCCGCATTACACTCCGTGCCACGTTGCTTGTCATTTCGAGAAAAATTCTCAATAGTATAAATAGCACACTTAGGTTTTATTTTAAACATTCTGACTTTTTAGAGCAAGAACGTGGGTAGCAGGAAGTTGAGAGGACGAAAATTCTAGGGTTATTCTCTTCCTTTTTCTCTTTAATTTCAATTGCTTGTATGAATTCTACTTATTTGAAGATGTCTAATCCACAAATGAGTGGCTAATTCACCTCTTGCTGAGGTTAAGGATAATTATAGAGGAATGTAATTATTAATCATTTCAGTTTTCATCTTTTCTTCGATGATTGTTCTATCAATTCTAGTTTTTACTGCATTAATGTTTGGTCAATGTTAATGTATATCTTAGAAATCCAATTTTGATTCTGAAAAGGAAAGAAATTGGGCAGATGTGAATTGGTAGGATATGATCTTTTCTTAGTTGAGAAAATTGAGAATTGATTTACGTTCAGAATAGAAATATATCTGAAAGTCTTATCAGTCATTTATGGAATCGGTTATGTATGGCTAGAGCATGAGTTTCTTATATCACAGAAATGTAGAATAAGGTCTCATGATTCTTTAATTTGGTAGGAGTTGAAAGATCCAATCCATAGGCAATTAATTCCTGACTAGCAACCGAAGAGAAGATTAGCTGATTTGAATTAAGAAATTACATCCCTGCATGCTTGCCTTAACCTCAGCTTGTTCATTGCTATTGTTCAGACATCAATTTATAATCTCTACTTAGGTTCTTATTATTTAGTAATCTTAACTCACAAAACATTATTTGTTTGGTTGTCTACATTCATAGAGATATTGTTCACTAACATTTAGGTTAATTACCATGGTAGTTCAGTCCCCGTGGGATCGATACTTGGCTTGAAATAAATCCACTTTACTACTTCTACGACCATGTGCACTTGCTTGTAGTTGTGAGCCGAACAAGTTCTTGGCCCCGTTGCCGGGGACTGGCAATTGGTAGATTTATTTTCTTAGTGTTAGTTTACAAATTCAATATAAGTGTTGACAGCCTGGTCTTAGCCTTTCTCTTGCAGGTATCAAATTTTCTGAACGCTGGCAAGAGATAAGGAGTTGGTGGATTCATTTATAGAGACAGAGAGACAATTTCATTGCCAACGAAGGGAAGCTCTAGAGAAGAAACTGCAGTTGCTAAGACAGGCAATTCTGGAGCAGCAACAAAATCCACCACTTGTAAGGGCAGTTTTAGTGCCCGAAGAGATGGCAGCAAGGTCGGTCCGCGAAGTGGCAATCCCACATGCAAATAATGTTACATCTAGTATTCGCAGACCAGAGCCAGGAGGGAGGTTCGAGCTTAAGCAGAATATGGTGCAGTTGTTGCACACCAGCGGGCAATTCACAAGTCTCCCTCATGAAGATCCACAACAACATCTTCAAAACTTTTTGGAGATAAGTGACACTTACATTCCCGCTGGAGTATCATCTGACTACATGAGGCTTACATTATTTCCATTCTCATTATTGGGGGAAGCAAAGAGGTGGTTAAAAGCTGAACCACCTAATTCTATCACCACTTGTGATGATCTTGCATGGAAGTTTTTGATACAATTCTTTCCATCTGGGAAGACAGCCAGACTTAGAAGTCAGATTCTAAGTTTCAAACAGAGAGAGGGTAAGAATTTGTATCAAGCTTGGGAGAGGTTCAAGTCGATGTTAAGGGATTGTCCTCATCACCACCAGTCTAATGATTTGTTGGTGCACACATTAATTGAGGGTTTGGAACTACATACTAAAATTTTGTTAGATTCAGCAGCTGGGGGGCAGGCATTGGACAAGACTTATGAGGAGCTCGACACTTTGTTACAACAAGGAGTGGCATTCAACTTAAGGAGGTGGAACCGGAAAGACCACCTCAGCAATCTGGAGCAGTGGAAAAAGATGGGGAACATGATGATGTGAGGGGGAAGGAAAAGGCAGCTGACCACCACCCCCGTTCCCTCAGAGATTAAAGAAGCACAAGGAAGAAGCTTGCTTTAAGAAATTCATGGAAGTGCTGAAACAGGTACACATTAATTTACCTTTAGTTGATGTTTTGTAAGGAGTGCCGAAATATGCCAAGTACATCAAGGACATCGTAAAAAACAAAAGCAGATTGACGGAGTATGCTACGGTGGCGCTTATTGAGGAGTGCACCTCCCGAATACAGAACAGGTTGCCGACAAAGCTCAAGGATCCTGGGAGCTTTACCATTCAAATTTCAATTGGGCAATGTATTCGAGCTCGTGGGTTATGTGATTTGGGAGCAAACATAACCTTGATGCCAACATCGGTGTTTAAGAAGTTGGGGCTGGGCAGCCCTAGACCAACTACTGTAATCTTATAGCTAGCTGACCGTTCTTTGGCCAGGCCAGATGGTATTGTGGAGGATGTGCTAGTGCAAGTGGGCTCCTTCATTTTCCCGGTGGATTTTATTATCTTGGATTTTGAGCCAAATGCGGAAGTCTCATTTATTTTGGGACGTCCCATCTTGGCAACCGGGCGAGCTTTGACTGATGTGACTTCTAGGTAGCTAACCATGCGAGCACATGTATCAGTAGATCACAGTTTTCTATACTATTTAATGTGTTGCTTAATTTTTTTTCATAATTTTCATTATATGAATCGATTCTATCTCTTCCCTTCTAGAATATGTATGAATATGATTTTTAAATTTTTTGGGTTCTAAGGCATTTGATTTACTTGTAACCTATTCTTATAATGCTTCATTGTCATTAATTGACTAGTTACATGTGTTAGAAACATATTTGGGCGATTGTTATTGATTTTTTAGTTCAGATTAATTTGACAATGATTATTCTTATTTTCTTGAAGAATACTATATTATAATGAAAAAACGTATTGGTTACTACTTCTCTAAGGCAATAGAGCTTTTGAATATCCTTGCAATTTATCAAACATTTCTTATTGCTTTTAGATACTACTCAACTTGTTGATTGGAAACTTGAATTACATTTTTTAAAAACTTTTTAGACGATTGAAGATTTTCTATAATATATCTATTTAATGAAATATTTATAACACTTTGAGGTAAATATTGCTTAGCTTATTCTCTATAATTGTGTTTTCATGCTAACCTTTTAATGAGATTTTTCTCCTAGCAATTTTGGGATTCTTTGAAAGTTGGCTAAATGTTATAGCTGATCCTCTTCTTTTCTTTTCTTTTTTTCTTTTTTTTTTTTTGCGGGAGGGGGGGAGGGGGGGGGGAGGAAGGGGGGCACTAGACTTGGAAGAAAGTATGCATGTGGGTGCGAAAGAGCCATGGTGGTTGAATAAGTATTAAGGATAAAAAAGAAATTTCGACTAATCTCTATATAATACAAGACTTCTGCTAGTAAGGTCTAGGTCATTTAAAATCTGTTAGGTTAAATTCATTTGTTCTCCTGTTGATTTATTTGGTTCTTCATGAAGTACTATAATTACATTATCCCGAAAAATATTGGACAAGAACGTGAAGAGAAAAGGAAAATGAGTTTCTTTCCAAAATATGATTCACCCCCAACAATTTACAAGAAAATTTATTGACTAACTCCATTAAATAACTATAATTCGTAACTATAAATATATCTAAAATTTTTGTGAAATATGATAGTTTTTTTCATAAGATAGTCGGAAATAATTTACGTGAAATTCTATGATTCAGTACCAGTACAATTAACTCGCAGAGATATATTTAAAATCCTTGTGAAATATGACAGTTCTTCTATATTGATAGTGAGGAAAAATTTTCATAAATCGTTCAAATTAAATAGTAGAGGAACTATATAATTTTTCTAAAAGATGATGGAACTCTTATTTTTATTTCTATAGCAAAAGTAAAAAAAAATAATACTTTATTCAATGAAATTATACATTTGATAGTACTCTATTATAGACTCCTTTCTTATGAAAAGCTTGATCTGAATGGCTATGAAATTATCAAAATGACTAATTATTTTATTAAACTCCAAAGTATAGTAAACACCATTAGTCATGAAATATAAATTAGAAAGCATTAAACATTTATTTGAGAAAACAAAGCAAATTTACAATCCATTCAAATTGAAAATTTTGACTTTTCATTTTTTATGACAAGTGAAGTGGAAACAAGGAGTGACGGCTAAATAAGAATGCATGTTTAGTGAAAAAACTTAGATTCTCCCGATAGTTATGCATAACTAGCTAGTTTTGTTATATTGTAGGGGAGTATCAGATCAATTTCATAATACCAAACACCTTAAGTATACATAAACTCTTAACTGGCATTTTCTAGTATTTTACTCATGACTAATAGCGCCTCTACGTCTTGCATAGCAAAGTAGCCAAGGTAAGGTTATCTTTTCTTCTCGTCCTTTCTTCCACCCCTAGGTAGTTTTACTTAGCTTAGATTGATATAACACTTTTAAAGTTGTGTTTATGAGTTTTCTTTCATATATCTAAAAAAAAAAAGAACAACTATTTTCAAAGAAGCTTTTTATTTTCTTCGCCTTTCTGTCCTCTCATATGTCACGACCCAAGTGGTCGTGATTGACACTTATACTAAAACCCTCCTGTGGGAGAACCAATGTGTCTCACCTAATTCATTTAATTATAACCTAAAACAAATACTCTCGATGAAATTGCTGAAGTAACATAATAATTAAAGAAGAAAACATTACCCGGATCTGTCTATCTCATCCCCAGAAACTGAAAGTTATTGTACTGGAGCACATCTACCTAACCATAGTCTGTGATGAATAAAACAAGAAAACAAAATAATTTCATGTCTAAATAAGATACATCTTCTTCAAGAGGAATTGTAGAAATACAATAGAAATCATACTATCATTTTACTAGCAAGTTTTACTTTCTCTACATACTCAATACATTCAAAGTACTGACCGCATACCCTATGCTATATCGTTTCATGATGTAGCTTTAGGTGATCCATCATAGTCGCGTCATTAGCTCGCCCCCGCTAAGACCAACTCAGTTCCCAGTCTTGGTGAGTCTTCATTATCCAAGGATGTTTATCAGTTTATATTGTCAAGTCTTGTTTTAATTTTAGACTTTTAGTGAGCTAGTTGATGATGTTGTCCAATCATCTCATTTTACGACTAGAGGCTTTTCAGACAGACATGTAGTGGAGGACTCAGCGTTCTGAATTTGTCACTCTCACTTATGCTTTATGTGTATAGACTTCAATTTATCCATACTTATGTTTAAATTCAAATTTAGTTCATGCTCTTGAGTTGCTATGCATGTTCCATGGGTTAGCTTATGTTCATTTGTAGCTCTAGGTCCTGTGTCTCGATCCAAGGTCTCAGTCCGTTCATGATAGATGTACTAGTAGGCATCATCGGTTGACCTTAAATAATAACATATACACATATGAAAAAGCAACGTGCATTCACTACAGTAGATACACATCACATAACCCTATTTCTAGAATCATTCAGAGTAAGGTATAAAGCTGGCCTACTCACTAGATTAGGCCTCGCTGCAGCAGTGGTATGACCGCGTCAGCAGTCTCGTTGTAGTGGTATGATTACCGCTACAAAAGTACTGCATAGACAGTAACTCGGTCAAGTATTAACCTTAGGTTCCTCACAAAGCAATTTCCCTCAATTAGTTCATCAAATCCGAATAGGGTTATGCATGAAAGACACTCAATGATCAATTCATCACTTATCACATTGGATATACACATGAATCCTCAACAATCAATTTATTAACTTATCACATTATATATACACATGAATCCTCAACAATCAATTCATCAACTTATCATATTGGATATACACATGAATCCTTAACAATCAATTCATCGACTTATCACATTTAACAACTAATCTTAGTAAACATGAAAAAGGTTATGACTAACGTATCAACATTTGATCACAAGCAACTGAACATTCAACCATCTATATTAATACGATTCTCATAGATCGAACCAAACCACACTCTTTAGCTATCCACCAGTATCATACCATAGGTGATGTACCGAACATATGCCTCTGTCACATCTCCATACACACTCACATAAAATATCATTGTGCACACATGCCAAAGGATCTTATTTTTTCCATTCCAATTATGACCTGTAGGGGACTCTAGAAATTCGTGTATTGTACCAGCGTAGTACCTGCTCCTACTCATCTTGTCATTCAAATGCTCCGCTCAGATACAAGCCACTCAAGAATATCTACTTTTCCAGATACTCCCCTTGGGCATAGCCACTCATCTCAAGATAAAGCATATTATCTGCTTTTATTTTCATACACGGTATGTTATCACTTGGTCAATTAGTATGACCTTTCAGAGGCATCATGCTACCCTCATTAACTTGGTTATATTTACCAATATTCAACCACTTATATTACAATTTGAAAGAACACATAACATTTCAATGCACCCAAACTTCACCACAACATTGTTAGCAACCATCATCTCAAGTTCACTTTACAAACATAATTAACACATCATACTATTAACAATAATTAGTATCCAAAGACCAACTAAGCATGTTGTCTCTCCACAAATATACACATCACTATATAAAGTGTTACTCCTTATAAAATCATAACCTACTTCAATTGTTGAAAGAGAGAATTCAACTATTCCGTAAGAGCTTTGCCTTTTTTGTAAAGCCTTTGAATGTTCAAAATCTAACACAAGTAAAGAAAATCATACTCAATCATCTAACACTTCATTCAGGTCTAGAATTTTTATTCTACCCCCACTTTACCCAATATCATGGTCAAATTTGATGTTCCAAGGATTAATTTATCACGTTTCATCCCCACATAGGTTATTCTCACCTATTTTAGAAATTTTTTACTCCAAAAACCCTTTCTAATCAGTTCTAATGCAGAAAGGTTCAATTTTTATCAAATTTTCGGTCTCAAACCATGGTGAGCTAGGCATTCTATAGTCACATTCCTCCAAGAAAGTGTTAATTACTCACTTTTAGGCCTAGGAATCAACACCCAATCCTTCTCCTTCTAATCCCCCTAGTTTACCTAACCTATATTTTTATCTCAAAGAACACCATCTAAGACTACCCATTGATTCTAGGATGTTAGGGAATCGAACAGAAAAATGCTAGTGAAGAATCTTACCTGGAGATGAATAATCAATCGCCTCAACCTCTGGAAAATCGCCCTCACCTATCTCAAAAGTCATGCCTTAGATTTATAGGTGAAAATTTCCAAAATTCTAACTTAAATAGTCACACTGCATGCCTCTCGTTTTCTGCTGCAACGGTTGTATTTTTGCTACAGTGGATCCGTTATGGCGGGATAGGATCTTGCCACGACAGACCCAATGGATAGTCCCTCTTTCCCCCTATGGTGGACCCCCAACAATCATGATGGTCTTGCTGCAACGGCACTCCAGCGGACCCTGTTAACTAGTAGATCAAAATTTTCCTGCACCTTTTCCATTCCTCAAACCCAGTTCTATATACAACTCCCATAAAACTTCCCATTGTGCACCTAGAAGAGGATAAGGTGTCCTGGACTTACTTTTCCCGTAGCGACAGACGAGACAGTTACATCACAACCCAAAGGTCTTTGTATTGGTTAGATTAATTTTATACTAACCTAGTTATGTATGTTAGTTGTAACCCATGTCTATTGATAAGGTGGTTTTCCTATATTCTACTGTACTGATTTTACATTGATGCTACCTCCTTTTCAGGAAACTATTATTTTTTATTGGTAAAGAGGACTTCAAGATCTAAACTAGTCATTCTGAATGACAATAAATAATTTTTCATTTATTGCATCTCAAGAGGAGATTTCCAAATCTAGTACTGTCAACTTGACCTTCAATGAAAAACTCTTAATGCTACTACTAGTTTAACTCCTGCTAATATGCTAAGAGATGGACGTTTTTCAAAAAGAAGGGATGGTACTATCCAATCCTATACCTATGGAGTATAGGCGACCCACTAGGAACTAAATTATAGTGATTCTGCATCAGTTGAAGGTACTGCTGAATTCTTGTCTAATCAAGAGAATGTAAATGACTATTTTCATGGTGAATTTTGCTTATCATGTAAAAGAGACTGGGAGCTCGAGGTTGACCTCCTGCTTGAAAATACTCATGCTCTCATTTCTGCTAACAACAATAGCGGAGAGAGATTGACAGACGTGATCAACCCATATATGCAAATCATTGTTCCAGTTAAATTTTCTCACTTTACTAAGAATTTAATTGTACTCCTCCTTTTAATTTGGTTGTTCTATATTATTTCTCCATTTTTTATTGAATAAAATTGAGCTCATTGTGGATATTAATTTTTAATAGGATTTAGAGATGATCAAAGTTATCTCTCGAATATTCTTGCTACTAATACACTATTAAATAGTTTATATATTTGTTGCTTAGAAAAAATTATTTCTTCAAAAAGTTTTATTGTTTTGTCCAATAATTTCTGTTGAGTTGTATTAATTATAAATATAAGTATTATAGTATTAGTTGGTGATACTTAAGGTCTTGCTAACTTGTAACATTTCTTTTAGTTCTTTTTCTTTTTTCTTTCTAGGTATTTATACATGATTAATATATAAGATCTTATTACTTATATTTTTTATGAAATTTTTTTAGTAAGTTGTTGATAACGCTCAAACTCACACTTCCTGACAAAGTATGACATGGATGTTGTTAATAAAGAATCCAACAAAGAGGCTAGGGTCGAACCCACAGGGAATAAGGTAAGATCTAGACTAATATCGGTACTTAAATTTGTTGATAAGTTATCTCCAAATTTGGGGGTTTAAAGAAAAACAATAATAAACAAGATCAAAACTGTGGTTGTTATCAAGATTTGCAAATAACTAGGATAAGTGTTCCTACTACTTCGGGTATACACACGTGGTCAATCACAATGCTTACTTATAGAATTAATAACTATGGTTCATCCAAACGACTGGTTCGTCCCTATCGGATGACTATACTCAATCATCGAGTTAGGTCTCATGAGAAATTCAAATTAAGCGTTATCAATATGTCCCAAATTAACTTTTCTGCGATCACAACTCAAGTTATACAAAGATCACAAAAATCAAGGCTTTATTGTAATTCTCTTTTTCTATTTTCTACTTCTCTAGGTTCAAGAAAGTAAAGAATTCGGACAAGACCTAACGTTGCGCACCATTAAGAAATGTTTAAAGATGAAGAAAATACAATACAAGTGTTTAACATTGGTTTTGAATCACTTTGTGTAACCCTATTTAGTTAATCCATCATGGTTCCTACAATCCCAATTGTGGAGGTTTTAGCCTCTCATGATTGTAAGATTGCAATTAGTATTCATAGACAAACTCATAATTAAATACTTACAACAATAATTGAAAGAAAACCCGCTTTGAATATTGATGAACAAAATCAAGAACAATTGATAAAACCAAGTGTTGATCTCAAGAATTGCTCTCCAAAACTTGATAACAATTCACAAACAATACTTCTCTCAATGTATGCACACTTCTACTCGTCTCTCTCCTACTAAAACAAAAAATAAAAGGCATTTATACATACATCAGAAACCTTTTCCTAAGCTAACAGGAAAATTTTCATATTTGGAGCCAACTCGTCCTACAACTGGTCATACGACCTGTAACAGGATTTTATGGGTCGTACCTGGCACTCATACATTCCTTGGCTGTTGTAGAATTGACTAAGTGTTAGGAACTGATATGACTCGTACCATGGTCCTACAAGTTGTACAATCCATCCGTGGCTTGGCCCTGAGAACTCAGACATCTTCTGAATTTTTCTATGAGTGTTGTGGTACGCCTTGTACCTTGCTCCTATGAATCGTACTTGCTTGTTGAATCTGGAGTTCTGCGAAGTTTTTAAGAATGACGGAAGCTCTCCACGACTCATTGTACGGATTGTAAGTAGATGATACGATCTATGAGTTCCACCCATACAAGAGACTGCTTGTGCAAATTTTCTCTGAAATTTTTCATGACTCATGTTACAACTCGTACCATCTTGGCATGGCTCGTACTGAGAGTCGTATTTTGCCTTCACATTATTTCAGCCTTCTGAGTTTTTCCACAAGTCTTAGTATGACTCGTACAATCTAGGTACGGCTCGTACTGAGATTGGTACTTGGCTGATTTTGGTACTTGGCTGATTTTTTGCACTTTTATGTATCTTTTGCACATTTTTTCTCCAACACCTATTTTACCTGGAAAAAAAAAGAGCAAAAGCACCTCATATCCATTTAAGCATACCTAAGTTCATGTTATTTTCTCAGTTTTAAGCATCGAAAGTGCTGTAAACTCATAGCACATCAACACCTTCAACTTAAGACTTTTGCATGTCCTCAGGCAAAGAATACAAAAACTAAAAATGACGCTTAACTAGAAAATAAACCTAGGATACTACAACCAACATCAATCAAAATTTGCACCATCAACTTAAATAGCTTTTGACCCTTTTTCCAGTAAATCAAATTAGCATATGCATATCAAGTAACCACAAACCATGATAAAAAGGGATCAAAATATGTAAACTGGCTATTAGCATATAGTCAAGTCATCACCAATGCTTTTCACATAGACAACTGGCAGAATTGAACGCAAACCATATACCCTCATAGCAGATGAAGTCCCCCACTCACAGATATTAAAAAATATGAAATATGGGACTACATAAGTAAGACTCTCACCCTCACAAGGAAGTTCCAACTACCGCATATCAGATACATAGGCTTGCCCTTATTTTCTCTACTTCAACTCTTCAGATGGTCAAGCTAGGATCACTATAGGACTTGATTCGGCTTGTAATGTAGGCTTTCAGGCTAGGTACGGTAGATATGAAATCTTTTTAGTGACTAAACACTCCTTGGCACTACATACACGTGGCTCCACTTTACACTTTTTTCACCCTTTTTAATTTTTTAACTTTTTTCTCCCTTTTCACCATTTTTATGCAATTGTATGAGTGTGGTATGTTTTCAAATTTTCATTCATTTTTCTCTTTTTGCATCTTCTTTTCGATTTTTCTTCCTTTTTTTTTGTCTTGTCACACCACACCATATTTTAAACTCTTTTCTTTTCTCTTCTTTTTTCACCTCCCCCAGATCTATGCACCCCTACTCTAGCCACCCTCAACTTAGGTATTTTGCCTATGTTGATATTCACAATGTTTAAGGAGGGACTAGGGATAAAACAGTTTTATTATAAAAAAATGGGCATGGTTAATCAGTTAATCAAAGAAAAATAGTTCATTTAAGGCTCAAAATCGGGATCCCATATTATTTTGGTAGGGTACTTTAAGCTAAAATGGGCTAAACAAAAATGTCCTATGATTCTTTCCTAACCAACCATCCTAAAACCTATGTAAAGACCAACCAAGGCAAGTTCTACATCCTCTACGCAATATTGAACTAGGTATAGACCTCACCTACTCATGCTATATGTTTTGCATTCATTCTACCTGTCCGGTTTATACATGACTAACAAGAACTACTCATTCTAACACACTAAATGACACAAAAAGATCCACATAAATTATTCTTTGCAATCAACAAGTACATAGCTATCCATCAAAAGTTTTAAACGGGGTTAATTTTTCAAAAATTCAAAACTAGTGCAATTTATTAGCTGAGTAATCCTAAGCTACTTTCTAATTAAACAAGAACATCTCAAACATGTCGATTCTACTAGATAGCATGCTCGAGGGAAAAGAAACACGGCAAGAAAAACCCTCGGACGAATCTAAAATTCCAAAAAAAATACAAGTACACCCCCTCCCCTTTTAAGAAGCATGCTTGTCCCTGAAGCATAGAATATAAAATAGAAGGAAAGGAGCATATCTGTGGTGTACTAAGTGCTACTGTCATCCTGCGGAGGTAGTACCTCCGCTGCAGTCATGGCTCTGGTTGCGGCCGGCGCACACAATGGTGTATCAGTAGGGGGAATAGTTACCCCCTCAGCAGTAGCGGTCGTGTCTATGACCTCTGGAATCACTGGGGCTGAATGTATCTTTCTCAAAGGGTCCTTGCCACCCGCAAGCTCAGCATGGGCAATGGTGGAGCTACCCACTCCTCTCACTCTCTCAAGAAGCTCCGATCTGTGCTCACCGTGAGTCTACTGGCTTTCCAATCTCGCACGCTTGCGCTCTTTCTGTTCTTTCTTTCTCTTCTTCTTTAGGGTCTCGTCTCCAACATCCTCAGAGACCCTCTGTTTTTCTTTTTCTCTCTCAACTCCTGTAGGCTCCCAATATGCTGCCAAGTCAAGCTCCGCCAATGTCGATATAAGGAAGAGTGGAGGCTGCTAGAATTTCATGTTGTCGTGATGATAGCTCAGCCACATGGCTCCGAAGAGCCCCCAACTCCTCATGGAGGCTGCCAATGTCAGTCTGCTGCCATACGATCATTGAAGCAACTCTCAAAGGTATCTAGCCTGGCGTTTAGGACCCGTGTAGCCACCTCAATCTCAGCCTTTACCCAAGGCTTCACATTTTCCATCATAGACTGTACCTTTTTCTCAGCTACGGTTAGTCTCTTGGCCATCTTTTGGAGAAATTCCAAAGCACTAGTATGTACCCGGTTGGAGTCTGGCTCAAAAGTCCCATAGGTGGTGCGGTAGAGGCAGTAGGAGTTGTATCTAAATGACCGATGTCTATAGGCCACATCTCATCCTGCTCTTGTGAGGTGGGGGCATTCACCTGCTCGCCCCCAATTGTTTGTGGTACCGGGACTGCGGTAGAAAGTCGTGCTTAGCTTACCGGGTTCATTTCATCCTGGATTAAGCCAATATCTACTATTTGTTGTCCTCTTATCAACTTCTGCTCACCACGATGCACCTTGAACTTGCCTCTGTGCACAGCCTAAGTATGAGACTCGAGAATGAGATGGTAGTGCTCAATCCCATAGTATGATCCCAAATCTCCTCCATAATGACCCTCTGGATGTTGATGGGGTATCTGGACATGATACACGCCACCAATGTTGCTCTATCTGCACTGATGGTATTGTCATTCACGATTAGGGCCAACTAGTAGCAAACTAATGTCCAGCAGGTTTTTCTATGAAGTTTAGTGAATTTTTGATGACCTGCTTTCCGCTAGTGACCCATTCTGTTTCTCCTTATCTGCAGCAATAACCCCAAACAACCACTGAATCTGCCTCCGCCTCTCATCAATCCCTAGCTGCTTGATCTTTTTCATGGCATCCACCTAGTAGTCATACTCCAGTGTAGTGTGTAGTGGTATGAATTAGGGCCCATATAACACCCGAGCAATAGTATGCTTAGATATATCAACATTGAGGCATCATACCATGATGCTCTCTAACCTTCCTTTGCTTTATGCTCCATGGTTGCCAAATAATTGGCATAGAACTCCTTAACAATCTCTGAAGTGTATCGATCCGGGGTTATAGCCATCCAATCAAACCCATAATAGCTTAATATCCGCTTCATCTTCTCCACCTCATTCAGTACATTGGTGAGGATCTGCGCTCTTCTTGAATACTCCACCTAGGTTTGTTCTTGGCGATGAGAGAAATACCCTGTTCATAGACCTCCTATGCTCCTGGTACTCTCCATCGAATGGTACAGTTCTCCCTAGGTGGATTATGCTCCTGCTTGACATTGGCTGCCTCCTTCTCAGATCCGGACTCACTGTCTCCATCGCCGGATTAGGCCTCCTTGGACCCCTCATAATCATTAGAGTCACTTCCGGACTCTTGGGCTCTTTCCTCAACTCCCTTCTCAAACTGGGGAGCACCAGAAAATATGATAGTGGTTGCCTCGGCTCGGGCTTTAGCTTTTGCTCTAGTGGTGCAGGTCCCGTCAGTGTCAGATGTATCGACCTTGTATTCCTTCAATGAACTACTAGGTATATGTTTCTCTCTTGTTCAGATTTGGAGGTTTCGTCTATCAGTGCCCTCTAAGCAGTTGCTTTTCATGCTTTCCTCTTCTGAGTCATTGTACCTATGGAGCAAAAAGGTTAGAATTTCAAATTTGAGAAAAAGAAAGTAGGAAAAAAATTTCTCAGTAATTTTTCACGGGTCTATAGTATGAGTCGTACCTTGGAGGTACAATCCGTATTGAGACTCATAATGTCTCAGATCAAAGTTATGCCTCTAGGTATGACTCATACCATGAAGGTACGATCCGTACCGTGAGTCGTATGAGAATTTCCCTTGAAAATCAATGTTCTGTATTTTTCCACGACTCATGGTACGACCCCTAAGTCTACTCCACGAGTCATTGGAAGGATCTTACTACCACTTTTGAACTTAACCCTTTACAGACTCCTGGTACAACTCGTCGCAGGATACTATGGGTCGTACTAGGTTTCATATGTCTTAGCTTTTACATATTTGGCCTGGGAGCCATCTTACGGGTCGTAGAGTGAAACTACGAGTCGTAGGAAGGCTTGTGAAGCCTGTCCTTGCCTTATTTTAAAGTCAGTTTGCAGGTGAATTCAATTTTGTGTTGGGTACTCAGGATTCCCCATGTCTAGGCATGCATTCTTCACATTTTTACAGATACCCATTCCTCCCCTTTTTATTCACAATTTGTAACTCAAGTTATAGCAGTTCATATTCAATTTTGAACATGTTTGAATCCTACTAGAGTCACACATTTAATTTACACATCACTAGTCATTTTCCTTTTCTATTTTTTATGCATTTTGAGGAGTCACAATGGTTGCACAAGTTCACATGAGCACGTAGGTCTTTTTACCCAACTCAAATCATAAACACTTACTTGAATTTCTTTGTGAACCTGGCTCCACTTCGACTGAGAATCAGTGACTAGGGTTGGACTTTGAGTTGAGCAGTATTAATCGAGCAAAAATCTTACTCAATTGATTGTGACCTTGAGTTACGGGTGTGAGGGAGTCGTGGGTATTTTTGTGAATTTCGGGTCTTGATTTCGTGAGATGAGTGTGTCATTTTTGAAGTTTAAATAGATTTAGGGAATTCTTTTAAGAACTCTAGGCTGAGTCGGGTTATTTTAAGAAATTTGACCCATCATGACTCATACCACAAGTCATAGGAAAGACCTACCACTCGTCCCTAGGACTTGTAATAGAGATGTTAAGAAAACTTACCTGTGGACCTACGAGTACATCCTACGGCTCATATCATGACGGTACGACCCGTACTATGACTCATAGGTCACACTTAATTGGAGGTTCATGCCTTGCGTAGTTCATAACTACAGTGAGTACTATGACCTGTACAATGAAGTTACCATACGACCCGTACTATGACTCGTAGGTCACACTTAATTGGAGGTTTATGCCTTGCATAGTTCATAACTACAGTGAGTACTACGACCCGTACAATAAAGTTACGTGTCATAGGACCAATCGTACCCTGAATTCATGCATTGGAATACATCTCTGCTTCTTACCACAACTCATACTACGGCTGGTACAATCCTCTTATGAGTCATACCGAGACCGGTAGAACCAGTCTATTCTGCAATTCTTCTGCCACCTGTTTTTGTTTTTCTTGCACACTGAGCACACATAAGTTAATAAACTTGGGTTGCCTCCCAAGAAGCGCTTGATTTAATGTCACGGGTTTGTCACGGGTTTTTCTTGCACCTGCATGTGGTTTTGTTACTCAGAATTTATCAAACCATCCCATGGGTTGCCTCCCAAGAAGCGTCTGATTTTGCGGTATGATGCAAGTCTCTTGACTACTCAGACTTCGTCAAGGAACTCAGACTCATCCTCGATTGCTGAGACCACTCTATACTTCTTTGGTTGCTTCATCGACCGACAAACATTGAAGGTGACCTCTTCTTTATTGAGTCTGAATTTTAGTTGGCCAGCCTTTACATCTACTAAAGCGCTCCCAATAGCAAGGAAAGGTTGCCCCAAAATAATGGGGACCTCAAAATCAACCTGGCACTCAAGGATCACGAAGTCCACTGGGAATATGAATTTGTCCACTTTAACAAGCACATCAAACAGGATCCCCACAGTCTTTTTCACAATTCGATCGACCATTAGTAGCTGCATAATAGTCAGTGTGGAGGCTCCCAAGCTCAGCAGCTTAAACACGACTAAAGGCATCAGATTGATGGTTGCTCCCAAGTTACTGAGTGCTCTCGCGAACTCAACATCACCAATTGTACATGGAATGGTGAAGGCATCTGGATTCTCCTTCTTCTGGGCAAGGACCCGTGAGGCTATACTGCTACAATGATGCACGTTATCCACAGGCTCATAGCTCACGGACCTTTTCTTAGTAACAAGGTCCTTCATAAACTTGGTGTATCCCGGCATCTGCTCTAATGCCTCGACCAACAGTATGTTTACAGATAATTGTTTTAGCATTGACAGGAATTTATGAAACTTACCATTCTACACCTTCTTCTTCATTCTTTGATGGAATGATGGTGGTGGTCATGGATAGCCTTATAAATCTGTGTGGCCCCTTGCTTCTATCTCATGGGCACTAGCAGCCTCTTCTCTTCCATTTGGATGTTCGTAAAGGTGGCTTTATTGGTGTTATCCTGAATGAATCACAGAAGAAAAACAAAGAAAATGTAAACAGGGAAATAGCACCCAAAATTTAAATACAAGCAATTAATCTAATCTTAGTTGTATGCCCCAAAATTGGTGCCACTTTTTGATAATGCTCAAACTCACACTTCCTGGCAAAGTATGAAGCAGACATTGTCAATAAAAAATCCAACAAAGAGGTTGGGGTCGAACCCACAGGGAATAAGGTAAGATCTAGACTAATGCCGATACTTAAACTTGTTAGTAAGTTATCTCCAAATTTGGGGGTTTAAAGAAAAATAATAATAAAACAAGATAACAATTGGGGTTGTTATCAAGATTCAAAAATAACTAGGGTAAGTGTTCCCCATGGGTTCCTAATACTTCAGGTATACACGCCTGATCAATCCCAAAGCTTACTTGTAGAATTGATAACTAGAGTTCATCCAAACGACTGATTTGTCCCTATTGGATGACTATACTTAATCACTGGGTCAGGTTTCATGAGCAATTTCAAACTAACAGTTATCAATATGTCCTAAATTAACTTTCCTGCCACTGGAGCTCAAGTTATACAATGATTATAAAAATCAAGTCTTTGTTGTAATTCTCTTTTCCTAATCTCTACTTCTCTAGGTTCAAGCAAGTAAAGAATTCGGGCAAGTCCTAACATTGCGCACCGTTAAGAAAAGTTTAAAGATGAAGAGAATACAACACAAGCATTTAACATTGATTTTGAATCACTTTGTATAACCCTATTTTGTTAATGCACCATGATTTCCACAATCCTAGTTGTGGAGGTTTTAGTCTCTCACAATTATAAGATTGCAATTAGTGTTCATAGACAAACACATAATTAAATACTTACAACAATAATTGGAATAAAACCTTCTTTGAATATTGATGAACAAAAGTAAGAACAATTGATAAAACCAAGTGTTAATCTCAAGAATTGCTCTTCAAAACTTGATAATAATTCACAAACAATACTTCTCTCAATGTAATCATACATCTACTCTTCTCTCTCCTACTAAAACAAAATATAAAAGGTATTTATATAGACATCAGAAACCTTTTCCTAAGCTAACAGGAAAATTTTCATATCTGGCACCGATTCATCCTACGACTAGTCATACGAACCATAGCAAGATTGTACGAGTCGTACCTAAATCTCGTACATTACTTGGCTGTTGCAGAATTGACTAAATGTTGGCAACTGGTATGACTCTTACTATGGTCCTACGAGTCATACAATCCATTTGTGGCTTGGCCTTGAGAACTTTGACAACTTTTGAATTTTTCTACGAGTGTTGTAGTACGCCTCATACCTTGCTCCTATGACTCGTACTTGCTTGTTGCATCTGGAGTTCTATCAAGTCTTTAAGAAACACTGAAGCTCTCCATGGCTACTGGTACGGGTCATAAGTAGATGTTACGATCTGTGAGTTCCGCCCGTACCAAGAGACTGCTTGTGCAAATTTTCTCTAAAATTTTCCACGACTCCTTTTACATCTTGTACCATCTTGGTACGGCTCGTACTATAACACCCAAAAGTTCCTTAGATCAGATCAAGAGCTTACAGCAAAAAACAGAAGGAAAATAATACCAGAACTGAACAATGAACCTCAGTATGGTTTGTTGTAAGGTCCAATGGGTCGTTGGAGGTGCTCGTTGTTTGGTGTCTAGAGAATTGTAAACAATTTGCTCAGAACCCACGAGGGGATTGTACGGACCATTTCTTGGTTGAACAGGTCATTTGTTATGGTTGTTGGAATAGATTAAGGTAATTTTGATGGAAGAATAGGAAAAACCAACGGTCCATTTTGTGGTACCACAGCCCGTTGGATTGGGTCGTTGGTTCTGCCAGTGTGTTGAAATTTCTGGCTAAGTTTAGAGCCGTTCTAGATATATGGGTAGACCAAAGCCTAGATAAATTATGAAGACAATGTGTTAATATCAATTCCCAAGTATGAAAAGTGCAATGAATGAAAATTAAGATCATAAGGAACCTCTACTACAAAGTTGAGTTGAGAGCTTTCTTATCAATTGCGTTTTCGTATAAGTTCTTAGAAGGGTCAACTTCAAATGAACATAACTCCCATCTTACAAAGTGTTTTTGGGTGATTTAATATACCAAATTTAATCCCTTTGAGTTTTCTTTCTAACGCATATGACCTTGCGTCAATTGGAGTTCGAAGTAAAACGTTATGACTAGTTTAGTGAAACAACACCAGACTTTGGACGAACCACAGTACGGGTCGTTGGTTGAAAATATGACCCGTTTTTTCTGATTGTGGAATCCAACTTTTGAGAAATGGTCCAAAATCACTCCAGAACCAATGAGGGGATTCAATGGCCTGTTGGTTGATCTAACTGGCTATTGTTTGGGTCGTTGAATGAGTTCCAAAGAGTGGTCCAAAGGCAAGGGGAGTAGCAACGACTGGACCAACGGCTCGTTGTTTCAAACAACGACCCGTTGGATTGGTCATTGGTTCTCTTGGTAAATTTTCCATATCAATGATCCAGAGGTATTTTGGTAAAATTTTATGCTTTTAACTCTTAAATGATGTCGTTTTGGGACTCCTAAGGAACGAATTAAAGGGGGTTTTCCTAGTCTAACCTCTCAGTCTTTCCTAATCAACTCAGAAACATATAGTAAGCAGACTTAGGAACTTTAGACTCTTTTCTCTCAAGATTCAGGAACTAGGGTTCCAAGTTACAGTAGCTTCAAGATCTTTAGAGAGATGCTTCAATTATGTATGTGGGACTTCAACAAGGGTATCCTTTCACCCTTGTGTCCAAAAGTTTCCAGAAAACCCTAGTTTTATAGTACTTCTAGAGAACATGATTTAGGAATTTTCTTTGACTGTGAAATTTCTCCACTTCCTCAATAGTGTTAAACTACCATGACTAGGATTCTTACATGTGTATGATAGTATTTTCAGTTATTAAAAAATTCCTTAAATTCTATTATTTTCTTTAGTTTACAGGAGTATTTTCTAACTAAAATTCATGCTCTAATTCTATTGATTCAGTTTGCTTTCCTTAGTCTATATCTTGATCATAAATTCTCGTAAAACTTGCATGATTTAGATTCAAACAGAAAGGTTATGTTAATATGGCAGATGTTACTTGATTTACAAATGATTAGCATAGATACTTGAATAGAAGTTAATATCTTGGAAATTTAGTTTCAGAGTCTTAATCAACACTCAGAACACTTAGAGTTCTACAGAAATGTCAGCTGATCAGTTTGACTATAGTCATTTCTTGAGGTGTCAGCGGTGCCTCCCAGTTATCAATTATTAGACTTAGATATTAGTTATCATACTTTAGTGATTCTTTAGACGGTTATGAAACTTCCAGATAAGCAGCTCTGAACATTCTTAGAACCACCAGCTTTAGCCTCAGTTTGTTCTTTAGATGGTTACGACGCTTTCAGATAAGCAGCTCTGACTAGTCTTAGAACACCAGTTTCCAAATTCGGTCCGATAAGACTCTCAAGGTACTTCCAGACAAGTATCCTTGACTTAGTCTTGGGCCCCAGCTTCGAGCTATCACCTTGGTAGTAGTATTCATGTTACGACTATCCAGTGGGAGCAGTCCTTAGCACCAAGAAGGCCGAGGTTCCAGCACACCCAGGTTTCCAAAACTACGTTGCCACTGTAGGTTATTTTATTGGCCTAATGGCCCCAGATAGTGATCTCACAATCCATGCTTTATACCCTAGCAAGGTATATTAGGTCCTACCGATGGGGTGTATACATCGTACTCCACGTCTAACTCACATAGTTCTATGTCGGTTATAGACTCTCCCACTAGTCAGTATAGTCTTAGTTTAGCTTAGCTTAGAATAGTTTCAGTTTACTTAGTTCAGGTCAATTTAGTACAGTTAGTTCAGATCCGTATCTCATATTCCGGGCATGTCTATGACCATCAGACAGGGTCATTTTGACCATTTCAGTTATATTTCAGTTCATACAGTTTTAGTATTTTCAGTTGGTCATTGCATGTCACAGTCAGTTATTTATTCTTTTTGTTATGTTTTCTCCCACTTATTCAGTACATTCAAAGTACTGATGCATACCTTTTATGTTGTATGATTTTATGATATAGCCTCAGGTTCTCAGCCTCAACATCGTTAGTAGATTTTCTGCAGGTGATACCAACTGTACTAGTGGTGAGTCCTCATCTTTTGAGGATGAGTGTTATTTCTTTTTAGCTATATTTCTTTAGTTAGACTTAGAGTTAGCTAGGGGCTTGTCCCAGCAACTCATCAGATAGATGGTTTTCAGAAGTAGTCAGACAATCAAATTTTTTTTAGTTTGTTTCAGTTGTATAAAACTCTATGACTTAATTCTTCTTCTTAAATGTTTTATCTTATTATTTTAAAGCTTCTGCTATGTTTATACTCAGATTACCAGTGTTATGATAGACCACGGGTTGAGCTGGGGTTACTTGTGACTCCAAGTACTGTGTCTCGTCTAGGGATAGACTCAGGTCATGACAAAATTGGTATTACAGCACTAGGTTTAGAGTATCCTAGGATGTCTGAAAATCACATCAAGTAGAGTCCTTTTCATCGATGTGAAGCGCGCCACAGTTATGAGGGGGAGGCTACAGGGCGTTTTTAAGAAAATTCCCATCTTTCACTATTCTTATCGTGTGATAGAGTGTAAAATCTAAGATTTCTCTTCTATCTTGTGCTTTATGCATTCGCAAACAATGCCTCCCAGAGAAGGTATTGGAAGAGGGAAAAATAACAGCAATCCACCAGTTCCACCAACCCCAGTAGGCCCCCTTAGTGGGCAAGTGACAGATGCAGAGCTCAGGGCTGCCCTTAGAGTGTTAATATGGGTTGTGACCACTCAGGTTGACTAGCAGGAAGCAACACCTGCAAATCCTACTGAAAAGATAATAGCTACCAGGATTTGAAACGTCACACCTGAGTTTCACGGTCTGATAGCGGATGGAAAGCTCAGGGGAAAAGAAAAGGGGATCAATGAGCAAGGACAGGGGACTCGAGGTTTTTCCAATAAAGAATGAGTGGTGTACCCATTTCCAATTTCGTCGGAGGTCCTCAGCCCCAATACCATCAACAGCCAAAGATCCTAGAAAACCTAGAGTAAAGAAGATTACATGCCTAGCTTGCAAGAACTGTGGGAAGAACCATTTGGGAAAATGCAAGGCTGGCTCAGGCGGTTGTTTTTGGTGCGACATCTCAGGCCATAAACTCAGAGAGTGCCCAGCATCCAAACAGGGTGAAGGTAGAGCTTCGGCTAACTCTTTTGCAGCCTTGTCAAGTCGCCCAGTTTGTGAGAAATGTGGAAGGAGCCACCCCGAAAAATGTTTATTTGGTAAGGAAGGATGTTTTGGATGTGGACACTCGGGCCATAGAATAAAGAATTGCCCTATATCTGAACATGGGAACTCAATCCACCATCCCAGCAACTCTAGCAGCTTGCCCGTCTCAGTAGGGCACAACATCCAGTACAGATGGCCAACAGCTCCGTATATAGTAGCAGGTATGTTATGAATTTCTCATGTCGATCCTTGCATGTTTTTAGGCTCAGGAGCCACGATATAAAGTATGAAATACATTTATAATTCCAATATGAGAGTTATCTCATGGTTGATATGAAATGGTTATAAGTATGAAGCCTATAGTGATAGACTTTGTGACAAATGAGAACTCAAGAGTTAGTGATGTTAACCTAGACTTAAGAAAGGATCTAAGAGCTTGAGAATGGTACCTTTTAGCTAAGAGGGAAATGATAAGTTAAGAAGGTCAGGTCAATCCCTAAGTGTTGTAGTAGAAGGGCTCTAGAAATAACAACTATGGGATGTCAATCTTTCCTATTCAGCTGTTTCCTCTTGTATTTCAGTTTATGCTACATTCTATTTATGATTATGTTCATACTCCTAGAATTATAAATAACCAGTTTAGACAGAGATCCCCATCTTACTCTGTGTTTCATAAAGTTCCAGCTTCATGTCATGAAGACTAGGTTTGTATAGACTCATGTCTCACATTATGCCCAAATCCAAGAACCTAGTCCCTCAGACTCTCCTTAATGGTTCATCAGATCATGCTACATCATGTGTATGCTCAGACTAGGCTCCTTGAGTGATTCGCGCTTGCGATTCCTTACTCTGAGACATGTGTACGTTCACCTATATCGGGAATGATTATTGTAACAGATATATTCAGAATGACTTTCTATTTATACTTTAGATTCTTAGAATGTATAAGTTCATGAGATACAGTTGTTAGTCCTACTAAGGATATAGGGAAATTCTTGGATGGTATATGCTATAGAGGATTGGTAAGATGATTTTAGTAATAGGTTCGGATGGTGTGGTGGTATTCAGTGAAGTTGGTGCAGCTAACAAGGTGTCTCTAAATATTTCACCCATGGAGGAGGTGATGAGGTGTTGGTGAGGATGACAATCTCTTTTAAAACGAGGTTCCAGTTGAGATTCTTGACTGTCAAGATCATAAGTTAGGGGAAAAAAGGGAGTGGTCTCAGTGAAGGTTTTAAGGAATAACCAGATAGTAGGAGGAATACTTGGGAAACCGAATTCAGTTAAGGACACCTACTCAGATATCAAAAAGAAGTTATGGGATTTACAACTCTATCCTTACACGCTCAGTTCCAACTTGAAGGAAACAGTTTCTCCTTAGTACCCTACATAGTGTCATGGCAGCATCATGTCCTTCAGTTCTTCTCATATCTTAGCATGAATGTATGATCTATGAATTCAGTTCAACTATATATCTTAGTTCAGAGTCAGTCACTCCCTTTGTGTTCAGTCCATATCGTATAGTTTCGAGAATTGCAACTCTTTCCCCTACCGTTTCAGCATATTTAGTCTCCATTCAAGGATGAATGTTCCCAAGGGGGAGATATTGTAACACCCCAAAAGTTTCTTAGATCAGAACCAAGGCTTGCAGCAGAAAACAGAAGGAAAATAATACCAGAACCAAACAACGAACCTCAGTACAATTCGTTGTAAGGTCCAATGGGTCGTTGGAGCTGCTCGTTGTTTGGTGTCCAGAGAACTGTAAAAAATTTTCCCAGAACCCACGAGGGGATTGTACGGACCGTTTCTTGGTTGAATGGTTCATTCATTATGGTCGTTGGAATAGATTAAGAGAATTTTGATGGAAGAAATTGGGTCATTGGTTATGCCAGCGTGTTGAGAATTTCTAGCTAAGTTTAGAGTCGTTCTAGATATATGGGTAGACCAGAGCCTAGTGAAATTATAGAAACAAGGTATTAAGATCAATTCCCAAGTATGACAAGTGCAATGGATGCAAATTAAGATCATAAGGAACCTCTGGTACAAAGTTGAGTTGAGAGCTTTCTTACTGATTGAGTTTTCGTATAAGTTCTTATAAGGGTCAATTTCAAATAAACATACATCCCATCTTACAAAGTGTTTTTGGGTGATTCAATATAACAAATTGAAGCCTTTGATTTTTCTTTCCAATGCATCCGGCCTTGCGTCAATCAAAGTTCGGAGTAAAAAGTTATGACTAGTTTAGTGAAACAGCACCACACTTTGGATGGACCACAGTAGGGGTCGTTGGTTGAAAGGATGACCCGTTATTTCTACCCGTGGAATCCAACTTTTGAGAAATGATTTAAAATCACTCCAGAACCAATGAGGGGTCCAACTGGCTATTTTTTGGGTCGTTGAATGAGTTCCAAAGAGTGGTCCAAAGGCAAGGGGAGCAGTAATGACTGGACCAACGGCTCGTTGTTTCAAACAACGACCTGTTGGATTGGTCATTGGTTCTCTTGGGAAATTTTCCAGATCAATAATCCAGGGGTAATTTGATAAAATTTTATGCTTTTAACTCTTAAATGACGTCGTTTTGGGACTCCTAAGGAACGAATTAAAGGGGGTTTTCCTAGTCTAACCTCTCAGTCTTTCCTAATCAACTCAGAAACATATTGTAAGCAAACTTAGGAACTTTAGACTCTTTTCTCTCAAGATTCAGGAACTAGGGTTCAAAGGTACAGCAGCTTCAAGATCTTTAGAGAGATCCTTCAATTAGGTATGTGGGACTTCAACAAGGGTATCCTTTCACCCTTGTGTCCAAAAGTTTCCAGAAAACCCTAGCTGTATAGTACTTCTAGAGATCATGATTTAGGAATTTCTTTGGCTATGAAATTTATCCACTTCCTCAATAGTGTTAAACTACCATGACTAGAATTCTTACATGTGTATGACAGTATTTTCAGTTATTAAAGAATTTCTTAAATTCTATTATTTTCTTTAGTTTACAGGAGTATTTTCTAACTAAAATTCATGCTCTAATTCTATTGATTCAGTTTGCTTTCCTTAGTCTATATATTGATCATAAATTCGCGTAAAACTTGCATGATTTAGACTCAAACAGAAAGGTTATGTTTATATGGCATATATTACTTGATTTACAAATGATTAGCATAGATACTTGAATAGAAGTTAATATCTTGGAAATTCAGTTTCAGAGTCTCAGTCAACACTCAGAACACTTAGAGTTCTACAGAAATGTCAGCTGATCAGCTTGACTATTGTCGTTTCTTGAGGTGTCAGCGGTGCCTCCCAGTTAGGTCTTCTTGGATTTCTTGTTTGGGCTCATCATATGTTTACTGTGGGCTTAGACGTTGATACCCGTTCCTACTTCACTGCAGCTACCATGATCATCAGTTATTAGACTTAGATATTAGTTATCATATTTTAGTGATTCTTTAGACGGTTATGTCACTTCCAGATAAGTAGCTCTGACCAATCTTAGAACCACCAGCTTCAGCCTCAGTTTGTTCTTTAGACGGTTACAACGCTTCTAGATAAACAGCTCTGACCAGTCTTTGAATACTAGTTTTCAGATCCGGTCCGGTAAGACTCTCAGGATACTTCCAGAAAAGTATCCCTGACTTAGTCTTGGGCCCCAGCTTCGAGCTATCAGCTTGGCAGTAGCATCATGTTAGGACTATCTAGTGGGAGCAGGACTTAGCACCGAGAGGGTCGGGGTTCCAGCGCACTCAAGTTTTCAAAACTACGTTGCCGCCGTAGGTTATTTTATTGGCCTTATGGCCCCAGACAGTGATCTCACAGTCCATGCCTTTATACTCTAGCAATGTATATTGGATCCTACCGATGGGTTATGTATATTGGACTCCACATCTAGCTTACGTGGTTATATGTCGGTTATAGACTCTCCCACTAGTCAGTACAGTCTCAATTTAGCTCCGCTTAGAACAGTTTCTGTTTAATCAATTCAGTATAGTTAGTTCAGAGCCATATCTCAGACTCAGGGCATGTCTGTGACCATCAGACAGGGTCATTTTGATCATTTCAGTTATATTTCAGTTCATACAGTTTTAGTATTTTCAGTTGGTCATTACATGTCATTATAGTCAGTTATTTATTGTTTGTATTATGTTTTCTCCCACTTACTCAGTAAATTTAAAGTACTGACGCATACCTTTTATGATGTATGATTTTATGATACAGCCACAGGTTCTCAGACTCAATGCCGTTAGTAGATTTTCTGCAGGTGATATTAACTGTACCAATGGTGAGTCCTCATCTTTTGAGAAAGAGTGTTATTTCTTTTCAGCGATATTTCTTTCAGTTAGACTTAGAGTTAGATAGATAACTTTCAAACATAGTTAGAGAATCAAATTCTTTTTTTAGTTTGTTTTCAGTTGTATAAAACTTTATGACTTAGTTCTTCTTCTTAAATGTTTTATCTTATTATTTTAAAGCTTCCACTATGTTCTTACTCAGATTACCAGTGTTATGATAAACCATGGGTTGACTTGGGGTTACTTGTGACTCCAAGTACCGCGTCTCGTCCAGGGTATAGACTCGGGTTGTGACACGTACTAAGAGTCGTACTTTGCCTTCACGTTGTTTCAGCCTTCTGTTATATGAGTCTCACTACGACTCGTACAATCTAGGTATGGCTCGTACTGAGATTGGTACTTGGCTGATTTTCTTTATTTTTATGCATCTTTTGCACATTTTTGCTTCAACACCCAGTTTCCCTAAAAACAAAGTAAAAGCACCTCATATCCATATAAACATACCTAAGTTTATGTTATTTTCTCAGTTTTAAGCGTCGAAAGTGTTGTAAACTCACAGCACATCAGTTGTGCACTTCAATGTTATCTAAAAAGTAGTTTTCTTTATATTTTTAATAACCTAAATTTCACATTATGCCAAAGGAGAGGACAGAGTTTTCCTTAATTAAAAATAAATAAATCATAGATGATATTAGCACTCTACCCTATCACAGCTCAACAACTGAAATACCGACGCAAATTCTTTATACGGGTTTATGTTTATATGAATTGGAATGATGTGATTTTTTATTTGAGGTTCATTTCATGTGCACACATTTAGCTGCATATAAAATGATAAATTTATTAGTTTTTAGCAGTTAGTTCCACAATTGCTAATTTATATGGAATGCATGTTGGATTATTATCTCCATTTTTTATACTTACATGATTAACTTTTATCTCTTCATTGTGTAAGAGTAGTTCTCTTCTCTACCTACTGTTACCATCTATTTGTATCAAGATAAGAACAACTCTAAAGGGTTATTTAACACAATTAAGAGATTATTTCTTGTTAACAAATAGAAAAAAGAGGAAGATGTCAGAAAGATTGTAATAGATTTCTTTCAAGTTTTGGTATAACTCAGAGCTAATGCTAGTATCTTCTGTCCTTGAATATTTGTCATGCAATTTTCAGTCAAAATTGTGTTCAATAAGTCTTTCCCTAAGTGAGCTCGGCATTTCAGAAAAACTAAAGGTGAATTGAGAAAAGATAAAGTTGAAGGGAAGAATCTTACTGCTACAAATATGAAATTTGATCAAGTAATGCTTCGATAACAGCTATGTTAATACTTGATACAACATACTTTTTATTAATATTTGATTCAACATACTTGGCTCTTCCAGAAATGGATGATATCCGCGTAGTGTTTTATCTAAACTCTATAAGCATGTTTGTGTTGGATTTAGAATAAGACCTCCTTAATTAAATATTAATCTACATTAAGTACGAGACAACCAATTCAATAAGTCTTGAGAAAAAGGAGAGTTGCTGCATATACTTGGTATATTGCATCTAATTTCAGGATTATCCCCCTAAGTCTATAAGCTTACTGAAGTTTGATTCTGACCTTTTTTCTAGTTGGTATGTCTTAGGATGAGTATTTTGACGGGAAAGAAATTATAAAAATTGATTGTATCCATTTATATCATATTGATTGGAACAAGCTCAAGAACACTTGCCCCATTTGTAAAAGGAGAGTATCTATTCTTGGCTATGCTACCTTGAGAATTCATCCGTTCCTTATTCAGTTGGATACAATTAATCAGTTTAGTTAGGGTGGGGTAAAATAATATGGTGGCATCACTCTACATCCTTTTGTATTGACAGAGCTCAACAGAGTTAAGAAAAACTTGGATAAATAAGGAACCGTTCTCAGTTTGAGAAAAATAATATTCTTTTAGTTTTTTTTTAACTTTCATTAATTTGATGCATTTTCTTGCTTCCTGATGATAATAACATTTAACCAAAACTCAACGCTAAATATATTTTATATCATGTTACATATTTTGTGTGACTGATATCCGACAAATTTAATTTTTATGAATATTTTCTTCAAATTTTTAATACTCTTTACTGGTGCTGCTTTTTTAGTTCTTGAGAGAAATATTGATCTATATTGACCAGTCTTGCTAGGCTATCTGCACAGGATTGTTTGTCTAAATAGATACACACATGCATGCAAAATTTTCTGCAGTTTTTGAATACCTTTTTATATGATAGTTGATTCATTTAGGATGTGATATAATTGTTGAATTATTATTTAATAGTATATTTGGTCAAACTCTTAGAATTTGCTTATTTTGAAATGTATTTTTTTTTTGTTTTTTGGTCATAAGTGATTTTTGAAGAAGTGCTTTTGGAGCTTAGAATTTGGTATCAATTTGAAAACCCTTTTGCCAAAATTACAATATTATTTTTACTTGTTCAAAGTTTCAAAAGCTTTCGGGGAGAATCAATTTTTTTCCACTTCTAAAAAATAGCTTATGCTACTGCTCAAAATTATTTATTTTTATCCTGAATGTTTGACTAAATACCTCAACCCTCTAACATAAATACTTTTGGCCTTTAAAAACTTAGCCAAACAGACTATTAGTTTCTTGAGTTATGTGCACCGTGTGCTTTCTATGTGTATTTCTAAACTGTTTAAAATAACTTTTCGACAAAGAGTTTGTATTTACACGTATGTATGGAAATTAGATGGCAGCTTCATTATTTTGGTTAAACCTATGTTTGATACTCATTCGGTGACTCAATTAATCTAGGATTCTTGTCGAAGAATTTCACTTTGAAGATAAATCATCTTCTATAAAAGAGATCTCATTTATAGGACTTGAGTTTGAGGCCTCAAATTAATGATAGAGAAGTACTTACTTTCTTATAATCTTTGATGGTAAACTGTATTAGTTAAGTTTCATTTAGAAGAAACATGTAACTTACGTCCCTATCATTCTAGAAAGTAATTTCATTTCTTTCTTTTGTGCAAGTAGTTTTTTATTTGTTTTTTTAGTTAAATCTGTGCCTGATACTCATTTGGTGACTCGATTAATCCAAAATTCTTATTAAAACGTTTTACTTTGAAGATAAAACATTTTCTAATAAAGAGATTTCAATTTAAGAACGTGGGTTTGAGACTTCTGATACGAGATAGAGAAATACTTACCCTATTACAATCTTTCATGATAAATTTTATTAGGTAATTTGCATTTATAAGAAACATGTAACCTATGTCATATCAGTCTTGAAAGTAATTTCATTTCTTTCTTCTGTGCAAGTAAAACAAAATCTTCTCAGATTACTAATATTTTAGAGCTAAAAAGAATAAGTGCGAAAAAAATCTGAAGCTTAATATGACCTTAGTCTAGGGCATTGTTTTTTTTTCTTTATATTTTGCACTAATATATACTTCCTTCGTGATTCGCTCCCTATTTTATTATTTTCAATGAATTACATTGCAATTTTTTTAAAAAAAAAATTTACAAAATAAATTCGCACTTTTTTTTTTCAAATTATACATGAGAGAAGAACAAGAAAGACCCAAATGACAGTTTTTACAAGTTCGTACATGAAGAAAATGCTAATTTCTAGACCAATCTATGATTAAAAAATTCTCCTTATGCAAGCCGTGGCAGATCGGTAATTTGTTCTACTGAAAAATAATGCTCCATAAATAAGATAAAGATAATTCTTTTTATGATTTTGTACATTATTAATTCACCTTCACAAGTGATAATATTTGAATTCTAATGTTATTTGAATTTACTTTCTAGAACTCATGATTCTGCCACTATATGCAAGTGTTAGTAATAACTACTTGTCCTACATTCTATTTATTATTGAGAGCCATCATGCACAATACATGTAAAAATGCATGCACAAGAACAATGAGACCTCGATAATTGACATCAAGATTGATGCTTCATGTCCCTAAAGTGTCTGAAACACCCAAAAATTAATTTACCAAAATGTCTTCTACAATGAAGTCCTTCCAAAGTGCCAAACATGGCATCCATTTAGCGTTGGAAGAGCCGCAAAGATGGTGCCAAAATGATTTTTGTGCCCAGAAACGAACCCAAAGCTTTTGTCAAGGTCTTCGAGATCTAGAGCGTAAAACGTATAATAGTAACACGGGGAGAGAGAAGCGCTTGAATACCTAAATATTCTTCTAATGACTTGTTTTTTTTAAATTTCTTCTAAACTAGTAGTAGTCTTAGTTACCCTCTTAAACTTATCTATTTAATAGTTTTAACCCTCTAAATGTTGATGTGTCAAAGAGAGTGACTACACTCTCTTTTTAAATATGTGAGGATGAACAAAAATTAAAAATCAATTCTCAATTATTTATTTTAACGGTGTATTTTATTTTTTAGGCTAATTTAAAAAAAATTGAATCGAATTCTATCATAAAAAATAAAGTTCAACTGTGTATTTTTTATACGAAATGCTATTTATTTCTATTGCTTAATCTCTTTTTAGGCCTAAATCAACTAAAAAAAACAAACTTTGAGTCCAGTTATTTTTATTCACATAAAAAAAATAACTTATCCCCAATGATGGAGTTGCAATTGTGTAATTATTTTTTATTTCTTATTAAGATGCAATAACTATTATTTTCTTTCGGGTCAAATCTAGAACAAAAAAAAACTCGGTTAGTACTCCTTTATTTTTAGAGAAATAAACAAACTTTAGCAGAGTAATAAAGCTTCAACTATATAACTTTTATTATATTTTACTTAGATATAATGCTATTTGTTTCAATAGTAAATGTTTTTCTTTTCGGAAAGAATCTGTAAAAGAGAAAAAATTCATTATAATTTCATTAGTTTTAGCCAAATAATTTCTTTATTTGCTTAAAAAGTAGAATTTGAGCCAAAAAAAATTGCTAATTAAAAAATTAATAAATTTTAAAAAAGATACATGGATAAAAAGTTTACGTGGCAGGAGAGTGTATCCCACTCTCTTAGGATGAGATGGTGCAGGGGTTTAAAGACTATCAGATAAATAATTTTAAGAGTAATTAAGACTACTGATAATTTAAAAGGGATTTGAAGAAAACACACTAAATTTAGGGGTGTCATTAGGTATTTTGCTTTTTAAATATGATTTTGAACCATTTGAAAAGAGTTTAAGCATCCTTTTTGAGTAATAATCAATGTATATAAGTAACATGGTTAAATTCATGGAAAAATTGAGTTAATTAAATTTCTCTCATTGATGATTGAAATTAATATTTTAGTGAATTGAATGGGCAGTAATTTATTTAAATATCTCATGAACATTTAACAGAAGGTAAATCCCTTTACCCTATCAACATATTTCAATGAATTAAAAATTGGGAATAATGTTACCATTTGAAACCACACAAGAATGAGTTTCCATTCAAAACCTAATAATCAAGATTTTGAATGATTTATTTTGAAAATTACATTTCTCTACATAGTTTTTGATTATATATTAATTTGATAATTTTTTGGATTTTTTTGAAGATGAACTTAAAGAGGATTTTGATCAGTTTTCAAGTGAAAAAGCTTTTCAATCCATAAATTTTCTTCAATTTTTAAATACGCTTTTACAACTTACTTCTTTAGCTTCACAGTTTATCACTTATTTCTACAAGTTTGCATTATTTTTATTTTCTGCTTGTTCAGAAAATGCTTCAAACAGTTGAAATTTAGCATTGGAATGCTGAGAAATAGTTTGTCCTAGTTTATTTGGTGCTATTAAAATTTGGTTGTGAAAAGTTAGGTGCATTGATCTATTACTTTAAAATTCAACATTCTTTAGTATTAATTTCTTATGAGATATGGCATAATTGTGCTTGAATTTTAAAGCTCGGAAAGATTATGGTATCAGAGATGTCGCACAAAATTTCAAGAGTTTGAATGCATCAACGAGAGATTTAGTCTAAGAAATGCAATCATTACTTTCAAGATTAGAGAAGGTCACACCACTTGAAATTGTTATTACACTTCAAGGGAATATGATGTTTTCGTTCCTTGATCGGTTAATTGATTTAGGTTTTCCTCGAACGAGGGACTTCAAGGTGTAAACTCCAATAACTTTAATTTGATGGTCATAAAAATTATCATTCTCTTTCATGAGCAAAGTGTCTTCGCAAAGCTAAGTTATACTACTTGAGGGATGGATGCTTGTATAGATAAAGACGCACATAGATTGTTGGTTGTCATTTAGAGAAGGTGATGTTCATTTATTGTTCCATAATTTATCGACATTTACTATCTCATTCGTGATATCTTTAAGATACATTATTTACGTTCTACTCCTAAGAAAACTACAAGAATTATTGTAATATCTTTTTTTAAAGTTTTTTCCTAATCATGCTTCTTGATTATTATAATATGTGTGTTATTAGATATTTTCTACCCACTCTCTTTTTTCCTCTGTCGTTTCCCTCTTTTTTTTGTCAAGAGGAAAAAAATGAGTTTATCTTGTTTACTCTGTTGTATTCACATTTGGGTGAGGTAACATTTCTGCTTTCATGGTTGCATACTGGTGTATGTTAATAAGTTGGATGAAAAAAAGTTGGTGCCTTTTTGTTATACAATAATTTAGTTAGTTTATTTTGTTTAAATCATTGAATCTATTACCTTGATGGTAATGTATGCATCCATGATAATTCATGTATATTTTCTCTTTTTTAATTAATTATATATTTCTTCCCTTTGTTATGTTTTTTTTGACATCAGAGTTTGGTTTGGATAAGATTTAGACACAATTTATTATAGATTGTGTTTGTATAGAGTCGTGTTATTCTTTACAATTAGATTGTGTTTTTGAATATTTAAATTTTGGGGAAGGAAGGAAGGAAGTTAAGTGAAAGGATATGAACTAGGTCTTCTAAATTTCTAAGTTTCTAAAAGCTTAATCCTTGATGTGTATGAAGTTGTGAAGTCTCATACATATTTCTACTCCCCCATCTCCCTCCTTGAACCCCTCTCCCTCTAAGATTCTATTTTCATATTCATGTATTATAGAATCAAAATTATATATAGTATTTACTGCGTTTCTTAATTTTTTTTCCTTGATTTTATTTTATTTAGCTCAAATTATATAGAGGTTTATATTTCAAAGTGTATATAAAGATGGTTTTTAGTGGTTTCAGGTTCTATCTCATTTAATTTGATTTTAACTTGTTCTTATAATACGTTATTATGATGATTAGTATCTCACCGATACATTTTCGTGGTGTATACCCTAAAATTAGCTCAAGTTTCCCCTTGATTTTTATAATGTTGAGATTTATTTCTGAGAATCTTTCAACTATTGAAATATTATGGTGTGATACTCAATTACTCATAATTTCTCTTTGCACATTTTAGATTTAATTTTTGAGTATGTATAACCGTTGTTATTCAATTTTCAACTCATGAAATTAGACTTGAGATTTTTCATGGGAGTGGAAGAAATCCCCCATTCATGATCCCATATACATGGATTGAAGAGTTCTTGCCGCTATCTTGAGACACAAGTGAATTGGAGAAGATGAACCCTAGCTTCTTGAGAATCCTTAAGAGCTTTTGATTTGAAATCTATGGTGTTATGAGAGGAAAGAGAGTTTAGGCTAAGTAAAACCCTCTAATACTCTCCTTAGGAATCCTAAAATGACCTAGTTTAGGAGTTAAAAGTATAGGAAGTTACGAAAATAACCCTAGAAATTCATACTGAAAAACTATCATCCAGTATCAACAGGTCTTCCCACGAGTTATTGTATCATTCCACGGCTCGTGGTGACCTTTCATGGTAACTAGAGAAAGGTTGATCTGTTTCTATAATTGATCCGACGAATAGACAGGATGGTCCATCCTTCGATACAACAGGTCGTTCCTTAACTCGTGGTTACTGAAGCCATTCAACCCCTTTCGGAACCTCATACAACGGCTCTTCAGTATGGATCGTTTATTGATACAATAGTCCGTCGTATACACCCATTGTTACTGAAATAATTTTGAATACTTTCTGAACCTCCTACAGCGACTAGTCAGAATGGGCCATTGTTTAGTACAACAAGTTATCCTTTGACTCGTTTTATCAGGTTTTGGCTGTAGTTTTGGACTGTCTTGGGTAGCAATGACTGGGGCTAACAGGTCGTTGTTCCTTACAATGGTTCGTTCCTCGAGTCATTCTGAGGGAAAATTTTCACTTTTCTGCTGGATTCTACTCCAAGTATGGGGTCTGATCTTAGGGACTTTTGGAGTGTAATACTAACCCTGAGCTAGTGATAACTGGATCTGAGGTCTATCTTGGAGAAACAACTAACGCCCTGAAGATGATCAAACAAGTCATCAATCCTAGAAATGGGATACTTATTCTTGATTGTGTCTTTGTTTAACTAGCGGTAGTCGATGCACATCCTAAGAGAACCATCTTTCTTCTATACGAAAAGGAATGAAGCACCCCATGAGGACTTATTAGGCCTAATGAAACCCTTTTATAAGAGATCCTTCAATTGTTCCTTCATCTTGTTAAGCTCAGCTGGAGCCACTCTATAAGGAGGAATGGATATGGGTTGCGTATCAGAGAGGAGGTTGATCCCAAAGTTAATCTCCTGCTCGAAAGGGACTCTTTGTATATTATCTGGGAACACCTCTGGATACTCACAAACAACTAGAACTGACTAAAGAGTCGAGGTTTCGGATTTATAATCCTTAACCTGAACTAAATGATATACGCAACCCTTATAAATCATCTTTCTGGCATTAAGATAGGAGACAAAGCGACCTATAGACACTGCAAAACTACCCTTCTATTTTAGGACTGGTTCACCCAAAATTTAGAATTCTACTAGTCGGGTTCTACAATTGACTGAAGCATAACAAGAATAACCCCAATCCATGTCAAAGATAACAACGAATTCAGCCATGTCTAACTCTACTAAATCAGCTGAGGTAACCTTTTGGAGAACTATAACTGGGCAGCTTCTCTATATCCTTCGAGCTAAAATTGACTCATTGAGAGGAGTAGAGATTGAGAAGGGTTTTGAGAGGATTTCAGAACTAACACCGAAATTAATAACAACATAGGGAGTCATAAAGGATATTGTGGCCCTTGGGTCTAGCAACGCATAAAAACCAAGGTGAAAAACTCGTAACATACTCGTGACCACATCTGGTGAGCTCTAGCGTGATGAAAGGGCATAGAAATAGTTCTTGTGCTATCTGCCTCCTGCACTAGATTATGTGCACTTCTAGGATGGGCGAGCTGCTGGAGCTACTGAAGAGGTGACTGGGGTACAACCTCTACCGTCGCCCTGTCTAGCTGAAAGACAATCTCTAAGTCTCTGAACAAGATTACCACACTTGAAACAAGCATCCGAACAAACCAAGCTCTCTTTAGGGTGGTTCCTACCATATTTTTTGCAGGATAGGAATGTGCGTCCTCCGGACATGCCGCCCTTAGTCTTAGACTCTAGTGTTCTACCCCTCTGATCACCTCTAGTACTGGATGGAATGCTAGACGATAATGGAGCAGGGCCTGATGAACTCTGATGGAACTGTGAGCGATACCTACCACCAATCTCTACTGAGAATACTAAAAGTTCCCTGTCCTAGCCCTCTTAGTCTCCTTCTTGTTCTTCTTCAACTTATCCTCCTCAATCTTCTAGGCATGAATCATGAGTCGAGAGATATCCATATCACTGATAAGCATTGAGGTCCTCCACTCCTTGACCAATAAATCTAAGACTCCTAATACAAACTTTCTTATGCAAGCGCTTGGTTCGACAATCATCTCTAGAGCATACTTGGACAGCTAAGTGAACTTCAAGGCATACTTTTGAACCGTCATATTATTCTACTTTGGGTTGATGAACTCAACAACCTTTGCTTCCTTCATCAGGGAAAGAACATGTCCAAGAAAGTTATAATGAACTCATCCCAATCAACAGGAGTTGTGCCTATCCTACGACCTTCTTTCCACTGCTTGTACCATATATGAGCTACCCCTTCAGCTGATAGGAGGCCAAATATGCACTCTCCTCTCTGGTAATTCTCATAATCTGAGTAATATTCTAGATCTCATTAACGAACTTCTGTGGATCCTCTTCCACCTTAGAACCGTGAAACTCCAACAGGTTCAACTTGGTGAAGTCTCGCACCCTAGCCGCTACAGCACTCCTATTTTGGTTCATAGGTGCAACCGCCTACTAGTTAACCTGAGTTTTCATGGCCTATGCCAACATCTGGAAGGTAGCCTTAAACTCTACATGAGTCACTTGCTTATTCAAAGGGTTTGCTGGAGCTGGTGGGGCTGCCTAGTTCCCGTTACTATTGTCATTTCTATTTCTTCTTCCATTGGTCTTCAGGAAGGCATTCTCTACAAACGCGTGTAGCACCAGTAAGAAGAATACAGAGAGTTGGACTTCATCATATGATATAGAATATGAAAAAAGGGAAGTTTCCTAAAATATCTTGTAGCCTCTTCCTCATAAGTGTAGCGTGTTTCACACCCATGAAATTTTTTTTACATAATGGGTCTTTCAAACTCCCACACACCTAAACCTGATGCTCTAATATCAAGTTTGTCATGATCAGAGCATAGACCCCGGACGCGACACCGAACCTAGAACCACAAATGGCTCAAAACTAACCCATGGTACATGTATAACATAAGAATAAGCATATAACTAATCGGAAGCAAATCATAAGAGATAGCATAAGCAAAAGTCTAAGATATCATAGAACATATAATCTAAAACAATAAGTTAAAACACTAAGCATATATACATCATTGTCTGAAAAGCCTCTAAACATAAGATGAGCTAAAGGGACAGGCCTCCGACTAACTCTACTGAGTCTGTAACTGAAATGACTGAAAATAAACATAAGCCAAAACTGATGCCCTCAGATGATGAGGACTCACCAACAGAACAACTAAATCTAGTAGGAAAGCGAATCTAGTAGCAGGGCTGAGACTGAACACTCGAACCTATATCATGAGATGATATGGCACAAAAAGTATGTGATCGGTACTTTGAATGTACTGAGTATTAAGGATAAGTAAAACATGAGAAGAAGGACAACATGTTGTAAATCATGATTCTGATATATTCATAAAACATGAGCTTTTCATCATAATATAAAGTATAATGACTCAAGATTTTGAAAACAATATCATGAAGCTTAACATGTTTGAATCATAAGTAAAACTCATAAGCTGATCAATAGGTCAAAAGTACTATAAGTCATGTTATCATAAAGCATGAACATGAAGAAACATGAAAACATGTGGAACACTGGGAAATTCTTAATAATTGATATACTCCAAGTAAGTATCGTGGAGCCCAACCTGTACCCCTGGTTGGGAGGGTGTATATACCTTACCAAGAGTAAGAACCATAAAGGCGGGATATCACTCATGAGCCTAATAGCATGAGGAGGGCACTCTCAACTAGCGAGGACCCTTTAGCTAGGGGCAAAGGAGACACTCTCTAGGACCCCTTATCCTACGGTGGTACATAATTCTGAGACCTGAGTGTGCTGAATTCCGACCTACTTGGTGTTAGATATTACTGTGAAAATATACATAGTGCTCGTAATCATACTTAAAACATGAGTTTTGCATAGGCTAGTTAAAAATTATGATGAATTTATAAACTTCTTGACATACGTGAACTAGTCACGAAGACAATGTTGAAAATTCAGCCATGATACATAAGCTTGATATTCATGAGATTTATATATACTTGAATAAATCATGCTAACTTGAAAATAGAGATTCATGAAAGTTTTTTCATATAAATCATATAATCATAGTCATAAAACATAAGTAGAATCACGAGAGAATCAATTTCATAAGAGATTATAGATTCTTTGCATAAAAAGGGCCGAACCCTATAAATTCACAAAAATTATAATTGGAGACATGGAGGAATTGAACTCATGAAATTAGACTTGAGATTAGGCATGAGGGTGGAAGAAATTCCCTATTCATGATCTCACATACCTGGGATTTGATGAATTCTTGACTAGACTTGATACCCAAGAGAAATTGAGAAGATGAACCCTAGCTTCCTTGAGGATTCTTGAGAGTTTGATATTTAATTTATGGTGTTTGGAGAGGAATGAGAGTTTAGGATAAGTTTAACCTTTAAATAGCCTACCCCCCCCCCCCCCCCAAGGAAATCCAAAATGACCTAGCTTAGGAGTTAAAAGTATAAGAAGTTATGAAAATACCCTTAGAAACTCGTATTAAAAATCTGCTCGTCCAGTCATCACGAACCACACCACGAGTCGTTAATTGTAACCATGACTCATGGTGACCAGTAATGACATGTTGAACTACATTTTCACTTCTTTGATCTCCATTCAATGACTCCATACCACGATCTGTTACCAGACATCACAAGTCGTTACACCCCCTCGTGGTCACAAAAATCATGCTTTACACTTTCTGAACTTCACCCCATGATTCATCACTATAACTTGTTAACTGGTTCTACGAGTTATCCCATGACTCATTAATTCAGGACCTTTTCTACAGTAGGAAACCACAACTCATGACCACGAGCCATCTAGTCCAACCACGACTCACATGACAAGTCATTCTGAGGAAAATTGTTCATTTTTCTACTGTTTTCTACTTCATGTTTGGGGTTTAATCTTAGGTACTTTTGAGGTGTTACACTTGTCTCATGCCCTTGACTTCCACAATTGAAGAGTTTTTCATGTAGAAGATGGTCCCATCAATGACCGATGTGAGTTATTTGAAGAAGGAATGATCATTGCCCACATACTTGATAGCGCCTATGTCTAGACACCAAGAATTTTCATTTTCAATAAAATTGATTTTAGAAATCATGGCCACAAAGTTATATTTTGATTCCCCTTGGTTGCCTCGACTCTTTCTTCTTGTGGCCTGATTTGTTGCATGCACAACATATACCCTGGAACCCTTTTTTCTTTTTTCGATCTTCATAAGGCCTCTTTTTATTGTTATATTATCCTTTGCGTGGTTTGGAGGACTCCCCATGTTCAACAACATGAATCTTGTCATCTTGAGTGTTAGGCTCCTTTATGCATGCAGAACTCTTGTTGTACTTGAAGATGATTAGCAAGTTGTTTCAAGAAATGTCCTTTTTATGTTTAAGATTCCATTTGGAGTCTTTCCACAAATAGGGTAATTTATCAATAATAGAAGACACAATAAAGGTTTCATATCCGTCACGATTTTGTGTTGGATAAAATGACTTACAATGCGTTGAACTTCATGGAATTGATCCATGACCCACCAATCTTCTACCATCTTATAATTATTAAATTGGGAGACAACAAATTTCTTACTGGATGCATCTTCAGACATGTATTTATAATTGTCCAAAGTATCCCACAGTTCCTTGGCAATCTCCACGTGTGATAGATGTCGGATAAAGCATCTGACTCCATTCAATATATGGTCTCGAAAGATGTAGTCAGTATTGTCCAATTTAATCCTTGCCTTGTGCTTTCCAATGGTTCATCTTCACCTTTATTGGCCTATGGTAGACGAGCGAGAAATCACATACACTACCTTTAGTGCTGTTAGGAGGAAATGCATCTTCTATTGCCAAGGACGAAAATCAACTCCACCAAACTTGGCAAGTTTGGCAAAGTTGGTGGTCAGATCCTTCAAGGAAGACATGATGATAATTCTTTTTGATTGTTTGATATGACTATCTTTGTAGTGAAAAATCCAGATATGCTTCAACCCATATACCTTACTTAGGATCATTTTTCAAAGAGAATTATTTGTTCCTTACGAATACTCTCCTAGGATAGAATGAAACAAACCTTTAAATACACAAGGAATAGTGTTGCAGTCACCAAACTTATGCAAATTTCGGCAGGGAAGAATGTTGGTACTTCAGATTATATTTCTAAATTGAAATAACCCAAGGATGTTATCTATTAATAGAAATAAGCTTGCAAAACCTAAAATGACGTAATGTTTTGCAAAGCAATATGTTGTTACCCGAAACGATGCAACATTTCAGAACATTATGCCCATAACCACTTTCCTTTTGCTTATTTCTGCTATTTTTTCTTGAAAATTCCAACACCTCCTCCTCCTCCTCCTCCTCCCCCTCCTCCTTCGTAATTTTAATATTTAGATTTGTAGATATGACATGTATATTTGATAATTTTTTAAAGGATATGTGTAGATTTTTGTAGATACGTCACTATAAAGATGTATTTACATAACATTGATATTGCATTGTTGATATATAATATATTTAATATAATATTGAATTTTATATGTTAATGCTTAAAAATTAATTGAGAGTGATACTCATATTTATTATTATAAATTTAGACATTGTTGGATGAATTAAATTAAAAAATTTCAAGCTCCAATTTTGGAGTTCTTAAAAGTTTTAAACTCATAAATGAGTTTTGAATTTGATAAAATTTTAACAAATTAATGATTGTGGTTCATTGGTGGTGTCATTTTGAAATTGTGGTTAAAATTTGACGCTATTTGAAAAAGATTTGACTCATTCCGAATGGAATTCTGTAGTTGAAGTTTATAGGAGATCAAATATAATTTATTGTATAAATTGTATAATTTTGTATAATAGTATAAAACTGTGTATAAGCACCCCTTATACACTATTATATACTTTTACACAAGATTTATACATTGTGTACAATAAATATATAATATTGTACATCGTGTATAAGCATTGTTAAAAAAAATATGAAGATATAATATAAAAACATAAGCTATGTAAATATAATATTTTATATTGAATTGTATATTTTTATAAAAATCCCAAATACATATTCTAAATTAATTAATAAGAATTTTGATCATTTTACTTTGGCCGCATTAGAGACACCGAACCGAACCAACACTACTTTTTAACGATTTCCAACTAGCAGGGTTAAATATTCATGAAAATGAAAGCATGCATGACTTGGTATATATGTGTTGTTGGAGATTTAACTATTGTGTTCAACAAAAAATATATATATATGTCTATGAATATAAAGTATTATAGGTTCTTGAATTTTCAGAATTTATTTGAGGAATACTTCAAAGTGAAAATTATTTAATTTAACCCCTCCACCATGCCACTAGCTAACACCTCCATCATCAATCTTCACGGTACAACTACTATCTTCGACCACTCAGGCAATCACTACCTCCAATACCCATCATCATCAATCACCAACGAACAACCACTTTCCATTGTTAATAATCATCAACTCTGCTCAAAACACAATCACAATGATAACCACAATCACTACCTCATAATCATTGCTGCCATCAACAATAATAACATAACTAGTGTAATCATTAGCTTTTAGGGGTACTTAACAACTGTTTTCACAATATCGTGAAAATAATATATTTTGATAGATAATATAGCATCTAATTACTTTATTATTATTTAATTATTAAATAAAGATAAATTATATATATTGAGATACTAAACAACAAAGAGAAATAATCTTAATTATCTAGTGTTAAATTTCAAAGATAATTTCTTAATAATCAAATAAATCAGTATTCAAATTCAACTAAATTTAGTTTTTTTTTTTAAAAAAAAAAAAGAGTTTTAACTAATGTCCACTGACGGTGTAAGCTTTCTTCACACTGTCAAGTAACATTATCAGGTAATAGTCAGTTACCATCCTAATTTTCAATTTTTATTTGTATCTTTTGAACGTTGTCTTATTAATTGCTCCCTCACTCTCTTTCTCCCCTTTTAATTCTTGGATCTCCTTATCAAGTTCAAAACAGATTTAAGTTATTTGAAGTTTGAACTCTAAAAGCTTAATGTTTGAACTTTAGAACTTTGGATATAATTTTCATGGCTATCGAGATGATCATATTAAACTTCTGACAACTAATTCCAACAGTGAGATCGAAATAATTTTTTTAGCCTAGCTGTAAGAATAAAGAATCATTATTCATACTTTTATTATGTTAGAATAGCTATCTAAAAAGAGTTCATTACTCTCAAAATGAACAATGGATCAATCACAAAACTTCACATGTAATATAAGCTTGGGATTACTTCACCGATGTTTATATGTTGTTCATTACTTCAATGATGTTGATGAAATAAAATTGCATAACTGAGGAATGAAAAATTAAGAAAACGAGAATCCTTTGTATTTTTGGTAAACAGCCTCATAATTTGATTAGAATAATAAATGTAATTTGTAAATTTCAAGTAACCTTCTACTATTATTTATCTTATTTATAAATTAAATATTGAGAAAGTAAAAAAAAAATACTTCAGAGTTTACCGATTGATGGTGTAAAAAAAGGTTATAGCATCGGTGAATATAATTAGTTAAACTCATAAAAGAAACCTTCTCAAATATGGACCGAAAAAGGTAGTTTAAGAAACGCGGAGAAAAAAACCTAACTTCAAAACTGACCTCTCATGGAGTGAAATTCTTAGCCTTTCTGACAGATTTTTGAGATGCAGGACCAGCAAAGTTGTATACTGGACAAAACCACCAAATGGCTTCATCAAACTTAACTCTGATGGTAGCTTCAAAAATGACACAGGTGGCGGTGGTGGAGTGATCCGAAATCATGAAGGAAAAGTCTTGATGGCCTACTCCACACCCCCAGAAGGACAGTCTAGCAATATCGCTGAAACCAAGGCCGTACTCTTTGGAGTATTATGGTGCAGACAAAACAATGTAAATAATTTGGTGATAGAAACTGACTCTATGGTGCTCGTAGCAAGCATATGGGAAAACCATAAAATTCCCTGGCGATTGACTTCTATCATCCATGAGATTAGGAGTACTTTGAATGGTTCTAGATGGTCCATACAACATTGTTATCGCGAGGCTAATAAGGTAGAAGATAAATTGGCGATCTTGAGTCACAATCTGCGCACGGAGCAGATCTATATGACTTATGACTCCCTTCCCAGGCAGGTCAGAGGTTTGATCAACATGGACGAATGGAGTTATCCTAGTTTCCGGACTAGGATTAAAAAGCCTAAGGAGTTATCTTATGTTGATATTGTATAGGATTTATAACTCCGAGGTTACTTTTGTTATTAAGTTTCTAATAGGGAGAATTCCACTCCTACATAAACTAACATCTGATCCTATTTTTAGGTCAGACAATATTTTTTGTTTTCAAGTGGGTTTGTCCACTTTAATTGCTCCAGAAGATGTTAGGTCTTATATACCTCTTGCATATGTATTCTTCTTTTGGATCTTAATATACAAGGTAGGGGTCTGCCTAATCCCCCACCAGTGAAGGTGGCTTGAACTAAAAAAAAATAACTGAAAAGCAGTTGTTAAAAATTCATGGGTTAATTTGTCGGAAATTTCAGTCAATTATATATTTGGACATTTTCCCTAGGTTTTTTTAGTATCTCATGAAAAATTAATCGGCACTTGTTCTTGAAAGGATGGAATTAGGAAAAAGAAATTGTGTAAAAGCACATGGATTGTTAATCGATGAAGTGAAATTGGACTTTGAGGGACAAAAGTAAAATTAGAATTAAAAGCACATGCATAATTATGAAAGATGAAATTTCAACTGAGGCTGAATATTGGTACTGGCTATAGCTAGTGATATGTAGCTCTTAAATTGATTGCTTTTTTTTTTTTTTTTTTTATTGCAAGTACATGTGGTGAATACATAGTTATGGATTTATGGTACATAATAAACTTAGCACGCATAGTGGACATACATAACAATAACGGTAATTAAAATGTTAAAAAAGACATCAAACATATATATGACCGCTAACTAACTAACCTTCAACACTAGATATATTTGATCAGCTTCTAGATCTTCACATCGTCCGCTGCCATATATAGCTCCAACCAGAAATCCACAATAGATGAATGAACACTCACATCCAAATGATCAAAACTTGAAGACGATGTACTGTCTGGATTACTCTCCAATATAACTATGTTTTCATCAACTTGATGATTGATGTTGTCAACTGAAGTAACATCATTCATGTCTTGATTTTCATCAAATGTGATGTAGCTGGAGGAGGAGGACTTGGTGAAATCGAGTGATTGATCAGGAGTACCTTGAATTGGACAAATAATTTTCATCTCTATTTGTTTAGCTTTCTCCACCTTTTTGGACCTTGTTTTAGGTTTCACTTGATTAACTTTTGTCCCCACCAGCTTCTTTAAATGTGTGTGGTAGAAATTCTTGATTTCGTTATCTGTTCTTCCGGGCAATTCTTTAGCTATAGCTGCCCACCTTCAACAAAACATAAACATCAACTAATATATATGAGTAGTTCAGTTTGAGTGGTCGGTCATGAATCATTAGGGGATGGAAGGAACTAGCTAGAGGCCCCAGATCCATAATTTTGAGCTTAATAATTGAAATCTAAATAAATTATGAAGTGGATTCCAAATATAAATACAGACTTTTGGGTAAAGCTACTGAGTTATATATAGGTATAGCTCTGCTGGAGGAACTTGGTTTTCTATCTATAAGCATGTATAAACTGATTTTATTTTCTGAAAATATTAGATTTTGTGACGACTGCATCAGCTACTAAGTTAATTAAGGTAAATTGGCACCTGTTACCAAGTGATTGATACATTCTGATGACTGTTTGAGTTTCTTCCAGGCTAAATGGTCCTCTCTTTAGATCAGGCCTCAGATAGTTGACCCACCTGAGTCTGCAACTCTTTCCAGTTCTTGATAGCCCTGCACCACTCACAAAAACATATTAAAATACATACATATATATATATAATCCTAAGTGAATGAAATATATAGGGGTACCTGCAAATTTGGGCATCTGGCTCCAGTTCCAAATACGATATTTCATGATATAATCTATCAATTTTTTGTCTTCTTCAGGAGACCAAGCCCCCTTCTTTACATAATCCATGTTTTTGCCATATTGCTTGAACATTAATTCAGCCATAACTTTTATTATGCTTTCAAATGTTGGATCATCCCACTCTACAAAGCCTTGGTTGCTTATGTATAGGGTCCAGGTAGAGTGGGCTCCGCCCAAGCTTGTGGAATATTTTGTTCAAACCCTTGATTGTTTCCAAGAAAGCTCACTCCCTCACCCACAAGCCTCACAACTTCCTCATTTGTCCCTTTTTACTTCTTTCTTACTTACTATTCCAAAATGACACTATTACTTTTAAAAGTATTACCCATCTCTCTTAGGGGTTTTTGTTCGGAATTAAGTTATTTTGATATTAGTTATCCTCAATAGCATCATAATTTTAGGATAATTAATCTCGATAAGTTATTCCGAGATTTTATTTCAAAAATTTAATTCCGGATTATTCATTCCTTATCCTTTATACCAATAAGCCCTTAACTTATGTGATACACTTTTCTTTTTAATTTATCTTTATAAAATGATATTTTTCTCTATTTAGAAATATATATGTTAAATTTTTAAATTTCTCAATTACCCTTAATAAGGTATTCCATCCGTCCCAATTTATATAAAAAACACTTTCTTTCTTAGTTTTGTTTTAAAAGAATGTCACTTTCTTATAATTAGAAATAACTTAACTTAAAAATTCCTCATGTCACACAAATATCTGAAATTTGTTTTAGATCATATATTTTAAAAGTTTTTTTTTTAATTAATTTTTGTGTCTAGTCAAACGATGTCACATCAACTATAACGCAAGGGATATCTTTAGCTATTGAATATCTATTGTTTTATTTTAGACCATGTATTTTAAAAGTGATTCACTCTTTCTTAAATTTTGTTTTCTGTCAAACTCTTATACAATAAAAATACTTCACAAAATTCATGATGTTTTCATTTGAGAAGCAATACCAGTAGTCTAGTACTTTGTTTTACTGCGGTTTTGATGACAACAGTGGATGCTAAATGGTGATTATTTTTGGACTAGTAATTTGCTCACAAAAAAGAAGAGAATTTGACGTAATTATAAATTTCCCACTGATATTATAACCAGAAAATATATATTTTATGAATATTATATTATATGGTATATATATATATACACAAAACGGTGTATATTTGGCTATCGATCGGCTGAATATATAATTTGTTGATAAAAAATCATTTTACATAAAAAGTAATTATTAAATGTAACTACATTACATTAAATTATTATGACAAGGGAAAAACTTTTGCATTGTTATTTTGTAGAAATTCAAGTCTAATTTAACACATTTACCTGAGTATTCGAATAAGTGGTATAATCTTTTTTGTTAAAAAAAAATTGTCCATCTTTGCTCATTGAGCATGAACCTGATATATATTTATCACAAAACATTACAAAACAAAAACAGAGTCATACTTTCCCAATCCTACGAACAAGTGGCATATATTGTCCGACCTATATATCCATCAGAGTAGGTATACCAATAAGCTCACAAATATAGTTGGGAGTTAGACAACATAAGCGCTAGACTCCCTATACATAAGTTAGGGGACTCTAAAATGATGTAGATTTTGCAATTGTCTATTTAAAGCAAAAGAATTCTTGTTAATTTTTGCTACAAAATGAGGGGAAACCAAGTTTATCCATAATATACACATGCTTCGCAGTTTAATTTGTATAAAAATTCATTTTCTTGTACTTCCATTTTCAGCCATGCAATCCGCAATTTTATTATTCTCCCTGAAGCAGTGTCGCAAGGATGATCCTTCACTGATTCCAATAGGCTTCTAATACCCAATATCAAGGTAAGTACATTCCAAGACACTGAGACACTGTTGTCTATCCATTGTATCAGGGAATCACTCTCAATCTCAATATGAATAATGCCATTGTCTCTATAAAGCTCAATGACTGGTATAATCAATTGTAATTTTGTACAACAACTCTAGTACTATTATTTTATACCGTTTCCGGGTTAAATCACTTAAAGACCAAAGTAGTCTTAATTTCATCTATTTATTTAAAATGTTATAAATTTTTAAACTTAATATGTGTCATATTCACACGATTTTTAGCCGCCGCTAGCTGTTACCTAAGCAGAACATTTTTATTTATTTTTGGAAAATAAAAACATAAACATGAAGAATGAGTTGTGATGGTGATTGGTGATTGGTGAGAAGAGGAGAGGTAAGTCTACTTGCTAAAATCAATCGGCCAAGTATATTATGCACAGAAAATTTCAAATATATACTTACGTAATTTTTGATTTGTTTCAAATAAACACATCGCTATCAAGAAATTAAAGTAAAAATTAAACCCAAAGAGTGACAACAAATTATAAGACAATGCAAAGGTCAAGGTGCGGTTAGGAGAAATTAAGAGATATCTTTGTCTGATTAATGCGATGCTTAAGAAGGCTTAAAAAAATGCTTAATTAAGAAGACTTTTTAGTATTTATTTTGACATTTTTGAGTATGAATAGGAGAGCAAACAACCGAATATCACAACTTTAATATATACTACTTTTTAAACATAGAAATTCGTTGATTTTTAAAAATTAAAAAGAAATAAGTCTAAAAGATATGAAAACGGAATAATTAATCTGTCCTTCTATCCTTCTCAGAACTTGTTGACTTTACATTACATGCATAATTTGTCTTGCTTAAGTAAACCTAATATATTTGATAGTTGTGTTTTGAAAGGCCAAAGCCTCAGACCAGACCATTTACCTATACATGGATAAAATCAGGTCTGTTAAAAATAGAAAGCAAATATAAATTTTGTATTAAAAATTTTCATTTACAATATAATTTTTATAATATGCGTATTATACTTTTTCTACGAAAACATATAATTGGCCATACTTGATCTATGTGGCTACGTCATAGTAAGCAAGGGTTGCACCTACCCCTGTACGTGTTAGTGTTGAGAAGCCAAGTTGAATACAAGTTGAAGTTTGGAATTCAGTGTGTAGAGCTACTGCTCACAGGATAACTACTAGTCTAACTGAGTCTTGATTAAGCTAACTAAAGCCAGCAGTTATAGCTGTTAATATGGCTGTTAGAAATGTAAGTTAGAGTAGTTTAAGTTGTTAAGATTCTATTAGAATTAGTTAACAGGATTCTAGAAATGTGGCTCGATATAAAGCCCCTATCCCAATGTATTGATTCATTCAATCATTCATGAAATAAGAGACGATCTCAATATGTTATTTACTTCATCTTCTTTTCATCTAATCTCTCTATATATTCTCTAAAATTCTACATAATATCAGAGTTTCTAAGCAGTGAATACTGACTAAGAGAAGGCTCAATTATGGTGAAACAAATCTGGTGATATTCGTCAGATTTGTTGAAAGTATTGAAGATTTAAATAAGCTTCAAGAATTCTTGGAGGGATTGCTTCACGATAAAAGAAGGTTTTATTCTGTAATTGATCAAAAGTCTGAGAGATCATAAAGCTAGGGATAAATGGTACTCAAGCAGCAACAGACATGTTGAACATTCTAAATAACGGCCGATTGAATGAATCTCAGGGTGTCAATAATGGTGGAAATGCCACACCATCACTAAGTGGTGGACAAAGTATTGATTACAACCATCCTTTACTTTTAAGCCCTACTGATATTAGTGGGATAAGCATAATTTCTTTCTAACTTCTTAGAACTGGAAAACTATATTCTATGGAGTCGATCTATCAAACTTGCTTTACTTGGAAGGAATAAACTGGGCTTAATTGATGGTTCTTGCAAGAAAAGAAGATTCAGAAAAGAGTTATAGGGAAAATGGCAGAGAGTCAATGTCATTATCTTCTCATGGCTAATGAATTCTATGTCCAAGAGTCTTCTTGGAGGTGTAGCCTTTGCTACTAATGATTTTACTGTTTGGGATGATCTAAGAGAGAGATTTGATAGGGTAGATAGATCAAGAACTTTTACTCTTCACAAAAAAAATTATTTCTTTACAACAAGGAACTGCTACTGTCTTAATATATTACACTAAGCTCGGGAACCTATGGGATGAGTTTGAAGTGTTAGTACCTGCTCTAGCTTGCGATTGTGAAAGATCCAGAGGTTTTGTGGCTCATTTCAATAGGCAGAAGTTGTATCAATTCTTAATGGGCTTGAATGACTCTTACCATAAGGCAAGAAGTCAAATATTAATGTTAAATCCTTTACCAACAGTTAATCAGGCCTATGCTATGGTATTTGGAGATGAAGGACAAAAAGTTGATTCAAGCAGTGGTAATTTTGGACTGAGTTCAATGGCAGTTGATTCAAGCAGTGGTGCCTTTTGTATTCAAAAGGCACCACCAGTCAGTATGGTGGACCTTCAAAGTTCAAGAAAAACTTCAACCAAATCTACTGTTAATTCTATAAGTGCAAAGGACACAACAGGGAACAATGCTACAGGTTAATGGGATATCCCACTGATTTCAAGTCTAAGAAGAAGTTACATAATGGAAATCATGGTTTAGCCAATAATACTTCTGATCATGTGTATGAGCCTCAATTATCACATGCAAAATTCACATATGGTATGAACATTAATGTTACAGTGACTGCGCAATAGGCAAATCAAAGTAGTGGTCACATTGAGAGATCTCAAGGAAGTCAGATTAAGAGGACTATCACAGAATCTGAAAGAAATGTTAAACAACTGCCGCAAGGGTGTATATTTACTAAAGAGCAGTATGATTAAATCCTGTAGATAGTGCGACACACAGATATCAATGCGGGTTCCAGTGGTGCACATAAGGCCAACATAATCAACACAATAGGTAAAGCTTTACTATTTTCTAAAAATAGTAAAATCTGGATAATTGATACAGGGACTACTAATCATATGGTATCCAATCTTGATATGTTGCTCAAAGATTCAGTGTTTCAGTATAAGAATCCCAAGAAAGTGTATATGCCAAATGGTGATATAACTCAAGTGACATACATAGGATCTAGTCCTGTGTTTGGTAACAGTCTGATTACTACTGTGTTCCATATTCCTCAATTTAAGTATAACCTGTTATTAGTAAGTAAGACAACAAAGGAACTGGGATTCTTAGTTACATTCTTCCCTCACTTTCTTATTTTCCAGGAGCTTTACAATGGGAAGGTGAAGGAGATTGGTAAGGAAGAAGGAGGCCTATATCAATTAGAAAGTTGATACATACTAATACTAAGGACTCAGCTTTTAGAGTAAAGGACACTTCTTCTATTGAGAAATCAGAAGCAACTAATGTGGATAAAGAGTTGTGGCACAAGAGACTTGGCCATGTGTCCTCTTCTGCTTCAAATAAAATGTTTGTTACAGATACATAATTAGTCAGTAGTCTTCTAGATAAATGTGTAGTCTATCCTAATGCCAAGAAAGCAAGGCAAAAGTTTACTACTAGCAGTATCAAGAGTCTCAATATCTTTGATTTGTTGCACATTGACCTTTGGGATCCTTATAAAACAATTACTTTTGATAGACACAAGAATTTTCTTACTATTATGGATGATTACACTAGAATGACATAGATTTTTTCGTTAAAACATAAGTCAAAAGTGTGTGTATCTCTACAAATATTTTTAAAGTTTGTTAGTACACAGTTTGGAAAGGCCGTGAAAATGCTAAAGGTCAGATAATGGAAATGAGTTTGTCAACTCATCTTGTGATAATTTATGCAAACAAATGGGAGTGATTCATCAGAGCCTATGTCCCTATACTCCTCAGCAAAATGGAGCGGTTGAGAGGAAGCATAGACATATTTTGGAAGTGACAAGAGCATTAAGGTTTCAAGTACACATTCCTATAAGGTTCTGGGGACAATGTGTTTTGGCTGCAGTATATCTGATCAATAGAGTCCCTAGTAGTGTACTTAATGCTCAGACCCCATATGAAAAAATGCATGGCAAGAAACCTTTGTTGTCTCATCTTAGAATATTAGGATATATGTGCTTAGCCAAGAACCTAACTGAGCATGATAAGCTCATGCCTAGGTAAAGAATTGCAATTCACATGGGATATTCTGAAACTCAAAAAGAATACATATTATTTTATATTACCCGTAAATCTTTCTTTGTAAGTAGAGATGTTATATTCAAGGAATCAGTATTTCCATTCTCTACATTACAAGAGTCTGATAAGCAGTCTATCTTTGTGGATACTTTGAATGAGTCAGGTGTTATATTTGAAGATAGAAATGAGAAGCGGGAAATCATTAGGTTGGTTGATCAACAAAGTGATATTACACAATGTTAACAAATAGACTGTATGAATAAGTATATATAGGTTACTAGAGGTGAGGAATCCAGTAAACATCATGATCATGAAATATAGTCAGGTATTGATAATGGAATATCAAGTCATGGCTCACATAATAGTGTGTAGATATCTGATGTAAATGTCCCTGTGACAAGTCAGAGAAGATTTAATAGAGAAAAACAAGCTCCTAAACGGATGAGAGATTTTGTTTCTCTAAACATAAGCAAGGATGTTCAATATCCTATACGCAACTATATAAGTTATAATGATTTGACTACTATTTATTAGACCTATCTTGTTGCCACTTCAACTCTCATAGAACCTACATCCTATTAGGAAGTAGTTAAGGATACTAGATGGATTGAAGCAATGCAAACAAAAATTCAGGCTCTTGAGAGCAATAATACATGGAAAGTCTCAAACTTACCAGTTGATAAGAAGCTATAGGGTGTAAGTGGATTTACAAGATAAAGTATAGGTGTACAGGTAAGGTTGAAAGATTTAAAGCAGGGCTTGTGGCCAAAGGGTACAGTCAAAACGAAGGTATTGATTACAAGGAGACTTTTTCTCTTGTTGTAAAAATGGTCACAGTCAGGGTAGTGTTGTCTATAGCAGCATCAAAACAGTGTCATATCCACTAAATGGATGTATATAATGCCTTTTTACAAGGTGATTTAAATAATTAAATATACAAGTCTATGCCTCAAGGTGTTTCCAGTCAAGGGGAGAAGGTGTGTAGACTGGAAAAAAATCTCTTTATGGGCTTAAGCAAGCTCCAAGACAATGGAATCACAACTTTACTAAAGTATTAATAGGGCTTAAGTTCAAGATAAGTCAGTATGACTATTCCTTGTTCATTAAAAGATCAATTGAAGGAACTTTGATAATGTTAGTATATGTGGATGATATGCTTATTATAGGGAGTAATTTGAGCTTGATTAAGAAAACAAAAGAAGCACTACAATAGGTTTTTAGGATGAAAGACCTAGGGGAGTTAAAGTACTTCTTAGGCATTGAATTTGCAAGATCTGAGGTTGGGGATTTTATTAATTTAGAAAAAATGTACACTTGAGCTCATATCTGAGGTTGGACTGTCTGCTGCTAAAATGATAACGTTCAAACTCACACTACAGATAAAGTATGAAGCTGATGTTGTCAATAAAGAACCCAATAAAGGTTGGGATCGAACCCACAGGGAATATGGTAAGAACTAGACTAATATAGATATTTAAGCTTTTAGGTACGTTATCTCTAAATTGGGGGGTTTATGAAAAAACAATACTAAAACAAGAGTGAAAATCAGTTATTGTTTACCAAGATTTGCAATTAACTAGGGTAAGTGTTCTCTATGGGTTCATAACTACTCCGGATTTACACTCGTGATCTATCCTAATGCTTACTTGTAGAATTGATAATTAGAGTTCATCCAAATGCTGGTTCGTCCCTATTGGATAACTATACTCAATCACCAGGTTAGGTCTCATGAGCGGTTTCAATTTAACTGTTATCAACTTGTTCTAAATTAACTATCCTGTAACCACAACTCAAGTTATACAATGATCAGAAAAATCAAAACTTTGCTGTAATTCTCTTTTTCTAATCTCTACTTCTCTAGGTTCAAGCAAGTAAAGAATTCGGGCAAGTCCTAACGTTGCGCTTCATTAAGAAACATTAAAGATGAAGAGAATACAATATAAACATTTAGCATTGGCTTCGAATCACTTTGTGCAACCCTAGTTTCTTAATCCACCATGGTTCCCACAATCCTAGTTGTGGAGGTTTTAGCCTCTCATGATTGGAAGATAATTGAAAGCATTCACAGACAAACACATAAATTAATACTTACAACAATGATTGAATTTAAACCTTTAAATATTGCAAGAAAAGATGATGAGAAAATTCAAGAATAAATTGAGAAGATCAAAGTTATGATCTCAAGAATTGCTCTCCAATATTATCAAAAACTAATTACAAACTGATAATGAACATCCTCTCAACATACCCCTTTACTAAAAGAAACCTAAAAAGCATTTATACAAATAATAAAATATTTTTCCTAAGTTAACAGGGAAATATCAAAATCTATCGCTGATACCTCATGCAACTCCTCATACGACCTGTAACAGGATTGTATAGGCCATTCCTTGTCTTGTACATCCCTGGGCTTCTATAGAATTTGCTAAGTGTTGGCCTCTGGTACGACTCATAACAAGATCCCACAAGTCATACAATCAAGTCGTGGTTTGATACTGAGAACTCTGGCATCTTCTGAAGATTTCTATGACTGTCTTGGTACACCTCATTCCTTGATCATACGACTCATAATAGCTTGTCGCAACATGAGATCTTCTAAGTTCCAAAAATCTCTGAAGTTTTTCACGACTCCTGGTATAGGTCGTAGTTAGAAATTACGATCCTTAATTGCCACCCGTACCAGGAGACTTCAACTGTGCAACTTTCTGTGGAGTTTTTTATGACTCAAGTTACGGCTAGTACTAGGATGGTACGACTCATTTTGAGAGTTGTACTTTGCCTTTGCCTTGTACAAATCTTCTGAACTTTTCCTCGAGTCTCAATACGACTCGTACAATCTTGGTACAGTTCGTACTGAGATCCGTATTTGGCCTATAATTTGCAGCTTTATGCATCTTTTGCACATTTTCACTCCAACACCTATTTTCTCTGAAAATAAAGTAAAAGTGCAACATATCCATATAAACACACCTAAGTCCATGCTATTTTTCTAGTTTTAAGCGTCGAAGGTGCTGTAATCTCACAGCACATCAACATCTTCAACTTAAGACTTTTGCATGTCCTCAGGAAAAGAAAACGAAGACTAAAAAACGCTTAAATAAAAAGTAAACCTAGAATACCTACAACCAACATAACAAAATTTGCACTATGAACCACAACCAGCTATTGACCCTTTTTCTGTCCAATTAAGTCAACTATGTACATATGTAACCGCAATGAATGACATACAAGGATCAAGATATGGCATCCAACTATCAGCAGAAAATCCAGCCATCATCAATGCTTTTCACAAAGATAAATGGTAAAATGCAACACAAATCAGGCACCCTCACAGCAAAAGAAGTCCCTAAAACTCACAGATATATAATATGATGAACTTGGGACTAAACAAATGGGACTCTTACTCTTCCAAAGAAGTTACAAATACTGCACATCGGATACCATAGTCTTGCCCTTATTTTCTCTACTTTAGCTCTTGGGACAGCTAAACTAGAATCACTAGAGGATTTTGTTCGGCTTGTAATGTAGACTTCGGGTTGGGTATGGTAAATATAAAATTTTATGACTAAACCTTCCTTGGAACTACATACTTGTGGCTTCACTTTATACCTTTTTACCCTATTTTTCACTTTTTCAACTTTTTCCTCTCTTTTCTTCCATTTTTATGCACTATATAGGTGTGGTGTGTTTTCAACTTTTTCATTTATTTTTTTCTTTTGTATTTTCTTTTCAATTTTTCTTTTTCTTTTTTTTTATCTCTTTTTTTTTGTCACACCACACCTCATTTTAAAGCCTTTTTCCTTTCTTTCCCTTTTTCACCTCCCCACAGTCTATGCACCCCTATTATAGCCACCCTCAACTTAGGAATTTTTCCTGGGTTGAGGTTCATAATGTCCAAGGAGGGACCAGGGCCAAAGCAGGATTATTATAAAAAATGAGTGAAGTCAATTGGTTAATCAAAAAAATTGCTAATTCAAGGCTCTAAAACGGGATTAAGGGATTCATCATCATTTTGTAGGGTATTTTAGACTAAATTGACTCATCAATCAATAAACTCCTATTATCATCTCCTAACCAACAATCCTAAAGCCTTTGTAAAGACTAACCGGGCAAGTTCTAGATCTTCTACACAGTATTGAACTAGGTACATGACCTCACTTACTCATAGTACCAGTTTATATTGAATCTACCTATTCAGTTCAGGCACGACTAACTACAACTACTCACTCTCATAATTTAAGTTCCATAAAAAGATCCACAAAAGTCATGCAATTGTAATTAAACTACACAACTAGCATAAAAAATTTCTAACAGGGTTAATTTTTTAAAAAACAACAAAATATTGCGTTTATTGGTTGCAAAGTAATTTTAATCTACTTCTGATTAAATAAAAACAACCTAAATATGTCGGTTATACTAGATAGAATGTCCAAGGGAAAAGAAACACGAAAAGAAAAATCCTCGGACGAATCAAAAGTCCTAAAAATACAAGTACAACCCCCCCTTTTGAAAAACATGTTTTGTCCCCGAAGCATAGAATATAAAAGAACAAGGGAAAGAGACGTACCTGTGGTGTACTAAGCGCTCCTGTCATCTAGCGGAGATGGTACCTCCATTGCATTTGTGGCGCTAACGGTGGTCGGCGTACTCAATTGTACATCTGTTGGGGGATTGGTTACCCCAGCATCATGCTCAGTTGCTTTCGTGACCTTAGGATCAACTATATAGGCAGTAGTGGAGCTCCCCTCTCCTCTTGCTCACTCCTGTAGCTCCGAAATGTGTGCATCATGGGCTTGCAGGCTCTCTAGTCTCCCCCGCTTTCTTTCTTTTTTCTTTTTCTTCTTCCCTGAGGGCTCGTTTTCATCCTCCTCCAAGACCCTCTTTATTTCTTTTCCTCCACTTGTACTCGACGGGCCCAGTATGCCTCCAAATTGAACTCCTTTTCAAGCTTAGCATCCAAGTACGACAGAGTGGGGGCTACTATGATTGTTGGCTGTCTAGGGGACAACTTAGTCACTTGGTTCCGAAGAATCCCCAACTCCTCTCAGAGGATACTATTATCTGACTTCTCTGTCAACCGCTCATTGAACCTATGCTCAAAGCCATCAATCCACCCATGCAATTCTCTCATGTCTCTCTCAATCTCTGCTTTCACCCAGGGCTTGACGTTTTCCATCATTGACTGTATTTTTCTTTTGGCTATAGTTAGCCTCTTTGCTAGCTTTTGGAGGAAGTCATAAGGGACCACAACATACCCCATTGGTGTCTAGTTCAAAAGACCCATCGGAGGTGCAGTAGAAGTGCTAGGAGATACCTCTGAATGACCAACCTTTGTAGCTGGTGTCTCGTCCTGCTTCTGTGAGGTGGGGGTATTAACCTGCTCGCACCCAGCTACTCATGGCACCGAAACTGCGGTAGGAAGTCTTGCCTGGCTTACTGGGTTTATTTCATCCCGGATCAGCCTTATGCCCTCTATCCTCTGCCCTCCGATCAACCGGTCTTCATCATAACGCACCTTAAGACCTGCTTCCATACATAATATGAACACCAGACTCAAGAATACGATAGTAGTGCTCAATCCCATAGCCCGATCTCGGATTTTCTCTACAATGATCCTTGGAATGTTGATGGCATATCTTGACATGATACATACCATCAATGCTGCTCTATTTGCACTGAGGGTGTTGTCATTTACTGTTGGTGCCATCCTGTGGTGACCTAGTATCCATAAGGCCTTCATTATGAAGTTCAGCGAAGATTTTGTGACCTGCTTTCCACTAGTCACCCATTCAACTTCTTCTTTCTCCTCTCCTAGGACTACGACTAACCACTTAACTTGTCTCTTCTTCTCCTCATGGCCCAGTTGCTTTATCCTCTTTAAGGCATCTATTCTATAGTCAAACTCAACTGTTAATTCTGGTGCTCTGAATTAAGGCCCACATAGTATCTGAGCGATTGTGCGCTCAGAGATGTCAACTGTGCGACCTCGCACCATCACGCTGTCAAGCTTGGGCTGTTCTTTCACTTTTTTCCCACCTTTTGCTTTCTGCTCCATTGTGGCTAAGTAATTGGCATAGAAATCTTGGAGTAGCTCGGGACTGTATTTGTCTGTGGTCCTAGCCATCCAATCAAATTCATTGAAGCTGAATATCCGCTTCATTTCCTCAACCTTATTCAAAGAATTAGTGAGGATCCGCGGTTCTTCTATATACTCCGCCTTGGGTGATTCTTTGAGGTGAGAGTAGGACCCTGCTCATAAATTTCTAGAGCACCGGGTACTCTCCACCTAATAGTATGGGTTGCTAGAGGCGGGGTTTCCGTGGCCTCTCCTTCCTCAAACTCTACCTCACTATTTCCATTACCAAATTGGGCCTTCTTAGACCCCTCATCATCATCAGAGCCACTCCTGGACTCTTGACCTTTTCCTCTGCTCCCTCTTTATACTGGAGTGCAGTGACTGGAGCGGCAGAAGTGGCTTTGGCCTGAGCTTTTGCCTAAGCCCTAGTGGTCCTTGGCTTGTTGGTGTCTGATGTCTCAACTCTATACTCCTCCACTGAACTACTAAGGGAGATTCCTTCTTGATCAGAGTCGGATGGCTCATCTCTTAATGCCCTCCAAGTAGCTATCTCAGTTCTAGCTTTCTTGTCTTAGGTAGATTCGATCGCTCTTTTCTTCATTGTCATGGTACTTGTGGAGAAACATGGTTACTATGTATGATATGAGAAAAAGAAAGCAATAAAATACCCTCTGAATTTTTCTACAGGTCTTCAATACGAGTCATAGCTAGAAGGTATGATCCGTACTAAGACTCGTAGTATCTTCGATCATTGTTACGACTCATACCATGATGGTGATCCGTACCACGAGTCGGCTGAGGATACCCTTGAAAACCATTCTTCTGTATTTTTCCACGACTCATAGTATGACCCGTAAGTCAATTCCATGAGTCGTAGTAAGGATCGTACAGTTTCCTTTGGACTTGACCCTTTTAGAATTTTGGTACGATTGCCAGGTATGACTCATAGTAGGGTACCACGAGTCGTACTAGGTATCGTACCAATTAATTTACATCATTTGGATTGGGACAGTCCCAACGACCCATCCTACAAGTCGTATATGAACCCATGAGTCGTAGGAAAGCTTGTGAAGCCTGTACTTGCCTTTGTTCATGTCAGTTGTGTGGGTAAGTTTAATTTTGTGTTGGGTACTCAAAATTTCCCAATCTAGGCATGAATTTTTCACACTTTTACAAATATGCAGTTCTCCTATAATGATTCACAACCTGTAACTCAATTTATTTACAATTTATGCTCGAGTTCTAAGCATGTTCGAGTTTCTACCCAATCAACACAATCATAACAAGTTACTGATTAGTTTCCTTATCAATTTTTATGAATTTTGAGGAATCACAGTTGATAAACAAGTTCATATAAGCACTAAGGTCTTTTACTCAACCCAAAGCATAACTACTTACTTGATTTTTGCAAAATATCAACTTCATGTGTGATTTACTGACTAGGGTAGGAATTTAGCTTGTGCAGTTTTAATCGTGCACAAATTCAAGCTATATCAATGACTTTCCTTGAGATGTGAAGGATTCATGGGAGGTAATTGTATGTTCAAGATGTGTTTGCAGGAGAGATGGGTCCAAAAATTTTGGATTTTAATTATGTTTGGGCGAATTTTAATAATTCAGGTCGAGTCAGATCGATTTAAAGAATTTGGCCCATCACGACTCATACCACAAGTCGTAGCTTGGATCTACGACTCATCCTTGGGACTCATAGTACAGATTTAAGATAACTTACCTATGGACCTACGAGCTCATCATACGACTCGTACCATATAGATACGAACTGTACCACGACTCATAGGCCACCTTGAACTGTAGTTCCATACTTTGCATAATTCACACCTTTAGTGAGTACCACGACCTGTACAATAGAGTTATGAGTCGTAAGACCAGCCATTTCATGAACTCATGCACCAAGCCATATATCTGCTTATTCATACTACGACCCATATAATGCTCTTATGAGTCGTATTGAGGCTCATAGTACAAGTCTGTACTAAAAAATTTTTGCACCCTGTTTTTGTTTCACCTACACATTGAGCATACATAAGTCAATAAACTTGGGTTGCCTTCCAAAAAGTGCTTGATTTAATGTCGAGGCACGATGTAGGTGGTTCAATTACTCAGAATTCACCAAATCACCTCATGGGTTGCCTCAAGAAGCGTCTGATTTACGTTACGACATGACCTAAGTCTCTTGACTACTCAGACTTCATCAAGAAGCTCAGAATCATCCTCGATTGATGAGACCACCCCAAACTCATTGGGATGCTTCATTAACCGGCAAACATTAAAAGTGACCTCCCCTTTATTAAGCCTAAATTTCAATTGGACAGCCTCAACATCTACTAAATCCCTACTAGTGATAAGGAATGGTCGCCCTAAAATGATGGGGACCTCAAATTCAACCTCACATCTAGGATCACAAAGTCCGGTTGGTATATGAATCTATCAACCTTGACAAACACATCAAACAAGATCCCCACAGGCTTCTTTACAGTATGGTCGACCATCAATAGCAGCATAGTAGTCAGTGTGGGGGCTCCCAAGCCCAACTGCTTCAACACAGCTAATGGCATCAGATTGATGCTTGCTCCCAAATCACAGAGTGCCTTCGTGAACTCAATGTCACCAATAGTACATGTAATGGTGAAGGCACCTGGATCCTCCTTTTTCTAGGTAAGGACCCATTAGGCTATGACACTGCAATATGTGAGTTACCCACCGACTCATAGCTCACAGACCTTTTCTTGATAACAAGTTCCTTCATAAATTTGGCATATTCAAGAATTTACACCAACGCCTCAACCAATGGTATGTTCATAGATAGTTGTTTAAGCATAAGCATAAATTTTTGAAACTTACCATCTTTCGTCTTCTTCTTCATTCTTTGAGGGAACGGTGGCGGTGGTTGTGGGATAGCCTTATAGATTTGTGTGGCCCCTGTTTCTTACCGTTTTTAGCTTCAGACTCCTTTTCACCAACTGAAGCCTCAATCAACTCAACCTATTCCTTAAGATCTTGCTTAGCAACCTCATCATCATCATCATCAATCACGATCTCTTTCTTCCTTTGTATTTCAACTACAACAGGTAGAGGGGGATCAACTACGGTTTTTCCACTCTTAGTCATCACAACCATACAGTGAATATCATTCTTTAGATTTTGCATTGTGTTTCTAGGTAGTGTTTCCTTTTGCCTAGGGTTTAGGGATGCCAACAGTTGACCCAGCTGCTGCTCTATTTGCTTGATGATTGTGGCATGCAACTCAACTTTCTGGCCCTTGCCAGATATATCTCCCCGAATGTCTTTCAGCTGCTTCTTAGTGGATCTCACCTTCTTGAGCATCTCAGCCATCATGCTCTCTAATTTTGATGATTCAGCCTCATCCTCACGTGATCGTTGTGGTAACCATCATTCCTTCTCTATTCTCCCCCTCGCTCACGACCTTGGCTCCTATATCTATATCCATTACGGTTGTAGTTGTCTCGATTTTTGTTCTAGCCTTGATTCCCAAAACCTTGGGTCTAAGTGTCCTGTCCAAACCCTTGGGTGTTGGCCCGAAAAACTGCCACCTAGTTGTCCAAGAAGTTTTCTCCTCCTTGAAATCTAAATGCACCGACCTTGGTTCCTATCCCTGAGCTCCCACTGCATTTACCTTTCTGGCCCCAGCGCCTATGATATTCTTCATGAGTAGGTCTAATGATGTACGCATGTAGGATACTTCCTGATCACACTCCTCCTTCTTTCGTTGGTCTGCAGTCATACCACCAACATATGTACCCGCAAATTCTTCTACTTCCCTAGTATGCTAGGCCCGGTTAGTTTTAGTCACTCTATCAAGAATAGTGGTAGTTTTTTTCCTAGGTGTGACTCATCAGTGCTCCTCCCGCCACCGCTACAACTTTAGCGTTATTATTAAATGACCTATAAAAAATCTCCAACAAACTATCATCAGAAATTTTAAGGTTTGGGCACTTGGTCAACTTCTTTTTAAATCTCAACCAGGTTTCATAAAGTGCCTCCGTTTTTTCAATTGTCGGAAATTGAAGATCTCATCTTTAAGTTGTAGCATCCTGGAGGGTAGAAGAATCTCACTAGAAAAGCCTGTTTGAGCTCCCCCCAGTTGGTAATGGAGTCGTTACGCAACTTCGATAACCATAAAATGTCCTCCCCAAAAAGAGAAAATGGGAATAGTCTTAGCCTTATTGCATCCTTGTAACACCCCAAAAGTTTTCAAGATTAAAATCGAAATTTGAAATGTGTTCAGCAGAAAAATCTGCAACTTTATCTCAGTACGACTAGTTGTACGGGTCGTAAGATAACCTGTGGAAAATTTCAGAGAATGATCCTTCAGACCACGAGTCCATATCATGGGTCATAATGTGTAGGTATGACTCGTGGTCCAGAGTCATAGCTTACCTATGGATTTCCAAGTGTTGGTTTTACAAGTCATGGTACGACTCATAGGAGGGAATGACGGGTTGTGGTATGCGTCCGTGGAAATATTCAGAGAGTTGGGAAAAAATGGACTCACTAGTCATAGGAAGAAACCACGAGTCCTAGGTTGGTGGTACGACTCGTGGTACGAGTCGTAATATGATGGTACGAATCGTTATTTTAGTCGTGGGTGGAGATATTGTAATGCCTCAAACTTTGAGGCTAAGTTCGGAACCCTTCAAGGTATATGGATAGACCTGAACCTAATTAATTTATGAAAACAAGGTGTTAAGATCGATTATTAAGTTTAATAAGTGCATTGGATGCAAATTAAGGTCATAAGGAACCTCTAGCATAAAGTTGAGTTGAAAGCCTTCTTACCGATTGAATTTTCGTATAAGTTCTTATAAGGGTCAAATTCAAATGACCATAGCTCTCTTTTTAAAAAGTGTTTTTAGGTTATTTATCATATCAAATAGAATCCCTTTGAGTCTTCTTTCCAATGCATCCAACCTTGCATCAATCAGAGTTCGATGTAAAAAGTTATGAGTGGATTAGTGAAGCAGTACCAGACATCGTACGAACCTCAGTACGGGTCGTACAATCCAACAATGACTCATGCTGTTGACCGTAGTAACTTCCAGTTGCAGGTTTTAATTTGATAGTTTGAGGGTATATTAGTAAATCCCTATACTTCTAACTCCTAAATGACGTCGTTTTGGGCTTCCTTAAGATCAGATTAAAGGGATTAACCTAGGCTAGATCCTCACCCTCTTCAAAAAGATCGATGTTGGATTTTCTCTTAAGAAATGAGATAGGGTTCTTCTTCAAACCTCTTTAAATCTTCTTGGACTCTTCAAGTCAAGTCAAGGGATCACCAACCCAGATATGTGGGGCTATGAGTGAGGGGTTTCTTCCACCCTCATGCCCTTTTCAAGTTGTATTCATGATTCTTACCTCCTATGCCCTAATTTTCGAATTCTAGAATTTTGTGCAAATGTGGTTTAATTCTCTCATGTTCCTCCATTAGATCAATTCCTCATAATCCAATTTATGTTTCTATGATTATGGATGCATATCCCTTATCAAATCCCTTATGAATCTATGAATTCCATGTTTCAAGTATGTTTTTAAGAATTTCTAGGGTTTTAACCCAATACTATGAAATTATATATGTTATGTCTATAGGTCCAAGTCCCTCATGCTCTGTCACACCCCGCCTTGGGGGGTATGACTGGCACCTGGTGCCCTACTGGGACCTGAACTGCTGGATTACTAAGCCTGGGCACATCTGGTGCCTGGATGGCTCTAACTCACATTTCTGGAAAAAAAGGGCTATATAACGGCTGTAAACACAGCCCCCGGCCCATTGGCCTATAGCCTCCTGTACCCGTAATAACAGCTGACCAGAACATGCAACTATAGGGAAACCTATGCGGGCCGACAAGGCCACCATGCTGTCTAGTTATCTATAACTTAACCATGAAGTACTGGATAGCTACGTGACCGACAAGGTCACCACTACTTGTCGAACTATGGCCCCACACGGCCAACATAAAGGAAACACAAGTACTAACAACTAAACAACTGCACGGCCTCACACGACTGGCTCATCTGACCACAGGAAAAACATATACAGACTACAAGCCTCTAGGAATAGCAATAGAAATGATCGGGACAGGGCCCCGACCTACCCGTACTATACAACAAAAGAAAATGAAAAACACCTCTGGAATTCAGTCTCCGGATGACAGGAGCTGAATACTCGATCGCTGACAGAAATCACGTGGTATCGCCTGCTCGTCTATGAGTACCTGCAGGCAAGTAATGCAGTGCCCCACCGGGCGTCAGTACCGCTGGTACTGAGTATGTAAAGCAATAATTGAAAGAAATATCTGAAAACAACAATATAACTGATGAAACTGAAGTAGGAAGGAATAGATTAACTGTCTGATAATGTAAGTCATATCTTCTCTTAATTATACTGGAAGGAGCAGGAGTCATACCTGAGGATTTATCGTTCTACTTTCGATCTACTCGTATCTACTGTAACACAGCATGACATATCATAACATAACATAGCACACTCAAACCTTACCCGGCCCCCATAAGCCGGGGGGTACAACCAGCACAGAATCTATACCCCTACCCCAGTCGTCCCGTCTCCTATAATAACTATAAGCATCCTGCCGGTCCCCTGGGTATACACTTGGGCTCGCTGAGCCCCTGACTATAACTGTACCTGAGTCCGGAGGACTCCTGAATCAACACCCCGGGCGTATCCGCTCGACGGGGGTGTATAAGGGCCGACCAAGGCACAATATGGGAAAAACTGGCATCCCATCTTTGTCCCCTGTGGGACGGCATGCCACTCCGTAGAGCGATGTATCCTCGTCCTCTGGCGGACGAGTCGATACAGCTATTAACCCTGGGGCAGTCATGGATGCTAGGTAATCCAACCCCAAACAATACAACAGTCTCAACTAGTAATACTATCTGCATATACCACATACTGAAGCTAATGATAATAAAGAGGTTGTACATACTGAATGTTGAACTAGTGATAGTGATATGTGCGTATTTAATACATGCTAAAACTGATAATAGTATATATATATATAAATATAATCTTCTGCCATACTGTACTGAGTCTAATGCTGAACATGATATAGTATTTCTGCTGAAAACTATGCTGTATACTGAGTTTCTATAGTAACATAATTTACTATTCCTAACATGCTTTCCAACTCCATTTTAACTTATCATTCTATTTCTGAGATGCCTTACAGATACTACATTACTCTACTGGGTTTCAATTGAATACAATGATATCCTAACATTCTGTGTCAGATCACATACTGAGCACGCTGTGCAGTTCCTAACACTTGTATTAGAGTCTATGTCGTGCTAGCAAGTTTCACGCAAGTTATAACTCGATGCTTCTAATATCATACCAACATTCGTAATAAACATAACACATGACTTCTGAATATTCTATTGGTCTTTAAATTACTGTACTGTACCGAGATTACTTAACTTGCCGAGGAAACTAACTTTACATACCTTATCCTCGAACTATCCGTCTGTCGGACGAGGCTCGGCCAGTACTTCAACTATTTCCTCCCAACTGCATTCATAAATATGTCAATTAATACTAAATACAGCTTTATTGTAAAGAGCAACGTCACTTTCGATTTAGTTTATAGCCTAAACTTAGGCTTATCGAAAGACGGTTGAAAACTCGCTATTTTTCAGAGGTCCAGAAGGGAGAAATATTCACTTCACAGCTAGGAACACATAGACACTAGTTTAGAGCAATTCCACTTACCTTAGCTCGGTGGCTCGACGATTCGTCGGCCGTATTTCACGAAACTAAATCCGTAGGAATGCTCTCTGCTGCTAAATACCTCAGTATCTGGAGTTAATTTGAGTTTGGACAACGTTTAGTAGCGTAATCGGATGAAAATTATGATACCTCCTTCGTTCTTATCTTCTCTCTGCTGATTACTCTCTGTTTTACTGGAAATATAAGTGTATAAATGATTTAAAACCGAAGTGGGGCTTTATATACTTGGGCCTGGACAAGGCCAACGTGTCACGGAGCCAACGCGGAGGCTCCACCTCCGTGACACGCTGCCATCGCGGAGGGGCTCTGCCTCGACTCCTTCCGCGATGGTTCGACAGGTTTCTCGTCCGATCTTTTCCCGGGCCTTTCTCTAGCACGTATGGCCTTCAAATATGCTTAACTAGTGTGCGAATAGGTCATTTAGGTGCCAAAAATTCTACGGGGTATAACATTCTCCCCCCCTTAAGAACATTCATCCTCGAATGTACACTTCTATCTAGAGGACTACTTAACTTACTTTCTAGAAAAATTTCGGCAGAGTTTCCCCTGTAATATGGACTATAGCAAAAACCTGAAATGCAGAAAAGTCCAACACAGGTACTGCACGCAATATTTTAAGATCCACTGGATAACTAAGTATCAATCTTTCTCATTCACACACATACAACTATAAGGTACTGCATAAGTAATAATACGGACATACCTATCGCCTGACTAGGCCTGAAATAGGTGAGGGTATCTGGCTTTCATATCTTCTTCAGCTTCCCACGTCATTTCCTCACGATTCCTGTTACGCCACAATACTTTGATAGACGCAACATCTTTAGTCCTCAACCTGCGAATCTGTCTGTCTAAGATAGCTACGGAAACCTCTTCATATGCTAACTCTTCTGTGACCTTGACATCCTGAACGGGAACTACTGTAGAAGGGTCTCCTACGAACTTCCTCAACATAGAGACATGGAATACTGGGTGAACATATGCTAACTCCAGAGGCAAGTTCAATTCGTATGCAACTCGGCCTATTCTTCGCCGAATCTGATATGGCCCAATGAATCTCGGGCTAAACTTACCTTTCTTGCCGAATCTCATCACCCCTTTCATCGGAGACACTTTCAGATATACCCAGTCATTTACCACAAATTCTAGATTTCTGCGCCGCGTATCTGCATAAGACTTCTGGTGGCTCTGAGCAGTCAATAAACGTTCTCGGATAAGCTTTATCTTTTCCTCTGACTGCCGAACAATGTCTGGGCCAACCAATGCTGATTCCCCCACTTCAAACCAGCCCACCGGCGATCTACATTTTCGCCTGTATAATGCCTCGAAAGGCACCATCTGGACAGCTGAATGATAACTGTTATTATAAGCAAATTCAATCAACGAAAGGTGCTCATCCCAATTACCCCCAAAATCTAGTACACACGCTCGCAACATATCTTCGAGCCCATCTGTCTGAGGGTGGAATGCTGTGCTCAAATTAATCTGCATTCCCAAACCCCTCTGAAACGACTGCCAGAATCTAGCTGTAAACTGTGCTCCTCTATCTGAAATGATGGACACCGGCACTCCATGTAATCTAACTATTTCTCTGATATATAATTCGGCATAATCCTCAGCCGAGAAGGTAGCCTTCACTGGAAGGAAATGAGCTGATTTTGTCAGCCTGTCAACTATTACCCAAATGGAATCGTTTCTGCGTCTGGTATGGGGTAACCCTGTTACAAAATCCATGTTTATCATTTCCCATTTCAACGTAGGCACCGTTATATCTTGTGTCAAACCGCCCGGCTTCTGGTGTTCCGCTTTCACCTGCTGACAGTTAGAACATCTAGATACAAATTCAGCTATCTCAGCTTTCATACTTGGCCACCAGTAGATGTCTCTGATGTCATGGTACATTTTCGTCGCCCCTGGATGGAGGGAATAGCGAGCGTAATGTACCTCATGCATGATCCGCCCACGAAGCCCTGAAACATTCGGGACACAGAGGCGGCCCTTACAGCGTAACACATCATCCTCCGTCATTTGGAAATCTGACTCCTTACCTTTCTGAATTCTATCTCTGAGCTGGTCTAAATCAGGGTCCTCGTACTGTCGTTCTTTTACCTCTGTGACTAATGATGACACAGCAGAATTCTGAATTACCGCTCTATTATTTTCTGTTTCCATTACTCAAACGGCTAAACCAGCTAACTGATGAATTTCTTTGGCTAGCTCTCGCTTCTCAGGTCGCAAATACGCCAAACTCCCCATTGACTTACGGCTCAGGGCGTCTGCTACAACATTAGCTTTTCCCGGGCAATACAGAATGTTCATATCATAATCTTTTAACAGCTCCAACCAGCGGCGTTGCCGTAGATTCAACTCCCTCTGAGTGAAGATGTACTGTAGGCTCTTATGATCTGTGTAAATATCAACATGGACGCCGTACAGGTAATGCCTCCACATCTTTAAGGCGTGGATTACCGCGGCCAATTCCAGGTCGTGGGTAGGGTAATTCTTTTCGTGTTTCCTCAGCTGTCTGGAAGCATATGCAATTACTCTATCATGCTGCATCAACACACAACCTAACCCGACGCCTGACGCGTCGCAATAGACTGAATAACCTTCTATGCCTTCCGGCAATGCTAATACTGGGGCAGAGGTTAATCTGTCTTTCAGTTCCTGGAAGCTCTGCTCACATGCCTCTGTCCATTGAAACTTTGCTGCTTTCTGTGTCAATTTGGTTAGGGGTGCCGCAATAGTCGAGAACCCTTTGACGAACCTCCTGTAATATCCTTCCAACCCCAGAAAGCTACGAACTTCAGTCGGAGTGGTAGGCCAAGGCCATGACTTAACTGCTTCTATTTTCTGCTTGTCTACTTGTATACCAGCATCCGACACGATATGCCCTAAAAAGGCCACTGAACTAAGCCAGAATTCACACTTAGAAAATTTAGCATACAGCTGACGGTCCTTGAGAATCTGGAGCACTGTCCGCAAATAAGTCCGGTGATCTGCTTCAGAGCGAGAATACACCAGAATGTCATCAATGAATACTATCACGAACAAGTCCAGGAAAGGTCTGAGAATACTGTTCATCAGGTCCATGAAGACTGCCGGGGCATTCGTTAACCCGAAGGACATGACTAGAAATTCAAAATGTCGATATCGGGTCCTGAAGGCTGTCTTAGGAATATCTCTCTCACGTACTCGGACATAGTAATATCCGGACCGCAAGTCAATCTTAGAAAAGTATCTGGCTCCCTGCAACTGATCAAATAAGTCATCAATTCTGGGAAGTGGGTACTTGTTCTTTACTGTAACTTTGTTTAACTGCCGATAATCTATACACATTCGGAGCGAGCCATCTTTCTTCCTTACAAATAAAACTGGCGCACCCCATGGTGAAGTACTCGGCCTGATGAAACCTTTATCCAATAAATCTTTCAACTGCTCCTTTAATTCTCTGAGTTCTGCAGGAGCCATGCGGTAAGGAGGAATCAATATCGGCTGAGTGCCTGGTAACAAGTCAATAGCAAAGTCTATTTCCCTTTCTGGGGGAATACCGGGTAACTCATCAGAAAACACATCAGGGAATTCATTCACCACTGGAACAGACTGGAGTGTCGGAGATTCTGCTTGGACATCCTGAACTCTGACCAGATGGTAAATACATCCCTTAGATATCAACTTTCTCGCCTGAAGGTAGGAAATAAACCTACCTTTTGGCGTAGCGGTGCTGCCCTTCCATTCCCGCACTGCTTCTCCTGGGAAGTGGAATCGGACCGTCTCGGTCCAACATTCAACATTGGCAAAACACGGTACTAACCAATCCATACCCATTATGGCATCGAAGTCTATCATTTCTAACTCGACCAGATCTACTGTGGTCTGACGGTCAGCAACCTCTACTGTACACCCGCGGTAGATTCGATTAGATGTGATAGAGTCACCGACGGGCGTGGATACTAAAAAGGGCTGCTGCAATAATTCTGGTGCAATACTAAACTTTTGTGCCACAAATGGAGTAATGTAGGACAAAGTAGACCCTGGATCAATCAACACATAAGCAGGGTACATTCGAGGACGAATGTTCTTAGAGTACATTCGAGGACGAATGTTCTTAGAGTACATTCGAGGACGAATGTTCTTAAGGGGGGGAAAATGTTATACCCCGTAGAATTCCCGGCACCTAAATGACCTATTCGCACGTTGGTCAAGCATATTTGAAGGCCATACGTGCTGGAGAAAGGCCCGGGAAAAGATCGGATGAGAAACCTATCGAACCATCGCGGAAGGAGCCGAGGCAGAGCCCCTCCGCGATGGCAGCGTGTCACGGAGGAGGGGCCTCCGCGTTGGCTCCGTGACACGTTGGCCTTGTCCAGGCCCAAGTATATAAAGCCCCACTTCAGTTTTAAATGATAAAAACATTTAAAATTTCCAGAGAACAGAGGGCAAACGCAGAGGGAGAAAAAGGAACGAAGAAATTATATAATTTTCGTCCGATTACGCTGCTAAACGTTGTCTAAATTCAAATTAACTCCAGATACTGATGTATTTAGCAGCAGAGAGCATTCCTTCGGATTCAGTTTCGTAAAATACGGCCGACGAATCGTCGAGCCACCGAGCTAAGGTAAGTGGAATTGCTCTAAATTAGTGTTTATGTGTTCCTAACTGTGAAGTGAATATTTCTCCCTTCTGGACCTCTGAAAAATAGCAAATTTTCGACCGTCTTTCGATAAGCCTAAGTTTAGGCTATAGACTATATCGAAAGTGACGTTGATCTTTACAATAAAGCTGTATTTAGTATTAATTGACATATTTATGAATGCAGTTGGGAGAAAATAGTTGAAGTGCCGGCCGAGTCTCGTCCGACAGATGAATAATTCAAGGATAAGGTATGTAAAGCTAGTTCCCTCGGCAAGTTAAGTAAATCGGCACATTATAGTAATTTACAGGCCAGTAGAATGTTCAGAAGTCAAGGGTTACGTTCATTGTGAATGTTGATACGGTATTAGAAGCATCAAGGTGTAACTTGCGTGAAACTTACTAGTACGACATAGATTCTAACACAAGTGTTAGAAACTGCCCAGCATGCTCAGTATGTGATGTAATACGAAATGTTAAGATATTCTTGTATTCAGTTGAAACCCCGTAAAGAGATGCAATATCCGTAAAGCACCTCAGAAATAGAATGGCAGGCTAAAATAAAGTTTAGAACGCATGTTAGGAATAGTAAATCACGTTAATGCAGAAGCTCAGTATACAGCATAGGTTGCAGCAGAAATACTATATTTCGTATAGCATTTACTCCAGTACAGTCTGGCAGGAGACTATATTCATACATACATATTTACTAGCCTCAGCACGTATTAAATACGTACAGATTGCTATCACTAGTTCAACATGTAGTATATACGATACTTTACCCCTATTAGCCTCAGCATGTGAGATATGCAGACAGTATTATTAGTTGAGACCGTTGTATTGTTTGGGGTTGGATTACCTAGCATCCATGACCACCCAGGGTTAATAGCTGTATCGACTCGTTCGCCAGAGGACGAGGATACGTCGCTCTACGGAGTGGCATGCCGTCCCGCAAGGGGACGAAGATGGGATGCCAGTTTCCCCATCTTGTGCCTTGGTCGGCCCTTATACACCCCCGTCGAGCGGATACGCCCGGGGTGTTGATTCAGGGTTCCTCCGAACTCAGGTACAGTTATAGTCAGGGGCTCAGCGAGCCCAAGTGCATACCCAGGGGACCGGCAGGATGCTTACAGGGTTATAGGAGATGGGATGACCGGGGTAGGGGTATAGATTCTGTGCTGGTTGTACCTCCCGGCTTATGGGGGCCGGGTAAGGTTTGTGTGTGCTATGTATGTTATGATATGTTATACTGTGTTACAGTAGATACGAGTAGATCGATAGTAGAACGATCAATCCTCAGGTATGACTCCTACTCTTTCCAGTATAATTAAGAGAAGGTATGACTTACAATATCAGACAGTTAATCTATTCCTTCTACTTCAGTTTCATCAGTTATATTATTATTTTCAGATATTTCTTTCAGTTATTGCTTTACATACTCAATACCAGCGGTACTGACGCTCGGTGGGGCGCTGCATTACTTGCCTGCAGGTACTCATAGACGAGCAGGCGATACCACGTGATTCCTGTCAGCGATTGAGTATTCAGCTCCTGTTATCCGGAGACTGAATTCCAGAGGTGTATTTCAGTTTCTTTTGTTGTATAGTACGGGTAGGTCGGGGCCCTGTCCCGATCATTTCTATTGCTATTCCTAGAGGCTTGCAGTCTGTATATATCTCCCTGTGGTCAGATGAGCCGGTCGTGTGAGGTCGTGCAGTTGTATAGCTGTTAGTACTCTTTCTTTCTTTTATGTTGGCCGTGTGGGGCCATAGTTTGCCAGTAATGGTGACCTTGCCGGTCACGTAGTTTTTAGTACTTCATGATTGAGTTATAGATAACTAGATAGCATGGTGGCCTTGTCGGCCCGCATAGGTTTCCCTGAATTGATATGTTTCTGGTCAGCTGTTAGTACAGGTACAGGAGGCTATAGGCCAATAGGCCGAGGGCTGTATTTATAGCCGTTATATAGCCCTTTCTTTCCAGAAATATGAGTTAGAGCTAGCCAGGCACCAGATGTGCCCAGGCTTAGCAGTCCAGCAGTTCAGGTCCCAGTAGGGCACCAGGTGCCAGTCATACCCCCCAAGGCGAGGTGTGACAGTGAGCAGATAGTTAACATACCTGTCACAACATCAGGTGACGCTTCTGAATCTTGCCTCCCTGGTAAAGCATATGTGCGGCTTGGACCCACACCTGTACTGGAGGCCCCTGATCTGCCCCGACCCCTGCCTGCTGAAACTGAGGGCCTGCGCCCAGTCGAGGATGCTGTGGCTCGTGACCCTGCAGATGCCCTATCCTGTCTATCTCGGTCCTCTCGGCCTCTGGTTGGGCAATCTTTCATCAAATGGCCTTCTTGGCCACAATTATAACATGCGGTGGAGCCATATCTACATGCTCCAGGATGGCGTCGACTTCATATAGGGCAAAGTGGTAGGGTATACCTACTCTGCTCCGCCCTCCTCTGTAATGGTGAATCTGCCATCTGCGAGCCTCTGCCAGTCTCTGTCTGCCCCCTGCGGCTGAATCTACCCCCCTGCAGCTGTGGCGGAGGCGGGGGCCTGGGCGGCCTGTCTAACAATCGTGGCCTGGGTCCTCCCCGGGCCTCCCTCTGTAACTCAACTGGCCTGTCCCGGCGATGCTGTTCCTGATTGACCCTTCTGAACTCCCGATGTCGTTGTCTGATGCCCTCAATATTCTGGGCAAATGCTTGAATTCGAGCAATGTCCATGTCCTCTCGCAGTGTGGCCGTAATACAAGTCTCAACATATTCTGGATTCAACCCCATGATAAAGAGGTGTACTCTGGATGCCATGGTATCAACAAAGGCCGGTGCATATCGAGCCAAAGAATCAAACCGCAAGGAATATTCCCGAACACTCATGGCCCCCTGCTCCAGATGTAGGAACTGGTCTACCCGGGCCTGTCGAATCTCCCGCGGCAGATAATGATCCAGAAAAGCTCCTGAAAAGCTGGACCAGGTCGGAGGGGAAACGTCTCTCCCTCGGGATCTTTCCCAGCTTTCATACCACAACACGACGATGTCCCTTAACTGAAATGCCGCCAATTCAACTGATTCTGTAGGCGTGGCATGCATAACCCTGAAGATTCTCTGCATTTGATCCAGAAAATCCTGAGGGTCCTCTGTCCGGTCCGTACTTGTAAACTATGGGGGATTCAGAGCAAGAAGTCTCGGACCCTCGAACTACCGGGCCCTCCTAATGACTCCGCAACTGTAGACGGCATTGGCTGACGCTGAGCAGCCATCATCTATGCTAACATAACTACAACACTCCTAACCTCCTGGTTGGAAGGTGTCGGTATAGGGACTGTTGAAGGTAGTGTCGCCCCAAGCGGCTCCTGATGTGGTGGAGACTGCTGAGAAAGCTGGGACGATGCCTCCGTAGTGCCCTCTGATCGGGCTGTTTCTAAATGAGGGGGAGGCATCCTGCTGGTGCCTTCCCCTGCTGCAACATCTAAGCTCCAACCTGTGATAGGATATCGCTGGTCTGACATTATCTGTAACCAAAGAATATAGTAAGCTTTTAGGGACTCAACCCTATATTGTACCACTCTACAGCACGACTGAATAAGAATAAAAGACAACCATCCTATCATGCCTTGTAGCCTCCTACCCATAGTATGTGGTGCACAACACATCCATGGACACGACTCTACTTAGCACGGCTTGCAGACTCCCTAGGATACGACCTGCTCTGATACCAAGTTTGTCACACCCTACTTTGGGGGGTATGATTGGCACCTGGTGCCCTACTGGGACCTGAACTGCTGGATTACTAAGCCTGGGCACATCTGGTGCCTGGCTGGCTCTAACTCACATTTCTGGAAACAAAGGGCTATATAACGGCTGTAAACACAGCCCCCGGCCCATTGGCCTATAGCCTCCTGTACCTGTAATAACAGCTGACCAGAACATGCAACTATAGGGAAACCTATGCGGGCCGACAAGGCCACCATGCTGTCTAGTTATCTATAACTTAACCATGAAGTACTGGATAGCTACGTGACCGACAAGGTTACCACTACTTGTCGAACTATGGCCCCACACGACCAACATAAAGGAAACACAAGTACTAACAACTAAACAACTGCACGGCCTCACACGACCGGCTCATCTGACCATAGGGAAAACATATACAGACTGCAAGCCTCTAGGAATAGCAATAGAAATGATCAAGACAGGGCCCCGACCTACCCGTACTATACAACAAAAGAAAATGAAATACACCTCTGGAATTCAGTCTCCGGATGACAGGAGCTGAATACTCGATCGCTGACAGAAATCACATGGTATCACCTGCTCGTCTATGAGTACCTGCAGGCAAGTAATCCAGCGCCCCACCGGGCGTCAGTACCGCTGGTACTGAGTATGTAAAGCAATAATTGAAAGAAATATCTGAAAACAACAATATAACTGATGAAACTGAAGTAGGAAGGAATAGATTAACTGTCTGATAATGTAAGTCATATTTTCTCTTAATTATACTGGAAGGAGCAGGAGTCATACTTGAGGATTTATCGTTCTACTGTCGATCTACTAGTATCTACTGTAATACAGCATGACATATCATAACATAACATAGCACACTCAAACCTTACCCGGCCCCCATAAGCTGGGGGGTACAACCAGCACAGAATCTATACCCCTACCCAGGTCGTCCTGTCTCCTATAATAACTATAAGCATCCTGCCGGTCCCCTGGGTATGCACTTGGGCTTGCTGAGCCCCTGAATATAACTGTACCTGAGTCCGAAGGACTCCTGAATCAACACCCCGGGCGTATCCGCTCGACGGGGGTGTATAAGGGCCGACCAAGGCACAATATGGGGAAAACTGGCATCCCATCTTCGTCCCCTGTGGGACGGCATGCCACTCCGTAGAGCGATGTATCCTCGTCCTCTGGCGGACGAGTCGATACAGCTATTAACCCTGGGGCGGTCATGGATGCTAGGTAATCCAACCCCAAACAATACAACAGTCTCAACTAGTAATACTATTTGCATATACCACATACTGAAGCTAATGATAATAAAGAGGTTGTACATACTGCATGCTGAACTAGTGATAGTGATATGTGCGTATTTAATACATGCTGAAACTGATAATAGTATATATATATAAATATAATCTTCTGCCATACTGTACTGAGTCTAATGCTGAACATGATATAGTATTTCTGCTGAAAACTATGTTGTATACTGAGTTTCTATAGTAACATAATTTACTATTCCTAACATGCTTTCCAACTCCATTTTAACTTATCATTCTATTTCTGAGATGCCTTACAGATACTACATTACTCTACTGGGTTTCAACTGAATACAATGATATCCTAACATTCTGTGTCAGATCACATACTGAGCACGCTGTGCAGTTCCTAACACTTGTATTAGAATCTATGTCGTGCTAGCAAGTTTCACGCAAGTTATAACTCGATGCTTCTAATATCGTACCAACATTCGTAATAAACATAACACATGACTTCTGAACATTCTATTGGCCTTTAAATTACTGTACTGTACCGAGATTACTTAACTTGCCGAGGAAACTAACTTTACATACCTTATCCTCGAACTATCCATCTGTCGGACGAGGCTCGGCCGGTACTTCAACTATTTCCTCCCAACTGCATTCATAAATATGTCAATTAATACTAAATACAGCTTTATTGTAAAGAGCAACGTCACTTTCGATTTAGTTTATAGCCTAAACTTAGGCTTATCGAAAGACGGTTGAAAACTCGCTATTTTTCAGAGGTCCAGAAGGGAGAAATATTCACTTCACAGCTAGGAACACATATACACTAGTTTAGAGCAATTCCACTTACCTTAGCTCGGTGGCTCGACGATTCGTCGGCCGTATTTCACGAAACTAAATCCGTAGGAATGCTCTCTGCTGCTAAATACCTCAGTATCTGGAGTTAATTTGAGTTTGGACAACGTTTAGCAGCGTAATCGGACGAAAATTATAATACCTCCTTCGTTCTTATCTTCTCTCTGCTGATTACTCTCTGTTTTACTGGAAATATAAGTGTATAAATGATTTAAAACCAAAGTGGGGCTTTATATACTTGGGCCTGGACAAGGCCAATGTGTCACGGAGCCAACGCGGAGGCTCCACCTCCGTGACACGCTGCCATCGCGGAGGGGCTCTACCTCGGCTCCTTCCGCGATGGTTCGACAGGTTTCTCGTCCGATCTTTTCCCGGGCCTTTCTCTAGCACGTATGGCCTTCAAATATGCTTAACCAGCGTGCAAATAGGTCATTTAGGTGCCGGAAATTCTACGGGGTATAACATGCTCAAATGTATAATTTAAGTCTAATGGGCAGATTTTATGCTCAAAATTTGATATTAAATTCATGTTTTTAAGAAATTAGAAAAATATCCTTATTATGCAAGTTTTATGACAAGTCAAGCTTATGATCCATGGTTTTTATTAAGAATTGGACCTATGATTTTTCATGAATTTGGTATGATGAGCATGTTTATGATTCCATAGACTCTTGAGCCTCTTACTAGCAGAAAGTAGCCGTAACTAGACAGATGATATCAATTTTGAGCCTTCCATGTAGTATAGTCCTGGTCCTCTAGACTCTCGGGATCCTTGCAAGAGAAAGTGGGTCCGACTAGTCTTACGACATCAGCTTCAGATTCATCAATTACATCTACCCTTGTGTTTAGTTGAGAGTACCACCTAGCACTGATCAGGCCAGGGTCCCAGCATATCCAGGTCTCAGAACCACGTGTCACGCTCGTTAGGGATTCTCAATAGTAGAGAATATTTTCCTTAGCTCACTTAGGGATTCTCAATAGTAGAGAATATTTCACTTAGCTCAGTTAGGGATTATTAATAGTAGAAAATATTTCCCTTAGCTCAGTTAGAGACTCTCAATAGTAGAGAATGTTTTCCATTGCCTAGCTAGGGATGCTCATTAGTAGAGGAGCTTTTCTCTTAGTTTATGATTTTAGTTATAGACTTCAGTTCAGCTTAGTTACAGTGTAGTTCAATTCAGTCTTCAGAAGTCATTTCAGCATTATTTACAATTTCAGTTATAGCCTCAGCTCTCAGTGCATGTACATGACCCCTATGCATCAGCTTTACTTGTATTTTAACTAAATAATTTCAAATAAGTGTATCATGTCTGTATTTATACATTTCAGACAGGGTCAGTGTATTTTAGATCAGTTATATGTTCAATTATGTATTTAATTTACTTTTTTTCAGTATACTTGCATGTTTAAGTTCTTTTACATTTCCCATATACTCAGTACATTTCAAGTATTGACCGCATACTTTATGTGCTATATCAAGGTTTTCAGACTCAGCCTCGCGGTTAGACATGCTCCATTCCTACCTCAGCTGTCAGTGGTGAGTCCTCATGTATCGATGACAAGATTTATGATTATCATATATCAGTTTTATTTTAGTTTTAGACTTTATGATTTAGATGGGGACTTGTCCCAGCAGCTCATCAGGTTAGTAGAGGCTTTCAAACATGTATAGACAGATTCAATTTTTGATTTAGTGTTTTTAATAGACTATGTTCTTATGGTGTTGATTAGACTCTTTCAGTTAGCTTCCGCTCAGATATGATTCTGTTAGCTATTATTTTATTAGTATCATGCTATAATTATGCCATGGGTCGACTTGGAGCCACTCGTGGTCCTAGGTCCCGTCTTACAGCTAGGGTGTGAACTCGGGTTGTGACAATTCTGACTTACATCGGGCAACTTGTACGCCTTGCATATTCTGATGAAGTTCATCAAGTGCAGCTTGGCATCATAAGTTGCATGATCACTAAACATCCCTTTCATAATCAGCAATTGTATCATGGTGCTAGTGATGTCAAACTTTTCCCCAGCAGGCAAAGGTGGTGGTACGATAGCTCCAGTTGACCCGACTTCATCAATGTCCGGGTCATCCTCATCAAAGAACTGAGGGGCATATCTCTGGCCTCTGTTGCCCCTTCCATGACGACCAATATTTACGACCTCATCCCGAGCATCCTCAGCTTCCTGATGTGCAGCTTGTCGAGCTAGCTCGTCTTGCCTAGCTTCTTCTGCAAGGCGGGTCTCTCTTTGCTCCTATTTTTTCATTCTTCGCAGTGTTCTTTCTAGTTCAAGATCCAAAGGAATCAGGGGGTTTCCGCTCCATTGAGTACTTGGCATTCACCAAGAGACAACCCCTGGGTGTCAAAAGCAAAAAGAAAACTTAAATGGGGAAATAACAACTAAAAGTTAAATACAAGCAATTAATTCAGTCATAAGCCATATTCCCCAGCAACGGCGCTGCTTTTTGATAATGCTAAAACTCACACTCCTGATAAAATATGAAGCGAATGTTGTCAATAAAAAATCCAACAAAGGTTGGGGCCGAACCCATAGGGAATATGATAAGAACTAGACTAATGCAGGTATTTAAATTTTAGGTATGTTATCTCCAATTTATAGCAGAGGGGTTTATAAAAAAATAGTAGTAAAACAAGAGTGAAAATCAGTTGTTATTTACCAAGATTTGTAATTAACTTGGGTAAGTGTTCCCCATGGATTCATAACTACTTTGGGTTTACACTCGTGATATATCCCAATGTTTACTTGTAGAACTGATAACTAGGAATCATCCAAATGATTGATTTGTCCCTATTCAATAACTATACTCAATCACCGGGTTAGGTCTCATTAGCGGTTTTAATTTAACCGTTACCAATTTATTTCAAATTAACTATCCTGCAACCGAAGCTCAAGTTATACAATGATCATAAAATCAAAGCTTTGTTGTAATTCTCTTTTCCTAATCTCTACTTCTCTATGTTCAAGAAAGTAAAGAATTCAGGCAAGTCCTAATGTTGCGCTTCGTTAAGAAACGTTAAAGATGAAGAAAATACAATACAAGCATTTAGCACTGGTTTCGAATTACTTGTGCAACCCTAGTTTTATTAATCGATCATGTTTTCCACAACCCCAGTTGTGGAGGATTTAGCCTCTCATGATTGTAAGATAATTAAAAGTATTCATAGATAAACACATAAATTAATACTTACAACGATGATTGAAATTAAACCTTTGAATATTGCAAGAAAAGATGACGAGAAAATTCAAGAACAATTTGAGAAAATCAAAGTTATGATCTCAAGAATTGCTCTCCGATATTGTCAAAAACTGATAATGAACATCCTCTCAATGTCCCCTTACTAAAATAAACCTAAAAAGCATTTATACAAATAATAATTTTTTTTCATAAGTTAATAAAAAATTATCCAAATCTGGCACCGGACACCTCATACGACCCGTAACAGGACTGTATGGGTTGTTCCGTATCTCGTACATCCCTTGACTTCTGCAGAATTTGCTAAATGTTGACCTCTGTACGACTCGTAACAAGATCCCATGAGTAGTATAATCAAGTCGTGGTTTGGTACTGAGAACTTTGGCATTTTCTAAAGATTTCTACAAATGTTTTGGTACACCTCGTACCTTGCTCCAATGACTCGTAACAGCTTGTCGTAACATGAGATCTGTCAAGTCCCAAAAATCTCTGATATTTTCCATGGCTTTTGGTACAGGTCATAGGTAGATGCTACAATCCTTAATTGCTACCCATACCAGAAGACTTCAACTGTTCAAATTTCTCTGGAGTTTTCTACGACTCAAGTTATGGCTCGTACCAGGATGGTACGACTTGTGCTGAGAGTCGTACTTTGCCTTTGCCTTGTACAAATCTTCTAGAATTCTCCATGAGTCTCAGTACGACTCATATAATCTTGGTACGATTCATACTGAGATCCGTATTTGGCCCATAATCTGCAACTTTATGCATTTTTTGCACATTTTCACTCCGACACCTATTTTTCCTGAAAACAAAGTAAAAGTTTATAATATCCATATAAATACACCTAATTTCATGCTATTTTTTCAGTTTTGAGCGTCAAAAGTGTTGTAATCTCACATCACATCATAAACCAACAGCTACTCCTATTGATACTACCATCAAATTAACTTCTAGGAAGTATGATGATCATGTGAAACAGGTTCAAGACGACTCCGGAATCCTCTGATAGATCAGACAGCTTATCAAAAGCTAGTGGGAAAGTTACACTACTTAAACATGACTAGACGGGATATTTCTTTCAGTGTGCAGATTTTAAGTCAATTCATACAACAACCAAAGAAATCACACATGAAAGTTGCCCTTAGAGTAGTAAGATATCTCAAGAAACAGCTAGGACAGGGTCTGTTATTATCAAGTAAATCAGCAAGTGTGGTTACTTCATATTGTGATGCAGACTGAGCTGCTTGTCCCCTTACAAAAAAATCTATCACCGGCTATATGGTTAAGATAGGAAAGTCATTAGTTTCATGGAAGGACAAGAAATAAACAACTGTATCAAAGATCTCAACTGAAGCTGATTACAGAAGTCTAGCCTGCACAGTATCTGAATTAGTATGGCTATTAGGGATGTTAAAGGAAGTTAATAATGAGATTTAGTTACCAGTCCAGATATTCAGTGATAGCAAAGCTGCAATTCAAATTGCAGCTAATTCTGTATATCATGAAAGAAATAACCATATTGAAATTGACTGTCATTTTGTAAGGAAAAACTGCAACAAGGCCTCATCAAGATCAGCTATATTCCAACACAGGAACAACCGACAAATATTCTAACAAAGGGTCTCAACAGAATTGAACTTGACTATCTGCTGTCCAAGCTTGGAGTCTTAAATATTTTATACCTCCTAGCTTGAAGAGGAGTGTTGAGAAGCTAAGTTGAATACAAGTTGAAGCTGGAATTCGGTGTATAGAGCTACTGATCAGAGGATAACTACTAGTCTAACTAAGTCTTGATTAAGCTAACTAAAGCAAACAATTATAGCTGTTAATATGGCTGTTAGAAATGTAAGTCAGAGTAGTGTAAGTTGTTAAGATTTTTTTTGAATCAGTTGACAAAATTCTGGAAATCTGGCTCTATATAAAGCCCCTATTATAATGTATTGATTCATTCAATCATTCATGAAATAAGAGACAATCTCAGTATGATATCTATTTCATATTCTTTTCATCTAATCTCTCTATACATTCTCTGAAATTCTATAGTTAGTATTATGGAGACTTTAGCTTCTTCTTTTTTAATGTTTTTTTTAAAAAATATTCTTATTTAGTGTTTCGTATTTATATTAAAGTCCGACTAATTTAAATGTACTCTGAGTAAGGGTCATTCGGGAGTAACACTCTCTATCAACAATTTTTCTCTATCTAAAATTTAAAATGGAGAACTCTAATTTAAAAAAAATAACTATTCTTTATACCTGAAATCTACTTCTTTATTAAAAGAAATATTCTTCCCCACGCTCACTCTTCTAAAACTTTTACTCTTAGATCATTCTATTTGCTATTCGACTTTTCTTGATTCGGATGCGAATTTAACCTTCCGTTATCACCGGAAGTAGTTTAATAAGAATATGAGAATATGCCGTGCAGCTAGGCCCCACTTTATCTTCTAAACTATTATTTCACTAGTGGACCTGTGATAAACCTTGACATAAATATATTATGTAATACGTCTTTGCTTACATATGGGGCATGTGTGGTTTTGTTTGATTTGGTTTATTAATTATGATTTATAAATTAAAATTTTATTTTATATTTTTTAGTTTATTTTTATTATTTTGATTTAAAAATAAAAGTTAAAAATATTTTTAAATTTATTTAAATAATATAAAAGTGTTTAAAAATTATTTTAGCTAAAAAATACTTAAAATAAGCCTTTAGAATTCGAATTTTTATGTCTTTTTATTAATTAATTACAGTCAAATCTTATTATAACAGTCATTTGTTATAATAATATTTTATTATAATAGTTTAATTTTCTTCAAAATCTATTTTTCATGTTATATATTTTATTTCTCTATAACTACCTATAACAACAATGTCATTCATTATATATAGCGGTATATTTTTTATAAAATTACATTTTTATAACAGACATACTCAAATATTGTGTAATAATATTTTGTAACAAATATTTTATGTATAAAAATAAAATATTAAAATATTTATGATGATAATCATTAATGTCATGCACATAAGAAAATTTCAAATACGAATATGTAAAAATTAAAAAAAATGTATTAAAATGATGTCCATTAGTTATGGTCATAACTTCAACAGAAAAGAGTACTGGTGTTTGTTTTTTATACATTCAAACTCATTTTATTATTTTAGTTATATTGGTCAGTGAGTAAATTCGTTCTTCTCGGTACACAAAATTGTTAAACTAAATTTTTTTTGCATATTTTTATTTATAATAGCTATAATAATTTAAATGCCAAACACATATATAACCTCTTAAACTTGTCTTCATTTTTTATTTTGGCACTTCATCTCAACCTTGTATTATTTTGACCTCCAACTCTATCTTTTGTGTTTAAATGAAACATAAAAAATAGACTTGGAGGGTCAAAATGAAATAAGACTGAGTTGGAGTGATAAAATAAAAAATGAAGGCAAGTTTAAAAAATTGCGTATGTGCTTGATCAAATTTAAATATCAAAAAAAAAATATATATATATAATAATAATAATAATAATAATAATAATAATAATAATAATAATAATAATAATAATAATAATAATAATATCTAACTAAAATAATTATAAAATTTTCAAATAAATATTATCAGTATAATAAAGTTCTATTATAGTATATTTTTTCCTTTTTATGTTCAGCTTGAATCTCAAAGCATGCATACACCGCGTTTCTCCGCACAGTAACCTTGATTTCTCTACTTCCTTTAACAGTAATGAGTTTACCATTGGTATAATTTTTCTATGTATGAACAACCGCGTTTCCTTCCATGAATTCCACAAGCACGTGAGACTGGAAATTAAGGTCAAAGTAAAGCGTGTAAACGTCACTATCCCCATTCTGTCGTAGTAATATCCATCAATATGATTAGATGTTATTGCATAACAAATGAATGAATTGAGCTGAATTTAAATGGTTTAGGATGAATTGAATTAATAAAAGAAAATATATATAATTATGTCATTAAAAAAAATTATTTATAACTTATTATCCCTTTACTTATATAGGTAGGTTATTAATTCGTTCAAGAATTACTTAAGCTGAAATAAAATAAAAATACGGATCAAAAATTAACCCGTCCATTTCCTATTAAATTTTAGTCATTTTATTTATTCTTTTATAATTTTTTAATACCTAATTAAATTATAAGTTTTCTTTATTTTATCTATATATATATATATATATATAAAATAAATCAAATTTAAAAAAATCTCTTTTTGAAAATATTTTGACAAGATTTCTTATGGTTTAATTTGGGTTAGATATCAGTCCAAATATTGATGGTTGAAATGCATTGGGGTGAAAAGGAGTAGAGCTAATAAATGAGAGGATCAATAATCAGCTCAAACTTAAACAGATTGAAAGGGTTATGATTTCATTATCTAATTTTACCACCTCTAGATGTTATACTAATAATTGGTTACTCATTAATGAGAAATTTGTTTCAAAAGGTGTGTTCGGTAGGAACGAAAATATTTTTCATGAAAAATATTTTTCAAGAATTCTTTTTAGAAAAATAAGTGAATTTTTACTTATTTTCTTGTGTTCGGTATAGAAGAAAAAAATAATATTCTAAAAATATTTGTATACAATACTATAAGGATAGGGTGAGGGCGAGGTGGGGTTGGGATAATTGTGAGGATGGGGAGGAGACAATGCGACTTGTTTTCTCTATTTTCATTAGGGGAGTTATTTTTCATATTTCAAAGAGCTATTTTTTAAAAAAAAAATATTTTAAATTTTTTTTTATATCAATCAAATTTAAAAAAAGTATTTTTTTTCATACTGAACATATCCAAAATCTAACTCGAATATAAAAAATAAAAGACATAAAAAAGATAAAAGAATGTGTTCAGACCGCCGTAGAGAATTACTCATTAATGGACCGATATGGATAGTGAGATTCACATATGAAGCTACTCCCAACTTATTTATGATTGAAGCATAACTATTGTTGCACTCGTTATGTGTTCAAAAGTATCCTATGTTTGATCTTATCTGTGACAACCTTTTAAGTCAGGTAATTAACTGTAGTCATAAATTAAATATAATAAAATAAAAATTTATTTTATTAATAATTACTAAATAATATGAGTGTAATTCTATTTATTTTTTATATTTTTTATGAATTGTTTGATAATTAAAATGATGTGTTTTTCAAAAGTAAAATAATGAGAATTTTCTTTGTGATAGAGTTTGATCATCAAAAATGTCATGGACCAACACTTTGATATTTTAAAGAGGAGAAAGGCTTTTGATCACTTTTCTTTCAAAATAGATAATATTTGATATAATTTAATTTTGTTATAAATATTTTACGAATTTATGAAAATTTTAAAATGCCCTCCAAAAAATCTTACAAACCATTACGACTTTGAAGAATATGAATTGAGCTCCATATTGGATCATGTAATTATTTTTTTATGTCTACTGATATATGTCCAAAATAGGAAGGAATAAAGGGATGTTAGTTTCTCATTTTGTTCAGACTGAAAAAGGGCGGCGTTGACGTCGGATTCTCTTTCTATTCTCAGGTCTTTCATTGAACCAATATTTGGCAATTTAAATATAAATTCTGTTTTTGTTTCTATAGCTATCTTGCATGGCTTATTTCAGCCACATAACCAGACATCATCTCTGGTCAATTAATCTATTACCTTTCTCTCCATTTTTTGGATCATTCCTTGTCATAACATTCCCTATCAATCACTTCTGGTGGCTGATGAACTTTTGTCGGTGAAATTACAATTATAATTGAAATAATAAAATAAAGAAAATAAAATATCTTTAAATTAAAGCTTGAATATCTCGCTCTCTTTAAAGAGATTCAAGCTCACTGTAGTAAAATTTTATCGGCCAACAGTAATCTTCTTGACTTATCCCTTCCAGGATACAACAGTCCAACAACACTGTATGACTCAACAAAATCTGGATAAGAGTTGAGTCCAATGTTCCACTAAAAGAACACTTTCTTTTAGCTAAATAAAACTCTCTTTTCTACTCACTTTTTTATACACTCTATATTTTTCTTCTACTATAACACAATATAAGTCCACCACAATATATAGGTGAAGAATTCTTTCTTGTACTGAAATGAAAGAATGTGGGTAAGTTATGGGAGAATTATGCCTTAGAGGTTACATATTACAAGGCATAATTGATGTGTGGGGGATTAGTGACACACCTTTGTTTCTTTTCATAACAATTTGTATGCCTTTAGAAGTTAAAATTTAGTAGAAACTAACCTTATTATGCTACGTTTCAGGATCCCAAGACATTGAAAGAAGAAAGGAATTTAGGCCAGAAAACTGCTCAAATAACGAGACCGACTGTCTGAAGAATGGTCCGCCCTTCAATTCGTCCCTCTCAGCTGCAGATTCCAGAAACCCAGTAAAATGGGTCCTTAAAGTAGACTGTCTTCTGAAAAGATGGTTCGTCAATTGAAGATTTGACCAAAGCTTGGCAGAATGTGATTTCTAAGGTACGGAGTGATGTACGAGCCGTCTTTTCAAAGAACAGTGCATCTCTCAAAGAACGATAGGCCAAGGGACAGAAGTAGAATAGTAAAAGACGGTTCAAAGGATGGTCCATTCCTGCACAACTGGCACTCCACGTTCAAATTAAATGGGCTCTCTAGGGCATAGTATAATACATTTTTCTTGTAATTTTTCAAGAGTTTTTACATTTCTTGGTTCATACTTAGTGTAAAGAGTAGAGCTTAGCTAATTTTAGCACTAGTTTCTAGTAGATTGTAGATCTAGCTTTTTAATTGAAGATTCTCATTCATCAAGTGAAGATTTCAATTTCTTTTAGTAAGAATGTCTAATTACTTTTCTTTTCTTCTGCTTCTATCCATGGGAAATTAAACCCAAATCTAGGGTTTGTGAACCCTAATAATCTCAATTTGTTAAAATTGAGTTTGGGCTTATGAACATTTGATTGATTTTTGCTTTGAAGTGAGTGATTAGTGATGAGAGACATCCAATCTAGCCCAATTACCTTTATGAGGCTTGAAAGAGAAAATTTAAGTTGGGTTAGCATCAATCATCAATGACTCAAGGCATAACCCTTGTTTAATAGGTTCTCCTAGACATAGGTTGAATTCCAAATTGGCAGAGAAGCAATTGGGTAGAAGAGAGTTCTTTTTAATTTGACAAAATTGAAGTAGATTGAAACTTATGGTGCTATTGAAAGATATCCATGGGATTCCTAGTTAAATTGCTTGCATGTTCAGCCTTAGCCCACTCTCAATTCTTTCATATTGGGTGATTAGGGGGATCGATCTAATATTGGGTTCACTTCTCTAGAATTATCTCTAATTGCTTACAACCCTAGCTAAGTGCAATCTGTAGTCGTAGTTAATGTCTATTACTCTCAATTCGAATGGATCTTAACTTGCAATATTTTACTATTTAGCACTAGATAGTTTGGGTTTCGAGTAGTCTCTATGGAATTCGACCCCAACTCTTTATTGTATATTTGCATCAATTGTTTCCACTACTTGATATTAGGAGTGGATTTGAATGATATCAAATATTATAATGTTGTTGCCAGAAACTACGACATAAGCCTTATCTAGCTTTATCAGTCTAGTTTACTTGATTAGCCTTATTCTTTTACTTTTCTTTGCTTTGATTTGTGAAGCAAGTATAGAAGGGAGTCATTATGGCATAATGGAGTGAAAATGGGTTTGGTGGTTACAACACATACATTGATGACACATGTTCATATTGTGGAGGACCCCATTTTTGGTAAGATTGTGAATATGCCCCTGGGAGAGAGAAGTGTGCATATTATCATTCATATAATGGACATAATTACAATTTATGTGGTAGTCAGGTGGACATTGAGATGATTATCCCAACTATTATGACTCCTCCCCAAGATACTCTAATGAAAATGCTGGTTGTCCTTTTGAGTTTAACATGAACAACGACAAGGCATGTGAAGGACAAGGTGTCAGATTTGAAAGAATCCAAGTAATGCTCCAAAATTAACTGGATCGGGATTCTAACTTGGAGGAAATCAACAAATCCATATCAGCAAAAGTTATGGAATGGGAAAGAATAAAAAATTCATTTGACGATACACTTTCTATTCCCATGGACTTGTCTACTCCTCAAGAGGTAGTGGTTGTCGAAAAGATTTCCACCTCAATGGATGAACCACAAAGTCTTTATAACCACAATGACTATTTTGGAAACAAATAAGTTGGGAAAAATATTGAAGAAAAAATTTCTAAGTCTCAAAGTGGAGTGTTTGAAGAGATACCAAGGTTCAAAACCGGGAGAAGTGAAAATATTGGGTAGGTCTTGACCCAATGGTGAGAAGATGTTCAACATGAAGAAGAGGTCAAGATGGATTTTGAAGAGCCAAGGATTTTCAACCTATCCACCCAAAAATACTACAAGATGCCAAAATTGAAGAATTTGACACTAGAGTTGTAAAGAAATGACCATCAAATCATTTGTGAGGACTCTAGTGCGTTTGAGTGTGAGGATGTCAAAAATGAAGCAAATTTAAAAATGGAGAGACTTGGACAACATTCCAACTATTTTTCAACATTGGGCTTGGTTGAATGTGTGGAAGTTGAGACAACCGAATCAATGGAGAATTTTGGAGAGGAAGATTAAAGTATTTTCATTTTGAAGTTTGTCCTGACAAGAAGGAAAAATGACATTCCTCGTCTAAAGTCCAAAAAGTGTAAAATACAATACTCGGGAGATGGCCTCCTTGTGTTCATACCACCGTCCCATGCGCATTACCAAAATCTTGATTTAAAGTTGGGACAACAGTTCATATCCTCAAAGTAAAAAAGAAAAGTAGAATGACACTTAGCTCCTTGGGAGGCAACCCAAGCATTTTGGTCTAATTAGTGTTGTCTGATGCAGGTGTACTCAAAATGGTGAAGAAAATAAATCAAAATAGAAGATCTAAAACTCATCCTCAAAATACGGTTAGATAGATGGACCATCATTTATAGAGACGGTTCTCTTATCCAACTGTCCATTGCCACTCCTGAAGCAGCACTGCAGGTAGCTGTTACAATATTGGTTCTTGCATTTTGTGATAGTTTGTGCATTGAGGGAACAACACCATCTGAGGGTGGGAGTGGATATCATTTGGTATATATATTTTTTTGGTTGAGCTTGTGAATACGTGAGATGACAACATGTTCTAGTCTTTTTTTTATAGATTTCTTAGATTTACTTCTTTTTGCTTTCATAGTGTAGAGCCCTCCTTGGTTTTCTTAGCTATGGTTCTTTCCCGGGAGTATTATTTTCTATTGAATCTAGCACAGTAAAGGTAGTTACGTGTCATAGTGCATGGGCTCAATGATGGATTTCTAGAAAGCATTCTTAAGGATACCAACCTACTTTGTTGAGTCGTCTTAGGATAAATAAATTATTTTTGACTTAGATGGTGGTACCAGTTTAGCTACTTGTGTACTTGTGCTGATTTTTAAAAATAATACCCTCTCTCAAAATTTTTGTCGTAGATGTTTGATATTGAGTTGTATATCTCCATTTATGACATGAATGGTTGGAAATGCATTCCTAGTTGAGAGTAATGTGTTAGTCATTTTTATATCCATATGCCAATGTGTGGAGAGAAAAAATATTTATTCACTTTTGATTTGATCACACTCTAGAACTTGCCTTGCTACTTGTGCTTGAATCTAGGATTGTCTATGGGTTGTAGAGATGAACTTAGGCCTTCTTTGTGCTTCACAAGCCACTTATGCCTAAAGAGACCTACCAAATGACGTATGAATCCCTAGTCTCCCTCTTTGAGCCTTTTGACCTTTTTCTTGATCAACCGCAATAAAAACTGTAATACCCCAAAAGTTTCTAAATATATACCCAGGATTAGAAATGTAATCAGTAGAAAAAGTTTAGAAAATGACTCAGGATGACTCATTGTACGGGCTGTGGTGAGAAGAAATGACTCATAGGATCAATCGTGGTTAGAATCTATTGAAGAAAATCCAGAACAATGAGTCAAGGTACGACTTGTAGGTCCATGCAACGGGTCGTGGTAGGGAGTGATTGGTTGGTTCAGGAGTCTCAGGGTTGGAAGGTACGGTTCATGGTACGATTCATTATGGGGAACAATGAGTCATGGCTTGCACTCGTGGGAAGGGGGCAGAGAAATTGGAAGCAGTGACAATGGATGGGTCCAACAACCCATCATTTGGAGGTATGATTCATTGTTTGACCTGTGGTGGAGATTTCGGAAGCCGTACTTATGGAGTTAGTGGTGAAGAAGAGAGGATACAACAGGTCATTGTGTTGAGTGATGACCCATCCTATCAAGTCGTTGTTCGAAGGCCTGAGAACTGAGAAACTCTAGAAGAAAGTACCGAGCGATACCACAAGTCGTGGTATCAAAGGACAACCCATGGTGTGAGTCGTGGCACCTGGAAGTGTGATTTTTCCTACAAATTTAGTAAGGGTATTTCCATAATTGCTAAGCTCATAAGTCCTAAACTACATTATTTTAAGCTCTAAAATAAGTGTATTAAGGGATTTTAATCTATTCTAATTCATTTAAATCCCAGCATGCAAGTTTGGAAGTTCCCCTTTAAAGATCAAGCTTGAACCCTATCAATTCTTCTCCAATTCTCTTGGGCTTTCAAAGTCAAGTTAAGATTTAGCTTACCTAGGTATGTAGAGCTATGAATGAGAATTTCCTTTTACTTTCATGCCAAAATTTCTGCTCAAGTTCATGAATTCAAGTCTTAATTCAAGTTTATGATCTTATGGGGTTTTAACCCAATTGTATGATTCTATAATTTGTTTATGGGTCAATTCTATTTATGTTTCAAAGTATGTTTTAAGATTCATGGACAGATTTTATTCCTGTTTTGATTACAAATTCATGATTCCAAGTTTTACAAAATCACGCCCTATTATGCAAGCTTTATGAAAAGTCAAGTTTATGATTTATGATTTCAAGTATGATGAGATATATAGTATGAACGAATATTTACAAATTACCCATGTATGAATCCATGATTTTTTCTTATAAATTTTATTTCAAGTATGCATGATTTTAAGATTCGGGCAAGCCCACACAAGTCAAGTACGTTTCATGATTTAGTCAAGACTCCCCAATCATTTAGACTCAAGCTATGGTTTGACAATATGATTATATGAGCATTATACATCTTTTGAGAGTAGTGTCTAGCATCGAGTAGGCTAGGGGTTCCAAGGTTCTCCGGTCTCATAAACTATGCATCAACATAGTGATATATTATGTGACCTCTCAAGAGAGTGTTTCCCCCGCCCAAGGGCACACTGTGATATCACACCTTATTTATCCTTTTCCATAGCAAGGCTTAGGATGACTCTCCTCCACGTGGACAAGACGTGGGATCATCATGCGCTCATACATGATGGTTTTCGGTTATGATGAGTTTCCCATTGTTCCTCATGATTTCAGTTATTCATGTTTATAACTTACAATATTATGGTTACAGTAGGTTTGACCCAATGATAAGTTTACGAGCTTTCAATTATGATTTTGACTATGACAAGTCATACAATTTCTATTTTTAGCTTTAGGTAATTCTATTCAGATATGATATTCAACTTATGACTATACAAGTTTCAGATTTCAGCATGCAGTCCGTACTCTTGTAATCTTATGATTTATGTTTACACATATGATTTCAGTTACAGTTATTCAACATGTTTTTCTTACCTTGCATATTCAGTACATTCCAAGTACTGACCACATACTCTATGATGTATCGTTTCATGATACAGGTTCGAATGATCAGTGTCAAAACCCGAGTCTATACCCTGGATGAGACACAGTACTTTGAGTCACAAGTAACCCCAAGTCAACCATGGTCTATCATAACACTGGTAATCTGAGTAAATCATAGCGGAAGCTTAAATATATAAACCATTTATGAAAAACTGAATAATAAAAGCTTTTACATCTGAAGCAAAACTAAAAGTCTGAATCTATGTCTAAAAACCATCTATTTCTGATGAGTTGATGGGACAAATCCCCAGCTAACTCTAAAGTCTAACTGTATGGAAATAACTGAATAAAATGAACATCGTCCTCGAAGGATGAGGACTCACCATTGGTACAACTAATATCACCCAGAGAAGATTTGTTAACGGTGCTGAGACTGATAATCTGCCGCTGTATCATAATGCGATACAGCATAGGAGTATGCGTCAATACTTTGTGTAAGTGGGAGAAAACATAACATAAAGGAATAAATAACCGAACAGTAATGGCGTGCAATGACCAACTGAAATACTAAAACTGAATAAACTGAGATATACTGAAATGATTAAAATGACTCTGTCTGATGGTCATAGACATGCCCTGAATCTGAGATACTGATCTGAAAAAATTGTAATGAACTAAACAAAACTGAGTAAACTGAAATTGTTTTTAGCTGAGCTAAACTAAGACTGTACTGACTAGTGGGAGAGTCTATAACCGACATATAACCACGTGAGCTAGACGTGGAGTCCGATGTATACACCACATTGGTAGGACCCAATATACCTTGCCAGGGTATAAAGTCATGAACTGGGTGATCACAAGTTTGGGTCCATAAGGCCAATAAAATAACTTATGGTGGCAACATAGTTCTGGGAACCTGGGTGCGCTGGAACCCCGATTTGCTCGGTGCTAAGTCCTACTCCCACTGGATAGTCCTAGTAACTACTAAGCTGATAGCTTGAAACTGGGGTCCAACACTAAGCCAGGAATACCTATCTGGAAGCACCTGATAGTCTTATTGGACCGGATTCTGTAACTAGTGTTCTAAGATTGGCTAAAGCTGCTTATCTGGAAGCATCGTAACAGTCTAAGAACAAACAGAAATGTAAAGCTAGGGGTTCTAAGACTGGTCAGAGATGCTTATCTAGAAGTGTCATAACCGTCTAAAGAACCACTAGAATCTGATATCTGAGTCTAATGACTGATAACTGGGAGGTACCACTGACACCTCAAGAAAGGGCTGTAGTCAAACTGATCAGCTGACATTTCTGGATAATACTGAGCATGCTAATAATATGACTGAGACTGGACTAATATGCATCTGACTGAGATTTCAACATATACTAACAATATGGGAATACCAAAATTGATAGAATCAAGCCACAGGGAAGACTAGTCCAACATGCAAGATTCTAGTTTACCGAACTAAGAAACTAGCTCTGCTATGTGATTCCTAACTGTTTCTACGCTTTAGGTTTGAGAGAATGAGTGGAATGATGGTGGAATGTCATTCTACCCCTTTAACTCCCTTCTGAACGAGCCCAAAATGATAGGTTTTAAGATAAAAAAGCTAGGAAGTTACAAAAATAATCCTAGAATCAAATTTGGAAAATTGCCTGACAAGATCCAACGAGTCTCACAACGGGTCATTGGTCAAAACCACGGCCCGTTGGAACCAACCATTGGTCTTGGGTCCAAAAATAATTCTCACTGGAATAGGACCACGAGAGGATACAATGACCCGTTGAGATTACCAACTCTTTGTTGGTACTTCTCGTTCTCACTGGTAGGGAAATCTCGGCCCTAAGATAACGAGCAACACAACGACTCATTGGTAGGACCAACGGGTCATTGCATTGACTTATGGTTAACACTGCTAGGGCCTGGGACTTGGTTACGGGTGGTACAAAAACTCGTTGATAGGAACCACGAGCTGTTAGTTCCACTCATTGCTTCTGAACTTAGGATCCAATGGATGACAGGACTGCTCGTTGCTTATACCAACGAGTCGTCCTATAGCTTGTTGGTTCCCTCGAAGAAACTCTACTGAGCTGACAATGACTCAGACAATGGCCCATTGGAGGTGACCACAATCCATTGTTCTGAAATAAAATTTTTTGGTTTCCCCTTATTTTTCTTACAAGGTCTGAGTTTGGTCTAGGAAAGTTTTGGAGTATTGCAATATCTCCCTTTTGGGATCATTCGTCCTCGAATGAAGGATGAAACTACTAGAAAACTAGGAAAAGAGTTGCAATTCCCAGACAGAGACTATGAGCTAGTTTCTAAAGGAGTAACTGATTCTGAACTGACTTCACCATGCTAACAGAGTTGATGCAACTAGAATGCACATACAAAATCTGAATAGAGCTGATGAGTACGGAACTGAATAGAGTACTGAGGAGGGATTTAGTACCTGATGCTGGAATTGAACTTGAACAGAATAAGTGAGGATATCTGGCCATCATGTCTGCTTCTGCCTCCCATGTGGCTCCCTCAACTAGCTGGTTCCTTCAAAAGACTTTCACCGAAGCGACTTCCTTGTTTCTCAGCTAACAAACGTGACGGTTAAGGATCTGAACTGGGACCACTTCGTGAGAGAGACTATCTTTTATTCCCACACTGCCTAGTGGCACAACTGAAGTTGGATCACTGATGCACTTCTTCAATATTGACACATGGAAGACTGGGTGCGCAAATGTTAACTCTGGAGGTAACTCTAACTCATATGCCACACTGCCACTTTGCTTCAGAATTCTATAGGGTCCCATATATCTTAGACAAAGTTTTCGTTTCTTCCCAAACCTCAACACCCTTTTCATGGGTGAAATTTTCAGATAAACCCAATCATCCACTGCGAACTCCAACTCTCTTCTCCTCACATCAGCATAGGTTTTTTGTCGGCTTTGCACTGTTTTCAACCTCTCCCTAATTTGCACCTTCTGCATAGCTTCATGAACTGAGTTTGGTTCTATTAGGGTAGCTTCACCAACCTCAAACCACCGTATAGGAGACCTAAATCTCCTACCATATAATGCCTCAAACGGGGCAATTTGGATATCGGAGTGGTAGCTGTTTTTGTACGCAAACTCGAGGAGAGGTAGATTATCATCCCAACTGCCTTTGAAATCGATCACACACACTCTCAGCATATCTTCCAAGGTCTGGATAGTCCACTTAGCTTTTCCATCTATCTGCGGGTGAAAAGTTGTGGTGAGCTTGATCTGGGTACTGAGTCCTTTCTGAAATGACTTCCAAAAATACAAGGTGAACTGGGTACCTCTATCTAAAATAATGGATAAGGGAACCCCATGCAATCTAACTAACTCCCGGATATAAATCCTAGCATAATCCTCAACCGAGTCTGTAGTTTTTACTGGGAGGAAATGTGTTGACTTGGCCATCCGGTCTACTATCACCCAGATTGAGTCATGTCGCCGACAAGTACGAGGTAGACCTGTAATAAAGTCCATATTTACTTCTTCCCACTTTCATGTGGGTAGGCTGATATCCTGGGTCATACCCCTAGGTCTCTAATGTTCCACCTTAACCTGCTGACAGTTCGGACACTTAGCCACAAATTCTACTATGTCTCTTTTCATTCCATTCCACTAGTAATATCCCATAGATAATGGTAGATCTTAGTGGCACCTAGGTGGATAAAATATCTCGAACTATGCGCTTCAGCCAGTATCTTCTTTCTCAAGTCACCTACATCCGGTACACACAACCTACCCTGGTAATGGAGTACACCATCTCTCCCTTTGGAGAAAGCCTCTACTTCTTTTCTGAGAACTCCTTCCTTTAGCTTAAGCAGTATGGGATCTTCATCCTGCCTTGACTTAACTTCGATGACTAACGAGGAATCTGATCCACTCTATACTACTACTCCGCCCTCAGCTGAATTAACCAACTGCACTCCTAACTGAGCTAACCTGTGAATATCCTTTGCTAGTTCCTTTTTGCTCTCTTCAGCATGAGACATGCTCCCCATAGATATCCTGCTTAGGGCATCAGCCACCACATTGGCTTTGGTAGGGTGGTACAACACACTCATGTCATAGTCCTTCAATAACTCCACCCACCTTCTTTGAAAAAGATTTAAATCTTTATGACTGAACATATACTGAAGGCTCTTGTGATTGGTGAAAACATCCACGTGAGCCCCGAAAAGTTAATGCCTCCATATTTTCAATGCAAACACCACTGCTGCCAACTCAAGGTCATGAATCAGACAGTTCTTTTCATGAACCTTGATCTTTTTGGAGGCGTAAGCTATCCTTGTCTCATTGCATTAGAACGCAACCAAGTCCAACTCTGGGAGCGTCACAATACACCACGAACCCATCTGTTCCTTATGGAAATCTTAACACTGGAGCGGTAATGAGTCAAGTCTTCAAATCCTGGAAGCTCTTCTCACAAGCATCTGACCACTGAAATTTCACCTTTTCCTGAGTCAACCTAGTCATAGGAGATGCAATGAAGGAAAAGCCTTCCACAAAATGTCGGTAATAATCGGCTAGACCCAAAAACTTCTGATTTTGGTTGGAGAAGTAGCTCTTGGCTAGTCTTTCACCGCTGCTATCTTTTGAGGATCTACCTGAATACCCTCACCCGAGACCACGTGACCAAGCAAAGTCACAAACTTCAACCAAAATTCACATTTGCTGAACTTAGCGAACAACTGACTGTCTCTAAGCATCTGTAGTACTATCCTCAAATGGTTAGCATGTTGTTCCTTGCTTCTGGAGTGTACTAGAATGTTATTAATAAATACAATGAAGAACGTGTCTAAATATGGCTTGAAAACTCTATTCATCAGGTCTATGAAATTTGCGGGGGCATTAGTTAGTCCGAAGGACATAACCACGAATTCGTAGTAACCACACCGAATATTGAAAGCTTTTTTCGATATATCACATTCTCTGACCCTTAGCTGATGGTACCCCGAACTGAGATCTACCTTGGAGAAACAACTCGCTCCTTGAAGCTGATCGAACAAGTCGTCAATCCTGGGTAGGGGATACCTGTTCTTAACTGTGACCTTATTCAACTAATAGTAGTCGATACACATGCTGAGAGTATCGTCTTTCTTTCACATGAATAATACTGGAGCACCCCATGGAGAGATGCTGGGACTGATGAAACCTTTATTAAGGAGGTCTTTTAGCTGCTCCTTCAACTCTTTAAGCTCAGTTGGAGCCATTCTATATGGAGGGATGGAGATGGGCTGAGTGTCTGGAAGACGGTCTATGCCAAAGTCTATTTCCCGCTCAGGAGGGACTCTGGGAAGATCTTCGGTAAACACATCAAGGAACTCACTGACAACTGGAACTGATTGGATAGTTGGGGTCTCAGAGCTGGAATCTTTGACCTGAACTAGATGATAAATGCACCCTTTAAAATTAAGCCTTTTGTCCTTAAGGTAGGAAATAAACCGACCCTTAGGCGCTGAACTACTGCCCATCCACTCTAAAACTAGCTCATTAGAGAACTGAAATCTTACGACTCTAGTTCTGCAGTCGACTAAGGCATAATTGAAGTGTAACCAATCCATGGGAAGAATGAGGTTGAAATCAACCATGTCTAACTCTATGAGATCAATTGGAATGACCTTATTCAAGATTGATACTAGGCAGTTTTTATACACTCGGCTGCCTCTAACTGAATCACCAACTAGGGTAGAGATTGAGAATGATTCTGAGAGGATTTCTAGACTGATATCAAACTAGAAAGTTGCATAGTGAGTTATGAATGATAGTGTGGCTCCTGGATCTAGTAGGGCATACGCATGTTGATGGAAAATACGTAACATACCCGTAACCACATCAGGTGAGCTCCCCTGATCTTGAAGAGAGGTAAAAGCATAAAAACAGTTTTAGCGATGGCCGTCATCTGTACCTGAAGTGTTGGCTTGCTGAGCTAGTCGGCCTGCTGGAGCTGCTGAAGCCGTGGATTGTGATCTCCCCCATCCTGCTGACGGGTATTCTCTGAGCCGGTGACCTAACTGTCCACACCCAAAGCAACCCTCTATGCCTTGAAGGCATTCCCCTGGATGGTTATTTCCACACTTAGGGCAAGCTGGTTAGCAGTTGCTGGCGCTGTGACTCTGGGACAGTGAGCCAGATGCTCCACCCCTCCGATCCGTGCGGGATCGAAAAGTAGGGGTGTTGGCTGAGGTGGGTGTTGGAGACCTCTGCTGCGGGCTGTTGCTGTTGTAGGCGGCTGCTGCTGTTGTAGGCAGCTACTACCGCCAGAACTCTGGTGGCCATAATTTGATTGGCCAGTCCTCGCCCGATTATTCTCCCGCTCCATGTTTTTCAGCTTTTCTGCCTCAATCTGCTGGGCATGCAAGATTAGGCTGGAGAGGTCAATATCTTTGATAAGCGTTGCAGTCCTGCACTCCTTAAGGACCAAGTTCGATACTTCGTTGATGAACTTCAAAATGCGAGCCCTTGGCTCAGCTACCATTTTCGAAGCATATTTCGACAACCATGTGAACTCCAGTGCATACTCTTCCACTGTCCTGTTGTCTTGTTTCAAATTCATAAATTATGCCACCTTAGCCTCCTTGAGCTCCCGGGGGAAGAATCTATCTAGGAAGGTTGTTGTGAACTCCTCCCACTCCACCGGTTCCGCTCCCGCTGGTCTCCCTTCTTTTCACTGATTGTACCAAATCTGGGCTACCCCTTTCAACTGGTAGGTAGCCAGGTCAGCATTCTCAATGGAGCTAACACCCATAATGCGGGTGATATTCCAAACCTCATTCGCGAACTCCTGTGGGTCCTCTCCCACCTTAGATCCATGGAAGGTTGGAGGGTTTATCTGGGTGAAGTCCCGAACTCTAGTAGCTTCTTCAGACCCATTTGTGTTAATCGAAACCACCTATTGGTTCACCTGGTTCGTGACTGTCTATGCCAGCAGCTGGATTGCCGCTCTAAACTCTGCTGAGGACACTGGGTCGTCCTGAGGGACTGCTGGAGCTAGTGGGGCAGGTTGGTTAGCGTTGCCAGCTCTTCTTCTCTTACCGCATCTTAGAGGCATGATTTCACTAAAATAAAATAGAGAACGAGTTAGGAGAACATTTCTAGAATTGAACTTCAACGCACGATAAAGAGTATAACAAAAGGGAGTTTTCCTAATAACTCTCGTAGACTCCCCGTCATAAGTGTGGCGCACTTCACACCCATGAAAAGGACTCTACTTGATGCAGCTTTCAGACATCCTAGGATACTCTAAACCTAGTGCTCTAATACCAGGTTTGTCATGACCCAATTCTATACCCTAGATGAGACACAATACTTGGAGTCACAAGTAACCCCACGTCAACCCATGGTCTATTATAACACTGGTAATCTGAGTAAATCATAGCAGAAGCTTAAATAAATAAACCATTTATGAAAAACTGAATAATAAAAGCTTTTACATTTGAAGAAAAACTGAAAGTATGAATCTATGTCTGAAAACCATCTATATCTGATGAGTTGCTGGGACAAGCTCCCAGCTAATTCTAAAGTCTAACTGTATGGAAACAACTGAAGAAAATGAACATCGTCCTCGAAGTATGAGGACTCACCACTGGTACAATTGATATCACCCAGAGAAGATCTGCTAATGGTGCTAAGATTGAGAACCTGCGGCTGTATCATAATATGATATAGCATAGAAAGTATGCGTCAGTACATTGAATATACTGTGTAAGTGGGAGACAACATAACATAAAGGATTAAATAACCGAACTGTAATGACATGCAATGACCAACTGAAATACTAAAACTGAATAAACTGAAATATACTGAAATGGTCAAAATGACCCTGTCTGATGATCATAGACATGCCCTGAATTTGAGATACTAATATGAACTAACTATATTGAACTAAACAGAACTAAGTAAACTAAAACTCTTTTGAGTTGAGCTAAACTGAGACTGTGCTAACTAGTGGGAGAGTCTATAATCAACATATAACCGCGTGAGCTAGACGTGGAGTCCGATGTATACACCCCATCGGTAGGACTCAATATACCTTGCCAGGGCATGAACTTGGTGATAACAAGTCTGGGGCTATATGGACAATAAAACAAACTATGGTGGCAACGTAGTTTTGGGAACCTAGGTGCGCTGGAACTTCGGTCCGCTCGGTGCTAAGTCCTACTCCCACTGGATAGTCCTAAACTGACTACTAAGCTGATAGCTCGAAACTAGGGTCCAATACTATCACATCCCGCCTTGGGGGGGGGGGGGTATGACTGGCACCTGGTGCCCTACTAGGACCTGAACTGCTGGATTACTAAGCCTGGGCACATCTGGTGCCTGGCTGGCTCTAACTCACATTTCTGGAAACAAAGGGCTATATAACGGCTGTAAACACAGCCCCGGGCCCATTGGCCTATAGCCTCCTGTACCTGTTATAACAGCTGAAGAGAACATGCAACTATAGGGAAACCTATGCGGGCCGACAAGGCCACCATGCTGTCTAGTTATCTATAACTCAATCATGAAGTACTGGATAGCTACGTGACCGGCAAGGTCACCACTACTGACGAACTATGGCCCCACACGGCCAACATAAAAGAAACATAAGAACTAACAGCTAAACAACTGCACGGCCTCACACGATCGGCTCATCTAACCACAGGGGAATATACAGACTGCAAGCCTCTAGGAATAACAGTAGAAATGATCGGGACAGGGCCCCGACCTACCCGTACTATACAACAAAAGAAAATGAAATACACCTCTGGAATTCAGTCTCCGGATTACAGGAGCTGAATACTCGATCGCTGATAGGAATCACGTAGTATCGCTTGCTCGTCTATGAGTACATGCAGGCAAGTAATGCAGCGCCCCACCGGGCGTCAGTACCGCTGGTACTGAGTATGTAAAGCAATAACTGTAAGAAATATCTGAAAACAACATTATAACTGATGAAACTGAAGTAGGAAGGAATAGATTAACTGTCTGATAATGTAAGTCACACCTTCTCTTAATTATACTGGAAGGAGTGGGAGTCATACCTGGAGATTTATCGTTCTACTGTCGATCTACTCGTATCTATTATAACACGACACAAAATATCATAACATACATAGCACACACAAACCTTACCCGGCCCCTATAAGCCGGGAGGTACAACCAACACGCAATCTATACCCCTACCCCGGTCGTCCCGTCTCCTATAATAACTGTAAGCATCCTGCCGGTCCCCTGGGTATGCACTTGGGCTCGCTGAGCCCCTGACTATAACTGTACCTGAGTCCGGAGGACTCTTGAATCAACACCCTGGGCGTATCCGCTCGACGGGGGTGTATAAGGGCCGACCAAGGCACAATATGGGGTAAACTGGCATCCCATCTTCGTCCCCTGTGGGATGCCATGCCACTCCATAGAGCGACGTATCCTCGTCCTCTGGCGGACGAGTCGATACAGCTATTAACCCTGGGGCGGTCATGGATGCTAGGTAATCCAACCCCAAACAATACAACAGTCTCAACTAGTAATACTATCTGCATATACCACATACTGAAGCTAACGATAATAAAGTGTTTGTACATACCGCATGCTGAACTAGCGATAGTGATATGTACGTATTTAATACATGCTGAGACTGATCATAGTATATATATATATATAAATATAATCTTCTGCCATACTGTACTGAGTCTAATGCTGAACATGATATAGTATTTCTGCTGAAAACTATGCTGTATACTGAGTTTCTATAGTAACATGATTTACTATTCCTAACATGCTTTCCAACTTCATTTTAACTTCTCATTCTATTTCTGAGATGTCTTACAGGTATTACATCACTTTACTGGGTTTCAACTAAATGCAATGATATCCTAACATTCTGTGTCACATCACATACTGAGCATGCTGTGCAGTTCCTAACACTTATATTAGAATCTATATCGTGCTAGCAAGTCTCGCGCTGATCATAACATGACGTTCTAATATCGTACCATCATTCATAGTAAACATCATACATGGCTTCTGAATATTCTACTGGCCTTTAAATTACTGTACTGTACCAAGATTACTAACTTGCCGAGGAAACTAACTTTACATACCTTATCCTCGAACTATCCGGCTGTCGGACGAGGCTCGCCGAGTACTTCAACTATTTTCTCCCAACTGCATTCATAAATGTGTCAATTAATACTAAATACAGCTTTATTGTAAAGAGCAACGTCACTTTCGATATAGTTTATAGCCTAAACTTAGGCTTATCGAAAGACGGTCGAAAACTCGCTATTTCCCAGCGGTCCAGAAGGGAGAAATATTCACTTCACAGCTAGGAACACATAGACACTAATTTAGAACAATTCCACTTACCCTAGCTCGGTAGCTCGACGATTCGTCGGCCGTATTTCACGAAACTAAATTCGTAGGAATGCTCTCTGCTGCTAAATACCTCGGTATCTGTGGTTAATTTGAGTTTGGACAACGTTTAGCAGTGTAATCGGACGAAAATTATATTATTTCTTCGTTCCTTTTTCCTTCTCTGCCGGCTTGCTCTGTTTCCTAGAAATTTATAAGTGTTTTAATCATTTAAAACCGAAGTGGGGATTTATATACTTGGGCCTGGACAAGGCCAACGTGTCACGGAGCCAACGCGGAGGCTCCACCTCCGTGACACGCTGCCATCGCGGAGGGGCTCTGCTTCGGCTCCTTCCGTGATGGTTCGACAGGTTTCTCGTCCGATCTTTTCCTGGGCCTTTCCTTAGCACGTATGGCTTTCAAATATGCTTAACCAACGTGCGAATAGATCATTTAGGTGACGGAAATTCTACGGGGTATAACATTCTCCCCCCCTTAAGAACATTCGTCCTCGAATGTACACTGCTATCTGGAGGACTACTTAACTTACTTTCTAGAAAAATTTTGGCAGAGTTTCCCCTGTAATATGGACTATAGCAGAAAACCTGAAATGCAGAAAAGTCCAACACAGGCACTGCACGTAATATTTTAAGATCCATTGGATAACTAAGTATCAATCTTTCTCATTCACACACATACAACTATAAGGTACTGTATAAGTAATAATACGGACATACCTGTCGCCTGACTAGGCCTGAAATAGGTGAGGGTATCTGGCTTTCATATCTTCTTCAGCTTCCCACGTCATTTCCTCACGGTTCCTATTACGCCACAATACTTTGACAGACGCAACATCTTTAGTCCTCAACCTGCGAATCTGTCTGTCTAAAATAGCTACTGGAACCTCTTCATATGCTAACTTTTCTGTGACCTGGACGTCCTGAACTGGAACTACTGTAGAAGGGTCCCCTACAAACTTTCTCAACATAGAAACATGGAATACTGGGTGAACAGATGCTAACTCTGGAGGCAAGTTCAATTCGTATGCAACTCGGCCTATTCTTCGCCGAATCTGATATGGCCCAATGAATCTCGGGCTAAGCTCGCCTTTCTTGCCAAATCTCATTACCCCTTTCATCGGAGACACTTTCAGATATACCCAGTCATTTACTGCAAATTCTAGATTTCTGCGCCGCACATCTGCATAAGACTTCTGGCGGCTCTGAGCAGTCAGTAAACGTTCTCGGATAAGCTTTATCTTGTCCTCTGACTGCCGAACAATGTCTGGGCCAACCAATGCTGATTCTCCTATTTCAAACCAACCAATCGGCGATCTACATTTTCGCCCGTATAATGCCTCGAAAGGCGCCATCTGGATGGATGAATGATAGCTATTATTATAAGCAAATTCAATTAACGAAAGATGCTCATCCCAGCTACCCCCGAAATCTAGCACACACGCTCGTAGCATATCTTCGAGCGTCTGAATTGTACGTTCAGCCTGCCCATCTGTCTGAGGATGGAATGCTGTGCTCACGTTAATCTGCGTTCCCAAACCTTTCTGAAACGACTGCCAGAATCTAGCTGTGAACTGTGCTCCCCTATCTGAAATGATGGATACCGGCACTCCATGCAATCTAACTATTTCTCTGATATATAATTCGGCATAGTCCTCAGCCGAGAAGGTAGCCTTCACTAGCAGGAAATGAGCTGATTTTGTTAGCCTGTCAACTATTACCCAGATGGAATCATTTCTGCGTCTGGTACGGGGTAACCCTGTTACAAAATCCATGTTTATCGCTTCCCATTTCCAAATAGGCACCGTTATATCTTGTGTCAAACCGCCCGGTTTCTAGTGCTCTGCTTTCACCTGCTGACAGTTAGAACATGTAGATACAAATTCAGCTATCTCAGCTTTCATACCTGGCCACCAGTAAATGTCTCTGATGTCGTGGTACATCTTCGTTGCTCCTGGATGGAGGGAATAGCGAGCGTAATGTACCTCGTGCATGATCCGCCCGCGAAGCCCTGAAATATTTGGGACACAGAGGCGGCCCTTACAGCGTAGCACATCATCCTCAGTTATCTGAAAATCTGACTCCTTGCCTCTCTGAATTCTATCTCTGAGCTGAATTAAATCAGGGTCCTCGTACTGTCGTTCTTTTACCTCTGTAACTAATGATGACAATGCAGAATTCTAAATTACTACTCTATTATTTTCTGTTTCCATTACTCGAACGGCTAACCCAGCTACCTGATGAATTTCTTGGCTAACTTCCGTTTCTCAGGTCGCAAATACGCCAAACTCCCCATTGACTTACGGCTCAGGACATCTGCTACAACATTAGCTTTTCTCGAGTGATACAGAATATTTACATCATAATCTTTTAATAGCTCCAACCAGCGGCATTGCCGTAGATTCAACTCCCTCTGAGTGAAGATGTACTGTAGGCTCTTATGATCTGTGTAAATATCAACATGGACGCCGTACAGGTAATGCCTCCATATCTTTAAGGCGTGGATTACTGCGGCCAATTCCAGGTCGTGGGTAGGGTAATTCTTTTCATGTTTCCTCAGCTTTCTGGAAGCATATGCAATTACTCTACCATGCTGCATCAACACACAACCTAACCCGACGCCTGACGCGTCGCAATAGACTGAACAACCTTCTGTGCCTTCCGGCAATACCAATACTGGGGCGGAGGTTAATCTGTCTTTCAGTTCCTGGAAGCTCTGCTCACATGCCTCTGTCCATTGAAACTTTGCTGCTTTCTGTGTCAATTTGGTTAGGGGTGCCGCAATAGTCGAGAACCCTTCAACGAACCTCCTGTAATATCCTGCCAACCCCAGAAAGCTACGGACTTCAGTCGGAGTGGTAGGCCTAGGCCATGACTTAACTGCTTCTATTTTCTGCTTGTCTACCTGGATACCAGCATCCGACACGATATGCCCTAAAAAAGCCACTGAGTTAAGCCAGAATTCACACTTAGAAAATTTAGCATACAACTGAAGATCCCTGAGAATCTGGAGCACTGTCCGCAAATGAGTCCGGTGATCTGCTTCAGAGCGAGAATACACCAGAATGTCATCAATGAATACTATCACGAACAAGTCCAGGAAAGGTCTGAAAATACTGTTCATCAGGTCCATGAAGACTGCCGGGGCATTCGTTAACCCGAAGGACATGACTAGAAATTCAAAATGTCCATATCGGGTCCTGAACGCTGTCTTAGGAATATCTCTCTCACATACTCGGACCTGGTGATATCCGGATCGCAAGTCAATCTTAGAAAAGTATCTGGCTCCCTGCAACTGATCAAATAAGTCATCAATTCTGGGGAGCGGGTACTTGTTCTTTATTGTAACTTTATTTAACTGTCGATAATCTATACACATTCGGAGCGAGCCATCTTTCTTCCTTACAAATAAAACTGGCGCACCCCACGGTGAAGTACTCGGCCTGATGAAACCTTTATCCAACAAATCTTTCAACTGCTCCTTTAATTCTCCGAGTTCTGCAGGAGCCATGCGGTAAGGAGGAATCGATATCGGTTGAGTGCCTGGTAACAAGTCAATAGCAAAGTCTATTTCCCTTTCTGGGGGAATACCAGGTAACTCATCCGGAAACACATCAGGAAATTCATTCACTACCGGAACAGACTGGAGTGTCGAAGATTCTGCTCGGACATCCTGAACTCTGACCAGGTGGTAGATGCATCCCTTAGATATCAATTTTCTCGCCTAAAGGTAGGAAATAAACCTACCTTTTGGCGTAACGGTGCTGCCCTTCCACTCTCGCACTGCTTCTCCTGGGAAGTGGAATCAGACCGTCTTGGTCCAACATTCAACGTTGGCAAAACACGGTACTAACCAATCCATACCCATTATGGCATCGAAGTCTATCATTTCTAACTCGACCAGATCTACTGTGGTCTGACGGTCAGCAACCTCTACTGTACACCCGCGGTAGATTCGGCTAGCTGTGATAGAGTCACCGACGGGCGTGGATACTAAAAAGGGCTGCTGCAATAATTCTGGTGCAATACTAAACTTTCGTGCCACAAATGGAGTAATGTAGGACAAAGTAGACCCTGGATCAATCAACACATAAGCAGGGTATGAGCAGATAGTTAGCATACCTGTCACAACATCAGGTGACGCTTCTGAATCTTGCCTCCCTGGTAAAGCATATGTGTTGCTTGGACCCGCACCTGTACTGGAGGCCCCTGATCTGCCCCGACCCCTGCCTGCTGAAACTGAGGGCCTGCGCCCAGTCGAGGATGCTGTGGCTCGTGACCCTGCAGATGCCCTATCCTGTCTATCTCAGTCCTCTCAGCCTCTGGCTGGGAAATCTCTCATCAAATGGCCTTCTTGGCCACAAATATAACATGCGGTGGAACCATACCTGCATGCTCCAGGATGGCGTCGACTGCATATAGGGAAAAGTGGTAGGGTATACCTACTCTGCTCCGCCCTCCTCTGTAATGGTGAATCTGCCATCTGCGAGCCTCTACCAGTCTCTGACTGCCCCCTGCGGCTGAATCTACCCCCCTGCGACTGTGGCGGAGGCGGGGGTCTGGGCGGCCTGTCTAACAATCGTGGCCTGGCTCCTCCCCGGGCCTCCCTCTGTAACTCAACTGGCCTGTCCCGGCGACGCTGTTCCTGATTAACCCTTCTAATCTCCCGATGTCGCTGTCTAATGCCCTCAATATTCTGGGCAAAAGCCTGAATTCGAGCAATGTCCATGTCCTCTCGCAGTGTGGCCGTAATACAAGTCTCAACATATTCTGGATTCAACCCCATGATAAAGTGGTGTACTCTGGATGCCATGGTATCAACAAAGGCCGGTGCATATCGAACTAAAGAATCAAACCGCAAGGAATATTCCCGAACACTCATGGCCCCCTGCTCCAGATGTAGGAACTGTTCTACCCGGGCTTGTCGAATCTCCCGTGGCAAATAGTGATCCAGAAAAGCTCCTGAAAAGCTAGACCAGATCGGAGGGGAAACGTCTCTCCCTCGGGATCTTTCCCAGCTTTCATACCACAACACGGCGATGTCCCGTAACCGAAATGCTGCCAATTCAACTGATTCTGTAGGCGTGGCATGCATAACCCTGAAGATTCTCTGTATTTGATCCAGAAAATCCTGAGGGTCCTCTGTCTGGTCCGTACCTGTAAACTGTGGTGGATTCAGAGCTAAGAACTCTCGGACCCTCGAACTACCGGGCCCTCTTGATGACTCCGCAACTGTAGACGGCATTGGCTGACACTGAGCAGCCATCATCTGTGCTAACATAAATACAACACTCCTAACCTCCTGATCAGAAGGTGTCGGTATAGGGACCGCTGAAGGTAGTGTCTCCCCAAGCGGCTCCTGATGTGGTGGAGACTGCTGAGAAGGCTGGGATGATGCCTCCGTAGTGCCCTCTGATCGGGCTGTTTCTAAACGAGGGTAAGGCATCCTGCCGGTGCCTTCCCCTGCTGCAATATCTAAGCTCAGGCCTGTGATAGGATGTCGCTGGTCTGACATTATCTGTAACCAAAGAATACAGTAAGCTTTTAGGGACTCAACCCTATATTGTACCGCTCTACAGCACGACTGAATAAGAATAAAAGACAACCATCCTATCATGCCTTGCAGCCTCCTACCCATAGTATGTGGTGCACAACACATCCATGGACGGGACTCTACTTAGCACGGCTTGCAGACTCCCTGGGATATGACCGGCTCTGATACCAAGTTTGTCACATCCCGCCTTGGGGGGGGTATGACTGGCACCTGGTGCCCTACTAGGACCTGAACTGCTGGATTACTAAGCCTGGGCACATCTGGTGCCTGGCTGGCTCTAACTCACATTTCTGGAAACAAAGGGCTATATAACGGTTGTAAACACAGCCCCCGGCCCATTGGCCTATAGCCTCCTGTACCTGTAATAACAGCTGACCAGAACATGCAACTATAGGGAAACCTATGCGGGCCGACAAGGCCACCATGCTGTCTAGTTATCTATAACTCAACCATGAAGTACTGGATAGCTACGTGACCGGCAAGGTCACCATTACTGACGAACTATGGCCCCACACGGCCAACATAAAAGAAACATAAGAACTAACAGCTAAACAACTGCACGGCCTCACACGACCGGCTCATCTGACCACAGGGGAATATACAGACTGCAAGTCTCTAGGAATAACAGTAGAAATGATCGGGACAGGGCCCCGACCTACCCGTACTCTACAACAAAAGAAAATGAAATACACCTCTGGAATTCAGTCTCCGGATTACAGGAGCTGAATACTCGATCGCTGACAGGAGTCACGTAGTATCACCTACTCGTCTATGAGTACCTGCAGGCAAGTAATGCAGCGCCCCACCGGGCGTCAGTACCGCTGGTACTGAGTATGTAAAGCAATAACTGTAAGAAATATCTGAAAACAACAATATAACTGATGAAACTGAAGTAGAAAGGAATAGATTAACTGTCTGATAATGTAAGTCATACCTTCTCTTAATTATACTAGAAGGAGTGGGAGTCATACCTGGAGATTTATCGTTCTACTGTCGATCTACTCGTATCTATTATAACACAGCACAACATATCATAACATACATAGCACACACAAACCTTACCCGGCCCCCATAAGCCGGGAGGTACAACCAACACGCAATCTATACCCCTACCCCAGTCGTCCCGTCTCCTATAATAACTGTAAGCATCCTGCCGGTCCCCTAGGTATGCACTTGGGCTCGCTGAGCCCCTGACTATAATTGTACCTGAGTCCGGAGGACTCTTGAATCAACACCCCGGGCGTATCCGCTCGACGGGGGTGTATAAGGGCCGACCAAGGCACAATATGGGGAAAACTGGCATCCCATCTTCGTCCCCTGTGGGACGGCATGCCACTCCGTAGAGCGACGTATCCTCGTCCTCTGGCGGACGAGTCGATACAGCTATTAACCCTGGGGCGGTCATGGATGCTAGGTAATCCAACCCCAAACAATACAACAGTCTCAACTAGTAATACTATCCGCATATACCACATACTGAAGCTAACGATAATAAAGTGTTTGTACATACCGCATGCTGAACTAGCGATAGTGATATGTACGTATTTAATACATGCTGAGACTGATCATAGTATATATATATATAAATAAATATAATCTTCTGCCATACTGTACTAAGTCTAATGCTGAACATGATATAGTATTTCTGCTGAAAACTATGCTGTATACTGAGTTTCTATAGTAACATGATTTACTATTCCTAACATGCTTTCCAACTTCATTTTAACTTATCATTCTATTTCTGAGATGTCTTACAGGTATTACATCGCTTTACTGGGTTTCAACTAAATGCAATGATATCCTAACATTCTGTGTCACATCACATACTGAGCATGTTGTGCAGTTCCTAACACTTATATTAGAATCTATATCGTGCTAGCAAGTCTCGCGCTGATCATAACATGACGTTCTAATATCGTACCATCATTCATAGTAAACATCATACATGGCTTCTGAATATTCTACTGGCCTTTAAATTACTGTACTGTACCAAGATTACTAACTTGCCGAGGAAACTAACTTTACATACCTTATCCTCGAACTATCCGGCTGTCGGACGAGGCTCGCCCAGTACTTCAACTATTTTCTCCCAACTGCATTCATAAATGTGTCAATTAATACTAAATACAGCTTTATTGTAAAGAGCAACGTCACTTTCCATATAGTTTATAGCCTAAACTTAGGCTTATCGAAAGACGGTCGAAAACTCGCTATTTCCCAGCGGTCCAGAAGGGAGAAATATTCACTTCACAGCTAGGAACACATAGACACTAATTTAGAACAATTTCACTTACCCTAGCTCGGTAGCTCGATGATTCGTCGGCCGTATTTCACGAAACTAAATTCGTAGGAATGCTCTCTGCTGCTAAATACCTCGGTATCTGTGGTTAATTTGAGTTTGGACAACGTTTAGCAGCGTAATCGGATGAAAATTATATTATTTCTTCGTTCCTTTTTCCTTCTCTACCGGCTTGCTCTGTTTCCTGGAAATTTATAAGTGTTTTAATCATTTAAAACCGAAGTGGGACTTTATATACTTGGGCCTGGACAAGGCCAACGTGTCACGGAGCCAACGCGGAGGCTCCACCTCCGTGACACGCTGCCATCGCGGAGGGGCTCTGCTTCGGCTCCTTCCGCGATGGTTCGACAGGTTTCTCATCCGATCTTTTCCCGGGCCTTTTCTTAGCACGTATGGCTTTCAAATATGCTTAACCAACGTGTGAATAGATCATTTAGGTGACGGAAATTCTACGGGGTATAACAAATACTATGTCAGGAATACCTATATGGAAGCACCCTGAGAGTCTTATCAAACCGAATTCTGTAACTGGTGTTCTAAGACTGGCCATAGTTGCTTATCTTGAAGCGTCGTAACAGTCCAAAGAACAAACTGAAATCTGAAGCTGGGGGTTCTAACACTTGTCAGAGCTGCTTATCTAGAAGTTTCATAACCGTCTAAAGAACCACTAAAATATGATATCTTATTCTAATGACTAATAACTGGGAGGCACCACTGACACCTTAAGAAAGAACTGTAGTCAAACTGATCAGCTGACATTTCTAGACAATACTGAGTATGCTAATAATCTGATTGAGATTGGACTAACATGAATCTGACTGAGATTTCAACATGTACATATAATATGGGAATCCCAAAACTGATAGAATCAAGCCACAGGGAAAACTAATCCAACATGCAAGATTCTAGTTTACTAAACTGAGAAACTAGTGCTAAATCATTCCACTAGATTCTAGTTCCACAAAATTTCTAGAAATTGGGTATAATAAAGCAACTAATATCATGAATAATATTCCAGTTGGAATCTTAAAGAATTTTGTCTGAAATCTTTCAACATTTCGAATCCACAAGGTTTTATTTGATGGAAGAATTAGAGAAGGGTTTTGGGGACACAAGAGAAGAACAATTCACTTTTTGAATTCCCACATACCTGGTGAAGAATTTCTGAGGAAATCCTTGAGAATTCTGAGAAGAAGTAGTCGAATGCCCTAGCTCTGCTCTATGTTTCCTGACTGTTTCTATGCTTTAGACTTAAGGGAATGAGTGGAATGAAGGAGGAATGTCATTCTACTCTTTTTACTCCATCCCAAACGAGCCCAAAATGACAGGGTTTTAAGATAAAAAGTCTAGGAAGTTATTAAAATAACCTTGGAATCAAATCTGGAAAACTGTGCCCCTCTCCTTAGAGTCAAGTGGCTGAATGCCCCTCTCTAGATAAGAAGCAGACACAATCAGACACAATTTCGCCATTAGTCTAGTTCCTACAGTTTAGTTCAGCTCCCATTGTTGGTGAGTCCTCATCTTCTGAGGATATTTAGTTTATTGCTTAATTTTGTTATTTCAATTTTTATATTTTAGCGAGCTAGTTGGGGATGTTGTCCCATCAGCTTATTAGACAGTAGTACAGGCTTATCAGATATTACGTAGACTATCAGCTTTTTCAAGTATTGACTCTGTGTTATGTTGTTACATTATTCAGACTTTCGCTTATCCATGCTTCATTTATCAGATTCCACTTAATATATGTTCTTTAGTTATTATGTTCATGCCATGGGTCGACCTGGAGCCATTTGTGATTCTATATCCCGTGTCCCGACCCGGGGTCCCAGCTCTAGTCGTGAAAAAATTGGTATCAGAGCCAAGGTTTAGAGTATTCTAGGATATTTGAAAGTCGCGTTGAATAAAGTCTTTTCCATGGGTGTGAACCACCCTATGTATGGGGGAGAGGCTACAAGATGTTTTAGGAAATTTTCCTTTTTTCATTATTTAAGTCGTGCGATAAAGTATCTCACCATCCTTCTAACTCGTGCTATACACATTAGCAGAAATATGTCTCCATGCCAAGTGAATGGAAGAAGGAATTGCAATGGGAATGGCCATGATAATGGCAATGAAGATCATCAGTAAGCCTAGCTAGCACCAGTAGATCCTATGCTCGAGCAGGTCACTCATGCCGAGTTTAGAGTGGTATTTCAGATATTAGCACAAGCGATGACCACTCAGGTTAATCAGCAAGTGGTGGCTCATGTTCCTCAGAGTGGAAACGTAGCGGCGGCTAGAGTTTAGGACTTTCTCAAGATAAATCCACCTGAGTTTCTAGGATTGAAAGTGGACCAGGACCCGCACGAGTTTATTGAGGAGATGTAGAAGATCACCCAGATTATGGGGGTGACTGGAGAGGAGAGTGTGGATTTAGCCTCCTATTAACTGAAGGGGGTTGCTTACATATGGTATCGCTAATGGAAAGATGGTAAGGCAGTGGGAGCAGTTCCCGTGAGTTAGGATAAGTTAGTGACTGCCTTCTTGGATAGGTTCTTCCCTAGAGGGTTGAGGGAGGCGAAGGCAACAAAATTCATCAACTTTAAGCAATACTGTCCAAGAGTATGCCTTGGAGTTTACCCGGCTATCCAAGTATGTGCTGGAGATAGTTGCGGATCAGAGGGCTCGTATGAGCAGATTTATTAATGAAGTATCAGACTCGTTAGTTAAGGAGTGTCGGACTGCTATGCAGAATAGTGATCTAGACTTCTCACGATTGGTTATATATGCCCAAAAGATAGAGGAAAATCAGATGAGGGAGAAGGACAGAGACGCCAAGAGGGCCAGGATAGGGAGTTATAGACAGTTTAAATAGAGCTCCGGTAAAGGACACTTTCAGCAGTCCCAGCAGAGGTTATCATCCCCAGTGTCATCATCAGCCAGTGTTCTTTCTAGACTGAGACTGGATCAGAGGGGTGGGGCATTAGGCTCTAGAGGTCAGGGGAGCAGGTCAGGAGAGACCAGCATTCCACCTTGGGGCAAGTGTGGTAGGAAGCACCCCGAAGAGTGCCTAGCGGGTGTTTCGATTGTGGGAAGCCTATTCATCTGCTCAGAGACTACCCTTCATCCAGACAGGGCCCTAATAGAGGTCGTGACCCAGCCACCAATTCAATATATCCACAAGCATGCTTAGTTCAGCAGGGTGCATCCACTAATGCAGGTGGTGATCAGCATCAAAATAAATTTTATGCCCTTTCATCTCGTCAGGAGAAGGAGGTATTTCCAGATTTGGTCAATAGTATGTTACGAGTATTCCATCTTTATATATACACATTGTTAGATCCAAGGGATACCTTATCTTTTGTGACTCACTATGTTGCTACTAGTTTTGGAGTCAGTCCCGAGACCCTATCAAAACCCTTCTTAGTCTCTACTCCAGTTGGTTACTCCGTTATAGCTCAACTGGTATACAGAAATTGCCCTGTCATAGTCATTTAGAAAGTCACCTTAGCCGATCTAGTAGAGTTAGACATGATCAATTTTGATGTTATCTTTAGTATGGATTGGTTGCATGCATGTTACGCCTCAATGAATTGTAGAACTTGTATGGTAGAGTTCCGATTTCCAAGTGAGCCAGTCCTAGAATGGAAGGTTAGTTCAGTTGTGCTTATAGGTCATTTTGTTTCCTATCTTAAGGATAGGAAGATAATTTCTAAAGGTTGTGTGTACCATCTAGTTGGGGTTAAGGATGTGATGTCCCAGACCCTAACAGTTAGTTCCTATAGTGTGCAAGTATCTAGAGGTGTTTCCCAATGATCTATTAGGAGACCCTCTCAAGTAGGATATTGAATTTGGTGTTAACCTTGTCCGTGATTCTCAACCTATATTTATTCCTCCTTACATAATGGCTCCATCCGAGCTAAAGGAGTTGAAAGGGTAGCTGAAATATCTCCTATATAAGGCTTTCATCTCTCCTATATAAGGGTTTCATCATGCCTAGTAGATCCCCGTGGGGTGCACCAGTTCTCTTTGTTCAAAAGAAGGATGGTTCGCGTAGAATGTGCATTGATTATTGACAGTTGAACAAGGTCACAATCAAGAAAAAGTAACCACTCCCTAGGATTGATGACTTGTTTGACCAACTTTAGGGTGCTAAGTGCTTCTGAAAGATAAACCACAAATCTGGCTATCATCAGCTTAGAGTTAGGGAGACTGACATTCCGAAGACAACCTTCAGGACTCGGTATGATCACTATGAGTTTGTAGTTATGTACTTTGGACTAACTAATTCTCCTGCAGCTTTCATGGATTTGATGAACAAGGTGTTCAAGCCGTATTTGGATATGTTCATGATTATATTCATAGATGATATTCTCATTTACTCACCGAGCGAGGAGGAGCATGTTCCTCATTTGAGAATTATGCTACAGACTCTCAAGGATCTCTAGATGTTTGCTAAATTTAGAAAGTCTAAGTTTTGGTTGTAACTTAGTAGCATTTTTGGGTCATGTGGTGTCAGGGGAGGGTGTGCAGGTGGACTCTTAGAAGATAGATGCGGTAAAGAATTGACCTTGACCAGTTAGTCCTTCAGATATCAGGAGCTTCTTGGGTTTAGCTGGCTACTACAGGAGGTTTGTTGAAGGAGTTTAATCCATTACAACACCATTGACTATGTTGACCCAAAAGAAGTTCAAATTTTAGAGGTCGAATGCCTGTGAGAAGAGTTTTCAGGAGTTAAAGACTCGACTCACTTCAGCCTCAATATTGACTCTACTAGAGGACACATATGGATTCGTTGTGTATAGTGATTCCTTCAGGGTTGGTCTTGGTAGTGTATTGATGCAGTATGGTAAGGTCATTGCATATGTCTCTAGACAACTTAACACTTAGAAGAAAAATTACTCAACACATGACCTAGAATTGGCAGCGGTGGTGTTTGCATTTAAGATTTGGAGGCACTACTTGTATGGGGTGCATGTGGATGTGATGGATCATAAGAGCCTACAATACGTGTTCACTCAGAAGGACTTGAACTTACATCAAAGGAGGTGGTTAGAGCTTCTCAAGAACTATAATCTGAGTGATTATATTATCTGGGCAAGGACAATATAGTGGCGGATGCTCTTAGTAGGTTGTCCATGGAGAGTGTGTCTCACGTTGAGGAGGGAAGGAAGGAGTTGGTGAAAGAGGTGCATCGGCTTGCTCGTTTAAGAGTTCGCCTTGTTGATCGACAGATGGTGGTGTCATTGTTCAGAATGGGTCAGAATCTTCATTGGTCACTGAGGTCAAGGCCAGACAAGAAGAGGATCCTATCTTGGTAAAACTGAAGAAAGTAGTTCAAATCAGAAGGTGGAGGTCTTTTCCCAATGGGGAGATGGTGTACTTCATTATCAGGGTCATTTATGTGTTCCGAGTGTTGATGACTTGAGAGAGAGGATATTGGGTGAGGCTCATGGCTCTCTATATTCCACCCATCCAGTTGCCACCAAGATGTACTGTGACCTATAAAAAGTATATTCATGGAACGACATGAACAAGGACATAACAGAGTTTGTGGCTAAGTATCCAAACTGTCAACAGGTGAAAGTCGAGCATCAGAGACCTAGATGTATGCTACAAGTCATTAGTATCCCTACTTAGAAGTAGGAATAGATCAATATGGACTTCATTACAGGGTTGCCTTATACATACTGACAGTATGACTCTATGTGGGTGGTTGTAGACAGATTGACTAAGACAGCACATTTCCTAACGGTCAAAACTACCGATTTAGCTGAGGACCATGCTAGTTTATATATTCGAGAGTTAGTTCGGTTAGATGGAGTACCCTTGTCCATCATTTCAGATAGAGGTACTCAGTTTACCTCATAGTTTTAGAGATCGTTCCAAAAGGGACTTGGTACTCAGGTCATGCTAGCATGACTTTTCACCCACAGACAGCTGGTCAGGCTGAGCGGACTATTCAAACTCTTGAGGATATGTTGAGAGCGTGTATGGTTTACTTCAAGGGTAGTTGGGATGATCATTTGCATCTCATCGTGTTTTCTTACAATAACAGTTACCACTCAGCATCCAGATGGCTCCGTTTGAGACTCTCTATGGGCAGAGGTGTATATCGCCTTTTGGTTGGTTTGAAGTAGGTGAAGCTATGTTGATAGGGTCAGATTCAATTCATGAGGACGTGGAGAAAGTTAAGCTTATTAGGGAAAAGTGAAAAACAGCTCAGAATCATTAGAAGTCATAAGCAGATGTTAGGCGGAGATAGCTTGAGTTCGAGGTTGATGATTCGGTATTTTCTGAAGATTTCTCCCATGAAGGGAGTAATGAGGTTCCGGAAGAAAGGAAAACTTAGTCCATGGTGTGTTGGTTCTTATAATATCATGAGGCGAGTCGGCAAAGTGGCTAATGAGTTGGAGTTACCAGCGGAGTTAACTTCAATACATCCAGTTTTTCATGTATCACTATTGAAGACGTGCATTGGTGACTCAGCCTTGGTTGTTCCGATGGAGAGAATAGGTGTGAAGGATAGCCTTACCTATGAGGAGGCCCTAGTTGAGATCCTTGATCGTCAGGTTCGAAAGTTTAGAAACAATGAAGTAGTTTTAGTGAAAGTCTTATGGAGGAATCAACATGTTGAGGGAGCTACATGGGAGGTCGAAGTAGATATGATGGATTGATACCTACATCTTTTCTGTTCCAACTCTGTTTCAGCATGAGGTATCAATTTCCTCCTTAGTACTCTATTCAGTTTCATGTACAGTTTATGCATCTCAGTTCCTTTCATGTTTTAGAATGTATGTATGTTTTATGAATTAAGTTCATTCATGTATCTCAGTCCGGAGTCAGTCACTCCGTCAGTTTTCTGCTTCAGATAATCAGGATTCGGAATTTCAATTTTTTCCCCAGCCTTTCAGTATACTTAACCCATATTGGAGGACGAATGTTTCCAAAGGGGAGATATTGTAATACCTCAAAAGTTTCTAATACTAGAACTGGGATTAGAAATGTGATCAGTAGAAAAAAGTTTGAAAAATGACTCAGGACGACTCATTGTATGAGTCATGGTGAGAAGCAATGAGTCATAGAATCAATCGAGGTTAGCATCTGCTGAAGAATGTCCAGTAATGATGAGTTAAGGTATGACTAGTAGGTCCATGCAACGGGTTGTGGTAAGTAGTCATTGGTTGGTTCAGGAGTGTCAAGGTTGGAAGGTAAGGGTCATAGTATGACTCTTTGTGGTGAACAACAAGTCGTGGCTTGCACTCGTGGGAAAGGGGCAGAGGAATTGGAAGCAATGACAATGGATAGGTCCAATGACCCATCGTTTGGTGGTATTATTCCTTATTTGACCTGTGGTGGAGATTTCAAAAGCCATATTTATGGAGCCAGTGGTGATGATGAAAGGATACAATTGGTCGTTGTGTCAAGTGACGACCCATCTTGTCGAGTCATCGTTTGAAGGCCTGAGAACTGAGAAAATTTGGAAGGAAATAATGAGCAATACCACAAGTCTTGGTATCGAAGGACAACCCATGGTGTAACTCATAGCACCTGGCAGTGTGACTTTTCCTGTGAAATTAGTAAGGGTATTTTCATAATTTATAAGATCTTAAGTCCTAAACTACATCATTTTAAGCTCTGAAGGAAGTGTATTAAGGCAGTTTAATCTATACTAATTCATTCAATTCTCATGCATGCAAGTTTAGAAGTTTCCCTTTGATGATCAAGCTCGAACCCTATCAATTCTTCTCCAATTCTTTTGGGCTTTCAAAGTCAGGTTGAGATTTAGCTTACCCAGGTATGCAGGACTATGAATGAGAGTTTTCTTTCACTCTCATGCCCAAATTTCTCCTCAAGTTTATGAATTCATGTCTTAATTCAAGTTTATGATCTTATGGGGTTTTAAACAATTGTATCAAATTTTCTATCATTTGTTTATGGTCAATTCCCTTCATGTTTCAAAGTATGTTTTAAGATTTATGGGCAGATTTTTTACCTATTTTGATTATAAATTCATGTTTTTAAGTTTTAGAAAATCATGCTCTATTATGCAAGTTTTATGAAAAGTCAAGTTTATGATTTATGATTTCAATTATGATGAGATATCTAGTATGAATGAATATTTACAAATTACACATGTACGAATCCATGATTTTTTCTTATGAAATCTATTACAAGTATGCATGATTTTAAGATTCGGATAATCCCACACAAGTCAAGTATGTTTTATGATTTAGCCAAGGCTAACAAGATTAGTTATGATATATATATTTTGGAGTCAAGACTCCCCAATCGTTCAGATTCAAGCTATGTTTTGAGAATATGATTATATGAGCATTATACATGTTTTGTGAGTAGTGTCTAACATTGAGTAAGCTAGGGGTTCCAAGGTTCCCCGGTCTCATAAACTACGCGCCAAAGTAGGGATATATTCTGGGACCTCTCAAAAGAGTGTTTCCTCCTCCCAAGGGCACACCGTGGTATCACACCTTATTTATCCTTTGCACTGGTAAGGCTTAGGATGACTCTCCTCCATGTGGGCAAGACATGGGATCATCATGTGCTCATACATAGTGGTTGTCAGTTATTACGAGTCTCCTATTGTTCCTCATGATTTTAGTTATTCATGTTCATGAATTACAATATTATATTTTACAGCAAGTTTGACCCAGTGATCGGTTTACAAGCTTTCAATTATGATTTTAGCTATGAAAAGTAAAATGATTTCTATTTTTAGCTTTGGGTCATTTTGTTCAGATATGATATTCAACTTATGACTATACATGTTTCAAATTTTAGCATACAGTCCGTACTCTTGTGATCTTATGATTTATGTTTACACGCATGATTTTAGTTACAGTTACTCAACATGTTTTACCTACCCTGCTACTCAGTACATTTCAAGTACTAACTGCATATCTATGCTATATCGTTTCATGATATAGGTCCGGACGATCAGACTCGGTTTCGCCATTAGTCTAGTTCCCACAGTTTAGTTTAGCTCCCATTATTGGTGAATCCTCATCTTCCGAGGACATTCATTTTATCGGTTGATTATGTTATTTCAGTTTTCAGACTTTAATGAGCTAGTCGGGGATGTTGTTCCATCAGCTCATCAGACAGTAGTAGAGGCTTATCAGACATGACTCTCTGCTTTGTCGAGTATTAACTCTATGTTACATTGTTATGTTATTCATACTTTCACTTATCCATGTTTCATTTATTAGATTTCTCTTAATGTATATTATTTAGTTATTATGTTCATGCCATGGATCGACTTAGAGCCATTCGTGGTACTAGGTCCCATGTCTCGATCTAGGGTCCCAACTCAGGTCATGACAAAAACCAAAGACAATATTGAAGTTGACTCTCTTTTGAATTCACCCTCCTTGATACATGAGAAGAAATTAAATGAAAAATGAGCAAATATTTGTAATTTTGGGGTGATAAGGAGCAGAAGAAAGAAATAGCCTAAAAAGATGTAGTATGAGCATATCCCAAGGTGTGATTGAGCAATGAGCTAAAAAGAAGAAAAAAAAAGCAAAAGACAAAAAGAGATAAATGAAGTTGAGCTCACAAAAACACCTTGGGGTGTGAAAAGTGCCTAAACAAAAGAAGGAATGAAAAGAAGGGATTAAAAGGGTAAAAAGATTGTGAAAAATTGATGAAGTGGTCAAGGATGGTAAGTAAGACACTAAAAGCCAAAATTGTACCTTATCAGTCCTTTAACCTTCATTAAAAGCTTAGAAAAGTACTTATGTGATCTTAACCCGGATATCCAAAAACACAGCCACTTGAGTAAATGGGTAAGTGTATGGCAGTTGCGACCTATCTTGTGAAGTTCGTTGTGAGAGTGAATGCATTTCTCTTCTCTCTTGATCTAATATGTCCTTATTATGTGTGTTTTCATTACTTTACAAAAAGGACACTTTCCTTGGTATAATTGTGAGGGCATGTGGATTTGAATGGCCGACATGTTTCACTTCTCTAATTTGGGTTGTACATGTAGAGATAATGTCGTAATTGAAGGTTGCATGCTTAGTTCAAATAGTTGCTAGAAAACTATGTTTTGATAATGGAGGGGGTGGATGGATCAAATTTTGTGTATTGGTAGCTATTATTGACAACCACCCTAGTCATGATAATTTGTGATTCTGGGACATTAATTTGGTGTAGGATAGTTTCTCTTCTTTGTTTGCTAGAGGACAAGCAAATGTTTTAAGTTGGGGGTGTTGATGTAGAGGGAATTAGCAACATATCTTTACTTCATTTCATAGCATTTTACATGTCTTAGGCATTAAATTAAGCAGAAACTAACCTTATTATGCTATATTTCAGGAGCCCAAGCAATTGAAATATGAAAGGAGTTTAGGCCAGAAAACTGCTCAAAAGATGAGGGAACATACAGACCGTATGTCTAAAAGATAGTCCGCATCTCAGTCCATCCCTTCTCAGTTGCAGATTCTAGAAACCCAGAAAAAAGGGTCTTTAAAGTACGGATAAAAGGATGGACCTTCTTCTAAAATGATGGTCTATCAATTGAAGATTGGACACAAGCTTGGCAGAATGGAATTTCTAAAATGGGGAGCAAGGTATGGACCGTCTTTCTAAAGGATGGTCCATCTTTCAAAGGATGACAAGCCAAGAGACAAAAGCAGAAAAGTAAAGTACGCTTGAAAGGACGGTCCGTCCCTGCACACCTGACACTCTGATGTTTGAATTAAATGGGCTTTTTGGGACATACTTTAAATAGATTTTTCTTTAATTTTTAGGGAGTTTTTATATTCCTTAGTTCATACTTAGTGAAAAGAGTAGAACTTAGCTAATTTTAGCCCTAGTTTCTAGTAGAATATAAATCTAGCTTTGAATTCAAGATTCTCATTCATAAGTACATATTTCAATTTCTTTTGGTAAGAATGTCTTATTACTTTGCTTTTTTTATTCTTCTAGCCATGGGTAACTAAACCTTGATCTAGGGTTGTGAACCCTAATAATCCCAATTTGTTAAAATTGAGTTCGGGTTTATGAACATTTGATTGATTTTTACTTTGTAGTGACACATTGGTGATGAGAGTCATCCAATCCTGACCAACTGCCTTTATGAGGCTTGAAAGAACAAATTTAGATTGGGTTAGCATTAATCAATAATGACTTAAGGCATAACCCTTGTTTAATGGGTTTTCCTAGACATAGGTAGAATTCCAAATTGGAAAACAAGCAATTGGGGAGAAGAGAGTTCTCTTTAATTTGATAAAATTAAAGTAGATTGACACCTAGGGTGCTATTTAAAGATACACATAGGTTCCCTAAGTAAATTTCTTGCATGTACACTCTCAATTCTTTCATGTTGGGTGATTTAGGTTATTGACCCAATATTGGGATCATGTAATACCCCAAAACTCCCTAAGGCTAGGCTCAAGATTTGAAATGTGATCAGCAGAAAAAGTATGAAATTTTCACAGTACAACTCGTTGTACGACTCGTGGTGAGGCGTAACGAGTCATGGGACTGCTCGTGGTCAAAATCTGCGGAAAGAGGCCATGTAGTAACGAGTCAAGGTATGATCCATTGGTTGATGTAACGTGTTGTGTTATGGAGTCATTGGTTGGTTCAGGAGTGTCAGACATGGAAGGTATGGGTCATAGTATAACTCATTGTGGGGAACAACAAGTCATGGCCTGCACTCATGGGAAGGGGGCAGAGGAATTGGAAGCACTGACAATAGATGGATCCAACGACCTATCGTTTGATGGTATGATTCATTTTTAGACCCGTGGTGAAGTCAAGAGTTAGACGAACAGTTAAGATGATGAGAGGAACCCAAGAATCGTGGTATGAAGGTACGACTAGTGGTGTGAGTCGTTGCATCTGGCAATGTCATTTTTCTGCTTAATCGGTAAGGGAATTTTTGTAATTTTTAAGCTCCTAAGCCATAAACTACATCATTTTAAGCCTTGAAAAAAGTGTATTAAGGGATTTTAACCTATTCTAATTCATTAAACTCCCATGCATGCACGTTTATAAGTTCTTCTTTGAAGATCAAGCTTGAATCCCTCAAATTCTTCTCCAATTCTCTTGGGCTTTCCAAGTCAGGTTGAGATTTAGCTAACCCAGGTATTCAGGGCTATGAATAAGAGTTTCTTTTTATTCTTATGACTAAATTTCTCCTCAAGTTCATGAATTCAAGTCCTAATTTAAGTTTATGATCTTATGGGGGTTTACCCAATTTTATGAAATTCTCTATGATTTATTTATGGGTAAATTCCCTTCATGTTCCAAAGAATGTTTTCCTATTCATGGGTATATTTATATACAAAATGATCATAAATTCATGATTTCAAGTTTTAGAAAATTTTGCCCAATTATACAAGTTTATGAGAAGTCAAGTTTATGATTCATGGTTTCAAGCATCATGAGATATCTAGCATAAATGAATGTTTACAAATTACTCATGAATGAATTTATGATTTTGACTTATGAATTCTATTTCAAGTATGCATGATTTTATGATTTTGGGCACGCCCATACAGGTTAAGCATATTTTCATTATTCAGCTCAGTTCTATAAAATTCAGCTTATCATATAGTTTTGGAGTCTCTACTCCCACTTTTAGCTTATGGTATGTTTTCAGCTTTGTTGAAAAACAATGGTAAGCTCCTTGCATGTTTTTGGGAATAGAGTCTTGTATCGAGTAGGCCAAGGGTTCAGGTAAAGCCTGGGTCTCAGAACTATGCACCAATGTAGGTTTATATTATATATATATATTAGGACCTCCACTGTGAGCTTCCCCTACCCCATAGGGGCCTTCAGATTGATCGATATCATGGTAGCACCCTTAGCCCTGGCAAGATTATGGACGACTCTACCCACTAGAGTGTAATAGTTGATGCATCACATAAGCTCGATCATGATGGTGTCAGTTGTGAGCAGTCTCTCATTGTTCCTCATAATTTCAGTTATTCATGTTTATGACTTATGATATTATATTTTACAACAGGTTTGACCCAATGATAAATTTATGAGCTTTTACTTATGATTTGAGCTATGAAAAATCATATGATTTATGTTTTCAGCTTCGGGTCATCCTATACAAATATGATAATCAGTTTATGACTATATACATGTTTCAGATTCAGATTTCAACATGCATTCATTACTATCATGATCTTATGATTTATGTTTATATGCATGATTTCAATTAACATTTACTTACCTTGGATACTCAGTACATTCGAAGTATTGACTGTATACTCTATATTGTATCATTTTATGATATAGGTCCGAGTGACCAGACTCAGTTCCGCCGTTAGTCTAGCTATCCCCTTAGATCAGCTTAGTTCCCGCTGTTGGTGACTCCTTATCTTCCGAGAACCTTCAGCTTAGGGTTTTCTTATGTTATTTTAGTTTCAATCTTTAGTGAGCTAGTTGGGGTGTTGTCCCATCAGCTCATCATATAGTTTAGACATTATGTAGATATTTATCTTTGTCGAGTGTTGACTCTGTTTATGATTGCTCTGTTATTTATACTCTCGCTTATTTATGATTCAGTTATCAGATTCCACTTTAATATATGCTCTTTAGTTTCTACATTCATGTCTTGGGTCGACTTAGAGCCATTTGTGGTTCTAGGTCCCATGTCTCGGTCTGATATTCCAGCTCGGGTCATGACAAACTTGGTATCAAAGCAAAGGTTTAGAAGTGTCCTAGGGTGTCTGAAAGCCGCATTAAGCAGTCTTTTTTATAGGTATGAAGCGTGCCACACTTATGATAAGGCTACCAGACATTTTAGGAAAATTTTCCTTCTTTCATGATTTTATCTCGTGCTATGAAGTTCAACTTTCTACTCTCCTAACTTGTGCTATATGTGTTTGAAGAAGTATGTCACCCCAAGGAACCAACGGAGGTTTGCCATCCCCACCAACTCCAGTGGCCCCTCTATTCGGGCTGGTTACAGATGCGGAGCTCGAGGTTGCGTCACGCCCCGAGCTTACACCCTGGACGGGCACGGTACTTGGAGTCACAAATAACCCAAAGTCAAGCCCTGGTCTATCATATACTGGTATTTTGAGTAACCATAAAAAAATACAGCGGAGGCTTTAAAGTAAATATAGTAAACTATAAAACATTTATGAAATAGAGCTGGACCATAAAGTTTGAAAACATCTGAGCAAAACCACAAGTCTGAAAAAACCAAGTCTGTGTTTGAAAGCCACTACGACTGATGAGTTGCTGGGACAAGCACCAGCTAACTCCAAATCTAAATAGAAGAAAGCAAAACTAAATAAATAATCTTCGTCCTCGAAAGATGAGGACTCACCCAATAGAACAACTGGAGTCTTCTAAGAGCGATCGGCTAGCGTGGCTGAGACTGAGATCCTGCATCTGTATCATAAAACGATACAGCATAAAAAGGTATACATCAGTATTTTGAATATACTGAGTAAGTGAGAGAAACATAACACAATGGGATAAAAAAATGTTGAACTGAACAGACATGCAATGACCAACTGAGGCTGCTGAGCTGAATAACTGTAATAACTGAGATGGTCTAGAAGACCCTGTCTGATGGTCAAGGACATGCCCTAAATATAAAATACTGAACTTAACTGATCTGAACTGACTAATCTGAGATTGAACTGAGCTGACTAGTGGGAGAGTCTATAACCGACATATAACCACGTGAGTTAGACGTGGAGTCCGATGTATATACCCCATCGGTAGGACCCAATATACCTTGACAAGGTATAAAGGCATGACCTAGGTGATCATAAATCTAGGGCCATGAGGCCAATAAAACTGTAACCTACGGTGGCAACGTAGTTTTAGGAATCTGGGTGCGCTGGAACACTGATCCGCTCGGTGCTAAGTCCTACTCCCACTGGATACTCCTAGACTAAATACTAAGCTGATAGCTTGAAACTGGGGCCAAAACTAGTCAGGAATACCTATTTGGAAGCATCCTGAGAGTCTTATCAGACCGGATTCTGGAACTGGGTTCTAAGACTGGTCAGAGCATGTTTGTTGACACCCAATTTTGGCCTCCCTATGCTCGTCGTACGCTATTTATATAAGTATATTTTAGTTATCCTTTTATGAAAATGTTCGACTTGCATTCATAATTTTAAAATAATTGACTATCACAACTCTTGCATAATTATTTCAAATTATTTATTTTAATTAATTTTTGATATCACGTAATTATGTCATATATAGTACATTTCTTGACAATATGTACCTTTATAAAGCAATATTTTATTTGAAATTTACATGATTATAATTACATAATTTTACTAAGATTTATAAACTATTTATATAATATTACTTGAGTTTACTAAAATTTATAAATTATTTATGTTGATAATTAAGTCTATATGATTTTTTCATAAATTAATCATATTTCTTATTTATTGAATTATTTACAAAACATAGTATTTTATTAATTATATAGTATCTATTTTCAAAATATTTAATTTTATAATTTATTTATATCAATGATATTGTTTATATAATTTTTCCTTAATTTAAACTATTATGTTACCTATTTGTTAAATTATTTATAAATATAGTAGTTTATTAATTATATAGCAGCTATTCTTAGAATTCCTTCCAAATTATTTAAGATTTAACCGCTTTTTGTCTTAATTTATGTCAATTCTAGCCGCTTTTGTCAAATCTGGCCATATTTTAAGCCCAATTCATCCTATTTAATTCCTACCCAAATAACCCATCCGGTCGACCCGCATCCGTGACGCATTACCCGACCTAAAAATCTAAATCTAATCCTAATCGTTCATCTCATTTAGTCCTACGATCACAAAACAAACCCTACCTTTATCTTTTATAACATTCCCCCTCCCCAAACCCTAAAACATTTTTCCCATTTTTTTCCACTCCCTCACCTAGCCGCCGCCCTCCTTCCAAACCTCTCCCCCTCAGCCGGAAACAACAAACAGCCCCGAACGGCCCCCAAACCACCATTGATTCTGACCATTGTTGGCCGAAAAATGACAACAACCCTCGCCACACATTTCCCCCCTCAGTCGCACACCATAGCCACCGGATCTCCCTCCATTTTCCCCTCTTTTCTCCATCTCTACTCCGGTCAAACCATAGCGCCGCACACACCCCGTCACTCTCTTTTTCTTCTCTCCGCCGTCGACCATCGGCGAACCACCAGCAACGCCGTCCTCCTCTCCTCTTTCCTCCAATCAAATCATCCCAACTGCCAGGCCTACCACCCTCTCTTTCGCCGGTTTTCATCTCCGGCATACTCCACCACTACGCCGACCAAAACCACAGTCACCGGCGCTCGCTTTCTCTCCCTCTTCTCTTCTCACCTTCACTACCGAAAACCACCTACTCCGGCCAGTGAATGTCGTGAAAACCCTGACACTGCCTCACTCAATTTTGGGACAGATTCTTATGAATCTGTCCACGACAAGTTTTCCCATTGTTCGTCCATCTTTTCTCATTATGTTTGCCTAAAAAATTAGTTATGTTTTTTGATCATTTTGTCTAAATCAGTTTGTTGAGCTTTGTTTTTGTTTAACTTTGTTGAGTATTACTCTCCCACGTTCATGTTTGCTTTATGGAAACTCCCGATTGCTGGCCTATCCAATTTGACCAGTGATTTTGCATGCCTCTTATTAAATACGCAGTTGAATGTCTTAAATTTGAACATTTGCTAAATAGGATTATGTGATTATAGATCAGTTAATTTGGCAAAACTATTGCAAAAATCATTGATTAATTTTAGTTGCTGATTGACTTTTTCATTGTTGAATATTTTATTTTCGTCTTCCTTGATTTGTAATATAATTACTGATGTACATACGTATTTATGAAAATTCATACCTTATCATTTGCTTCCTTTCCCTCTGCCTCTCTAATTATTTAACAGCTCAACCATTTGATAAATATGGTAGTTTAGGATTTATTTACAGAATTTCAATAAGTCTTGGTAAGTTATTTTATTTGATTTGCTTCTTCCCTAATTTAACATATTATTTTAGATCTAATTTTGTCATTACCATAGTTACGTTCATACATTTGTGCTGTGTGTAATGAAATTAATTCTTTCTTTATTTTTTATTTTTATGACAACTTGCTCTCTTTTGATTAGTCTCATTTTAAAATAAATTTTTCATTGACTGATTCTTTCCTTGTAGGCAATATCTCATTTATAGAAGATAAAGCTTTATTGATGAATCTTTAATTTTTGATTGTCGTTAATAAGTTCTTGACTTATTCTGATTGTTTTATGCTACTCCCTTAATTGATTAAGAGTAATTTTCGATTTACCCTATTTGATTTATTAATTATTTATTTATTTATTTACAATAAGTATTTTATATAGTTTCAATTTCTGTTAATTAAGGAAAATAATTTTTAGAGTAATTCCTAATTTGATTTGCCCTATTTGATTTATTATTTATTTACAGTAAGTATTTCATATAGTTTCAATTTCTGTTAATTAAGGAAAATAATTTTTAGAGTATTCCTGATTTGATTTGTCGTATTTGATTTATTATTATTTATTTATTTACAGTAAACATTCCATATAGTTTTAATTTCTGTTAATTAAGAAAAATAATTTTTAGAGTAATTCCTGATTTGATTTGCCCTATTTGATTTATTATTTATTTATAGTAAGTATTCCATATAGTTTTAATTTCTGTTAATTAAGGAAAAGGATTTTTTTTAGCTGGTTTCATTTTTTAGGTTCTTTCTGCGCCTCTGATTGATTGGGTGAATTAATTAGTCTCTCTCATGTAGCTTTCTTAGTTTTTAGCTATAAAAAAACCCTTTTGTCCTCTTTTATGGGCATTCAGACACTAAAAAAAAGCACCTTATTCTCACTATTGCTCTGCTCTTTGCTCTATTTTCTATAATTTCCTTAACTCGCCTCGACACAAGCACCGCTCGAAAGCCATGAGGTTCTCGTGATCTTGATGTGTAGAGGTTTGGGGTCACAATTATGGAAAAGTCTTTAGAATTTATTAGTACTTGTTGTTTGGTATTTGCTGCTTCTCCAGAATTATTATAAACCGGTCAGTATATTCTAATGTCTGGTCTAACTTTCTATTAATGTATGTTCTATGATATTTTATGTTTTATACTTCGTCATATATTTGCCTGAAACCTTACCTAATGGGTGCATATTCGACTAAGTAATTAAAATTAGGCGTATTTACTCGTATGCATATATTCGCATAATTATTTGTTTAACAGGTTCTTCTTGAACGGAGAAGAAGAGTTGCTCGGACAAGAGGGCTGTAAAAAATTTTTTTTACTTATTTATTATTTTAATATGTGGATGTATTTATTTATTCTCATCAGCATGTAATGATGTAATAAACTCTGATAAATAGTGGAAGGGGCTTATGAGGGTGGGATGGTATGTTTCTTTACTGCTTTCTTAATTGCTAAAGGAGAATCACTTAGAAAACTTACCTATAGGGATAACAAACATTAATATTGTGTAGAAATTATACATGTCGGAACTTAAATAGTCAATCAGGAGTGTGTTAAGTTTAAATTTCAGTAACATTGCTTATAGGATTTAAAATTAACCCGTTTGCTTTACTCAAAATTAGGCATATAGTAATTAAACAATGTGCACAATTTTCCTCTTATTACTCAACCTATAATGCATGCCCGTATTCACATTTCTGCTCATGGTTTATTAACATGATCAGTAGATGTTGTTGTGCTTATATATGTACAATGATTAGTTTATTGACTGTTCCCTTTCAACCTAGAAGTCATACCTATATGTTAGGTTATTAATTTGTTTAAATCACCTTTCTTGTTCAATGGCTCATTATGTTTATCTATTTCAGACTGGCACTACTTTTACATTAAATTTAGTTTTCATTAATTTGCATTTTTGCATCTATTTCAAACTGGCTCTACTTTTACATTAAATTTCATTTTCGTTAATCTGCATTTCTGCATCTATTTCAGGCTGGCACTACATTTACATTAAATTTCATTTTCATTAATCTGCATTTCTGAATCTATTTTGAACTAGCTCTACTTTTACATTAAATTTCATTTTCGTTAATCTACATTTCTGCATCTATTTAAAACTAGCACTACGTTTACATTAAATTTTATTTTCATATATGAAGTCCGGCATTTCTGCATCAGAGATCATGTTCATAGGATTTACTTGCATTCGTTTAGAAATCATGCCCATATGTTTAACATAGAGACCTATTTGAAACCTTTACAAGATGATTGTTTTGATTACTATTTATTTGACATTTAATCGCCTTAATAACCTTGGGATTTTAGACCCAAATATCCAAAATTAGTTGTCCAATGCCTCTTGGACATTAGGCTCGGGACGGGTAGGCAAATTTTAGGGTGTTAGTTTATTCACATAGAAACGCCTTAAGTTAATAATCAATTAATTAGGCGGGTAGGGGGATATGATAGTCCGTGCTAGCTGAATAATACGAGCAATCTAAATGGTTGCGAAGTATTATTTAAGTTACACGGGGTGATCTCTTTTGGTTAAAATAACCCCTCTTTTAATTGTAGAACTACGTCCGGCTTGATTCCCTATAAGGATACATAGGCGCCTCTTCGAGGTTTGACCCCATGTTTAAGTGTTTATTTATTTGGTTGTTTTTTTGTGATTTTATCAGTTATTATATTAGATCGTTTATTTTTTTTGCAATATTGTATTGTATATTATAACTAAAATGATAGTGATAAAAACGCTCTTAATGCATTATGAGTTCCACTTTCTTTCTTCTCGCTTGTCTATTTTTCCTTATTTATTTTTCATTTATCAACCTAGTTTCTATTTAAATAAGTTAAGTTAAAATCAATCCTTATTTGATCATTAGTTAACTCCCCCGCATATTAATGAATTCGGCCAGGAACCACATTTGTGGACCTCAAAAGGTGCGTAACACCTTCCTTTCGAGGTAATCTAAGCCCTTGTCCGACTCTGGTAACTTAGGTAATTAAGCAAACTTTTAGCTTAAAATGGTGCCCTAACACACCTCAAACTGTTAGGTGGCGACTCTTCTTTCATAATAATACATTAAGAGTCGTCACATGTTTTATCCTGCTTTTCACGAGAAAAATGGGGCGCGACAATGCTTATTTGGGAGCTCATGACCATCTAAAGAACAAACTGTAATTATGAAGCTGGGGTCCTAAGGCTGGTCAGAGCTTCTTATCTGAAAGTGTCATGACCGCCTAAAGAACCACTAAAACTGATACTCAGTCTAATTCTGATAATTGGGAGGCACTACCTACACCTCGAGAATTTCTGTAGACAAACTAATCAGCTGACATTTTTGACTAACACTGAGGGTTCTAACTTTCTGACTGAAACTGAACTATTATGTAGATAATTGAGGTTTCAATTCATACTAACAATATGAGAAGCCACAATGTTGATAAAATCAAGCAACAAGGAAGACTAACCCAGTAGGCAAAATTCTAAGTGATCTCACTCGACATTAGGGCTAAAGTCATCCTTACAAGAAAGAGCATTTATATAATATTTAAATAATGGAGAATATCCACAATTAACTTAAAACATATTTCACAAGCTATAACAGAATCTGGCATATAACTCATCCACATTCGAAAGTTCAGGGTTAGAATTCACTTTATGGGAACAACATGGACATAGTCTTAAACTGATGGAAACTATATCTAAATTAAACGTGGATAACATTCTATATGAATTCAAAGGAATCTGCTATATATTTACTCCCTTCACAATCGAAAACTCAGGGCTAGAATTTATAGAGAAAGTAGGAGGGATTTTGGGGACACAAGGAAAAAACTATTCCTTTGTTGAATTTCCACATACCTGGCTAAAGTTTTCCGGGAGAAAGAAGCTTGAATGACTGTAATTGGTGAGGAACCCTAGACCTTGCTTGAGATCTTTGAGAGAAGACTTGCACAATTTTTTCTAAAAATCTGAGTAGGAATGAGGGGAAAACCATTTAACCCCTTTAAATCCCTTTAAAATAATCCCAAAATGAAGTAGTTTAAAGTTTAGGGGATTAGGAAATTACGGAAAAACCATTGAAAAACTCGCAGGAAAAACAAATCGCCAATCCCTACGCAGGACACAATGACTCATGCCCAGTGACCACCACTTATACTCCCAGTTGTCGAATGCACTGCTAATTTCCCCCTGCTGGTCACCAGGAGGCCTTCCACGAGTCGTGAGGTAAGGGATGACTCATACGGTCCAGTCATGATGTGCACTGGGAGTTTTTTTTCCTTAAATTCAACAACTTTCCAATGACTAACCTCACTAGTTGTCAAGCGACCTAACGACTTATGCTCAGCTCCCATCAAACTCACTGCCAAGAGTCTCCTGGAGGCACCACGGGTGACACCACGACTCGTAGTATCCCAAAAGAGTTGTTGTGAGGACCCTTCGTGTACACTGCCTGACTTCTCCAACTCCCAATCAAACCTGACCACGGGTGACCCCACAACTCGTGGTCACACCCGTGGTCACCCCCTTTCCTAAGTTTTTCAACCAAGTTCAAAGTCCTCACCATGAGTCACTTAACGACTCGTGGTCACCCCCACGTGTCACAAAATGACTCGTTCTGTGACTTGGTACAAATTGTTCAGTTTTCTCCATTTTAACTTCCGGGTCTAGTCTTTGAGTTTCTGGGGCATTACATCTTCCTCCAAAGTGTTATTACAAACAATGACCACTCAGCTTAACCAATAGACAATCGCATCTGTAGACTCCACTAGAGAGACGATAGCTACTAGGGTTCAAGACTCACCGAAAAGAGTCCGCCTAAGTTTCTTAGTTTGAAAGTGAATAGAGAGTTCAAGGGGAGAGGAAAAAGAAACAAGAGGACCAAGACGGGGAACTTTGAGTTTTCCTAGAAAGGGTCGGGTGGTAGAAATCACCCTCAACTTCAGCAGAGACCTTTGGCTTTGAATCAGGGAAACAAGCCTAAGGTAAGGAGATTACATGCCCATAATACAAAAGATGTGGGAAGAACCACCTAGGGAAATGCTTGGTGGGTTCAAATGTCTGCTTTTGGTGTGGCCAGACCGGTCATAAACTCAGATACTGCCTAACGGCCAAGCAGGGAGGCCAAAGAGGTTGTGCCCCGACCACCCCTCCAGCAGCCCCGTCCAGGTGGCCAGCGTACTTGAAGTGCGGTAGGGAACACCCTAGAGAGCGTTTAGTTGGCAGAGATAGTTGTTTTGGGAGTGGTAATCCCATACATATGGTTAGAGATTGCCCGTTAATGTCGCCCAAGCGCACGCGAGCATACGTGGTCATCACATAATATAGGATTGTTAAGTCCAGATATCGTATGCATAGGGACTTGTCATTTTAATCATTATAAGGTTGCATTTTGATTTCACCAATCTGCGAAACAAGTAAAATGGAGATTGGTTTGGAAGATTAAACTACTAAAACTTCAAACGTAAGAATTAACTAAAACGAATACAAGCTTGATTGTATTTCAATAATAATGACTGACTAGGGAAATGACACTTTGGCTGGTTTCGGGTTGAGTTTTCCAGATGTAATTAAAGTAGCATGATTCTTCCTGATTTACGTGATTCAAAGGGCTCCCCTTCGAAAAAGAATCGAGGCCATAAGAAAAATCGAAGGATGGTGAGATATGCCATTTTCATAAATTTTCAACTAAACTTGATGGCATTCTCACCCTTAACCTCAAAATTTAGGGGATATCCCCTCACCTCACACTTAAAACTTTCTCTGTCCTCCGAGCAACTAAAATTAAATATCAACTTAGAGTGAGAAAATACTCCCCCGAGGCCCTTTAGGGCCTATCTAGCAGTAGGTTTCTTGGATTCACCGGTCACATGACCCCACACTTAGGCTCAAACCACGCTCCTTAGCTTTGATTTTGGATACTCAAACTTCCCTTTCTCTGCAAAAGAAAAAAAACAAATGTGAGACTATATAAAAAAATTAAAATAATAAATATAAGCTACACTATTACAAATTAGGTTGCCTCCCAACAAGCGCCTTATTTAACGTCGTGACACAACATTCATGGGTTGCCTCCCATGCAGTGCCTGATTTATTGTTGCAGCATGACTATGGTCCCCGTCACTCCTTCATCCAAGTGGACTTGTGACCATACTAGGGATCTGTTAAACTTTTATACAACACTCGCTACTTCACTAACTGACTACAACCTCTAGGTTCTCCCATCGGTTTCATCTTGAAGTCCTCATAATGAGGTGGAATTTGTGCTGCTCTAAACACTTCAAACACTGCCTCCGGACCATCTACTCTCATAGACATCTTGCCCCATTGAACATGTATGACTGCGTCAGCGGTGGCTAAAAATACTCTACCTAGAATGAGGGGAACTGCTGCATCTGCCTCATATTCTAAGATTATAAAGTCCACCAGTAGGATGAAAGGTCCTACCTTGATAAAGACATCTTCAATGATTCCCTCAGGATAGGCTAGAGACCGATCCGCAAGCTGCAATGGAATATTCATATGAACCTGCTACAACAACTCAAGAAACTTACTACAGGCTTTATCCTCTGTCTTTTTCTTCAACCTTTAAGGAAACGGGGGAGGTGGTCTAGCTACTACAATTTTTGGTTGTGGGTTGCTATACTCGCCCACCTCAGTCTTGGATTTCATGTCTTGTTCCTCATCAACTTTTTCTTTTTTGGGAAAAACCTCACCCAGCTCCTTACCACTGTCGCAAAAAAATAACATTTATATTTTCCTTGGGGTTCTAATTGGTATTACTCGGGAGTGCCCCTTGTGTTCTTTTATTCTACTGTAGGGCCAGTTGCCCCATTTTCCTTTCAAGTTCATGGATGAATTTTTGCATTTCATTTACCACTTGCATCTGCTACACCATCCATTGCTTCATTGTCTCTTCAAGAGAACGGTTCTGTTACTGACCCTATGGCCTTTGATAAGTCTTTTAGGGCCTTTAGAAATTCTCATTCCCTCCCCATGGGGGATATGCTCCATTATGGTACCCATGGTTATAGCTATTACCTAGAAAACCTCCACCATAGCCTTGTTATCCCACAAAATATACAGACTCAGGATTAAGAGGACAACCTGAATAGGCATGGCCTTCTCCACACGCCTCACATGATAGTGGTGGGATTTGTACCTGCTACACTTGGCCTCTTGTTTGTGTGGTCACCAACTTACAGATCACATTCACCAACTGGCTAATGTCTGCCCTAATTGCCACTACACCATCCACCTCAAGCTTTACTGGCACCTTTGCTGCTGCAAATCCTCTGCCTGAATCCTGATAATCCTGACTCCTTCCAGACATGAAGTTCAAGAGAGCCTCAATTTCATCATAACTTTTGGACAGAATCTGTCCTTGTGCAGTAGCATCCAAGTAATATCTTAGATTCGGGCTTCAGCTAGTGTCTCTCCATCTTTTTCTACGAATCTGGAGATCTTTTCTCTCAGTTCTTTAGTTCTTCTTGAAGAGAAAAATCGATTGATGAACTTGTGGGTAGGATCTCCCAAGTGGTGATGAAGATCAACTTGACATATTCATCTAACACGTTTTAGTAGTGGAAGTTTTCACTTAGCTCTACAAACGTCATCAGATGCCTGTGGGGATCCTTGGTGCGGCCTGTTCTGAAATTGGCAAGTGTTTTGCACCAACCACATAGTTCCTTTTTTCAGTTCAAAGTTCCCAGTGATGGCCAGTTTAACAATTGCTTAAGAAGTATTCTCCAAATTAGGCCTAGCAAAATGCATAACTGGAACTCTCTCATTCTCTTCACCTGTTGCTTGCCTGATGCTTTTCATAGCTAACCTACAAAAGATTCTCTCTATTTCAAGATCAAGAGAAGCTAAGGTTGGTCCTTTACTTCTCGTGCTTGGCATACACTGAGGCAAACAACCCTATGAACTTCAACAAAAACAAGAAACAAATGTAAAATACAGATTAGCGAAATAAAATTCTAATCTACAAATGATTAAATAATATTCAAGTCCCCGGCAACAATGCCAAAAGCTATAGTATTCTCGCCTGTCATGCGGGTGACCCAGGTTTGATCCCCGATAATGACGCCAAAAACTTGATGTCACCCAAGTGTATGCAAGTGCATATGGTCTTCAAGTAATATAAGGTTGTTAAGTCCAGATATCGTACCCACAGGGACTTGTCAATTTAATCATTATAAGGTTGAATTAAACAAATAAATACAAACAATCATAAAAGAAGAATCAAAACTAAATTTAATTAATCTGTCAAACAGTCAGCCATTCACCTTGGCCACAACCCTAGAATATGAGTTTAGCCACTCATAGACAAGTGGAAAAATAAATACTTCATCATCATCATGCAAAAATATGAACTAAAGAAGAGAAAACCTAGTTGTAGAACCTTGTCTTCCTTCCAAATGCTTACAAGATTTCATGAATGAACTAGATAACAAAAATGGGGAAAGACTGCTTCAAGCAGTGAAAAACTACTCCTGAAAGTCCAAAACTGCATAACAAATGATCTAAGACTTATATTTATAGATGAGCCTTCAAATGACGCTTCTGCCCTGCAAGACTTGGCTTAAAAATTAGCATTTTTCCCCGAAATGGGTCTGGCACGCCGCCCCTCCTATCTTGCCATAGACATAGTCAAATTTTCAATAATTTTTAGCTCCAGAATAGGCCTGGGGCGTCGCCCCAGCCATAGCACTAGCCTAAGATTTTTTTTTGAAGTTTGAGGACTGGTGCGGGGCTCTAGCCATAGCACCAGACTGTGAATTTATTTCTCTGAAGTTTGGGACTTGGTGGGGGGCACCAATCATAGCACCGAACCCATCCTCAAATCTTCATTCCTTGCATTATTTTGAACTCATTTTGCTTAGTTTCCTGCTAAAATCAACTCAAATCATTTGTTAGCGCATAAAACACACGCATACATGAATTTAAGCATAAATTAAGGATTATGAACTCAAAACATGATCAAATATGGGTAACAACAGGCAAATGGACATGAAACTATGCCCGACATCACCCGTGAGTTAGACAGGGTAAGGATAGGGCCAGTGTCCAGCCACCAAAATAGAAAACCCAACAGCTTGCCTATCTCAACAGGATGGGTTACCTAGTAAACAGGTGGCAGCAACTCCATACATAGTCGCAAGTATGTTATGAGTTTTTCATGCCGATCCTTGTATGTTGCTAGGCCCAGGAACCCTAGTATAAGGCATAAGATCCCTTTAGCATTTAGTATGACATTTCTCCCATGGAGGGTAGGAATTGGTTATAAATATAGAGCCTTCAGTGGTAGCTTTAGGGGAGAATGGAGAGTCAAGAGCTAGTGATGTCGGCCTAGCCTTAAGAAAGGATCTAAAAGCCTTATACCGATGACTTTAAGCTAAGTAGGAGCGATAAGGTGAAAGTTGAGGATCAATAGCTATAGGAGATGGATACATGCTTATTCAGGTGTCTTCTTGTACTTAAGTCAATAGGCTACTTTGCTCATGTTGTATGTGAAAATGTTATACCCATGTCTAAGATCCAAGTACTTCTTACGTGTATTCGTGTTCAGATTCGTAGAATGAGAAGTAACCACTTCAAATGGTGGTCCCAGTCTTCTTCCATGATTCCATAAATCTCAGTTTCACATCATGACCCTATTTATGTATAAAAGCTCATGTCTCTCATCATGCTCGACTCTATGAACTCAGTCCTTAAGATTTACCTTAGCGGCTCATAAGATCGTGTTGTATTAGGTATATGCCCATCTTAGATTTTTTCATCAATTCGTGCTCACGATTTACTTACTCAATACCTGATGTATGTTTCCCCATGATGGAAATGATGGTTACAATGTGTACATTCAGCATAACTCTCTATTTGTGCCATAGGTGCCAATACGGAGAAGTGCATGAAGCGCAGTTTTTAGTAGCCAAGCCGGGAATATAAGGGAATTCTTGGATAACATTAGCTACAAGGAGCCATGGGATAACCATAAGGGATAGGCTCGAATGAGATGGTGATGTACTGGTAGATCATAGCATGGTATGACTGGTGACACTTGATTAGAGCTCAAACTTGTATGACTTTCTTGTTTAAGGGGAAGTAATGTTGTTAGTGGATAACTCTAAGTTGCCAGAGAGCATGAATGGTTTTTTTGTGTATTATGATGCCTCTAGACAGCTTAAGACTCATGAGAAGAATTACTTGGCGCATGACCTAGAGATGGAAACTATGGTGTCCTCTTGAAGATCAGGAGGCGCTACTTGTATGGAGTGTAGGTGGATGTGTTTATGAACCACAAGGGCCTTCAGTATGCGTTCACACAGAAGGACCTAAATTTATGACAAAGGAGATAGAGCTTCTCAAGGACTATGACATGAGTGTCGTTTATCATTCGAGAAAGGCCAATGTAGTGGTGGATTCTCTTAGTAGGCTATTCATAGAGAGTATGTCTCATGTGGAGGATGGAAGGAAGGATTCGATGAAGGATGTGCATCAGCTTGCTCATTTATGGGTCGCCCTGTTGACTCGATAGATGGTGATGTCATTATTTAGAATGGGTCAGAACCTTCACTAGTGACCAAGGTTTGGACTAGGCAAGATGAGGATTACATCTTGGTAAGGCTAAAGGAAGTTGTCTAGAATCGGAAGGTGGAGGTCTTCTCCCAAGGGGGAGATGGTGTACTTCGTTATCAGGATCGTTTATGTGTTCCGGGTGTTGATGACTTGAAAGAGTGTATATTGGGTGTTCGGGTGTTTGCTATAGGGGTTAAAAACTGACACGCAAGTGCACGTGGTCAAACAAGTAATAAAGTGGCTAAGTAAGCCAAGTATCGAACCAAGGAGACTCTGGATAAGTAAAAATTGCTCAAGTATACTATATTCTATCTTACTTCTATATATGCTGACAACAACGTAACCAAAAGTTAAATAATTTTTGTTTATAAATTATATACTAAAACTATTAACAAATATCTACTTTGAATTGAAACTATGGATATGAGCATGCCAAGGTTAAGAACAAGTAATGAACTTGATTATAATCATAATTTGGTTAATCTTCTCTTCCTGTTGCTAGCCAAGAACATTAGCCTAGAGATTAAAACTCTCGTATTTAATCTTACTTAAGAATCATAAACCATCCATCGACATTTCTGTGATCAAATGCAATTTATGACCTAGCAATACAATTCCGGTTCCTAAATTGACTAATACGACTTTTAAGTATATTTCTATCAGGAAAGCACTTCAAAACTCAATTTTCCCAAATCAAGTTAAGAACAATACCCTATTAATTCACAACTTTCCAATTTCGTGCTCTCTCGAGTGAAATCGGACTTTTTAGATGTACATTAATGTCGGCCACACACTAATGCAGTAGAAACAAGAATTAATAGAACAACATGGAAGAAGAAGATGAAAAACCATACAATTCAATAATCAAAATTCATCACCATTGTTCATAACCTCAGCAAGGAAGAGAATTAACCACTCATTTGTGGATTAATCATCCTAAAACAAGTGTTAATCATACAAACAATTGATTGAAAGAGGAAAGAAAGAGAGAAAAACCCTTAGCTTTTTCGTCCCTCAACTGCTTGTAACCCACGTCCTTGCTCCACCAAGTCTGAATTAATTAAAAATAAGCCTAAGTGTTCTATTTATACTAGTGGGAATTTTTCCCGGAATAACAAGCAACGTGTCAGGGAGGCCAACGCGGAGCACTGCCTCCGTGACACGGCGTGGACGCGGACCCTCACTGGAAATCTGGGGTCCGGGAATAAAGCCTCAATGTGGCACGGCATGCAACGCGGTGGCTTGCCTCCGTGCCACGGAGCTGTCGCGAGGCTTCACTGGAAATTGACAAATTAATCACCCTCCAGGAAGTGTGCCTCCGCGATGGTAGCGTGGCACGGCTCCATCGCGGAGCCCCTTTACATTGTGCAGTCCAATGTCTTTTTCGTGCTCGCATCCAAGTCCAACTCCGATATTGTTCCAACATGCATTTTAGCTCCTCAAAATCATGTTTTACCTACAAAACAATGCTAATCATGTTGGTTAGTATAAATTCATATTTTATTACCAATTACATGAAAATGTATACACATTGCACAATAAACAAGGCGAAAATGATACGTTTGAGTATCACTTGGGCATATAAATCTGCCCAAGATCATTGGGTGAGGCTCATGGCTCTCGATATTCTATCCACTCAGGTGCTACCAAGATGTTCTGTGATCTATGGGAGGTCTATTGGTGGAATGGCATGAACGACATAATGGAGTTTGTGGAAGACTATACCAGGTTCACTTGGACACTGATTTTGGCATCTAAAGATGAAACATTTGATGTATTCTCCATATTTGTCAAACAGGTGCGGAAAAAAATTAACACTGAACTGGTGAGCATCAGGTCAGATTATGGAACTTAGCTTCAAAACACAAAATTTCTTAAGTATTGTGCAGATGCAGGTGTTGATCACAATTTTTCAGCACCAAGATCTCCACAACAAAATGGTGTAGTTGAAAGAAAGAATAGAACTCTGAAGGATATGGCTAGAACTATGTTGATAGCCAGTGGACTGACACAAGGATACATGGGCTGAGTCAGTTAACACTATTTGTTACTTGTTAAATAGGTGTATGATCAGACCTCTGCTTGACAAAACTCCCTATGAATTATTGAAGGGAAGAAAGCCAAAGCTGGCTTACCTCATAGCATTGAATGCAAGTGCTATGTTCACAACAATGGTAAGAATGCTTTGGGAAAGTTTGATGCCAAGAGTGACAAAGGAATTTTTCTTGGTTACTCTTCACACAGCAAAACTTACAAAATACTGAACAAGAGGACAAATTATTTTGAGGAGAGTGTCCACGTTATCTTTGATGAATAAAGGTTTGTTAAGTGTCCAAGTTCTCAGGAACAGATAGAAGAGATTGGTATGACACCTATCACAAATATTGAGGGGGAACCAGGTACTCATGATGAGAACAATCAGCAGGTTCATATAGGGGCATCCAACTCTTCAAAAAGAAATGAACAAGTCACCATTCTAGACATGTTTCACCTCAGGCTAGAGAATGATCAGGATCCCACTTCCATTCAAGCTCAAAATATTGAAGGACCTGTTTCATCCTATTGATGTGTTATGGTTTTTTGGCACTTTTGATGCTTAAAACTAAGTAAATGTGTATGCACTTAGGTACATTTATTCGAATATGATGCGTTTTGATAGTTTTGTAGGTAAAACAGGCTATGGGAGTTAGATATGAGAAAATAGCTAAAAAGGGGCCCAAGGGAAATCAATTGAGCCTTAGGACAGATCGTGGGTTCTTACGACGAGCGGTACAAGGTAGTCATAGGATGAAATTAGAAAAAAGGAAAAATTCAAGCCTAAACAACGGCTGACACCTAAGGCCCGTTTGTTCAAACAATGGGCCGTACCTTTTATCGTGGGATAGATTCAAAAAAACGCAAAAAGAGGCCTCATACAATAGATTCTAAAGATATGTTGTACAATCAAAGGACGAGTCATCCTATGTGCCCGTACCAAGAGGTTATGAAAATATGCACCTGAAGTCCTGAACCAACGAAGGGAACCAACAGCTCATATGTTCTTATAATAAGCCATTGTATGTGACATAATCTGAAAGACACCAAAGTCAGTCTAAAAAAATGAATCATCCAATGGACAAACCAATAGATTGTAAGATCATGCAACAAGTCGTTATACCTCCCAATGTCAGAATCCAGTCTTGTTTAGGAAGGATTTTACTTATGTTTATAAATAGGATTTTTAGGTTTCTTTTACAAGTTTTGATACGTTGCATATTTTAATCGACATTGAAGTCCAAGAAACATCTTTTCTTAATTTGTTCTTGGGTTTTGAAGGATCAAACAAGAATTTTTTGTAGAATTTTGGTTATTATTGATTAATTCAAGAAGTGTGATTTCTTATACAAATTCTTGCAAGTTTATAATTATGATTTCTTCTACAATCTTTAGTTCTAATTCTTCAAGCATGAGTAGCTAAATCTCATAACTAGAATTGTCGGAACCATGATGAATTAACAAACACACAAAGTGCTTAGTGATTTTCGAATGGGGTTTATGCATGTATTGTTCTTCCCTTCATTTTAATTGCTTCTTAACAGTCGCGAACGTTAGAATTCGCCTTATTCTTACTCACCAAATCAAGAGGATAATGAATGGAGAAAAGGATTAACAATGGAGATTTGAGGCTATCAGCCTTTATCTAATAGCTTGACCTTGTTCAGGAATAGCTAATCCAAGATCAAAGGTAAGGATTAGGAAAGTACACCTCTGTAAATGGACCAAGTTGTGTAGTAATAATCATCCATTTAGGGGACCAACCGTTTAGGTAAACTTAACTTACCGATTTTGCATGCTAAATAGCAGGATAGATCACTAGTACAATAATCTTGCATTGTTAAGAAAATATGGGAAATACAATCCTAGTCACTTCACTCATTGATTGCAACCAATTTTAACTAATATTCTACTCTCATCCACTTGTTTTTTTACACTTTTATTTGTTACATACTCCCCCTTAGGAAATAAGTAGACTAAAAGTAATAGTAAACATGTTAATCGAGGTCCTCACCATATTTCTCATGGAATTTCACCCCAACCCTTGTTGGGTTCTATATTTGAATAGACACCACTTTATATCTCATATCGAGGCGTAATTTGGATGACATCAAATTTTGGCATCGTTGCCAAAGAATACGGCTTAGAATTTAGTTAATTGTGTTTAGTTTGTTGTTGGTCCTTATTTTTGTTTTATTTTTTGTTGTTTTTCTTTTCTTTCTAGGTTTTAGGTTCATATATGCCCAGTACCTAGAGCAGGTAAACACTTGGTTCCAATTGATAACGAACTTGAGTGAACTCTGAGAAGTAGAAGGAAAATGGCCAACTTACGTGGTCAAGAGACTGTGAAAGAAGCAACAGGCTAGATATTGGCTGAAGAACAGGCTCATGCATAAGATCATGAGGCAGCTAGGCTTGCTGAGGAGCAATGCCAAGTTGCAGATATTGAGCGATCCAGATGGAATAGAGGTCCAGACCAGTAGAGGCACCAACCCTTTTATGAAAATGATGGAGTTAATATTGATGAGGCTGGTGCAACTGGTGCTATTGTTCCTCCCCCTTTTCCTATTGGGACAAAGTTTGACATTACTAAATAATTATCCAATTTCTCAACATGAAGGGAATATTCGTTGTTCATTCTACGGATGATGCACACACTCACTTGAAAAATTTTATGGGTATCTGCAACGGATATAAACAACCGGGTGTGAATTGGACGCAATTTGGTTGAGGTTATTTCCCTTTTCTTTGGGGAGCGAGGCAACACTCTAGTTGGCTGAGCTGCCGAATGATTCTATTACTACATGGAGAGAACTCAAAAGGGCTTTCCTTGAGAGATTCTTCTACCTTCTAGAGCATTGTAGCTGAAGGATGAGATATACAACTTCAGACAGTTGAATTCTGAAGCACTACATGAGACTTGGTTGCGATTCAACAAAAAGCTAAAACAAGTGCCCAACCATAGAACACTTCATGATACATTGTTGGAGATCTTCTATGGGTCTCTTACTACTAATACAAAGGTGGTGGCTGATACTATTTCCAGAGAAACATTCATGAGTCACACTTATATTGAGGCTGATAAGGTACTTGACAGGATCACTATGACCAACCGTGCATGACACACACGTGAGGCAGAAGTTCTTGGTGGTACTTACGCGGTAGGTATGTCTGTTGAGAAAAGGAGGAAAGATGAAGAAACATATCATGATATTGCTAAGATCAAAACCACCATGGGGCTTCTTCCCAGGCATATTATCTGAGATAGGATAGAAAAGGTAAATGCAGTTAGTTCTCAAGGCAAAGCCCAAAGGAATGATGGTGGAGAGTCAGAGTCCGATGAGAAAGCTAATTATTTGAATGATCAAGGGGCGGGTTTCCAAACCAACACGCAGGGTTCTATTCAAGACTCTTATAGCCAAGGTCGAAGAAACTAAGGTCAGAACTATTATAGGAACAACAATTACAATCGAGGCCAATACAGAGATATGAGTAGAGGAAGAGAGAGATGGGGCCTGGATGAAGTCTGATGGCTGTAAAAATGATCGAAGTGGTTTACAAATTCCTCCAAGTAACCATGAAGTCGAATCTAGCAGTTCGATGATGGAGGACATGTTATACAAAGTGCTAAAGCAGATGGAGGCTACTAACGGTCATTTTAAGGAGCTTCGTGCAGATATTTCCAGGATGAACCAAAATATTGATTAACATTCCATTTCCATGAAGTAGATTAAGAAGAAAAATGGTCAGATGTCAATTTCAATGAATCAAAGGAAGAAAGGTACATTTCCCAGTAATACGGTCTTAAACCTGAAGAATGATAGTCACTGTATGGTTGTGTCGCCCCTCCAATGCTGATTGACAGTGAAGAGCTAGTTGAGCTTGAGTAGATGGATGATGATAAGGTTGCGGATTCTGAACATCGGGTTGTGGTTGAAGAAATAGTCGAAAAGATGGCTCCTAATAATGAAAAGGAGATAGTGTCTAGAAAGGGGAAGGAGAAGGAGGTCCCTCAGAAGTTCACTACGATTCCTAGACCTCTTCCCACCCTTCCTACAATAATTGAAGAGGATCAAAGAAGGGAAATATCACAATTTTATTTTGATGTTGAAGCAATTATCTATAAATATCTCTTTAGTCGAGGCACTTGAGCAAATGTCTGGCTAGAGAAATTTATGAAGGACCTTTTTCACTAAGAAGAGGACTGTGAGCTTTGAGCCTAAGGACAATTTGTACCATTGTAGTGTATTATCATCATGGTCTCTTGTACAGAAAAAGGAATACTCGAGAGTTTCACAATACTATGCACTATTGGAGCCTTTAATTTATCTAAGTCTTTATGTAATTTGGGTGCTAGTATTAATCTCATGCCACTAGTAGTATTTAGATATTTGGAATTGGGAGCCCCTAAATCGACTACAATGCGGCTTCTTATGGCAGATCGCACAGTGAAAAATCTGGTGGGGATTCTTTATAATGTATTGGTGAAGGTCAAGTCATTTATCTTTCTGGATGATTTTGTTATTCTAGACTACGAGGTGGATTTTGAGGTCCCCATTATCTTGGGGTGGCCATTCCTTACCATAGGTCATGCTTTAGTAGACATGAAAATTGGACAATCGAAATTTTGGTTGAACAATGAAGAAGTTACTTTCAATGTGTGTCGGTCTATGAAATAGCCAAGTAATATGCGGGTGGTCTCGGTGATTGATATTATAGAGGTTTAGTCTCCAATGATGCCTATTGAGGAGAAGTTGAATATTAAAGCCTTAGCAGTTGTGATAATGAATTGTGGTGCTGATGAGATTGATGGATATGATGATATTGTGAGCGCACTTACCTGTATGGGGTCGTACACTTATGCTCCAAAGAAAATTTATCTTGATTTGAAGAACCGTGCAATCCCACCAGCCAAGCCTTCTATTAAGGAGCCTCCAGTCTTGGAGCTCAAAGCACTTCCATCTCACCTTCAATATATATTCTTGGGAGCTGGAAATACTTTGTCGGTCATTGTAGTAGCAGACTTGATGGAATGGGAAATGGAGGCTTTGGTCTCCGTTTTGAAGAGGTACAAGAGGGCCATAGGATGGTACATAGCAGATATTATTGGGATCCTACCGGTTATTTGTACACATAAGATCTAGCTTGAGCCAAACTATATTTTGAGTATTGAGCATCAACATAGGTTGAATCCACCTATGCAAGAGGTGGTCAAGAAAGAGATTATTAAGTGGTTGGATGGCGGCGTGGTCTACCCTATTGCAGATAGCAAATGGGTAAGCCCTATCCAATATGTGCCAAAGAAGGGTGGAATCACTGTGGTTCCAAATGCTAATAATGAACTCATTCCGTTGAGGCCAATTGCAGGTTGGAGAGTATGCATGGATTATAGGAAGCTAAATCATTAGAGGCAGAAAGACTATTTCCCAATGCTAGCTATGGATCAGATGCTTGACCAACTTGTAGGTAGAGGGTGGTTTGTTTTATGGACAGTTATTCGGGGTACAATCAGATTTCTATAGGCCCTGAAGACCAAGAGAAAACCACCTTCACCTTCCCTTATGAGATGTTTTCCTTCAAGAGGATGTCGTTTAGGTTATGTAATGCACCTGCCACTTTCCAGCGCTGCATGATGTATATATTCTCTGACATGGTGGAATATACCATTGAAGTTTCCATGGATGATTTTTAGTGGTTGGTAATTCTTTTGACAATTGCTTAGCTCATTAGAGCAAGGTGCTGCAGAGATGTGAAGAGACCAACTTGATGCTTAATTGGGAGAAGTGTTATGGTCAAGGAGGGTATTATGCTCAGCCACAGGATTTCTGGAAAGGGCATAGAGGTGGATAAGGAGAAGATTGATGTGATTGCTAGCTTTCCACATCCGATTTTTATAAAGGATGTTCAGAGTTTTTTAGGTCATGTTGGGTTCTATCAGAGGTTTATCAAGGACTTCTCAAAGGTTGCACATCTTTTATGAAAATTACTTGAGAAATAGGTGAAGTTTGTATTTGATGATACATGTTTGAAGGCCTTTGAATCATGAAGGACAGATTGACTTTTGCTCCTATCATAGTTTTTCCTGACTGGTCCTTACCATTTGAGGTAATATGTGATGCTAGCAGAGTGGCCCTAGGGGCTATTTTAGGCTAAAGGCGTAAGAAAATATTTCATTCGATCTATTACACTAGCAAGGTGCTTAATGCAGCTGAAAAAAAATTACATCATGATGGAGCAGTTGTGGTGTTTGCATTTGAGAAGTTTTGATCTTACTTGCTTGGAACTAAAGTGATAGATCATACAGACCATGTGACTCTGTAGTAGTTGATGGCAAAGAAGGATATCAAACCATGGTTTATTAGATGGGTATTGCTGCAGCAAGAGTTCGAGTTCGAGGTTGAGGTTAAGGACCGGAAGGGAACCAAAAATATGGTGGCGGATAACTTGTCTAGACTGGAGGCAAATACAACACTGAGAGATGAGCTTGACATAGATGATACATTCTGTGATGAACAGGCTTTGGCTACATCATAGGATCTCATTCCATAGTTCACAGACTTTGCTAATTATTTGGTGAATGATGTGGTACTTGCAGATTTGTCCTTTCACCGTAGAAGGAAGTTCATGTCAGATGCGCGGAAGTTTTTCTGGGATGAGCCATACTCATTTCGTATTTATATTGATGGGGTGATCTGTAGGTGTGCACCTGAGGCTGAGATTCTATCATATTGGAGTCTTGTCACTCATCTCATGTTAGGAGATATCACAGTGGTATCCGCACCGCCCACAAAGTTCTGCAATGAAAGTACTATTGACTGACTATTCATCAGGATGCGCATGATTTTGCAAAGCGTGTGATGCATGCCAAAGGCAGAGGAATATCAAGAAGGTATGAACTCCCTCTGACCCCCATTCTTGTTACTGAGTTATTTGATGTGTGGGACATTGACTTTATAGGCCCATCTATGAGCTCGAATGCGATGAAATACATACTTGTAGCTATTGACTATGTATCAACATGGGTGGAGGCAGTTGCACTTTCCAATAATGAAGGCAAGAGTTTCACAGCATTCTTGAAGCGGCACATTTTCTCCAGGTTTAGGACCCCCTAAGGCAATCATCAATGATGGGGGTTCGCACTTTTGCAACTAATTATTCAGACTCTGCTTGAAAAAAATAGGGTGAAGCATAGGGTGGCAACACCCTGTCACCCGTAATCTAGTGGGTATGTTGAGGTCTCCAACCAGGAGATAAAGACCATCCTAGCAAAGATGATGAATGCTAATAGGATGTATTGATCTAGGAAGCTAGATGATGCCTTTTAGGCCTACCGGATTGCCTTCAAGACAACTATAGGTATGTCCCCCTATCAGCTTGTGTATGGGAAAGCATGTCATCTTCTGATCGAGCTTGAACACAAGGCCATGTGAGCGCTCAGGAAGCTGCATTTGAATTAGGGTGATTCGGCGAACTTGAGGCTTAATCAGTTGAATGGGTTTAGGTAAATTTTGTTTGAAAGCCTATTAAATTTCAGCCATATACAAGGAGAGGATGAAAATACATCATGACCAGAAGATTGAGAAAAAAGAGTTTAGCCCTGGTCATCTGGTTCTGTTGTTCAATTCGAGGCTTTGCTTCTTTCCTAGAAAGTTGAAGTCTAAGTGGTTAGGACCATCCTGAGTGTTGCAAGTACTCCCATATGGTGCATTCGAGCTTGAAAATCATAAAGGTAAAAGGTTCAAAGTAAATAGTTAGCGGTTGAAGGCATATTTGGGAACAAGTGAGGAAATAAAACTGGTTGACATTTGGGCCCTGGGTGAAGTGTAAGTAAATTAGGGATTGTATCATGTCGCGATGTTAAATCAGGCGTTGCATGAGAGGCAACCCATGGGGGTTATTTTGATGAAGTCTGAGTAATCAAGATATCCGCGTCATGCTACGATGTTAAATCAGGCGCTTCATGTTCAGGCAACTCATGTTGTATTTGTAATTTGAGAATAGTGTTCACATGTGCTGAAATGTGCAGGTTTAACATGGATCAAACTCAAAAAATTTCACATAGACCTGAACACGAGTCTCACAATGAGCCGTACAATCTTGGAATGACTCGTAGTTCTGGTCGTTGCTCCCCACTCAGAGAATGCCCATTTTTAGAAGTGATCAGACGGTTAATGGACCGTCCTTCCAAAGTACATGTCGTTAGATCGCCCATCCTAATCACTTCCTTTCGACTTAAAAAAATCATGCATCGAACCTACTGATGCATAGCACGAGTCGTTTTAAGAGAAAACAATCCGTCCTTTGTGTTTGTAGGTTCCACAGGTAAGTCTTCTAAACTTTGCACTAATGGGAATAAGGGACGGGTTGTTGATTCAGTACATGACCCGTCGGATGAGTCGTGGTCAGCACTTATTGATTTTATTAAAATAACACGACCCAACCAGGCTCTCCCAAACCCATCTCTAAGACCTCTGACTGACCTTAAACTGCTTAGTGTTCAAAAATAATTTCGGCCATTACTCCCTCTGTTCCAAGCAAAACCAATGCCAAACGTGTGATGTATTTGAAGAATTTTCCAACCTAAAAGCTTGATTTCATCTTCATCTGCTAAAGTGAGTACATATTTCGAGCAAATATTTTTTGCTTCTTCCTATCATCATTGTATTCCTTACGATTATAATGCAAAATGATAGTATAATGCATTTACTAATTGGGATTCTACAATTAACCATAATCTAATCGTAAGACTGTGATATCTAGTGTCACACCCCGCCTTGGGGGTTATGACTGGCACCTGGTGCCCTACTAGGACCTGAACTGCTAGAATGCTGAGCCTGGGCACATCTGGTGCCTGGATGGATCTAACCCACATTTCTGGAAACAAAGGGCTATATAACGGTTGTAAACACAGCCCCCGGCCTATTGGCCTATAGCCTCCTGTACCTGTCATGACAGCTAACCAGAACATATTCAATATAGGGAAACCTATGCGGGCCGACAAGGCCACCATGTTGTCTAGTTATCTATAACTTAACAATGAAATACTGGAAAGCTACGTGACCAGCAAGATCACCACTACTGTCAAACCATGGCCCCACACGGCCAACATAAAAGAGATAAAAGTACTAACAGCTATACGACTGCACGGCCTCACACGACCGGCTCAACTGACAACAGGGAAATATATACTGACTGCAAGCCTCTAGGAATAGCAATAGAAATGATCGAGACAGGGCCCCGACCTACCCGTACTGTATAACAAAAGAAAATAAATTACACCTCTGGGATTCAGTCTCCGGATGACAGGAGCTGAATACTCGATCGCTGACAGGAATCACGAGGTATCGCCTGCTCGTCTATGAGTACCTACAGGCAAGTAATGTAGCACCCCACCGGGCGTCAGTACCACTGGTACTGAGTATGTAAAGCAATAACTAAAGGAAATATCTGAAAACAACAATACAACTGATCAAACTGACGTAGGAGGGAATAGATTAACTGTCTGATAATGTAAATCATACCTTCTCTTAGTTATACTGGAAGGAGTAGGAGTCATACCTGGAGACGTATCGTTCTACTGCCGAACTACTCGTGTCTAATGTAACATGGCATAACATAACATAACATAATATAGCACACACAAACCTTACCCGGCCCCCATAAGCCGGGAGGTACAACCAGCACAGAATCTATACCCCTACCCTGGTCATCCCATCTCCTATAATCGCTGTAAGCATCCTGCCGGTCCCCTGGGTATGCACTTGGGCTCGCTGAGCCCCTAACTATAATTGCATCTGAGTCTGCAGGACTCCTGAATCAACACCCGGGCGTATCCGCTCGACAGGGGTGTGTAAGGGCCGACCAAGGCACAATATGGGGAAAACTGGCATCCCATCTTCGTCCCCTGTGGGACAGCATGCCACTCCATAGAGCGACGTATCCTCGTCCTCTGGCGGACGATTCGATACAGCTATTAACCCTGGGGCGGTCAGGGAAGCTAGGTAATCCAACCCCAAGACAATACAGTGGTCTCAACTAGTAATACTATCTGCATATATCTCATGCTGAAGCTAATAATTATAATGTATCTGTGTCTACTGTATGCTGAACTAGTGATAGCGATATGTATGTACTTAATTCATGCTGAGACTGATAATAGTGTATATGTACAAATATAATCTTCTGTCATACTGTACTGTATACTGAGTTTCTGTAATAACATAATTTACTATTTCTGACATGCTTCCTAAGCTTTAGTTTTAACCTATCATTCTATTTCTGAGATGCCTTACCGATATTACATTGTTTTACTGGGTTTCAACTGAATATGATAATATCCTGACATTCTGTACTATATCACGTACTGAGCATGTTGTGCAGTTCCTTACACGTGTATTAGAATCTATATCGTGCAGTCAAGTTTCGTGCTAATTATAACTTGATGCTTCTAATATCGTACCAACATTTATAACAAACATAATACATGACTTCTGAACATTCTACTGGCCTTTAAATTACTTTACTATACCAAGATTACTACCTTGCCGAGGAAAACTAACTTTACATACCTTATCCTTGAACTATCCGTCTGTCGGACGAGGCTCGGCCAATACTTCAACTATTTCTCCCAACTGCATTCATAAATATGTCAATTAATATTAAATATAGATTTATTTTAAAGAACAATGTCACTTTCGATATAATTTATAGCCTAAACTTAGGCTTATCGAAAGACGGTCGAAAACTCGCTATTTTTCAGAGGTCCAGAAGGGAGAACTATTCACTTCTCAGCTAGGAACACATAGACACTAGTTTGGAGCAATTCTACTTACCTTAGCTCGGTGGCTCGATGATTCGTCGGCCGTATTTCACGAAACTAGATCCGTAGGAATTCTCTCTGCTGCTAAATACCTCAGTATCTGGGGTTAATTTGAGTTTGGACAACGTTTAGCGGCGTAATCGGATGAAAATTATATCACCCTCTTCGTTCCTTTTCTTTTCTCTGTTGTTTCCTCTCTGTTTCACTGAAAATTATAAGTTTATATGATTTAAAACTGAAGTGGGGCTTTATATACTTAGGCCTGGACAAGGCCAACGTGTCACGGAGCCAACGCGGAGGCTTCACCTCCATGACACGCTGCCATCGCGGAGGGGCTCTGCCTCGACTCCTTCCGCGATGGTTCGACAGGTTTCTCATCCGATCTTTTTCCCGGGCCTTTCTCTAGCACGTATGGCCTTCAAATATGCTTAACCAACGTGCGAATAGGTCATCTAGGTGCCGGGAATCCTACGGGGTATAACATTCTCCCCCCCTTAAGAACATTCGTCCTCGAATGTATACTGCTATCTAGAGGACTACTTAACTTACTTGTTGAGAAAATTTTTTGCCAGAGTCTCCCCTGTAATATGGACTATACCAAAAACCTGAAATGCAGAAAAGTCCAATACAGGTATTGTACACAATACTCTAGGATTCACTGGATGGCTAAGTATCAATCTTTCTCACTTATACATATACAATCATAAGATACTACATAAGCAATAATACGGACATACTTGTTGCCTGACTAGGCCTGAAATAGGTGAGGGTACCTAGCTTTCATATCTTCTTCAGCTTCCCACGTCATTTCCTCACGGTTCCTGTTACGCCACAATACTTTGACAGACGCAACATCTTTAGTCCTCAACCTGCGAATCTGTCTGTCTAAAATAGCTACTGGAACCTCTTCATATGCTAACTCTTCTGTGACTTGGACATCCTGAACGGGAACTACTGTAGAAGGGTCCCCTACGAACTTCCTTAACATAGAGACATGGAATACTAGGTGAACAGATGCTAACTCCGGAGGCAAGTTCAATTCGTATGCAACTCGGCCTATTCTTCGCCGAATCTGATATGGCCCAATGAATCTCGGGCTAAGCTTTCCTTTCTTGCCAAATCTCATCACCCCTTTCATCGGAGACACTTTCAGATATACCCAGTCATTTACCGCAAATTCTAGATTTCTGCGCCACATATCTGCATAAGACTTCTGGCGGCTCTGAGCAGTCAGTAAACATTCTCGGATAAGCTTTATCTTTTCCTCTGACTGCCGAACAATGTCTGGGCCAACCAATGCTGATTCCCCAACTTCAAACCAGCCCACCGGCGATCTACATTTTCGCTCATATAATGCTTCAAAGGGCGCCATCTGGATGGCTGAATGATAACTGTTATTATAAGAAAATTCAATCAACGGAAGATGCTCATCCCAGCTACCCCCAAAATCTAGCACACATGCTCGTAGCATATCTTCGAGCGTTTGGATAGTCCGCTCAGCTTGCCCATCTGTTTGGGGGTGGAATGTTGTGCTCAAATTGATCTGCGTTCCCAAACCCCTCTGGAACAACTGCCAGAATCTAGCTGTAAACTGTGCTCCCCTATCTGAAATAATGGATACTAGCACTCCATGCAATCTAACTATCTCTGATATATAATTCGGCATAATCCTCAGCCGAGAAGGTAGCCTTCACTGGAAGAAAATGAGCTGATTTTGTCAGCCTGTCAACTATTACCCAAATGGAATCATTTCTGCGTCTGGTACGGGGTAACCCTGTTACAAAATCCATATTTATCGCTTCCCATTTCCACGTAGGCACCGTTATATCTTGCGTCAAACCGCCCGATTTCTGGTGCTTCGCTTTCACCTGCTGACAGTTAGGACATCTAGATACAAATTCAGCTATCTCAGCTTTCATACCTGGCCACCAGTAGATGTCTCTGATGTCATGGTACATTTTCGTTGCTCCTGGATGGAGGGAATAGCGAGCATAATGTACCTCATGCATAATCTGCTGGCGAAGCCCTGAAACATTCGGAACGCAAAGGCGGCCCTTACAGCGTAGCACATTATCCTCAGTCATTTGGAAATCTGACTCTTTACCTTTCTGAACTCTATCTCTGAGCTGGACCAAGTCAGGGTCTTCGTACTGTCGTTCTTTAACCTCCGTAACTAATGATGACACAGCAGAATTCTGAATTACCGCTCTATTATTTTCTGCTTCCATTACTCGAATGGCCAAACCTGCTAACTGATGGATTTCTTTAGCTAACTCCCGCTTCTCAGGTCGCAAATACGCCAAACTCCCCGTTGACTTACGGCACAGGGCATCTGCCACTACATTAGCTTTTCCGGGGTGGTATAGAATACTCACATCATAATCTTTTAACAGCTCCAACCAGCGGCGTTGCCGTAGATTCAACTCCCTCTGAGTGAAGATGTACTGTAGGCTCTTGTGATCTGTGTAAATATCAACATGGACGCCGTACAGGTAATGCCTCCACATCTTCAAGGCGTGGATCACTGCGGCTAGTTCCAGGTCGTGGGTAGGGTAATTCTTTTCGTGTTTCCTCAGCTGTCTGGAAGCATATGCAATCACCTTACCATGCTGCATCAACACACAACCTAACCCGACGCCTGATGCATCGCAATACACCGAATAACCTTTTGTACCCTCCGACAACGCTAACACTGGGGCGGAGGTCAATCTGTCTTTCAGTTCCTGGAAGCTCTGCTCGCATGCCTCTGTCCACCGAAACTTTACTGCTTTCTGTGTCAATTTGGTTAGAGGTGCCGCGATGGTCGAGAACCCTTCAACGAACCTCCTGTAATATCCTGCCAACCCCAGAAAACTACGAACTTCAGTCGGAGTGGTAGGCCTAGGCCATGACTTAACTGCTTCTATTTTCTGCTTGTCTACCTGTATACCAGCATCCGACACGATATGCCCTAAAAAGGCCACTGAGTTAAGCCAGAATTCACACTTAGAAAATTTAGCATACAACTGGCGGTCCCTGAGGATCTGGAGCACTGTATGCAAATGAGTCCGGTGATCTGCTTCAGAGCGAGAATACACCAGAATGTCATTAATGAATACTATCACAAACAAGTCCAGGAAAGGTCTGAAAATACTGTTCATCAGGTCCATGAAGACTGCCGGGGCATTCGTTAACCCGAAGGACATGACTAGAAATTCAAAATGTCCATATCGGGTTCTGAACGCTGTCTTAGGAATATCTCTCTCACGTACTCGAACCTGCTGATATCCGGACTGCAAGTCAATCTTAGAAAAGTATCTGGCTCCCTGCAACTGATCAAATAACTCATCAATTCTGGGAAGCGGGTACTTGTTCTTTACTGTAACTTTGTTTAATTGCCGATAATCTATGCACATTCGGAACGAGCCATCTTTCTTCCTCACAAACAGAACTGGCGCACCCCACGGTGAAGTACTCGGCCTGATAAAACCTTTATCCAATAAATCTTTCAACTGCTCCTTTAATTCTCTGAGTTCTGCAGGAGCCATACAATAGGGAAGAATTGATATCGGCTGAGTGCCTGGTAACAAGTCAATAGCAAAGTCTATTTCCCTTTCTGGGGGAATACCAGGTAACTCATCCGGAAACACATCAGGGAATTCGTTCACTACTGGAACAGACTGGAGTGTCGGAGATCCTACTTGGACATCCTAAACTCTGACCAGATGGTAAATACATCCCTTAGAGATCAACTTTCTCGCCTGAAGGTAGGAAATAAACCTACCTTTTGGCGTAGCGGTGCTGCCCTTCCACTCTCGCACTGCTTCTCCTGGGAAGTGGAATCGGACCGTCTTGGTCCAACATTCAACGTTGTCAAAGCACGGTACTAGCCAATCCATACCCATTATGGCATCGAAGTCTATCATTTCTAACTCGACCAGATCTCTGTGGTCTGACGGTCAGCAACCTCTACTGTACACCCTCAGTAATTTTTGCTAGCCACAATAGAGTCACCGACGGGCGTGGATACTAAAAAGGGCTGCTGCAATAATTCTGGTGCAATACTAAACTTTCGTGCCACAAATGGAGTAATGTAGGACAAAGTAGACCCTGGATCAATCAATCCATAAGCAGGGTGTGAGCAGATAGTTAGCATACCTGTCACAACATCTGGTGACGCTTCTGAATCTTGTCTCCCTGGTAAGGCATATGTGCGGCTTGGACCCGCACCTGTACTGGAGGCCTCTGATTTGCCCCGACCCCTGCCTGCTGAAACTGAGGGCCTGCGCCCAGTCGAGGATGCTGTGGCTCGTGACCCTGCAGATGCCCTATCCTGTCTATCTCGGTCCTCTCGGCCTCTGGTTGGGCAATCTTTCATCAAATGGCCTTCTTGGCCACAAATATAACATACAGTGGAACCATACCTGCATGCTCCAGGATGGCGTCGACTGCATATAGGGTAGAGCGGTAGAGTATACCTACTCTGCTCCGCCCTCCTCTGTAATTGTGAATCTGCCATCTGCGAGCCTCTACCAGTCTCTGACTGCCCCCTGCGGCTGAATCTACCTCCCTGCGACTATGGCGGAGGCGGGGGCCTGGGCAGCCTATCTAACAATCGTGGCCTGGGTCCTCCCCGAGCCTCCCTCTGTAACTCAACTGGCCTATCCCGACGACGCTATTCCTGATTGGCCCTTCTGATTTCCCGATGCCGCTGTCTGATGCCCTCAATATTCTGGGCGAATGCCTGAACTCGAGCAATGTCCATGTCCTCTCGTAGTGTAGCCGTAATACAAGTCTCGACATATTCTGGATTCAACCCCATGATAAAGCGGTGTACTCTGGATGCCATGGTATCAACAAAGGCCGGTGCATATAGAGCTAAAGAATCAAACCGCAAGGAGTATTCCCGAACACTCATGGCCTCCTGCTCCAGATGTAGGAACTGGTCTACCCGGGCCTGTCGAATCTCCCACGGCAAATAGTGATCCAGAAAGGCTCTTGAGAAGCTAGACCAGGTCGGGGAGGAAACATCTCTCCCTCGGGACCTTTCCCAGCTTTCATACCACAATACGGCGATGTCCCGTAACCGGAATGCTGCCAACTCAACTGATTCTGTAGGCGTGGAATGCATAACCCTAAAGATTCTCTGCATTTGATCCCGAAAATCCTGAGGGTCCTCTGTCCGGTCCGTACCTGTGAACTGTGGGGGTTTCAGAGCCAAGAACTCTCGGACCCTCGAACAACCGGGCCCTTCTAATGACTCCACAACTGTAGACGGCATCGGCTGACGCTGAGCAGCCATCATCTGTGCTAACATAACTACCGCACTCCTAACCTCCTGGTCGGAAGGTGTCGGTATAGGGACTGCTGGAGCTAGTGTCACCCCTAGTGGCTCCTGATGTGGTGGAGACTGCTGAGAAGGCTGGGACGATGCCTCTGTAGTGCCCTCTGACCGAGCTGGTTCTAAACGAGGGTGAGGCATCCTGCTGGTGCCTTCCCCTGCTGTAATATCTAAGCTCCGGCTTGTGATAGGATGTCGCTGGTCTGACATTATCTGTAACCAAATAATATAGTAAGCTTTTAGGGACTCACCCTATATTGTACCGCTCTACAGCACGACTGAATAAGAATAAAAGACAACCATCCTATCATGCCTTGCAGCGCCCTACCCATAGTATGTGGTGCACAACACATCCATGGGCAGGACTCTACTTAGCACGGCTTGCAGACTCCCTGGGATACGACCTTGCTCTGATATCAAGTTTGTCACACCCCGCCTTGGAGGGTATGACTGGCACCTGGTGCCCTACTAGGACCTGAACTGCTAGACCGTTGAGCCTGGGCACATCTGGTGCCTGGCTAGCTCTAACCCACATTTGTGGAAACAAAGGGCTATATAACGGCTGTAAACACAGCCCCCGGCCTATTGGCCTATAGCCTCCTGTACCTGTCATGACAGCTAACCAGAACATATTCAATATAGGGAAACCTATGCGGGCCGACAAGGCCACCATGCTGTCTAGTTATCTATAACTTAAAAATGAAATACTGGAAAGCTACGTGACCGGCAAGGTCACCACTACTGTCAAACCATGGCCCCACACGGCCAACATAAAAGAGATAAAAGTACTAACAGCTATACGATTGCACGGCCTCACACGACTGGCTCAACTGACAACAGGGAAATATATACTGATTGCAAGCCTCTAGGAATAATAATAGAAATGATCGGGACAGGGCCCCGACCTACCCATACTGTATAACAAAACAAAACGAAATACACCTCTGGGATTCAGTCTCCGAATGACAGGAGCTGAATACTCGATCGCTGACAGGAATCACGAGGTATCGCCTGCTCATCTATGAGTACCTGCAGGCAAGTAATGCAGCGCCCCACCGGGCGTCAGTACCACTGGTACTGAGTATGTAAAGCAATAACTGAAGGAAATATCTGAAAACAACAATACAACTGATGAAACTGGAGTAGGAGGGAATAGATTAACTGTCTGATAATGTAAATCATACCTTCTCTTAGTTATACTGGAAGAAGTAGGAGTCATACCTGGAGACGTATCATTCTACTGCCGAACTACTCGTGTCTAATGTAACATGGCATAACATAACATAACATAATATAGCACACACAAACCTTACCAGGCCCCCATAAGTCGGGAGGTACAACCAGCACAGAATCTATACCCCTACCCCGGTCATCCCATCTCCTATAATAGCTGTAAGCATCCTGCCGGTCCCCTGGGTATGCACTTGGGCTCGCTGAGCCCCTGACTATAACTGCATCTGAGTCCGGAGGACTCCTGAATCAACACCCGGGCGTATCCGCTCAACAAGGGTGTGTAAGGGCCGACCAAGGCACAATATGGGGAAAACTGGCATCCCATCTTCGTCCCCTGTGGGACGGCATGCCACTCCATAGAGCGACGTATCCTTTTCCTCTGGCGGACGAGTCGATACAGCTATTAACCCTGGGGCGGTCAGGGATGCTAGGTAATCCAACCCCAAGACAATACAGTGGTCTCAACTAGTAATACTATCTGCATATATCTTATGCTGAAGCTAATAATTATAATGTATATGTGTCTACTATATGCTGAACTAGTGATAGCGATATGTATGTACTTAATTCATGCTGAGACTGATAATAGTGTATATGTACAAATATAATCTTCTGCCATACTGTACTGTATACTGAGTTTCTGTAATAACATGATTTACTATTTCTGACATGCTTCCTAAGCTTTATTTTTAACCTATCATTCTATTTCTAAGATGCCTTACCGATATTACATTGTTTTACTGGGTTTCAACTGAATACGATAATATCCTGACATTCTGTACTATATCACGTACTGAGCATGCTGTGCAGTTCCTAACACGTGTATTAGAATCTATATCGTGCTGTCAAGTTTTGTGCTAATTATAACCTGATGCTTCTAATATCGTACCAACATTTGTAACAAACATAATACATGACTTCTGAACATTCTACTGGCCTTTAAATTACTTTACTATATTGAGATTACTACCTTGCCGTGGAAAACTAACTTTACATACCTTATCCTTGAACTATCCGTCTGTCGAACGAGGCTCGGCCAATACTTCAACTATTTCTCCCAACTGCATTCATAAATATGTCAATTAATATTAAATATAGCTTTATTTTAAAGAACAACGTCACTTTCGATATAATTTATAGCCTAAACTTAGGCTTATCGAAAGACGGTCGAAAACTGCTATTTTTCAGAGGTCCAGAAGGGAGAACTATTCACTTCTCAGCTAGTTTGGAGCAATTCTACTTACCTTAGCTCGGTGGCTCGACGATTCGTCGGCCGTATTTCACGAAACCAAATCCGTAGGAATGCTCTCTGCTGCTAAATACCTCAGTATCTGGAGTTAATTTGAGTTTGGACAACGTTTAGCGGCGTAATCGGATGAAAATTATATCACCCTCTTCGTTCCTTTTCTTTTCTCTGTTGTTTCCTCTCTGTTTCACTGAAAATTATAAGTTTATATGATTTAAAACTGAAGTGGGGCTTTATATACTTGGGCCTGGACAAGGCCAACGTGTCGCGGAGCCAACGCAGAGGCTTTACCTCCGTGACACGCTGCCATCGCGAAGGGGCTCTGCCTCGACTCCTTCCGCGATGGTTCGACAGGTTTCTCGTCCGATCTTTTCCCGAGCCTTTCTCTAGCACGTATGGCCTTCAAATATGCTTAACCAACGTGTGAATAGGTCATCTAGGTGCCGGGAATCCTACGGGGTATAACATATAGTATATGAGGGAGTATGACCATGGTTTAGGTCTGATTGACATGAAAAATCTAGGCATAATTGAAATTGAACTTGATAAATTGGAGTTGTTGATGGGGGTGAAGTCTGAGTAGCCCCCATACAGAACTGAATTAGATAATAAACTTGGGAAATTGCATAATTTAAATTGAGTACTTCTTAAGGTGAGGGTGGGCTTCACGAACAAATCAACAACCCATTGTATCTCACAAAGGTTCATTGCTTAAGTCATTTGGACTGCCTAGTGAGCCAATGAAAAGCCTCTGACATACTGACGAGCTGATGGGACAACACCCCAACTAGCTCAGTAGAAGTCTAAAACTGAAAATAATAACACTCGACTAGCTGAAGGTCCTCGAAGGATGAGTACTCACCAATAAAGTTGTTTGGGATAAACTTTGGAGACTGATTAATGGCGGGTCTGAGTCTGAGCGTCTGAGTCTGTATCATGAAATGATACAACACAGAGTCTGCGGTCAGTACTTGAAATATACTAAGTATGCAAGGTAAATAAAATAGGTTGAGTAAGTAAAACTGAAATCATGCATATCTTAAATCATAACATCATAAGATTCTGATAGTAAAGGTTGTATGCTTATATCTGAAAGCATGAATAGACACAAACTGAAATAAGTGCATATGGCTTGCCATATTTCAAATCATAGGTAAAAGCTCATAAACTGATCCTTGGATCAAACCTACTGAAAACATGATATAATATCTTATAGTAGATGCATTACTGAAATCATGAGGAACAATGGGAGACTCGTCTTAACCGGCAACCACCATGTATAAGCACATGATGATCCCTTGTCTTGCCCACATGGAGGAGGGTCATCCTAAGCCTTTCCAGGGTGAAGGATTAAATAAGGTGTGATATCACGGTGGGCCCTTGTTCTTGGGAAATGCTCTCTTCAGAGGCCTCAAAGTATACCTATATTGGCGCATAGCTTATGAGACTAGGGAACCTTGTTGCCCCTAGCCTACTTGGTGTTATACACCCCCAAAACATACGATGCTCATATAATCATATATCAAAACATAACTTAAAACTTAACATATGGGGAGTCTTGACTCCAAAACTTGAAATAACTGAACATATTAGCCCTTGGCTAAATCATGAAATCATGCTTAACTTGAGTGGGCTTGCCCAAATCTTGATATCATGCTTGCATGAAATAGACAACATAAGTAAAATCATAAATATATTTATGGGTAATTTGTAAACATTCATACATGGTAGATATTTCATCATACTTGAAACCCTCAATCATAAACTATACTTTTTCATCAACTTGCATAATTGGGCGAAATCTTCTAAAAGTTGAACTCATGAATTTGTAATTAACACATGCATAAAATCTATCCATTAATTATCAAACATACTTTAAAATACAGAGAGAATCAACCCATAAACAATTTGTAAGAAATCTATGAAATTAGATTGAAATCACTTTTAAATCATAATTTGAATTGAGACTTGCTTCATGAAATTAAGGAGAATTATGGGCATGAGGGTGGATGAAATCCTCATTCATGGTCTCACATACCTGGGTAAGCTAAATCTACACCCTTCCTTGAAAGCCCAAGAGATTTGAGGAAGAACTTGAAGATTTTTAGGCTTGATCTCTTATGGGATCTTCTAGACTTGGATGCATGGGAAGAGAATGTGTTAGAATAGGCTAAACCCTCTTAAAACCCTCCTTACAAAGCTTAAAACAACATAGTTTAGGGCTTAGAAATTATGAAACGCCCTTACCTAAATCACAGAAAATTTTACTTTGTCAGATGCCACGACACACACCACAAGTCGTACCTCCATATCACGACTCGTGGTTACCATCTGTAGTCACCACTACTTTTTTCCTAACTTTCTAAAGTTTTCCATGGTTCAGAACATGACTTGTACCACCAACCTACGAGTCGTTAGGTCCACCCGTGGTTACTTCTTCCAAGATCCTTAGTTCCTCCATATGGGTGCAGGCCATGATTCGTTGTCTCACACCATGAGTCGTACCCTAACTCGTTTCCTCCAAATTTGATGCCCAAAATATCCCTTATGACTACTGACCATGAGTGATACCATGACTCATTACTCCTTCCCATGACTCATACCACGAGTCATTCTGAGTCATTTTTCAAACATGTTTTATTGATTACATTTCTAATCCTGAGGCTATTTTTAGGAACCTTTGAGGTATTACAGTTGGTGGTGGTCTTAGTAAGAAGGCCCAAATAGCAAGTTTACAGTACTTTCATACAATGACCACAACAACGAGTCATTTGTTCTCATAACGACCCGTACTGATGGTCATTTAATCTGCCAGTGTCAAAATTTTGTATGTAATTTTTTTTGTGCATTTGAATCTAACGTATATTCCATAAGTGCAATGCCTCCACAAGGGAACAAGAAGCAACAAGAAGTAGCTGCAAGAAAAGAATTGTTAAGAAGCGGCAGCTTCAAGATAAGTCAGAGTTGGATAGCCCTAGTGGTTCGGAGAAGGCCTATGAAATTGACTCCTCTGATGATTCTCCAGTCATTACCACTAGGGTGCAAGTCAAGTAAAATGAAACAATAGCGACCACTTCTCTACTTCCCCAGTCTAAAGAGGGAGGAGAAGGGACCGAGTCTGATAGTCAAAACCCTCATGCAGATGATGCAGAGAGGGGAGATAGTGCTGCTGAAGAGTTTGGGGAGAAGGAGAGTTCAGCGTAGTGATCTTGGGCAGATTTATATGCCCAAGTGATACTCAAACGTATTATTTTTACCTTGTTTGTTGTGCAATGTGTATATAATATCATGTAATTAGTAATAAAATGCGAATTTATACTAACCAACATGATTAGCATTTGTTTTGCAGGTAATTGTGATTTTTAGGAGCTAAAATGCATGTTGGGACTATGTCGGAGTTGGACTTGGATGCGAGCGTGGAAAAGACCTTGGAATGCACATTTTATAGGGGCTCCGTGATGGAGCCGTGCCACGCTACCATCGCGGTAGCACACTGCCTGAACATGAATTAAAATGGCAAATTCCAGTGTGCCTTCGCGTCAGCTCCGTGGCACGGAGAGAGGCCTCCGCGTTGGCCTCCGTGCCACGTTGAGGTTAATTTATCGGACCCTGAAATTCCAGTGAAGGTCCGCGTCCACACCGTGTCACGGAGGCAGTGCTCCGCGTTGGCCTCCGTGACACGTTGCTTGTTATTCCGGGAAAAATTTTCCACTAGTATAAATAGCACACTTAGGTTCATTTTTATTAGTTTTTTAGTTTTTAGTTTTTAGACTGAGTTCAGAAGTGGAGAGCAGGAACGTGGGTTAGTAGCAGTTGAAGAACGAAAAAGCTAAGGGATTTCTTCTCTTCCTTTCTTCTTTCTATCAATTGTACGTATGATTTACACTCATTTTAGGATGATCAATCCAAGAATGAGTGGCTAATTCTCTTCCTTGCTGAGGTTTTGAACATGTGTAATGAATTTTGATTGTAAATGATATGGTTTTCTTCTTCTTCTTTAATGGTGTTCTATTAATTCTTATTCTTACTGCATTAGTGCTTGGCCAACATTAATGTATATCTAAAAAGTCCAATTTCACTCGAAAGAGCAAGAAATTGGAAAGTTGTGAATTAATAGGGTATTGTTCTTAACTTGATTTGGGAAAATTGGGTTTTGATGTGCTTTCCTGATAGAAATATACTTGAAAGCCGTATTAGTCAATTTAGGAACCGGAATTGTAGTGCTAGGTCATAAATTGCATTTGATCATAGAAATGTAGACGGATGGTTTATGATTCTAAAGTGAAATTAAATACGAGAGTTTTAATTTCTAGGCAAATGTTCTTGGCTAGCAACATGAAGAAGAGATTAACCAAATTATCATGATTATTAAGTTTATTACTTGTTCTTAACCTTGGCATGTTCATATCCATTGTCTGAATTCACAGTAAATAGTTGTTATTAATTTTAGTATATATAGTTTAGAAACAAAAACTCAAGTAACTGTTGGTTACATTGTTGTTAGCATAATTAGAAGTGAAATAGGAATATAGCAAACTAGGCAACTTTACATATCTTGAGCCTCCTTGGATCGATACTTGGCTACTTAGCCACTTTATTACTTGTTTGACCACGTGCACTTGCGTGTCGGTTTATAATATATAATACCAACCTGAGCAGAACACCGAGCAAGTTTTTGGCGCCGTTGTCGGGGAGGCTAGGCGATTTGTAAAATTGTGTTTAGTGTAAATTTACTGTATTTGTATTTTTATTTTCTTAAGTGTTAACAACTTGGTCTTAGCCTGTATTTTGCAGATTTTGTTTCTGTGAACACTGGCAAGGGACAAAGAGCTGGTGGAATCTTACTTAGAGCCTGAACGTGAATTTCATAGTCAACGTAGAGAAGCTCTTCGAAAGAAGCTGCAGTTGCTTATACAGTCTATGATGGAGCAACAAAATCCACCAGTTGTGCGGGCAGTGTTAGTGCCCGATGAAGCAGCAGCAAGGCCGGTTCGCGAGGTGGCAATCCCACACGCCAATAATGTCCATTCTAGCATCCGCAAACCAGAGCCTGGAGGGAGGTTTGAATTAAAGCAGAATATGGTGCAACTTTTGCACACAAGCGGGCAATTTACCGGTCTCCCTCATGAAGATCCACAACAACATCTCCAAAACTTTTTGGAGATAAGTGACACTTATATACCCGCTGGAGTGTCACCTGATTATGTTCGGCTCACCTTATTTCCATTTTCCTTACTTGGTGAAGCCAAGAGGTGGTTAAAAGCTGAACCACTCAATTCTATATCAACGTGGGATGATCTTGCGCGGAAGTTTTTGATCAGATTTTTCCCTTCTGGTAAAACAGCCAGACTTAGAAGTCAAATTCTAAGTTTTAAACAGAGGGAAGGGGAAAATCTATATCAAGCCTGGGAAAGATTTAAATCCATGTTGCGGTACTGTCCTCATCATCATCAGTCCAATGAGGTGTTGGTACACACATTCATTGAGGGTTTGGAACCCCACACTAAAATTCTGTTAGATTCAGCAGCTGGAGGGCAAGCGCTGGAAAAGACCTATGAGGAGCTGTACACTTTGCTCAACCGAATTTCACAAGGCAATCCAGAGTGGAATGCAGATTCTTCAAGAGGTGGAGCAAGGAAAGCAGCGGGAGTGCTTGAAGTGGATGGATTCACAGCTATCGCTGCACAGATAGCTGCTTTGCAAAATCAGTTAAACACTCACTTCAGCAATATAAATTTGAACCAGCCTTCAGCTCCAGTCAATGCAGTTCAACAGATGTGGTGTGAAGTGTGTGGTAGTAGTGAGCATTCAGCTGAATGCTGTGGTGCAAATCCTGATTCTGTTAACTTTGTGGGCAATGCACAGAGAAATCAACAGCAGTTTGGTAGTGGCTACAACTCAAATTGGAGGAACCATACGAATATTTCGTGGGGTAGCAACAATCAACAAGGCCAAAGTTCAGGGCAGGGTATGCACAGGAACCAAGGAGGGCAACAAAATTATCAAGCTCAATTCAGAAATCACAATGCCCCTCCTCCACCACCATCACCGACTATTGAGGAGATGTTCAAAACCATGATCGCTAATCAGGCACAATTGCAGGCTGACTATGTCAAATTGGCAGCCGAAGTGAAGAATAATCAGTTGGCGATCAAGGCTCTTGAATATCAGTTTGGCCAATTTGCTAGTGCCCAAAATACTAGACCCAGAGGAGGACTACCTAGCGACACGGATCCTAATCCGAAGCAGGTAAATGCAGTGACCACGAGGAGTGGTTTACAGTTGAAGGAGGTGGAACCGGAAAGACCGCCTCAAAAGTCAGGAGCAGCAGATGTTGAGGGAGAGCAAATCTCAGATAAGGGGAAGACTAAAGAAGCTGAACCAGAAAGGCCTCCACCCCCGTTCCCTCAACGACTTAAGAAACACAAGGAGGAGGCGTGTTTCCAGAAATTCATGGAGGTACTTAAACAGGTACATGTTAACTTACCTCTTGTTGATGTCTTGCAGGGAGTGCCCAAATATGTGAAATATATTAAAGACATCGTGGCTAACAAAAGTCGTTTGACTGAGTATGCCACGGTAGCTTTAACGGAGGAATGCACTTCCCGTATTCAGAATAGGTTGCCCACAAAACTGAAAGACCCTGGAAGTTTTACTATCCAGCTTACTATTGGGCAAAGTATCCGAGCTCGTGGATTATGCGACTTGGGGGCAAGCATAAATCTGATGCCATCTTCGGTATTCATAAAGTTAGGTCTAGGGAGTCCTAGACCTACAACGGTAATCTTGCAGCTAGCCGACAGGTCTTTAGCTAAGCCGGATGGCATTGTTGAGGATGTGTTAGTGCAAGTAGGCTCCCTCATTTTTCCGGTCGATTTCATTATTCTGGATTTTGAACCAGATGCTGAAGTCCCATTTATTTTGGGACGACCCTTTTTGGCAACCGGAAAAGCATTAATTGATGTAGCTGCGGGTCAACTCACGATGCGAGCACATGACAAGGTTGAAGTGTTCGACGTGTACAAGGTACCTAAGCTCCCGACTGTTTATAAGGATCTCTCGGTGATCAACGTGATTGATCATGGGAATGTTAATGGAATGAGTGATTCCCGAGAGTTACTAGGAAGGCCACCGGATAAGGTTGAGAACTACTGGGGGGATGACCATGATCGGGACAAATCGTCCATCTCCCGAGTAGACAAATGAGTGTAAAGGACGTCAAAAATATTTTATTTTTTTTCTTTTTGCACAGTGTAGTTAATTTTTATCTTTATTTTTTGTTTTTATTGTCTATTTCCAAGTTTTAGTTTTCTTTTTCTTTTCTTGATTAGGTTTAGATTTTCATTTTAGTTAATATTTTTTATTTTTAGTTAGGGAAATCTATTAATTTAACCAATTTTTGTTTACTGAGGTGATTTTCAGGTATAACGAAGGAAATATACATGGAATTGAGAAAATCAGGCAAGGTATGAAAAATCAAATTTATCGAAGAAACAGTGCACTGGCGCGTTGGCGCCGTGTCACGGAGGCAGTGCTCCGCGTTGGCCTCCGTGACACGTTGAAGGCAAAATCCGGATTTTTCAAAAATTCAGTAAGCCAACGCGTTGGCTCCGTGTCACGGAGGAGGGTCTCCGCGTTACCCTCCATGACATGTTGCCCCTTATTCAGTGCCGGGTCACACCGGGTTGCCGGGTGACCCGCGTGTTTTCTATAAATTAACCCCCGATTTTCGCCCATTTTTCCCCATTTCCCTCTTCCCTCCGCGACCAAACACCCATTTCCCCCTCCCCAAGCACCGTGCCACGTTCCAAGGCAAGGAAAAACATCAATTTTCTTCGGTTCTTCAATTCAAAGGTATGTTTTCATCGTCTAACTCAATATTTTTGGCGATTTTTGTCAAATTTGGGCATGTGAGGTGAGATATATCACCCTAGGTAGAAATTAAACTTGAATGTTGGATTATTTGTGATTGATACATGTTTGGATTGTTGTATTTGTCGTTTGAACTTATCGATTGCGTAAATAATTCGAAATTGATTGTAGAATTGTATTCTAGGGCATGGGTTGTTGAATTTGACTTGGGCACTTGATAATTTGATGAAATCGATGCCGGGGTGTGTTTATTATTTGAGAGAAGTCGTGGTAAATATTGTGTAAATGTTAAAAGACGACGAATTCTCAAATTTTTGTGGGAAAATGCATAAAATGTGTGAATTGGTTAGATTGTTTGGATTCGCTTGTATATAGAATGTTTTTATTGTTGTTTTTATTTTGTTGTTGTTTTTGTTGCTTGTGCGATGTGTGAATTGTTAGCGATAGTAGGATTGGGATTAGCTGTATGAAGTCTGAGTAGTACGCTAACCGTTATGCTGTCGAAATTTTGTTGTGAACGCACTAAGCATGAAGTGTAGAGTGTTGTCTGTAGTGTAATTAGAGTTATCTTTGCCGTAATTTTGTAGATGTAGCGAAGGCCTAAGTGTTGGGTAAATGTTTTGTAACCCGACCTTAGCCGAAGTTAACAAAATTTTAGCTTAACGTTGTGCTTGTTTGTGTAAATTGACAGGTACAATGGCTAGCAGACAAGATAAAGGCAAGGGTGCTTCTACCTCAGGCACAGGTAGGAAAAGGATGAGACTGGGCACTGCAGTCCCAGCTGCACCTGCTGTTCTGCGCGGCCAACGCCGCCAATACGGAACACGATGGGTCACCGACGAAGGGAAGAAATGGTACGCGAAACACAAAGAAAACAAGTACTTCCCCGAGGAACATATTGAAAGGGAACCACTTGCACAGGAGTTCCCTCGCATTGTACAGAGAATCGAGGCAGCTGGGCTCAGCTTTATCTTTCAGGAGCCCAAGGAGTGCAACCTTCACTTGGTCTGGGAATTTTATGCAAATTGGAACCCGGCCATCAGAAGCCACACTATAAAAATCAGAGGGCAGATTGTCACTCTGGAACCCCAGCAGCTAAATGCCATCGTTGGAGCACGGGACACAGACGCCCACGTTCTCCGCCAGCTAAACATCACCCCACCGTACGCCGACATCAGACGTACGTTGTGTGGGGCTCAATCCACAGCCCGATGGAGTAGACATAAGGAGAGGGGGTACCACCAGACTCTGCCTTATTCGCAGATGAACAGGGAGGCCAGAATCTGGCTGAAGATTGTATGTTCGTGTTTGATCCCGGGAGTCCATATGACAGATGTGACCCGGGACCGTGTCTGCTTGGTGTATGCCCTTATGAAAGGGCTCGAGATTAATGTGGGGCGGTCATAATATCCGCCATGAAGAGAGCCAGACTGCACCAGGGCCACAGATACGGGTTTGGTGGACTCATCACCACCTTCCTCCGAGGCCTCGACATTGAGGAAGAAGCCTTGGATTATATTCCGCAGTTGGAGCGGAGGGCCCTCGACGTGACAAAGACTAAGGCCCCCGACACTACACACGGACCTGTATTGACTTTGGGCGAGCGACATGCTCATGACGATCAGTACATGGCCCGTATGTTCGGCATGCAGATGCTGCAGCTACGGATAGGTGGGAGACCAGCCACCGAGGAAGAATTATGGCAGTTAGAGCTGGACTACCCCTTTGGCGAGAACGCCAGAGCCTTATATCGGGTAGGGCCAGCCTTTGTGGAGCCTACAGATGACGATGTCCCTACTGATGAGGAGACACGTCATGAGGACTCTTATGTGGAGTCCGATGACGACGATGGAGCTGATTCAGATATGGGCGACGAGGCCGCAGCACCGGATGAGGAAGTCGAATATTTCGACTGAGCAGGGAGTTCCACCACCCAAAATTTTGTGCTTTGTATTGTTGTGAACACTGGGGACAGTGTTCGATTTAAGTGTGGGGTGGGGAGTAGTTAGGTACTGGGACATAGGCTCTAAATTGCTGTATATTTTTCCTTGATATTTACGTATGTTTGTGCTTTCCCTGTGGCGAACTGATTTGTGATATATCTGCATATATTTGTTTGTGTGGTTAATGATGTGTGTTTTTGAAAGTTATGGTTGCTAGTGTAAATATTTTGTAAATTTTGTAAATATTTTTTTCTCTATCGACATGTAAATATTTTTTTCTCTATCGACATGATCGATATTTTTCAAAAATTTTTTGCGAACATATTTTGCAATTATCAAAATCTTGTGTAAATATCTTTCTATCAAAATGATCGATGTGTTGCAAAAATTTTTTCGATTTTCTTTTTTTGGGGTTTCTCGGAGTTTGTTTTCGGTTCTTTTACCGAGAATAGTCCCATTGAACCGATGTCATAGTTAGTGACCGTTCCCTATGATGAATGGATGACGACCGTCTTAAGGGAAATGTAGTCGGTAGGAGTAGGATTTTTATTTGTTTTTTAGTTTTCTTTGGTGGATTGCATCAATGAACTGTAGTTGCTTATGGTTGCTAAATTTTCGTTGCGTGTTGTAATTGATGTTCAAAATGTGAAAGTGATTCGTTTGAAAGCATGCAATTTTGTAAATACGTTGAGTACCTAGGCTATAGAATTTGGTTCAGTATGATTGAGGCTTAATCTTGAATTCATGTAATTGACTAATTAAAGAGTCTGTGAATGCATCTTGATTCAAGCATGTGCATGAAGTGTGAAGTGAGGTTTTGCTATTCCATGTCACTGTGAATTGTCTAGAACTTGTCTGGTGTGTATACAAAATGAAATGAAGGAGGTGTAGTGTTGGAAAGGATGTAGGCATTTCTTTGTTTTAACCGATAGTTTCCATTTTTTTTCTTGTCAAATTCTACCTTTTTATATGTTGTATACCCTAGTCAGCCCGTTAAGCCTTTAGCCGATTTCTTTCTTTTGTCCAAAAGTGTATAAAATAAGCTTTATTCCTTCTTTTCATTAGCCTTAAAGTCTATAAGAAACTCTTAAGCGCTTGCAAAGAAAAGAAAATGTTTCCCAAAGTGTTAAAGAGTGAAAAGAGTGAAAAGAAAAAGAAAAGCAAAGTGAAGAAAGAAAAGATGATGTTGAAGAGGCACTTGTTGTAATTAATTGATAGTGAGGGTACATGAAAACCCGTTGTTTTGTGTCAAGTGTGGTTGATGAAATGGGTTGTATGAAAGTAAACCAGCATGAATGGGAGAAAAAGAGAAAAGAGAGGAACAATGTCCATGAGTAGATGGGAATGAGTTGAAAAGGCGCTTAAGGATGCTAGCGACTATTATTGGCTAATCCAATATACATATACTAGGTCCATAGCCCCGTTACAACCCATTAAAGTCCTACGTGATCCTATATTGCATTTCTTTATATTAGTGGAGTAATACACTATGGGCAAGCTTATGGGTCATGACATGAGGCATGTGAATTCTTTTGGGAGAGAGAGTGAAACTAATTTTTATATGCCCCTACTTGCATGTTTGTGTGCTGCATGAACATAAAGGGGAAGCTTCTCTCGAGTTGTGAGGGCACATGCTTGATGAAAGATTGATTTTCGTGTCGGATTTCTTGATTAGATGATTTGCATGAGTTTTCCGATATCAAGAATCAATTCTTAAAGTCTAGGCAGCCTTGATGTATTAAAGGTCATTGTATTGTACGACCAAGCATGTTTTCTTGATGATTTGCAAAAATTGAATAATCGGTATGACCGTAGCGTAAATTGTTGCACCATAGTGACGAAGGTTGGGATGTAATTTACATGATTTGTGTATGTGTTGTTCGAGGACGAACAAGGATTTAAGTGTGGGGTAAGTGATCTTGGGCAGATTTATATGCCCAAGTGATACTCAAACGTATCATTTTTACCTTATTTGTTGTGCAATGTGTATATAATATCATGTAATTAGTAATAAAATGCGAATTTATACTAACCAACATGATTAGCATTTGTTTTGCAGGTAATTGTGATTTTTAGGAGCTAAAATGCATGTTGGGACTATGTCGGAGTTGGACTTGGATGCGAGCGTGGAAAAGACCTTGGAATGCACATTTTATAGGGGCTCCGCGATGGAGCCGTGCCACGCTAACATCGCGGTAGCACACTGCCTGAACATGAATTAAAATGGCAAATTCCAGTGTGCCTTTGCGTCAGCTCCGTGGCACGGAGAGAGACCTCCGCGTTGGCCTCCGTGCCACATTGAGGTTAATTTACCGGACCCTGAAATTCTAGTGAAGGTCCGCGTCCATGCCGTGTCACGGAGGCAGTGCTCCGCGTTGGCCTCCGTGACACGTTGCTTGTTATTCCGGGAAAAATTTCCCACTAGTATAAATAGCACACTTAGGTTTATTTTTTTTAGTTTTTTAGTTTTTAGTTTTTAGACTGAGTTCAGAAGTAGAGAGCAGGAACGTGGGTTGGTAGCAGTTGAAGAACGAAAAAGCTAAGGGATTTCTTCTCTTCCTTTCTTCTTTCTATCAATTGTACGTATGATTTACACTCATTTTAGGATGATCAATCCAAGAATGAGTGGCTAATTCTCTTCCTTGCTGAGGTTTTGAACATGTGTAATGAATTTTGATTGTAAATGATATGGTTTTCTTCTTCTTCTTTAATGTTGTTCTATTAATTCTTGTTCTTACTGCATTAGTGCTTGGCCAACATTAATGTATATCTAAAAAGTCCAATTTCACTCGAAAGAGCAAGAAATTGGAAAGTTGTGAATTAATAGGGTATTGTTCTTAACTTGATTTGGGAAAATTGGGTTTTGATGTGCTTTCCTGATAGAAATATACTTGAAAGTCGTATTAGTCAATTTAGGAACCGGAATTGTAGTGCTAGGTCAAAAATTGCATTTGATCACAGAAATGTAGACGGATGGTTTATGATTCTAAAGTGAAATTAAATACGAGAGTTTTAATTTCTAGGCAAATGTTCTTGGCTAGCAACATGAAGAAGAGATTAACCAAATTATCATGATTATTAAGTTCATTACTTGTTCTTAACCTTGGCATGTTCATATCCATTGTCTGAATTCACAGTAAATAGTTGTTATTAATTTTAGTATATATAGTTTAGAAACAAAAACTCAAGTAACTGTTGGTTACATTGTTGTTAGCATAATTAGAAGTGAAATAGGAATATAGCAAACTAGGCAACTTTACATATCTTGAGCCTCCTTGGATCGATACTTGGCTACTTAGCCACTTTATTACTTGTTTGACCACGTGCACTTGCGTGTCGGTTTATAATATATAATACCAACCTGAGCAGAACACCGAGCACGTAGGAGTCAGGAGAACAAGAGGAGGACTCAGACCCTCCCACCACCTCGGATGCAAGGTCCAAAAAAGGGACCATACAGGGCTCCCGAGACATCTATTATGTGGGTTTGGCACTAAATGATAAAAGGAACCCTAGATGCAGTATTCAGGAAGAGACTTAGATCTGAACTGATCTGTTGAATGAGGTACCGGAGCTCAAACGGCTATTTGAGGTGTACAACATGAATTGGAAGGCTGAGACACCGGGCAAGTACAGTGTGGAGATGGTGCATGAATTCAAGCTACTACTACACCTTGGAGAACAATTCTCCTATGAGGAAAGCAATAAAGAAGGAGCTAGTTCTAGATACAATTCGTGTGAGAGTTTACTGGTGGACATATCTAAGAGAACCATCTCAGGATTCTTATCCGATAGTGACTATGCAGTGCCAACCCACACTTCGGAGTATGATTACCAGATGGAGGTATTTAAGGGGGTAAAGAAGTTGGACACCGAGGACAAGTTAATGCATTATTGGTAGATGGCCAATATTATTGCTGAGGCCAAGGAAGAAGCGGAGTGGGTCATAAGTGGGAAGCCAATCTACAAAGCATCATTAAATTTCCTAGCCAAATCATGATGTTCCATTGTTCAACACCGACTATCCCCTAAAGTGAATGATAATGTCCTGAGTGCGGACAGGGAAGCCTTGGTGGTGTGCATTATGATGGACTACCTATTGAACATCCACTGAATAATTTCCATAGAGATTCAGGAGCAGGCAGTCAAGGACAATAATATTATCCCGTTCCCAAGTTTGATCTTTCAGTTGTATAGGAAATCTAGTGTGCGTCTTTTTTCCAAACATTGATCATTAAATTACTAACACCAAGATGGTGGATATAGCACTGATCAAGGATGACCTGAATCCAGTGGCCAGATTTTGAGGTCCAATTGTGGGCCCAAGAGTTATTGAGGGTGTTCCAGGCAAAAGTGTGCAGGTTGATGCTTTTACCTAGGTTGAGCATACCATGGAGATTCTGGCTACTCAAGTCGGAGATTCAGCAGCCACCACACCATCACCTCTGGTAGAACTTCCCAGTCCATACCCACTGGTTATATGGTGGTCCCTGAGGTTGACATAAGAAATATGGCCAATAGGTTGACTATTGTTGAGTAGAAAATTGACATGTTGCTCGAGCAAGTCAAGCCTTGGGTTAAGAAGAAGATAGAAGAGGAAGTAAGAGGGTTTCACATAAGATATTGATTTAAGGTATGCCTCAATAACTTTCGATCCAATACTTAGTCCCGGGATTGAGATATGACATAGAGAGAGCTAGCGGCATCGATAGCTTCTGTGGCAGAGTTGTCATTTTGACAGACTCCTATATTACCACCGCCAGTCCTTTTGGTGCTTGAGAAGGATGTTGATGAGGTGATTCCTACATTCTTTCACTTTGAGCCAGTCCTGCATGAAAAAGGAAAAAAGAAATGGACCACCGAGGGAGTTGAGTATGAGGAAAGGAATAAGAGGAAGAGAGAAAGACAAGAGTTAAAGGCCTCACTCAAAAATAGCCGACACACCACTGATGACATAAGAGAGAGATGCAGGAGAGGGGGAAGGGTGCTGGTAGTTCTGCCATGCGTGCGTACTTAAGGAGAGTGGGGGTATACTTACTACCCTCGTGGTTACTTCTTTAGAGAGTACATCAACTGCAGTTGGTGCCACTGATATAGAGACTAGGGTTAAGGCTGAGACTCCAGCTGCTGAGGATTTTGGGGTTGCAAATGCACCTCCCACTAACCAGCCCACAGGCATCTAGGATGCCATAGGTATGCTCCCTATTCCCTTTTTTTAGTACTTAGGTGCATCTAGGGCGATGCATATATTTTTGATAGCGGTTGGGTACTACTTGTCTTTTTGCTTAACATAACCAGAGGGTTTTTCTTGTCAAACTTTTTTTCCTTGGGCGTTCCTTATCTCGTAGAACTAGTATGTTAGGATCTTTGTTTTGTGTTTTGTTTGTGTGTTGTTTAACTGGAAGGAAAATACAAGGTGTAGGAGAAGTCGAATAAAGCATGTTGTTTGATGAGTTGGTAATTTACCAACTCATTAGGCTTTTAAACATGAGTTTTTTTGCTTTGTTTTCAAGTCATTTTGGAGGATTTTATTCCCTTTCTCTTTAGTTTGTGCAGACATTCAATTTAAAGAGAAGGCAAGAAATTGGACAAAGCATGGAACTAAAAAAAAGGACCAGAGCTCTACCGAATGGGACAGCCGCTCCACCGAATGAAACCGGCGAAATGTCGACTAAAATGCAGGAGCATACTGGACCGGAGTGAAGGTGCACTGACAGAACGCGGGTCAGCACCTTTGAACTATAGGTGCCAATGCCGCCCAGACCCTAGAGTCACTGGCCCCCACCTGCAATGCAACAGTGACCCATGGATGGGCACCGGCAGAACGTCAGTGACTCACAAGTGAGGCCTCCTTCAAGAGGGAAAAATCATGCAACATGGAATTTAAGGAGCATTTTTAAACTTATTTCTGTACATTCTATATAAAGTACCACATTCCATTTCAGATTTGTAGAGTTAGATAGAGAGAAATATTGAATAGCTTTTCTTCTTCTTCTTTTTCAAGGTATAAACCACTATTGAAGATAATTTTTGAGCTTTCTACTTTACTCTTAATGATGAATTTTATGAATTTGTTTATCAATATGCTTTATATTATTCATCTATGAGTAGTTAAATATTTTGCTAGGGGTCTGTGCATGATTAGGGATAGATTGGATTGGGTATAGCCATTTTAATCTTGTAATTACTCATTTTGTATAAATCTGTTGTTTTCTTTCAAATTATAAGTGAATTACCTATAGTTGTAAATTTGAATTATGTCTACTTATTCCATTTTTGCTTGAAAAAGAGAAATGAATATGGGTGAGAAAGCAATGATAAGAAATTGGGTCTTGAATGTGTGGGGTTGGGCTAGAGATAGTCATGTACCCATTGGAAATTTGAGGCTAGAAATAGCTCAAATCTTGCCTAAGCTATAGCGGATTAATTGATTGAGGCCTTGGGGTTTGAAAAATATCGGGTGTCACTCTATCCACAAGTATTTATGCTTATGAGTAATTATTTGATTCTCTAGTTTAATCCTAATCTAATTGAACCCACATCAATGGAATACCCCTAGCACTTGCTTATAATTGTTAATTCAATTTTGTTGCCTTGTTCTCTTGATAGCAGGGTTTGAATTCAAAATTATGATCTCTCTTTTCCCCTAATATTTTACTTTTATTTTCAAATGCATAGATGCAATTTTGGTTCAATTTAACAGAAAATTTTGCACTATTCAATCTCTATACCCTATGGATTCGACCTTGATCTAAGTTGGGTATTTATATTGCGACAATCATTTATACTTCCTCCTCGTGAGGAGTAGATTTGAACCTCATCATTGTTGTGATTGATTGTTTTTGTTTAAAATGATACCCCTCCTAAAAGATTTGTTTGTATTTACTTATGCTTTGAGTTGTGACCAATGTGGCTCTTTGTATGGCATCGTAGTAATCGGTAGAATAATCAATGCTTAAGCGGTGCATGAACCTGGTAGTTGGTAATTAGTCATGCAATTTGATGCTAGTTTGAGTGAGATGTTTACCTAGTTCAACTCCATGCATCAATCTAGAACTTTCCTAGTCAGTCATACCAAAGTTATAGGATGGGAGATTGGGAAAGGATCATAGGTCATTCTTTATGTTACTTCACTCTAGCCTAAATGACCTACCAAATGAAAGTAAATACTCCTTGGTCTCGATTTTGAGCCTTAAATGAACCTTTTTTGTTGTTTAGCTAATTGACCTTCCCTTTTTAATTATAATGAACCTGCTTTGGCCCAGATCCCTTCTTGGACACTATGTACCTCAACTCAAGCAAATTACCTTAATTGAGGGTGGCTAGTATAAGGGTGAATAAGAGAAGTTGGTTGTGAAATAGGTGAATCATGAAAAAGAAAGGGGGGGTGCAATGTGCATAATGAAAAAAAAAGAGAGAAGAAAAAAGATGGAATGAATGAGAAAAAGGAAAAAAAAAGAGAAATATAACAATGATGAATAAAAAGAAGAAAACTGCACCCGTAGTATTAAAAGAAGAAGAAAAGAATGAAAAAAGAAGAAAAGTGAAAAAAAAAGTTAAAGTGGAGCTAAAGTTAGTGTAGTGCGAAGGAGAGTCAAGTCCCTATGTCCATATCTACCATACTCATCCCCGATCATATATTACAAGTCCAAAAAAATCCTATAGTGATCGTAGTTTAATCGTTCAAAAATTGAGGTATAGAAAGTAAAGGCAAGCATATGATATTGCACGTACACAGTTTGAACTTTTTTGTGAGAGTGAGCAAGTTCTTATCGAGTCCCAATCTTTTGTCATCATGATGTTATATATATATGTGGGACTTTTGTTTGGTATGGGAATGAGATTGCATCGGTTGATTTCTAGTTGGCTTAGGTGAAATGTCATTTGTGTATACTTGGTTATGTAGTGATAACATGATGTCATCCATTGATCCCGTTGTGTCATAATGACGAGTATTGAGTTATCGCATCAGTTTTGTCTTGAACATGGTAGGAGGCGGTTGATGGTGTGAACAACAAGTGTGCTTCATAAGTTTAGCACAGCTACACATCTCCTAGTTTTCTTCTAGTTAAGCGTTGTTGTGGGTTGAATTTATTTTGTTTACCTAAGAAAATGCAGGGTGTTGATGTGTCATAGTTTTATGGCAATTTCAAAGCTTAAAACCAAGTAAATGTGTATGCATTTAGGTACATTTATCGGAATATGATGCATTTTGATAGTTTTACAAGTAAAACAGGCTATGGGAGTTGGATATGAGAAAAAAGCGGAAAAGGGCTCAAGGGCAAATAGACAAGCCTTTGGATGAATCGTGGGTTCTTACCACGAGCTGTCAAGAAGTTGTAGGATGAGAATTAGAAAAAAGGCAAAACTCAATCTTAAACTATGGTTGACACATAAGGCCCGTTTGTTCATACAACGGGCCGTACCATTTGATCGTGGGATAGATTCAGAAAAAAGTACAAAAAGAGTCCTCATACAACATATGCTAAAGACGGGTCGTACAATCAATGGACGAGTCATCCTATGTGCCTGTACCAAGAGGTTCTGAAAACATGCACCTAAAGGCCTGAACCAACGAAGGGAACCAACGAACCGTATGTTCTTACAACGAGTCATTGTATGTGACGGAATCAGAAAGAGGCCAAAGTCATTCTTAAACAACAAATTATTCAACGAACCGTATGATCATGCAATGAGTCGTCGTACCTACCAACACCAGAATCCAGTCTTGTTTAGGAAAGTACTTGATTTATATCTATAAATAGAATTTGTAGGTTTCTTTTACAAGTTCCGATACTTTGCATGTTTTGACCAACATTGAAGTCTAAGAAACATCTTTTCTTAATTTGTTCTCTGGTTTTGAAGGATTGAACAAGTTTTGATTTTTGCCTTTTGGTTATTATTGATTAATTCAATAAGTGTGATTTCTTCAACAAATTATTGTAAGTTTAGAATTATGATTTCTTCTGGAATCATTAATTCTAATTCTTCAAGCATGATTATCTAAATCCCAGAACTAGGATTATGGGAACCATGATAAATTAACAAAGGTAGGCAAAGTACGTAGTGATTCTTAAATGGGGGTTATATTTGTATTGTTCTTTCCTTCGTTTTAATTACTTCTTAATAGTCGGGAATGTTAGAATTCGCATTATTCTTACTCATCAGATCAAGGGGTAATGAATAGAAAAAAGCGATTAACAACAGAGATTTAAGGTTATCAACCCTCAACTAATAGCTTGAACTTGTCCAGAAATAGCTAATCTGAGATCAAAGGTGAGGGTTAAGAAAGTACACACCCATAAATGAATCAAGTTGTGTAGAGATAATCATCTATTTAGAGGACCAACCATTTAGGTGAATTTAACTTATTGATTTTGCATGCTAAACACCAATATATATCACTAGTAAAATAATCTTGCATTGTTATGAAATCATGGGGAACACAATCCTAGTCACTTCGCTCATTGATTGCAACCAATTTTAACCAATATTCTAATCTCATCCACTTGTTGTTTTACACTGTTATCTGTTATACACTCCCCTGTTATAAAATAAGTATACTAAAAGTAATAGTAAGCACATTAACCCAAGTCCTCTCCATATTCCTCATGGGATTGACTCCAACCCTTGTTGGATTCTATATTTGAATATCGACCGCTTTATATTTCAATAGAGGTGTAATTTAGGCAACATCACCTGTGAACAGGATCATCAAGAGATATAGGCTGGAAACTGGAAGCATAAAAGTTCTCACCCAATTCAGAACACGCTCTCACCATTGGACTCTGGGATACAGACCAAGTCCAAATTAAGAAACATGCGTGCCTTCACTTCTTATTTATCCATAATCAAACTAAAAAATGAGAAAAAAGCACTACTGGATACAAACTAGATTATTTCTCTGCAGGAGGAGCTAAAACAATTCAAGCGCAGTAGAGTGTGGACCTGGTCCCCTATCCTGACAATAAAATAATTATAGGAACCAGATGGATCTTCAGAAACAACCTTGATGATCAGGAAATCGTTGTCAGAAATAAAGCTCGACTGGTAGTTCAAGGGTATAGTCAGGAAGAGGGTATTAATTATGATGAGACATTTGCTCCTATGACTAGGATGGAAGCTATCAGAATTCTTATTGTTTTTGCCACACATATGAGATTTAAAGTATTTCAGATGGAAATTAAGAGTGCTTTCCTAAATGGCTATCCACTGGAAGAAGTTTATGTGAAACAACCACCAGAATTTGAGGATCATGAGTTCCCAAATTATGTGTACAGGCTAAACAAGACTTTGTATGGGCTCAAACAAGCACCAAGGGCATGGTATGACAGGCTCTCAAGCTTCCTATTGGATCATGGGTACAGTAGGGGGAAGATTGACAACACCTTGTTTTTTAGAAAAAAAAGGGGAAGAAAATACTTGTTATGCAAATCTATGTTGATGATATCATCTTCAAAGCTAATGATCAAGTTCTGTGTAGTGAATTTGCAAAGCTCACGAACAATGAGTTCAAGATGAGTATGATAGGAGAGTTGAATTATTTTATGGGGTTACAAATCAAGAAATCAAATTAAGGAACTTCAATCCACCGGCAAAAATATATCAAAGAACTATGATCAAGTATGACATGGAAAATTCAAAAATGAATGATACCCCCATTGCAACTACTACTCGCCTGGACACTGATGAACTTTGTTCAAAGGTTAAGGAGACAAAGTATAGGGGAATGATTAGATCTCTATTGTATTTGAATGCAAGCAAATCAATATAATTTTCAGTGTAGGTTGTCTGCAAGATTTCAAGCAAACCCCAAGGAATCTCACATGATGGCATTCAAATGTATCTTAAGGTATCTCAAAGGAAAAATGGACCTGGTTCTTTAGTATCATGTCAGGGATTCCTTCAAGATCATAGGGTATGTAGATGCAGACTACGTAGGGTTCTTGGTAGATAGGAAGAGTACATCTGGGATAACACTTTTTGGGACCTTATTTAATCGGATGGGAAACCAAGAAGCAAAACTCAATGGCATTATCTACTACAGAAGCAGAATATATTGCAGCTGCTTCATGATGTGCCCAAGTTTTATGGATTAAGCAACAATTAGAAGATTATGGAATCAAGATAGAAATGATTCTCATCCGACAATATCAGTGCCACCAACATCGCAAAGAACCCAGGTCATCTCAAAAGGACCAAACATATTGATGTGCATCACAACTTTTTGAGAGACAATGTAAAAAAAGGGAACATTTTGATGGAATTTTGCAAAATAGAGGATCAGGTGACTGACATCTTCACCAAGGCTTTGGGAAAGGAACCATATGAAAAAATTCGTGTGGAGCTTGGACTCATCAAGCTCAACTGTATCTATTCACACCTCACGCAAGCAACAATGGAAGTGTTTTGAAATTGATAATGTGACCCTATTTTCTAACTGTCGCAGATTGGGCAGGACTCAAGGAAGAAATATAGGAGGAACCTGGTCATTCTATAAGACAAGTGGTATGTACTCTTTTCATCATATATATGTTGATTTATAGATAAAGTTGCAATCACCATTCCAATGAACCTGGTGCAATCTCTCATGTCATGTTTATGGGAATCAACACATATTGTCAGCTTAAAAAAGAGGTCAGAAAATTGTGTCCCACTATTCCCCTTCCCGCCAAGATTTTGTTTCATTCTGACAACTATCGGTTCTTGAACAAGGTCCATCATTACCACGTTCCATCCCTATTACTCCTATAACCTCTTCCACTTCCCTATCTGCTATTTATATTTCCAATCCCTTTCATCATTCGACCATCAGACCTACTACCAAATCATCCCTTTCTTGCTATATCAAGATGTCTCTTCTCTTTATAGTTCTTCAATTTCTCTTCCACTCAAAAATGGATGCTTCCTCTAACATTCATTCAAGAGTTGATGCTCCCATGGCAGACACAACCCCTCCATCCACTCAGTGGGAACATCCATCTGTACCTAGATCATCCTATCTTACTCCATCAATCTCTGAAACCCTCTAGTCCACACCAGCTCCACTAAGCTCAGAAACTCCTAAGATTTCTGATCCAATTACTACCCTAGATAAAGAAGGAGTGGGTCTAGATACAGGCTTGGGGATGTAGATACATCTGACCCTAATCTCAAAAAAGGAGGACCATGGATGACACCTTTGGTGTGAAGGAAATTGAGGAGGGCAATGATGATGATGTTCTTCTCAGTACAAAATGGGAGCGCCTCATGACTGTAAGGACCTCCCCAACGAGAAAACACATAGCAGTCAAACCCTCTATTCCCAAGAGACCAAGAACCAAGGGAGAATTGAGACAGCAGGTGGAGAAGAGAGTTGTTGCATCAAAGAAGAAGAAGAAACAGACTTCAAAGAAGGGTAAAGAGAAGAAGAAGAAGATCTCAGCATCTGTGGATATGGATATTTGCAATGATGAAGAGAACAGCCCTAATGGACCTGGTCCTGAGTCTAAGGGACCTGCTCCCAAAATATATAGGGTTGATCTTCAAATGTCTCAGGTTCCACTTAATTTGTACAACCTGATGCCCCTGCAAACAAGAATGTTGCAAGATTTCGTGTATTGGGCAAAGAAAATTAATTTGGCTTTCAGAAGGTACTGAAGGGAAGATTTATTGATCCAGCTATGGCCTCAAAACCTGGGATGGAAACACTAACTGAGAAATTGAAGTTTCAGGGATGGGAACTTCTTTTCCTCTACCCTCTTCCAAAATTTCTTGAGTATGAATTCATGGCTTTTTATACCAATCTTGAAGTGAAGAAGCATAGGGAGGTAAAGTCGAAGTTGAATGGTACGAGCTTCACTTTGATTGAGAGGATTTTGGGTGACATCCTGCAAGTACCCTATGAAGGTTATGCGGAGTATGAAGTGGAACGGACAAGGAACAACTCTCTTACAATTAGGTTTACTCAAGGGAGGGTCACGACTAGATCAAGGCGTGTTCTATAAGGAGAGATGGGCCTGATCACAAGCTTCTCTTTGAACTGGTTAACAAGTGTCTCCTACCACAAACTGAGTGCTGCCATGAAGTATCTCATCGTGATCTTAGGCTGATGAGGGTCATTGACAACCAGCACAAAGTCAATCTTCCCTTGCTAATACTTAGACATGTGGCGAGGGTTATCAACCCGGCAAGGGGAGCTCATGGTTTGGCGTATGGGTTTCTCTTAACTAGGATATCTAAGGAACACCATATCTCCTTGTCAGCAAAAAGGTTGGCTCCAAGATGGAACTATTTGATAGGAAAACGCTTGAAGAATGTGATCTTCTGCAGACTGTACCAGGTTCAAGGGGAAAGGGACCTGTGACCCAGATGCTCCTTGATCTACAGAATGCAAATACCTAACTTAAAGCTGATCATTGCTCAGGCTGAGATCTACTCCCTCAAAGATGGAATGCTCAATGAACAAATTTTGTACAACAGCAGAATTGATAAGCTTCTATCTTTGATGGAGAAAAATTAACTCCCTCACATATGTTCTAGCCGGTGTCTCTCCCATCTATCTTTTTGTTGTTTTTGATAATCTAGTCTCGTGGGTTCCTTTTTGTTTGGACTAGTTCTATTTTTGTTGCTTTCTCATGATGGTTGTACTTTTCATATGAATTCAACGATATGTGTTGAGATTTGTGCAATACTGATTTATTCTGTTCTTTACTTGCAGTTTTAAATCCATGTGTGCTTTAGATGGCTCATATGATCAATTGCTTTAACACTTATTACTGTTTAAAGCTTGCTCTGATAAGTGTTGCCCAGTGGCCATGGTTTAGTAATTTCTTGCACATGCTTCACACTTGATGGGTTCTTTGTCTAAAAACTTTTCAATGATGTCAAAAGGGGGAAGGGTGACTGCATGTACATTTTTTGTCATCATCAAAAAGGAGGAATATGTTTATTATTTTGATGATTGACTGTGATTGATAAAATTTTTGCAAAGTTGAAAAAGTGAACCAGGTCCAATGAAAGTTGATTGTACCAGTACACGAAGGTGAACTAGGTTCAACTCAGGGAGTTTGATACAGGTACAGACATGCTAAGGTAGACAACTATTCCTGCTCAAACAAGGAGTTTTTATTTGTAGATAAGGCAACAGAAATTGTATCAAGATAAGGAAGCCAGTGAAGTGTTGCATTCCTCCTGAAACACATCGAGCTAGGAGAGAACAACAAGAAGTCCACAAAGAATAGGAATCACAATTGGATTTTGATTACTCATGTGGATGGGATATTTATATCCCATCGGGCAACAGAAGAGGACTGACAATTGATAGCAAGAAAACGACCTGAAGCTTTCTATGCAATTGTCAAGGTCTGAGAGAGAGAGAGAGAGAGAGAGAAACTCTTGTGTTTTTAGCTTGTCCATCATTAAGAGTTTGTGAGTTTCTAACTCGGAGTGTGAGTTGAGAAACGTGTTACTAGTTAGAGGTAATTAGTGATTCTTGAGGTACTAAAGTTAGTCCCTTCGATAGCAGAGTTGTAATCTAATACCTACCGTGAGTTTGAATAAAAGCCTTTTTGATAGATCATATTTTTGTTACTCCCTTGAGCAAGGAGGTTTTTCACGTAACTGTTGTGTGTTCTTTACTCTTGTTATTCTGTACTTGTGATTCAACTGAACTAGGTTCAGTACCTTAGCTAGCACAATAATGTTTCCCCATACAATAATATCTAGGAAGACTTATAAATGTCCACGTCCAATTCAAATCAAATGGACACCACGCAACAGGGCAGCAGTCACCTATCCTTCGGGAGGGGTTCTCCAATTCCACGGTAAATTAAAGATAGTTCAGTTCCTTTCAAGAATTTAGTAAGAAAGTAGGAGTAGAGGTAGATTCAGAATTTTAATTTAAATTTAAAAAAATTTTAAATTCTTTTATTATATCTTTTAAAGTATAAATTTTGAGGTTAAAATCGTTTTAATACGTTTTGATATAAAAGTTTATATTCTGCGTAAGAAAAATGTAGAGTACTAAATTAGGATGCCAAAAAACTTAATTTGTTATAAATATATTTGTATTATAGTGAATGTCTATAAAGGTATTTGTATTGTAGTGGATACATGTGTTTATCTTATAGTGAAAGTCTATCTTTTGGAGAAAAGTTAGGAGAAATTATCCCTATAAATAGAGGGGTTCTCCTTCATAGTATTTTATCCCATCAAGAGGAATAAGAACTTCTCTCCTTCTCTCTTTCTCTATAATATTCTTGTTCTTTCTTTATTATTTCATAACACGTTATCAGCACGAGTCTCTGCCTTGAACGATCACTTTGAAAGATCTGAGGTAAGAAAAATTAAAATTTCTTTTTCGAAAGATGTGTTACTTAACCACAGGAGTGATATTCCTTTGGTGATATTGTTTCTCTACGACTCTACTGTCTCAAAATTTGAAGGCCAAGGTATTATTTTTCTTTTTCTTTTAATATGGCTAATCTTTTGAAATTTGACATCGTTGCCCTTCAAAGTTCGGGCAAGAACTACCTTTCATGGGTGTTGGATGCTGAAATCCATATGGATGCAATGGGTCTTGGAGACACCATTAAAAGTGAAAATAAAGCATCAAATCAAGATCGTGCTAAGGCTATGATATTCATGCATCATCATCTTGACGAAATTCTTAAAATTGAATATCTCACGATTAAGGATCCACTTGTTTTGTGGAATAGCCTAAAAGAAAGGTATGACCACCTGAAGATCGTCATTCACCGAAAGGCACGATATGATTGGATCCATCAAGACTATAAGTCTGTTCATGAGTATAGCACATCAACATTCAAAATTGTTTCTAAGTTGAAACTATGTGGAGAAACTACTAATGATGTTGATATGATTGAATATGTTGTAGTAAACAAAATTAATTGAGAGCTCCGGAAGAGCTAATGTATTACTACATGAAGGAATGAAATTACTGTAGTAAGTCTCAAAAGGAAACTTATAAGTTTCAAGGACATTGAAAAAAAAAATTTGAGACTATAAATTATGGGAAGATCTAATATCTTCATGCTACTACAATTGAAGCGGGTTATAAATATTTATGTAAAAGATTATCCGTCGTTTTCTTTTATTTGTAGTACATAAATATGAGTATGATGATGAAATCACATACGAAAGTAAACTAGAAGTTTACTAAAATAAGTTGGCATAACTAGTTGGCCATCCTGGTTCAAATGTGATGCAAAAATAATTGAGAATTCATGTGGCTATATGTTGAAGAAATAAAAGATTCTTCAAGAATTCTCTTGTATTGCTTCTTCTCGTGATAAAATGGTCTTGATCAGCTAAGATTGGAATTATATTCCCTGAAATTTTAGAACTTATAAAAGGGTGAATATGGGTCCATTCACCTACCATGTGAACGTTTTGCTAATAGATGCATCTATGGTATGGTCACATGTGTTTTGATATCAACTTGCAATTATTTTTGTAAGGTTGTTGCTCGAATTACTAAATTAAGAGCATAGTTCCAAATTATAAAATCATGTTGATAATGCTGATTCATATCTATGTTGGTTTAGCAAAAATTGTATACCTCCAATTATAGCTAAATCATTGGTTATGAGAATAAAACTCCCACATAAAATTTGGTATGAGATATGTTTAGTTAACATATAGCATCACTTGAATGCATTAAGCCAACAAGGTTCCCCTATCACAATTGGTTCAGGGTCTGGAAATAAATAATTACATCTAAAAATTTGAATGTGCGATATATGATTCAATTTCTCCACCAAAACGCACAAAGATGGGTCCCCAAATGAGCTTGGGGGGTAAATGTTAGTTTTTCTAATATTAGGAAGAGAAGTGATTAGCAGCTGAAAATTGAGTGTGGGATGAATTATCTAGATCCTCGGAAAAAAAATGTGAACTTAAAGTTAAATAGATAATTCACTTGCAAAATATTGTAAATCAATTGTCAGATATATTTGCTAACTCTATTTTATAATTCAGTTGCAAATGCTCCAACGAAAGGTCCTTGAAGGACAGGGTCTATAGGATACCTGAAGCGTGATAGACCAAACGGTTCCAAATATAGAACTCCTTGAAGAAGGAGAGGAGCAAAAGATTAAGATGTTCATAATCATGAGACAAGAGTTTTAAGAAATCACCACGACATAACACTTCATAAAACCTTGGCAAAGGTTCAGGTACCTGAAAATGATGAAAAATGAAGAGATCTCAATAAGTTATGTCGCATTGGAACTGATATCAAAATGATCGTCGACGATACCTTTGATATAATGTAGCGCTCAATATTATAAATATTGACGAGGATCTTGAATTCAAATTTGTCAAAAGTATGGATAGATAAATGATTCGCCAATTAAAAATACGCAATTCAAGTATAATGCCAATAGATATAAATGGATTATTGTGGCATAAAGATTTTTCATAAATTCTGACATTATTATATGGAGAGGTCCTCTCGTGGTGGATGAAATTATTTTGAGGTTCCTCATAAGTCTGGCAATATATGAAAAACTTAATATGCGCATAATGAAATTATTTTCATGTCTAGAGAGACTAAAGGATATATGAAAATTTTTGAAGGATTTAAAAGAACGAGGAAATTCTTGGTCCTAAAGATATAGTCTGCTCCTACTAGGAGACATTGGAATGGGATCAAACACATAATGCGGTATCTAAAAAGGACTACCAATATGAGCTTATATTATTCTAACAATTGTAGTCCCGATCTTGTTGGTTATGCTGATGCTGGGTATTTATCTGACCCACACAAAGTTCGATCTCAAACTGGCTACGTGTTCATATATGGAGGTACTGCCATATCTTGGATATCTACAAAGTAGTCTCTCGTAGCTACTTCATCAAATCATGTTGAGATAATAGCTATTCATGAAGTAAACCGAGAATGTGTGTGGTTGAGGTCCATGATAAATCTCATTAGAGAAAAATGTGGTCTGAAATATAACAAATTACCCACAATTTTATATGAAGATAATGCAGTATGCATATCACAACTAAAAGGAAGATTCATAAAAGGATATAGAAAAGCACATCTTGCCAAAGTTTTTCTACACACATGAGCTCTAAAAGAATGGTGATATTAATGTGCAACAGATTCGTTCAAGTGATAATGTGGCTGATTTATTCACCAAATCTCTACCAACTGCAACTTTCAAGAAGATGATGCACAAGATCGGGATGCAAAGATTCAAGAATGTTCTAATTAGAGGGAGTTAATACGCGTTGTACTCTTTTTCCCTTACGAGATTTTGTCCCACTGGATTTTCCTTGTAAGATTTTTTGACGAGGCAGCCAAAATGCGTATTATTAGATATGTGTACTCTTTTTCCTTCACTAGATTTTTTCCCACTGGGTTTTTTCTAGTAAGGTTTTAACGAGGCACATTATCTATCAAATAGACATTCAAGGGGGAGTGTTATAAACATATTTGTATTATAGTGAATGTTTACAAAGGTATTTGTATTGTAGTGGATACATGTGTTTATATTATAGTGAAAGTCTATCTTTTGGAGAAAAGTTAGGAGAAATTATTCTTATAAATAGAGGGGTTCTCCTTCATTGTATTTTATCCCATCAAGAGAAATAAAAATTTCTCTCCTTCTCTCTTTCTATATAATATTCTTGTTCTTTCTTTATTATTTCATAACAGAATCCGCTTTTTATATGATTAATATAAAAGTCTATATTCGCAATTTTTATTTTTATTTTTATTTTTTCTTTTCTAAGATGCATAACAGAAACATAGAGTTCATGAAAAAATGGGAATTCAGCCTTCCGGAAAACGAGATACAAATATTCTGAGGAAATGACAAAAGTAGTGTCTAAGTTAAGTTCTTAAATATTTTCCACGAGAACTTTTATCACCATTATATATTTACTAAATTCTGCTTATTAAATTTATTAGGAACGTAACTGAGAATAAAACATAATTTAACCAAGAAGACAAGGAAATTCCTGTCAAATTGAACAATGACAAAAAAAACAAGAAGAAGAAGAAGAAGAAGTTATGTGAACATTTTTCTGCTTTATTTGAATTGTTTCTTCTTTTAACAAACTAATATTATTATCCGCGTGATGCGCGAATAATATTTTAAAAATAAATTATTAAAAAAATATAGATAAAACAAAATTTAAATTTATTAAATGAATAAATGATCATAAAAAATTTCTTTCATTTGACCACCAGGTAAACCGACAAAGCTAATGAAATAAATGCTAACGTCTCCTCTTGACTCATGTTTTCTTCAATAACCACTACAATAGGGCTATCGTTAGATTCTTCTAAGTATGACATAATTTGTTCTATAAATTTATCCCAAAAGGTAGCTGGAATATTCTTCATCCTACTTGAAAAAACACAACGTCACATTGAGAAAAATAATGACATTGAAATCTATATGTTAATTCTAATTATGTTTGTGAGTTTATCCGTGATCTTGTAGCTCCATATTCATAAAATATTGGTCTTACCGCCTTGCTTTTGTGATTGCACTTCTCCATGACTAACAATATCTCCTATAATATCTAGTTCATTTAAAGAAATATTCATCAGTTTATTAAAACATATCAACATAAATAAAAAGTTAATTTTATAATTACCAAATAAGTCATTCTCGTCAATATCAAGGTGGTCAATCAACTGTTCATAAGGCTATAGATTGAAGATATGCATAAGCGAATTCTGGATCATTTATTTCATTCACAGTTATTCTATTAGTAAACGTTTGTCTCAACTTGTGTTTATTGGTCATATATTTCGCATTATTTGGACCAACAATAAAATTTTTCATGATATATAGTCCCAACTCATTTATTTTTCTTCTGAACATGCGAATAACATACCTACCCACAGTTGCGTGGATAGGATCTTCCTACAAAAAATCCTATATCTATATTATATCTATCGCGAGGGTGGTCAACATAGGTATTCATAATGACATTAAGATGATACAAATATCTTTTCATCCTGCAATAGCATCTCTATTGATTAGATTATCTGTCTTTTTGCGATCAGGAACCATTCATAATCGCACGACACGAACTTTCAAACACCATTGCATCTTTGTTCCGGATTTCTCACTGATAAAGTCAATTTTAATAGATATTTTTTTGAAGATTTTTTTGCTTCAAGGTAGTTTTCTTCCTATATTGTATACTATGAGTCATTCGTATTATGTTGAATGAATCCTCCTAAATATATATAATAATTCATAAAAATCTTTCGTATTAGAATGACTATAATTATGGTATGTCTACAGGAAATAATATTGATTAGATTATTTCCTATTATAATGAATCTAATTATGATGAGTTGCTACATCTCTAGTTATAGAAAACATTCTAATCAAAATTAATCCATACAGTATCTGATTATAAAATTACAATTAGTTAAATGTGAATGATATATCTGCAGAAAATAATATTGATTAGATTAATTCCTATTATAAGGACTCTTATCGTGTGATTTAATTAAATAATTTGAATTATACATAAATAAAATATCGCATGAATATTTCTATTAGATTGACCTAACTATGGCGTGATTTTTTCCCTTATATATCAAATAATTTTCAATCAAATAATTATATACTACTATATTAGATTATAGAAAATAATCTAATCAATATTATTTTCTGTAATATTTAATCTAAATTCAAATACATCACGCAATAGTTTAAATAATTTAAACTGTAAATATATAGAATATGTCGCAGGAAGCCATTTTATTAGAATGACTCTAATTACGACAGTAATTCTTTTTTTTTTGTATTATATACTATGAACTATTCGTATTATTGAACGAATCCTTTTAAATATATATAATAATTCGTAGTAATATTTCTTATTAGAATGACTATGGCATGACCGCAGGAAATAATATTGATTAGATTATTTCATAGGGAAAACACTTTAATTATGATGCCCTGTTATGTCTCTGATTATAGAAAAATATTCTAATCAAAATTATTTTCTGCAGTATCTGATTATAAAATTATAATTAGTTAAATATGAGTGTTATGGATATAGGAAATAATAATGATCAGATTATTTCCTATTAGAATGACTTTAATTATCACGTGATGTAACTTTAAATAATTTAAATTATAAATATATAGAATATGTCGCAGGAATATTTTCTATTAGAATGACTTTAATAATGACATGATTTTTTCCATATATATCAAATAATATTCAATTAAATAATTATATAATGATATATATATTATAGGAAATAATCTAATCAATATTATTTTCTGCAGTATTTAATTTAAATTCAAATACATCATGCAATAATTTAAATAATTTAGATTATAAATATATAGAACATCGTAGGAAGTTGTTTTATTAAAATGACTCTAATTATGGCGTGATTTTCCCCCTCTATTATATACTATTAACCCTTCGTGTTATGTTGAACGAATCCTCCTAAATATATATAATAATTCATAAAAATCTTTTATATTAGAATGACTAAAATTATGACATGTCTACAGAAAATAATATTGATTAGATTATTTTCTATTAGAATGACTTTAATTATGGTATGATTTAATTAAATAATTTAAATTTTAAATATATAGAATATGTCGTACGAATATTTTTTATTAAAATGACTAATTATAGCATGATTTTTTTTTTGTATATACCATATAATCTGAATTTTTTTTAATATAAATATATTAAGTGGTTAGTTCTCAATATGCCACTTAACGTATAATCAAACTAGATTACTTTTTTTTAATAATATAGAAATATACATTTTTTAGATAAAAGAAAGAAAAAGAGATTACAAACTTAACTAATGATGCAGCCGGTCCACCTCTTTGAAATTACAGAAATAGAGCGTGACGTGTCTAATGCTGAAGTTTCCGTACAAAATGAATCCATAAATTATCTGAAATTAAAAACCAAAAGAGAAAGAAAGATTTGGGAGAATCTTATCAACTCAATTAGTTAGTTGCATGAATTTTTATATTATTAACTTCTTCTATATCTTTGATTTTATTTTATTTATTTATTTATAAATAAATAAAAAGGAAAGAAAAGAGAAGACCTTTCTTTTAAAAAAAGGGAGGTTTGAAGGTATGAACATGAGAGCACAGGGAAGTTGAAAAAATGGAGTTGATAGAATAATTAATTTATAAATGTCCTTAGAAATTTAAGCTTTTACTACCTGTGAGCTTCTCCAGAATTGTACAAAGGTTTGTCAAACGAAATTGAAATTTTAACTATTAACTTAAATTTTCCAAATTCAAAGCTTGGATATTCAATTTGCATTCTTAAATTATATATATATATATATATGAAAATTCCATAAATTGTGAAAATTATCAAATGTTATTGGTTCTTATATAATCTTACTAAACCATGAGCAAATCATAATCGCATATCTCCATATTTCTTTTAATTATAAATAAATGTTTGTGATTACAAACTTTCAAATACATATAACTTTACGAAAATTCACTAGTCAACAACAGTATAAGTAGATACTCTTTAATATAATTCTTTCACATAGCTCGGATAATCTCTGCACATCAAGCATGAGTTTTTTTTATTTGTTTTGTTTTTTTGCAAAACATAAAATTAAGAATCTTTGTTTACAGAATATGAATTTATGGGTCAAGTTCTTGATTTAAAAAATTAAAATCACAATTTAAAATTTCAAATCTTACTTTTTGAATAATTTGAAATTTAAACTCATGATCCTAAAATACATATCCAAGCACTGATTTAAAGTCAGGATCTCAAATTGCATATTTAAATGCTTACTTAATTTTCTTTGATGTTTCAAACTTGACCTATATAATATTTGTCTTTAAGTAATACACATTATCAGTGAATAATCTTTCCCCTATCAAATTATTTTTATCTATTACAGAATATAATATAACTTATTTTTAAAATTCTTAATTATATAAAAAATTATTTACACCGACTACATATAAAACTTACCCTCATAATCTATTATCCCCTTTCTCCTTTCGTAACATGAATATACTTAGATCTTAATTGAACTTAGTGTGTGATTTCATGGATTCATTTTCTACGCTATATATAAAGATATATATATATATATATATATATGACTTTCTAAATAGTGGAGTTTACATTAGCAATATTTGGAGGATAAAAGTAGGTAGTATTCCACGATAAAGTGTCAAAATGAAGCTGCTTATATCACTGTCTTCTTTCTTTTCATATTCACTTGAAATCCTGAAAATCTTTCTGCGTACTATATTTGGCCACTATGACTATGCCAAATGGACAAGCACGATGGTGGACTAACTAGCAACTTCATGATCTAATCTTCACTTTAAAAAACGAAATTATTGAGGTTTTGTTCAACGTATCTTCCCTTTCGTACTAAATTTGACTTTAACTTTATTATAAAACAATGATTATGCCTTCTAAAACTCTATTAGGAAACAGCTTGAAATCACAAATTCTTAGGTCTTTCAATATGTATTTGCTTATTTGTCTGTTTCCGTGGCTCATCTAAGCTAATAAACTCAATTAGGAGTCTTGGTTCTTCGGTAACATGCATCTTCGATGTACACCACTCCCTCTGTCCATCTTTACTTGTTATGTATTGATTCGACACATTTCTTAAGAAATAATAAATAGAATGATAACTTTATTTTATGTATTTATTCTGAAATTTATAAGGGTCAAAAACACGTGTTAGGATTTAACCTTATTTGAGGTCCGATTTACTAGCGGTTTGGTTATCGATAGACGATGAAAAACAGATAAAGTATAACAAAGACAAGCTAAGTAAGGTAAAGCGAAAAAATCTATGCATATTTGGAGCAATTATGAACAAGAATGAGATCCCTGCCTCCGACTCGAGATCAACTATTTCTATAACTATTGTATTCAAGATAGTACAAAAAATGCTTGGAGCACAAGAAAGTTGTATATTGAAAATGTATTTTCTTAAGAGAAAACAGAGTCCGAATCTCCTTACAAATGAGGAGGATCAGCTATTTATAGGCTACAAAGTAAGGCCTTGGCCAATAAGAAACGTCACTGGAGTCCTAAAGTACTATGCCTATGTTCTTGCGCTATGCGTCCAGTCCATTGGAAGGTACCAGCTAAAATCCCTGCATGGCTCAAACCCATACGAACTCCTTCACGCATCTGAGCTTCCTAACATTCTTGTTCCGTATTTGTCTTATGTTCCACGTCATTAGAGCGATGATTCCCTGGTCCTTATCCCATACGATATGGCATCTCTGCCATTGGTATCTCAGAGAAATTCACTCCCTGAGATCCTTAGCTCTAGTGGTCTCAAAAACCCCTTATGGATCTGTCGATGGTGCCACGTGTCCCCAATCTCATTTCCCTCACATAGATAGTCCCTCCACTTCGTGGAGGTAAAGGCATGCGGCTTCGGGAAGTAGAAAAATGACTACTTTTCAAACTCTTTAAGCGAAAAACTCGACGCGCACCTTTAGCATTGTGCGTTCTGGCCCATTCTTTTTAATGCTTGTAGACACCTGTAATCTTTATATGATTTCAAAGGTATTTGGGAGAACACAAGCGTCGCCAGTTCTTCATATAAATGTATCATCCGGTTCATGCCATTTTCGTTATTCCTATGACAAAACTCCCTTTCCTTGTTTTGTCTTTCCCTTTCTGATTCTCAATTCGCGAATGTCTATTCTTCTTAGCCATTTACTCCTTTTCTATGGGATTTGGCTGAGGCCCTATTTTTAAGTTCATCCTCAAACTATCTAAAAGATACAACATCTCCATTGACCAGGTGGCCCCTACTGTCTAGAGAGCGGTTTCTTGTCTTCTGATTATTACCTTAGATTTAGGGCTTGATTTTACTCCAGACCAGTTCATCAGGTTGTACGCCCCGTCCCCAGAATCGTTTGAGAGAAATTATTCATGATTAAGTTTAAAGGGGTAAAAGGTATTCTTCTAAACCTAGAAAAAGCGGACTTTTTATGGATCGATAAATATGTCTTTGTCTATACCGAGCATTTTCTTCACATCATTGTTGGAAGAATAGAACTGTCAACGTAAGTGGCCCACTTTTTCCTTTCTCTTGTCTTTTCTTAGAAAACAATTGCAGAGATGGTTATAATCTCACTTTAAGAACATATTTTCTTCTTTAGCAACACCCCCTACTCCTTCCCTCATCGAAATTCAGCCTTGGGTCTAGAGAATTTTAAGCTCTGTGAAATCAGAGAAGTGTATTTGGGGTTATATCTCTGAGAGTGGGTTGGTCTTCTAAAGACCATGGTGAGTTCCACTCAAATCCTTCTTGGCTTTCTTTCCTTCTATCTCTGCTTGCTACCACCATTACTAACTCAGCCACCTGGCTCAAGGATAAAGGCGGGCATAGCCTACATCCAATGGGATGGCTTTCTCTTGAACTATGAAGGATTTGAGTTTTATATCCTTCAGCAAAATCCAAGCGAGATAGAGAAGAACTCTTCAGAAAGGCATTCCGGTAAATAGAAAAAGAAAAGATGCCAGCGATGAGTTTCCTCTTTTCGAGAGGAAGTTCAAGAAAAGCAAAAGAAAGGCCCCCTCAGAGAAAGTCACTATTATAGGTGACCGTCGATCGGTCATGAACAAATGGGTTTCACATTCCCAGGAAACTCCTATCTTGGGATAGAGTAGAACAATCAGGGGGCGATGTTTAGAAAAGACAGGGTAGTTGAGGGGGAGGCTAAACGCTCGGCCCCCATCCCGGGGGAGGGGGGGGGGGGCGCTCCAAAACTTTCTCCTCCTGCTCTCCAAGATATTCCCCTGAGTATGGTTCTATTTAGGAGATCAGGACTCCCACGAATGTCCAGGAGCGGTAGATTCTATATCCTCACCCGATATTCCAAGTATCGGAAGAGATCTTAGAGAGGTTATTGTCCCAAGAGAAGCAGCTCGTCCTCAAGTAATCTCTTTACTGCCTTTTTCAGGTAAGCCATTGCGTTCTCCTTCTCTCTCTTTCTCTGCTCCTTTTTTTTTACTAAGAAACTTCTCATTCACAGAGGTACCTCTGCATGTCTAAGTTTGTGTCTCATTATTTTGACGAGGAAAGATTTATAAGGTAAGAAGGCGAACAGCTTCGGGAGAGGATCACTTTTCTAGAGGCACACAATAGGCCATTGGAAAGTCAATATTCCAATGAGAAGAAAGCCTTAGCAGAAACCAACGACAGGTTGTCCAAGCTCTATATTTAGTTGTGCGTCAAATTGAGGAGCTCGAGGCTGCTATCAAGAAAGAAAAAAATTTATTAAGAGGCTGGATAAACCTAAACAGGAGGTGTCTCGACTGCTAACTCAGGTGAAAGAAATTGTTTCTAAAGTTGCATCTTCTAAAGCTGAAATAGACTTTCTCAAGGATAAGGTAAAGTATTTCTAATTGATCAAGGAGTCTTTACACGAGAAGAAGAAAAAGAATAAGATTATGCTAGAGGCTCTGGGAAAGAGCAGGGCCAGGCGCTCTACCATGAAGCAGTGCCTCTTAGCCCTTTGGCGAGAGGTATCTGGGCAGATTGCTTGACTCTTTTAGAGAGGATTCATGTTGATCCTTCCATGGTACAAAGAGAGATCAAGCCCATTCGAGAGGCCACCAAGGCAGACAATTGCCGGCCTTTAGACCCATTCGACAACTCCTCTTCCCCCAATGACATGACCGAGGAGAGTGACTTGGGGAAGGCCCAAAGTTCATCTGCTGAATCATTTTAAGAGTTTAATTATATTTTCTTCATCTTTTGTTCTCTTATCATCTATGAAATTCCTTCAGGCTCTTCTTTTCCTTTTTATAAATAAGATTTTCAACCATGTGAGATTGTAGCATGCTAGTTTTGCATTTGCTCATTGTTTGTTTATCGAAATCTTTTACTCCATTTTTTCTGAGGTTTTTCAAGATTTCCATTGTATTGAAGTCTTAAATGATGGCCAAAGGTAGTTACCAACCGGTTTTCATATTTTATTACTCCTTTTAAATCTACTTGCTCATAGGGAGCATGACTCTGACCCAGGTGAGAAGAATTTTTTTTAATTCATAGATACATGTATTTCGGCTGAGTCAAGCCCAGGGCCTATTTTGTGCGGGATATTAAATTTTTGACATTTTAATAAGTTAGGAGGCCTCCTAAATATGTCAATTGTGAAGTTTCAGGACGATTTTAAGTCCTTTCATTAAATTCAACTGAACTATATATGGATGGGATTTTGTCACAGCACAAGGTAGAGTAAAAAGACAATGTAAGAGTTTGATTTTCTCATTCACCATAAATTTTTATTACTCGGTGTCTATCGGTGCCTCCACTACCAATTGGGCAAGAAACTTTCTGGATGAGTGCGTGCTTGATTTGGCACAGTGGGCTTGTCGGGCAATCCCCAGGTTGCCATTTTTCAGAGCCATCATGTGACAGCCCTAATGGCGGACTTTTGGAGAAGCACTTTAGAGACATTCCACTCTTTCTTCCAACATGCTTGGTGCATACCATATTAAAAATCTTATCGAAAAAACCTTTTCATAATTATGTTTACCTAGATATCCTAATAAGTATACTAAATTTGTCATGACCCGAACGTAGACTCGGATCGTAACATAGGACAAGGAACCCCAAAAGACCCCAAGTCAACCCATGGCATAAGCATATCTAACTTCATTCAATTTAAGTGGAAGACTGAACATAAGGTATAGCGAAAACATAAACATAACATGACATATCATAACATTTGGAAACACTCGACATATACATAAGCTGAGTACTACATACTGTCTGAAAGCCTCTACTGTGTAAGATGGGTTGATGGGATAACACCCCCAACTAACCTGGCCAACAACTAAAACATAGAATAACATAAATGTCTAGTCAAATAGCCCTCGGAACATGAGAATTCACCAATAAAGCTGATAATAACCCCGAGATGGTCTAAGGATGAGCATGAGCCTGAGAGCCAAGTCCTGTATCATGAAACGATACATCATAGAAAGTATGTGGTCAATACGTGAGATGTACCGAGTATGCAAGGTAAGTAAAACGGACATTTAAATTACATGAAACTCATAAAACATCATAAAAGTAGGACATCATGCTCATATCATAAATATCGTGACATAATATAAGGCTCAAGGATTTCAAATCATTCGTAAACCATTCATTTTCATAATCATGAAGAAATTTTATCAAATCATCACTTGAGCCAATAACATAAGCATAACGATGCATAAAACATGTGGAACAAGAGGAGGACTCGTCATAACCGACACCATCATGGTAGAGCCTTTTATGATGCCCCAACTATCTCACTCAAGTGGGTCGAGTCGCCCCTAGCTTGCCAGGCTAGGGATGTGCATTATGTGATATCACGAAAGAGGGAATCATTATCATTGTAATGTATCATTATAAACCCACGGTGACACATGGTTATGAGACACCGGTGTAGTTCTTTGAACGCCGGGCTGCTTGGTGCTAGACATGGCTCTAAAAAACATGCATATTAGGCTCATATGTAAATCAATAACATCATTCATTAAGATTCATGGCTAAAATAAACATTCATCATTCATCGATCCCCATTAAAGCATGATTAGCCAAGAATTAAAGGCCCTTTAGTCGGCCAACATCATAAATTGATAAATTACGAGATCACATGTGGGCATTGCCCAAACTTTACCATGCTTTACAACACTCAATTCATTCAAAAAAATATTTATAAACATGGGTAACTTGAAACATGCTTTTCGTCATCAATAGTTCATAAATCATAAGGCCCATGCATACTTGAAGACCATGCATATAACTTGTAAATCATCAAATTATGTTGGGTATTTGAATAAATTCATATTTCAAATTATAGATCATGTTGGGTTTGTAAATATCAACAATTAAAGTGTATATTATAAATCGATTCATCATAGATCATGCATAATTATGCTTAATTGAGTAGAAATCGAGATCAATAATTTTATAATCGAGAATAGTTGTAAAATTTGATCAAATTCATAAAATATGATGTAATTCACAAATCATAATAGCCCATTAGTAAATTGTTAGATTTTCACAAAAATTGAATTCAAAACCCCATGAGATTTTTGGTAGATTTTCATAAATTAATAGATAATGGGTATGAACGAAAACACCCATTTGTAAACGTACATACCTGGGTAAGATCAGATTCTAGAGTTCCTGGGATGCCCAATAGAGAATTGATAGGGAAAAACTTTAAACTATGCTTGATCTCTCTAAAATCCTCTTAATTTGCATGAATGGGAATGGCTTATGCAAGAGGGACTTAACCTATCTTATCATGCCCAAAAAAATACATAAAACGACGTAGTTTAGGATCCTAGAGCATAAAAAGGTCGAAAATATCCTTAATGAAATTTCTCTGAAAAACTGAATTGGGTGAACCAACAAGAGATCCCACGAGTCGTTGCATGATACCACGACTCGTGGTATCGAGTCGTTGGATCCACTACCTAAATCTATACTTTCAGATTCTTCCCCAGGACTAGACAGGATGAGTCGTTGCTTCCAACGACAGGTCGTTAGTTTGACCGTTGCCATCCCCTTCACAAACCTGAACTTCCCTTACCACGAGCCTCACCACGACTCGTGGTTGCTTCCTACGAGTCATGGTATCGATCTATTACATCCACCGAAAAATTTGGCAACCCATACCATGACTGGTGACCACGTGTCGTCACTTCTCACCACGAGTTGTTGGATGACCATGGTATCCCCAACTGCCAAGGTCCAATTCCTCCTACAACAGCTAACAACGACCCATGGTTTCCAACCACGAGTCATGACATCACCCGTCCTATGACTTTTTTCCAGTTTTCCAGCCAACTTCCAATTTCGATCCTGGGTCTAATCTTAGACACTTTCGGGATATTAAAATATCTCCCCCATGGGAACATTCATCCTCGAATGTTGAAAACAAGCAGAAAAACAAAGACATGCAATCATTACACCCCAATACTGATCATTTAACTCGAAATTTAACGGAATGACTACCTCCGATCCATACCACATAGCTGAACTGATTTCATACTTCACATACACATACATATACATAAAAGAAACTTGAACACATGATTTGAACATGAAAACTAAGTAGAGATATAGGGCCATAACTAATACCTCAAGTCGGTACTGAGCCGGTAGAGAATAAGTGTGAGTATTTAGTCATCATATTCGCTTCGGCTTTCCATGCAGCTCCTTCGACATGGTGATTTCTCCATAATACTTTAAATGAAGATACTTCCTTGTTCCTTAGCTTTCGAACCTTACGATCTAATATTTCCACCGGAACCTCCTTATAGCTAAGGCTATATTTTACACCAATGCTGTCCACCGGGACTACTAGAGCTGGATCTCCCAAACATTTTCTTCAAAAGCGATACATGAAATACAGGATGTACAGAAGATAAACTGAGGGCAATTCTAACTCATACTCCACCTTACCAACTCTTCTCATAATCCGATAGAGACCAATATAGCGGGGACTGAGTTTTCCTTTCCTCCCAAATTGCATTACTCCCTTCATCGGAGATACCTTCAGAAACACCCAATCGTCCACCTCAAACTCCAACTCTCTCCTCCTCATATCCGCCATAGGACTTTTGATGACTATAAGCGGTTTTCAGCCTGTTCCTTATCAACTGAACCTTCATCATAGCCTCATGAATCGAATATGGCCCTATCATAGCTGCCTCACCAACCTCAAACCATCCAATGGGCAATCTACACCTCTGCCCATAAAGAGCCTCAAACGGTGCCATTTGAATGCTGGAGTGATAGCTTTTATTGTAAGCGAACTCGATCAGGGGCAAGTGATCATCCCAACTACCTTTGAAGTCCATCACACATGCTCTCAACATGTCCTCTAGAGTCTGCATTCAACTTGACCATCCGTTTGCGGATGAAATGTTGTGTTGAGCTTAATCTGAGTCCCAAGCCCTTTCTAAAAAGACTTCCAAAACTGGGAGGTAAACTGAGTACCTCGATCTGAAATAATGGACAAGGGCACTCCATGTAATCGAACCAACTCTCGAATATATAGCTTGGCATAATCCTCTGCTGAGTCCGTGGTTTTCACTGGTAGAAAATGTGCAGCCTTAGTCGACCTGTCTACCATCACCCAAATGGAATCATATTGTCAGCGAGTCCAAGGTAATGCTATTGTGAAATCCATGTTAATTTCTTCCCACTTCCAAGTAGGAATGCTGATATCCTGAAGTACTCCTCCCAGCCTTTGATGCTCAACCTTCACTTGCTGACAGTTCAGGCACTAGGCTACAAATTCTAAAATAGCCTTCTTTATGCCATTCCACCAATAGATTTCTCGTAAATCACGATACATATTGGTGGCACCCGGATGGATAGAATACCTGGATCCATGGGCCTCTTGCAATATTCGGCTTCTCAAATCATCAACACCTGGAACACATAGGTGACCCTAGTACTGAAGCACACCATCTCCCCCTTGGGAGAAGACCTCCACCTTCTGACTTCGAATAGCTTCCTTCAACTTTACCAAAATCGGGTCCTCGTCTTGTGTAGCCTTCACATCAGTCACCAAGGATGATTCGGATCTGCTTTGAACAACAACACCGCCATCAGTAGAGTCAACCAACCTAACTCTTAACCTTGCGAGATGATGCACATCTTTCACCAGCTCTTTCTTTCCTTCATCCACATGGGACACAGTCTCCATCGAGAGTTTACTAAGTGCATCTGCCGCCGAATTAGCCTTACCCAAATGGTAAAGAACACTCATATCGTAATCCTTTAGTAGCTCTAACCACCTAATTTGCTATAGATTGAGGTCCTTTTGTGTGAACACATATTGTAAGCTCTTGTGGTCATAAACACATCCACATGGACCCCATATAAGTAATGCCGCCATATCTTCAATGCAAATACCACTGCGGCCAACTCCAAGTCATTGGTCGGGTAATTCTTCTCATGGATCTTTAACTGTCTAGGGGCATATGTTATCACCTTCCCTCGCTGCATCAATACACACTCGAGTCTGATCCTCGAAGCATCAGAATACACTATGAAACCATTCGTACTCTCGGGTAGGGTCAACACCGGTGCGGTAGTAAGTCGAGTCTTCAACTCTTGAAAGATCTTATCACAAGCTTCCGACCAATCTTCTTCTAAGTCAACTTGGTCAAAGGCACCGCAATGGATGAAAAACCTTCAACAAATCTCCAGTAATAGCCAACTAAACCCAAGAAACTCCAAATATCTGAAGAGTTCACCGGTCTAGGCCAATTCTTCACCGCATCGATTTTCTGGGAATCCACTTTTTTGCCTTCGCTTGATATCACATGACCCAAAAATGCCACCGAGTCCAACCAAAACTCGCACTTGCTGAACTTGGCATACTACTGGCGATCTTTAAGGGTCTGAAGCACTATTCTCAAATGAGTGGCATGCTCCTCCTCGCTCCGAGAGTATATGAGGATGTCATCAATGAACACGATCATGAACATATCCAAATATGGCTTGAACACCCTGTTCATCAGGTCCATAAAAGTTGCAGGAGCATTTGTTAATCCAAAAGACATAATTACAAACTCATAATAACCATACCGCGTCCTGAAGGCTGTCTTCGGAATATCACACTCCCGAACTCTGAGCTGATGATACCCGGACCTGAGATCTACCTTTGAGAAACACTTGGCACCCCGAAGTTGGTCAAACAAATCATCGATCCTGGGAAGAGGGTACCTGTTCTTGATGGTGACCTTGTTCAATTGTCGATAGTCAATGCACATCCGAAGTGAAACATCCTTCTTTCGGACAAATAACACTAGTGCACCCTATGGAGACATGCTCGGTCTAATGAATCCCTTATCTAGCAGGTCCTTCAACTAATCCTTCAATTCCTTTAGCTCGGCTGGAGCCATCTTGTAAGGAGGGATAGAGATAGGTTGCGTGTCGGGAAAAAGGTCAATAACAAAATCAATTTCCCTCTCAGGAGGAACACCTAACAAATCATCGGAAAAGACCTCTGGATACTCACGCACCACCAGAACCGACTGTATGGTCGGGGTCTCAGACTCCACATCCTTAACCCTAACTAGATGATATATGCAACCCTTAGAAATCATCTTTCTGGCCTTAAGATAGGAAATGAAACGACCGACCGGTACCGCAAACTATCCTTCCACTCTAAGACTGACTCACCCGAAAAACAAAATTCCACTGCATGGGTTCTACAATTTACCGAAGCATAACACGCATACAACCAATCCATTCCAAGAATAATATCAAAGTCAGTCATGGCTAAGTCTACAAGGCTCTACAGAGGTGACTTTATGCAATATTGTGACCGGGCTTCCTCTATACACCTGCCTAGCTACAACCGAATCACCAACAGGAGTAGGAACTGAAAATGGTTCTGCCAAAGTCTTGGGACTAACTCCAAAGCTACTAGCAATATAAGGAGTCACAAATGACAAGGTAGCCCCCGGATCTAGCAAATCATAAACATCAATATGGAAAACTCGTAACATACCAGTGACCATATCCGGTGAAGTCTCATGCTCCTGAAGTGAGGCGAGGGCATAGAGTCTATTTTGGCTCTATCTGCCACCCCCACTAGAAGATGCTCCTTGCAGAGCTGAACGTGCTGGAGCTGTTGCTGTCCTGGTGGTTTGCGCACGACCTCTATCACTATTCTTTCTAGCAAATGGACATGCTCGGTGCATATGGCTGGACCTACACACCCATAGCAAATATCTGAGACAAGCAAACACTCCCCGACATGACTCTTACCGCACTATCCGCAGGCTGGGGAGGTACGCTCCACCTGTGTAACCCTATGGTCCCTTAATACTGAAGCCATGCTCTTCTGATCACCCTTGGGTCTGGATGGAACACTAGCCGATGATGGTGCTGGAACTAGTGGGCTCTGCTGAAATTGAGGGCGGTGACCACCGCCGGACCTTTGGTGAGTAAACCTATGGGTATCTGTCTGAGCCCTCTTTTCCTCCCTCTCTCTCGCATGATCCACCTCCATCTACCGGGCGTATAACACTATACGAGGAAAGTCTATATCCTGATAAAGCATGACAATTCTACAGTCTTTGTCCAAATAACCCATCACACCATGAACGAATCGGCTCACCCCTATCCTCTGATCAACCACTAACTCTGGGGCATATTTTGACAAGAGAGTGAACTTGAGAGCATACTCTTGTATCATCATCCTCCCCTTCTTCAAATTCACAAATTCTGCCGCCTTTAACTCCCTCATCTCTCGAGGGAAGAACCGATCTAGGAACGCTGTGTGAAACTCCTCCTAAGTAGTTGACCCTGCTCAAGTGGCCCTAGTGTCCTTCCATTGCCTGAACCATATATGTGCGACCCCTTTCAGCTGATACGAGGCCAACTCTGCACGTTCAACCCCATTCACCCTCATAACCTGGGTGATCTTCACAATCTCGTCAAAAAACTCATGTGGGTCCTCATCCACTTTGGACCCAAGGAACTTCGGAGGGTTCATCCTCAAGAAATCTTTAGTCCAGGCTGCTACCATATTTCCATTCTGTGGGATATGCACAATAGCCTGCTGGTTGACCTGAGCGGTCAAAGCCCGCGTCAACATCTGGATAGTTTCCTCAAACTCCGTGTGAGCAACTGGCTCTGGTGCCTGGGGCTTGCTGATGCCCATGATCATTTCCATCTCTGTGGCCTTCACCATTTTCATTTTTTCTTCCATTCATTCTTCTAGGAGCCATGTCTCTGCAATCGCAAATAGCACGAATTAGAAGGATAAAAAGACTTTTCATCGCATGTCTCGTAGCCTCTTCGTCATAAGTGTGGCATGCTTCACACTCATGAAAAAGACTCTACTTAACACGGCTTTCATACAACCTAGGATACTTCAAAACTTATAGCTCTGATACCAAGTTTTTCATGACCTGAACGTAGACCCGGATCGTAACACGGGACAAGAAACCCCGAAAGATCCCAAGTCAACCCATGGCAGAAGCATATCTAACTTCATTCAATTTAAGCGGAATACTGAACGTAAGGCATAGTGGAAACATAAACATAACATGACATATCATAACATTCGAAAATACTGGACATATACATAAGTTGAGTACTACATACTATCTGAAAACCTCTACTGTGTAAGATGGGTTGATGGGACAATACCCCCAACTAACTTGGCCAACAACTAAAACATAGAATAACATAAATGTCTACTCAAATGGCCCTCTACATGAGGACACACCAATAAAGTTGATAATAACCCCAAGATGGTCTAAGGATGAGGATGAGCTTGAGAGTCGAGTCCTGTATCATGAAATGATACAGCATAGAAAGTATGCGGTTAGTACGTGGAATGTACCGAGTATGCAAGGTAAGCAAAATGGATATTTAAATTACATAAAACTCATAAAACATCATAAGAGTAGGACATCATGCTCATATCATAAATATCGTGACATAACATAAGGCTCAAGGTTTTCAAATCATTCATAAACCATTCAATTTCATAATCATGAAGAAACTTTATCGAATCATCACTTGAGCCAATAACATAAACATAACGATGCATAAAACATGTGGAAAAAGAGGAGGACTCGTCATAACCGACACCATCATGGTAGAGCCTTTCATGATACCCCAACTATCTCACTCAAGTGGGCAGAGTCACCCCTGGCTTGCCAGGCGAGGGACGTGCATTATGTGATATCACAAAAGAGAGGGTCATTATTATTGTAATGTATCATTATAAACCCACAGTGACACGTGATTATAAGATACTGGCGTAGTCCTTTGAACGCCGAGCTGCTTAGTGCTAGACATGGCTCCCAAAAACATGCATATTAGGCTCATATGTAAATCAATAACATCATTCATTAAGATTCAAGACTAAAATAAACGTTCATCATTCATCGATCCCCATTAAAACATGATTAGCCAAGAATCAAAGGCCCTTTAGTCAGTCAACATCATAAATCGATAAATCACGAGATCCGTTTCATAAACCGTAAGTCATTCTTCAATATGTGGGCATTGGCCAATACTTTACTATGCTATACAACACTCAATTCATTGGAAAATATGTTTATAAACATGGGTAACTTGAAAACATGCTTTCATCATCAATAGTTCATAAATCATAAGGCTCGTGCATACTTGAAGATCATGCATATAACTTGTAAATCATCAAATCATGTTGGGTATTTGAATAAATTCATATTTCAAATCATAGATCATACTGGGTTTGTAAATATCAACAATTAAAGTGTAGATCATAAATCGATTCATCATAGATCATGCATAATTAGGCTTAATTGAGTAGAAATCGAAATCAATAATTTTATAATCGAGAATAGTTGTAAAATGTGATCAAAATTCATAAAATATGATGTAATTCACAAATCATAATAGCCCATTAGTAAATTGTTAGATTTTCACAAAAATTGAATTCAAAACCCCATGAGATTTTTGGTAGATTTTCATAAATTAATAGAGAATGGGCATGGGTGTGAATGAAAACACCCATTCGTAACCCTGGGTAAGATCAGATCCTAGAGTTCCTTGGATTCCCAATGGAGAATTGATAGGGAAAAACTTGAAACTATGCTTGAACTCTCTAAAATCCACTTAATTTGCATGCATGGGAATGGATTATGCAAGAGAGACTTGGCCTATCTTATCATACCCAGAAAAATATATAAAACGACGTAGTTTAGAGCCCTAGAGCATAGAAAGGTCGAAATACCCTTAATGAAATTTCTCTGGAAAACTAAACTGGGTGAACCAATGAGCGATCCCACGAGTCGTTGCATGATACCATGACTCGTGGTATCGAGTCGTTGGATCCACTACCTAAATCCATACTTTCATATTTTTCCACGACTCGACAGGATGAGTCGTTGCTTCCAACAACGGGTCGTTAATTCAACCGTTGCCAGTCCCTTCACAAACCTGAACTTCCCTTACCACAAGCCTCACCACGACTCGTGGTTGTTTCCTACAGTCATAGTATCGATCCGTTACATCCACTAGAAAATCTGGCAACCCATACCATGACTAGTGACCATGGGTCGTCACTTCTCACCAAGAGTCATTGGATGACTCATGATATCCCCAACTGCCAAGGTCCAATTCCTCCAACGACAGCTAACAACGACCCGTGGTTTCCAACCACGAGTCATTACATCACCGGTCTTGTGACTTTTTCCCAATTTTTCAGCCAACTTCCAATTTTGATCCTAGTTCTAATCTTAGGCACATTCGGGGTATTACAAAATTATTAACCTTTAAGTGATTATGTCACGCCCCACCTTGGGAGGCGTAACTGGAACCTCGAGTCACATTGGATTCTAAACTAACGTGGCTGGATATCTACACTTCTGGTGTATGCTAGAAGCACATAATCAAGAAAACAAACAGTTATATCTTGGCTGTAAACACAACCTGAGCCGATAAGTCCACCGCCCAGTACCTGCAGTAAATCAGCTAACCTAATAGCAATAGTAATATCATCCTATGTGGGCTGACAAGACCACGATGCTCCTAACAGATAACATATCTAGGACCCACACGGCCAACAACACATATCATATCACATATAGGCACCACATGGCCAATAACACATAACAACCCAAAAAGTATAGTCTGCAAGCCTCTAAGAGTAGAATATTAGTCGAGATAGGGCCCGGGTCTACCCAAAACTATACAATAAAATAATCAAACCTTAAATATCTGGCAACTCCAAAAGAAAGAAGATAGCCAATCTACTGGATTTGAACAGCTAGAGACGGTCTCAAGCCCAATCTGTCTGGACTTGTAGGCAAGTATGCAGCACCCCATGCGTGGGCATTAGTACAATATGTACCAAATATGTAAGATAGTAAATAATGACTGAATGAAAGCTGATAAGGAATTGGAAGTAATCAGTAGTAAGGGCCAGAAGTTAACCTGCATAATCTCACAATATAGACTATAGTTACCAAGTAATGTACAAAAAAGAACCTAACCTGGCCCCCATAAACGTGGAAGGTACAAATAGCACAAAATAACTTACCTGAGCCCCCATAAGCCCAGGTAAGTGCTAGCAATCCATACTCTTCCTATTTGTACCACTATAGGCCCGTAGGCAAGCTGTAACTACGGTATACTTGACCTCTAAAGATATAACTGAGCCTTCTATGCTCCTGTGATTGTGCCTGGGCTCCTATAGCTGTATCCGAGCCATCTGGACTCCTGTAACTGTATTTGAGCTATTGGGCTCCTGTAACTGTATCTGAGCCATTTGGGCTCCTGTAACTGTATCTGAGCCATTTGAGCTCCTGTAACTGTATCTGAGTCATCTGGGCTCCTATAACTGCACCTGTAAGTGTAAAGAAGCTATACAATCGCTAACAATAGGTATTTTACCTAGAAACCTACCACCCGGTCCATTTGGCAACCCTGGTGCCACTGACGGGATGATAAGGTCATTCTATCATGATCCTAGTCTTGTAGGCGTCAAGATATACACGAATGGTTAATAAGTGAGCTCTACTGTATATGTATAGGTGTAGAACAATATATTGTATTGCCCAACTATGTATTATGTTGCCTAACTTCGAAAGGTATGCTAACAGCTATCCTCAGGCCTCTGTGGCCTCAACATGGTAATAAAGCACTTACTAGTTTTCTTAACCGGTAAATAACTGAATAGGGAATTCCTTCGTTGCCTCTGGCGACAATCAAAACTGAATACAAACTTCCCAACAAGGGATACTATACTATAACCTCAATTCATCGCGTAACAGCTAACCACAACACTATAAGCACAAGCTACTACAAGGTATTGATTGTATCAATAAACAACAGGAATAACTTGCTGAGAGGAGTTAGCCTTAATATACCTCAATTGTCGATTTTCGTTCACCAAGACAGTTCCAACCTAAAGCTGGAATTCCTCTAATTTGTAGCCCTTACGCTGAGAGAATAAAGCTATTTTCAATACTAGGAATTGACAAATAACAATAACCTTTAAGCATATTAGCTACAATTAATAGTCTATCCAGTTCAGCTGAAAGCTTACAAATTTCCGAGAGTTCAGAAGGTAGAAATGCTTATGTATCACTTGTAGCCACTTAGGACTCAATTAGCAGTGATTTCGATAACTTTTACTCAATGGGGCTCAGACAATCCGAGCAAGATTTCAAGAAATAACTCTGTAGGGACGTTCTTTATAAGCCCAAAACTCTTTATCCAAGACGAATTTGCAATTAGAAGGAGTTTAGCGGTGTAATACGGCGAAAATCGTATGAAAATGTCACTCAAGTCGCTTCTCTGACTTGGGGGAATATTTTAGAATGAATCATTTAAGCATTGAGGGAGTTTATATAATTTGAGGCGGTGGCAGAGGGGGCGCGGTGCGGCGCCCAATGCGCCCTACCTCCGGCCCCAACCTCCTGCTCACTCGACAACGTGCTCATATGCTCATTCCTTGAGTCCTTTCCTCGCATGCGTCGTACTCCAAAACTATCAACATACATACACACGCGACGGTTAAACGATAGAAACTTATGGGGTGTAATAAATTAGTTAGCCCAATATCTTATTTTAGGCTTGTATGCTTAGGTGATTTCAGTCTCATGATGTGTGAGACTTTAAATTTCTTGTCTATAGAAAGACATGCTTATACTAGTTGCTTTTAGTTGAAAACTTGTCTTAAATTGTTCCATAGTCAAGAACTTGTAGAATTATTCCTGAAGTAGTATTTTTTTTACGAAATGGACTGTGCATTTATTTGGATATGTATATGTGTGTGTGTGTGTCACTTATGTTCGTGTTACAAGAATCTAACAGTGTTGCTTTTGGGGATGAGTCAAGGATGCTTGGGTTGGGTCAGAGGGCAGATATGTCTTTGCATATGTTTTTATTTAGTTGTAAATTTTTATTTGTGATGTTTGTACAAACGTTGATATGTAATAGTATATGGGAGTGCATGGCAACAGGGATTTGTTTTTTTTTTTCTCTCCCTTACATTCTTTTTTTCTCTAAATTGCATGCTCAACCGTTATAATAATTAATCATTAGAAATCATACCTATATAAATTAAGCATATCTTGTTAATCATTTTTATTAGTAACTTAATCAACTTTTAATCAGTTTAGACGCTAACATGAAATCATTATGTGTTAAGTGCTTTTATTCTATTTTTGTTTTTGTATAACTCTAACAACTGTCTAATTAAACAACCTTAAGTTTTTATTTTGTCTAGATTCAATCTCCCAAATAGTGAAGCCAATATCTCTTGAACATTAAGTTTGGGACGGGTAGACATATTAAGACGCGCTACGTATTTTTCATTTCTTTAGTAAACTTTAGGATTAGTAATTATTCAAAACCAATTTAATTAGGCTAGAAGTGGAAAATAATCGGCTATTGCTCATTGAATAATGTGAGAAATTACTAAGTTGGTTATGAAGTATTATTTAAATTACAGAAGGTGATCCCTTTAGATTAAAATTCCTCCTTTTATATATTCCTCCTCGTAAAGGGAGTGATCCATATGATACACTTATAGCCCAATAGTCATTGCATTTTGGCTAAAAAAAAGACTTTGTAGGGAATTAAGCCATCACTCTCGATTATGATTTTTTTTAATTAATTAGACTTGTTATTTATGTTAATGATTTCTTTTTTACTTTATTTGTTCAGATGTAATTAGTCTAGCTTAGAACTTTTTGTCTCTTTTTCAAGTTACAAATTGTATTTATTATTCCTTTTTTATGATAAAATCTTGTATAAATTATTTAGGTGTAATGAAGTACTATATTCTTGCCCTGTCACCATTTCCTCGTTTTTATCTTCTCTCTTTTCTAAGTGGTATAAAAATGAAGTGCATATTTATCGCTTAGTTGTGTCTACTTGCTTTAATTTATTAATAATCATTTTGCGCTTAGATTTTCATTTATCCGCTTAAATCATAAAATAAGTTTGCATGTTCAATTACTTAGTTATTTTAGCTTAATAAAATCAATAATGTCATTATTTCATCAACTAATACCCACATAGTAATGAACCCGACAGGGACTCATATTTGTAAACCTCAAAAGGTGTCTAACATCTTTGTTTTGAAGTAATTTGAATTCTTATCCAATCTTTGATTACGCAAACTAATAAAATAGAGTTATCTGTAAATTAGTTTAGTTATATGGTGATTTAACGCCTCTTAATTCGTTTGGTGTCAACTCTTCCTTTTACATCAAAAGAGTTGTTACATGTCGAAACCCGTCTTTCATAAGAAAAATGAAGCGCGACATCTACTAGCTAAATAAACTAGGTTACCATTTCCTACTAGTAACTCTAGATCAACTAGTCCATTCTTACTTTTACAGATGTATGGGCCCTTATAGAGTACCTACTCATGATGGAAATAAGTTTTTTCTCACTATTGTTGATAACTTCTTAAGGATATTTTGGATTTTCTTAATTAAAATTCAAAATGATGTTCTTGTTGTTCTTAGAACTTTTCTGCATTGGTTAAAACTCAATTTGGTGCATCTATCTAAAACATTAGAACTGATAATAGAACAAAGTTTATTAATCAGAAATGTAGCATATTACACTGAACATTAGGTATAGTTCATAAGAAAACTTGTGTTCATACCCCCTTAGCAAAATAGAGTTGCTAAGAGGAAACACAAACGTCTCTTGTAAATAGCTACGGCCACAAGATTCTAAGGGCACATACCATGAAGGTTTTGGAGCCATTGTATTATGTTTGCTTCTTGCAAATCAATAAATTAACTTCTCCTGTCTTAAAGGGGGAAACTTCTTATGAAGTCTTTCAAAAAGTCAGATCTTTCCTACAGCATTTTAGGGTCATTAGATGCGTATGTTTTGCTGCAACCTAACCTAAAGGTGATAAATTTCAACCAAGGAGCATTCATGTTGCTCATATGGGATACAGTCATTCCACTAATAGATATATCTTATACAACTTGAAAGCATATGTTTCTTTATTAGTTGGAATGTACGCTTTAAGGAAGATATGTTTCCTATTAAATACTCCCCATCTACAGATTTGGGGATATTTACTGCTTCTAATAATTCCTCTGATACTTGTAACATGCATTTGTGGTTCCTTAGGAGGCAGATCCTCAAGAACAACCTCATGCTACTCATGTTCCACTTGAGGATCCTCCATTGCCTCTTGCTATCCCCGACCCTTCTAGACCATAGAGACAGTCCCAAAGAGGCAAAAGGTCATTTATTTGATAGAAGGACTTTGTAACTGTCACTACTCAATCTTTTGCACCATTACACTCTATTGAAGAAAACTATGTCACATATAGTGTCCTTTCTTCTGCATATTAGTGTTGTATTATTGCCTCTCCACTAAAGTTGAAATCGGTACATTTGAAGCAACAAGTCTAGATCCTAGATTGGTGGCTACTATGAGAGCTGAGAACACGGCTCTAGATGCAAATAACACTTGAAAGATAGTTCCCTTACCTACTTGTAGATCTGTTGTTGTGTGTAAATGAATTTCTAAAATTAAGCATAAGTGTGATGGTTCCATAGAAATGTTTAAGGATGGGCTAATGGCCAAAGGCTTTAGTTAGAGGGAAAGTCTTGATAATCAGGAGACCTTCTCTCCCATAAAATTATAACTGTTAGATCTGTGTTGGCTTTAGATGCAATTGAAAAATGATGTGTTCATCAAATAGATGCCTTTAATGCCTTTCTTCTGAGTGATTTACATAATGAAGTCTATATGAACATGCCTTCTAGTTTTCAACCAGTTTCTAGATTTGATGTGTAGGGAAGAAGACAACATGCATGCATATCAAATCCCTCTATGGTTTGAACCAAGCTCCGATGGAATGGAATGTAAAGCTTACTGAAGCAGTGATCACCTTTGGCTTTGTTCAAAGTCACTTGAACTACTATTTATTCACCGACAAAGTTGGATCAATATTGATTATCTTTTTTGGTGTGTGTTGATGATATCTTAATCTTAGAAAATGACATAGAAAACATCTCAAAGACACAAAGCAGTACTACAAAAGATCTTCAAAATCAAAGACTTGGGTGAATTCAAGTATTTTTTGGGCATTGAGTTTGAAAGATCGGCATTATAATCAACCAAAGGAAGTACACTTTTGATATCATTTTCGAAGTTGGATTAAGTATCGGTAAGCCAGTATCTACACTACTAGATCCTAACTCTAAACTTACAATCAAGGATTATGATGAAGTGGTTGATAAGAACAGTGATGATCCTCTACTGACAGCTATTGGAAAGTAAAAGAGGTTGGTTAGAAAACTCCTATATCTAACTTTCACTAGACCTGACATGTTATTTGTTTTCCAGATCTTAAGCTGATTCCTAAATCAATCAAAGAGATCTCATTGGGATGCTTTTTTGAAAGTTGTGAGATATCTAAGGGACAGGCAGGACTTTGAGTTTTACTATCCAACAACAAGTCAAAGAAACTAACTATATTTTGTGATACTGATGGAGCATTATGTCCCAACACAAGAAGGTTTATTTCTGAATTTCTAGTCAAATAGAGTGATTCACTCATCCCTTGGAAGTCAAAGAAGCAAAGAGTTGTGCCAAGAAGTTCCACTAAAGCAAAGTATATAAGTATGGAAAACTTTGTGGTCGGGGTGTTTTAGATACTGGAACTATCAAAAGAACTGAGAGTTGAAGTTGATACACCTATTACTATCTACTGCGATAGCAAGTTAGATATTCAAATAGCTGCAAATCCTATATTTCATGAAAAAATAAAATATATAGAGGTTGACATCACTTCACAAGGGAAAAAATACAACAAGAAATTATGGAAACAAAACATGTGTATACTAAGAAACTAGTAGTTGATGTACTCACTAAAAGACTAGACAAAACTCAACATAGAGATCCTTCCATCCATACTAGGAGTGCACAACATCTTTGCATATCACAATTTGCGGAGAAATATTAAAAAAAGAGTTACTTGAAGTATAGGGGTCACTGTGTAATTAATTAAAGATAGTCTATTAGAGTCTGTTAGAAAAAGAGTTACTTGAAGTATAGGGGTCACCATGTAATTAATTAAAGATAGTCTGTTAGAGTCTGTTAGAAAATATTTATCCTTGTGGAATACAACTATAAGATAGTTAGTGGACTGAGATAGTCGTTTAGTGATTAGTTGTATATATGTAATAGGACATAGACTTGTTGAAGCCAAGGAGTTCATCTTTTAACATTTCTAGAAGATATCTTCTTCTCTCTTCTTGCTTTACTTCTTATTCATTGTTAAATAGATTGTTCTCTTAGCTTGTTTACTCATCCAATATATCGATGGTGAACTGTAACAGTAGTAGTGGTGGTTGTGATGATAAAGTTGGTTGATATTAGTAGTTGGCAGCATTGATGATGGTGGTTGAAGAATGTATATATGGTAGTTGAAAATGTGTTAGTGGTAATTGTGTGTTGGTGTTAATTATGATGATGAAGGGGGTTGGTTGTAGGGATTGGCAGCGGTGGCGATAGCAGTGGATATAATTATAATGATGAAGGTGATAGGTGTGATAGCAACTGATAATAATAGTTGGTACAGTTGTGGTTGTGATGGCGGAGGTAGTTCGCAACGGTAATAGTGGTGGTTATGATGGCGGAGGTGGTTGACAACGCTAATGGTGGTGGTTGTGATGGTCCAGATGGTGACTAGTGGTTGTGGGTAGAGTGGTGGTAAAGTTATCCATACAAAATATATCCCTTAATGATTTTAAGAGTACTTTGTTCAAGATCTTAATCATGATTAAGACATATTCAGATCAAATAAATGTTTAAATCTTAATTTAAATAAATACACTTAATCGCCTAGAATTTGACCCATTCAGATTCAGATCTTTATTAAGTGAAAACAAATGAGTCCTTAGTACCTCTTGGTAAGTCTCGAAAGGAGTGATAGACTAGAGGCTTATTGGCTATTTCAACGATTAAAGTTTCTATATCTGTTTTATCCTTAATTAGATGACTTATAGTCATATAAATTTTATGACTTATCTTAGAACACAAGTTATCAAAAAAAAAAATTTAAAAAACTATTTTAATCAAACACCTTTATATAAACTAAAACGTAGAGATTATGAGCCCGTTTTTAGTTGAAAACAAATGACTTTTAAACATAAGTGCTTTTAATACTTTTTAAAGTGCTGAAACTTATTTAATAAATAACCAGTTATGTATTTGGATAAAAGTGTTGAAACTGAGAAAGAAGTTATTAATGTGTTTGGTGAATAAGCGTTGTTAACCACTTATTTTTGGTCAAATGATTGAAATGTCCTTAAAACTGTTAACACTATAAAAATGAATTACTATGATATTTTTATTTATAAAATAATTAAAATTTAAATTAATTTATATTTTTTATTTATTTTTAATATAAACTAATTATTTAAGTTATTTTTAATTTTAAAAATATATCATTTGAATAAGATTAGGCAAATCTCTCCTTTACTTTTTATTAAGAGTATAGTTAGTTTTTTTATTTGTATAATCGAATATAATAATTTAAATGGAAGAAAATAGAAAGAAAAAGTTCTAGGATTTTATTTTAGTGAGAGTATTATTGGAATTACGAAAATACTATAGGGATAAGAGAGTAAATTATATGATCAAACTTAAATGACATATAAATCAAAAAATAAAAAATAAAAAGGAAGCAACTTTTGACTTTTTAAAGCACTTTTTAATTTTTTTAAGTAGTTTTTGGTAAAACCAAAAACACTACAAAAACCAACCCAAACACCCTCTATGTTTTTTCTTATTTTCTTATTTAAGTAAGTCCTAGTTGTATATTTTCAGCAGCCCCAAGTGGTAAATATGATTTCATCATAAGTTGACGAGGAAACATCCTAACAGGATGGGACGAGGTTGGATATATATGGGCATGACGATAGGAAGTGATGTTTCTTTGCCTACGCGTTACTTGAGTAATTAAATTGACAAGTTGGTTTAAAGAAAGACGTGAGAATAAAAACAAATTAAGGCGTCAACTCTTGTCCTCTATCTATCTAGATGTTATGCAAATTAACGATTAAATTAATATAAATAGATAATTATATTATTAGATAAATAATTTGAATTATTGATTTAATAATTTAATTATCGATTTATTGTTTTAATTAAGTTATTTGGTTCGATTATTGGTCTGATCACTTTTTTTAATAGGTGGATCGATAACCCGATAATAATATATTAAATTATAATTTAAGCCTTCAATATAAAAAGTATCTTAGCAAGAAGATGAATTGGGTGCCGATGACAAGTGAACCAGATGTTATTCAGATCTAAATTAAATTTGATTATTTTAGTTGAGCTAGCTCTATATGCTCTTTATCATTTCATCCACTTTTTTTCTAACTAAACATACATATGATATATCGAATTTTTTCATGTGAGATCTTAACAGTCAAATCGACAACCAAACGAGTAAGGATCAATAACCAATTAACCAATAACCGATTAATCGATTTTTAATGATTCTTAACGGTTTAATATGTTTAAAAATCGATAATTAATAAGTAAAATTGATAGCTTTCAAAATTGAATCGAACTGATCTGCTGCCCTACTCTGGCCGCATAGAATTGTAGCTAGTGTTCCCCTCCCGAACCCTAATCACTTTTTGTTGTTTCTTTTCTGGTCAATAGATCGAGCACGAGCTACGTCTGAGCATTGTTTTCTTCTTCTTTCTTTTCATACTCAACTTACTAGCTAAATTTTGACCATAAATATTCCGTCAATTTATGACCAGGAAACATCCAATAGGACTCATGTATTCTTTTTCTTTTTTTTTTAATCTCTCATTTTCTAAAGCATTATATATATATTCAACCACTTCCGCTAAAGGGTGTAATAGAAATAGTTGATAACTTTTTATTTTTAATTAGAGGTATATATCGATTTTGAATCTTAATGAAAGAAGTGTAAAGAAGTAAATATATCCCTCAAATTTTGCGATTTAAAGCGAATATATCCCTTGTTAAAGAAATAGTGCATATATACGCTCGTCGTTTAACAAATGGTGCATATATACCTTCATCGTCTAAAAAATGGTGCATATTTACCATTTTTTATTAACAAACTGAATTTTAAAAAATTTAAAACGGATTTTTTAATTTTAAAAATGTCATATGACTTTACAAAGTTACCTCACTCATATTTTTACTCCTCCGCACCCAACTCAACTAAAAAAGGACAGCTCGGTGCACTAAAGTTCCCGCTATGCGCGGGGTCCGGGGAAGGGCCGGACTACAAAAATAATGTAATTCCCCTTATATTCAGATATGTTCCAAACTCATTTTATGATTGAGTAGAAGAGGGATTGACACATTTTTTCATTTGGGCCGGTCTAGAGGGGTAAAAAAATAAGTGAGATAATTTTTTAAAGCCACGTGGCTACAAGTTTTAATTTTTTTTTAATTCATTAAATATAGATCAGTTAACGAAAAGGGTAAATATGCACTACGCGTTAGACGATAAAGGTATATATGCATAACTTTTTAACGAAGGATATATTCGCTCTAAATCACAAAACTAAGGGATATATTTACACTTTTTTCCATGAAAGAAAAATCTATAAATCGAAAGTGCTTTATTCGTGAGCCTACCCATGGATTAGTGTGTATTGAAAGCGTAAAAATGTATTATTCAATAAATCTTTCATGATCAAGGGTTAAAATGTATGGTTGAAACTTGAAAGAGCAGAAACACAATAAGTTGTATTGAAATCATGATTTAAATAACAAAATAATATTATCTCTAATAGGTTAAACCCACATATTTGAATATGTTATCAAGATAAATATAGGTGAAAAGCATCAAATAATTTTTCTAAAAAATAAGAACAGACCCGTATATATTTAATAATAAAATTGTATTGTCTGGAAAAGTCTAAAAATTAAAGGATGGTGTGAATGCAGGCGGGTTTAGGACGTGGGAGATTTGATGTTATGTCCGTACGAGATCGGGGCGAATTGGATGAATCCCAATGTAAATTAGACCCATTTCTTTTAAACTAAATTAAAGCCAAGTTTTCTTGTTACTCATGTCGTTAAATTATTTTGGCTAGTTTTTCGTTGCTATCTTTTTCCTATTCTACAATTTACTATTATATTATTTTCCTCTGCTCGTTATGAAGGAAGCAAAATTGAAATTACCTTTGATATATGTAGTGATAAAATAAAATAAAAACCATGTGCAAACATTTTTCATATCATAATTAACTTACAAAATGTGAAACAACAAACCATCAATATTTTTCCTTTTATCTTGATTTTTCATAGGAATTTATTAGTAAAAGGGAATGCGGGTCTAGAAGTAAAGAACCACGTGAAGAATATTGGGAAGTCTTTGTTCCTAATAACCTAAAATACTCCATTTCTGTTATGCAGTATGAAGATGATTTACTGGTAATAATAAAAACAAATCGGATGGGGTCCTTCACCAACCGCCGATCGACGGAGCTATTGATCGATGTCATTTGTTTTATATTTAGATGAATAGTTTGATTTGAAGATTATTTGCATGTAAAGAAGAATAAAAATTGATCAGCCAATTAAGCAGTGTCAAAAAAGAGTCATAATAAGAGTTTTAAGAAGAAATTAAATAAAGCAAACCTAAACGGTGAGGGTGTGGATGCGGGGTGAAGCGTGAAGCAGATTAAAAATAAAAGATTTTGATATGCAAAGGGCGTGGAGGCTGGTTGAAATAATCTTGGTGAACCTACACCGCCCCAAAAACGTTGATTTTGAAAGGCATCAGGACAATGACATTTTTGACCTTTTCACGTGCTTGTGGAATTAAAGTTTTTGAATGTCTTTAGTAGCAATCGAATGAAGGATTAAAAAAACTGGATTTGTTAAGACACACAAATTAATTAAGCTGGTTAACTTAAAAATGTTCAGTCAATGGCTTTGATTAGTTGCATGTATACATTATTACATTCCGAAATGATTTTAACTTCGTTAGGTTAACTAGCTAATGGTGATCAAGGATTCAAGATTGTCTAGTAGTGATTGGGCTCTTCATGTAGAGAAGGCATATACAAACAATTCTACAATGGACTTGGATCTGTCTGTCGGAATATAATTGCATAGTCAGCTATTGTTGCTCAAGGATACAAATATTGTCAAAAAGTGAATGGATTTTGCATTGCAAAAGGCACATTGGACCAATTCCTCAATGGACTCTTTCTCTCTTGAATATTCCTATATAATGTGCACTCAGAAATCTTTTGTTACAAACACAAATTACAAAATATCACTTTAACATTTTAGCTTTTTAACCACCTCTGGCAAGTGTGAACTTAACTCTTAGAAAAATGTTAGTCTTTGATTAAAGGTTATATTTTTTAATTTTAGATAACATTTTTCTGAAGTTGATCTAAACTAACGTAATATTTATCTTAAGATCACGCTTTTTCAAGTATTGCTTTAGGAGCCATGCTTTAAAAGCGTGACCTATAACTTCAAAAGCCACACATTTAAGCATCTCATATGAAAACACTTTTTATGACCTCAAACTATATTTATCAAATGTGGTCTTTGTGATCTTATAAGCCACATTTTTGATTTTGGATAACATTTTTCTGGAGGTGATCTAAACTAGCGTAATTTTTATCTTAAGGTCACGTTTTTTCAACTATTGTTTTAGGAGCCACGCTTCAAAAGCGTGAGTTAAAACATCAAAAGCCACACATTTAAGCATCTCATATGAAAACACTTTTGATGACCTCAAACTATATTTATCAAATATGGTCTTTGTTATCTTATAGGCCACACTTGCAACACATGGTCGTTGCTACCTCATCTTATAGCCTTTACAAATGTATACACCACAATTTATTTTTAAAAAAATCATACAATTGACGTCCCTATAGCCATACTTTTAAAGCGTGACAATATTATGTAAGGATACGAAAAATTATTTAAAAATATTTATATGCCACAATTTTATTTTGCATAATTCAATAATCATATTATACATTATTATCCTATTTAGATGATCTTAAACATTAAATTAGCTAATAAAGAACTCAAAAATAATAATTAAAATGTATAAATTTGCAATAAACATTTAAAAAAGCAACATACGTCTTATACTACACATACTAACAAAGTAATATTTCAAGATGTGCACATACTAACAAAGTAATACAAATAAAAAGGATTCTATCAATAATAAGTTTAATGCGTAACAGAATAAAGTACACATGCACACAAGCCAATGAACAATGATCACACCTAAAGAATTTGTGGTTTGATAGAGAGACTTGTCATTTTTCAAGACCTAGTAGTTTGATTACTTACCAACTCAATTACATGAGCAGTTCCTTCATTAACCTTCAAACTCGTGATCTTGAATTTTATCTTGGTCTTTTGGAAAGATCTATAGGCTTCTCATTGTTCTCATGTTGCTCAATAATCTTAAAGACTATCAACAGAAACATAATAAACAATAAATGAAAGATGTAAAAACAAATATCAAGAAAAAAAAAAGGATATAGAATAAAGTAAATTAAAAGTGAGAAAAGTTGAATGCCCGTAGCAATCAGGCTTTCACCAGGTGAAAGAATACCTCCAGGGGGTCACATGTAGTAGTAGCTCTTTGGTGTAGTAGTTTGAAACTTGAAATTTCAAAAGTAATCAAAAACTTACTTAAAAAAATTCAAAAAGGAACTACAAGCTTAAACCACTGCATATATTTTATCATCTATATGGATTAATGGTTAAGATGACAGTACAACATCTTTGAATCAAATTTGCAATATAATCACAAATTCTAGAACTTTTTTTTTTTAAAAAAAAATTATAAATGAGTCGCGCAAAAAGTGTTGCAGAAATGGTAAAGACATACAAATCAATGGCACCTCATACTCAAAAGTGGTTTAACTAAAAATGAAAATTTCAGAAATTGAATTTGTTATGAATGTCAAAAGTTTGAAAAGTTGCACAATAATTGTTGAACAGGAAAAGGGAAAAGTGATTTACCTTGAATGCTACCAGAGATTTGCCTGTGTTCTTAATCTTTTTACGGCACTCTTTCGCCTGCTTTTCCCGATTCATCTTCTGAAAAAAAAAAAAGGGGAACATTACATAGCTAAACAAAATTTCATTAAACTATTAAGGATACTTTATTTTAAGTAGGAAATAAGTCGAAAGAGAAACGAGTGAAAACTAACAATTCAGATATAAATCCATCGAAATATGTTAAAAATTTGACAGAATTTTAACTCGATTTTCAACTTCTCCGAAGAAGTACACATAGAGAATAGTTCCACACACACACTATGTGACAGAAGGGTGAGGAGGTGCAGAAATTTCAAAGATTATTAAAATATGTGAGAAGATGCCGATATCCTACATGAGACAGAGTCGATGAACAAGAAACATGACAGAAACTGACTAAGTGAGCAGAAGAAAATGAGTCGGGGGTGACAAAAAAGTGTGGTAATTAAAAAAGGTAATAAGTTTGATTAATTTTGATTTAATTTTTTTAAAAATTATGATTAAATTAAATGTGGTGTGAAGTGTAATATTTAAAACTTATTAATTTTTTAAAAAATACAACATAACCCAACACATTAATTCAAAACCCCCAACTCCCACATGACGTTTCCTTTTTTTCTCTTCTTCTTCTCTTTCACTCAACCGCTGCTCCTCTTTGTTCACTGCACATCCTCTTCTCCCAAAGTAATTTTTCTTCAGAAATCATCACTCCAGTGAGCCCAATCGACGTCGGTGAGCCATCAACGCACACTACTCTGTTTAAAAGTAATTTTTTTCACTTCTGTCAAATATCTCTGTGTTGAACAGTTAGGGTTTTAGATTTTTCGAACTAAAAGTGAAGAAGAAAAAGAAGAAGAAGAAGAAGAAGAAGAAGAAGAAGAAGAAGAAGGAGGAGGAGGAGGAGGAGGAGGAGGAGGAGGAGGGGGGTTTTGCATATTATGTTGTTGGATGACTTTATTTGTTGTTGTTGTTCTTGTTGTGTTTTATTAAAATATTGTCACCTGGTAGGCCGGACTTGCTTTTCTTGTGGAGTTTTTGTTGTTATAGTCGTTGTTGTAGAAAAAAATATTGTGATGTTGTTTGATTTATTTTCCAACAGTTGAAGAAGTTGTTGCAGCAACTTCCGCACTTGTTTGAATAAATTAGAAGTTGCTGAGGTTGTTGCAAAAAATATATTGTTGCAACCTCAGCAGTTGTTTGATTTTGTCAAACAAGAGGTTAAGTTGTTGCAACAACTTCCTCAACTGCTGGAAGTAAATCAAACAGTTGCTGGAGTTGTTGCAACAAGTTTACAATTTGTTGCAACAACCTCAGTATCTGCTTGATTTTGTCAAACAACTGTTGAATTTGTTGCAACAACTCACACACCTGTTGGAAAAAAGAATTATTATTTGCCAAACAAGAGCTGAAGTTGTTGCATCAACTTGTTGGTGCTATTTTTGTACTCAGTTGTTTCATAATTTAGGGAATAAATAGGGGTCTGCAACTGTTTGATTTTTTTCAACAGTTGAGAAAGTTGTTGCAACAACTTCCATAATTGTTGGTAAAAATCAAACAGTTGTTGTACTTGTTGCAATAACATCAACAACTGTTGGATAAAATCAAATAACTGTTGATGCTGTTGCAACAACTCTCACACTTGTTGAAAAAAATCAATATTTGCCAAATAAGAGTTGAAGTTGTTGCAACAAATTGTTGGTGTTGCCTTTGTACTCATTGTTATTTCATAGTTTAGGGAGTAAATAGGGGTCAGCAACTGTTTGATTTTTACCACAACTGTGGTAAATATCAAACAGTTGCTTTACTTGTTGCAGTAACTTCAGCAATTGTTGGATAAAATCAAACAACTGTTGAAGTTGTTGCAACAACTCAGACAGTTTTAAATAACAAATCAATATTTGTTTTACTTTTTTGATTTGTAGCAGTTGTTTTCGCTGTTTATTTTGACTGAATGATTAAATTAATTGTTGATTTATATTTTGTCTCATATTTTTACAGATAAAATGACTTCAAAAAGAGCAAAAAGTACCAGTAAAAGTGTTGCTGCTTCTAGAAGATCAAAAAGAACTAAGACTCAAGTAGAAGAAATAAATGATAAACCTGAGACTCCAGGCTATCTGGATGTGCTTGCTGACCAAGCAGGAGCCATAGCGGAAAATGAGGCCGCATCAAGCCAGAAGCAACAGGATGACGCTTTAGAAGCCAAAGAAGCCTCTGAAGTAGATAAAGATGATTCCTCCCAAGAACAAACTGAAAGTGGACATGCTTCTAAAGGTAATAAAGATGGAGAGGATGATGAAGATGGGAAAGGTGATAATGAAGATGAAGAGGATGATGAAGATGGGGAAGATGATAATGAAAATGGAAAAGGTGATAATGAAGATGGGGAAGATGAAAATAATGATGATGATGATACTGAAGAGAACACCACAATAACCGATGATAAAACCGAAGAAGAGAATGATGAGAATGTCCCCTCTACTCCTGTTGAGGCATCTAGTAGCGGAAGAGATTCAAGCATAACTTCCACTGAGATAGTTGTAAAAAATATAAGGTTTGAAAATTACAACTTAAAGATGTTGATGGATGTGCATGGAGAACTAGAGGGTGATATTGTTGTTATATCAAGTATGGGTAGAGGATTTATAGAATTTAGAAAGATATTAAGGGAAAATGATTTAGTGAAATTCTTTAGAAGTAACTGTTTTGGAAAATTTTTAGACTTACCCGATGACACCACTCCAAGATTTCAAATGATTATGGTGTACAGTCTTCTATGTCGTAGGATCATTTGTGACAAAAAAGATGAGATTTGGATTAATTACTACGATATGCCTGTATGTTTTGGCATGAAGAAATTTGCTGTTATGACAGGATTAAACTGTCATTCTCCTCCTCGTGTTGGAGGAGCCAAATCGGCAAACAAGGGTGATGATTTGTTCAAGTTAGTTAGAAAAAGCTACAAGGAAAAGAATCCGCTTGAACATTTGAAATCGAAAACAGTTTCGAGGAATGTGAAGAAGTCACTATGCTTTGTTTGGTTTGTGCACAATGTTCTTTGTGCAAAAGATGTAGGGAAGAACATCTCTTCTGATTGGATCAAATTCTTTGTAGACTATGAAATATTCAATGCCTATCCATGGGGCTGAGAAAGCTTCAAATTCACAGTTGAATATTTGTTGAGGGAGTTAAAGCCAAACGTGAAGACCATTAACCTATATGGCTTTCCCTGGGCTTTCATGGTAAACTTTATTAGCTTTACTATTTAATTATTTTTGACTCCATCCTTTATACTGATTCTCTACGACTTTGTTTTATCTAGGTTTGGGCATTTGAAGTTATTCCTTACCTAAAGTTAAGAACTTCCCAAAAGAAGTGTCTTCTCTATAGATCCTCAGATGGCTGGCTGCAAAGAATAACAAAGCAGTTGGTGTTGATCTATTTACCCCTCCTAGAGACTTGGTAAGCCTCATTACACAATTAAATACCCTTGAAATGTATTGTTGTAACATTAGTAGTTTTTTGATTTAATCAAACAAGAATTGAAGTTGCTGCAACAGCTTCCTCAGTTGTTGAAATAAAATCAAGCAATTGCTGGACTTGTTGCAACAACTCCAGAAACTATTTAATTTTGTCAAACAACTATTGAAGTTGCTGTAGCAACTCACTCAGTTGTTTGATTTTGTCATACAAGAGCTGAAGTTGCAACAACAACTTCCTTGGTTGTTGAAATAAAATCAAATAGTTGCTAGACTTGTTGCAACAACTCCATCAACTATTTTATTTTGTCAAACAATTCTTGAAGTTGCTGCAACAACTCACTCAATTGTTTGATTTTTTTAGACAAGAGCTGAAGTTGCTGCAACAACTTCCTTAGTTGTTAAAATAAAATCAAGCTGTTGTTGGACTTATTGCAACAACTCCAGCAACTATTTGATTTTGTCAACCAACTGTTGCATTTGCTGCAATAGCTCACTCAGTTATTTGATTTATTCAGACAAGAGCTGAAGTTGTTGCAACAACTTCCTCAGTTGTTGCAACAACTTCCTCAGTTGTTGAAATAAAATCAAACAGTTGCTGGACTTGTTGCAACAACTCAAGCAACTATTTGATTTTATCAAACAACTATTGAAGTTGCTGCGACAACTCACTCAGTTATTTGATTTTGTCAGACAAGAGCTGAAGTTGCTACAACAACTCACTCAGTTGTTTGATTTTGTCAGATAAGAGCTGAAGTTGCTGCAACAACTTCCTCAGTTGTTGAAATAAAATCAAGCAGTTGCTGGACTTGTTGCAACAACTCCAACAACTATTTGATTTTATCAAATAATTGTTGCATTTGCTGCAACAGCTCATTTAGTTGTTTGATTTATTCAGACAAGAGCTGAAGTTGCTGCAACAACTTCCTCAATTGTTGAAATAAAATCAAGTAGTTGTTGGACTTGTTGCAACAACTCCAGCAACTATTTGATTTTGTCAAACAACTGTTGCAGTTGCTGCAACAGCTTACTCAGTTATTTGATTTTGTCAGACAAGAGCTGAAGTTGCTGCAACAACTTCCCCAGTTATTGAAATAAAATCAAGTAGTTGCTGGACTTGTTGCAACAACTCCAGTAACTGTTTGATTTTGTCAAGCAACTGTTGCATTTGTAGCAATAGCTCACTCAGTTGTTTGATTTATTCAGACAATAGATGAAGTTGCTGAACTTGTGTTTAATCAATTTTAGAAGTCATTTGGATTTTTTTAATCATTTAGGACTCTCCCAAGGATAAATTTAGCATTCGACTGATCGGCCAACTCTAAAACAAGCTGACTTTCTATTAGGAGCTGCTGATTCATTAGTTTCTTTATTGAACATTGATGAGCCAGCAGATTCCTATTGAAAGTCGATTTAATTCTGAGCAACTTGCTCGGATATGAACCGACTTTCAATTGGTAGATGCTGGTTCATCAATGTTCAATAAGATACTAATGAATCACCAGCTCCCAATCGAAAGTCAATTTGTTTTTGAGTTGGCAGATCAGTCGAACACGCAAATTTATCCTTGGACAGTCCTGAATGAAAAAAAAAGCTCCAAGTGGCTACTATTTGGGTTATCACAAGTACTTTCTGGATTTAGTTTCTATGAACAAGATCTGATTTTGTTGCAAGAATTTATACATGTGGACTTGTTGCAACAAAAACTCTTAATTCGCTGCCACAACAACTATTAATCTGTTGCAACAACTGTTGTAATTGTTGGACATTGTCTATCAAATTGGTTAGCTGTTATAACAGGTTCATAGTTGTTGGGGGATGACTTGTGTTTAATCAATTTTATAAGTCGCTTGGATTCGTCTTTAGCATCAAGCTCTCCCCTAAGGATAAATTACGCGTTCAGTGATTGGTCAACTTTGAGATAAATTGGCTCTCTATCGGGAGTTGCTGATTCATTAGTTTACTATTGAAGATTGATGAACCAGCAGATTTCTATTAAAATTTGGTTTATTTTTGAGCAATTTTCTTGGAAATAAACTGACTTTCAATGGGAAGTTGTTGTTTAATCAATGTTCAATATAAACCTAATGAATCGGCAGCTTCCGATAGAGAGCCAATTTATCTCAAAGTTAACCGATCGCCGAACGCCTAATTTGTCCTTAGGGGAGAGCTTGATGAAAAAGAAGCTCAAAGGGGCTACTGTTTTGGGTTATCACAAGTTCTTCCTAGATTTAGTTTCTAGGAACAAGATCTGATTTTATTGCAAGAATTTCTACTTGTGGACTTGTTGCAACAACAACTCTTAATCCGTTGCCACAACAACTATTAATCTGTTGCAACAACTGTTGTAATTGTTGGACCTTGTCCATCAAATTGGTTAGCTGTTACAACAGGTTCATAGTTGTTGGGTGGTGACTTGTGTTTAATCAATTTTAGAAGTCGCTTGGATTCATCTTTAGCATCAAGCTCTCCCTTAAAGACAAATTACGCGTTCGACGGTTGTTTAACTTAGAGATAAATTGACTCTCTATCGAGAGTTGTTGATTCATTAGTTTACTATTGAAGATTGATGAACCAGCAGATTCCTATTGAAAGTTGGTTTATTTATGAGCAACTTTCTTGAGAATAACTAACTTTCAATGGGAAGTTGTTGGTTCATCAATGTTCAATACAAACCTAATGAATCAGCAGCTTCCGATAGAGAGCCAATTTATCTCTAAGTTGACCAATCGTCGAACACGTAATTTTTCCTTAGGGTAGAGCTTGATGAAAAAGAAGTTCCAAGGGGCTACTATTTTGGGTTATCACAAGTTCTTCCTAGATTTAGTTTCTAGGAACAATATTTGATGTTGTTGCAATAAATTCTTCTTGTATAAATTGTTTGAGCAACTTAAGCAGTTGTTGTATTTTATTAGTTATTTTTCTTTATTTTGCATTATTTTAATATTTTTATTTTGGACACATAAATTGTGAGCCCATGGATTGTTCCAACAAAAGAAGAATTAGAGATGGAATTTTATAGTAATTTTGAGCCATTGAAATCTTGCCCGGACCAAAAAATTGATAAGTTAAAGGGAGATTTAGCCGGAGTGAAAGCCATCAGAAGGGATTTGGCCGGGGTGGAAAAGGATGATGTTGTTTCCAAAGCAATTAATAAAGTTGTGGTGAGTTATGCAGCAGGTGATGCAACAAGAACAGATGATGATCATCATAGTTGTGGTGGTGGATATACTCCACTTGATGCTGGTGGTGCTAGTAGCAGATATACTCCGATTGCTGAGGAAGTTCGACGTCAAGAAGATACTCCATATAGGTTGGGTAGATCTTCAGTTGTTGGTACCTCAAAGGTGCCTTCTTGTGCTTGTGAGTGCCTCAAATGCAATGAGAATATGAATATGTTACTTTCAAAGATTGAGGCTTTGACAGAAGCACAACGAGTGATGGAGGTTGCTATAAACAAGTTGATATCCAAGAGGGGTATCTACCCATCTTCAAGGATATCAGAGCCTTTTACTCCTATTACTGTGAAGAGGAGGATAAATCAAATTTCTAGGGCACTGACAAGTGCAAAGAAAAAGATTGCTGGTACACTGAAGATGACGGCTGATCAACCAACGGAGCGACCACCAGTAAATCTTTACAAGTATGCAGATGATAAAAAAAAAAATTCAGCAGATGATCAAGCTCAAGAGATCAACCAAGATCCTGTACACAATGCATGAATTAAATTATCAAGACTTTGAGTGCATGACTAACATGGATAAGTGGTGGGAAGACTGGGTAAGTTTCTACAACTTCTACTTATATTCAATTAAGCAATTGTTTCATTTTATTAAGCTTCTGCAGCAGATGAAACAACTTTTGCATCTGTTGCAGAAAATTCATTGAGTTGCTGCAGCAGATGCAACAACTGTTGCATTTGTTGTAGTAACTCAATGAATTTGCTGCAACAGATGCAACAGCTGTTACATCTGCTGCAATATATTTATTGAGCTGCTGCAACAAGTAACTAACTATATTTTTTTTATTTGTAGTATATAAATGAAATATTATGTCTAATGCGAAATAGATATATAGACTACCCCGACCACTATAATACGATAGACATAATCCCGGATCTCAACTTCTAAACCTTTTTGAAACATGTGTACCACAAGTTGAGTGAGGAGAGTTTAAAACCGGGTAATATCCAGTTAAAACAAAGTCTTGATGAATATGATCTCACAGACTACTTTCTCGATTATTGCAAAGGTGTCAAGCCCTACCCAGGAGGTGTCCCATGGCTTAGGGAAAAAAGAATATTCACTGTGATGATCCTCGAAAAGAAATATTTTATCGCTCTTGAATTTATGATCAATGATGGAGTGATAAATGTTTATGATTGCAACATTCTTTGCTGCCCAGAAGATGAGTTCTTCCAACACATTCAGCTAGTGTTGGAATTATGGCCTAGTTTCTTGAAAGAGAGTGGAATGTTCAATCACTTGCCTCTCAAGTTGCTCAACAAAGAGTGGATCTATGACCAAAAGACGGATCTCCCCAAGAATGAAACTGGGGCAGCATGCGGTGCTTATTCACTGGCCTTCATCGAGCATCAGATTACCAACACTTCGATGCATTTTCTTTGTGATAATATTGTTGAGCGGATGCGATGGATATGGGTTGTGGGGGTGGTTGATAAGGAGTTAGTGTCGTAAAGTGGTTTATTAGCTGATTGTCTTTAGTTGAAAATTTTGATGAACAATTTGTTGGATATTTTAAAGTTATTTTTTATATTTAAGTTTTGTTGTCGAACAACTTTCCCTAAGGTGGGCTGAACATCATGTATCTAAGTTATGTGAATGTATGTGTTAAAATATTCAGTATATTTTGTGTTTTTTATAACTTGTTAAAAATTCACAATAAGTACATAACTTATTGCAATAAGTCATGATACTTGCTGAGATTTCCCAAGTTGAAAAACAGTTATTGCAGCAAGTTGGTTAAGTTGTTTGAAAATTCTCAACAAGTACATGACTTATTGCAACAAGTCATGATACTTGCTGAGATTTCCCAACAACTACATAACTTGTTCAAACAAGTCGTGTTACTTGTTGAAAAATTTCAGCAATTAAGTCATGTGGTAAAACAGTTGTTGCAGTAAGTTGGTTAAGTTGTTTGAAAATTCTCAACAAGTACATGACTTGTTGTAACAAGTCAAGATACTTGCTGAGATTTCCCAACAACTACATAACTTGTTCAAACAAGTCGTGTTACTTGTTGGAAAATTTCAGCAATTAAGTCATGTGGTAAAACAGTTGTTGCAGCAAGTTTGTTAAGTTGTTTGAAAATTCTCAACAAGTACATAACTTGTTGCAACAAGTCATGATACTTGCTGAAACAAGTCCAACAAGTCTATTAGTTGTTGCAATAGATTTTTAGCTATCACAATAATATTTTCACTCAATTCACTATTAAATCTAGCTTTAAATCCTTAAAGTACCTTTAATTCACTATATTTAACAATAAGTATGATTGATCCACGTAATTCATGATCAAATTATTCGATTAAAGTTGATTATAAATACAATTTCTCGATCGATCGTTTATTATGATCAAATTATACTATATCGTTGTTAAAAAATATTCTTAAATATAGCTTTGAATTCTTAAAATGCATTTAATTCAGTATATTTAACAATAAATATGATTGATACATACAATTCATGATCAAATTACTTGATTAAAGATGATTACGCATACAATTGCTCGATCGATCGTCTCTTATGATTAAATTACTATGTTGTTGTTAAAGAATGCTATTAAATCTAGCTTTGAATCCTCAAAATACATTTAATTCACTATATTTAACAACAAATATGATTGATCCACGCAATTCATGATCAAATTACAATAGTTGTTTGAACATTTACAGCAAGTTTATGAGTTGCTGCAACAGATTAGGTTAGTTGTTTGAAAAAGTCCAGCAAGTGCAATAGTTGTTGGCACCTGTCAAACAACTTGTTTGAAAATTCACAGCAAGTTAATGAGTTGCTGCAACAGATTAGGTTACTTGTTTGAAAAGGTCCAGCAAGTGCAACAGTTGTTGGCACCTTCAAACAACTTATTTGAAAATTCACAGTAAGTTTATGAGTTGTTGCAACATATTAGGTTACTTGTTTGAAAAAGTACAGCAAGTGCAACAGTTGTTGGAACCTGTCAAACAACTTATTTGAAAATTCACAGCAAGTTTATGAGTTGCTGCGATATATTAGGTTACTTATTTGAAAAAGTCCAGCAAGTGCAATAGTTGTTGGCACCTGTCAAACAACTTATTTGAAAATTCACAGCAAGTTTATGAGCTGCTGCAACAGATTAGGTTACTTGTTTGAAAAAGTCCAGCAAGTGCAATAGTTGTTGGCACCTGTCAAACAACTTGTTTGAAAATTCACAGGAAGTTTATGAGTTGCTGCAACAAATTAGGCTACTTGTTTGAAAAAGTCCAGCAAGTGCAACAACTGTTGGCACCTGTCAAACAACTTGTTTGAAAATTCACAACAAGTCTATGAGTTGCTGCAACAGATTAGATTACTTGTTTGAAAAAGTCTAGCAAGTGCAACAGTTGTTGGCACCTGTCAAACAACTTGTTTGAAAATTCACATCAAGTTTATGAGTTGCTGCAACATATTAGATTACTTGTTTGAAAAAGTCCAACAAGTGCAACAACTGTTGGCACCTGTCAAACAACTTGTTTGAAAATTCACAGGAAGTTTATGAGTTGCTGCAATAGATTAGGTTACTTATTGAAAAAGTCCAGCAAGTGCAACAATTGTTGGCACCTGTCAAACAACTTGTTTGAAAATTCACAGGAAGTTTATGAGTTGCTGCAACAGATTAGGTTACTTGTTTGAAATTGTCCAGCAAGTGCAACAGATGCTGCAACAGATCAGACCAGTGTAACAACTTGTTAAAAATTCACATTAATTTTATGAGAATATGAACCAAGTACCCCAATAACAATAAGAATAAGTTTTGTTATTACAAGTAAGATCAGATATGTTCCTACGTAGTAGTTCGCTCCGTGCATGTGGTTCTTTTGTGCTCAACTCTTTTGCATATGGAGCATTTATTTTTTTTTATCGAAAATAATTCCCCGATTGATGCCCTCCTCTTCATCTTCCTTCTTCCTAGTTTTCCTGTCTCAACAAACGGAGGAGGTATTTCTCTCTGTAAAATCTCCATAGGAACTTTTCAAGATTCTTCAGATGGCACGGGATTAATTTCCTTCAAGTATGTAATAAGGTACGTTTCTACCTTATAATACGAAGAGGAGTACTCATAAATTCTCCTCCCATAGTCTTCACTATGTTAGATATAGAACGCTTCCATAGCATGTGGGCAAGGTATTTTATCCAGGTCAAACATTCTACAAGTACAAGATTTACAAAGCAAGTCGACCGTTGCAACTCCATCGGGACCGGTGACAACATACTTGTAGTTAAAAGTTTGATGGACCAATAATTTATTTCCCAAATTGATATTTTTTGCTATAATTGCTTCTATCTATGGGACAAAGATGGTTGGTGCATCGAGGAACTCCATACGCCTTTGATGAAATATTATTGCAAACCTCTTATTTATTTCATCAAAAAGGGCAGTAATTGAAAATTCTCTCTCATCCAAAAATATTGCGTTAACCGACTCAGCAATATTTGTCGCCATAATATTATACCTGTAAAAAATAAATAACTAAAATTTTTAATAATAAAAAATTTAATTTAATTAATATGTAATAACAACAACTAATACAATAAAGTGTACCTATTTTTTGAAACGAATGCCCTGCTCCACCTGTGAAATTCAACACTTTTAAGATATTCGGTGATCCCAGGAAGCATATCCCTCATTTGATTGAAGTGATCATTGAAAACTTCTACCTGACACGCTTTTGCTGCTTCATAAAAATGGTAGACGACTTTTTCATTGTGAAATCTAGTTCGGATATTTTCCCGAGGTGCCTCATGCAACAACCATAATGCATTGAAGGAAAGATAATTGAAACCGCATTTCTAATACTTGGATGTCTATCAGAAATTATGCACAATTCTGGTGTATCATGTACAAAGCTGCTCATTTGTTCAAAAAAAATATTTGTAGGAGGCATCACACTTAGAGTCTACTACACAGAATGCTACAGGAAAAATATGATTCTCTGCATCTTGTGCAACTGCAGACAATAACACTCCACCGTACTTACTCTTTAAAAATGTCCCATCAATAGTTAGGACTTTAATACAAGCTCCATAGGCCACAAAAAATATTTGAACTTACCATTTTCATTAACCTTCAATGTTGTCTTATTTCCCGGGTTTACGATCCTAAGAATATAGCCGTATGCATCAAGCATTGCATACCCGTGCTCGTGTGTCCCTCTTATCAAAGACTTTGAAATCTCCCTGCCCTTCCAAACCTTCCAATAACTAACCTTGCATCCCAACTCTACACGAAGTGAATTCCTCATATCTTTTATTGATGGGCCTCTACCCTCGGAAAACCTATCTTTGAAGTATTCACCAATGACTTTTGCTGTAGCATGTGGGCTATGATTCGTAAGATGTTGTGAACCACATGTGTGCGACTTTTCGTATATTTTGATGTGAAACCTATTAGAACTTTTAAGCTTCATAGCTCTCAGCCACCACTTGCACTCAGGATATGCACATCTCACACAATACACAGAACGTGAGTTGATCACTTTTTTCAATCTAAAATCTTTCTTTACGCAAGAAAGTTTTAGTGCAACATATAGTTCTTGCTTATTCTTGAATGACATTCCATTGTAAAAATCGGTTTCATCATCTTGAACATGGCTGGACTGTATTGATTGTGTAGTTCCCTGTGTATTGCTGGACTGTATTTATCCTAGAAGGAGTCGCCCTCTGTTTCCGCACAGCTATGCATGTAAGTGATGGCAAGATCTTTCAACTCACAATTTAATTCACAATTGGTGATGATTTTATTCACCAAATTTTCATACGTGATACCTCTGTTCACCATCATTGCTACCGTCTCTACCATGCCTCTACCCTTCCAACTCCAAATATAACGGTTGTTGGATTCTCTCCATTCACCATGACAATCAACTCCTATTGTTATTTTGTCCCCTATTTATGGTCTTCAAGATACCTGAAGATATTTTATATAAAGTAAAAAAATTAGTCATTACAGGAGAAAAAAACTGTGATAAAATAAAACAACTGTTATAATGGTTGCAACAATTGTTTAACTATTGCAACAATTGTTGTAGTTGTTCGAACAACTGAGTAAGTTATTGCAAAAATATTAGAAGTTTTTTTTACAATAGATTACTCAGTTGTTGCAACAACTAACAACAAAAGATATAGCAGTTGGTGCACTTGTTGCAGCAAGTACAATAATTGTTGCAGTTGTTGCAGCAAATTCAACAACTATTGCAACATCTTTATAAGTTATTGAAAAAATTTAGAACTTTTTCTAATGCAGTCTCAGTTGTTGCAACAACTACCAACAAAAGGTGCAACTATTGTTGCAGTTGTTGCAGCAAGCACAAAAGCTGTTGAAATTGTTGCAATAAGCACAACAACTGTTGCAACTTCTTCACAAGTTGTTGAGGAAAAATTAAATTTTTTTTTACAACAGATTACTTAATTGTTGCAACAACTAACAACAAAAGGTGTAGCAGCTGCTGCAATTGTTGCAGCAAGTACAACAACTGTTGCAGCAAGTGAAACAATTGTTGCAACTTCTTTATAAGTTGTTGCAGAAAATTAAAAACTTTTTTACAATAAATTACTCAATTGTTGCAACAACTAATAGTAAAAAAGTACAGCAGCTGCTGCAATTATTACAACAAGTGCAACAACTGTTGCAACTTCTTTACAAGTTCTTGCGGAAAAATTAGAAGCTTTTTTACAATAGTAATCAGTTGTTGCAACAACTAACAACAATAGGTGCAACAGCTGCTGCAAATATTGCAGCAAGTACAACAACTGTTGTAGTTGTTGCAGCAAGTGCAACAACTGTTGCAACTTCTTTAAGAGTTGTTGCGGAAAAATTAGAAGCTTTTTTACAATAGATTACTCAGTTGTTGCAACAACTAACAGCAAAAGGTGCAACAGCTGCTGCAATTGTTGGAGCAAGTACAACAATTGTTGCAGTTGTTGTAGCAAGTGCCACAACTGTTGCAATTTCTTTAAGAGTTGTTGCGGAAAACTTAGAAACTTTTTTACAACAGATTACTTAGTTATTGCAACAACTAACAACAAAAGGTGCAACAACTGTTGCAACATGTTTATAAGTTGTTTTATAAAAATTAGAAGTTTTTTTACAACAGATTACTCAGTTGTTGCAACAACGAACAACAAAAGGTGCAACAGTTGCTGCAAATATTGCAGCAAGTACAACAACTGTTGCAGTTATTGCAACAAGTGCAACAACTATTGCAGTTGTTGCAGCAGTGCAATAACTGTTGCAACTTCTTTATAAGTTGTTACAGAAAAATTAGAGGTTTTTGCCACAACTAACAACAAAAAGTGAAGCAACTGCTATAATTTGTGCAGCAAGTACAACAACTGTTGCATTTGTTGCAACAACTGTAACAATTGTTGCAACTTCTTTACAAGTTGTTGCAGAAAAATTAGAAACTTTTTTACAACAGATTACTCAGTTGTTGCAACAACTAACAGCAAAAGGTGGAACACCTGCTGCAATTGTTGCAACAAGTACCACAATTGTTACAACTTCTTTATTGATTATTGAAAAAATAAAATTTTACCCAGATGAATAATACACACAAAACGATATTGTGAACTTACCTAATATAATTTTCTGTGCTATTACAATAAAATTCAGCCAAAAAAATATGTGAATCGGTGAATTTTTGTCCCACCAAATCTTCAACAACAACAAGAAGAAGATGATAATGATAGAAAGGAGGAGGAGGAACAACAATTGCAGCAGCAGCCGAAGAAGAAGAAGAGCAGTTCATTTGGCGGTTTTTTTTCCCTTTTTAGATATTTAGGGTTTTATATAAGTTGGGTCAAAGTGTAAAAATAAAAATATGAGGGCTTATTCAAAAAGTGGTCAGAATCTTTAAACACTAATCATAAACTTGTCACCTTTACTAAATGATTAAAACTTGTGTCACTTTTTTTACATTTTAAAACTTTTTGTCACCCTTAATTCAAAGTCCCAAGTGAGCTGATGCCCTTCTAAATCTTTTGCCTTTCCGGTGACAGGAAACTTTAAAGAGGAGAAAAGTCTTTTGGTCTTTCAGAAATGTTAATCGTGGAGGAAAATTTTCTTTAAAAGCGATTCCGATGGACTATTAATTTTATGGGAAAATCTATAGCACACTCGTAAAGTGTTGCTTTTACAAACTAAAATAGAAGTGCTCAATCTATGGCTAAATATAGGCCAACAATTCTGAATTAATAAAATTCTACATCAATAAGATTAATTGGGTAAAAAATTTTAAGAAATTCCTAAGCCTAAGGTTAATTTTAAACCTAAATACAGAGAAGATGTTATATACATACACTAATCATCAGCTATGTGGTATTTTATATGTATCGGTCATATTTGATTCTTCAAAGTACAAGTAATATTAATTTATATAAAGGAATCCTAACCTAAATTAAATATAACAAAAAGTCATATCCAATTTAAAAAATAAAAAAAATGAATTTTAAAGTCTTAGATGTTAATATAGTTCAAATAAGGAAAGATTTAAGAAGAAAGATTTTAGTCAATTTGAAGATATTAAATAGTAGGAGTTCTTACATCTTACAAATAAGTAAAGATTTAATAGTTATAACTTTAATTAATTTTAAAGTCCTAATTATTAGAATAATAATTAGATGACAATTATTTGAGAAAAAATAGAAAATGACAATTTTGTTTATTGTAGAGTCTTTCAATAAAGGGTAAAAAAATTGAATCAACATCTCTAAGGATCTTCATGCTTTTAATGTACGTGTCCCTCATATTAATAAGAACAAATTTATAAAAAGCATAAATAGTATTTAAAGATATGTTTGTGTAACAATATATAAGAATTTAGAAAAAAAATTATAAATTTCAAATTGGTTAATGATTTTTTTTAAGAGTTTGATCCAACCAGTAGTTCTTTCTTCAGTTTGTCTAAATACCTCTATCAATGAACAAAAATATCATAGAAATAACATTTGATTGAAAGGTAAAAAAATCATTTACTTTTTACATGAGCAGTTAAATACATGCATTATATGTATATACATGAGTGTTTCTGTCCAATCGCTACATAGACACAATACAATGTCTCTCTCAGAGTTTTATGTTAATTATTGAAAAATTTGTATATTACACTATTAACATATTAACATTTAATATAGATATTAACATTAATATGTAGACACGTTGTAATACAAAGTTGTATAGCACAATAAAATATATAGTATAAGTTATTAGTTTAAATAATTAGAACTTACGAAATCGTATTGTGAGCTATTACTGGCTTGTTTTGGCACTAATAAATTAATATCATATCACAAACGTATTTATTTATTCGCAATTAGTCATTCAAACTAAGAATGACTTGTCAAAATTAGCAAAAATAGACAATAATACTTGCATTAGAGTAGACTATCTATATCACACTCTTTGGGACGCAATCTTTCTCCGAACCATGTTAACGCAAGATGTTTTATGCAACGGGATGCCCTTTTTTCAGATTGTATTTTCAAATAACCTAAATATAAGATTGATTTGCATTGTAAGTATAATTCTATTCAATGTTTAATTATTTATTAAAATATAAAATCTTAATCGCTTTTAAATTCTAAATAATAATATTTTATATATTTTTTAAATAAGAAAGAATTTAATACATAAAATTTAATTAATTTAAAAATCCTAAATATTAGAAAAATAATTTAATAACTATTTTATCAAGTGTGAACTCTATTTTTAAAAGGATAAAAAAATGAATAGTAGTTTGCTAAAAGATTTGTACTTTAAATATTTAGTAGTAACTTAATTTTAAACTTTTTGTTTTATCCTTTGAGAAAATTTCAGCTCATTTTTTCTTCTGTCTTAATCTACGTGTCTAGTTAAACACTTTTACATAACTTAAAACAAAAGAAATAGTATAGATTTAACTAAAGAGAGTGAATAACAAGAGCATTCAATTAATTTAAACAACTTAAAGTATGTTGTTTTTTTTTATATTTTCTTTTCCTTTTTTAGATTATATAATTTTTTAGAAGAAAAAAAATTCAACCTATTAATGCATAATATAATTACACTCTTTAATTTATTTTCTCATACTGTGAGTTAAAAATTTTGTGATGGATAATTAGTAAGTTTAATTAATAAAGAACTAAAGTTAACAAAATTTGAATTGATTTTAAAGTCTTAAATGTTAGGACTTCTAATGTAGTTCAAATAAAAAAATATTTAAAAATAAAATTTTAGTCAATTTTAAAATACTAAATATTAGGAGTTCTTACCATTTACAAATAAGTAAAAGATTTAATAGCTATAACTTTAATTAATTTTAAAGTCCTAAATATTAAAATAATAATTAAATAATAATTATTTAAGAAAAATAATAAATGTCAATTTTATCTATTGTGAAGTATTTTAATGAAAAAAAAAATTCAATAAACATTTCTAAGGAATTTCACATTTTTAATATAATATAAATATAGATGATTATTGTCTCTGAACAATTATCATGATTCGTGTTGAGTACAAGACTAAGACATAAAGGCAGTGTGGTCATTACCTACCCTAGGGGTTATTATTTGGTCATTTACTTGTCCTTAGTTTGATAAGAGTCAGTTCTGGTGCTATATGAAAAATTAACCTTTAAATTGAAAAATAATAACATTATTCTCCCAAATATATCTGCCTCTTCTCTTCTCTGTAATGGAACAGAACAATAGCTTCTCATTGCATGTGTATGAATATTGTTAATATATTCGAATTGGTGTGTATTTTCAGATGAATAGCATGTATCTTGTTGATATATTAAATCAATTCCATCCTACATAGTTTAAAAAACGTCTCGTCATTTCTGTTTAATCTTTGCTTACTAACAAACTTAATTTTTCACAAAGTGTGGTTGGCACTTAATTTGGTACTGTTTTTTCAGAACTACTCATATGGCATTGGAAGACCTGGGGTGACCTCTTAAGACAACTTTAGGCCTACAAAGCGTAAGAATTCACTATTAAAATTTGAGTCAAAATGGACAGATTTGATCGATTTTTTAATAACAATTGACGTCAAATTGATGAACTATATATCGTAACTATTTGAAATAAAATTCAGGTATTTACTATACCATTCAACCACAGATGTTGCTTAATCAAATATTTTTATCGTTTTTATTTATACTCTTCAACTGCAACTTCCCACTTCAAAAACTGATTGAGTCCTTTCAATTTTTGTAAATAATAATAAAAAATTAAATAACTATATTGATTTCTTTAAAAAAAAAAAATATTTCTACCTTTTTGTGCGAAAAATAATAATAAGGAATATTTGTGGATTTTCCTCCCACAATTTTTGCACTACGTTAAAGTATTAATTTCATGAAGCTTTGATACTATTCTAAAAGATAAGTGGTCAAAAGAGATTAGCTAATTTAGAGGACAGATCTGTGCGCCGGAGGATGACGACTATTATGATTTACGAAGCCCCCGCACTTACTTTCAAATATAAAAGATGGAATTTTTACAAAAATACATGGTTTAACATAAAATATTATATAAATAAAATTTATAGTTTTATATTATATTCGTATATTTTTTTTTCTTACAACAGTACTTATATAATATTATATAATATTATGCAACATTATACACTTAGGTTGTTTGATTATAGGTTAAAGTTATGCATGTATTAGTAATACATGAATTAGTTATGAGGGAATTTATGTATTATTTTATGTAGGGATTAGTTATTCATGTATTAGTTACGTAGGTATTATTTATGCAAGTATTAGTTATGCAAATATTAGTTATGTAGGTATTATTTATGTAGCACTTACAGTTATTGAAATTACAATACATGAATTATTAATTATTTAATTTATTATAAATTAATATATATTATTTATAAATAAAAAAGTAAACAAATAGTATAAAATTCTTCCTTTTTTATTTCACAAAAATAATATAGCTTTTTTTTAATTTTAATAAAAGAGGGTTTACGGCCCTTTAAAAAAAATTTAGTCAATAATTTTTTTTAAGTTTAAAATTTGTGTATTCACATATCGAATTTAAAAAGATTTTAAAAGTAAATTGATAGAGTAAATGTGTAATTTTATTATTTTAATCCATGTATAACTAATATCCACATAACTTATTCCATCTTCTACCCGTATAAAATTATACATAGATTTTCTCATAAATTATGTAAGTATTACTTATGTAGAATTACTAAAATACAACCAAACACCGCATAAAATTAATACATGAATAACTTTTATACAACATTTGAAACCTACCAACCAAACATGATATAAAATTAATAAATGAATAGTTTTTATCCTATTTGGAAACTAAATATGGTATAAACTTAATACATAAATAACCAAGTTATTCATGTATTAACTTATACCTTATCCAGTAGCCAAACGGCCCCTTACTGTACATAATATATAAACCTTGTACAATTTTAATTTAATTCACCTAATAATTAATATTTAAATTTATAATAATTAAAAAAATTATATTTACACATAATATCTACAAATCTGAATATAAAAATTATAAAAGAACAAGAAGAAAGAAAGAAAACCGTGATAGAAGCAATATAAAAAAAAAAAAAAAGAAGAATGAAAAAGGTAAGAAAAAAAATAATAGAAAAGAAGAAAAAAAGAACGAAGAAGTAGAAGGAAGAAATAACATTAAAAAAAAATAACAAAAAAGAAGAAGGAACAAAGAAGAACAAAGAAGAAGAAAATAAACTAATAAAAAAGATTAGGTTCAAAAAGTAATAAACTAAAATATTAACTAAAATAGATAATTATTTTAAAAAAAATTATACTATATAAAAACTAAAGTAAAATAATTACTTATTTTAAATCATACTTCAATTTGTTAATTTTTTAGCCTAGTTCTTTTATTAGTTTATTTTTTTCTTCATTCTTTATTCTTTCTTCTTTTTTGTTTTTTTTTTCGTGCTGTTTCTTTCTTTTTTTGCCCTTCTGTTCTTTATTTTTTTATTGCTTCTTTCTAGTGCTTCTTTTCTTTCTTTCTTTTTTGTTTCTTTCTTCTTCATTCTTTTTTTTCCTGTTAGCTTTTTTTTTTTTTTTTTTAGTTCTTCTTCTTCTTATTCCTCCTCCTCCTCCTCTTCTTCTTCTTTTTTCATAATTTTTATATTTAGATTTATAGATATTATGTGTAAATTTAAATTTTTTTTTATTATTATAAATTTAAACATTATTTGTTAGGTGAATTAAATTAGAAATTATAAAACTTCATTGTTGAAATTCTTAAAAGCTTGCAAACTGACAAATGAATTTTGAATTTATTAAAAATTTTAACAAATGGATAATTATGGTTGGTAGTGCCATTTCAAAGTTGTGGTTAAACTTAAAGTCATTTGAAAAATATTTGACCCATTTCGAATGGAGTTTCATCGTTCAAGTTCGTAGGAGATCAAACATAATTTTATGTATAAGTTTTATAATGTTATATAACTGTATAAAAGTGTGTATAAACACCTCTTATACTATCATGATCCAAAGTTTCATTGAGCCGTGAGGCCACCCACCATCCCCATAGGCGAATCCCATTCCTTTATTAATCAATTAATAGTTAAATAATATAAAAAATATAAAATAATCAACTAACTCCTATAAGTGTGGAATAAACAAGTCAAAACCAATGACAACTCCAAGACCTGGTGACACTAGTACAAGAGCATCTACGAGTACCAAACAAGTCTGAAAAATTAAAGTCACTGTCTAGAAAGAAGTAAGACAGGAAATAAAATAAGAAGTCTCTAGAATTCAGTATTGTGAAAAGAAAGCAACTCACTCTGAACTCTAACCGCAATATTTTGAACTATTTAGCAAATCAAGTATCATTAGTACTTGATTCAGTCCCTACATGTGAAAAGGTGCATCAAGTATAGGGTGAGTACGGAAAATACAAGAACTCAATAAGCTTTGATAATTGATCCTTTCTAGAAGTGATGACGAGATATAATCTTGACAATTCTTTTTCAACGGTTATAAATATATAATAATTCACCCCAACAAAAGTTTATGAATTTAATATAAAATCATGAATCAAATAAAACATATACTATTCAAAGTCAATTACACCACTAATAATTTTACAATCACATTAGTTACACCACCATTATATCACAATGAGCCTCAAATATAACGAGTCAAATCAATATCACAACTATCTCAACACTTCAACACTCAACTCAATATGAAATGCAGTAAAGATGAAATGTAATGCAATACAATGCACTGGCCAAGAACCTGTATATACCTGCTTCCTCTATTGGATAGTCGGGGCCCATGAAGGACTTACGAGGTCCATCGTCACGATCGAACATAGGTCCAGATCGAGACAAGGGACAAAGAACCCCGAGAGGCTCCAAGTCGATCCATGGCATGAACATAACATCTAACTCATCCCAATAAAATGAAAATCAACATGAATAACAAATCGAAAATCTAAACATACATAACACCTGAGTACATACACAAGTCTGAAGCTGAATACATAATATATCCGAAAAGCCTCTAACACTGACGAGTTGATGGTACATGACCCCAACTAACTCACTATAGTTTGAAAATTGAAAATACTGAACATGTCTGAATAGAAAGGCCCTCAAAAGATAATGACTCACCAACTCTAATCAGGAAATGCTAATGGAGGAAATCTGGATATCGGCGGGACTGAGTCTGGATACGGAGCCTGTATCATAAAATGATACAACATAGAATATGCGGTCAGTACATGAAATATACCGAGTATGCAAGGTAAGTAAAATAGCTAAGTAAAAATTATAAATCATGTATATTATAAAACATAATCAAGAAAAGATTCTGAGAGTAGGGCTTGCATGCTATTTTCTGAAATCATGTTCTGAACATAACTGAACATCATAACTGAATCGAATGACCCAAAGCTGAAAATTGATAATCATAAGTAAAACTGAATATTAGGTCAAACCTGCTGAAAATATAATATTATGACTGATGTACACGTATAAATGAAATTATGAGGATCAATGGAAGACTCGTCATATAACCAACATTACCACCATAGAGCTTATGTGATCGCGACTATCACACTCAAGTGGGCAGAGCCGTTCAAAGCTTTGTCAGGGCTAAGGATGCCACCATGATATCGATATCAAGCTGAAGGTCCCTTAGGGGCAGGGGAAGCTCACAAGGGAAGTCCCGAATAATCTAAACATACCTATGTTGGTGCGAAGTTCTGAGGCATAGGGTTAAATGACCCTTAGCCTACTCGGAGCTAGATACTACTCCAAAAACATACATATGCTCTCCATCATTTTTCAACGAAGCTGACCATCGTCTAGTGACGAAGCTGAATAATAACATACATGCATAATCTGAAATTATAACATGAGGAGCCTTGGCTCAAACCATACCACAAGCTGAACATAATTGGGAGTCTTGACTCTAAAATCATATGGTAAGCTAATTCATGAAATCATAAAAACATACTTGATCATATGGGCTTGCCCAATACTTACACATGCTTGAAATCAACTTGATTCACTTTGAAAACATGAACATAGACATGAGTATTTCGAAATCATACTTCCTTCATAAACATCTCATCATGCTTGTACACATACTTTCATAGATCTCAACTTTCATGGACTTTCATGGACTTTCATGGATGGGTATCATAATACAGAAAACTTGAAAACATAATTTATAATTTAAAATATAATAAAATCTACCCATTAATCATAATTCAACATTTAAAACATGCTTAGATCATACCCATGACAAATACTTAGGAAATTCACACATTGGGTAAAAACCCATAGATTCAATCATCAATTAGAACATCATGAATTGAGAGGGAATTGGGCATGGGTGTGGACTAATGAACCCATTCATGGCCTTACATACTTGAAAAGACCTGATTTCACAACTTCCTTGATTGCCCAAAGAGAATTGAGGAAGAACTTTGAAGGAACTAGCCTTGATCACCTCTCAAACTCTAAGCTTGCATACATGAATTAGGATAGGCTTAGAATAACTTAAACCTTATTAAAACACTCCATTCTGGGCTTAAAACGACGTAGTTTAGGCCTTAGGAGCTTAGGGTTTACGGAAAAGCCCTTATTAAATTCGCAGAAACATATACACTGTCAGTCTGTATGAGGGACTAGATGATTTGTGCCCTAGACCACGACTCGTAGTCACCAGTCATTACCTGCACTGCCATATTTCTTCTGGGGATCACCACGGGAGACACTATGACTTGTGGTGTACCCAATAAGTCGTGATGATGATCCGTCACCAACACTGCCTGCTTCCCTTTTTCCTTCAACCATCTTTGACGACGAGTGACCTAATAGATCATAGGGCTGACCACGACTCGTGGACATACCCGTGGTCACCCCAAACTTGAAATTTTCAACCAAGTCCCAACCTTTTCCGCACGAGTAACTTAACGACTCGTGGAGTTCCTGACGGATTATTGGATGACTCGTCCTGTAACCTGGTGCAGAAATTTCTGTTTTCTCCGTTTCAACTCCCGTATCTGATCTTAGAATTTTTAGGGTATTACAATATCCCCCTCTTGGGAACATTCATCCTCGAATGTTGAAAACATACTGAAATGCAGAGAAATGCGATCATCATACTCAAATACTGAACATATATGCTGAAAACTGACGGAGTGACTGACTCCGATTTGAACTACATGACTGAACTGAATTCCCGAATCACACTTTCACTCATTGACATGAAAGAACCTGGGGCACATGAATTGAACATGAAACTGAATAGAGTATTAAGGAGGAAATTGATTCCTCAAGTTGAAACTGGGTTGGAAGGCAATAGGTGTGGGTATTTAGCCATCATATCTGCTTCGACTTTCCAAGTAGCTCCCTCAACATGCTGATTCGTCCTTAAAACATTGACAGAAGCTACTTTTTTGTTTCTTATCTTATGAACCTGACGATTTAGTATCTCCACTAGAACCTCTTTATAACTAAGGTTGTCTTTCACACCGACACTGTCCACCGGAAGAGCTGGATCACCCAAACACTTCTTTAAGAGCGATACATGGAAAATTGGACGGACTGAAGCTAATTCTGAGGGCAACTCCAACTCATATGCTACCTTACTAACCCGTTTCACAATCCGGTACAGACCAACATAACGGGGATTGAGTTTCTTTTTCTTTTTGAACCTCATCAATCTCTTCATGGGAGACACCTTTAGAAACACCCAATCATCGACTTCAAACTCAACTTCTCTCCTTCTCACATCCACATAGGAATTTTGGTGACTCTAAGCTGTTTTCAACCTGTCCCTTGTAAGCTGAACTTTCTCCATAACCTCATGGACGAATTTGGACCTATCATCGCAGCTTCACCGACTTCAAACCAACAATAGGTGATCTACATCTCCGCCCATAGAGAGCCTCAAATGGAGCCATCCGAATGCTGGAATGGTAGCTGTTGTTATATGCAAATTAATTGAGAGGCAAATGATCATCCCAACTACCCTTGAAATCAATCACACACGCTCTCAATATGTCCATGAGAGTCTAAATAGTCTGCTCCACCTGACCATTTGTTTGCGGGTGAAATGTTGTGCTAAGCTTAACCTGAGTACCAAGCCCCTTTTGAAACGATCTCTAAAACTGGGAGGTAAACTGAGTACCTCGATCTGATATGATTGGCAATGGCACTCCATGCAACCAAACTAACTCCGGAATGTACAATTTAGCATAATCCTCCGCCGAATCGGTGATTTTGACTGGTAGAAATGAGCTTCTTTAGTCAACCTGTCCACAACCACCCAAATGGAGTCATACTATCGACGAGTGCGAGGCAACCCTGTGATGAAGTCTATATTGATCTTCTCCCACTTTCAAGTAGGAATAATGATGTATTGAAGTAAACCTCCTGGTCTTTGCTGCTCAACCTTCACTTGCCGACAATTCAAACACTTAGCCACATACTCCGTTATGTCCTTCTTCATGCTATTCCACCAATAGACTTCCCGGCGGTCACGGTATATCTTGGTGGCATCTGGATGTATAGAGTATCTGGAACCATGAGCCTCGTGCAATATCTGATCTCTCAAATCATCAACATCCGAAACACACAAATGACCCTAATATCGGAGCATACCATCTCCCCCTTTGGAGAAGACCTCCACCTTCTGATTCTGAACAACTTCCTTTAACTTTACCAAAATAGGATCGTCATATTTTCTAGCTTTTACATCAGTCACCAAGGATGATTCTGATCCATTCTGAATAATAACACCACCATCGGTCGAGTCAACCAAACGAGCTCCCAACCGCGTAAGCCGATGCACATCCTTCATCAACTCCTTCCTCCCCTCATCTACATGGGACACATTCTCCATAGAAAGACTACTAAGAGTGTCAGCTACGACATTAGCCTTATCTGGATGGTAAAGGACACTCATATCATAATCTTTAAGAAGCTCCAAGCACCTCCTTTTGACGTTGATTTAGATCCTTCTGGGTAAAACATATTGTAGGCTTTTGTGTTCCGTAAACATATCTATGTGGACCCCATACAAATAGTGCCTCCAAATCTTCAAGGCAAATACTACCGTCGCCAGTTTGAGATCATGAGTCGGATAATTCTTTTCATGAACCTTTAGCTGCCTAGAAGAATATGCTATAACCTTACCATGCTGCATCAATACACAATCAAGGCCGATCCTCGAAGCATCTAAATATACCACAAACCCATGGGTACCCTCAGGTAGGGTTAACACTAGTGCTGAGGTGAGTCGAATCTTCAACTCTTGGAAGCTCTTCTCACAAGCCTCTGACCATTGAAACTTGTCTTTCTTCTGGGTCAATTTGGTCAACGGTGTTGCAATAGATGAAAACCCTTAAACAAATCTCTGATAATAACCAGCTAAACCCAAAAAACTCCTGATATTCGAAGGATTCACCGATCTAGGCCAATTCTTCACCGTTTCTATCTTCTGAGAGTTTACCTGTACACCCTAACTTGACACCATATGACCCAAAAACTCCACGAAGTTCAACCAAAACTCACATTTACTGAATTTAGCATACAACCGGTGATCTTTAAGAGTCTGTAGCACCACCTTCAAATGAGCGGCATGCTCCTCTTCACTCCGAGAGTATATAAGGATGTCATCTATGAACACAATCACAAACATGTCTAAATATGGCTTGAACACCCTGTTCATCAAATCCATCAAAGTTGCAGGAGATTCATTAGTCCAAAAGACATAACTATAAACTCGTAGTGACCATATCGAGTCTTAAAGGCTATCTTCAGGATATCACTCTCCCGAAGCCTAAGCTGATGGTATCCAGATATGAGGTCTACCTTTGAAAAACACTTAGCATCTTGAAGCTGGTCAAACAAATCATCAATCCTGGAAAGAGGATACATGTTCTTGATGGTAACTTTTGTTCAATTACCGATAATCAATGCACATACGAAGAGAACCATCTTTCTTGTGGACAAAGAGAACTGGTGCACCCCATAAGGATTTGCTAGGTCTAATGAAACCCTTGTCTAAAAGGTCTTTCGACTACTCCTTCAACTCCCTTAGCTCAGCTGGAGCCATTCTGTAAGGAGCAATAGATATAGACAGCGTATCGGAAAGAAGGTCAATACCAAAATCAATCTTCCGTTTGGGAGAGATTCCCAGTAAATCATCTGGAAACACTTCTATTTATTCACACACTATTGGAACTAACTGGATAGTCGAGGTTTCAGATGTAGCATCCTTAACCCTAACTAGATGGTACACACAACTCTTAGAAATCATCTTTTTGGCCTTAAGGTAGGAAATGAAATGACCTACAGGAATAGCTTTACTACTGTTCCATTTTAAGACTGGTTCACCTGAAAATCTAAACTCTACTTCACGGGTTCTACAATTGATTGAGGCATAACATGCAAACAACCAATTCATGCCGAGGATAACATCAAAATCGGTCATGGCTAATTCTACTAAATCTACTGAGGTAATTTTCTGAAGGACTATGACCGGGCAATTTCTATACACCCGGCTAGCTATAACTGAATCACCAACTGGAGTAGAGACTGAGAAAGGTTCTGACAATATTTCGGGACTGACCCCGAAACTACTAGCAACATAGGGCATCACAAAAGATAAAGAATCCCATAGATCTAACAATGCATATACATCAAGGTGGAATACTCATAACATACCAGTGACTACATCTGGGGAGATCTCCTGCTCCTGAAGGGATGCTAGGGCATAAAATCTGTTTTGGCGTTGTCTGCCATCCGCACTAGTGGATGCCCCCTGTTGAGCTGGGCGTGCTGGTGGAGCTGCTGAACTAGAAGCTGGTCCTCGACTCCTATCATGACCTTGTCTGGTTGTTGGAAAATCTCTAAGCATATGTCCAGGCTACCCTCACCCGAAGAAAGCACCTGTACCCACCAGCACTAGCCTTTGCGTCTCCAGCCATATCTGCTACACTCTGGAGGGATGATCTCTCCGGGTCTGCTACTCTGACCTCTCGAGCCCGATGCTCGTCCTCTATGATCGTGCCTGGACCTGGATGGCACACTCACAGCTAAAGGCGCTGGGGCTGAAGATCTTTGGTGGAACTGCTGACGGTGCCTACTAGGTCTCTACTGGGAGAATCCAAAGCTATCAGTCCTGGCCCTCTTAGCATCTCTCTCCCGCTCACTTATCTATACCACCTCCATCTGCTGGGCATACAAGACTATCTGAGAAAAGTCAATATCCTGAAGCAGCATCGCGATTCGGTAATCCCTGACCAAGTAGTCTGCTATCCCATGCACAAACCAACTCATTTGGGCTCTCCGGTCTGACACCATCTTAGGTGCATACTTGGATATACGAGTGAACTCTAGGGCATACGAGTGAACTCTAGGGCATACTCCTGAACTGTCATCATCCGTTGCTTTAGATTCACAAACTCAACTGCTTTGATCTCCCTCATCTCCCGAGGGAAGAACCGATCCAGAAAAGTGGCATGGAGCTCATCCCAACTGATGGGGCCTGCTCCAACTGCCCTACTATCCTTCTATTGCTTGAATCAAATATGCGCAACCCTTTTTAACTGGTATGAGCTAAATTAGCACACTCTTCTCCAGTCACCCCCATAATCTGGGTGATCTTCAGAACCTCCTCAATGAAATCGTGTGGATCCTCATCCACCTTTAATCAAATAAACTCTGGAGGGTTCATCCTCAGAAAATCCCTAAATCTTATCGTTGTCGCATTCCCGTTCTGAGGGACATGCACTACCACCTGCTGATTGACCTGGGTGGTCGAGGATTGGGCTAACATCTGAATGGCTTCCCTGAACTCCACGTGGGCAACCGGCTCAGGTACATGCTCCTCATGGTCTGGTGGGGCTTGTTGGTGCCCCTATCCATTGCCATTCTCATGTCCATTTCCATTTTTGTTTCTTCTTCCATTAACTCTACGAGGAGGCATATTCTACAAACACGTATAACACGAGTTAGAAGGATGGAGAGACATTTCATCGCACAACTTAGATCATGAAAGAAGGGAACATTTTTTAAATGTCTCGTAGCCTCTTCATCATAAGTGTGGCGTGCTTCACACCCATGAAAAAGGCTCTACTTAATGCGACTTTCGGACACCCTAGGACACTTCAAAACCTAATTCTCTCATACCAAGTTTTTCACTACCCGAACATAGGCCCGGATTGAGACACGGGACAAAGAACCCCGAGAGGCTCCAAGTCGGACCATGGCATGAACATAACATCTAATTCATCCTAATAAAATAGAAAATCAACATGAATAACAAAGCGGAAGTCTAAACATACATAACACCTGAGTACATACACAAGTCTGAAGCTGAATCATACTATATCCGAAAAGCCTCTAATATTGAAGAGTTGATGGGACAAGACCCCAACTAACTCAATATAGTCTGAAAATTGAAAATACTAAACATGTCTGAATAGAAAGGCTCTCGAAAGATGAGGACTCACCAACACTGATAGGGAAGTGCTAATGCTGGAAATATGGCTATCGAAGACACTGAGTCTGGATATCGTAGCCTATATCATGAAACGATACATCATAGAGTATGCGTTCAGTATGTGAAATGCACCGAGTATTCAAGGTAAGTAAAACCGCTAAGTAAGTAAACTTATAAATCATACATATTATAAAACATAATCAAGATAAGATTCTGAGAGTAGGGCTTGCATGTTATTTTCTGAAATCATGTTCTGAACATAACTGAACATCATAACTGAATCGAATGACCCAAAGCTGAAAACTAATAATCATAAGTAAAACCGGACATTGGGTCAAACCTGCTGAAAACATAATACCATGACTGATGTACATGCATAACTAAAATCATGAGGAACAATGGGAGACTCGTCATATAATCGATATTACCACGATAGAGCTTACGTGGTCCGACTATCACACTCAAGTAGGCAGATCCCTCTAAAGCTTTGTCAGGGCTAAGGAAGCTACCATGATATCGATATCAAGCTGAAGGCCCCTTGAGGGAAGGGGAAGCTCACAAGGGAGGTCCCGGATAATCTGAACATACCTACGTTGGCGCGTAGTTCTGACGCTTAGGGTTGACTGACCCTTAGCCTACTCGATGATAGAAACTACTCCCAAAAACATGCATATGATCTCCATCATTTTTCAACGAAGATGACCATCGTCTAGTGACGAAGCTGAATAATAACATACATGCATAATCTGAAATCATAACATGAGGAGCCTTGACTCAACCCATACCACAAGCTGAACATAATTGGGGTCTTGGCTCTAAAACTATTTGGTAACCTAATTCATGAAATCATAAAAACATACTTGATCATATGGGCTTGTCCAATACTTACACATGCTTGAAATCAACTTGATTCACTTTGAAAACATGAACATAGACATGGGTATTTCAAAATCATACTTTCTTCATAAACATCTCATCTTGCTTGTAAACATACTTCATAGACTCAACTTTCATGGACTTTCATGGATGGGCATCATAATTTAGAAAACTTAAAAACATAATTTATAATTTAAAACATTGTAAAATCTGCCCATTAATCATAATTCAACATTTAAAACATGCTTAGATCATACCCATGATAAATACTTAGAAAATTCACACATTGGGTAAAAACCCCATAGAATCATCAATTAGAACATCATGAATTGAGAGGGAATTGGGCATGGGTGTGGACTAATGCACCCATTCATAGCCTTACATACCTGAAGAGACCTGATTTCACAACTTCCTTAATTGCCCAAAGAGAATTGAGGAAGAACTTTGAAGGAACTAGCCTTGATCTCCTCTTAAACCTCTAAGCTTGCATGCATGAATCAGGATAGGCATAGAATGACTTAACCCTTCTTAAAACACTCTATTTTGGGCTTAAAACGACGTAGTTTAGGCCTTAGGAACTTAGGAATTACGAAAAAGCTCTTATTAAATTTGTAGAAAAATACACACTTGTCAGTCCCCACGAGGGACTAGATGACTCGTGCCCTGGACCATGACTCGTGGTCACCAGTCGTTACCTGCACTGCCACATTTCTACTGGGGGTCACCATGGGGGACACTAGGACTCGTGGTATACCCGACGAGTCGTGGTGATAACCCGTCACCAACACTGCCTTCTTCCCTTCTTCCTTCAACCATCTTTGACCACGGGTGACCTAAAAGATCGTGGGGTTGACCATGACTCGTGGCCACACCCGTGGTCACCCCAAACTTGAAATTTTCAACCAAGTCCCAGCCTTTCCCCCAAAAGTCACTTAACGACTTGTGGGGTTCCTGATGGGTCACTAGATGGCTCGTCCTGTGACCTGGTGCAAAAATTTCTGTTTTCTCCGTTTCAACTTCCGGGTCTGGTCTTAGGGTTTTCGGGGTATTACATCCACATACCTACCAAAACCATTTTCCATTTGCAATAACACACATAGGAAATATGTTTTATCGACAATAACACATGTTGGAATCATTTCTCATCGATAATAACACACACCGAAACCATTTTTCATTAGAAATAGCACACAAAGGAATCATTTTCTGTTGATAATAACACACACAAAAACTATTTCCCATCGGCATAACAAGAGTATGAATTTTCACAAAATAACTCAATAGAAACTATTAGTCATATATCATCATGCAACAATAAGAGTGGTATGAATATGTATGAATAACACAAGTTCATCAACCAACAGTACAACCACAGATCATCAAGTCACAATCAAGTATCACATATTGCATAAGTCTTTGTAAATCAATCACATCACAAGTTATGAAATATCATCAATACATGTATCAATTTTGTGTAAATTTTTATAATTTTACCTTTGGTTAAATCCCATCATGGTTGCGTATTGTGTTTTGGTGGTTTCTAGGTGTTCCACCCATTTATTAGAGACCTTATACTTTGATACGACATATAGATTGTTGTGCTGGTTGCTTAAAAAGCCACCTTGCTTGTTGGTAAATTAGAAGATTGTTTTATGCCTACATTGGCTATCTCATCAATTGTTAGTTTTTGGGGCTAAGTGTTCTATCCGTATACATATATATGTCCATCTTATCGTTGCCTAGAAAGGCTATTGACAAGCATACTTTGCCTATGGGGCTATACTTTGCTTATAATAGCTATAAAATATCTAGAAGAACCATATTGAATCTTCCAGAGCCATATTAAAGTCTACTCACTTATGGACTTTCTTTCTACCTATGTTGGCATTACTAATGCTCAATAGAGCCTTCTATGCTTAGGGTGCATTTACAGGAGCCTAGAAGGCTCAGATACAACTACAGGAGCCCAAAAGGCTCAAGATACAGGTACAGGAGCCAAGTTTGCTCAATATATAGTTACAGCTTGCTTACGAGGCTACAATATTTACAAATAGAGATATATAGATTGAGGTGTACCTATCAAGGCTTATGGGGGCTCAAGTAGGTTATTGTTTGTTATTTGTACCTTCTAGGCTTATGGGGGCCAGGTTAGGTTCTTCTTTAATTATTGCCTGTTAAGTTTCCTATATAACATCATAAGATATTTCAGGTTATTCTCTTATTCTTATAGTTGTTTACATTTAGTTCTTCCTATCAGTTCAGTTCAATTCCATCTTATTATTATTTCCTTATATAATCGATGCATTATTTTACTAATGCTCAAGTATGGGGCGCTGCACTCTTACCTGCAGGTTCCAAAAAATAAATTTTGAGACCTCCCTAGTAGCGGTTCAAACTCTACGGAGTGGTTAGCTTCTTTCTTTCAAAGTTGCCCTACGTTATAGGTTTTCTTGTCTTGTGCTGTATAGCTTTTGGATCACGGCCCTATCCTGATCAATGTTTTACTCATAGAGGCTTGTAGACTATGATATGTATAGATGTGTGTTATTGGCCAGGTTGGCCTAGTTGCTTTATCAGTTAGTAGCCTTGATGGATTATCTGTTGGTATATGTATGCTTATCTTCAACTTTATCTATTTTAGACATCATGGTGGTCTTGTTAGCCCGCATAAGATCGTATTATTGGTATGAATTATTGAGTCAGCTTGAGTATGTTTACAAGTGAATAATACGGCCTTGTCGGCCAACGACTTCCTTTTAAGACAAGATTTACCTATTTACTTTCTTGTTTATGTTCCCGGTATACACCAGAGGTGCGTAGGTTCTACTAAGTCAACTCAGGGTCCGATATGACATTAGGTGTCAATTACGCCTCCCAAGGAGAGGTGTGACAAACTTGGTATCAGAGAAACATTGTATCTTAGACAATCTGCAAGTCATGTATAGTAGAGTCTTGTTTATAAATGTGTTGTTCACCACATTTTATGAGTAGGAAGCTACAAGGAATAATAGTATGATTACCCTTTTTTTCTACTCAAATCATGCTATAGAGCTGAGTCATATAGGGTTGAGTCTCTAAGTTCATATTGTTATGTTATTATGTAGAGATGCCTGATATACGGTAGAGTACAATTGCCCGATAGCTAGATACAACACTAAGAGAGGGTACTAGTATGTCACGCCCTACCTTGGGAGGCATGACTGGCACCTGGTCCCCTACTAGGACCTGAACTGCTGGACTAACTGAGGATATCTGGTTTTCATGTCATCTTCTGCTTCCCATTTCCACAGAGGCGCAGCTATATCCTGGGTCAGTCCACCTGGTTTGTGATGTTCAGCTTTTACCTGCTGGCAGTTGGGACACTGAGCTACGAATTCTGCTATCCCCTTCTTCATTCCTGGCCACCAGTAGATTTATTTTACATTGTGGTACATTTTCGTCGAACCTGGATGGAGAGAATAACGGGCATAGTGTACCTCACCCATAATCTGTTGGCGAAGCCCTGCAACATCTAGAACACAAAGGCGATCTTTATATCTCAACACTCCATCCTCGGTTACCTGAAAATCTGTCACCTCTCCTCGCTAAACTTTGTTTCTGAGCTGAACCAGGCTAGGGTCTTCATACTGTCGTTCCTTCACTTCCACGACTAATGATGATATGCGATGTTCTGGATTACCGCTTTGTTGTCCCCTATTTCTGCTATACGAACGGCTAAACCGGCTAGCTGATGCAATTCTCGGGCCAATTCCCACTACTCGGGCTGCAAGTATGCCAAACTCCCCATAGATTTACGGCTAAGGGCGTTTGATACCACATTAGCTCTCCCTGGGTGATACAAAATATTCACATCAGAGTCTTTCAACAACTCTAACCAGCGACGCTGCCACAAATTCAACTCTTTCTGGGTGAAGATATACTGTAGGCTTTTATGATCAATGAAAATATCCACGTGAACGCCATACAAGTAATGTCTCCATATCTTCAAGGCATGAATTACTGCGGCTAATTCCAGGTCATGGGTAGGGTAGTTCTTTCCATGCTTCCTCAGCTGTCTGGAAGCATAAGCAATCACTTTACCATGATGCATCAACACACATCCTAACCCAACACCCGAAGCGTCATAATAAATTGCATAACCCTCTGTTCCTTCTAGTAGTGTTAATACACTCCCAGCATTAAGTGAGTATTTCTTTCTTCTATACTTTCGGGAAATTACGAGTTTTCAACCGTTCTTCGATAAGCCGAAGAATAGTCCATAAGTTATATTTATAGTATGGTTTCTCTCCAGTAAAATAATGATGTAGTAAATTCTATTCCTTTGTGGATATGAATACAATTGGGAGAAATAGCTGAATAGTAGCCGAGCCATGCCAGTTAATTAGAAAGTCGGCAGTCGAGGTATGTAAAGCCAGTTTCTTTCGGTAAGTTAGTTATCCCAATATAGTAAACCAATATAAATTCCAATAGAGTATTTTAGAAACAGTATAGTATCTCAGTATGAATTTTAGAAAGCATGTAAGAAATATTATATCATGTTTAGCATGAAAATTAGTAAAATAGCATGAATTCCAGCAGAATATTCCAGAAATACTACATCATGTTTCGGTATGAGATCCAGTACAACATGTCAGAGATTATATTATTGTTATCAGATTCAGTATGTATTGTATGCAGTTATTGCTATCAGTTGAGACTTGATTGTATTGTTTAGGGCTAGATTACCTAGCTTCCATGACCGCCCCAGGGTTAATAGCTGTATCGACTCGTCCGCCAGAGGGAGAGGATACGTCGCTCTATGGAGTCGCATGCCGTCCACTAGGGACGAAGATGGGATGACATTTTCCCCATATTTTACCTTGGTCGGCTTTTATACACCCCCGTCGAGCGCTTGCGCCTGGGGTGTTGATTTCAGAAGTCCTCCGGACTCAGGTACAGTTATAGTCAGGGGCCTAGCGGGCCAAGTTGCGTACCCAGGGGATTGTCATGTTGCTTATAGTTACTAGGTGATGTGGTATGACCTGGGTAGGGGTAAATAGATTGTGATGATTGCACCTTTCGGCTTATGGGGGCCAGGTAAGGTTTATGTTATGTTATGTTTTGTCATGTTATGGTTAGATAGACAATAGGACACCACGTTACCAGGTACAACTCCTACTCTTTTCAGAATAGTTAAGGTTAGTCTTGAACCCACTATTCCAGTCAGTTTCAGTCTGTCTTTCTTATTGCTCCAGTTACTATCAGTTTCATTATTTACTTTCAGTTATTTTCAGTTGTTGCTTTGCATACTCAGTACCAGTGATACTGACTCCCGTTTTGGGATACTGCATTACTTGCCTGCAGGTGCATATAGACGAGGAGCAGATCCCTCGTAGTTCTAGTCAGCGTTACAGAGCCTTCAGCTCCTTCCATCCGGAGCCTGGAAAACAGAGGTGTACTTTCTTTTTATTGTACAGTATGGGTAGGCCGGGGCCCTGTCCCGACTATCTTATTATTCCTAGAGGCTTGCAGATTGTATATTTTCCCTGTAGTTAGCTGTATCGGTCGTGTAAGGCCGTATATGTGTTTCAATTTATATGTGACGGCCGTGCGAGGCCTTGTTCAGTTGTTAGTTGGTGGCCTTGTCGGTCACAGATTAGTTAGTGTTTGATTGCATTTCTCAAATGTAACTAGACAACATGGTGGCCTTGTCAGCCCGCATAGGATCCCTGGTAGACAGTCGTTCTGGTTAGCTGTTTATATTTCTTATAGGTGGCTATAGGCCTTGTCGGCCGGAGGCTGTATTTACAGCCGTTATATAGCCCGTCGTTTTCTTGAATCCAGAGTTAAAGACAGCCTGGCACCAGAAGTGCTTAGGCTCAGTTTGTCCAGTAGTTCAGGTCCTAGTAGGGCACCAGGTGCCAGTCATGCCTCCCAAGGCGGGGCGTGACATAGTGGAGTGCTACAGGTGGAGACAAACCCAGTTTGAGGTCGAAGGGAAAACTTCTTCTCAATCCCCTCAGCATTCTCCACTACATCAAGAGCCTTTGAGGGCTACAAATCAGCCAACGCCATCTTCAGCTCCTCCTATTCCTTCAAATCAGGATGTCAAGAGTACAGTTTATATGTTAGCTCAGATTATTTTTGCTCAACGATAGCCAGTGGCACCAGAGACTGCTAGGCCTTCTAAAAGACCCAAAAGTTTGAGGGTTCTTGAGTTTCCTGCCCTAAATCATTTGCAGTTTATAGGGACAGATCGTAGAGAGGACCCTCAATACTTTTTAGATCAGTTGAACAAGATATTTAAGGTTATGCATGCTTCACCTATAAAGTCGATTGAGCTAGCAGTATTCCATCTATGGGATATAGCGATTTTGTGGTATAAGAGTTGGGAGAGGTCCAGAGGCAGGGATGCACATACACCCATCTGGTCTAGTTTCTCTAAGGCTTTCATAAATCGTTACTTTCCCCGAGAGATTCGAGAGGCTAGAGTAGATAAATTCTTATACCTGGAGAAGGGCAGAATGAGAGTCCAGGAGTGTGAGTTGAGATTTGATTCCTTGGACAAATATGCACCCACATTTTGTAGACATGATGTTAGTCAAGGTACACCAGTTTATAATAAGGCTCGATTCAGAGTGTTTGGAGTCCTATACTACAGCTGCATTGCAAGAGAACATGTATATCTCACGGATTAGGGTCTCTGGTCAAAGCATAGAAGAGCTCATATGGTGATAGCGAATGGTGGAGAGGGTAAACTGGGAGCAGCATCGGAGGGCCATACGCGTTGATTTATAGACAGAGTCCTAAGGTGGGCCCAGTCCTTGATTTTCAGTTAGACCACCTAGGCCTTCGCCCCAACAACAGTAGGGCAATAGATCTACACTGACCCATCCTTCGTTATAGTATCTGGCGACATTGGCGTAAGAATTCAAAAATTTTTTGGATCTGGTTTTATTTTCTAGAAATAAGAAAATTAAATTTTGTAATGAATTAATGACCTGAATTAAAATTTGGTGGGCCCTCACATCAGGGCCGCTACAGCAGACAGTTCCCCTCTATAATGGAACGGCTGCAGCGGTGAAAGTTCTCGTTGTAGTGTTCGACGCAGACCAGAACCTCCAGGTCTTGGTTACTTTAAGACCCAACTCCTATTCAAACAGGGATTATTCATTAGAAAATACCTGGGGGAAAATCTAGGACAAATTAACCAAGGAAATAAGAGGGTGGAAGCAAGGGGCCAAGATTCCACCCTCATTCCTGACGAATTTCTTCAAGAAAATTTAGACTCGGTGTAAGAACGAAACTCCATTGCTTTCTTGGCAGTAGTTTGGCACCCAGGTAGGTTACGGTTTATTTTCATGTTAGACTTTGATAAGTAACTCATACATGTGTGTATGATTGATGTACTATTGATGAGTAAAACAAAGAAATATAATGTAGAGAACGACCGGTATAAAATCATAGTGAAATAAATGCTAAGGATGGGGGAAAGAATCTAAAGAACGAGAAAAAAAAGAGGTGAGGAATACTATGATGTAATTACCCGAATAAGGTTAGTGCCTTGATGATAAATTATTGATAGTAAGTTTCAAATACTATATCTAGATTGTATATCCGGATGGGGTTTTCCTAATTGTATATTACTGATTGTTGTAAGTAGAAAGATGGGTACTAATATGGAATTTTAATAATGAATTTTCGAGTTAAGGACGAAGTTGGAAGAACTTTGAACATTGTGTGACCATAAAATTGATAACGAGTTAATAACTACGATAGATATGGAGAATTTACTGTCAGAAGTTGTATCCTGAAATAGGGGTGACTTGATAGATGAGATATTCATAATGAATATTGTCCCTTAATAGTGAAATTTCATCAGGTTGAACCAATAAATATTAGGGAGCAAACTACGATGTAGGTATACATAAATATGAGTGTAAGTATATTAACACCCTTGTATGTCTATGGATGTATATCTAATATCCCACACTTTACTTAACTGTAATTCGAAATCATGAGGAATGAGACTTGGCTAATGTCTAGGGTGTATCAATAATTTGATTAATATATTTGGATGGTCTTCGGACATGATTGTGAAAAAAATTATGGTGATTTAACCTTGTTATTTGAATGAATTTTAAATTGATTAAATTGTGAATATTATTTCTGAACTGCAAGTGCAATTATGATATTCAATGTGTACTGGTGACCAATCCTATGTGATGATTGATCGAGAGCATGATGAAATATATTGATGAATGATGGATACTATATCCTTACCCCGAGATGAGAGGCTCGTGTCCGACGTGAGCATCTGGACGAGCGATTGAGATTGATTGGTATGTGTATCAATACTTGGATAAGAGTTTCTCATGGTCGAGGGGAGCATCTAGGCGAGCGATTGTGATATGAGTGACTGTTATCCGAGATGAGCATCCGGACGAGCAGATGAGTGGGAGCAGGTACCGTGCTAGTATAGTACATAAATTTCTAGAGTCTCCTACAGGTCATTACTTGAAGAGAAGAAATAAGACCCTCTAGCATATGTATACAGATATACAGATGTGTGACAGACGTACATATATACAAATGTGATACGTGATATACCGACATGATTTAGACATGAAGTGAGAGTTACATACGTGATATGAGATTTACTGATATGATAGAACTGTGATACCAGACGATATGGATAAGGTGCAGATGTGTAGAGGGTGAGATTGATGAGGTGCATGTATATACATACATACATACATACGTACACACATACACATATATTATCTCTGGTGTGGACATGATTCACTAATGTGATTGATTGTTTTATAGTTAATAGATTACTTGTATTGCTTGATGGTTGTTGATGATTGTATGTTAATGTAGTTACACCTATTCCGTGGTTAATTACCCGATTTGACTGAGTATAAATTGATCGAAGTAAGTTTATTTTGTCATTGGTTCCATGAAATGGGTATTCGTGTTAATATTGTTTTTTACTAGGTAGGTCCTGAATATGGAAGTAGTTCTGTTAATAAAAAGGTAGAGTTAATAATTGTAACATGACGATATGGAATATTGGGGATTAACGATGGCTAAATAAAAGATAGTCGGCGTCAGTAAGATATTGGTTGAGTAAATAAATGAATCGAGAATAACTAGAATAGACTTATTTAACGAAAATTGAAACATGTAATCGGTAAGGGGATCATAGTCTTAAAAAAGGGTGTTAAAAAAGAAAGAAGGGCCAATAATATCGAGCTACTACCTAAGTAGGGTACCGTTGTAACAGGCAAGTTCCCGTTGCTACGAGATCACTGTAGTGGCCAAGTAACTATTGCATCGAGACAATGGAACCAATAGAGGAATTTAGGGGAGTTGATGAATACATAGATGTAAAATGGAGTTGATTAATTGATTGAATAATTTTGGTTGGTGTATAGAAGTATAGTTGACTACCTAATTGAAGGGTTAATCAATTGTATGTTGATTATATACTATTTCATGCACTAATCTTAGTCATTCAATGATGCCTACCAGTACGTACGATGTACTAATACTACCTTGTTGCACCTTTTGGGGTATAGGTTGTGGTAGGTGAATTGTAGTTTCATGATTGGCGTGGCTCTTCTTAGAAATAGTCTCCTCATTTCTTTTCGCAGGTGAAGCTGTGTCATTTTCTTGTTGTCAGTATCTCAAATAGAGCTCTTGCACCTATTTAGGATAGATCTTATGAAAGTTATGATTTCTGGAAGGATTTTATTGTAAAAATTAAAGCATCGTTGATATATGCATAGTAATAAGAAATTTAATATTTATATATATGTTATTTTGGGGTTCTCTTATCGAAAAAGTCATTATAGGTGCCCACATGACTCACCCATTTGGGGTCATGTCAAGGTCTGATTGTCATGGAGAGTCAGGTCCAGGCGAGAGTTCGCGGACATCAGGCACGCGACAGTAGAGAGGCCCAAATCATACGAGGCTAACCCTATTATATTATGTTACATGTAGTAGCAGGCATTTTAGAGATGCATATATGGTTCCACTGCTTGCTATTCTTGTGGGCAGGAGGGTCACATGATGAGGGACTTCCCAACCAGAGATCAGAGTGATCAGGACCAATAGGCCAGATCATCAGGAAGGTCACATGCTCTTGCACCTTTTATGGGGCGTAGGTCCCAAAATTTAGTAGGTAGATATAAAGGTAGAACGGGAGAATCCAGTTCTGATAGTGGTCAGAACTGCACTTATGCACCAGCAGGACGACAGGACTCTGAGTCATCACCGAATATTATAACAAGTACACTGAATGTTTGTTCTCTGTTGGTATATACTTTGATAGATCCAAGCTCCACTCTATCATATGTTACTCTGCTGGCAGCAACAAAATTTTGTATAGTACCAAAATTGCTATGACAACCATTTTATGTTTGTACACTAATTGGTGAATTCATTATTTCCAAGAGAGTTTATCGTGGTTGTATGGTGGAAAGTATTAGCCACCATGCCTCCCTAGACCTGGTAGAGTTAGAGATGATTGATTTTGATGTAGTTATGGATATCGATTGGCTAGCGCTGTGTTATGCTAGTGTTGAGTGTTGAAAAAAGATTATCAAACTCCATTTCCCTAGAGAAGTAGTCCGGGAATGGAAGGGCACTATAGTTGTACTAAAAGGTAGGTTTATATCCTATCTCCGGGCGAGGAAGCTGATTAAAAAGGACTGTATTTATCATTTAGTAGAGTTTGGGATGTACAGATTAAGTTCCCAACTCTTCAGTCTATTTCGATAGTTAGTTAATTCTTGGATGTATTTCCAGATAAGCTTCTTGATATTTCCCTAGAGCGGGACATTGATTTTGCTATTGATATGCTACTAGGTACACGACCCATATCTATTCCTCCTTATAGGATGACTCCTATTGAGCTAAAAGAGTTGAAGGATCAACTGAATGACTTGCTGGATAAAGGCTTTATTAGGCGTAGTGCTTCACCATGGGATGTGGCAGTCTTATTTGTGAGAAAGAAAGATGGCTCACTACGAATATGTGTAGATTACTAGCTGTTGAATAAAGTCACTATTAAGAACAAATATCACCTTTCAAGGATAAATGACTTGTTTGATCAGCTGCAAGGTGCCAATAGTTCTCAAATATTAATTTGAGATCAGGGTACCATCAGGTACATGTTCGAGAAAAAGATATTCCAAAGACAGCTTTTAGATCCAGATATGGCCACTTTTAGTTCTTGGTGATGTCTTTCAAATTGACGAACACCCCAACAATGTTTATGAACTTGATGAATAGTATATTCAATCCATTTAGATCTATTCGTGATAGTATTTATTGATAATATCTTTGTATATTCACATTCAGAGGTGGAGCATAAAGATCATCTATGAGTAGTACTCCAAATACTCAAAGAGCACGAGTTATATGTGATATTCTCTAAACGTGAGTTTTGGTTGGATTCTGTGGTTCTCTTAGTCCACATTGTGTCAGATACAGGCATCCAAGTTGGCTCGCAAAAAGTAGAGGTTGTGAAGACTTAGCCTAGACCTAAAACCCCAACTGAAGTTTGCAATTTTCTAGGGTTAGCCGGGTATTACAAAAGATTTGTGGAAAGATTCTTTGCATTATAAGCACCATAGTTAACCCAGAAGGCAACTAAGTTCTAGTGGATCGAGGCTTGTAGCAAAATTTCTAGGAATTGAAAGGCAGATTGACATTTGCTCCAGTATTAGCCATATCAGAGGGTTCAAAAGGTTTTTCAGTATATTGTGACACTTCAAAAGTTGGGCTAGGGTGTGTTCTAATACAGCACAATAAGGTGATTTCCTATGCTTCAAGACAATTGAAGAAGCACGAGAAGACCTACCCGACCCATGATTTAGAATTGGCTGCAGTTGGCCATACTTTAAAGATCTGGAGGCATTATTTATATGGTGTTCATGTTGACAATTTACAAATCATAAGAGCCTCTAGTATATCTTTAAGCAGAAAACGTTGAACTTGGGACAACATCATTGGCTTGAGTTATTAAAAGACCACAACATAGATATCTTGTATCACCCAGTGAAGGCTAATGTTGTAGCTAGTGCCCTTAGTAGTAGATTTATGGGTAGTTGTCATATTTGAGGCCAAAAAAAAAGAGTTGGCTTGAGAGCTGCACCAGTTATCCAGTTCAGGGGTTCGATTGGTGGACTTAGATGATAGCGGGGTTGTAATCCAAAATACTATAGTGTCATCTCTAGTTCTGGATGTGAAAGAGCGATCGTATGAAGATCCCCAACCTGATACAGCTCAAAGGCAAGGCTCAACAGGATGATTTGTCATCGTTTGAGATAGCAGGAGATGGTGTCTTAAGAATCAGAGGCCGACTTTGTGTTCCAAATATGGCAGGGATCCGCCAGCAGATTATGGCGGAGGTACATTATTTTCTCTATTCCCTGCATCCAGGTTTGACAAAGATATACCATGATATAAAAGAAATCTATTGATGACATGGGATGAAGAAAGATATTGCCGAGTTTGTGGCACAGTGTCCCAATTTCTAGTAGGTGAAGACTGAACATCAGAAGCTTGACGGGCTAACTCAGGAGATAGTTGTGCCTATGTGGAAATGAAAAGCAATCAACATGGATTTTGTTACAGGTTTACCTCATACCTGGCATATGTTTGACTTTATTTGGGTCATTATTGACAGGTGATCATGCCCAAATTATACCTTGCAAAGAAGTATAACGCTGTCGCTGTTAAATATAATAACCCAACTAGGTTGGGGTCGATCCCATAGGGAAAGGAAAGAAATAATATATTAATGATGAGTAAATCAATGGGTAGTCAATATTTTAGAGGGGGGGTTGCAAATAAGAAAAAGTAATTCTAAACAGTCGTTAAGTTATTTTCAGACTATGAGAAAAAATTAGGATTGTGTTTTTTATGATTTCATAACGTAGTAGGATTATTTTTAGGTGATCTATCCTGGTGAATTTTGTGTAAGACTAACAATTAAGTTCATTTAACGTCTCTCTACCTACATAGATGAATTTCACCTAAAATCCTCTCGGACTTTAGATCATAAACTAAAATCACTCAGCTTCTAGAACTAACACAACAAGATATATTTGGGCCAACATGTATCATATGTCATTTAGCCACCAAGATACACCAAAATCTCACCATTATGTTCCCCTCACTACTTGGAGAGATTCCCTTACACTCACATGATATATAACAATTTAGGCTTCGGCATAGATTGACAAAATCACTCATTCTCCCAAAGAACTCAACATGCATGCAAAAGATGACCCGCAGACTTTCCCTTAGTGTAAATACTCCACTAATATAGAACATCGAATCTAAGATCAATTAGAACTTAAGATGGTTGTAGTGTAGGCTAAGGGCCGGATAGGAACTATTTGTCCACGATAGTGACTATTCTCTCTAAGCACTTTAATACTTCACAATTCTTTGACTTTTTAGCACATTCTTCAATTTCCTTATTTTTCTCATACCTCCCTATTATTTTTCAATTTTCACTTAGGTGACTAGTAGGGAATTTTCAACATTAAGCTCATTTCAATCTCGCTTCTATGCTCTGTCTTCCCGTCAGGACTAGAGCTCACCTGACGTAGTCATGGGTATGTTACGTCTCTTTCATTTAGACATGTATTCCCTCCTAGATCCAGAAGCCACTCTTTCATTCGTGACTCCCTACATAGCAGTCCAGTTCAATATCAGTCCAGAGGTCCTCTCAAAACCATTCTCAGTCTCCACCCCAGCTGGCAAGTCAGTTAAAGCCAGCCGGGTGTATAGAAACTGCCCAGTCTTAGTTCTGAATAAAGTCATCCCAGCTGACCTCGTAGAGTTAGACATGGTCGACTTTGACCTCATCCTTGGCACGGATTGGTTACACTGCTGTTATGCCTCAGTTGATTGCAGAACTAGAGTTGTCAAGTTCCAGTTTCCAAATGAACCAGTGTTAGAGTGGACGAGTAGCAGTTCAACGCCTAAACGTAGGTTTATTTCCTACCTTAAGGCCCATAAACTCATCTCCAAAGGATGTATCTATCATCTAGTTCGGGATTCCAACTCTGAGACCCCAACTATCCAGTTAGTTCCAGTAGTCAGTGAGTTCCCATATGTATTTCCTGAGGATCTTCCTGGAGTTCCCCTGAACGGGAAATAAATTTTAGAATAGATCTCCTCCCAAATACTCAGCCTATCTCCATCCCTCCTTATAGAATGGCTCCATCTGAGCTAAAGGAGTTGAAGGAGCAGTTAAAAGATCTTCTTGACAAGGGTTTTATCAGACCGAACATCTCTCCCTGGGGTGCTCCAGTGCTATTCATGCGTAAAAAAGATGGTACCCTCAGAATGTGCATATATTATCATCAGCTGAACAAGGTCACAGTCAAGAACAGGTATACCTTACCCAGAATTGACGGCCTGTTTGACCAACTTTAAGGGGCCAGTTGTTTCTCCAAAATCAATCTCCGGTTAGGGTATCATCAACTAAGGGTTAGAGAGTGTGGCATACCGAAAATAGCATTCAGAATTCATTATGGTCACTACGAATTTGTGGTGATGTCCTTCGGGCTAACAAATGCCCCAGCAGGCTTCATGGAATTGATGAATAGAGTCTTCAAGAAGTATCTGGATATGTTCATCATTGTATTTATTGACGACATTGTAGTATACTCCATAAATGAGGAAGAGAATGCCAATCACCCAAGATTAGCATTACAAACACTTAGAGACTGCCAACTGCTTGCAAGTTCAGCAAGTGCGAATTCTGGTTAAATTCTGTGACCTTCTTAGGTCATGTGGTCTCAGGTGAAGAAATACAAGTAGACCCTCACAAGATAGCAACCGTGAAAGATTGGCCCAGACCTACCTCTTCTATGGAAATTAGGAATTTCCTGGGTTTGGCGGGTTATTACCGACAATTTTTGGAAGGTTTCTCCTCTATAACAACTCCTCTAACTATGTTAACTCAGAAGAAAGTGAAATTTCAGTGGTCGAACGAGTGTGAGAAGAGTTTCTAGGTTCTGAAGACTCGACTCATTACTGCCTTGGTTCTGACCCTGCCAGAAGGAACAAATGGATTGGTTGTTTATTGTGATGCTTCTAGAGTTGTACTCAGATGCGTTCTGATGCAGCGGGGCAAAGTGATAGCCTACGCCTCCAGACAGCTCAAAGTTCATAAGAAGAACTATCCAACTCATGACTTGGAATTGGCAGTGGTGGTGTTTGCGCTAAAAATATGGAGGCATTACTTATATGGAGCTCACGTAGATATGTTTACAGATTATAAGAGTCTTCAGTATGTGCTGAGTCAAAAGGATCTAAATATGTGTCAGAGAAGGTGGTTGGAGTTGCTAAAGGACTATGAAATGAGTGTGCTATATCACCCGGGTAAAGCCAATGTGGTGGCTGACGCCCTAAGCAGACGGTCTATGGGGAGTGTGACTCACATTGAGGAAGGCAAGAAGGAGTTAGCAAAGGATGTTCACAGACTAGCCCATTTAGGGGTGCAGTTGGTGGATTCAGCCGAAGGTGGTGTGGTAATGCAAAACGGGTCGGATTCATCCTTGGTAGTTGAAGTCAGGTCCAGACAGGATGAGGATCCCATATTACATAAGCTTAAGGGAGCAGTTCTCAGAAAAGAAATAGAAGCTTTCTCCCAAAGGGGAGATGGAGTGCTCTTTTACCAGGGCAGGTTGTGTGTACCAGATGTCGTTGAGTTGAGAGAGCAAATATTGGCTGAAGCGTACAGTTTTAGATATTCCATTCACCTTGGTGCTACTAAAATGTACTGCGATCTACGGGATATTTACTGGTGGAACGGCATGAAGAGAGATATTGCTGAATTCGTAGCCAAGTGCCCGAACTACCAGCAAATTAAGGTGGAGCATCAAAGGCCAGGAGGCATGAATCAAGATATCAGTATACCCACATGGAAGTGGGAAGAAGTAAATATGGACTTCATTACGGGTCTACCTAGGACTCGTCTGCAGCATGACTCAATCTGGGTAGTAGTAGGCCAGATGACTAAGTCAGCTCATTTCCTCCCAGTTAAAACCACAGACTCAGCTGAAGACTATGCCAGACTTTACATTCGAGAGTTAGTCAGACTCCATGGGGTGCCTTTATCTATCATTTCAGACAGAGGAACTCAGTTCACCTCCCATTTCTGGAAGTCTTTTTAGAAGGGACTAGGCACTAAGGTCAAGCTCAGCATAGCTTTTCACCTGTAGACCGATGGGCAAGCTGTGCCGACTATTCAGACCCTATAAGATATGCTAAGAGCGTGCGCGATCGATTTTAAGGGTAATTGGGATGACCATTTGCCTCTTATCTAGTTTGCGTACAACAACAACTACCACTCTAGCATTCAGATGGCCCCATTTGAAGCATTATATGGGAGAAGATGCAGATCTCCTATAGGGTGGTTTGAGGTTGGTGAAGCTACCTTGATAGGGCCAGACTCAGTTTATGAGGCAATGCATAAAGTTCAGCTCATCCGATAAAGGTTGAAAATAGTTCAAAGCTGTCAGAAATATTATGCCGATGTGTAGAGAAGAGAGTTGGAGTTTGCAGTTAATGACTGGGTTTACCTAAAAATTTCGCCCATGAAAGGGGTGATGAGGTTTGGCAAGAAGGGGAAGCTAAGTCCGAGATGTGTGAGACCCTATAGAATTTTAAGGCATATTGGCAATGTAGCCTATGAGCTAGAATTACCTTCAGAACTAGCAGCTGTAAACCTAGTTTTCCATGTGTTACTTTTGAAGAAGTGCATCGGAGATCCAACCTCAGTTGTGCCATTGGACATTGTAGGAATAAAAGATAGTCTCTCATATGAGGAAGTACCAGTCCAAATCCTTGACCATCAGGTTCGTAAGCTGAGGAACAAGGAAATAACTTCAGTTAAAGTCTTATGGAGAAATCAGCAGGTTGAAGGAGCTACGTGGGAGGCCGAAGCAGATATAATGGACAAATACCCGCATTTGTTATCTATCGGCTCTATCATAGCTTGAGATATTAGTTTTGACCCTAGCACTCAATTTAACTTTCATGATTCAGTTCAGTGTTCAAGTCTCTTTTATGTTTTTGACTATATGTATGAAAGGTAAATTCAGTTCAGGCATGTATTTTGAAACGGAGGTAGTCATTTTGACAGTTTTGGAGTTAAATGAACAGAATTTGAAAGTTATGATTGTATTTTCTGCCTTCTTGAGTGTTTTCTAACATTCGAGGATGAATTTTTCCAAGCGGGAGATCTTGTAGTGCCCTTGAATCTCAAAATCTAGACCCGGGACTTAAATCAAAGAATCTAAAAAATCTGCAAAAATGATATAGGACAACTCACCTAACGACTCGTTTAGGTCAGCCGTGAGAAAGAGGTTTGAGAATTTGTAAAAGGGAGACAGTGTTCCCAACGGGCGACCTCACGAGTCATGGTCACCTGCAATGGCTCGTTATGTCCACCGTTACCAGTCCTTCTGAGTTGTTAGGAGTGTACCTAATGAGTGCCCCCATGAGTCGTCATCAGTGGCAACGACTCATTAAGTGACTCATTACGAAGTATGGTATAGGATCTTCAGAAAGGAGGCAATGTGGTCCACGAATGGTGACCATGAGTCGTGGTCAGTGAGCACGACTCATTAGGTCCCTCGTGGTGACCTACAGGAGAAACCTGGGCAGTGTACCCAACGGGTGTGACCATGAGTCGTGGTCAATCACCACAACCCATTAGGTTTACCTGGTAGTTTTTCCCAGCGATTTTCTAAGGGCTATTTAGTAATTTTGTATCCTCCTAGACTCTAAACTACATCGTTTTGGGAATATTTTGAAGGGATTTAGAGGGGTTAAACGGTTTTCTCCTTATTCCCACTCATATTTCCAGAAAGGTTTGCGTAAGTTTTTTCTCAAGAGCTCTCAAGCAGGCTTAGGGTTTTCCTTCATTGCAGCAGTTCATATCTTTTTCTCCGGGAAATTTTTAGTCAGGTATGTGGGAATTCAACAAGGGAATTGTCCTTCCCTTGTGTCCCCCAAAATCCTCCCATAATTTTCATATCAGTTTTAGCCTTGAGTTTTCGAATACAAATGAATTTCATGTTTTTTTTTCGTTAAATTCGCCTGGAATAATACCCATGTTGATTGTTCATATCATCTTCATCAGTTCCTAATTAAATTGTCAATGTTCGTATAAAAGTAAATTGAACCTCTAAATTCTCACATGAAAGTTGCTTGTTAATTCCCCATTTACCGAATGAAGTATGTTTTGGGCTGGAATTCCTTGTAATTCTTATTATATATATATGATGAGCAAATGTTACAACGATAAGAATGATTTTAGCTTTGTCAGATGAGATTTCTTTAGTTCTTGAGATTTTGCCATATTATGGATTTCCCGTATTATTGGAATAAGTTAAGTTCTCTATTAGTTGCTTAGTAGTTCAGTTTAGTTAGAATGTAAAACCTCTTCGAAACTATTCAGAACTTGTCAACTGATCAGTTTGACTTTAGTCTTTTCTCGAGGTGTCAGTGGTGCCTCCCAGTTATCAGAATCAGACTCAGAATCCAGTTTATTGGTCCATTAGGCGGTCATGACATTTTAGATATATAGCTCTGACCAGCCCCAGGACCCCAGTTCAGTTTACAGATTGTTCTTAGACGGTTACGACGCTTTTAGATAAGCATCTCTGACCAGTCTAGAACCCAATTTCAGAATCTGATCCGATAAGACTCTAGTGTACTTTCAGTTATATGTCCCTGACTAGTCTTGGACCCCAATTTCGAGCTATTAGCCTAGTAGTTTAGTTTAGATTTTCTTGTGGGAGTAGGACTTAGCACCGAGCCAGCCAGGGTTCCAGCGCACCCAAGTTCCCAGAACTATGTTGCCAGCGTAGGTTATAGTATTACTTGGCCTGATTGGCTACAGACTTTTGTGATCAACCAGTTCATGCCTTTATACCTTAGAAAGGTATATTGGGTCCTACCGATGGGGTGTATACATCGGACTCCACGTCTAGCTCACGTGGGTATATGTCGGTTAGAGACTCTCCCACTAGTCAATTCAGTTCTAGTTCTATTAGTTTAACTCAGTTCAGTATAGTATTTCAGACTCAAAACTCTCAAACTTAGGGCATGTCTTTGACCATTAGATAGGGTCATCTTGACCATTTCAGTTTACATCAGTAGTTTAGTTCAGTTTAGTTGTTGGTCATTGCGTGTCATTTCAGTGCATACTTTATATTCAGTTATGTTTTCTCCCACTTACTTAGTACATTCAAAGTACTGACGCATACTTTTATGTTGTATGTATCATGATACAGTCGCAGGTTTTCAGACTCAGCATCGTTAACCGTTGCGATCCAGATCCTCCTACGCCGCAGTTGAAGTGTGAGTCCTCATCATTTGAGGGACTTATTTCATTTTCTTTCCATTGATTTATTATTTTTAGTTAGATTTAGAGTTAGTTGGGGGCCTGTCCCAGCAACTCATCAGTTTGAAGGCTTTCATACATAGAATTAACTTCAGACTTCAAATGATATAAAATTTATGTTTTATATTAGTTTTATTTTCTTAAATACTCTTGTATTTTTATTTCAAAGCTTCCTCTATGCATGTTTTTCTTAGAATATCAGTGTATGATAGACTAGAGGTTGACTTAGGGTCACTTGTGACTTCAAGTACCGTGTTACGCCAGGGTGTAGACTTGGGCCGTGACAGAAACAATCAAAACCAGCACCTTATGCAACTGAATCACTTCCTTTCCATACAACTTAGCCAATTTCTCGGTATTGTAAGTCACTTGAATCGGTAAGAAGTGGTCAGACTTAGCCAGTCTGTCAACAATAACCCTAATGGAGTCAAACTTCCCCAACGTCATTGAAAAACCAACCACAAAGTCCATCGCTATTCGCTCCCACTTTCACTCTGGGATGGACATCATCTGAAGTACTCCTTAGGCTTTTGATGCTCATACTTCACCTGTTGACATTTTAGGCACTGGGCGACATGATTGACAATGTCCTTCTTTATTCTTCCCTACCAATAATGCGGTTTCAGGTCATGATACATTTTAGTAGCCCCAGGTAGATAGAGTACCTTGAGTTGTGAGCTTCTGACAGGATGGTTTTGATCAGTTCATCAATCTGTGGAACACATACTCGTCTCCTTATTCTCAAGACCCTTTCATCATCTAATGTCGCTTCCTTAGCTTCCACTTGTAAGACCTTGTCTGAATCTTAGTCAGTTTTGCCTCTTCAAACTGCCTAGCTTATACTTCTTCTAATAATGACGATTTAGCCTCCACGCTGGCTAGTATCCCACCTATTTCTATCAATAAAAGTCTCATCGGACTGTTCGCCAGTGTCTGGACTTCTCTGGCAATCGGCTGCCGAGTAGCTTCCAAACAAGCTAGACTATCCATACTCATTGCTTTTCGGCTCAAGGCAGATGCCACCACATTGGCCTTCCCTGGGTGATGTAGGATTGTGATATCATAGTCCTTAAGTAGTTCCATCTATCTTCACTGCCTCAGATTAAGGTATTTCTGGGAGAACACATACTGTAGGCTGTGATGGTCTATGAACACCTCACAACAGGCCCCGTACAAGTAATGCCTCCAAATTTCCAGGGTGAACACCACCGCTCCAACTCCAGGTCATGTGTGGGGTGATTCTTCTCGTTCACCTGCAACTGTCTCGAAGAATAAGCAATGACCTATCCTTCCTGCATTAACACAGTACTCAACCCAGACCATGAGGCATCACAATAAACCACAAAATCATTACCTTCCATCGGTAGTACCAGGATAGGTGCCGTGGTTTGCAGGTTTTTGAGATTCTGAGAACTCTCTTCACACTCCTCGAACCATTAGAAAGGCACATCCTTTTGAGTTAGCCTTGTCAACACTGAGGAAATAGATGCAAATCCCTTCATAAACTGGTAGTAATAGTTGGCCAGCCCCACAAAAATCAAAATTTCTCTTACAATAGTTGGCCTAGACCAGTTTCGGGCTGCCTATACATTCTGTGGATCCACCTTAATCCCCTCCCTGGATACTAAATGTCCCAAAAAAGATATTGATTCCAGCCAAAATTCACATTTGGTGATACTTGGTGTACAACTGTTTCTCCTTCAGCAACCCCAACACAAGCCTCAGATGATTCTCATGTTCCTGCTTAGTCTTAGAGTATACCAAGATATCATCAATGAATACGATTACAAATGAAATATAGATAGGGTTTGAAAATACCATTCATCAAGCTCATGAACGTTGCTGGAGCATTAGTGAATCTGAAGGACATGACTAGAAACTCATAATGTCCATACCCTATCCGAAAAGCTATCTTGGGAATATCCTCAGCATGAATCTTAGCTGATGATAGCCCGATCTCAGGTCAATCTTTGAGAACACCGCTGCCCCTATAACTGATCAAACAGGTTATCAATTCGAGAAGAGGGTATTTATTCCGGATGGTTAACTTATTCAGTTGACGGTAATTAATGCACATTCACATACTACTATCCTTTTTAACAAACAAGATCAGGGCACCCCATGGAGAGACACTCGGCCTGATAAACCCTTTACTAAGAAATCATGCAACTGCTCCTTAAGTTCCCTCAACTTAGCTGGTGCCATTCTATATGGCGGTATAGAAATAGGTCAGGTTCTCTGGCTCTAGATCTATGTAGAAGTCAATATCGCGGTTCAGCGTCATGCCAGGCACATCCGAGGGAAATACCTCTAAGAATTCATAAACTACTGGGACTGACTCTATGGAAGGACCCTTTGAACTGGTATCCCGAATATGAGCTAAATATGTTGAACACCCTCACCTTATTAATTTTCGGGTACGAATATAAAAGATAAGTTTCTTTAAGAGTAGGGCTACAATTTCCTTTCCACTCCAACCTGGACGACCCTGGCCCCGCTATGGTGACGGTCTTAGCATAGCAATACAGAATGGCATGGTACAGATACAACCAGCTCATTCCCAAAATCACATCAAAATCTACCATGTCTAAGATCACTAAATCTACCCAAGTATCACAACCCATGAAGTGAACAATACAAGCACGAGAGACCCTATCCACCACCACAGAATCCCTAACAGGAGTAGACACATGGATAGGAATATCAAGTATATCACAAGCAAGATCCAACCACACAACATAACACATAGGAAAAAGTAGAACTAGGATCAAAAAAAGTCATAGTCATTTTGCTGCATACAAAAATCATACCAGTGATAACGGCATCTGAAGCCTCTGCTTTGGACCAACCCGGAAATACATAGAAGTGAGCCTAATTACCTGCCTAAGTCTCGCACCTATTGGGCTGTGCAACCCCTCTATCGAACTTATTGCCACCCCTTCCTACCTAGGCACCTCCTCTACCCGACTGGGTTCCACCTCTAACCGCTGGCTGATTGCCCCTCCCTAGCTGCGGCGATCTCTGCTGAACGCACTCCCTCCTTTTTCTGCAGGGGCTGAAGCTCGAGAAGCTGAGTGCGGAACAATCTGCCTACTCTGACCAAACCTGGGACACCATCTGTGGATGTGGCCATACTCTCTGCACTCATGGCACGCCTTCTCAATCACTAGTCTCTTAGTCGGAATAAAGGAAATAGGGTGAGTCCCAAAATCTGAGCGAACTATCTGAGTACCATCGACTATACCTGATGGTCGCGGAGTGGTGACAGACGCCCGACTGACACCTGCATAGCTGACGGAATAGGGCATCCCGAGTAGCATTGGCGAATCAGAGTCCTAGTAAAGGAACCGTTGTAAGTACCCACCTTCTGAGCCTTCTTCTCAATACTCTTTACACAACCATCCTGTTTCACCCCCTTCACATTTTAAACAAACTCTACTACCTCTTGATAGGTCTTACCTACAGACACCATCTGAAGGGATGACAACTAGAGACCCACATTCAGGCCCTTAATGAATCGCCTGAACCTCTCCTCCTCCGTGGACAATAAGGACAGAGCATACCTGGATAGTGAATGAAATCAGGCTCATATGTTGCAACTGAAGAGGTCCTCTGCTTAGTGGTTGTGACTCCATCGATTTGCACTCCACAAAATCCCTCCACCAGAGCTTAGCGTCACCTATCAGCTAAAAAGTGACAAACTCTATCTTGTACTTCTCCACTACCCCCAATTTTATAGAGCCTCTCATGACAATCAATGACAAACCCGTAGGCGTCCTTCGCCTCAATACCATAGAAGGTGGAAGGTTTCATCTTTGTGAACCTCCAAAATAAGTCATGCTCCTCTCCAGTCATTACCGGTCCAGCTACCGACCTCAGAAATATCACAGCCTCTGAAATATCATAAATACAGAGAGACACAGCAACTGCACATTGTATCCCGATTGCTTCCCCGTGGGAGTCACTGGCACTGCTCCATTACCCACGATGCAACTCAGAAGGTTAAGGACATGAGCCAAAACCTCGGAGGATGTTGAAGCAACTGCAGCCTCTCCCTGAGTCGGAACCTCCACCTCTACAGCCACCCTATCTTGCACCGCCAGAGGTACTAGAGATGCTAAACCTCTCTTGGATCGGAGCAGGAGTGCGGACCCCTCCTCTGGCAGCAGCAGGCCTCTACCTGCTGCCTCTGCCCTTTCCTCTGCCGCGAACTGCGGCTGCTGCTGCTGGCTCGGGTGCTTCCTCTCTATTTTTGTCTGTACGTGTTCTCATCATCTGTGAGAGAAAGAAGGAAGAATTGTCAAATACCAATTGGAATCAACTAATAGCACGAAAAGAAGAGAAAGAAGGGAGTTTTCCTAAAGTCCTATAGCCCCTCAAATAAAATAACGGACATCTCCCCACCGATCGGCGAGACTCTACTAGACTTGTCTCAGTGTCTGAACTAGAGACATCGGATGCGAGAGAGTCGACAGCACGTCTTGAGCTGCTCACCTTACTATAAATCCACTGATACTTTAGAGATGAGGGCGAGATGAGCTTCTGGGATTGAGTTTTGTACTCATAAAATAAGTGCAGGAGTAGCGTCAGTACAAAACACAGTACTGACAGACATCATCATCATATATATATATATATATATATATATATGAAACAACAATATGCAATTACCTCAAGACACAATTTCAGTAATTAATACTCATTCAGAAATTCAATCTGTGTAGGGTGCTAGGTGGCCTACTCACTGGATTGGGCCTCGCTGCAGCGGTCACTAGACGGCTGTCATGGTCTCGCAGCAGCGAAATATACTCCGCTGCAGCGGTACTGTCTTAGCAGTAGCTCGACTTAGCTGCACACCTACCATTCTTTTAACTCTTTTCAACATTCTATTCATTATGTTCATCCAAGCTATTCATAGTCGTCAATAAATAATCGATACATCATAACCACGAGGAATATATAATGAACCATTCACGAAAGGTTTCACAACTCATCATGAGTCCTCATTTAACTTCACATAAACCATCAACTTATTATAAACACATCAACAATGCAAATGCACAAATACATGACCATAAGTTCAGTTCATTCAGGTCCTCACATTCCCAGATCAATCTTACTTCTTACACTCAGTTAAATAATATAACGATTGGTGATATATTGAGCACACGCTTCCGTCACATCACCAGGAACACTCTAACACTGAACATCGATATATACACATGCCAGAAGGTCTTATTTCTGTTCTTCATGTCATGACCTAGAGGGGACTCTAAAAATTCATGTATTGTACCAGCGTGGTACCCGCTCCCCCTCATCTGCTCGTCTGGATGCTCCTCTCAGACACGAGCCACTCAACCATCATTACTCGCCTGGATGCTCCCCCCGGGCACAAGTCACTCATCTCAGGACATTCACATTATCCACTCCCATTCACATATCTCAGTGTTTTACCACTCATTCAGTTATTTGACCCTTGGGAGGCCTCATCTTACCTCCCTCAACTTAAATATTCACATAATTCAATGATCATGTTCAGACAATGCAAACAAACAAGAACAATCTCTTAGCATCCGTTGTCCACATCACATATATAATGATTCCATAGCAAAAACCCTTCAATATTAGAATTCAACAGAAAATTATGACAACAAGCAATGTTCGAAGACCAAGTCCACACATAGTCATTCCAGAAAATACAACTTATTATTCAAGTTTAACTCCTAAACTATAACCTACCTCGATTGAAGATGGGAAACCTCAAGTTACTCCATTGGAGCCTTGCCTTTCCTCAGCGTTTCCGGACGTTCAAAATCTAGCACAAATGATTAACCGAAAACCAATAGACTATTTCGGGGAACAAGGGTTTTGAAAATTCAACCCCGACCCCATTCTACCCGTCTTATGGAGTTTTAATCATTACCCCTGAGTACGTCATCCCACTCTAATCCTATCATGATCATTCACCCTCGGTTCATGGGGTTTGTACTCCCCAAACCCTTTTTCAAGCAGTTTTAACACTAAATTCCCCACTTTTACTAAACTCTAGGTCTCCAATTTTAGGAATGATGAACTAGCACCATCTCATTTACCCTTGGGAGTAATAATTACATCTTATAGACCTAGGAGTCAACAACCTTTATCACCTAATCAATTTTTCCTACTCTCATAGTTCTAGGGTTTTGCAACCTAGAATTTCCACCACCACCATTGCAGGTCCCCCTGCCGATTCTACGATGTTAGGGCATCAAAGTAAAGAGAATAGACTAAGATTCTTACCTTCGAGAAGGGAAAATTGCTTTGCACTTGGGGAATTCGCTCGGAGTTCTCACAATTCGTGTTTGAAATAATGGGGTAAACTCCCTGAAATCCTACTTAAAACACACTTACTGGTTCCCATCGTCCGCTGCTGCAGTCATATTTCTCTGCAACGGACCAGCTATAGCGCCCAAGACACCGTCACAGCAGATCCAGCGGTATATTTTTCGATCTGTTACAACAGGCCTCCAACCGTGGTAACGGTCTCGCTGCAGTGATCCCCCGTAACTAGTAGCTCTCATTCTTGCACACAAACCATTCCCCAGCTCAAAATTTTCTTAACACTCACTCCACACTTTCCCACCAACACTTAGGCTAGAGAGGAGTGTTCCGTCTTATTTTTCTCCCCGTAACGACGGGTCGTTACAAATAACCTTAGGTGAGTGACCATGTGAAATATTATCTCACCTAACATATGCAAAGTGGTTCCCAAACCACCAGTCTGCAGAGCGAGCTTTATCCAATTATATCATTTAAGTTATATTTATACGTTAATACATCAATTTTGTAGATGTTTAATAAAATTTCCAAATAAAGCGATATTGCATGGCATCGTTTCGACTAACATGCATTTACTTTTAATAATACTTCTGTTATCTTCGAATCCTATATCCAACTCTACATTAACATTTATCTGCTTTGCAATAAATAGGCATGACAGGATGTATTTGCTTTCAGTAGTAATGCAGAATTACATTGCAGGGATCACATGGTCAACCCACAAAATCTTTAAGTTCAATCTGCGAAGAAATCCTTCGATTTAACAGTTCTGGAGTTTAAAAGACTTCCATCGAACTCAAAAAATATAAAGAACAGTAATTCGATTTCCCTTTGTTGGGGCTGGATGTTTCTCTAAAGATTATCAATAGCAACATCACTTAGTTAATGCTAAAATTGAAGTAATTGCACGGTTTGCCTTTGAAATAAGTTGGTTTCTAAATTGCCCTTTATATGAGCTAATCTTTAATTTTTACTATAAAAATTGCAGAACATAAATTCTTTAAAAAACACGAAGCATAACTTGTGAGAATATACTTATACCCCGCAAAAAAATTATCTGTACAAATGACCCATAACGCAAGTTTTGCGGAACAGAGAAATTGTGGTAATCAATCAGTTCAGAATTCACAATAAAAAAGTAATGAATTCTCTTTCCGATAAGGCCCAAGCCCATAATAATGAGTGGGCTCAAATAATTCAATCAGGGAGTCGTTGAACCATACCACAGTGCCAACGTAATTTCATACTCAATTGGTCATGTAATTATAATTCAAGTGGAAAAAAAGTAACCCTATTTAGTTCGAAGCCGATTCTTTCAAATTGTTTCTCATCATTGAGAAAAGGTAACAAAATAAAATACGAGTAATTTCTAAACAGTTAGGCCCGCCATTGGCTTTCATAACTCAAATTCGACCCACAGCTGATTGACAGCCACTATTCCAATCTATGGCCACGGCATCAATAAACATATACAAACATGGAACGGCAAGAATCTGCAACCATATATATATATATTACAAATCTATGGTGAAACTACAAACATAAGTGTAAGTGGGTGGACTAAATACATCACTGCACAAGGACATTTAAAGCCTATTAACAACCATACCTCAGAAGAATAGACAACAACTAACATTATTTTTATCCTGCAAATGCAAAGGTCTCAGCCATAGCATCGGATGGGATCATTGCAGCCTTTCTCAGTAGACTGCTTTGAGCCAAACCGACCTCCCTTTGCAAGGTACTGCTGATGATATTCCTCGGCTCTGTAAAATTTCTTGGCAGGCAAAATCTCAGTAACAATCTTCCTGTTCAAAATCTTTTGCTGTCTGTCCCGAGATTCAAGTGCTGCCTTCTCTTGCTCAGGTGTATAGAAGTAAATTCCAGACCTGTACTGAGTGCCCACATCATTTCCCTACAAAAAACAGAAGCATCCGGTTAATGCATTATAAGAAGGATAAAACACTGACCTGTCAAGCAACTAACTCAACCGAAGAATGTAAAGCTCATCATTATAAGCAAAATTTCAAATAATGAAACTTGGGAGTAAACAGAGGGTGCAATAGCTACTGAATAGTAGTGATAAAAAGAGAGATGGTCAAGAAAGGCTTTTTTGTAGTCTTTGGATGCATAAAAATTCATCATCCTTGGATGCAATTACGCCAATGTTCTCTTTTCACAAGAAAAGGACTTCCCTACCCTAATTGGACCTGGCAACTGAGCGCAGAAAGTACATCTATATCTGCCTTTAATAACTGTGAAGATTTTCTATGCCTGGCTATTAGGAGCAGAAGCATGCAAAAATATGGGGTTAAATTGAATAAATATGCAGGGGAATTCAAATACATACGTAGCTAAAACTGCAGGAATACTAGCAGCGGAAAGAAATAGAGGTGAGGGGAACAGTCAATAGAGACTTCCTTTAAGTCAGAATTGAAGTATAGCCTTAAGCAATAAATGAAGTCAAGTAATTTCTTACCTATTTTCACTCTCTTGCTGCGCTCCTCAGTTGCCTGTTTTAGCAATAAGGTAAAAGATACTAGAAGGAATGTTCCAATAATGTTGTTTTCTTTTTGATGAAGTAAGAAAAATTCCCAACAATCCGGAGTCCTATGTGATAAGAAGGTGCCACCAAAACTTAAAAGGCAAGTTTTATAGAGTAGTGGTGGTCAGACCTACTATGTTGTATGAGGCGGAGTGTTGGCCAGTTAAAAACTCTCATGTTCAGAAGACAAAAGTTGCGGAAATGAGGATGCTGCTATAGATGTGTGCGCATAGAAGAGATAGGATTATAAATAAGGATATCTGGGACAAGGTGGGTGTAACTCCGATGGGACAAGATGCGGGAAGCTAGCAGAGATGGTTGGTACATGTGCAGAGGAGATGCCTGGATGCCCTAGTGGGAGGTTGATGAGGAATGATTTCAAGAGAGGTAGAAATAGGCCGAAGAGGCATTGGGGAGATGTGTTTAGACAGGACATGACGTAGCTGCAACTTATCGGGAACATGGCGCTAGATAGGAGGTTGTGGAGGACACGAATCAGGGTAGTAGGTTAGAAGGGAGTGGAAAATCCACCCATACAAGTAAGTCGTAGTATTATTCCTATAGTATCCTGCCAATAGATTTATGATATTATCTTTTGTTTCTTGAACTTTGTGTATTGTAGTATTTTTCCTTCAGATGATATTTGACATGCTTGTTTCATCTGTTAATTCCGTTCCTGAATTATTTTGATTTGTTTATTCTTGAGCTAAGGTTCTATCCTAAACAACATTTCTGCCTCTGAAGTGGATGTAAGGTCTACGTACACTCTGCCCTTCCCAGGCCCTCACTTTGTGGGATTATACTAGGTATGTGGTTGTTGTTGCTAGTGTTGATAGGACCTAAGACGATAAGTAGTAATGGAAGATAAATCCTTATAATCCTATCCTTGCCCAAATTAAATCTCATTTAAAAGAGCCCCGAAATATTCAAAGACAAAATTGTAACTCAAAACTCAATTGCAGATTTAATGTTTTTGAAAATCATTGCTTGTTTGTGAGATAACAAAAGAAGCTTGGGAAAAACTGAAAAAAAGAGTACCAAGAAAATGACCTAGTAAGACAAAAGCAAATGTTGAATTTGAAAAGAAATTTTAAATCTCTTAGGATGCAAGAGGATGAGACTATTATTAAGAATTCTGACAATATTTTTTTGATTGTTAATAGAATCAGGTTACTTAACAGGAATTTCAAATATGACGGAATAATAGACAAAATTTCTTGTGACAATTCCAGAGAGATTCGAGTCTAAAATTTCATCTTTGAGAGAGTCTAAACATCTCTCTATCATCTCTGTTGAAGAACTAATAAGTGTTTTTCAAGCACAAGAGCAAAGAAAAGCTCAGACAAGACAATGCTAGGGTGTTTTTTATGCACAAAGCAGAAAAGAAAAAGTTAATTATCCTCTTTGCAAATACTGCAAAAAAGAAAACACACTTGAAAAACTTTTGTTGGTGGAGCCTTGATGTAATATGTGGAAATTGCAAACAAACAGGCCATATTACAAGAGTGTACAAATTTAAAAACAATCCTCAAGAACAAACAACAGAAACAGAAATCGAGGAAGAGCAAATCTTTGAAATTGCAGCAATTGAAGCAAAGGAGGATTGTTGAAGTTTACTTTCAATTACTACAGTAATTTTCTTTTTAGCATAATAAGTTTCTTAAGTTTAGGGTGAATCTATTTTTTTTAAAATTTAAAACTTTTATTAGATAGATTAGTTTGTTGAGAAATTATAGTTCTTTAAAATTTTAAATATGCAGATTTTCTTACTTGAAGTTGGTTATTTAAACCCCACAATACTTAATAAAATTATTGAGAGATAATTTCAATCAATACTTTTTAACTCTTTTTGCTGCACCATCATTTTAAAAAATCAACAGATAGCCAATGATAATCAATAAAATCTTAAACTTTATCAGAGTTCACAAAGTGCTTTAATTATGAAGTATTAAAGGTCACAGGTCAGTTAAGACAAAGTGAGATTTCTGATTATATTTTATGCCTTGAACATGTCAATTAAGAAGTACTTTTTTCTTTTCAGGAGAAGAAGCTAACATAATTTTATTGAGATGATTCTCACCATGAAGATGCAGAGTTACCAAAACTATTTGCAAGTGAGCAAAATCTTCTTGTATAGCTATGAAAGAAGGTAATAAGTAAATCATACTTGGACAAAAAAGACAAATGATATAGACAAGTATATTCTAGTTGGTGATCTAAACTCATGTTTCTGACAATTCTCTCCATAACAGCCAACTAATATATAGAGGAATCGGATTCCGCAAGTTCCTTATGGTCTTCTGGGTTCTCTTCCCTTTCCAGCTACAAAATACCTTCTCCGAGTTTTTCAGGGAATCCCTGCTTGATTTTAAACAGGTTTAAAAATAGGAACATAACTGCCCAGCAACAGGACAATGGAGAAACAGGTGAATTACATATTCTGCTTCTCCTTCACATGACTAACATAAGTACATATAGGAAAACCTCGTCTGGCTAGATTGTCTCATGTATTATATGCTTCATTTAAAGCTATCTATCAAAATAAGCCACAGTGGAGGTACCTTTAGTTTCTACAATGTATTCCATGGCCATCTATTAGTCTAAAAACTTGAGTTCACTGGTGTATTCACCACTGTTTCCTATAAAGCCAGAATGGAATCCGTTCCCCCATTTATCCATCCATCTCTGCTAGTCTGCAGAACAGTTGCATCAAACTTTCAACCCCAGAGTCCTGAAAGTATCTCACTAACACAGTGTTCCAGTTGTTCTTTCTCTACACTCTGCTATTGGATGCATCTGAATATACGGAGAGTTTATATGACCTGGATATATATATCCTTTTAGAGGGAATGTCCAATAAATGAATCCATCATTTTATTTTTTGCTCATCACCAACTTCGAATCGAGTGTAACTCTTGAATTTTTTGCCACAAATACCAGATATGTTTCCATAAACCTCATCCATGTCTCTGTAGATCCTCTTTTGCTTCAATTTCCATTCGTATTTAGCATTTACAATATTTTTCCATATCGTGAGAGTATCTCCACAACCACTTGATTAACATGCAAAAATGTTGGCAAGCCTGTTGGTCCCACATACTTACAAATTGGCTTACACCGCTACTGTTCCCTCCTAATTGGAACAAGCGAACTACATGCATAACCATCGCAGTAGAAGCAAACAAGCAAGATTCATATTTAAAGATCAATACAAGGCAGAAGCAACCAGAGAATTTTGAAGATATTTACACGAAATTACTTTAATGGGTAAAAAGCAAATTAGGTACATGACCACTCTCATCTATATAAAACTACATCAAATTTAATTAGACAGTTTGCAGCTTGGATTTTCATGGCAACAATTTCTGAAGATGCACCTATGAGGCTGTTACCATTAAATGGAGACCTGACCTTCACTATATTATCACCAAAACAGTGTCTTCCGAATATTAGGTGGCCTTGTTTATGGAACATTTTTTGGAATCTTGCAAAAACTTGTTTTCCAATCTTTTTGAAGATCTTTTTAGAAGGTTGTTTCTTAAGAATTGGTTTAAGGGTGTTTTCAAATAAAAATCCTATATTATGGAAAGAGGTTTGACGGTTATTTCAATGAAAACTTTTTTTTCAACTCACAGAACACTCAAAAAGTCTTTAAAAATTTACAACTAGTCAAACTCAAAAGTCTTTATGCACAGTTTTTATTCTGAAGTACTTGCTCATGAAACCCTTTCGCAATAATTCCATACTTCTTACATGATGCCCTAGAAGGTTATTGACAGGAAAATAGCTATCCATTAGTATCAAAAAAGCTTGAGACGGACGGTAACAGAAAGAAAAACTCACTGACTAAAGCCACAAAAACTAAAGAGTAACTCACTCAATAAAGCAACTTCACTGCTGACCTTCAACTCTACATTTCAATCAAAGTAAGAGACCTAAGCTAAGCACATCATGCTAACATCACTTCATCAAAAAAATAAAAAGTTGATAGTTAATTCATCAAAATTTTCCTAATGACTAAATACACTTACACATATGATTTTTCAGAAATAAACTCGGAAAGAATATATTCAACCAAGAACCATCCGTAATGAAAGAACAAAGAGTATACATGAAAGAACAAAAAGACGGAAATTGAAAACCTACCTGTCGATTGAGGGTGGTAGGGTCATGACGAGCCCAGAAAACATCAAGCAAGGATTCGTAGCTACATTCCTTAGGATCATACTGGATTCTAACAACCTCAGAGTGATTACTAGTACCAGAACACACGTCTTCATATCTGGGATTATGTAGATAACCCTGTGAGTAGCCAACTTCAGTCTTTGTAACCGCCACCACTCTCTGATACGCCAATTCAACGCCCCAGAAACAACCCGCCCCGAATTGCGCAAACTGTTGGCCTGGGTCGGGGTTGTCAGCGTCGGGTCCTTGAGGAATTGCAGAAGAAGATGAGTCCATGGAAGGTTCAGTTCGAGCACCGAAACCAAGTTTGTTGAGCCAACTACTCATCTTTGGGGAATTCATCTTTGGAGAAGAATCGAGTGAAGGGTGTGTGGAAGTTGAAGGAAATTGTGAAATTGGGAAGATTCTGATGAAGGGAAGTTGGGGTATTGGGGAATAAAGGAGAGGAGAGAGGGGTTGGTTATGGACTTAATGGTGGTGGTAAGTGGTAACTTATTTCTCTGTTCCCTGTTTCGTGTTGAGATGGGTTTGGTTGCGTGGGTTTAAGTGTTCCGCGGAAGGAGCATTGGAGTGTGATGTGACAATTATGAGAAATGTTTTTTCTGTTAATTTCCTTTTTCCAGAAAAAAAAATAATAATAAACAGTGACTTCACTGACTTGGAGTTTGTTTGGCATGGACGATTCAGTAAATGTTTTCCGATGTTCCCAAATTTATTTTTTCCAAAAAAATAAATTTAAAAATAAGTAAAATAACTTTTTAATAGAATTAAAAAAACATGTTTCTACTTCTTGATAAAATTAAGAAAATAAGCTTCATAATTTACATTTCAAATTCATGTCACCTTTGACCGCATGGGCGAAATCACGTGGGTGCAAAGTATCAATCCAAATTTCTTTCAACAGGAAAATTATTTAGATTAAAGTTATTATATATATATATATAATATAATATTAATAAAATATTTTAATTTTTTTGTATATTTATTTTTTTATATTTTTAACTTTTTAAATAAAAGTTCTAATTTTGCCACTGTTTGACTATCCTACCCATCCATCTTCCAAGCCCTATTCCCACCCATTTTAGCCCCACCATATTTTTAGATTACATATAAATATCTTTAAAATAATTTTTTTTCTTATTTATAAAAAAAAAAATTCACTTATGTTCAAAGAAGAGACCATTTCTAGAATATTTTCCTTCCTACCAAAAACACCTATGAGATGAGTAGTGCGGGTTTAGATTTTCAATATGACGTAGCTTTATATGATTTATATAATGTTTAAATAAATTTAAAAAGTGCTTTTAAATATATATTTTTAAGATAAAAAAATAAAAATAAATCAAAAGTTATAAATTAAAAATTTTAACTCTATGATTTTTGACTTATAATTTATAAGTCAGGAGAAAAATGCTATCCAATGACTCTCTTAATTAACAGTATATTTTACCTCACAATATTCGTTCTTTTCTTATGTGTTCCCTTTATACAAAATCAAGTTGTCATATATCTCCTTCTGTTACACTATATATATATATATATATATATATATATATATATATATATATATAATAGATTAAAAATAACTTATAGTATAAAAAATTCATTATTTCTTACTGTAACGTATAAAACTATGAACTCTAAAATTTATGTCTCTTCTGACAGCGACTAAAACCACGAGGAAAAGTTAGTATACAAAATTTTGAGTATAAGTTATCTTTTTTTATTCAAGTTGCTTGCAATTTTTTCTTAAGACCAAACTCGACTCCTCTGCGAAGAAACTGTTCATTGGAGAAGAACAGAAATACAGGTTATGGAGTATGCAAGAAGAAACTATTGACAAACAGATGAGTACTCATATCGAATAACTAATTTCACTATAATTTAGATAGATATAAAAAGAAATCACTTAAAATTCTTTTGCCTCTACTAAAATTTAATTCCCAAATCACCATTGATTTGCATCTTAATTCATTAACTATTTGCTTTCCGTTTTCGTCTTACTAAGTAAGTGCTACAACTGGCTAGAAGAATCCAGAAGGGAATAACAATAAAAGATCCAGCTGACGAGTGACTGGAACAAGACACCACTCAGGGGCATCGTGTTAATGGCACGACAGCTACCTTGCACGACACATTGATTGTGAGATTATCACGTCAATGTTACAGCTCCCCCGCGTACGTAAAAGTTTATTATTTTAGAGGGCAATAGATTGCTTGTAACTTGAAATGTGTATTTCCCAATTCATGTCTCCCCCGGAAAAGATAACTTTTTTACCCCTCCCTAGAAGCTCCCATTTTTTTTTTTACTTTTTTGGTGACTCCCACAACCCTCAAGATTGAAGGTGGAGCTTGCTTACCATTCAAGAAACCCCTCGAAAAAATGTTGTTAATCCTGAAAGTTTAACTCAACAACTCACATGATAAAATAAACTTGGTGGATGGGAGTAGTAAATAACCAATAAAATAAATGAGATGTACACAAACTAGTACCGAGACCATCCTTTAAAATAACAATTAAGAAAACACGGTGCCTCCCCTGTACTTGTAAACAAACAACGGACTAGGTAAGAATAATGTGATGGGAAACAGCCACATAATTAAAGGGCAAAGTGAAAATAAAGATACAGGACCTTTCATCACAAAATAAGGTCTAAAGACGATTGCCTCCGACAATCCATCAAACGGCACCATAAAGATTCACTTTTCTAATACGGGATACACACCATTAACACATTAGAAACCTGAACCCGACCAGAGTCTTGGGAAGTTTCAGCTCGCCTGAAGCATGACTTAAATGGGTTTGATCTTGAAATGAAGAGAGATGAGAGAGAACACAAAACACTTGAGGTCCTGCGATGACAAGACAACAGGAAAACAGGTGTCAAGTGATGCAGAAGAACTCCATGAATGAAACACAGTGGTGCGAACCAACATCAATTGCTCAACCAGTACATTGTTAAACCTATGGTCTCTTAAAAGAAATAAATTAAAACTTGCATGGCAGATGAATGATTCAAGCGCATCTTCTTCTAAGTGACCACTTTTTGAGATTGTTCTTAAGTTAACCATTTCGAGCAGAAAAAAACATGTGCTTTATTTCTTCTCTATTTCGGGTGGGGAGAGGGAAAGGAAACAGACTGCAAGTCCTTCTAGAAACCTCTGAAGAAACTTACCTTTTACAAGAAGGGATCACAACCCCCAAGCCCAAATTTCCCAATCCTCCAACTGCCTTGTATTTTTATCATCTGCTTTGAAGGCTTAAAGATTGTAAGTGAATGGTCTGCAACGACCAGGCTTTTAAATTGCATTTAATCAATCCTCTTTGACCATCATTGCCAGACTACAAGAAGTTCTAATACAGCTTGAGCAACAGTATTTCTTTCAAAGCAAGTTACTGTTAGACCTGCTGTTACTATGGTCTATAATTGCAGGAAGAAAGGTGAAAATAAAGCCTAAATATTACTGTTTTATTTAATTATTATTGTGTATGTATTTCTAGTAGCTACCTAGCAGTTTTAGGCAGTTATTTTGTGTTATATTGTATTAGGAAGAAGGGAAGACGGTTTTCTATGTAGGATTTTCTCTGGCAGATTTGGAGGTTTAAGGTTCCTCGAAATACCTTGGTTGTTAGAAGTATTTTCTGTGGCTCTATTTGTAAAACTTATTCTATTTGTTGGTGGCAGTAAAGAACCATTGAAGTGTTATTCCTATATCTATGTAGTGTTCGTAAGTATACAGATTATCATTAGGAAAGTTTCTCAGTTCCTAACAGTTTTGGTATCAGAGCCTTCATGGTTTCAACCGGAACACAATGGACGAAGTACAGGTGGAGATTGGTTCCGTACGTGATTACCCGGGACAGTTACGAGACTGGATGCAAAAAAAAAAAAAAAAAAGATGAACATGCAATTGAAATTCAACATATGAAAGGGAAACTGGTCCAGGAAGATCCAATTAAAGATGATGTGATAGCAGAGAACAACAATCTCAGAGGTGATGGATTCTGTGAAGAAGTTCAGCCATAATTTCATGATGAAACGCACCCTACAGAAGACTGGAATTACCCTTATTCTCTAGTGATAATCCATATGGGTGGCTTAACAGAGCAGAGCGTTATTTTCATTTCATGGCATTCATGACAAGGATAAATTGGAGGCTGTTGCAGTTTGCCTTGAAGGTAGAGCCCTAAATTGGTTCCAATGGTGGAAGACAAGAACATCAATTGTCATATGGGATGTGTTTCGAGTAGAAATACTCCAGCGATTTACTCCATCACAGTGAGGGAACTTATATGAGATTTTGACAGGATTGCAACAAACTGGAAGCGTGGCCAAATACAGAGAGGATTTCGAATTTTACTTTCACCACCCTTGAAAGATGTTGATGATGAGATTTTGGTGGAAATTTTTATAAATCGCCTCATAGAGGAGATCAAGGCAGAATTATGTCTTAGCAACCTGGGAACTCTAACCCAGATTATGGACTAGAGCTAGTGTATTGAGGAGAAGAATTGGGCTCTCAACCAAGCCCACTTGCCAAGACAAATGCGTATGGCGCTTCCTAGGTGTTCAATGTATTTTCCATTGACAGACAGTAGCCAAACAGGAAATGTTAAACGTCTCCATGTGCGTGTAGCCACATCACCCTTTCATTCTACCCATACAACACTTCCAGCTGTACCACGGCATTTTCAAGAGCAAAAGCAAATAGAAATCGTTCAGCCAGGACCTGAAACTTCTGCAAGTCATGGAGGAGCATACAAAAGGCTATATGATGCAGAGTATCAGGATATATTAAGAAAAGGATTTTGTTTTTGCTGTGATGAAAAATATGGCCCTAATCACCGGTGAAGCACAGCATAATTTTCTAGTGGAACATTCTGTAAATCTCTCTAGTTATTGGAATTGAAAATGAGAAAACCAAGACACACAATTTGCAAGCATAATCGGAACTATTCTCGCATTCTGTGATTCAAAGAGCTGCATAATGCATAGGAAGTATCACATACTGCCTTTTACCCCCTTCTTTCTTTATTCTTTGTCAAACATTCTCTTTCATTTTTCTTTTGAAGGTAGGTTTTTATCTCTGTTTAACATATCACAACCCATTCTACTTCCCATTGGCCCCTCAAACTAAACTTACATGTTCACCATTCTGCTAATCACCTACCTCAGACTCCACACATCACTTGGCACTCCTCTGCTTTATTCCTCTTTTATCTACTTTTTATCTCTATTCTTTCGCTCTCTCTCTTCATAAAATGTCAGTTTTTACCAAAGAAGCTTTAAGGGTTTCACTTAGGAGTGAATACATGAATAGTTGACTCTATCTGTGGTTTGCTAAGTTACACACACACAAAGTCTTTGAGGGATGCAACATGGGGTTTTAAGGGGCATATAAGCTTCTCTAGGAGCAGCTATTTGAAGGAGATGGGGGGATAGAAGGGAATGGAGGAGAGGAATGAAAGCTATGTGAAAAATGGTTAGTTTTGTTTTTTTCAGTTTTAAAACTCACCTGGTGGTTCCGGCCCATTTCTTAAACTAGTACTTCGAAAACTAAACAGCTTACCAAGAACCATTAACGATGAAAATGCTGTCAATGGTAAGCCAGAAAGTGGAGTTCCCTTCTCATACTATATATATATATATATTATCTATTAACCTTGTTTCCTATTTTTTGGGGATAAGTATTCTCCTTGTTACTGCTAGTCATTTTGATCTCTTTCTCCCCGAACAATTATACTCCTCTCTTACATCATGACCAAGTGAAAGGGAAGTGGCTGAAAATGGGGTGACAAGAGAACAAGAATAAACGATACAACTAGTCAACCCAATTATGAACATAAGCCAGCAACTTCACAAAGAAACCAAATCCATCTGCAAATGCTAAGAGCATTTACAAACATATTGACCTTGGAAGTTTATAGGAGGGCATAGCTAGTCCCATCTAAAGACGGAAATTGCTGGAATTGATCACAATGGGTAATTTAGCAATTAAGAATTAGACGAAGGAGGAGTTTCTCAGGTAGTAAATAAACTCATCGTTGAGAGGCATTTCTACAGAGTTGAAACAGATTTTGTGGTCTGCTTTCAGTAACTTCCTATATGAATCTAATTTGAACTTTCACAATCAAATCCTATAGCATATATGTCGACCATTTGGAAGGAGAAACAAGTGAAGTTTTTGAACATAGAAGCACCATATTAAGATTAATCGAGTCCGTAAAATGCATCTTTTTCTTTCATTTTGTTTCCCCTTTCTGTGCGTGTAAGAATGTGGTCCATGTGCAGAGAGTATTGGTGAAATATGGTCGCGACACGTGGACAACTCAGAGGATGATGTGTGGAAGCACAAGTCTAAGTCAGCTCCACGTCATCAAAAGTCGCTCCGAAAAGAGGTTACGGAATAACCCAAGAAGTCTGCTCTGGGTCTACAACGAGTTTACCCTAGACCCATCATACCGGAGTAAGATGGTGTTGTCCCAGAGACTAGCGTCTGGTTGGTCGGCAAATGTAAGGATAGGATAGGACTCTGGAATATTCAGGATCTTCTACAGCAGTTACAAATAAGAATGTGTTACGTACAAGACATGCAGATAGTGATCACAATGGGGAAATGAATATTAGGAATATGTTACTGTAGAGTTGTACTATAAATATACCCCTTTTCTCCTGTTGTATCCCATCAGATTTCATTACTGCTTAAGCTCTCAAGTTACAACAAGCTATTGTGTTCTTATTCGACCAGGCTGGTCACGGGCCAAATCAGGAGTTCTCAATAAGAATTCTCTCTTTTGCTTATTTTATCATTTTTATACTTTTTAAAGTTTTTCTTATATCCTTTAAACTAGATTCACATTATCGAGAGGTCAATCATGGTTGAAATAACTCACTTGTCTGTGACCCTATTTTATAAATTCAATTGTTAATCTTTAATCCAGCCTTTAGGTCAAAGAAATAGCCTGTAGAAATAACCCTGTATAATCTTTTAGCCCACTTGGTGCAAATTAACTGAAATAATTTCAGACAGAAGAAGCCTGTCAAAAATATTACCTGAACAAGATAATAGAAGATACGAAGTCCCTCAGGATCTTTGCTGGTCTGCACATCCATCAGTGAACCAATCTTGGATGTGGTAAATGATATGTGTTCATTTCCCATCACAATCTCAAGCTCTTGCCTCCCCACTCTATCCGGTTCAGGCCAATTGTTATCATCTTCCTTCATAATCTACAAGCAGATAAAGACACATTTTTTTACTAACTCCTTTGAACCATATAATCAAAAGACAACACCTACCAAATAACAGAACCTAAAAGGCGAAGAGAAGGGAAGTAAAAGTTTTTATTAAAAAAATGGGAGGGAAAAAGTAAAGACCTCGCTATCGGCAACAATACGGCGGCATTCTTTGAGAACGGCAGGGGTAAGGTAAACCTCTTTACGAATCATTGTATCGTTTTTGTAGTTGGAGTTGTTGGCATAACGGAGCTTGCCGTCGGGACGAAACTCGAATTCTAAGAACTCGTGGCCGAACTTCCCTTTGTGACCTACATAGTACCTCAGGTAGAATTCGCCATTGTCTTCCGATTCCGCCATCTTCCGATTCTTCAGCCCTCGAACCACTTAGTACCCCGAATGCAACCAACGAGAGGAAAGCTTGAAGGGTCGCCCCTCTTAGCCGCTTTGGATCAAAGTAACAATTAGTTAGAATATCCAAAAACAAGCCCACCAACCCTCAATCTTAACAAAATAAAAGCCCATCTCGATCAGGTAAATTTACGAAATAATGGCTTTTCAACCTAAACAATTTAAAAATAATACTCCCTCAGTTCCATTTTAATTATTAAGTATATTAAAAATAGTTATCTCAAAATACTTGATAGTTTCAAAATTCAAGAGATAATTAATCATATTTTTTCAATTCTACCTTTAGTTATAATACCCCGGGAAGGCCTAAGAATAGATCCGGGAGTTAAAATTGAAGTGTAGAAAAACTGGCAAAACATCATAGAACGGACCACAGTACAACTCGTGGTAACAAATCACGAGTCGTTGTATGCTGTCGGTGGTTGGGGAAGGATGGTGTTAGTGGAGACCACGGAAGATGTGACGACTCGTTGTGAGAAACAACGAGTCGTCATTTGCAGTCGTAGGAAGGGGATAGGCTGTTTAGTGACTTTCAACGGGCGTCCCAACGACCCGTTAGAATAGACCACGAGTCGTTGGTTGTGCTCGTGGTTTGGGTTTTAGTTGTTCTAGTGGACTCTACGGGGGGTAACAACGGTCCGTTGTTTTTTATGACGGGTCGTGGTGTGACCTGTTAGGAGATGAGATGCCAAGGTTCAGGGGGTTAACCACGGGCGATGTGATGAGTCGTTGGTTGAAGGTACGGGTCGTCCTAACTGTCCGTTGTTTGGGTTCTGAAAATGGGCTACCAGCAGTGGCTTCAACGAGGGATGTGACGGGTCGTCATTAGTTCCAACGACCCGTTAGTCCCACCCGTGGGATCGATCTGGACAGTTTTCAGGGCAGGTTCATTAAGGGTATTTTTGACTTTTTCACGATATAAGGCCCTAAACTACGTCGTTTGGCTAGGGAAAAAGCTGGGTTTAAGAGGATGACCATTCTAAACTCCCATTCATGCATGCAAGACTTTGAGAGGGGATTCAAGGGGAGATTTCAAGCTTTTCACCTCAATTTCTTCAATTTCATTCTTGGGTTTTAAGGAGGGTTAGGAGTTGATAATTTCAGGTATGTAAGGTCTTCAATGGGTGGATTCTTCTACACCCATGCTCCTTCTATATTAATATCCAAAGTTATTTGAAAACTCATGGGGTTTTGTATTGGATTTGTATAAAATTAACTGATTTAAGTATGGGTCTTGTGATTTTGAAATTTTATCTTAATCTACTGATTTTGATCATCTTTTGAGATTTATATTGACTATTATATTGTCGATTTTAAATTCCTAAACAAGTAAGCTTGATTATGCATGCCCCATGATGAATCGATTTATAATCCATTGATCCATTGGTGTTTTTGATAAGCCCAACATGAATTATGAATTTGCTTATGAATTTATTATGTTATCTATTATGAACTTATGAATTTCAAGCTATATGCATGATTTACAAGTATGCATGAATTTTATCAATCATGAATTATGTTTTTGGTCGACCCACGGGCCTCAAGTCATGGCTAGCTCTTATATGTTCAAGAATGTTTACGATTATCATGATTTAACTAGCCGATGAATTCACGTATGTATTATTATGAGCACTATATACGTTCTGGGAGTAGTATCAAACACCGAGTAGGTTCAGGGTCCATGTTAGGCCCCGGATCTCATGAACTACGTGCCACCGTAGGTATGTTGAGACCCTTTCATGTTGTCCCTGGCCCAAGTGGCCCTTTTCATGTGTGATCACGCCCTTCATAGTTCCTACCCTTGGTAAGGTACGAACACCCTCCCGACTAGGGTTACAAGTCGGGCTTCATGTGTGCTCATATGGAGTATGTCGGTTAAGAGAACCTCCCACTGTTCCTCATGATTTACGCGTGTTTATGATTATGAATGTTGGCTCAAGTTATGTTAAGTAATGCTCTCTTATTATGATTATGAGTATGTTTAGGTTACGGATATTTCAAAAACCTTGAGTCTTATGTCATATTATGATAATTAGGTTATGGGCATGTCGTCCTATTCTTATGATTATTTATGAGTTTTATACATGTTTTAAATGTCCGTTTTATTACCTTGCATACTCACAGTACATTCCACGTACTAACCGCATACTTTTCATGCTGTATCATTTCATGATACAGGTCCCAGTTCTCAGGCTCATCCTCATCCGTAAATAGTTCAGCCTTGCTCTTTGCGTACTTGGTGAGTCCTCATATTCCGAGGGCTACATGTGCACACTCTATGTTATTCTTTCAATTTTTGGATATTGGATTAGTTGGGGAGTTGTCCCATAAATTCATCTTTTATGTTTAGAGGCTTACCAGACTATAAGTTGTATTTTGTCGTATTGTATAAGTATTGTACTATTTTCCCTCATGTTTTTTTATGATTACGTTTTCTATGCTAAGAATTCCGCTCTTATGATTGAAATAGATGTATGCTCATGCCATGGGTTGACATGGGGTCTCTCGGGGCTCCTTGTTCTGTGTCTACGACTCGGGTGTACGTTTGGATCGTGACAAACTAGGTATTAGAGCCATAGGTTTTGAAGTGTCCTAGGGTGTCTGAAATTCGCGTTAAGTAGAGTCTTTTTCATGGGTTTGAAGCGCGCCACACTTATGACGAAGAGGCTACTAGACGTTTAGGAATGTTCCCTTCTTTCATGATCTATGTCGTGCGATGAGAGTCCTTTACTTTCTAATTCATGTTATTCGCGTTTGTAGAATCATGCTTCCACGCCGAGTAAATGCCAGGAGGAAAGGTAATGGTAATGATCATGAGGGTGCCCATGATAGAGGGCATCAGCCAGCTCCGCCCGTTCATGAGGAGCACGTACCAGAGCTAGCCGCCCACGCTGAGTTTAGGGCGGCGATCCAGATGTTGGCACAGGCCATGACAGCTCAGGTCCATAATCAGACTGTGGCCCATTATCCGCAAGATGGAAATGCGGCAGCTGCTAGGGTAAGGGACTTTCTGAAGATGAGCCCTCCGAAGTTCACAGGGTCGAAGGTGGACGAGGACCCACATGACTTTATTGAGGAAATTCTAAAGATCACCCAGGTTATGGGGGTGAATAATGGGGAATGTCTCAACTTGACCTCCTATCAGCTCAAGGGGGTAGCACATATATGGTTCAAGAAATGGAGAGGTACTAGGGCAGCGGGTGTGTCACGCCCCGCCTTGGGGGGTATGACTGGCACCTGGTGCCCTAGTAGGACCTAGACTGCTATCTGGTGAGCCTAAGCACATCTGGTGCCTGACTGGCTCTAACTCACATTTCTGGAAACAAAGGGCTATATAACGGCTGTAAACACAGCCCCCGGCCCATTGGCCTATAGCCACCTGTACCTGTAATGACAGCTAACCAGAAACATACTTACTATAGGGAAACCTATGCGGACCGACAAGGCCACCATGCTGTCTAGTTATCTGCAACTCAACAATGAAATACTAGAAGGCTACGTGACCGGCAAGGTCACCACTACTGTCAAGCTATGGCCCCACACGACCAACATAAAAGAAGTAAAAGTACTAACAGCTATACAACTGCACGGCCTCACACGACCGGCTCAACTGACCACAGGAAAATATATACAAACTGCAAGCCTCTAGGAATAACAATAGAAATGATCGGGACAGGGCCCCGACCTACCCGTACTGTATAACAAAAGAAAACGAAATACACCTCTGGAATTCAGTCTCCGGATGACAGGAGCTGAATACTCGATTGCTGACAGGAATCACGAGGGATCGCCTCCTCGTCTATGGGTACCTGCAGGCAAGTAATGCAGCGCCCCACCGGGCGTCAGTACCGCTGGTACTGAGTATGTAAAGCAATAACTGAAAGAAATATCTGAAAACAACAATGCAACTGATGAGACTGAAATAAGAGGGAATAGATTAACTGTTTGATAATGTAGATTATGCCTATTCTTAACTATACTGGAAGGAGTAGGATTCATACCTGGAGACGTATCGTTCTACTGCCGATCTACTCGTATCTAATGTAACATGGCATAACATAACATAACATAACATAACATAACATAACATAACATAACATGGCTCACACAAACCCTACCCGGCCCCCATAAGCCGGGAGGTACAACCAGCACAGAATCTATACCCCTACCCCGGTCATCCCATCTCCTATAATAGCTATAAGCATCCTGCTGGTCCCCTGGGTATGCACTTGGGCTCGCTGAGCCCCTGACTATAACTGCATCTGAGTCCGGAGGACTCCTGAATCAACACCCGGGCGTATCCGCTCGACAGGGGTGTGTAAGGGCCGACCAAGGCACAATATGTGGAAAACTGGCATCCCATCTTCGTCCCCTGTGGGACGGCATGCCACTCCGTAGAGCGACGTATCCTCTTCCTCTGGCGGACGAGTCGATACAGCTATCAACCCTGGGGCGGTCATGGATGCTAGGTAATCCAACCCCAAAACAATACAATGGTCTCAACTAGTAATACTATCTGCATATCCCACATACTGAAGCTAATAGTAGTAAAGTATCTGTACATACTGTGTACTGAACTAGTAATGGTAATGTATACATACTTAATACATGCTGAGACTGATAATAGTATATATGTATAAATATAATCTTCTGTCATACTGTGCTGTATACTGAGTTTCTGTAATAACATGATTTACTATTTCTAACATGCTTCCTAAACTTCATTTTTGACCTATCATTCTATTTCTGAGATGCCTTACAGATATTACATTGTTTTACTGGGTTTCAATTGAATACGATAATATCCTAACATTCTGTATTACATCACATACTGAGCATGCTGTGCAGTTTCTAACACTTATATTAGAATCTATATCGTGCTAGCAAGTCTCGCGCTAATCATAACATGATGCTTCTAATATCGTACCAACATTCGTAATAAACATAACACATGACTTCTGAATATTCTACTGGCCTTTAAATTACTTTACTATACCGAGCTTGCTAACTTGCTGAGAAAACTAGCTTTACATACCTTATCCTCGAGCTATCCGTCTGTCGGACGGGGCTCGGCCAATACTTCAACTATTTCTCCCAACTGCATTCATAAATATGTCAATTAATACCAAATATAGCTTTATTTTAATGAACAACATCACTTCGATGTAATTTATAGCCTAAACTTAGGCTTATCGAAAGAAGGTCGAAAACTCGCTATTTTTCAGAGGTCCAGAAGGGAGAAATATTCACTTCACGGCTAGGAACACATAGACACTAGTTTGGAGCAATTCTACTCACCTTAGCTCAGTGGCTCGACGATTCGTCGGCCGTATTTCACGAAACTAAATCCGTAGGAATGCTCTCTGCTGCTAAATACCTCAGTATCTGAGGTTAATTTGAGTTTGGACAACGTTTAGCAGCGTAATCGGATGAAAATTATATTACCCTCTTCGTTCCTTTTCTTCCTCTGGTTTTTCCCCTCTGTTTCACTGGAAATTTATAAGTTTAAAATGTTTTAAAACCGAAGTGGGGCTTTATATACTTGGGCCTGGACAAGGCCAACGTGTCACGGAGCCAACGCGGAGGCTCCACCTCCGTGACACATTGCCATTGCGGAGGGGCTCTGCCTCGGCTCCTTCCGCGATGGTTCGACAGGTTTCTCTTCTGATCTTTTTCCCGGGCCTTTCTTTAGCACGTATGGCCTTCAAATACGCTTAACCAACGTGCGAATAGGTCATCTAGGTGCTGGAAATCCTACGGGGTATAACATTCTCCCCCCCTTAAGAACATTCGTCCTCGAATGTAAACTTTTATTTAGAGGACTTCTCAACCTACTATCTAGAAAAATTTCGACAGAGTTTCCCCTGTAATATGGACTATAGCAAAAACCTGAAATGCAGAAAAGTCCAACACAGGTACTGCACGCAATATTTTAAGATTCACTGGATAGCTAAGTATCAATCTTTCTCATTTATACATATACAACCATAAGGTACTACATAAGTAATAATACGGACGTACCTGTCACCTGACTAGGCCTGAAATAGGTGAGGATATCTAGCTTTCATATCTTCTTCAGCTTCCCACGTCATCTCCTCACGGTTCCTGTTACGCCACAACACTTTGACAGACGCAATATCTTTAGTCCTCAACCTGTGAATCTGTCTGTCTAAGATAGCTACTGGAACCTCTTCATATGCTAACTCTTCTGTGACCTGGACATCCTGAACTGGAACAACCGTGGAAGGGTCTCCTACGAACTTCCTCAACATGGATACATGGAATACTGGGTGAACAGATGCTAACTCTGGAGGCAAGTTCAATTCGTATGCAACTAGGCCTATTCTGCGCCGAATCTGATATGGCCCAATGAATCTCGGGCTAAGCTTGCCTTTCTTGCCAAATCTCATCACCCCTTTCATCGGAGACACTTTCAGGTACACCCAGTCATTTACCGCAAATTCTAGATTTCTGCGCCGTATATCTGCATAAGACTTCTGGCGGCTCTGAGCAGTCAACAGGCGTTCTCTGATAAGCTTTATCTTCTCCTCTGACTATTGAATGATGTCTGGCCCAATCAATGCTGATTCCCCCACTTCAAACCAGCCTATCGGCGATCTACATTTTCGCCCATATAATGCTTCAAATGGCGCCATCTGGATAGCTAAATGATAACTGTTATTATAAGCAAATTCAATCAACGAAAGATGCTCATCCCAGCTACCCCCAAAATCTAGTACACACGCTCGTAGCATATCTTCGAGCGTTTGGATAGTCCGCTCAGCCTGCCCATCTGTTTGAGGGTGGAATGCTGTGCTCAAATTGATCTGCGTTCCCAAACCCCTCTGGAACGACTGCCAGAATCTAGCTGTAAACTGTGCTCCCCTATATGAAATGATGGATACCGGCACTCCATGTAATCTAACTATTTCTCTGATATATAATTCGGTATAATCCCCAGCCGAGAAGGTAGCCTTCACTGGCAGGAAATGAGCTGATTTTGTCAGCCTGTCAACTATTACCCAAATGGAATCATTTCTGCGTCTGGTACGGGGTAACCCTGTTACAAAATCCATATTTATCGCTTCCCATTTCCACATAGGCACCGTTATATCTTGCGTCAAACCGCCCGGTTTCTGGTGCTCCGCTTTCACTTGCTGACAGTTAAGACATCTAGATACAAATTCAGCTATTCCAGCTTTCATACCTGGCCACCAGTAGATGTCTCTGATGTCGTGGTACATTTTCGTTGCTCCTGGATGGAGGGAATAGCGGGCGTAATGTACTTCATGCATAATCTGCTGGCGAAGCCCTGAAACATTCGAAACACAAAGGCGGCCCTTACAGCGTAGCACATCATCCTCAGTCATTTGGAAATCTGACTCCTTACCTTTCTAAACTCTATCTCTGAGCTGGACTAAGTCAGGGTCCTCATACTGTCGTCCTTTTACCTCTGTAACTAATGATGACACAGCAGAATTCTGAATTACTGCTCTATTATTTTCTGTTTCCATTACTCGAACGGCTAAACCAGCTAGCTGATGAATTTCCTTGGCTAACTCCCGCTTCTCAGGTCGCAAATACGCCAAACTCCCCATTGACTTACGGCTCAGGGCATCTGCCACTACATTAGCTTTTCCCGGGTGATAGAGAATATTTACATCATAATCTTTCAACAATTCTAGCCAGCGACGCTGCCGCAGATTTAACTCCCTCTGTGTGAAAATATACTGCAGGCTTTTATGATCTGTAAAGATGTCTACGTGGACGCCATACAGATAATGCCTCCAAATTTTTAGGGCGTGGATCACTGCAGCCAATTCCAGGTCATGGGTCGGATAGTTCTTTTCGTGTTTCCTCAGCTGTCTGGAAGTATAAGCAATTACCCTGCCATGCTGCATTAATACACAACCCAGTCCCAATCCTAAAGCGTCGCAATACACCGCGTACCCATCTGTTCCCTCTGGCAGTGCTAATACTGTGGTGGAGGTCAGTCTGTCTTTCAATTCTTGGAAACTCTACTCACATGCCTCCGTCCACTGAAATTTCACTACTTTCTGTGTTAGCTTTGTCAGAGGCGCTGCTATAGCGGAGAATCCTTCAACAAATCTCCGATAATATCCTGCTAAACCCAGGAAACTGCGAACCTCGGTCGGAGTGGTGGGTCTAGGCCATGTCTTGACTGCCTCTATTTTCTATGTGTCGACCTGTATACCAGCATCCGACACAATATGCCCCAAAAAGGCAACTGAGTTCAGCCAGAACTCACACTTAGAAAACTTGGCGTATAGCTGACGGTCTCTAAGGATTTGGAGCACTATTCGTAAATGGTTCTGGTGATCTGTCTCTGAACGAGAATATACTAGGATATCATCGATAAATACTATCACGAACAGATCCAAATACGGTCTGAATATGCTGTTCATCAGATCCATAAACACTGCGGGAGCGTTCGTCAGCCCAAAAGACATGACCAGAAATTCAAAGTGACCGTACCTGGTCCTGAAAGCAGTCTTTGGAATATCTTTTTCACGAACTCGGACCTGGTGATATCCGGACCTCAGATCTATCTTAGAAAAACATCTGGCCCCCTGCAACTGGTCAAATAAGTCATCAATTCTGGGAAGCGGGTACTTGTTCTTTACTGTAACTTTGTTCAGTTGTCGGTAATCTATGCACATACGGAGTGAGCCATCTTTCTTTCTTACAAACAGAACTGGCGCACCCCACAGAGAAGTACTAGGTCTGATAAAACCTTTATCTAACAAGTCTTTCAGCTGCTCCTTTAATTCTCTGAGTTCTGCAGGAGCCATACGATAGGGAGGAATTGATATCGGCTGAGTTCCTGGTAACAGGTCAATAGCAAAATCTATCTCCCTTTCTGGGGGAATACCAGGTAACTCATCAGGAAACACATCAGGAAACTCGTTCACTACCGGAATAGACTGGAGTGTCGGAGATTCTACTCGGACATCCTGAACTCTGACCAGATGGTAAATACACCCCTTAGATATCAATTTCCTCGCCTGAAGGTAGGAAATAAACCTACCTTTTGGCGTAGCGGTGCTGCCCTTCCACTCCCGCACTGCTTCTCCCGGAAAGTGGAATCGGACCATCTTGGTCCAACATTCGACATTGGCAAAGCACGGCACTAGCTAATCCATACCCATTATGGCGTCGAAGTCTATCATTTCTAGCTCGACCAGATCTACTGTGGTCTGACGATCAGCAACCTCTACCGTACACCCCTGGTAAATTCGGCTAGCCACGATCGAGTCACCGACGGGTGTGGATACCGAAAAGGGCTGCTATAATAATTCTGGTGCAATATTGAACTTTCGTGCCACAAATGGAGTAATGTAGGACAAAGTGGACCCTAGATCAATCAATACATAAGCAGGGTATGAGCAGATAGTTAGCATACCTGTCACAACATCAGGTGACGCTTCTGAATCTTGCCTCCCTGGTAAAGCATATGTGCGGCTTGGACCCGCGCCTGTACTGGAGGCCTCTGATCTGCCCCGACCCCTGCCTGCTGAAACTGAGGGCCTGCGCCCTGCCGAGGATGCTGTGGCTCGTGACCTTGCAGATGCCCTATCCTGTCTATCCCGGTCCTCTCGACCTCTAGCTGGGCAATCTTTCATCAAATGGCCTTCTTGGCCACAAATATAACATGCGGTGGAGCCATACCTGCATGCTCCAGGATGGCGTCGGCTGCATATAGGGCAAAGTGGTAGGGTATACCTACTCTGCTCCGCCCTCTTCTGTAATGGTGAATCTGCCATCTGCGAGCCTCTGCCGGTCTCTAACTGCCCCCTGTGGCTAAATCCACCCCTCTGCAACTGTGGTGGGGGCGGGGGCCTAGGCGGCCTATCTAACAATCGTGGCCTGGGTCCTCCCCGAGCCTCCCTCTGTAACTCAACTGGCCTGTCCCGGTGGCGCTGTTCCTGATTAGCCCTTCTGATCTCCCGATGCCGCTGTCTGATGCCCTCAACATTCTGGGCGAAATGCCTGAACTCGAGCAATGTCCATGTCCTCTCGTAGTGTAGCCGTAATACAAGTCTCAACATATTCTGGATTCAACCCCATGATAAAGCGATGTACTCTGGATGCCATGGTATCAACAAAGGCTGGTGCGTACCGGGCCAAAGAATCAAACCGCAAGGAATATTCCCGAACACTCATGGCCCCCTGCTCCAAATGTAGGAACTGGTCTACCCGAGCCTGTCGAATCTCCCGCGGCAAATAGTGGTCCAGAAAAGCTCCTGAGAAGCTGGACCAGGTTGGAGGGGAAACATCTCTCCCTCGGGACCTTTCCCAGCTTTCATACCACAATACGACGATGTCCCGTAACCGAAATGCTGCCAACTCAACTGATTCTGTAGGCGTGGCATGCATAACCCTGAAAATTCTCTGCATTTGATCCAAAAAATCCTGAGGGTCCTCTGTCTGGTTCGTACCTGTAAACTATGGGGGATTCAGAGCCACGAACTCTCAGACCCTCGAACTACCGGGCCCTCCTGACGACTCCGCAACTGTAGACGGCATCGGCTGACGCTGAGCAGCCATCATCTGTGCTAACATAACTACCGCACTCCTAACCTCCTGGTCGGAAGGTGTCGGTATAGGGACTGCTGGAGGTAGTGTCGCCCCAAGTGGCTCCTGATGTGGTGGAGACTGCTGAGAAGGCTGGGACGATGCCTCTGTAGTGCCCTCTAACCAGGCTATTTCTAAACGAGGGTGAGGCATCCTGCTGGTGCCTTCCCCTGCTGCAATATCTAAACTCCGGCCCGTGATAGGATGTCGCTAGTCTGACATTATCTGTAACCAAAGAATATAGTAAGCTTTTAGGGACTCAACCCTATATTGTACCGCTCTACAGCACGACTGAATAAGAATAAAAGACAACCATCCTATCATGCCTTGCAGCCTCCTACCCATAGTATGTGGTGCACAACACATCCATGGACAGGACTCTACTTAGCACGGCTTGCAGACTCCCTGGGATACGACCTGCTCTGATACCAAGTTTGTCACGCCCCGCTTTGGGGGGTATGACTGGCACCTGGTGCCTTAGTAGGACCTAGACTGCTATCTGGTGAGCCTAAGCACATCTGGTGCCTGGCTGGCTCTAACTCACATTTCTGGAAACAAAGGGCTATATAACGGCTGTAAACACAGCCCCCGGCCCATTGGCCTATAGCCACCTGTACCTGTAATGACAGCTAACCAAAAACATACTTACTATAGGGAAACCTATGTGGGCCAACAAGGCCACCATGCTGTCTAGTTATCTGCAACTCAATAATGAAATACTAGAAGGCTACGTGACCGGCAAGGTCACCACTACTGTCAAGCTATGGCCCCACACGACCAACATAAAAGAAGTAAAAGTACTAACAGCTATACAACTACACGACCTCACACGACCGGCTCAACTGACCACAGGGAAATATATACAGACTGCAAGCCTCTAGGAATAACAATAGAAATGATCGGGACAGGGCCCCGACCTACCCGTACTGTATAACAAAAGAAAACGAAATACACCTCTGGAATTCAGTCTCCGGATGACAGGAGCTGAATACTCGATCGCTGATAGGAATCACGAGGGATCACCTCCTCGTCTATGGGTACCTGCAGGCAAGTAATGCAGCGCCCCACCGGGCGTCAGTACCGCTGGTACTGAGTATGTAAAGCAATAACTGAAAGAAATATCTGAAAACAACAATACAACTGATGAGACTGAAATAAGAGGGAATAGATTAACTGTCTGATAATGTAGATTATGCCTATTCTTAACTATACTGGAAGGAGTAGGATTCATACCTGGAGACGTATCGTTCTACTGCCGATCTACTCGTATCTAATGTAACATGGCATAACATAACATAACGTAACATAACATAACATAACATAACATGGCTCACACAAACCCTACCCGGCCCCCATAAGCCGGGAGGTACAACCAGCATAGAATCTATACCCCTACCCTGGTCATCCCATCTCCTATAATAGCTATAAGCATCCTGCCGGTCCTCTTGGGAATGCACTTGGGCTCGCTGAGCCACTGACTATAACTGCATCTGAGTCCGGAGGACTCCTGAATCAACACCCGGGCGTATCCGCTCGACATGGGTGTGTAAGGGCCGACCAAGGCACAATATGGGGAAAACTGGCATCCCATCTTCGTCCCCTGTGGGATGGCATGCCACTCCGTAGAGTGACGTATCCTCGTCCTCTGGCGGACGAGTCGATACAGCTATCAACCCTGGGGCGGTCATGGATGCTAGGTAATCCAACCCCAAAACAATACAACGGTCTCAACTAGTAATACTATCTGCATATCCCACATACTGAAGCTAATAGTAGTAAAGTATCCGTACATACTGTGTACTGAACTAGTAATGGTAATGTATATGTACTTAATACATGTTGAGACTGATAATAGTATATATGTATAAATATAATCTTCTGCCATACTGTGTTGTATACTGAGTTTCTGTAATAGCATGATTTACTATTTCTGACATGCTTCCTAAACTTCATTTTTGACCTATCATTCTATTTCTGAGATGCCTTACAGATATTACATTATTTTACTGGGTTTCAATTGAATACGATAATATCCTAACATTCTATATTACATCACATACTGAGCATGCTGTGCAGTTTCTAACACTTATATTAGAATCTATATCGTGCTAGCAAGTCTCGCGCTAATCATAACATGATGCTTCTAATATCGTACCAACATTCGTAATAAACATAACACATGACTTCTGAATATTCTACTGGCCTTTAAATTACTTTACTATACCGAGCTTGCTAACTTGCTGAGAAAACTAGCTTTACATACCTTATCCTCGAACTATCCGTCTGTCGGACGGGGCTCGGCCAATACTTCAACTATTTCTCCCAACTGCATTCATAAATATGTCAATTAATACCAAATATAGCTTTATTTTAATGAACAACATCACTTCGATGTAATTTATAGCCTAAACTTAGGCTTATCGAAAGACGGTCGAAAACTCGCTATTTTTCAGAGGTCTAGAAGGGAGAAATATTCACTTCACGGCTAGGAACACATAGACACTAGTTTGGAGCAATTCTACTCACCTTAGCTCGGTGGCTCGACGATTCGTCGGCCGTATTTCACGAAACTAAATTCGTAGGAATGCTCTCTGCTGCTAAATACCTCAGTATCTGAGGTTAATTTGAGTTTGGACAACGTTTAGCAGCGTAATCGGATGAAAATTATATTACCCTCTTCGTTCCTTTTCTTCCTCTGGTTTTTCCCCTCTGTTTCACTGGAAATTTATAAGTTTAAAATGATTTAAAACCGAAGTGGGGCTTTATATACTTGGGCCTGGACAAGGCCAACGTGTCACGGAGCCAACACGGAGGCTCCACCTCCGTGACACGTTGCTATCGCGGAGGGGCTCTGCCTCTGCTCCTTCCGCGATGGTTCGACAGGTTTCTCGTCCGATCTTTTTTCCGGGCCTTTCTTTAGCACGTATGGCCTTCAAATACGCTTAACCAACGTGCGAATAGGTCATCTAGTTGCTGGAAATCCTACGAGGTATAACAGGGTGCAGGCCCGATAGGTTGGGATGAGTTTCATACCGCATTCATGGATCGGTTCTTCCCTCAGGAAATGAGGGAGCTCAAGGCGGCTAAGTTTGTGAATTTGAAGCAGGGCAACATGTCATTCCAGGAGTATGCCTTGGAGTTCACTCGACTATCTAAATATGCTCCGGAGTTGGTGGCAGATCAGCGGACTCGGGTGAGCCGCTTTGTGCATGGAGTAGCAGATTATTTGGATAGGATTGCTGGATTGCCATGCTACACCGGGACATCAAATTTCCCCGCATTGTATTGCATGCTCAGTAGATGGAGTCGGTCTATAGGAGGCAGAGAGAGGCCAAGAGGGCCAGGACCGACAGCTACAGGGTTTCTCATACTAGAGGTGGGTCACGATAGCAGTCTCAGCACAGGATCTCTGCTCCAGCTCCATCATCGGTTAGCACACCGTCCAGGTTCAGGGGAGACTAGAGGAGCAGGGCACCAGGCTCGAAGGATCATGGTAGCATGCAGGTGGAGCGCACTTTCACTGCGTGTGCGAGATGTGGCAAAAATCATTCCGGGAGGTGCCTGGTCAGTGCGGATGCTTTTTTCGGGTGTGGCAAGCTCGGGAACAGAATCAGAGATTGTCCTGCAGCCAGTTCTACTACTCCAGCAGCACGACCCCCTCAGTAAGGTGCCTCCACTAGTTCGGCAGGTGGGCAGCGCCGAAACAGGTTTTACGCTCTAGTGCCTCGCTAGGAGCAGGAGGCTTCGCTAGATGTGGTCACGGGTATGTTGCAAGCTTCCATATTGATTCTTATGCTTTGTTAGATCCAGGAGGTACCTTGTCTTTTGTGACCCCTTACATTGCTAGTAGTTTTGGAGTTAGTCTTGAAATTTTGTCCGAACCATTCTCCGTATTCACTCCAGTTGGTGAGTCGGTTGTACCTAGATGGGTATATAGAGGTTGACTCATTACGGTGTTGCATAAGGTTACCTCCATGGACTTAGTGGAGTTGGCCATGACTGATTTCAACATCATTTTGGGTATGGATTGGTTGTTTGCATGTTATGCTTCGATTAATTGTAGGACCCATGCAGTGGAATTTTGATTTTCGGGGGAGGCAGTTTTGGAATGGAAGGGTAATTCAGTTGTACCAGCCGGTCGGTTTATTTCCTATCTTAAGGCCCAAAAGATGATCTTTAAGGGTTGTGTGTACCACCTATTTAGGGTTAAGGATGTGGAGTCTGAGACCCCGACTATTCAGTTAGTTTCGGTGGTGTGCGAATATCTGGAGGTGTTTCCTGATTATTTGCCAGGTGTTCCTCTGTAGAGGGAGATTGATTTCGGTATTGATCTACTGCCCGATATGCAGCCTATATCTATTCCTACCTACAGGATGGCTCCAGCCAAACTAAAAGAGTTAAAGGAACAGTTGAAGGACTTGTTGGATAAGGGTTTCATTAGACCAAGCAAGTCTCCATGGGGTGCACCAGTTCTATTTATTCGAAAGAAGAACGGTTCCCTTCGGATGTGTATTGATTATCGATAACTTAATAAGGTCACCGTCAAAAACAGGTACCCTTGTCCAGGATTGGTGATTTATTTGACCAGCTCCAGGGTGCCAGGTGTTTCTCGAAGATAGATCTCAGGTCCAGATATCACCAGCTCAGGGTTCGGGAGTGTGACATTCCAAAGATAGCTTTCAAAACCCGGTATGGTCACTACGAGTTTGTAGTTATGTCTTTTGGACTAACCAATGCTCCTGCAGCTTTTATGGATCTAATGAATAGGGTATTCGAAGCATACTTGGACTTGTTCGTGATTGTGTTCTTTGATGACATCCTTATATACTCGCGGAGCGAGGAGTATGCCACTCACCTGAGGGTAGTACTTCAGACCCTCAAGGATCGTCATCTATATGCAAAGTTTAGCAAGTGTGAATTTTGGTTGGACTCGGTGGCATTTCTGGGCCATGTGGTGTCAAGTGAGGGCATAAGGGTGGATTCTCATAAAATCGAAGCGGTGAAGAATTGGCCTAGACCGGTGAATCCCTCAGAAATTCGGAGTTTCTTGAGCCTAGCAGGCTACTACTGGAGGTTTGTAGAGGGTTTCTCATCCATTTCGGCACCTTTGACTAGGCTAACTCAGAAAAAGGTGAAGTTCCAATGGTCAGAGGATTGCGAGAAAAGCTTCTAGGAATTGAAGACCCGACTCACTTCAGCACCAGTGTTGAATTTACCCGAGGGTACTGATGACTTTGTTGTATATTGTGATGCTTCGAGAGTGGGACTGGGATGTATGTTGATGCAGCGTGGGAAGGTGATAGCATACGCCTCACGACAGTTAAAGGTTCAGGAAAAAAATTACCTGACCCATGATCTTGAGTTGGCCGCAGTAGTGTTTGCATTAAAAATATGGCGGCATTACTTGTATGGGGTTCACGTGGATGTATTTATGGATCACAAGAGGTTTCAATATGTGTTCACGCAGAAGGATCTAAATCTTCGGCAAAGGAGGTGGTTGGAGTTGTTAAAGGACTACGACATGAGTGTCCTCTACCACCCGGGCAAGGCAAATGTGGTTGCGTATGCGCTTAGTAGGCTCTCAATGGAGAGTATGTTTCATGTGGATGAGGGGAAGAAGGAGTTGGTGAAAGATGTCCACCGACTTGCAAGACTGGGAGTTAGATTGACTGACTCGGCCGATGGCGGTTTGGTTGTACATGGCGGGTCAGAATCGTCCTCGATGGTCGATGTTAAATCCAGGCAAGAGGAGGATCCCATTTTGAGGAAGCTAAAGGAGGCGGTGCAGAGTCAAAAGGTGGAGGTTTTCTCCCAAGGGGGAGATGGTGTACTACGATACCAGGGTCGTTTATGCGTCCCAGATGTAGGTGAGTTGAGAGTTTGGATATTGTATGAGGCACATGGTACCAGATATTCTATTCATCCAGGATCCACGAAGATGTATCTGGACTCGCGAGAAATCTATTGGTGGGATGGTATGAAGAAGGATATTGCGGAGTTCATGGCAAAATGCCCAAACTGCCTGCAAGTGAAGGTCGAGCACCAAAGGCCGGGAGGCGTACTTCAGGATATCAGCATCCCCACTTGGAAGTGGGAAGAAATTAATATGGATTTTGATCTTGGGCAGATTTATATGCCCAAGTGATACTCAAAAGTATCATTTTCGCCTTGTTTATCTAGCAATGTGTATACATTTTCATGTAATTGGTAATAAAATATGAATTTATACTAACCAACATGATTAGCATTGTTTTGTAGGTAACATGTGATTTCGAGGAGCTAAAATGCATGTTGGATGATATCGGAGTTAGACTTGGATACGAGCAAGGGAAAAGGCATTGGACTGCTCAAATTAAAGGGGCTCCGCGATGGAGCCGTGTCACGCTGCCATCGCGGAGGCATTCTGCCTGGAGGGTGAAAATTCACCAATTTCCAGTGGAGGTTCGCGATAGCTCCGTGGCACGGTGGCTAGCCTCCGCATTGCACGCCGTGCCACGTTGGTGTTATATTCCCGGACCCCCAATTCCAGTGAGGGTCCGCGTCCACGGCGTGTCACGGAGGCAGTGCTCCGCGATGCACTCTGTGACACGTTGCTTGTTATTCCGGGAAAAATTTCCACTAGTATAAATAGAACACTTAGGTTCATTTTTCAATAATTCAGACTTGGTGGAGCAAGGACGTGGGTTACAGGCAGTTGAGGGACGAAAAGTTTAGGGTTTTTTCTCTCTTTCTTTCTTCTCTAATTCAATTGTTTGTATGATTAACACTTGTTTTAGGATGATTAATCCACAAATGAGTGGCTAATTCCCTTCCTTGCTGAGGTTGTGAACACTTGTGATGAATTTTGATTATTAATTATCTGGTTTTTCATCTTTTTCTTCCATGTTATTCTATTAATTCTTGTTTCTACTGCATTGGTGTGTGGACTACATTAATGTACATCTAAAAAGTCCGATTTCACTCGAGAGAGCACGAAATTGGAAAGTTGTGAATTAATAGGATATTGTTCTTTACTTGATTTGGGAAAATTGAGTTTTGATGTGCTTTCTTGATAGAAATATACTTGAAAGCCGTATTAGTCAATTTAGGAACCGGAATTGTATTGCTAGGTCATGAATTGCATTTGATCACAGAAATGTAGACGGATGGTTTATGATTCTTAAGTGAGATTAAATACGAGAGTTTTAATCTCTTGGCTTATGTTCTTGGCTAGCAACTGGAAGAAAAGATTAACCAATTTATGATGATAATCAGTTTCATTACATGTTCTTTAACCTCAGCATGCTCTTATTCAAACTAGATAATTGTTTGTAGTTTAGTATAAAATTTATAAAACAAATTATTCACTTTTTGGTTACGTTGTTGTCAGCATATTTAGAAGTTAAATATAGTATAGTATACTTAAGCAAACTTCAGTTAATCCGAGTCTCTGAGGGATCGATACTTGGCTTACTAAAGCCACTTACTACTTGTTCGACTACGTGCACTTGCGTGTCAGTTTTGATACCCAACGAACCCCCGAACAGATTTCATTACAGGCTTACCTCATACTTGCCGGCACTACGACTCCATTTGGGCGGTGGTAGATAGGTTAACAAAGGCTGCACACTTCCTACGGTCAAGACAAGGGATGCAACGGATGATTATGCCAAGTTGTATATTTGGGAGTTGGTTCGAATTCAGGGAGTGCCCTTGTCTATTATTTCAGACCGAGGTACTTAGTTTACCTCGCAGTTCTGGCGGTCTTTTTAGAAGGGACTTGGAACTCTGATTAAGCTTAGTACAACATTCCATCCGCAAACGAATGGCCAGGCAGAACGAACCATTCAGACCCTCGAGGATATGTTGAGGGCATGTGTCATGGATTTCAAAGGTAGTTGGGATGATCATTTGCCCTTGATTGAGTTTGCCTATAATAACAGTTATCACTCTAGTATCTAGATGGCACCATTCGAGGCCCTCTCTACGGGCGGAGGTGTAGATCTCCCGTCGAATGGTTTGAAGTTGGTGAGGTAGCCATGATAGGGCCAAATGTGGTTCACGAGGCGATGGTGAAGGTCCAATTGATAAGGGACTTAAAGACTGCTTAGAGTCGTCAGAAATCATATGCTGATGAAAGGAGAAGCGATTTGGAGTTTAATGTGGACGACTGGCTATTTCTAAAGGTATCTCCCATGGAGGAAGTCATGCAGTTCGGAAAGAAAGGGAAACTCAGTCCCCGCTATGTTGGTCCCTACCGAGTTGTGAGAAGAGTTGGTAAGGTGGCGTATGAGTTGGACTTTCCCTCGGAGTTATCTTTAGTTCATCCGGTATTTCATGTATCGCTTTTGAGAAAGTGTTTGGGTGATCTAGCCTTGGTAGTTTCGGTAGACAGCATTGGGGTAAAAGATAGCCTCAGTTATGAAGAAATCCCCGTTGGAATCTTGGATCATCAAGTTCGTAAGCTAAGGAACAAGGAAGTAGCTTCAGTGAAAGTGTTATGGAGGAATCAACATATTGAGGGAGACACATGGGAAGCCAAAGCGGATATGATGGCTTGATATCCACATTTGTTCTCTACCGGCTCAGCTCTAACTTGAGATATTAGTTTTCCCTATGATCCCATTTAGTTTCCATGTTTAGTTCAATGTGCAAGTTTCTTTTATGTGTATGAATGCGTATGTGAAGCATGAGGTCAGTTCAGCTATGTGGTTTGATTCGGAGGTAGTCATTCCGTAAAAATTTCGGTTAAAATGATCAGTATATTGTTGTGATAATTGTATACTTCCGTTTGATGCTTGTTTCCTACATTCGAGGACGAAAGTTTCCAAGGGGGAGATATTGTAATACCCCGGGAAGGCCTAAGAATAGACCCGAGAGTTAAAATTAAAAAGTGTAGAAAAACTGGCAAAACATCACAGAACAGACCACAAAACAACTCGTGGTAACAAACCACGAGTCGTTGTATGCTGTCGTTGGTTGGGGAAGGATGGTGTCAGTGGAGACCATGGGAGATGTGATGACTCATTATGGGAAACAACGAGTCGTCGTTTGCAGTCGTAGGAAGGGAATAGGTGACTTTCAACGGGCGTCCCAACGACCCGTTAGAATAGACCATGAGTCGTTGGTTGTCGTGGTTTGGGTTTTAGTTGTTCCAGTGGACTCCATGAGGGGTAACAACGGTCCTTTGTTTGTTATTACGAGTCGTGGTGTGACCCGTTAGGAGATGAGATGCCAAGGTTCAGGGGGTTAATCACGGGCGATGTGACGAGTCATTGGGTGAAGGTACGGGTCATCCTGACTGTCCGTTGTTTGGGTTCTGAGAATGGGCTACCAGAAGTGGCTTCAACGAATGTAACGGGTCGTCATTGGTTCCAACGACCCGTTAGTCCCACCCGTGGGATTGATATGGACAGTTTTCAAGGCAGGTTCATTAAGGGTATTTTTGATTTTTTCACGATATAAGGCCCTAAACTACGTCGTTTGCTTGGGAAAAAGCTGGGTTTAAGAGGATAACCCATTCTAAACTCTCATTCATGCATGCAAGACTTTGAGAGGGGATTCTAGGGGAGATTTCAAGCTTTTCACCTCAATTTTTTCAATTTCATTCTTGGGTTTTAAGGAGGGTTAGGAGTTGATAATTTCAGGTATGTAAGGTCTTCAATGGGTGGATACTTCCACACCCATGCTCCTTCTTTATTAATTATCCAAAATAATTTGAAAACTCATGCGGTTTTGTATTGGATTTGTATAAAATTAAACGATTTAAGTATGCGTCTTGTGATTTTGAAATCATATCTTAATCTACTGATTTTTATCATCTTTTGAGATTGAAATTGACTATAATATTGTTGATTTTAAATTCCTAAATAATTAAGCTTGATTATGCATGCCCCATGATGAATTGATTTATGATCCATTGATCCATTGGTGTTTTTGATAAGCCCAACATGAATTATGAATTTAATTATGAATTTATTATGTTATATATTATGAAATTATGAATTTCAAGCTATATGCACGATCTACAAGTATGTTTGAATTTTATCAATCATGAATTATGTTTTTGGCTGACCCACGGGCCTCAAGTCATGGCTAGCTCTTATATGTTCAAGAATGTTTACGATTATCATGATTTAACTGAATTCATGTATATATTATTATGAGCACTATATACGTTTTAGGAGTAGTATCAAACATCGAGTAGGTTCGGGGTCCATGTTAGGCCTCAGATCTCATGAACTACATGCCATCGTAGGTATGTTGGGACCCTTTCATGTTGTCCCTAGACCAAGTGGCCCTTTTTCATGTGTGATCACGCCCTTCATGGTTCCTACCCTTGGTAAAGTACGAACACCCTCCCGACTAGGGTTACAAGTCAGGATTCATGTGTGCTCATATGGGGTATGTCGGTTAAGAGAACCTTCCATTGTTCCTTATGATTTACGCATGTTTATGATTATGAATGTTGGCTTAAGTTATGTTAAGTAATGCTCTCTTATTATGATTATGAGTATGTTTAGGTTACGGATATTTCGAAGACCTTGGGCCTTATGTCATATTATTTTAATTTGGTTATGAGCATGCCGTCCTATTCTTATGATTATTTATGAGTTTTATACATGTTTTAAATGTCCATTTTATTACCTTGCATACTCAGTACATTTCATGTACTGACCACATACTTTCGATGCTGTATCGTTTCATGATACAGGTCCAGTTCGTAGGTTTATCCTCACCCGTAGATAGTTTAGGCTTGCTCTCTGCGTACTTGGTGAGTCCTCATGTTCGAAAGGCTACATGTGCACACTCTATGTTATTCTTTTAGTTTATGAATATTGGATTAGTTGGGGAATTGTCCCATCAACCCGTGTTTCATGTTTAGAGGCTTATCATATTATAAGTTGTATTTTGTCATATTGTATAAGTATTGTACTGTTTTACCTTATGTTATGTTATGATTACATTTTCTATGCTAAGTCTTCCGATCTTATGATTGAAAATAGATGTATGCTCATGCCATGGGTCGACATGGGGTCTCTCGGGGCTCCTTGTTCCGTGTCTATGACCCGAGTGTACGTTTGGGTCGTGACATTAGTACTTAAAGTCATTCTAAAATGTGAAAAAAATTATTATTGGATCTCTCCAAAAAATTAATAGGGTTATATTTGTCAAATTACTATCCTTATTAATTTTTTAATGGGTGTGCAAATTTTATCCTAACAATTAAAATAAAACAGAGGGAGTAGCAATTATAAACTTTTAAATTAGAAAAATTTAAAGGATATTTTCAAAAATATACATTCCAATATAAAATATTACATTCAAATAGTCATATTTTTAATTTATATTCGCATAGCTACAAAAATTTTCCGCAACAGTGTTTATAGATACGGTATACAACTTTATACACATTATACGATGTTATACAATATTATACAACATTATACAACATTATATATTTACTGTAGAAAATATATTAACTTTAAATAAAAAATGTATCAAAATATATAGTAGTGTATAAAAAGTATTTACACACACTTTTACAAGATAATATAAAATTATACAAACTTATACAAAATTAATATATTATTGAGTAATTCACTATGAATAACTAGTTTATACTTTTTTTATGCAATAATATTTCAAATCAACAAAATAAAAAGACCAAGACATTAAAGAAACAACACTTAATTCTTCATCTTTATTTTTTTTCACAAATCTAAGGTGTGAAAAAGAATACCAACAAATATGTGTAAAAGCCAAACAACAACAAAAATAAAATAAAATTTTACTGCTATTTTTAAATTAGTTTTTGAATTGTAATAAAAAGGGGTGAGTATTGATATAAGAGAGGGGCTAGGATAGAGGAGAAAACTCAAAAAATAAGTGTTCTTATATAGAGAAAAAGAAAAGCAAAAATAACAACTTCGAAATGACACCACCAACTAATCACAATTATCAATTATTTAAAATTTTCAACAACTTTAAAACTCATTTGTGAGTTTTCAAGCTTTTTGTAACGACCTGGATGTCGTTACGGGATGGTTAAGGGCATTGAATGTAGAAAACAGGTTAAGAAAGAGCTAGGGAGATTGTGAAATATACTAAGTATGGAATTGGATATTTTCGGGTAGCTACTGGTTCGGGGGACCACTGCAGCGGTAGAATTTCCACTGCAACGAGACCGTGGTAGCGGTTGGGGTCCCGCTATGGCAAAATTGGGCAGTAACCGCTGGAACTGTCGCAGCGACCCTATAACCACTGTAGCAGGTCCGCTGCATCAAAAATGTAACTGCTGCAGCGGACGACGGGTATCAGAAAGTGGGTTTAAGTGGAAATTACGAGGTTTTCACCCCATTATTTTTCAAAATACGATCAGAAGGTCTAGAGAATGGAAAAAACTCTTCAGAGCAGTAACCTCTTCACCCAATGTAAGATTTTCGATTCTCTATCTCTAAGATAAGTAGTTTTGTTTCTAGGATCCTTGTAGACCTCTAATGGTGGAAATTTATAGAGGAAGAGCCCTAGGTTGTTAGAATTGTGGGGTGATTTGGGTGATGTTGAGAAGTTTTGATCACTCCCCTAAATTACATGTCGCAAACGAGGGTTACACGGGAAATATAGACCTAAAATCTAGTAGAATTGGAGGTTTTACCCTCGAAGATACCCCGAAGGGGAGGGTTTGATATGTTATACCCTAAGATTGAAGAGTAATTAAAGAATTACCCTTGTTTTTTAGATTTCATGCATTTCGAAGCTTTGAGGAAACGAAAGGCTCCTGCGGAGTAGTCGAATTGTTACTTTCCAAAATCAAGGTAGGTTACGATTTATAGGGATATATCCTATATAATGGCATATATCTTGTGCAATGTTGATATACGATTGGTCTTCAAACATTTACGTGCTATGTGAGTCTATTATCGATAACTTATTACAAAAATGTGGTTATGATTTGATATTGAACTGTGATAACTTGTTTAAAAAGATTGTGGATATGATGTTGGATTTAACTGTGCTGAGTGTTTAGTAAGGTGATTATACTTTATTAATGAGAGGGTTGTTAGTTGATAATGGCTTACTCGAGGAGTATATTGTAACCTCTTGTATGTTGAAATAATGCACCTTGATATGTTCTTTTAATGTGAATGATGAATGATAACATTAACATCCTAAGATGAGAGGCTCATGCCCGAGGGAGCATCTGGGAGAGCGAATATTATTATTGAGTGGCTCATGGCTGAGAGGAGCATTCGGACGAGTATATGAGTGGGAGCGGGTGCTACGCCGGCATAGTATATGAATTTCTAGAGTCCTCTGTAGGTCATGATTGGAGGGGAAAGAATAAAACCCTCTGGAATGTGTGTACATTGAGTTGTGAATTGAGTGATAATGGGGATATGGCGAAGGCGTGTGATGTTGCCCAAATTACGCCTCACAATTGAGACATAAAGCGGTCGATGTCAAATATAGAACCCAACAAAGGTTGACGTCATCCCACAGGGAATATGAAAAGAACTTGAGTTAATGTGAATGGCTATTACTCTCGGATTACTTATTTCTATGGGGGAAAGAAATAAAATACTAAAAAAGAGTGAAAGCTACTAAATGGTTAAATCAATTTTGGTTTGTACTCAATCAACAAATTGACTAGGATTGTGTTCCCCAAGATTCATAACCACAAGTCTTTTACACTAGTGATCTATTCCGGAGTTTAACATACAATATCAGTAAGTTAGATTCACCTAAATAGTTGGTCCCTTATCTAGATGATTATCACGACGGAATTTGATTCGTATACAGGTGTACGCTTAATTAACCCTTACCCTTAATATCAGATTAGCTATCCCCGGACAAGTTCAAGCTATTAGATGAGGGTTGATAGCCTCAAATCTCTGTTGTTAATCCCTTTTCCCATTCAATAGTCCCTTGATCGGTAAGTAAGAATAAGGCAAGTTCCAATGTTTGTAATCGTTAAGAAATAATTAAAACAAAGAGAAAAATAATACACGCATTAAACCTCGCTCAAGAATCACTAAGTGTTTCACCTATGTGTGTTAATTCATCATGGTTCTCACAACCCTAGTTATGGGTTTAGCTACTCATGTTTGAATAATCACAATCACAAAATATTGGATAAATCATAATTGCAACTTACAAAAATTCGTAGAAGAAAACCAGGCAAATTGAATATAACTCCAAACTTGATGAACGAAACTCCAATGTTGGTTAATTCCCAAAATCAAGAACAAAATTGTAAACTTTGTTTCTTGACCCAAGAACAATTGTTAACAACACTAGAATTCACGTGAAAATTGGTAGAAAATAACTGCGTACGAAAAAAAACCTAAAATCGTATTTATAGTTCCAAATAAATCTTGCCCTAACTAAATTTGGATTCCAGGTCGGCAAGGGTAACGGGCCAAGTAACGACTCATTGGGTCTCCCAACGAGTCGTGGCCAATGCAAATCTTCCATCCTCTCAGCAACAGGCCCAGTCGTGGTAATGGGTCACCTAACGACTCGTCATTGCTGGGCACGAGTCATTAGGCCTCTCGTGGTCTTGATTCACCAAACTTCCAGTGCATCCGACAATTCCTACCAAAGTCCTCCTGACGAGTCGTCTCAACACTTGACGACTCGTTAGACCTATTATTGTCTTCACTGTATTTTTCTCAGAATCTCTCTTCTCAGTCTTCACAACTGACTTAATGACTTGTTACCAAACGTAACGAGTTGTGCCTTTAATCCGTTGAGTGCACTTTTTCCTTCTTCATTTATCTTTAATTTCTTCCCACGATGCCAGGCACGAGTCATTCCTTGGGACGACGACTCGTGACATGCCTGGCAACCTTTAGTTCAGTCCTTTTCTACCTTACTTAGCCTATTTCCTGTTTCAGACCTGTTTTCCTGCAATATTCAACACAAACGCATCATATCTACATAAAAATACTCGGAATGTGCATAGTTTCTTGGTTTTAAGCGTCCAAAGTGTCGTAAAATCACGACATATCAACACCCTCAACTTAGAACTTTTGCATGTCCTCAGGCAAAAACAAAAGAAAATAATATAAACTAAAATACTTCGACACTTCAATCAAAAGAACTCTAGGAAACTTACGACAGTCACAATTATTCATCAAACCAAATCTTCTAAACCCTCCTTTATCATACCAACTCAAATCACAATGTATATGCAAAATTTTCAACCATGACATAGAGGAATCAAAACATGGCAAAACACTTTCACTTGCAACCATGCACATAAATCTATAACACTGACCCAGACAATTTGCAGATGATTTGGTTGACCAAATGCTCTCACCTCAAATAAGTACCACACTCTCATGTGTATATGATTACATCAAGGTATTTCTCTTGGGACTAGGTAAGATCACACTCACTCTCACAAAGAAATTCTAACTGTGTGCATGCAATTCCATAGGCTTGCCTTTATTTTCTATACCTCGATTTTTAGACAAGGTAACCAGGATCACTACAGGACTTTTTAAGCTTGTAATGTAGGCTCAGGTTCGGGTATGATACATATGGGATTAGTAGCTTAACCCTCCTTGGCACTATATACGTCTTGACTCCACTTTTAATCTTTTTTCCTATTTTCTCCCTTATTTTTTCTTTACTTGCTTCTTATTTTATTTTCATTTGTAACTACGAATGTGGTTCCTCTTCTTTCAAGAATTCATTGATTTCATAATTTTTCTTTTCTTTTATTGCTCTTTGACAACATTTTTATTTCTTTCTTTTCTTTCATTACGCACACCGCACCCGCTCTTTCATTTTCATTACCCAATTTTATTCCACCATACTCTTCTTAGTCACTCCTATTATAGCCACCCTAAACTTAGGCGATTTGCCTGAGTTGAGGTTCACAATGTCCAAGGAAGGACCAGGGCCAAAACAGGTTCATTCTTAATCAAAGTAGGAAGGTAAATCGGTGTAAACAAAAAGGAAGGTCAATTTAAGCTCAAAAATTTGGATCAAGGGATATTTATTTTCTTTTGGTAGGTCTTTTCAAGCTACAGTGGGCTTATTAATAAAAAATGGCCTGTGATCCTTTCCTAGTTTTCCATCCTCTATCTCGGTACGACTGACCAGGCAAGTTCTAGATTGACACACAACCAAATTTAACTATTAAATCTCACTCACATATAACACAGGTCAACATCATCACTTCCACTAACTTCTAGTTCAGGCACAGCCATACAATGGTAAACATGTTCACAGTTTTAATGCCATGCAAAGATTCACAAAGTTCATACTTGTCGATTTTAACACACACATAAAAAAAATTAGTAGGGTTATCAAATTATCAGCTCAACAAAAATCAACAATTCAAGCTCTTGACTGCCTTAAGTTCACCTAACCTTCGTTCGACTAACACAAACAAACACAAAAATATGAAACCCTAAATTTTTCAGTTCTACTAGATAAGGAACACTCGAGGGAAAAAATATCTGACAGGAAAAACCCTCAGGTTATGTTCAGCAAAAAATACACAGGTATTCCTGCCCACCCCCATCAAGAAAAGCATGCGTCGTCCTCGACGCATATATATATATATATATATATATAAAACAAAACTATGAAAATAGGGAACATACCTGTGTGACTTAGGTGTCTGCTACCTGGTCGATGGAGGGTGCAAATATTCCCCTAGTGTCCTCTCCGATGTCGACGGCTTGACCAGGTGCATTTTCAGACCCAACTAAGCTCGTGACTTCTCCCCGAGCTCTCGCTGCCTCAACTGTGGTCCTCTGTCGAGCCTCCTCTGTAGATAGATGCAATTCTCTCTCCATCTATCTCCGCTCTCACTTTTGCTGACGGAGCAGAGAGTCATCATCCTCAAAACTTGCCTCCTCACGAGGCTTTTCCCCCCATGTGCCACCAGCTCCTCAGTAATGAAATCAAACACCGGCGGTAGCTCTTCTTCACTTTCATCTTTTATCACAGGAAGCACAGGTGGAGGGATCGCAGCTACCTATCGTGCAGACAACTCCCGCACCTCTGCTCTAAGTGCTGCTACCTCCGCATACCACTTTGCCAATTCAGGCGCTTGTAACTGTGCAAGGCGTTCATCCATGCGTCTCTCAAAAGCATCCAACCTTCCATGCACGGATCTAGAGAGCGCCTCCAATACTTTGGTAACACATGGCTTGACTTGCTCCATTAGCACCTTTACCTGCAGAGCCGTGTGTTCTTGTTGTTTCTCAGCCTTTGCCAGCCGTCTAGCCATATTGATCAGGAATTCTTTGGAAATTGTGACTAGAATGGCTGAAGGAGCACCTGAGGGTGCAAAAGGTGGATGAGATACAGCTGTTGTGGATGATGACTGTGGAACCTCCACAGATGCAGGAATATCAGCTGCATCTCTAGCCTCAGGCTGGCTACCCATCTCCTGGCCTCCGTGGGCTCTGCTGCAATCTCAGTAAATACAACAGCCTCAGTCTGCATCCTGCTGCTGAATGCCTCTGCTAATATAGTCGCTTTAGCGGATGCGGCAGCCTGATTCCTTGCTCTCGATACTGAGTTTGTGTCATCTCTTATCAACCCGATATCTATTATCTTGTGGACCACTATGTGCTGGTCAACCGATGGCAACTCCGGCAGCTTTGACTCCTGACAGAGTCTATCAATAAGACATGGGAAGGGAATTGTAGTATCGTCATTTATCTCCCGCTCTCTAATCTCTTCAGCAATGTACTGCGGGAAATTTATGGCATATCCCTCCATAATGCTAACTACTAATGCCGCTTTGTTAGGTGAGAGAATATTATTATTGATGGTTGGTACCAGCCTATGCCGCACCAGTGACCACCAAAATTTAGCATGAAAGTTTAGTGTGGCCTTCTTGATTTGAGACTCGGTGCCGTGCAACCATTCAACCAACGAACCTCTTGTGACAATGACCTGAGATAGCCAAGTGTATTTCCTGATTCGCTCCTCACTATTCAGCTTCTTCATCTTGACTTTCTTTAGCTCGAATAGTCTGTGATCAAACTCGGTTGTGTTCATCGGAGCATGATAGTCTGGACCATACAATAGCCTGGAGATGGTCCTCTCAGATATATCACAGGTGTCTCCCAAACTAACACTTGTGTCAAAGCTGACCTCTTTTTCTAGTCCTGACCACCTAATGCCAAATGCTATAGTGTTGCTGCGTAGGCTGCATCGAATTCTCTGACTAGGCAGGGGCTATATCTTCCTGATGGCTCGGTCAACCACCCAAACCTGTACTTGTCGAACAAAGCCTACAGCTCTGGAAGGTCCTTAAGCCCCGTGGTGACTAGCCTGGGCTCCTCGTAGATGCTCCTCTTTGGATGTCCTTTATCATTTGGAGCAATGTCTCTGTTATAGATAGCCCTCACACCATGAACACACCACCTCCTTACGTGACTTGGTAGATCACTAGATGTGTTCGAGGTCTTCGTTAGTTCATCATCTGTGTTCCCTTGCTGAGCATGTGACTCATCAGCTACCTCTGCGTTTCTCCTAGCTGTGGTGCCCTCGAGAGAAATTGCGGCTGTAGCCCTGGCATTTTCATCAGTACGGCTCGGCGGATCCCTTGCCAGTGGAGTAGGAGCATCAACTAGGCTGTCACATTTGTAGTTCGTTGAGCCCTAGCCCTGGTTGATCTCTGCACCAGTTCTCTTCTAACACTTCATATTCCTCCTCCGAGCCACTTGACTCTTCGGAGGAGGATGGCTCGTCCCGAAGTCTGTGGTATGACGGTTGACTCCTTTCTAGCACTTGTTTTTTCCCCAGACCTTTCTTTGATGTACCCCTCGGAGCCATTATACCTGTGGAAGATTATTTATTATACCAGATGAGATGTAACATAAGAACTTTTAAACTGAGTCTTAGTGGACATGACGAGTGACTTAACGAGTTTGGTTCGTTGTCTCAGGCTATGTTTTATTCATGTTGGACCAGTGGACTTAACGATTGGTCACAATGAGTCGTTACCAGAGGCAACGACTCGTTAGGTCAATCGTTAGGTACACTGGTCAACTGATTTAGTTTCCACTCAGGACGAGCTACAGAACGAGTCGTGTGATGATCCCACGACTCGTGATGTGGCTCGTGCTCAAGAGTTTCAGGTAATCCACCCTCATCTTGCATTACACTTGATATTTTTCAATTCCACAATACAAAACAACACATTTAGCATGTCACTATATTTCAGTTAAATCAAAATTTTGAGATTTCCTGCGAACTAAGGTTTACTATCAATTTGAAGCAATAATAAAAAAATGTACAACATTAATCAGGCAATTGCAAGTTCAATCAAGGCATGGGTCAACAATAATCTTATTCTAAATGTAAAGAAACTCACAATTAATTTCTAGTGAGGTTGGGAGAAGAAGAAGAGGGAAATTTTTAGGTTGGAATGGTGATGGGGTTTAATGGGTGAGGGTTTAAGTGGAAAATTTGATGTTTTGTCCATGTAGAATTAAATATTGCCATATTTGAACGTGGGTCGGGTCGGGTAGAAGCTACTTAAAAACACATGACGACCCACATAATGATTCATTATGTGGTTAAACGAATCGTTCGGCCCTTCTGCAGTGACTTGAGCTTGAGAACTTACCTGGGACCTAATGACTCATGTAATGACTCGTGGTGTTACCCAACGAGTCGTGACCTGAGTCGTGGTCCTTGAATTGTGTTATCTTCGTGACGGGTCACTTAACGAATCGTTTGGCTGCCCAAAGTCAGTCATTGTCGCCTTTCTCAGTTTGGTTCAAACTTTGATCTAGTAGACTTGACGAATGACCTCACGACTCAATGCCTATGGCAATGACTCATTTGGTCAACTATTGTCTACACTGTTTGATGTAGCAATGCTGACGATTAAGTCAACGAGTCGTTTGGTCTGATGACGACTCGTTCTGAGCTTTTTGGCACCGGCACCTCAAGTTCAGATTTTTGATTTTAACTTCAAATTTACTATATTAATCACCTACACACACCAACACATGTAAACACTATATTTTTCTTACAATTACAACTTGGGTTTCCTCCTAAGAAGCGCTTGATTTAACGTCGCGGCACGACGCGGGTATTTTGGCTACTCAGACTTCACCAAAATACCTCCATGGGTTGCCTCCCATGCAACGCCTAATTTAACATCATGGCACGACGCAAGTCCTTGGGTTACTCAGACTTCCCCAGAGCCCAGAGATCCACCAACTTTATTTCTTCGCTTCTCCCCAGATATGCTTTTACTCGTTGACTGTTAACTTTAAAGCGCTTTCTTTCATGATTTTCCAGTTCAATTGCCCCATGAGAGAATACTTGAACCACTCGAAAAGGTCTCATCCATTTAGACTTCAACTTTCCAGGAAACAAATGAAGTTTAGAATTGAATAGTAGCACCATATCACCCGGACTGAATTCTCTCTTCTCAATCTTCTGGTCATGCGGAATTTTCATCCTTAGTTTGTAAATTTCAAAACTCTCATAGGCTTTCAACCGAAATTCATCAAGCTCATTTAACTGATCAAGCCTTAAGTTAGCAGCTTCATTCCAATCCAAATTCAGTTTCTTGAGCGCCTACATAGCTTTGTGCTCAAGTTCAACCAGAAGATGACATGATTTTCCATACACAAGCTGATATGGAGACATACCTATAGGAGTCTTGAATGCGGTCTGATAAGCGCATAAAGCATTATCTAGCTTTCTTACCCAGTCTGTCCGATTTGCATTCACAGTCTTCGCTAAGATAGTCTTTATCTCTCGGTTTGTGACTTCAACCTGCCCACTAGATTGCGAATGATAGGGTGTTGCCACCCTGTGTTTTACCCCATATTTCTCCAATAAAGAGAGAAACAACCGGTTACAGAAGTGCGAACCCCTATCACTGATGATGGCTTTGGAAGTCCCAAAACTAGAAAATATATTCCGCTTCAAGAATGTTGTGACACTCTTCCCTTCATTATTTGGAAGCGCAACTACTTCCACCCATTTTGAAAAATATTCAACAGCAACAAGTGTGTACTTCATCCCGTTTGAGCTTACAAATAGGCCCATGAAATTAATGCCCCATACATCAAATAGCTCAATGACCAGGATGGTAGTAAGAGGAAGCTCATGCCTCCGTGATATGCCTCATTGACTTTGACATGCATCAACGCCTTTGCGAAATCATGCGCATCCTGGTGAATAGTTGGCCGATAATACCCACATTGCAGAATTTTGTGGGCTGTGCAAATCCCACTGTGGTGGCCTCCAATAGGGGATGAGTGGAAGGCCTCCAATATACTCAACATCTCTACCTCGGGCACGCATCTCTGAATCACCCCATCAGCACATATGCGAAATAAGTAGGGCTCATCCCAGAAAAATATCTACACGTCAGACATAAAATTCTTCCTCTGGTGAAAAGATAAGTGCTCTGGTATAACATCGCTCACCAAATAATTAGCAAAGTTTGCAAACCATTGGATGAGATCTTGTGAGGCCGCTAGAACCTTCTCGTCTGGGAATGCATCATCTATGTCATGCTCATCTCGAAGTGTTGCATTAGGTTCCAATATTATAAGTGATCTGCTACCTAATTTTCAGTCCCTTTCTGGTCTTTTACTTCAAACTCAAACTCTTGTAGCAGCAGAACCTATCGAGTCAACTGTGGCTTGGCATCCTTCTTTGCCATCAGATATCTCAGAGCTGCATGGTCTATGTGGACTATCACCTTAGTTCCAAGCAAGTATGCTCGAAACTTCTCAAATACAAAAACTATAGCTAACAACTCCTATTCTATCACAGTATAATTTTTCTAAGCTGCATTTAGAGCCTTGCTAGCATAATAAATCGGATGGAAAATCTTTTCACGCATTTAACCCAACACAGCTCCTTGAGCCACACTGCTAGCATCATACATAACCTCAAAAGGCAAAGACTAGTCAGGTGCTACTATAATGGGGGCAGTGGTCAATATCTCTTTAAGGCATTCAAAATCCTTCAGACATGCCTCATCAAAAACAAACTTCACCTCTTTCTCAAGCAGTTTACACAAAGGGTGTGCAATCTTTGAGAAGTCCTTAATGAATCTTCTATAAAACCTTGCATGACCTAGAAAACTTCGAACACCTTTTACAGAAATTGGGGGTGGTAAACTGGCAATAACATCAATCTTAGCTCTATCCACCTCAATACCCTTACCATAAATCCTGTGGCCGAGCACTATACCTTCCTTGACCATGAAATGGCACTTTTCCTAGTTAAGCACCAAGTTGGTCTCTTCACATCTCTATAGCACATTGCTCAAATGATCCAAACAATCTTCGAATGGATCACCCACCACCAAAAAGTCATCCTTAAAGACTTCAATGATGTCTTCCATCATGTAAGAAAATATGGACATCATGCAGTGCTAAAAAGTGGCGGGTGCATTACATAACCCGAACGACATCCTCTTAAAAGAAAATGTACCATAAGGGCAAGTGAACGTGGTCTTCTCTTGGTCTTTGGGGGCTATAGAAATATGATTGTACCCCGAATAACCATCAAGGAAACAGTACCATCCTCTACATGCAAGTCTGTCTAACATTTGGTCCATGAACGGCATCGGAAAGTGATCTTTTTGCGTCCAACAGTTCAGCTTCCTGTAATCCATGCATACTCTCCAACCGGTGATTGGTCTTAGAGGAATGAACTCATTGTTAGCTTTTGGGACCACCGTGATTCCTCCCTTTTTCGGTACACATTGGATTTGGGCTCACCCATTTGCTATCTGCAATAGGATAAACCAAACCTACATCCAACCACTTGATGATTTCCTTCTTGAACACCTCTTGCATAGGTAGGTTCAACCTACGCTGATGCTCAATACTCGAAATACAATCTAGCTCTAGCTGGATCCTGTGAGTGCAAATTCCAGCTGGGATTCAAATAATATCTGCAATGGTCCAACCAATAGCTTTTTTATATTTCTTCAAAATGGAGACCAAAACCTCCACTTGCCATTCCTCCAAGTCAGCTGCAACAATGACCGGTAAAGTATTACTGACTCCCAAAGATACATACTACAAATAAGACGGGAGTGCTTTGAGCTCCAATACTAGAGGCTCCTCAATAGACTTGGCTGGTGGCGTCACCCGATGCTTCAAGTCTAGATCAATCTTCTTTGTAGCACAAGTGTATGACCCCATGCCAGCAAGTGCATTAACAATCTCCTCATCCCCATGGATCTCCTCAGCACCGACATCCATCAAAACTGCTGCTAAGTCATCGAGAATCAAAAACTCCTCAATGGATATAACTGGGAACTCAGGTTCCACAACATCAATTACTGAGACCACCCTCATATCATTTGGTTGTTTCATGGATCTGCATACATTGAATGTCACTTCCTCATTGTTCAATCGTAATTTGAGCTGTCCAGTCTCCATATCTACAAGAGTGCATCTGGTGGCGAGGAATGGTCGCCCCAAGATAATGGGGAGCTCAAAATGTCCTCACAGTCTAGAATGACAAAATCGGCTGGAAATATAAAAGTCTCTACCTTCATTAGAACATCATAGAGGATTCCCACCGGATTTTTCAATGTATGATCTGCCATCAAAAGCCGCATTGTAGTCGGTTTTGGGGGATCCCAAGCCCAATTATCTGAAAACTGCTAATGGCATCAAAATAATACTAGCACCAAGATCACGTAATGCCTTAGCAAAATTAAAGACTCCAATAGTGCATGGCATGGTGAATGCCCCAGGGTCCTCCTTTTTCTGAACAAGAGAATGAGATGCTATTGCACTATAATGGTGCAAATTATCTGCGGGTTCGAAACTCACAGTCCTCTTTCTAGTGACAAGGTCCTTCATGAATTTGGCATAGCCAGGCATCTGCTCAAGTGCCTCAACTAATGGGATGTTCATGGAACAATTACTTCAACATGGAAATGAACTTGTGATACTTCCCATCTTTAACCTTTTCCTTCAACCGCTGTGGAAAAGGAAGAGGAGGTCTAGGGATCAGTGTGAGCTTTTGTTGTGTCTCCTTCTCCTTCTCATTGCTAGATCCATGCTCCTTTGCATTACTAGGAGCAGTCTTTACCACTGAATCTTCAACCAAACTTAGATCCTCAAAATCTGCTATCTTGTCATCATTAATCGATACGGGCTCTTCTGTTTCATCAATCACAATCGGACTCTGAGGATCAACTATCGCCTTCCCGCTCCTAGTAGTAACCGCCATGCAATGACTGTCATTTTCGAATTTTACACTGTGTTGCTGGGAAGTATGCCTTTCTGTCTCTGATTAATTGCAACAAACATCTAACTTAGCTACTTCTCAATCTGCTGGCCACGGCATGTGATTTCACCTTTTGATTCATACCAGAAATATCAGCGCGGAGCTCCTTAAAATGGCTATCTGTTGTCTCCATCTGCTTAAGTACCTTGGACAACATGTCTTCAACCCTTGAAGCACTAGACTATGTCTCACGGTTCCTTGGAAGAACATACAGACCGCTTCTATCATTCTTGTATTCCTCACGCTTCTTCCAGTCTCTATTGTCTCTATACTGACTTCGGTTGTAATTGTTATCCTTGTAATAGGTCAGACCTTGGTTCCCTTGACCTTGATGCCAAGAATCTTTGTTAGACCCTTGGGTGTTGGTCTGGAAACCCCCCCTTTGATTATTTATATAGTTAGCTTCCTCCTTAGATTCAGATTCACCTCTATCATTTCTCGGGGCCTTGCCCCGAGAACCCACAACATTAACTTTCTCAGCTCTGGCTCCTATTAGATGCTTAGCAAGCACCCCCATTGTGGTCTTTATCTCAGCAATGTCTTGATCTCTTTCTTCATCCTTTCTTATCTGTTCTGCAGACATACCTACCACATAAGAACCAACCGGAATCTCTGACTCTCTGGTGTTCCATGCGCGGTTGGTTTTGGTGATTCTATCAAGTAACTCAGCAGCTTCTGCATAAGTGTGACTTGTAAAGGTTCTGCTAGAGATGGTATCAACCACCACCTTGATGTTAGCATTTAGAGACCTATAGAAGATCTCCAACAATGTATCATTTGGAATCCTGTGGTTGGGCACCCTTTTGAGCTTCTTGTTGAAACACAGCTAAGTCTCATGAAGTTCCTCTGAATTCAATTGCCTGAAGTTATATATTTCATCTTTCAACTACAACACTTTGGAAGGTGGGAAGAATCTTTCAAGAAAAGCTCTCTTAAGCTCCCCCCAAGTAGTGATAGAATCATTTGGAAGCTCAGCCAACCACATCGTTGCCTCACTCCCTAATGAAAAGGGAAATAACCTCAGTCTGATTGCATCCTGTCTCACTCCCGGTTGTTTGTATGCCTTGTAGATACACACGAAATTTGTCAAGTGAGTATGGGCATCATCAGTTGCATGACCCGTAAATATTCCCTTCATGTTGAGAAGTTGGATCATAGCACTGGTAATATCAAACTTTGCCCCAGCAGGCAAAGGGGGGGGGGGGGGACAATAGCTCCAGTGGCATTGGCTTCGTCTATATTAGCATCGTCATCCTCATCGAAATACTGCTGTTTATGTTGTTTTGGACCTCTATTCCTTCTAGCTCGCTCTGCTTCGGCAACTAGACGTTGCTCTTCAGCAACCCTAGCTAACTCATGATCTCTATCCTGAGCTTGCTCCTCAGCCAACATTCTCACTGTGGCTTGGTCCACTGTCTCCTGTTCTTTTATGTTGTCCATTCTTCTTATATTCCTTAGTGTCTGCTCAAGTTCATGATCGATTTGAACCAGGGATTTTCCTTGGCTCCTAGTACTTTGCATGCACGAACCTAAGACCTTTTAAAAATAAAAACAACAAAAGAAAAATAAAAGGAACTAAGAACCAACAGTAAAGCAAACACAATTAACAAAAGCCTTAGCCGTATTCCCCGGTAACGACGTCAAAATTTGATGTCGCCCAAATTACACCTCGTAATTGAGATATAAAGCGGTCGATGTCAAATATAGAATCCAACAAAGGTTATGGTCGATCCCACATGGAATATGGAAAGAACTTGAGTTAATGTGCATGGCTATTACTCTCGGAATACTTATTTCCTATGACGGAAAGAAATAAAATACTAAACAAGAGTAAAAACTACTAAATGGTTAAATCAATTTTGGTTTGCACTCAATCAACAAATTGACTAGGATTGTGTTCCCCTAGATTTATAACCACAAGGCTTTTACACTAGTGATCTGTTCCGGAGTTTAACATGCAATACCGGTAAGTTAGGTTCACCTAAAGGGTTGGTCACCTATCTAGATGTTATTGCCACGCAACTTGGTCTGTATATGGGTGTATGCTTAATTAACCCTTACCCTTAATATCGGATTATCTATCCCTGGACAAGTTCAAGCTATTAGATGAGGGTTGATAGCCTCAAATCTCCGTTGTTAATCCCTTTTCCCAGTCAATATTCCCTTGATCCGGTAAGAAATAATAAGGCAAGTTCCAACTTTTTCAACCGTTAAGAAATAATTAAAACGAAGAGAAAAATAATACATGCATTAAACCTCATTCAAGAATCACTAAGTGTTTCACCTATGTGTGTTAATTCATCATAGTTCCCATAACCCTAGCTATGGGTTTAGCTACTCATGTTTGAATAATCATAATCACAAAGTATTGATAAATCATAATTGCAACTTACAAAAATTCATAGAAGAAAACCAGGTAAATTGAGTACAACTCCAAACTTGATGAACAAAACTCCAATGTTGATTAATTCCCAAAATCAAGAACAAAATTGTAAACTTTGTTTCTTGACTCAAGAACGATTGTTAACAACACTAGAATTCACGTGAAAATTGGTAGAAAATAATTGCGTACGAAAAATAAACCTAAAAATTGTATCTATAGTTCTAAATAAATTTTTTTCTAACTAAATTTGGATTCTAGGTCGGCAGGGGTAACGAGCCAAGTAACGACTCATTGGATCTCCCAATGAGTCGTGGCCAATGCAAATCTTCCGTCCTCAGCAACAGGCCCAGTCGTGGTAGTGGGTCACCTAATGACTCGTCATGGTAGGGCACAAATCGTTAGGCCTCTCGTGGTATTGATTCACCAAACCTCCAGTGCACCTGATGATTCCTACCAAAGTCCTCCTGACGAGTCGTCTCAACACCTGATGACTTGTTAGACCTGTCGTTGCCTTCAATGGATTTTTCTCAGAATTTCTCTTCTCAGTCTTCAGGACTAACTTAACGACTCGTTACAAGACGTAACAAGTCATGCCTTCAATACATTGAGTGCACTGTTTCCTTCTTCATTTGTCTTTAATTTCTTTCCATGACTCTAGGCACGAGCCGTTCCTTGGGAAGACGACTCGCGACGTGCCTGGCAACCTTCAGGTCAGTCCTTTTCTGCCTTACTTAGCCTATTTCCCGTTCCGAACCTATTTTCCTGCAATATTCAACACAAACGCATCATAACTACATAAACATACCCAGAATGTGCATAATTTCTTGGTTTTAAGCATCGAAAGTGCCGTAAAATCACGACACATCAGCGTGTGCCCGACATGTCACCATATGTTTTACTTTGTTCTTATTACGCTGTGATTTTGTGTATGAATGAAGGCAGAACGTGCTATGTGGTTGTTGGATAGTGTGGACTATGTTATGAGAATTGAAATAAAAGACATGAATCTTGTTGCTAGGCGTGTTCCGGTTATGTGTTTGTAAGAGTTATTCTCCTTTGGATTAACTATTGAATCTGTTTTGTGAATATGAGTTGTATTAATTTTGATCTAGACTTGTGTGATGTCTGAATTTAATGAGAAGGGATGGTGAATTGTTGAAAACTATGAAACTTTTGAATTGATGAATGGATGAACTGTTGAAGGAGCAGCTAAGTCACGCTACTTCCTAAGGCAGTGCCGTTGCAACGGTCAAGTGATCGCGGCAGCGAGAGGCCTAATCTAGTGAGCAGGCCAGCTGTTACCTGAGTAGAGCTAGTATTTCTAAAATGGCTTGTACTTTTGTGTGATGTTGAGGACTTGTTTTATATTAGTTTTGCCTTGTTTGTCTATTATTATTTAAGGTTGGCAGATGATGCCTACCAATATCATGTTATATACTGACCCTATCCCTGCATTCTTTTCTGAATGCAGAGTTCGAGCCAGACAGTTCTTCATGCCTTCATCTATAAACCAATAGTTTTCAAAGATTAAAAAGGTGAGCAGATGAGGACGCAGTTCACTCCCTCATTGCAGATGTCTTTCTTTTGGACATTTGAAAACTTTGTTTCACCTTGAGTTGTTAGTTTCTTAGCTTTGTAAAATAGATGTCTGGTGCAATGAAAATCAGGTTCTGAGAATTTGTTTTACTAGTTTATTTTACACAATATATTGATTCGAAGTTGTTTAAAGAGTATAACAGTTGCTTTATACGTAGATGTTTTGTTTTTAGGTCACTTGGGGATTGGTATCGAATTTCGCTGGTTCGCCCACCAGGGGGTTAGGGTGGGTGCCAATCACGGGCATTTGGGTCATGACAAAGTTGGTATCAGAGCTCTAGGTTTGTTGATCTCGTTGCACTAAGAAAGTTCTAGTAGAGTCTCGCAGATCGGTGCAAAGATGTCCGTAACTTATCTTCGAGAGGCTGCAAGACTTTAGAAAACTCCCTCCTTCTTTCCTTTAGTGCGATTACTTGATTCCAATCGGTATTTGGTGATCCAAATTGGTATCTAACAACTTTTCTTCTTTCCCTCTCAGATGATGAGAACATGCACAAATGGTAATAAAGACACAACACCTGAGCCAGCAGTGGCAGTGCATATTCGCGGTAGAGAAAAGAGCAGAGGCTGTGGACGGAGACCCACTGTGGCTAGAGGAGGGGCCCATGCTTTTGCTCCAGTCAGGGAGAGTTCTGCATCTCCCATGCCACTAGCAGTGTAGGAGCGGGTGGCTATTGAGGTTGAGATCCCGACGCAGGGAGAAGCTCTTGCCACACCAGCATCTTCAGAGGTCCTAGCTCAGGTCCTTAACCTTTTGAGCAGCCTTGTGGGCACTGGGACAGCACCAGAAACTCTAGCGGGACAGCAATCAAGAACTCAGCATGCAGCTGTTGTGGCCTCACGGATTGGTGACATGTTGGAGGCTGTTATGTTTTCGAGGCCGGTGGCAGGACCGGTAATGACAGGAGAAGAGCATGACTTATTTTGGAGGTTCACCAAGATGAAGCCTCCCACCTTCTACGACATAGAGCCAGAGGATGCCTATGAATTCATCATAGAGTGCCATGAGAGGCTCCATAAGATGGGGGCGATGGAGAAGTACAGTGTAGAGTTCATCACCTTCCAGCTAATGGGTGATTCAAAGCTCTAGTGGAGGGCTTTCATGGAGTGCAGACCAGCAGGGTCACCACCGTTGTCGTGGATCCAATTCTACTCCATGTTCCTGGAGAAATATGTTTCCCACACGCTGAGGGATAGGAGATGGGATGAGTTCACAACCATTGAGTACGGGATCTCATCTGTTACTACATATGAGGCTCAATTTCACTCTTTGTCCAGGTATGCTCTACCCTTACTGCCCACCGAGGAGGAGAGGATCAGGCAGTTTGTTAAAGGCCTAAATGTAGGCCTCCAGGTATCAGCTTTGCAGATGGTCTCTTCGGGTAAGACCTTTCAGGAGGTGGTAGAGTATGTGAAGTTGGTTGAAGGGGTGAGGCAGGAGGGTTATGCGAGAAATGCCGAGAAGTAGGCTCGGAGAGTGGGTTCTTATGTGAAGGCTTCGGCACCAGGGTTTTTTTGGGCACCCTATTCAGTTTGCCATGCAGATATTAGCCGGAGGTCTGTCAGGGACAGTTTTGTGATCGTCAGGTGTAGTTGGGGGTACTCAAATGGTTCGTTCTGATTTTGGGGCTCATCCTATTTCTTTTATTCTAGCTCAGAGACCAGTTATTGAGAAGGTCTGCTATGAGTGTGGTGAGTATGGCCACAACCACAGATTGTGCCCCAGGTTCGGACAGGGCAGACAGATATTTCCTCATTTAGCTCCTCGAGCTCCAACCCCTGCAGAAAGAGGAGGTAGTGCATTCAATCCAGATCGTCCATAACTGGGACGAGGTGGTCAGCCAACTCTCTAAGGTGGTGTTCAGTAGAGTAGGAACGTGCTCAGGTAGGTAGGGGTGGTACCCAGGCAGGTAGAGGGGTGGCACAACCCTATTGGGGCGATTCTCAGGTGGGTAATCAACCCTATTTCTATGCTTTTCTTGGTAGACCAGAGGTAGAGGCTTCAGACGCTGTTATCACAGGTATGATCTTCGTGGCCGATAGAATGGCTATTACGTTATTTGACCCAGCTCTACATTCTTTTATGTGTCTACTTATTTTTCTTTAGGTCTGCACCTTGTGTATGATGTATTTAATACTCCTATCGATGTGTCTACTCCTGTTGGGGATTTTCTGTTAGTGGATAGGGTTGTTCGTGATTGCATTGTTGAATTCATGGGATATGGAACTCTGGCGGACTTAGTGATCTTAGACATGGTTGATTTTGATATAATTTTGAGAATGATCTGGTTGTCCCCTTACCATTCCATTCTAGATTGCTATGCTAGGACCGTCACTATATCAAGTCCAGAGTCATCTAGATTGGAGTTGAAGGGGAATTATAGGCCTACTCCTAAGAAACTTATTTCTTATATTCGTGCCCGTAAGTTAATAGAGCCGGGTTTTTCAGCGTATCTGGCGCATTTTTAGGCTTCATAGGGTCCTTTCATAGGGTCAGTCCCGGTTGTTTGTGAGTTCTTAGAGGTGTTCCCTGCAAATTTGCTCGGCATGCCGCCAGACCGTGATATAGATTTCTGTATAGACTTGGAACCACTAACCCAATTGTAATACCCCGAAAGTGCCTAAGATTAAACCTGGGATCAAAAATGGAAGTTTACTGAAAACTGGGAAAAATGTTATAGGACGGACAACCCAATGGATCGTTGGTTCAACCAACGACCCGTTGGATCCAGTCGTGAGAAGTGAAAGTCTGGTGGCAGTGTAAAAAATGGGTGATGTAACGACTCGTTGCTGGGAACAACGAGTCATAGTTGGTATCATGGTGGGTATTGGACTTCGTCATTAGGGGATATGATGAGTCATCCTATGACCCTTTATGAGATGTAACGATCCGTGGTCACGAGTCATTGTAGGGGAGTATGTAAATTTCCAGTGGACCTAACGGAAGAAAACCACGACTCATTGGATGAAGTAATGAGTCGTGGTGAGGAGAAGTTCAGGATCTTCAGGAGGCAAACGATGATTGAACCAACGACCCATTAGATGAAAGGACGACTCGTCCTGTTAAGTCGTGGTTTGAATCTGAGATCAAGGACTTGGAAGTGTAGGTGACTCGATACCACGAGTCGTGGTATCCTCCAACAACTGTTGGTACGTCCGTTGGAGCATCCAGTGCAGATTTTTCAGGGTATTTCATTAAGGGTATTTTGTCATTCCTACGTTCTAGGGCCCTAAACTACGTCGTTTTATATTATTTTTTGAGTATGTTAAGATAGGTTAAGCCCTCCTAACCTATTCATTCTCATTCATGCAAAGCTAGGAAGATTTAAGAGTGATCAAGCTAGTTCTCAAGCTCTTCATCATCAGTTTTTCCTTGGGCTTTCAAAGAGTGATGAAATTTGATTTTACCCAGGTATGTAGGATTATGAATGGGTGTTTTCGTTCACACCCATGCCCAATTTCTCCTAATTCATGAAATTCGATAAAAAAATCTTATGGGGTTTTTACTTAATTCTTGTGGAATTCTAATGATTTACTAATTGGTTATTATATTTTGTGATTTACATCATATTTTGTGAGTTATGATTAGATTCTACAGCTATTTTGATTATAAAATTATTGATTTCAATTTCTACTAAATTAAGCCTAGTTATGTATGGTCTATAATGAATCAAGTTATGATTTTTACTTCAAATGACGATATCACAAACCCATCATGATTTATGATTTGAAATATGAATTTATTCAAATACCCATTATGATTTGATGATTTGCAAGGTATATGTATGATCTACAAGTATGCATGAATCCCGTTATTTATGAATTATATTTTGGCCGACTCATGGACCTTGTTACATGGCTAGTTCACGAATTTACAAGCATGTTTATGATTATCATGATTTAACTAGCCCATGAATCTCATGCGTATTATACTATGAGCGCTATATATGTTTTAGGAGTAGTATTTAACACCGAGTAGTTTCGGGGAATAGGTTCGGCCCCAGATCTCATAACTACGTGCCACCGTAGGACATGTTGGTATCTCCCTTGTGACTGTCCCTGGCCCAAATAGCCCTTTTTCATGGTGATATCACGCCTTTCATGGTTCTACCCTTGGCAAGGTATGAACGCCCTTACGACTAAGGTTATAAGTCGGGCTCCATGTGTGCTCATATGGGATATTATTGGTTAAGAGAATCTCCCACTATTTCTCATGATTTATGCATGTTTATGATTATGTATATTGGCTCAAGTCATGCTAAAAAAAACTTTTCTCTTATGATTATGATTACGATTGTATTACGAATGTTTTGAAAACCTTGAGCCTTATGTTATGTTACGATATTTATGTTATGAGCATGTTGTCCTACTCTTATGATCATTTATGAGTTTTATAAATTTTAAGTGTCCGTTTCACTTACCTTGCATACTCAGTACATTCCACGTACTGATAACATACTTTCTATGCTGTATCATTTTATGATACAGGACCTGGTTCTTAGTCTCATCTCCATCATTTGTCCATCTCAGAGTTAGCTATCAGCCTTTTTGGTGACTCCTCATGTTCCGAGGGCCATATGTACAAACATTGATGTTCTTTTTTGTTTCAGTTTTTTCCGGGTTAGTTGAGGGTGTTGTCCCATCAACCCATCTGATATGATAGAGGCTTTTACACCATTTGTAGTACTCAGCAGATATGTATTTCTAGTACTTTCCGCTTATCATGCCATATTATGTTACGTTTATATTTTCGCTATATCGCATGTTCAGTATTTCGCGTTAAGTTATATGAAGTTAGATGTATGCTTATGCCATGGGTCAACTTGGGGCTTCTGGGGGTTCCTTGTCCCCTATTACGATTCGGGTCTACGTTCGGATCATGATAAACTTGATATTAGAGTGAAGTGTCCTCGGGTTTTTGAAAGCCGTGTTAAGTAGAGTGTTTTTCATGGGTGTTAAGCGCGCCACACTTATGACGAAGAGGCTATAGACATTTAGGAAATGTTCCCTTCTTTCATGATCTATGTTATGTGATGAAAAGTCTTTCTATCCTTCTAATTCGTACTATTCACGATTGCAGAATCATGGCTCCTCGAAGAACGAATGGTAGGAGAAATGGAAATGGTGAAGGCCATGAGGATCGTAATGGACACAGGCATCAGTAAGCCCCACCAGTTCAGGAGCCCTAGGCACCAGAGCCAGTTGCCCACACTGAGTTTTGGGCAGCTATCCAGATGCTTGCGCAGGCCTTGATCACTCAGGTCAACCAGCAGGGTGTTGCACATATTCCATAGAATGGCAATGCGGCGGCGGCTCGGGTAAGAGATTTCTTGAAGATGAACCCGCCGGAGTTCCTTGGGTCCAAGGTAGATGAGGACCTGTATGAATTCATCGAAGAGATTCTAAAAATCACTTAGGTTATGGGGGTGACAAATGGAGAGTGTGTTGATTTGGCCTCGTATCAGCCGAAAGGGGTGGTGCATATATGGTTCAAGCAATGGAGAGATGCTAGAGTAGTGGGGGCAGGCCCTATAGGTTGGGAAGAGTTTCACGCGGCATTTCTGGATCGGTTCTTCCCTCGCGAGATGAGGGAACTAAAGACGGTCGAGTTTGTAAACCTGAAGCAGAGTGACATGTCAGTTCATGAGTACGCTTTGTAGTTCACCCGTTTATCCAAGTATGTGCTAGAGTTGGTAGCAGACCAGAGGGCTCGAGTGAGCCGATTTATATATGGAGTGGTGGACTACCTGGATAAGGATTGTAGGATCACCATGTTGCATCGAGATATAGATTTTCCCCACATAGTGTTGCATGTTCAGTAGATGGAGTTAGTATATCGAAGGCAGAGAGAGGCCAAGAGGGCCAGGATAGACAATTATGGGACTTCTCAGGCTATATCAGGGGGGACAGCGCCAGTAGTCTCAAGATAGGTCTTTTGCTCCAGCACCATCATCCGCCAATACACCATCTAGATCATGAGGGAATTGGAGGAGCAGGGCTCCAGATTCTAGAGGCCAAGGTAGCATGCAGATAGAGCGCACCTTCCCAGCTTGTACGGGTTGTGACAAGAATCACCTAGGAAGGTTCATAGTTAGCGTAGATGCTTGCTTCGAGTGTGGAAAATGCAGACACCGACTCAAGGATTGCTCTTCAGCCAAATAAAGGGGCAGCGGAGCCTGTATGCCAGCAGTTAGCTCAGCTTCTCCAGCAGCATGTCCCCCTCAGCAGGGTGCCTCGACTAGTTCAGCCGACGATCAGCGCCAAAAAGATTGTATGCCTTTGCGACCCGTCAGGAGCAGGAGACGTCACCGGATGTGGTTACTGGTATGTTATAGGTGTTTCATCTTGATGTTTATGCTTTGTTAGATCCAGGGGCTACCTTGTCTTTTGTGAAACCTTATATTGCTTGTATCTTTGGAGTTAGTCCCGAGACTCTATCAGAACCATTTTCAATTTTTACTCCTGTTGGTGATTCAGTTGTAGCTACATGGGTGTATAGAGGATGTCCGGTCACTATATTGCATAAAGTCACCTCCAGGATCTTATAGAGTTAGCCATGACTGACTTCTTGATATTATTCTTGGCATGGATTGGTTGTATGCTTGTTATGCTTCTATTAATTGTAGAACCCGTGTAGTGGAATTCCGTTTTCCGGGTGAGTCAGTCTTGGAGTGGAAAGGTAGTTCGGTCGTGCCTGTAGGTCATTTTATTTCCTATCTTAAGGTTACAAAGATGATCTCCAAGGGTTTATATGTATCATCTAGTTTGGGTTAAGGATGTTGTCCGAGACCCCAACTATCCAATCAGTTGGTGGTGCGTGAGTACCTAGAAGTGTTTCCTGATGATTTACCAGGTGTTCCTCCTGAGAGGGAAATTGATTTTGGTATCGACTTTCTGCCTGACACGCAGCCTATATCTATCCTTCCTTACAGGATGGCTCCAGCTGAGCTAAAGGAGTTGAAGGAAAGGACCTATTAGAGAAGGGTTTCATTAGACCGAGCAAGTCTCCATGGGGTGCACCAGTCTTATTTGTCCGAAAGAAGGATGGTTCCCTTCAGATGTGCATTGACTATCGACAATTGAACAAAGCAATCATCAAGAACAGGTATCCTCTACCCATGATTAATGATTTATTTGGCCAGCTTCAAGTTTCCAAGTGTTTCTCAAAGATAGATCTCAGATCTGGGTATCATCAACTCAGGGTTTGGGAGTGCGATATCCCGATGACAGCCTTCAGGATGCAGTATGGTCATTATGAGTTTGTAGTTATGTCTTTTCTACTAACAAATGCTCCTGAAACTTTTATGGACTTGATGAATAAGGTGTTCAAGCCATACCTGAACATGTTCGTGATCGTGTTCATTGATGACATCCTTATATACTCTCGGAGCGAGGAGCGTGCCGCTCATTTGAGAGTAGTGCTTTATATGCTTCAGACTCTCAAGGATCGTCAATTATATGCCAAATTCATCAAGTGCAAGTTTTGGCTAAACTCCATAGCATTTCTGGGCCATGTGGTGACAAGTGAGGGTGTAAAGGTGGATTCTCAGAAATAAAAGCGGTAAAGAATTGGCCTAGACCGGTGAATCCTTCAAATATTCAGAGTTTCTTGGGTTTAGCTAGCTATTATCGGAGGTTTGTTGAAGGTTTCTCATCTATTGTTGCACCTTTGACAAAATTGACCCAGAATAAGGTGAAGTTTCATTGGTCGAAGGCTTGTGAGAAGAGCTTCCAAGAGTTGAATACTTGACTTACTACAGGACTGGTGTTGACCCTACTCTAGGGTATTGATGGTTTCGTGGTGTATTGCAATGCTTCAAGAATCGGACTCGGGTGTGTATTGATGCAGCGTGCGAAAGTGATAGCATATGCCTATAGACAGTTGAAAGTCCATAAGAAGAATTATCCGACCCATGATCTTGAATTGGCTGCGGTGGTGTTCGCATTGAAGATATGGAGACATTACTTGTATAGGGTCCATGTGGATGTGTTTACGGACCACAAGAGCTTACAATATGTGTTCACAAAGAAAGATCTCAATCTACAGCAAAGAAGGTGGTTGGAGCTACTCAAGGACTACGATATGAGTGTCCTTTACCATCCGGGTAAGACTAATGTGGTGGCTTACGCACTTAGTAGACTCTCTATGGAGAGTGTGTCCCAAGTGGATGAGGGGAAGAAGGAGCCGGTGAAAGATGTACATCGACTCACAAAGTTGGAGTTAGGTTGGTTGACTCGACTAATGGCAGTGTTGTTGTTCAGAACGGATCAGAATCGTCCTTGGTGATTGATGTGAAAGCTAGACAAGATGAGGACCCAATTTTGGTAAAGTTGAAGGAAGCCGTTCGAAGTTAGAAGGTGGAGGTCTTCTCCTAAGGGGGAGATGGTGTGCTTCGGTACCAGAGTCTCCTATGTGTTCTAGATGTTAATGATTTGAGGAGCCGGATATTGCATGAGGCTCATAGATCCAGGTATTCTATCCATCCGGGTGCTACCAAGATGTACCGTGACTTACGGGAAATCTATTGGTGGAATGGCATGAAGAAGGATATTGCAAAATTTGTAGCCAAGGGCCCGAATTGTCAACAAGTAAAGGTTGAGAATCAAAGGTCGGGAGGCGTACTTCAGGATATTAGCATTCCCACTTGGAAGTGGGAAGATATTAACATGGATTTCATTACAGGATTACCTCGTACTCGTCGACAATATAACTCCATTTGGGTGGTGGTAGACAGGTTGACTAAGGCTGCTCACTTTCTATGGTCAAAACCACGGATTCGGCAGAGGATTATGCCAAACTATATATCCGGGAGTTAGTATGATTGCATGGAGTGCCCTTATCCATCATTTCAGACAGAGGTACTCAATTTGCCTTTCAGTTTTGGAGGTCATTGCAAAAAGGGCTTGGTACTCAGGTTAGACTCAGCACAACATTTCACACGCAAATAGATGATCAAGCGGAGTGGATAATTCAGACTCTCGAAGACATGTTGAGAGCATGCGTGATGGACTTCAAAGGTACTTGGGATGATCACTTGCCCCTGAACGAGTTTGGTTACAATAACAACTATCCCTCCAGCATTCAGATGACACTGTTCAAGGCTCTTTATGGGCGGAGATGTAGATTTCTACCAGATGGTTTGAGGTTGGTGAAGCAGCTATGATAGGGCTAGATTTGGTTTATGAGGCAATGGAGAAGGTTCAATTGATAAAAGATAGGTTGAAAACTGCCCAGAGTCGCCAAAAGTCTTATGTGGACGTGAGAAGAAGAGAGTTAGAATTTGAAGTCAATGACTGGGTATTTTTGAGAGTATCTCCCATGAAGGGAGTAATGAGGTTCAGAAAGAAAGGGAAACTTAGTCCCCGCTATGTTGGCCCCTACTGGATTGTGAGGAGAGTTAGCAAGGTGGTTTATGAATTGGAGTTGCCCTCAGAGTTATCTTCCGTGCATCCTATGTTTCATGTAATGATTTTGAAGAAGTGTTTGGGTGATCCAGCTCTAGTTGTCCCGGTGGACAGTGTCAGTGTAAGAAATAGCCTTAGCTATAAGGAGGTTTCGGTGGAAATACCGGATCGTCAGGTTCAGAGGCTAAGGATCAACGAAGTAGCTTCAGTTAAAGTGTTATGGAGAAATTAGCATGTTGAAGAAGCTACATGGGATGCCGAAGCGGATATGATGGCTAGATATCCACATTTATTCTCTACCGGCTCAGTTCCAACTTGAGGTATCAGTTTTTCCCTAATACTCTATTTAGTTTCATGTTCAGTTCATGTGTTCAAGTTTCTTTTATGTATGTGGATGTGTATGTGAATCATGAAATCAATTCAACTGTGTTGTTTGAATCGGTGATAATCATTCCGTTAGTTTTCGGTTTAAATGATCAGTATTTGGGTGTAATGATTGCATGTCTCTATTTTCTTCTTGTTTCCAACATTCGAGGACGAATGTTTCCAAGGGAGAGATATTGTAATATCCCGAAAGTGCTTAATATTAGACCCGAGATCAAAAATGGAAGTTTACTGAAAACTGGAAATTGCAGGACGGACAACCCAATGGATCGTTGGTTTAACCAACGACCCATTGGATCCAGTCATGGGAAGTGAAAATCTGGTGGCAGTGTAAATGACAGGTGATGTAACGACTCATTGCTGGGAAGAACGAGTCATTGTTTGTAACCGTGGTGGGTACTGGACTTCGGCATTAGGGGATATGACGGGTCATCCGACCCATAATGAGATGTAACGATCCGTGGTCACGAGTCATTATAGGGGAGTATGTAAATTTCCACTGGACCTAACAGAAGGAAACCACGACATGTTGGATGAAGTAACAAGTCACGGTGAGGCTCATTGTGAGAAGAAGTTCAGTATCTTCAGGAGACAAATGACGATCGAACCAATGACCCGTTAGATGAAAGGACGACTCATCCTATTGAGTCGTGGATTGATTCTGATATCAAGGACTTGCCAGTGCAGGTGACGGGTCGATACCACGAGTCGTGGTATCCTCTAACGACTCGTTGGTACATCCATTGCAGATTTTCAGGGTATTTTATTAAGGGTATTTTCGTCATTCCAACGCTCTAGGGCCTTAAACTATGTCACTTTATGTTATTTTCTGAGTAAGTTAAGATAGGTTAAACCCTCATAACCTATTCATTCTCATGCATGCAAAGTTAGGAAGATTTAAGAGTGATCAAGCTAGTTCTCAAACTCTTCTTCATCAATTTTACCTTGGGCTTTCAAAGAGTGTTGAAATTTGATCTTACCCAGGTATGTAGGGTTATGAATGTGTATTTTCGTTCACACCAATGCCCAATTTCTCCTAATTCATTAAATTTGATAAAAAAATCTTATGGGGCTTTTACTTAAATCTTGTGGAATTCTAATGATTTACTAATGGGTTAGTATATTTCGTGATTTACATCATATTTTATGAGTTATGATCAGATTCTACCACTATTTTGATTAAAAAATTATTGATTTCGATTTCTACTAAATTAAGCCTAATTATGTATGATCTATAATGAATCAAGTTATGATTTTACTTCGAATGACGATATTGACAAACCCATCATGATTTATGATTTGAAATATGGATTTATTCAAATATCCATTATGATTTGATGATTTGATGATTTGATGATTTGAAAGGTATATGTATGATCTACAAGTATGCATGAATCCCATTATTTATGAATTATGTTTTGGCCGACTCATGGGCCTTGTTACATGGCTAGTTCATGAATTTACAAGCATGTTTATGATTATCATGATTTAACTAGCCCATGAATCTCATGCGTATTATACTATGTGCTTATGTTTTGGGAGTAGTAATTAACACCGAGAAGGTTTGGGGCTTAGGTTCGGCCCCGGATCTCATAACTATGTGCCACCGTAGGACATGTTGGTACCTCCCTTGTGACTGTCCCTGGGAAAAATTGCCCTTTTTCATGGTAATGTCACGTCTTTCATGGTTCTACCCTTGGCAAGGTACGAACGCCCTCCCGACTAGGGTTACAAGTCAGGCTCCATGTGTGCTCATATGGGGTATATCGGTTAAGAGAATCTCCCACTGTTCCTCATGATTTATGCATGTTTATGATTATGTATATTGGCTCAAGTCATGTTAAATAAAGCTTTTCTCTTATGATTATAATTATGATTGTATTACGAATGTTTTGAAAACCTTGAGCCTTATGTTATGTTACGACATTTATATTATGAGCATGTTGTCTTACTCTTATGATCATTTATGAGTTTTATATATTTTAAGTGTCCGTTTCACTTACCTTGCATACTCGGTACATTCCATGTACTGACAACATACTTTCTATGCTGTATCGTTTCATGATACAGGACCTGACTCTCAGGCTTATCTCCATCATTAGTCCATCTCAGAGTTAGCTATCAGCCTTTTTGGTGAGTCCTCATGTGCCGAGGGCCATATGTCCAGACATTGATGTTCTCTTTTGTTTTAGTTTTTTCCTAGTTAGTTTGGGGTGTTGTCCCATCAACCCATCTGATATGATAGAGGCTTTTAGACCATTTGTAGTACTTAGCTGATATGTATTTCTAGTACTTTCTGCTTATCATTCCATATTATGTTATGTTTATTCCGTTATATCGCATGTTCAGTATTCTGCCTTAAGTGTTATGAAGTTAGATGTATGCTTATGCCATGGTTTGACTTTGGGCCTCTCGAGGTTCCTTGTCCCATCTTACAATCCGAGTCTACGTTCGAGTCGTGACACCGACCCATTTGTATTCCTCTATACCGAATGACACCTGCTGAGTTGAGAAAACTCAAGGAACAGTTGCAGGAGTTTCTTAGTAAAGGATTCATTAGACCGAGTGTGTTGCCGTGGGGTTCCCCACTTCTGTTTGGTAAGAAGAAGGATGGTAGTACGCGGATGTGCATTGACTACCGCCAGTTGAACAAGGTAACCATTCGGAATAAGTACCCTCTTCCTCGAATAGATGATCTATTTGACTAGTTATAGGGAGCAGCTATATTTTCAAAGATTGATTTGAGGTTAGGTTATCACCAGTTAAAAATCTGTGTTGAAGACATTCCCAAAACTGCCTTTCGGACCAGGTATGGGCATTATGAGTTCTTGGTCATGTCTTTTGGACTCACTAATGCCTCAGCCGCATTCTTAAGACTGAAGAATGATATTTTCAAACCTTACCTGGATTCCTTTGTTATTGTGTTTATTGATGATATCTTGGTGTATTTTAAGACCAAGCAGGAGCACGATAATTATTTAAGGATTGTGTTGGGATTACTGACGGAGAAGCAGTTGTATGCTAAATTAACCAAGTAAGAGTTTGGTTGAAATTAGTGTCTTTTCTGGGGCATGTGGTTTTCAAGGATGGAATCCGAGTTGATCCACAGAAGGTAGAGGTGGTCAAAAACTAGGCAAGGCCAACTAATGTGATAGAAATCCAGTGTTTTGTGGGACTGGCCAGTTACGACCGTCGGTTCGTGAAGGGATTTGCCTTCATAGCCTCGACATTGACCATGTTGACACAAAAGGATATACCTTTCCAGTGGTCAGAGGAATGTGAAGCAAGATTTTAGAAATTCAAGACTCTGCTAACCACAACATCTATTCTGGTGTTACTCGTGAAAGGTAAAGGCTTTGTTGTTTATTGTGAAGCCTCATGGTCTGGGTTGGGTGTTGTGTTGATGTAGGAAGGACAAGTTATTGTGTATGCCTCGAGACAGCTGAAGGTTCATAAAAAGAATTACCCCGCGTACGATCTGGAGTTAGCAGCAGTGGTGTTCACACTAAAAATTTGGAGGCACTATCTGTATGGAGCTCGATGTGAGGTATTCATGGATCATCGTAGCTTATATTATGTATTCTCCCAGAAAAATCTCAATTTGAGGCAGAGGAGATGGATAGAGCTACTTAAGGATTACGACATCACCATCTTGTACCACCCAGGAAAGGCCAATATGGTGATAGACGCGTTGAGTAGGAAGACGGTGAGCACGGGCAGTTTGGCTTGCTTGGAAGCTACTCAGGGCCGATGGCCAGGGAAGTCTAGAGCTTGGCAAACAGCTTGGTGATATTGTCACTGACCGGAACTAGTGGGATACTAGCCAACCTGGAGGCTAAAACCTTGCTGCTAGAGGAAATCAAAACAAGACAGTTTGAAGATAAAAAGATGAGTAAGATCAACGATAAAGTTCTGAGTGGAGAGGCTAAGGAAGCAGTGTTGGATGATGAGGGGTCTTTAGAATAAAGGGGCGGTGTGTTTCCTGAGTAGGTGAGCTAATTAAAACTCTCTTGGCAGAAACTCACAACTCGAGGTACTCCATTCACCCTGGAGTTTCCAAGATGTACCATGATCTAAAGCAACATTATTGGTGGGGTAGGATGAAAAGGGACATTATGGACTACGTTGCTCAGTGATTAAATTATCAGCAGGTGAAGTACGAGCACCAAAAGCCTAGAGGATTACTTCAGTGAATGCCTATCCCCGAGTGAAAATGGGAGAGGATAGCTATGGACTTTGTGGTTGGTCTTCCCAAGACTTTGGGAAAGTTTGACTTAATTTGGGTCATAGTGGGCAGTTTGACCAAGTCTACTCATTTCTTATCAGTTCAGGTGACTTACAACACGGAGAAACTAGCCAAGCTATACGTGAAGGAGGTCATTCAGTTACATAGGGTGACTATTTCAATTGTATCAGATAGGGCACTCAGTTTACCTCCCATTTCCAGAGGACCTTGCAGGCTGAGTTGGGTACAAGGTTGGACTTGAGCACAACCTTTCATCCTTAGACAGATGAACAATTGAAACGGACTATTCAAGTGATGGAGGAAATGCTCCAGGAATGTGTGATAGACTTCAGGGGCCATTGGGACAAATTCTTATCTTGGCAGAGTTCGCATATAACAATAGCTACCATCGAGCATTGGCATGGCGCCATTTGAAGCTTTGTACAGGAGAAAGTGCAGGTTTCCAATTGGGTTGTTTGATGTGTTTGAGGTGAGACCTTGGGGGGACTGATTTGTTAAAAGAGTCCTTGGAAAAGGTTCGAATAATGCAGGACCATCTGGTAGCTTCTCCGAGTAGGCAGAAGCAATATGTAGACAAGAGAGTCAGGGACATGGAGTTCATGGAAGGGGAGCAAGTGTTGCTCAAGGTGTCCCCCATGAAGGGGGTGATGAGGTTTAGAAAGCGGGGCAAGATCAGTCCGAGGTATATTGGGCCATTTGAAATACTCCGACGTGTGGGGAAAGTGACTTATGAGCTGGCATTGCAACATTTCATGAGTCTATGCTGAAAAGGTACCATAGGGATGGAATGTATGTCATCAAGTGGGATTCTGTGCTGCTAGATGAGAATCTTTCATTTGATGAGGAGCCTGTAGCGATATTGGCCGGAGAGGTTCGAAAGATGAGGTCCAAGGAGATTCCGACAGTAAAGGTCCAGTCAAAGAACCATCCAGTTGAGAAAGCCACTTGGGAGATTGAGGCTGATGTCACAACCCGAGAGTACACCTGGATCGTAGACACGGGACAAGGAGTCCCGAGAGACCCCAAGTCAACCCATGGCGTGAGCATAACACTAATTCATTCATATACAGCGGAAAACTTAACTCATAAATCGTAAACTAACTGAAAATCATACCATGAGAGATAAAGGAAACAACAATTCAAGATCCAATCATAAACGGCTGAATACTACACATAAGTTTGAAAGCCTCTATTCATAAAAGACGGGTTGAAGGGACAAGACCCCAACTAACCCAAACAGTCTAAAAACATAAGATAGACAAGGTCTGAACATAAAGCCCTCGAATCATGAGGATTCACCACTGAAGACTGAGCAGAACTGGGCGCAAGCTAGGGACGATGCTGAAACTGCAAATCAAATTCTGAAAATATGTGTGTCAGTACTCGGAAAGTACTAAGTATGTAAGGTATGCAAAACAATGCTTAAAAACATGAAAGTTATAGGAGTGAGACATCATGATCATAAAACTGAAATCATAAGTATATCGTAAGGCTCAATATTTCCAGAAATACTCATCAAAGTCATAACATGTAGGGAAAACATTTCATAAATCATAAGTTGAGCTAAAAGAACATAATCATACATATTGCAAAACCATGAGGAACAATGGGAGATTTCTATAACCGACATACTTCACATGAGCACACATGAAGTCTGACTTGTACCCCTAGTTGGGAGGCCTTACGAAAAGTGTGATATCACTTATGAAGGCCCCATAGGGCATAGGGGACAGTCACTGAGGAGGTTCCAAACATAATCCTACGGTGGCCCGTAGTTCTGAGATTCGGGGCGTAACCTAGGCCTCGAACCTACTCGGTGTTAAGTACTACTCCCAAAACATGGAACGTGCTCATAACATTCATAACATGACATGCATGACTAGTGAAAACATGGAAATCATAACATACATGAGGGTTTGTATTTCTAGCCATGGAATTGGGCCCGTGAGTCAGCCAATATCGTAGTTATAATTCATAAACGACATGTGGGCATTGCCCATAATTTCAAAACGTACTTGACATGCTTAAATCCATAAGAAAATGATCATGACAGCATGAGAAATCGAACTTGAAGACATGCTTAAAAATTTAAGAGAAATTCGTTCATGCTTTCGGAATCATCTTGACCATGAAATTCACTAAAAATTTCCCCATAATTGGGCATCCATACTTTTAGAGATTTAAATCATGAAATATAAAATATATATAAGTAAAATCAGTCCAAACACTTCAAACTCGCAAATTAACAATATATCACAAGATCATGTAAGCTTTTGAGGAATCACGCAAACGGGGTTAAGACCCGCAAGAATTTAACAAATTAAACATAGGAAATGAAAATAAATGGGCATGGGTAGGGACTAAACTACCCATTCAAACCCCACATACCTGGAAATTTCGTGATTCCCGACTCCCTTGAAGAACCCTAAGTGAAAGCTTGAAGAACTTGAAGAGAATAGATTGAAACCCTTCCCACTCCTCTTCTCTAACACTTATAATTGCTAAAATTAACTTAACAAGAGTTTTAGTCCCTTAAATACCCTGTTTTGACCTCAGAACGACGTGGTTTAGGGCTCAAAAGAGTACAAAAGTTGAAATTACCCTTACTGAAATTTTTCTGAAAAGCAGTTCTGGCCCCGACCACGAGTCGTACCACCAAGTCCCGACTCGTGGTTACCTCTTGTGGTCACTTCACCCTTTTCCCCAACTTTCTGCCATGACCATGATCCGTGATGACTCACTCTTGGCACCACTGAGATATTCATCGTGACTCATAACCACGAGTCGTACCTTCTCACCACGGTTCATAGGACTACCCGTGACAAAACCTCAGGCTCCTGATTTCATCATGACTCGAGTCACGAGTCATAGGTCCACACCACGACTCGTACCTCGAGTCATATTGGTGCACGTTCCAAGTTTTTCTGTAGTTTCCAACTTCAACTCTGGGGTCTTTTCGTAAGCCCTTCCGAGGTGTTACAGCTGATATGCAGGTCAAGTATCCCAGTTGTTCATAGAATCTGGTACATATCCTTTCTACTTTTATATAGACCGTCCGGGAACGAGTGGTGTTTTAATTGGTATCTGATGTAACGACCCGAACGTCATTATAGGATGATTAAGGGAATAGAACACAAAACAGGTTAAGGAAGAGATAGGGAGGTTGTCAAATAAACTAAGTATGGTATTGGGCATTTTCGAGTAGCTACTGGTCTGGGGGACTGCTGCAGTGGTGGGATTTCTGTTGCAGTGAGACCATGGTAATGGTCGGAGTTTTGCTGTGGCAAAATTGGGGAGTAACTGCTAGAACTGCCGCAACGACCCTATGACCGCTGTAGCGGGTTCACTGCAGCAAAAATGTAACCGTTGCAATGGACAACGGGTATTAAAAAGTGGGTTTAAGTGGGAATTATGGGGTTTTCACCCCATTATTTTCCAAAACATGATTAGAATGTCAGGAGAATGGAAAAAACTCCCAGAGCAGTAACCACTTCACCCAAGGTAAGATTTTCGATTCTCTATCTCTAAGATGAGTAGTTTTGATTATAGGATCCTTATAGACCTCTAATGGTGGAAGTTTGTAGAGGAAGAACCATAGGATTTTAAACTAGGACTGAAATTGTAGGGCGATTTAGGTGATGTTGAGAAGTTTTGATCACTCCCCTAGAATTACATGTCGGGAACAAGGGTTACGCGGGAAATAGAGACCTAGAACCTAGTAGAATTAGGATGTTTACTCTCGAAAATACCCCGAAGGGGAGGGTTTGATCTGTTAGACCCTAAGATTGAAGAGTAATTAATGAATTACTCTTATTGTGTAGATTTCACACGTTCTGAAGCTTTGAGGAAAGGCAAGGCTTCCGCAGAGTAGTTGAATTGTTACTTTCAAAAATTGAGGTAGGTTACGGTTTATAGGAATAGACCCTATATAATGGTATATATATTCTGCAATGTTGATATACAATTGGTCTTCGGAAATTTACGTGCGATGTGAGTCTATTGTCGATAATTTATTGTAAGAATGTGGTTATGATGTGATATTGAATTCTGATAACCTGTTTAAAAAGATTGTGGATATGATATTGGATTTAACTGAGATGAGTGTTTAGTAAGGTGATTATACTCTGTTACTGAGAGGGTTGTAACATGAACCGAATATAGACCCGGATTGTAATGCAGGACAAGGAGCCCTGGGAGAATCCAAGTCGACCAATGGCATGAACATACATCTAACTCAATATCAATAAAGTGGAATACTTAGCATAACGACATAGCGGAAACATAAACATGACATAACGCCAGGAGCGGATTGTACTACATATATAACAGCTAAATACTACACATAGTCTGAAAGCCTCTAACATAATAGATGGGTTGATGGGACAACACTCCCAACTAACCCGGCAAGTCTAGAAAACTGAACATGAGAAGATGAATGATATCAAACTGGCCCTCGGAGAATGAGGACTCACCAAAGACCTGGATGCTAATATCCGAGACGAACTACTGGAGGTGATGGGTCTGAAGATCGGAGCCTATATCATGAAATGATACAACATAGAGTATGCGGTCAGTACATGAAATGTACCGAGTATGCAAGACAATTAAAATGGACATTTAAAATACATAAAAGTGCGTAAGAGTAGGACAACATGCTTATAACATAAATATCATAGTGTAATATAAGGCTCAAGGTTTTCAAAGCATTCGTAAATTAACCATATGCATAGTCATAAGAGAAGAACTTTATTTAACATGAATTGAGCTAAAATAATACGAACATAACCATGCATAGATCATGAGGAACAATAGGATATTCTTATAACAGGCATACCCCACATGAGCACACATGGAGCACGACCTGTAAATCCCTAGTCGGGAGGGTGTTTGTACCTTGCCAAGGGTAGAACGGTGAAGGGCGTGATATCACACATGAAAGGATCATTTGGGAAAAAGGGGACAGTCTCAAGGGAGGATCCATCACGTCCTACGGTGGCACATAGTTTTGAGATTCGGGGAAAAACCCGGCCCCGAACTTACTCGGTGTAAAATACTACTCCCAAAATATATATAGTGCTCATAGGATAATATACATGAGATTCATGGGCTAGTTAAATTGTGATAATCATCAGCATTCTTATAAATACATGAACTACCCATGAGGATAATTTCATGCCCCGCCTTGGGGGGTATGACTGGAACCTGCTGCCCTACTAGGACCTGAACTGCTAGACTACTGAGCCTAAGCACTTCTGGTGCCTGGCTGGCTCTACCTCTGATTCACGGAATCAACGGGCTATATAACGGCTATAAATACAGCCCCCGGCCGGCTAGGCCTATAGCCACCTGTAAAACAACAACAGCTAACCAGAATCGCATCAATATCAGGGAACCTATGCGGGCCGACAAGGCTACCATGCTGACTAGTTTTCAGTGAGAACTGAATTAGAAGCTAAACTACTCTGTGACCGGCAAGGTCACCAACTACTAACTGGATAAGGCCCCACACGGCCAACATAAACAACTAAAACATACGCACGGCCTCACACGACCGGCACAACCAACCACAGGGAAATATGCAGTCTGCAAGCCTCTAAGAATATTGATGAGATGGTCGGCACAGGGCCCCGGCCTACCCGTACTGTATAATAAAAGAAAATAGAGTAGACCTCTAACTATCGAGCTCCGGATGATAGGAGCTGATGACTCTGTGCTGGCTAGAATCACGAGGGGTCGGCTCCTCGTCTGTGAGTACCTGCAGGCAAGTAATGCAGCGCCCCAAACGGGCGTCAGTACCACTGGTACCGAGTATGTAAAGCAAACTGAACATAACTGAATATAAGCAATAATATTGGTAGTTCTGAATAACAGAAAGTAGCTGAAACTGCCTGGGCTGGTGGGATATGAAATAAGCTTATCTATACTGAAGGTAAGGTAGAAGCATACCTATCGACGTGGCGTCCTGCTATCTATCAACTAATAAATAACAAGTATATACATATATAACATACAAGGACCTATACCAGCCCCCATAAGACAGAAGGTTCCAACCAACAAACAGTCTATAAACCCCTACTCGGGTAAAAACCATCCAAAAATAAATCACTCCACTCGCCTACTAACTACGAGCACCTCTACCGGCCCCCTGGGTATGCAGCTTGGGCTCTCTGGGCCCCTGACTATAACTGTATCTGAGTCCAGAGGACTCCTGTAACTATAAACAGTAATTTGTATCTGTATCTGTATTTGTAATCTGCCCCCTGGGCGCAAGCGCTCGAGAGGGTAAGCTAGAATGCTATGCTGATTAGCCTGATATAGGGAATGCTGCATCCCATCTTCGTCCTACTGCGGACGGCATACCACTCGTTGGAGTGACGTATCCTCACCCTCTGGCGGGCGAGTCGACACAGCTATTAACCCTAGGGTGGCAAGGAAGCTCTAAGGGTGCCCACATAACACAATCAGGTCTCAACAAGCAACAATAATCACATATAACATGTATAATAAATCTGATCGTACTGTTCATGTTCTGATATTCTATTCTGCATCTCTTGCTGAATTAAACTGAATTTAATACTGAGTTAAACTGAGTCTGGGATAAGATGTTGCTGTCTGATACTGTTTTACTGACTTTTATTCTGGATATGGCATAACAACACAAAACAGACTTATTGAATTCATACTAAGCTCAATACTCGACTCCTGGAATTCTCTTCTGAGATTTACTTTATTTTACTAAGCTAGAAATTTACTAACTTGCCGAACGAACTGGCTTTAGATACCTCCATTTCTGATTTTCCAGCTAATTGACGTAGTTCGGTTAATATTCCGCTATTTCTCCCAACTGCATCCATATAAATATCAATTAGGACTAAATACATTAATATTTTGAGAGAAAATATCACTTTTAATATATATATAGCCCAAGCTTTGACTTATCAAAAAACGGCTAGAAACTCGTTGTTTCTCGGAAGTCTAGAAGGGAAAAATGCTTACTTTAGTGCTAGGAGTATATTGACACTAATTTGGAACAATTTCACTTACCTTAGCTCGGTATCACAACGGTTTGCCGGCCGAATTTCATGAAACTAAACCTATAGGAATGCTCTTTGCAGCTTTATACTTTGGTATCTAGGTTTAATCTGAGTTTGGACCGCGTTTGACGGCGTAATCGGAAGGAAAATGGTAGATTTTTTTCGTGTTTCCCTCTCTCTGGTTTGTCCTCTGTTTCTTACTGGAAATTATGAGAAATTTCATGAAATAAATGAAGTGGAGTTTTATATAGTGGGGCCTGGACAGGGCCTCCATGGCACAGCGCAATCACGGAGGCCCTCCCTCCGTGGCACAGCACCATCGCGGAGGGGTTCTGCTCCGGCTCCTCCCGCGATGGTTCCATGTGATATTCGTCCAGTCTTCCCCCGGGCCTTTTTCTAGCATGTATGGCATTCAAAACTCTAAACCAACATGCGAATAGGTCATCTACATGTCGAGAATTTACGGGGTGCAACATCCTTCCCCCTTAGGAACATTCGTCCTCTAATGTAAACTTCTATTTATAGGGGCCTCAACTTACTCAACTTACCTTTAGGAAAATTTCAGCAGAGTTTCCCCTATAATATGGACTATCTCAAAAACCTGAAATGCAGAAAAGTCCAATACAGGCACTCCACACAATACTATAGCATTCATCACGTAAAAGACTAGAGTCGATTATCTCATTTATACATATAATATAAGGCATTTCATAAGATAACAATATTAACATACCTCTGCTGACTAGGCTTGGAATAAGTGAGGATATCTGACTTTCATGTCTTCCTCTGCTTCCCAAGTCATCTCCTCCGGTTCTTATTACGCCACAGTACCTTGACAGAAGCAACATCTTTAATTCTCAATCTACGAATCTGTCTGTCTAGTATGGCTAGTGGAACCTCTCCATAGGACAGCTCCTCTGTAACCTGGACATCCTGGACTGGGACAACACTGGAGGAGTCTCCTATGTACTTTCTTAGCATAGATACGTGGAAAACTGGATGAACGAACTCTAATTCTGGAGGCAAGTTCAACTCGTATGCCACTTGGCCTACTTTCCACCGAATCTGATGAGTTCCAATGAATCTCGGACTGAGCTTACCTTTCTTACCGAATCTCATCACCCCTATCATTGGAGAAACTTTCAAAAACACCCAGTCATTCATATTAAATTCCAGGTTTCTGCGTCGTACATCAGCATACGATTTCTGGCAGCTCTGAGCAGTCAGTAGGCGCTCTCTGATAAGCTTTACCTTCTCCTCTGGCTGATGAATAATATCTGGCCCAATCAGTGTTGACTTTCCTACTTCAAACCAGCCAACTGGCGATCTACATTTTCGCCCATACAATGCCTTAAAGGGCGCCATTTGGATAGCTGAGTGGTATCTATTGTTATAAGAAAACTCAATCAGCGGTAAGTGCTCATCCTAACTACCTCCAAAGTCCAACACACACGCTCGTAGCATATTTTTGAGCTTCTGAATAGTGCGTTCCGCCTGCCCATCTGTCTGAGGGTGGAATGCTGTGCTCAAATTAATCGGCATCCCCAGACCTCTCTGAAACGACTTCCAAAATCTAGCTGTAAATTGTATTCCTCTGTTAGAGATAATAGATACCGGGATACCATGTAATCTGACTATTTCTCTGATATACAATTCGGCGTAATCTTCGGCAGAGAAAGTAGCTTTTACTAGCAAGAAATGGGCCAATTTCGTCAATCTATTGACAATTACCCAAATGGAGTCATGTCTATGCCTGGTACGGGGTAATCTTGCTACAAAATCCATGTTTACTGCTTCCCACTTCCAAAGAGGCACAACTATGTCTTGAGTCAATCCGCCTGGTTTCTGGTGTTCCACTTTTACTTGCTGGTAGTTAGGACATTGGGCTACAAATTCTACTATCCCCTTTTTCATTCCTGGCCATCAATAGATCTCTTTCACATCATGGTACATCTTGTCAAACCGGGATGAAGAGAATAATAGGCATAGTGTACCTCGCCCAATCTACTGGCGAAGCCCTGTAACACCTGGAACACAAAGGCGGCCTTTACATCGCAACACTTCATCCTCAGTTACCTGAAAATCTGACACTTTTCCTTGCTGAACTCTGTCTTTAAGTCGAACCAGGTCAAGATCTTTATACTTCCGTTCCTTTACTTCCACAACCAACAATGACACTGCGGTGTTCGGGATTACCGCTCTGTTGTCCTCTATTTCTGCTACGTGAACGGCTAAACTGGCTAGCTGGTGCAATTCCCGATCTAATTCCCGCTTTTCGGCTACAAGTACGCCAAACTCCCCATAGATTTATGGCTAAGGGCATTTGTTACTATATTGGCCCTACTTGATTGATACAAAATATTCATATTTAGAGAACTCGGCATATAATTGACGGTCATACAGGTTTATATATCGGAGAAACCGACAAGTAATCTATCTGTATAGCTAGAGCTTATCTGGCCTTCTGGGCCGCATGCTAATGCTACTTGCTGCTGGGATAATCTGTATGACTGTCCATACACCATGTGCACATATCCGACCAAAGGATCTTGATAGTGATCATGATCTCTAATAATCTGGCTGAATAACTGTGAGTAACTGAATAGCTGGGTTGAATGACCCGAATGTTGCAGTAGTCTAACAATGCTCTAAATGTCCTACTCAGACATTTGTAACTCATGCATAACTGCGGATTTATGGACAGCTAATTGCTTTGTTCTTCTAATTGAACAACTGTAGAGCTGGGCTTAGTCGGGCTTACTCCCAGGCGATCAGTCCCCGGATCTTCATAGGGAACCTACCGATTTCCTTGTCTTAGTAAACACTATACTAGCAGGGTACTACCAATTCCTTATGCCTGGTTCGTATCCACTCAGATCTATACTGTTTTTTGGGAAATTCTTGGTCTTATAAGCAATTCTATAAAGACTGACCACTCCTAGGACTCTGTATCCGAATATCTTACGAGAACCAGCTGAGGTTCTAGTCCGTCACTGACTACTGATGTGGGATCCTCCTTGGGGTACCCACGGGTTTGTCTGACTGGGATGGCTGGCTGACTTGTAGGGTGTTCTGCATGATAACTGCTAGGTTGACTAAGGCTGACTCTCACCTACAAGGCTGGGAAAGCAATGTACGACTACTTAACATGTTGGAGAATCCTGGTGTTACCAACCTTTGAAATATGCTTAGTCGGTTTCTATCCCTGGTTCTGGCATATGCGATCACATTAATGATCTTTAGGGATGCCCCCCACTAATATAGGCGCTAGTTGGCCGTTAGACCATCTAACTGCGCCCGCATCATCTAACTACCTGATTCAGACTACTAACTCTTGTGAGCTTCTGAAGTCTAGATCTGGAAACAAGCATGTAAGTCCATTAACTCAATAAACTAGGAATTGAGAAAGTTTCTATGGCTTCATACGTGAATCACACTTACCTGCCCCCTTCTTGGCGAGGGTTCCTGCAGTACGATCTACCTGTGTGACTGTAACCCCTATTGGCAGCTACTCACAGCATATCTGGCATGTGTATATAAACATATCAACAACTACGTACCATACATACTGGATTTTTGTAGTAATACGTAATCTCTTACATGCTTTACTAAATTTTATACTGCATACGATATACTGCTTCTACAATCTAATAATATCTCCTGTCCCCTTGTACCATTTCATTGGATTTTTCGTCCCATTCCGGAAGCAACAACCACACGCATTTTAGCTATGATCTGCTATTCAAAATTTCGCCACTCTTACAACGTGGGGTCAACATCTGAACCTTATGGCCTTACTTGGTATTATATTAAGGGCCCGTGACTGTCTGCTGGGCCTGATCTCCAGGCCGTACTGGATTGGAGTCTCTGTGTCGGCAGTCTCTTAACTTCCCCCTAGGCGGACATACCGTAACATTCTGGACTATAAGCTTACTGTCTCTTAGCTGTCAGTCCAAGGCTTAGTCCTTAATACACGATGTTCTCTCAATCTGGTATTTCTGCTTCTTCCCCTTATCTTGCTTAAGCTGAGCTCTGGGGTTCAAGGTACCTGCCTTACATTGTCAATAGGGTTACTGGTCAAGTCTCAGCCTATACTTCTTCTGGATTGCAATCGGACCCGTCTGATTCATATGACCTCCCTACCTTTCGATATCACAACTGAAATCATAACTATTATCTTGCAGGTATATCCTGCCGTTATTAGCATGTTATGGCGGACTCAGCCTTTTTCTAACTTAAACTTAACTATTACTAGGAGTTCATCACTAAAAGGTCCTTTACACCCACTTCGGGTAAGCTAATAGTCTTACTCGCTTTTTTGATTTATTACAGTGAGGGTCTGCACAACTTACGTAATCATAGGGGCTCCTTACTCCTTCTAACACTTTCTGGAATCAACCAATCCATCTTCACTTACTGCTTACTTTGGTCAACAACGCCTCAATCCTTATGCCCTTTTCTATACTGGAATCAAAACTAAGAGGTAGGAACTTACTGCAGCGAAACAAAACATGGAACTGTACCATATCTAAAAGGATGGCGGTGGGAATCCTACATTTCCCTCTCTTTCTCACACCTATCTGATAATCTAATATTGTCTATCATCTTAATTAGATCTTATATATTTAACAAATAAAATCAACTCATTTATACGCTATGCTTCTTACTTCCTACTCTGAAGCTATCGACATATACTGGGGATGGTACCGAAAAAGGTATCACATTGGGAGGTCCCTGATACCTCCTCCTGTTGCTGTAGTTACCTTGTAACTGGCTGGTGCCCTCTCCTGTTGCTATATCTGATCTTCTTCCTGTGATAGGATATAGCTGATCTGACTTGTATCTGTATTCAACGATTATGATAAGTTTTAGGGACTCAACCCTATACGGTACCACTCTATGGCACGACTGAATGAGAAGAAAGAATAACCATCCTATCATGCCTTGCAGCCTCCTGCCTATAGTATGTGGTGCATAACACATCCATAGACAAGACTCTACTTAGCACGGCTTGCAGACTCCCTGGGATACGACCTGCTCTGATACCAAGTTTGTCACGACCCGCCTTGGGGGGTATGACTGGCACCTGGTGCCCTTTCTAGGACCTGAACTGCTAGACTACTGAGCCTAAGAACTTCTGGTGCCTGGCTGACTCTAACTCTGATTCACGGAATCAACGGGCTATATAGCGGCTGTAAATACAAACCCCGGCCGGCTAGGCCTATAGCCACCTGTACTACAACAACAGCTAACCAGAATCGCATCAATATAAGGGAACCTATACGGGCCGACAAGGTCACCATGCTGACGAGTTTTCATTGAGAACTAAATCAGAAGCTAAACTACTTTGTGACCGGCAAGGTCACCAATTACTAACTGGATAAGGCCTCACACGACTAGCATAAACAACTAAAACATACACACAGCCTCACATGACCGGCACAACTAACCACAGGGAAATATGCAGTCTGCAAGCCTCTAATAATACTGATGAGATGGTCGGGATAGGGCCCCGGCCTACCCGTACTGTATAATAAAAGAAAATAGAGTAGACCTCTGACTATCGAGCTCCGGATGATAGGAGCTGATGACTCTGTGCTGGTTGGAATCACGAGGGGTTGGCTCCTCATCTGTGAGTACCTGCAGGCAAGTAATGTAGCGCCCAAATGGGCGTCAGTACCACTGGTACCGAGTATGTAAAGCAAACTGAACATAACTTAATATAAGCAATAATACTGGTAGTTCTGAATAACAGAAAGTAGCTGAAACTGCCTGGGCTGGCGGGATCTGAAATAAGCTTATCTGTACTGAAGGTAAGGTAGAAGCATACCTGTCGACAAGGCGTCCTGCTATCTATCAGCTAATAAATAACATGCATATACATATATAACATACAAGGAATTATACCATCCCCCATAAGCCGGAAGGTGCCAACCAACACACAATCTATATACCTCTACCCGGGTCAAAACCATCAAAAAATAAATCACTCCACTCACCTACTAACTACGAGCACCTCTATCGGCCCCCTGGGTATGAAGCTTGGGCTCTCTGGGCCCCTGACTATAACTGTATCTGAGTCCAGAGGACTCCTGTAATTGTAAACTGTAATTTGTATCTATATCTATATCTGTAATCTTCCCCCTAGGCGCAAGCGCTCGACAGGGTAGGCTAGAATGCTATGCTGATCAGCTTGATATGGGGAATGCTGCATCCCATCTTCGTCCTACTGCGGACGGCATGCCACTCCTTGGAGTGACGTATCCTCACCCTCTGGCGGGCGAGTCGACACAGCTATTAACCCTGGGGCGGCAAGGAAGCTCTAAGGGTGCCCACATAACACAATCAGGTCTCAACAAGCAACAATAATCACATATAACATGTATAATAAATCTAATCATACTGTTCATGTTCTGATATTCTATTCTGCATCTCTTGCTGAATAAAACTGAATCTAATACTGAGTTAAACTGAGTCTGGTATAAGATGTTGTTGTCTGATACTGTTTTACTGACTTTTATTCTGGATATGGCATAACAACACAAAACAGACTTACTGAATTCATACTAAGCTCAATACTCGACTCCTGGAATTCTCTTCTGAGATTTACTCTATTTTACTAAGCTAGAATTACTAACTTGCCGAAGGAACTGGCTTTACATACCTCCATTTCTGATTTCCCAGCTAATTGATGTAGTTCGGTCGATATTCTGCTATTTCTCCCAGCTGCATCCATATAAATATTAATTAGGACTAAATACATTAATATTCTGAGAGAAAATATCACTTTTAATATATATATTGCCCAAACTTTGACTTATCGAAAAACGGCTGGAAACTCGCTATTTCTTGGAAGTCCAAAAGGGAGAAATGCTTACTTTAGGGCTAGGAGTATATTGACACTAATTTGGAGCAATTCCACTTACCTTAGCTCGGTAGCACGACGGTTCGCCGGTCGAATTTCACGAAACTAAACCCGTAGGAATGCTCTTTGCAGCTTTATACTTTGGTATCTAGGTTTAATCTGAGTTTGGACCGCGTTTGACGGCGTAATCGGAAGGAAAATGGTAGATTTTGTTCGTGTTTTCCTCTCTCTGGTTTACCCTCTGTTTCTTACTGGAAATTATGAGAAATTTCATGAAATAAACAAAGTGGGGGTTTATATAGTGGGGCTTGGACAGGGCCTCCGTGGCACGGCGCCATCGTGGAGGCGCTCCCTCCGTGGCACGGCGCCATCGCGGAGGGGTTCTGCTCGAGCTCCTCCCACGATGGTTCAATGTGATGTTCGTCCAGTCTTCCCCCGGGCCTTTTTATAGCATGTATGGAATTCAAAAACTCTTAAACAACATGCGAATAGGCCATCTACATGTCGAGAATTAACGGGGTGTAACAGATAAGATCCGTGAGGCGGCCAAAATGATAAATCATAAATCATGAGGTTCATGCATACTTGTAAATCATGTATATGCTTTTTAAATCATAACTTCATAATGGGCATTTGATTAAATCCATATCATAACTCATAAATCATAATGGGTTTAAGAACATCGAAAATAAAGGTAAGAATCATAACTCGATTCATCATAGAACATGCATAATTAGGCATAATTTAATAGAAATTAAAATCAATAAATTTATAATTGAATTAGTGGTAAAATCTAATTATGATTCGTAAAAGATGATGTAAAACATTAGAAGTAGTAACCCATAGATAGATCATTAGAATTTCGTAAGATTTAGGATAAAGCCCCATAGATTTTTTAAACACTTCATGAATTAGGAGAGATTGGTCATGAGTGTAAATGAAAACACCCACTCATAACCCTACATACCTAATTAAAGCTGATTCTTACACTTCTCTAATTGCCCAAGAGGAGTTGAAGAGAACTTGAAGATAAATAAGCTTGATCACCTCTCTAACTCTCTAACTTTGTATGCATGAGTAAGAATGACCTAAAATGAACTTAACCCTCTTAAATCTCATCATTCATAACTTAAAAGTACGTAGTTTAGGCCTTAGGATCATAGGAATTACGAAAAAACCCTTACTAAATTCACAGAAAATAATTGCCTGCCAGTCCCCACGAGGGACATGACGCCTCCTTACTTCAGGCCATGACTCGTGGCATCGTCCGTCGAGTACACTGCCTAACAGATCATCTGGGGCTCGTCACGAGGGACATCACAAGTCATTTCAGGTGACCACGACTCGTGGTCACCACTCATCAAATACACTACTTGGGATTTTTACTTTGCTCCATCATGCTGCTCATGACCCACCCCACAAATCGTGGTGACTTACCCTGACTCATGGGGACTGTTCGGCTCACAACTACAAGCAAGTGCAGATGGTCGTAGAAGTAGTAAAGTGGATTTATTTCAAGCCAATTATCGATCCCACGGGGACTGAACTACCGTGGTAATTAACCTAAACGTTAGTGAACAATATCTCTATGAATGTAGACAACCAAACAAATAATGTTTTGTGAGTTAAGATTACTAAATAATAAGAGCCTAAGTAGAGATTATAAATTGATGTCTGAACAATAGCAATGAACAAGCTGAGGTTAAGGCAAGCATGCAGGGATGTAATTTCTTAATTCAAATTAGCTAATCTTCTCTTCGGTTGCTAGTCAGGAATTAATCGCCTATGGATTGGATCTTTCAACTCCTACCCAATTAAAGAATCATGAGACCTTATTCTACATTTCTGTGATATAAGAAACTCATGCTCTAGCCATACATAACCGATTCCATAAATGACTGATAAGACTTTCAGATATATTTCTATTCTGAACGTAAATCAATTCTCAATTTTCTCAACTAAGAAAAGATCATATCCTACCAATTCACATCTGCCCAATTTCTTTCCTTTTCAGAATCAAAATTGGATTTCTAAGATATACATTAACATTGGCCAAACATTAATGCAGTAAAAACAATAATTGATAGAACAACCATTGAAGAAAAGATGAAAACTGAAATGATTAATAATTACATTCCTCTACAATTATCCTTAACCTCAGCAAGAGGTGAATTATCCACTCATTTGTGGATTAGACATCTTCAAATAAGTAGAATTCATACAAGAAATTGAAATTAAAGAGAAAAAGGAAGAGAATAACCCTAGAATTTTCGTCCTCTGAACTTTCTGCTACCCACGTTCTTGCTAAAAAAAGTCAGAATGTTTAAAATAAAACCTAAGTGTGTTATTTATACTATTGAGAATTTTTCCCGGAATGACAAGCAACGTGGCACGGAGTGTAATGCGGAGCACCACCTTCGTACCACGGTGCTATCGCGCACCTTCACTGGAACTTGAGGTTCCAGGTAATCACACTCAACGTTACACGGCGTGCATCGCGGAGCACTGCCTCCGTGCCACAGAGGTAACGCGAACCTCCACTGGAATTTGACATATTTTAATCATCCCAGGCAGAATGCCTCCGCGATGGTAGCGTGACACGACGCCATCACGGAGCACCTATTTTTGCCAACTTCCCTTGTCAACTTCCATCTTGCTTCCGAGTCCATTCCCGCACTTCACCAACTTGTAGATTATCTTCCAAAAATTCCTTCTACCTGCAAAACAACACTAATCATTTTGGTTAGTATAAATTCACATTTATCTAAGAATCACATGAGAATGTACACCTAACAATAGATAAACAAGTAGAAATGAAGCATTTGAGTATCACTTGGGCATGAAATTCTGCCCAAGATCACTTACCCCACACTTAAAACCTTGTTCGTCCTCGAACAATACTCTCACATCTCATGCAATTGAAACCCACGCATAGCTAATGTGGCTCGACCATTCGAGCTACGGCTATACCGATTATTTAAGATAGCAAATCATCAAGAAAACATGCATGGTTTCATCTATACAATGAAGTACACCACATTAAGACCTCCTAACCTCAAGAATCGATTCTTAATCTTGGCAAAATCGTGAAAATCAACTGATCAAGACATCCGACACAAAATTTTATCTCTCGTCAAGCATGTTCCCTCGCAACACAAGAGAATTACCCCATTTGCCCTCATAAGATTTCAAAAACACTGCATGTAGGGGTATATGAATACGATTTCGCTCGCTCTCCCAAAGAATTCGCATGCATCATGTCGTGAACCATAAGCTTGCCTCTAGTGTTTTACTCCACTAATATAAGGATGCATGATGTAAGATCACGTAGGACTTAATGGGTTGTAATGTAAGCTAAGGAACTAGTCAATACTTGCTAACCAATAATAATAACTAGCTTCCCTAAACGCTTTTCAATACATCCCACCTTCAGTACGGGCATTGCTTCTTCCTCCATCCTCTCATTCTTGAATTTTCTTCTTTGTTTTTGTTCCCATTTCTTTAAGCACACTCGACTTACTAGCTAAGAGTATTTATGCATCTTATTATTTTTTTTCTCATTTATTGATTTTCTTACTCTCTACTATTAACTAATCAATTTCAACAAGTGCACCTTTGACCTTTTCTTTAGCTTCCACAACTTCCGCTTTCCTTTCGTTTCACACTTCTCACTCCTTTACCCTTTGGGAAAATTGTTTTTCTTAAGCGCTTAAGAGTTTTGGATCAAATTCATGGCTAATTAAAAGAAGGGGTTAAGCTCGATTTGTACCTCTCAAAGAATAGGCTAAAGGCTCAATGGGGCTAACTAGGATGTAACATTCAATGTAGGTATGATAAGGGAGAAACTTTCGGTTTATTCAAAGAAATGCCTAAATCCTTTCCTACAATCCACACCCTTTATTTCATTTAGTATACACACCAGGAAAGTTCTAGACACTTCACAATAGCATGGAATAGTCAAAACCTCACCTCACACTCATTGCACATGCTCAACTTAAGACATATTCATAGACTCTTCAATCAGCTAATTACAAGAATTCACTATTAAGCCTCGATCACATCGAATCAAACTCTATGGCCTAGGTATCTCAACATGTTTAACACATTTGCATGCTTTCATACGAATCACACTTGCATCTTAATATCATGTACAACACGTAACAAGAATTCCGAACCATTAATTAGCGACACATTTTGTTATACCCCGTAGAATTCCCGGCACCTAGATGACCTATTCGCACGTTGGTTAAGCATATTAGAAGGCCATACGTGCTAGAGAAAGGCCGGGAAAAAGATTGGACGAGAAACCCGTCGAACCATCGCGGGAGGAGCCGAGGCAGAGCCCCTCCGCGATGGCAATGTGTCACGGAGGTGAGGCCTCCGCGATGGCTCCGTGACACGTTGCCCAAGTGCAGGCTCAAGTATATAAAGCCCACTTCGGGTTTAAATCATTTAATCCTTAAGAAATTTCCAGGAAACAGAGAGAAAAGTCAGAGAAGGAGGAAGAACGAAGAAAATTAAATAATTTTCGTCCGATTACGCTGCCAAACGCTGCCCAAACTCAAATTAATCCTAGATACCGAAGTATTTAGCAGTAGAGAGCATTTCTACGGATTTAGTTTCGTGAAATACGGCCGACGAATCGGCGAGCCACCGAACTAAGGTAAGTAGAATTGCTCTAAATTAATGTCTATGTGTTCCTAGCTGAGAAGTGAATACTTCTCCCTTCTGGGCCACTGGAAAATAGCGAGTTTTCGACCGTCTTTCGATAAGCCTAAGTTTAGGCTATAAATTATATCGAAAGTAACATTGCTCTTTACAATAAAGTTGTATTTAGTATTAATTGACGTAATTATGAATGCAGTTGGGAGGAATTAGTTGAAGTACCGGCCAAGCTTCATCCGATGGACGAATAATTCAAGGATAAGGTATGTAAAGCTCGTTCCCTCGGCAAGTTAAGTAATATTGTCACAGTATAGTAATTCACAGGCCAGTAGAATGTTCAGAAGTTAAGTGTTGCATTATTGTGAATGTTGATACTTAGAAGCATTAAATTACAACTTATGTGAGACTTACTAGTACGATATAGATGCCAGTATAAGTGTTAGAAACTGCACAGCATGCTCAGTATGTGATGTAAAATGAAATGTTAAGATATTGTTGTATTCAGTTGAAACCTTGCAATGCAATATCCGTAAAGCACTTCAGACACAGAATAGCAGGCTAAAATGGAGTTTAGAAAGCACGCTAGGAATAGGAAATCATGTTAATACAGAAACTTAGTAAACAATATAGTTTTCAGCAGAAATACTATCTTGTATGGCCTTTGCCCCAGTACAGTTTAGCAGGAGACTATATTCATATATATATATATATATATTTACCAGCCTCAGCACGTATCGAATACATACAGATTATTATTATTAGTTCAGCATATAATGTATACGATACCTTACCCCTGTTACCCTCAGCATGTGAGATACACAGACAGCATTACTAGTTGAGACCGTTGTATTGTTTGGGGTTGGACTACCTAGCATCCACGACCGCCCCAGGGTAATATCTGTATCGACTCGTCCGCCAGAGGACGAGGATACGTCACTCTACGGAGTGGCATGCTGTCCCGCCAGGGGACGAAGATGGGATGCCAGTTTCCCCATATTTTGCCTTGGTCGGCTTTTATACACCCCCGTCGAGCGGATACGCCCGGGTGTTGATTCAGGAGTCCTTCGGACTCAGGTACAGTTATAGTCAGGGGCTCAGCGAGCCCAAGTGCATACCCAGGGGACTGGCGGGATGCTTACAACTACTATAGGAGAGGGGATGACCGGGGTAGGGGTGTAGATTCTATGCTGGTTGTACCTCCCGGCTTATGGGGGTCGGGTAAGGTTTGTGTGTGCCATGTTGTGATATTCCATGTTATGCCATGTTATGTTAGACACGAGTAGATCAGCAGTAGAGGGATATATCTCTAGGTATGACTTCTATTTCTTTCCAGTGTAAACGAGAAAGGTATGACTTACGTTATCAGACAGTTAAGCTATTCCTTCTACTTTAGTTTCATCAGTTATATTATTACTTTCAGATTTTGCTTTCAGTTATTGCTTTACATACTCAGTACCAGCAGTACTGACGCCCAGTGGGGCGCTGCATTACTTGCCTGCAGGTACTCATAGACGAGCAGGCGATACTACGTGACTTCCTATCAGCGGTTGAGTATTCAGCTCCTGTCCTCCGGAGGCTGAATTTTAGAGGTGTATTTCAGTTCCTTTTTATTGTATAGTACGGGTAGGTCGGGGACCTGTCCTGACCAGTTCTATTGCTATTCCTAGAGGCTTGCAGTCTGCATATATTCCCTGTGGTCAGATGAGCCGGTCGTGTGAGGCCGTGCAGTTGTATAGCTGTTAGTATTCCTTCTTTCTTTTATGTTGGCCGTGTGGGGCCGTAGTTTGCCAGTAGTGGTGACCTTGCCGGTCACGTAGCTTTTAGTACTTCATGATTGAGTTGCAGATGACTAGACAGCATGGTGGCCTTGTCGGCCCGCATAGGTTCCCTGAGTTGATATGTTTCTGGTCAGCTGTTAGCACAGGTACAGGAGGCTATAGGCCAATGGGCCGGGGGCTGTGTTTACAGCCGTTATATAGCCCTTTGTTTCCAGGAATATGAGTTAGAGCCAGCCAGGCACCAGGGGTGCCCAAGCTTAGCAGTCTAGCAGTTCAGGTCCCAGTAGGGCACCAGGTGCCAGTCATACCCCCCAAGGCGGGGTGTGACAAACTTGGTATCAGAGCAGGTCGTATCCCAGGGAGTCTGCAAGCCGTGCTAAGTAGAGTCCTGTCCATGGATGTGTTGTGCACCACATACTATGGGTAGGAGGCTGCAAGGCATGATAGGATGGTTGTCTTTTATTCTTATTCAGTCGTCTGTAGAGCGGTACAGTATAGGGTTGAGTCCTTAAAAGCTTACTATATTCTTTGGTTACAGATAATGTCAGACCAGCTTCATCCTATCACGGGTCGGAGCTTAGATGTTGCAGCAGGGGAAGGCACCAGCAGGATGCCTCCCCCTCGTCTAGAAACAGCCCGGTCAGAGGGCACTACAGAGGCATCGTCCTAGCCTTCTCAGCAGTCTCCACCACATCAGGAACCGCTTGGGGCGACACTACCTTCAGCAGTCCCTATACCGACACCCTCCGACCAGGAGGTTAGGAGTGCTGTGGTTTTGTTAGCACAGATGATGGCTGCTCAGCGTCAGCCAATACCGTCTACAGTTGCAGAATTATCAGGAGGACCCGGTAGTTCGAGAGTCCGAGAGTTCTTAGCTTTGAATACCCCACAGTTTACAGGTTCGGACCGGACAGAGGACCCTCAGGATTTTCTGGATCAAATGCAGAGGATCTTCAGGGTTATGCATGCCACGCCTACTGAATCAGCTGAATTGGCAGCATTCCAGTTACGGGATATTGCGGTGTTATGGTACGAAAGCTGGGAGAGGTCCCGAGGGAGAGATGTTTCCCCTCCCACCTGGTCCAGCTTTTCAGGAGCCTTTCTGGATCACTATTTGCCGCGGGAGATTCGACAGGCCCGGGTAGACCAGTTCCTACATCTAGAACAGGGGGCCATGAGTGTTCAGGAATACTCCTTGCGGTTTGATTCTTTGGCTCGATATGCACCGACCTTTGTTGATACCATGGCATCTAGAGTGCACCGTTTTATTATGGGGCTGAACCCAGAATATGTTGAGACTTGTCTTACAGCCACACTGCGAGAGGACATGGACATTGCTCGAGTTCAGGCATTTGCCCAAAATATTGAGGGCATTAGACAGCGACAACGGGAGATCAGAAGGGTCGGTTAGGAGCAGCGTCGCCGGGACAGGCCAGTTGAGTTACAGAGAGAGGCCCGGGGAGGACCCAGGCCACGATTGTCCGACAGGCCGCCCAGGCCCCCGCCTCAGCCACAGTCGTAGGGGGGTAGATTCAGCCGCAGGGGGCAGCCAGAGACTGTGAGAGGCTCGCAGGTGGCAGATTCATCATTACAGAGGAGGGCAGAGCAGAGCAGGTATACCCTACCACTTTGCCCTATATGCAGTCGACGCCATCCTGGAGCATGCAGATATGGCTCCACCGCATGTTATATTTATGGCCAAGAAGGCCATTTGATGAAAGATTGCCCAGCCAGAGGTCGAGAGGACCGCGATAGACAGGATAGGGCATCAGCAGGGTCACGAGCCACAGCATCCTCGACTGGGCGCAGGCCCTCAGTTTCAGCAAGCAGGGGTCGGGGCAGATCAGGGGCCTCCAGTACAGGTGCGGGCCCAAGCCTCACATATGCCTTACCAGGGAGGCAAGATTCAGAAGCGTCGCCTGATGTTGTGACAGGTATGCTAACTATCTGCTCACACCCTGCTTATGTGTTAATTGATCCAGGGTCTACTTTGTCCTATATTACTCCATTTGTGGCACGGAAGTTTAGTATTGTACCAGAATCATTACAGCAGCCCTTCTTAGTATCTACACCCGTCGGTGACTCTATCACAGCTAGCCGAATCTACCGCGGGTGTACAGTAGAGATTGTTGACCGTCAGACCACAGTAGATCTGGTCGAGTTAGAAATGATAGACTTCGATGCCATAATGGGTATGGACTGGTTAGTGCCATGCTTTGCCAATGTTGAATGTTGGACCAAGACGGTCCGATTCCACTTCCCAGGAGAAGCAGTACGGGAGTGGAAGGGCAGCACCGCTACGCCAAAAGGTAGGTTTATTCCCTACCTTCAGGCGAGAAAGTTGATATCTAAGGGGTGTATTTATCATCTGGTCAGAGTTCAGGATGTCCAAGTAGAATCTCCGACACTCCAGTCTATCCCAGTGGTGAATGAATTCCCAGATGTATTTCCTGATGAGTTACCTGGTATTCCTCCAGAAAGGGAAATAGACTTTGCTATCGACCTATTACCAGGCACTTAGCCAATATCAATACCTCCCTATCGTATGGCTCCCGCAGAACTCAGAGAATTAAAGGAGCAGTTGAAAGATTTGTTAGATAAAGGTTTTATCAGGCCGAGTACTTCACCATGGGGTGCGCCAGTTTTATTCGTAAGAAAGAAAGATGGCTCGTTCTGAATGTGCATAGATTATCGGCAGCTAAACAAAGTTACAGTGAAGAACAAGTACCCGCTTCCCAGAATTGATGACTTATTTGATCAATTGCAGGGAGCCAGATACTTTTCTAAGATTGACTTGCGGTCCGGATATCACCAGGTCCGAGTCCGTGAGAGAGATATTCCTAAGACAGCGTTCAAGACCCGATATGGACATTTTGAATTTCTAGTTATGTCCTTCGGGTTAACGAATGCCCCAGCAGTCTTTATGGACCTGACGAACAGTATTTTCAGACCTTTCCTGGACTTGTTCGTGATAGTATTCATTGATGATATTCTGGTGTATTCTCGCTCTGAAGCTGATCACCGGACTCATTTGCGGACAGTGCTCCAAATCCTCAGGGACCGCCAGTTGTATGCTAAATTCTCGAAGTGTGAATTCTGGCTTAACTCAGTGGCCTTTTTAGGGCATATTGTTTCAGATGCTGGTATACAGGTAGACAAGCAGAAGATAGAAGCAGTTATGTCATGGCCTAGGCCTACCACTCCGACGGAAGTTCGTAGCTTTCTGGGATTAGCAGGGTATTACAGAAGGTTCGTTGAAGGGTTCTCGACCATTGCAGCACCTCTAACTAAATTGACACAGAAAGCAACAAAGTTTCAATGGATCGAGACATGCGAGCAGAGCTTCCAGGAATTGAAAGACAGATTAACCTCCGCTCCAGTGTTGGCATTACCAGAAGGCACGGAAGGTTATTCAGTTTATTGTGACGCATCAGGTGTCGGATTAGGTTGTGTGTTGATGCAGCATGGTAGAGTAATTGCATATGCTTCCAGACAGTTGAGGAAACACGAAAAGAATTACCCTACCCATGACCTGGAATTGGCCGCAGTAATTCATGCCTTAAAGATGTGGAGGCATTACCTGTACGGAGTCCATGTTGATATTTACACAGATCATAAGAGCCTACAGTACATTTTCACTCAGAGGGAGTTGAATTTACGGCAACGCCGTTGGTTAGAGCTGTTAAAAGATTATGATGTGAATATTCTATACCACCCCGGAAAAGCTAATGTTGTAGCAGATGCCCTGAGCCGTAAGTCAATGGGGAGTTTAGCGTATTTGTGACCTGAGAAGCAGAAGTTAGCCAAAGAAATTCATCAGTTAGCTGGCCTAGCCGTTCGAGTGATGGAAACAGAAAATAATGGGGCTGTAATTCAGAATTCTGCAGTGTCATCATTAGTTACAGAGGTAAAATAACGACAGTACGAGGATCCCGATTTAGTCCAGCTCAGAGATAGAGTTCAGAAGGGTAAGGAGCTAGATTTTCAGATAACCGAGGATGATGTGCTACGTTGTAAGGGCCGCCTCTGTGTCCCGAATGTTCAGGACTTCGTGGACAAATCATGCACGAGGTACACTACGCTCGCTATTCCCTTCATCCAGGGGCGACGAAAATGTACCACGATATCAGAGACATCTACTGGTGGCCAGGTATGAAAGCTGAGATAGCTGAATTTGTATCTAGATGTTTTAATTGTCAGCAAAGTAAAAGCCGAGCACCAGAAACCGGGCGGTTTGACGCAAGAGATAACGGTACCTATGTGGAAATGGGAAGAAATAAACATGGATTTTGTAATAGGGTTACCCCGTACTAGATGCAGAAATGATTCCATTTGGGTAATAGTTGATAGGCTGACAAAATCAGCTCATTTCCTACCAGTGAGGGATACCTTCTCAGCTGAGGATTATGCCGAATTGTATATCAGAGAAATAGTTAGATTGCATGGAGTGCCGGTATCTATCATTTCAGACAGGGGAGCACAGTTTACAGCTAGATTCTGGCAGTCATTTCAGAAAGGTTTGGGGATGCAGATTAACTTGAGCACAACATTCCATCCTCAGACAGATGGGCAGGCTGAATGTACAATTCAGACGCTCGAGGATATGCTACGGGCGTGTGTGTTAGATTTTGGAGGTAGCTGGGATGAACACCTCTCGTTAATTGAATTTGCTTATAATAACAGCTACCATTCATCTATTCAGATGGCGCCTTTCGAGGCATTATACGGGCGAAAATGTAGATCGCCGGTGGGCTGGTTTGGAATAGGAGAATCATCATAAGTTGGCCCAGACATTGTTCGGCAGTCCGAGGAAAAGATAAAGCTTATCCGAGAATGTTTACTGACCGCTCAGAGCCGCCAGAAGTCTTATGCAGATAGGCGGCGCAGAAATCTAGAATTTTCAGTAAATGACTGGGTATATCTGAAAGTGTCCCCGATGAAAGGAGTAATGAGGTTTGGCAAGAAAGGCAAGCTTAGCCCAAGATTCATTGGGCCATACCAGATTCGGCGAAGAATAGGCCGAGTTGCATACGAGTTGAACTTGCCTCCAGAGTTAGCAACTGTTCATCCAGTATTCCATGTTTCTATGTTAAGGAAGTTTGTAGGGGACCCTTCTACAGTAACTCCAGTTCAGGATGTTCAGGTCACAGAAGAGTTAGCATATGAAGAGATTCCCGTAGCCATTTTAGACAGACAGATTCGCAGACTGAGAACTAAAGATGTTGCATCTGTCAAAGTATTATGGCGTAACAGAAATCGGGAGGAAATGACGTGGGAGGCTGAAGAAGATATGAAAACCAGATACCCTCACCTATTTCAGGCCTAATCAGGCGACAGGTATGTCCGTATTATTATTTATGCCGTACCTTATGGTTGTATGTTGTAAATGATAAAGAAAGATTGATATCTAGTTATTCAGTGGATCTTAGAGTGTTGTGTGCAGTGCCTGTGTTGGACTTTTCTGCATTTCAGGTTTTTTTGCTATAGTCCATATTATAGGGGAAACTCTGCCGAAATTTTTCTAGAAAGTAATAAGTAGTCCTCTAGATAACAGTGTACATTCGAGGACAAATGTTCTTAAGGAGGGAGAATGTTATACCCCATAGAATTCCCGGCACCTAGACGACCTATTCGCACGTTGGTTAAGCATATTAGAAGGCCATACGTGCTAGAGAAAGGCCGGGAAAAAGATCGGACGAGAAACCCGTCGAACCATCGCGGGAGGAGCTGAGGCAGAGCCCCTCCGCGATAGCAGCGTGTCACGGAGGTGAGGCCTCCGCGATGGCTCCGTGACACGTTTCCCAAGTGCAGGCTCAAGTATATAAAGCCCACTTTGGGTTTAAATCATTTAATCCTTAAGAAATTTCCAGGAAACAGAGAGAAAAGTCAGAGAAGGAGGAAGAACGAAGAAAATTAAATAATTTTCGTCCGATTACGCTGCCAAACGCTGCCCAAACTCAAATTAATCCTAGATACCGAAGTATTTAGCAGCAGAGAGCATTTCTACGGATTTAGTTTCGTGAAATACGGCCGACGAATCGGCGAGCCACCGAACTAAGGTAAGTAGAATTGCTCTAAATTAATGTCTATGTGTTCCTAGCTGAGAAGTAAATACTTCTCCCTTCTGGGCCGCTGGAAAATAGCGAGTTTTCGACCGTCTTTCGATAAGCCTAAGTTTAGGCTATAAATTATATCGAAAGTAACGTTGCTCTTTACAATAAAGTTGTATTTAGTATTAATTGACATAATTATGAATGCAGTTGGGAGGAATTAGTTGAAGTACCGGCCAAGCTTCGTCCGACGGACGAATAATTCAAGGATAAGGTATGTAAAGCTCGTTCCCTCGGCAAGTTAAGTAATATTGTCACAGTATAGTAATTCACAGGCCAGTAGAATGTTCAGAAGTTAAGTGTTGCGTTATTGTGAACGTTGATACTTAGAAGCATTAAATTACAACTTATGTGAGACTTACTAGTACGATATAGATGCCAATATAAGTGTTAGAAACTGCACAGCATGCTCAGTATGTGATGTAAAATGAAATGTTAAGATATTGTTGTATTCAGTTGAAACCTTGCAATGCAATATCCGTAAAGCACTTCAGACACAGAATAGCAGGCTAAAATGGAGTTTAGAAAGAACGCTAGGAATAGGAAATCATGTTAATACAGAAACTTAGTAAACAATATAGTTTTCAGCAGAAACACTATCTTGTATGGCCTTTGCCCCAGTACAGTTTAGCAGGAGACTATATTCATATATATATATATTTACCAGCCTCAGCACGTATCGAATACGTACAGATTATTATTATTAGTTCAGCATGTAATGTATACGATACCTTACCCCTGTTACCCTCAGCATGTGAGATACACAGACAGCATTACTAGTTGAGACCGTTGTATTGTTTGGGGTTGGACTACCTAGCATCCACAACCGCCCCAGGGTAATAGCTGTATCGACTCGTCCGCCAGAGGACGAGGATACGTCACTCTACGGAGTGGCATGCCGTCCCGCCAGGGGACGAAGATGGGATGCCAGTTTCCCCATATTTTGCCTTGGTCGGCTTTTATACACCCCCGTCGAGCGGATACGCCCGGGTGTTGATTCAGGAGTCCTTCGGACTCAGGTACAGTTATAGTCAGGGGCTCAGCGAGCCTAAGTGCAAACCCAGGGGACCGGCGGGATGCTTACAACCACTATAGGAGAGGGGATGACCGGGTTAGGGGTGTAGATTCTGTGTTGGTTGTACCTCCCGGCTTATGGGGGCCGGGTAAGGTTTGTGTGTGCCATGTTGTGCTATTCCATGTTATGCCATGTTATGTTAGAAACGAGTAGATCAGCAGTAGAGGGATATATCTCCAGGTATGACTTCTATTTCTTTCCAGTGTAAACGAGAAAGGTATGACTTACGTTATCAGACAGTTAAGCTATTCCTTCTACTTCAGTTTCATCAGTTATATTATTACTTTCAGATTTTGCTTTCAGTTATTGCTTTACATACTCAGTACCAGCGGTACTGACGCCCGATGGGGCACTACATTACTTGCCTGTAGGTACTCATAGACGAGCAGGCGATACTACGTGACTTCCTGTCAGCGGTTGAGTATTCAGCTCCTGTCCTTCGGAGGCTGAATTTTAGAGGTGTATTTCAGTTCCTTTTTATTGTATAGTACGGGTAGGTCAGCGCCCTGTCCCGACCAGTTCTATTACTATTCCTAGAGGCTTGCAGTCTGCATATATTCCCTGTGGTCAGATGAGCCGGTCGTGTGAGGCCGTGCAGTTGTATAGCTGTTAGTATTCCTTCTTTCTTTTATATTGGCCGTGTGGGGCCGTAGTTTGCCAGTAGTGGTGACCTTGCCGGTCACGTAGCTTTTAGTACTTCATGATTGAGTTGCAGATGACTAGACAGCATGGTGGCCTTGTCGGCCCGCATAGGTTCCCTGAGTTGATATGTTTCTGGTCAGCTGTTAGCACAGGTACAGGAGGCTATAGGCCAATGGGCCGGGGGCTGTGTTTACAGCCGTTACATAGCCATTTGTTTCCAGGAATATGAGTTAGAGCCAGCCAGGCACCAGGGGTGCCCAGGCTTAGCAGTCTAGCAGTTCAGGTCCCAGTAGGGCACCAGGTGCCAGTCATACCCCCCAAGGCGGGGTGTGACACATTTGGAAAACAAACAAATGAAACAAGAATAAAAAAGAAAAAAACTACTCCCATCGACTACATTTCCCTTAAGATGGTCGTCATCCATCCATCATAGGGAACAGTCGCTATCTACGACGTCGGTTTAATGGGGCTATTCTCTGGAAAAGCACCGAAAATAAAAACCGAGAAACCAAACATAAAAAATTTCAACAACAACAAAAAAAAATTTCGATAGAAAAAGATAAAAATATAATTGAAAAATATTTACACATCACACACAACAGCAGCTCAACACAACAACAGCTCAAGATTCATTACAACACCAACATTAATTACAGAACACGAAACACAGAGTCACAGGGTCACATTTAGCACAAGCACAACAAACATAAACAAAACAGCTAGCACCTAACTACTCCCACCCCACACTTAAGCCTAACAGTGTCCCAAGTGTTCACATAATTGCAAAATATCACAAAGGTTGGGTGGGGAAACTCCCTGATCAATCAAAGTACTCAATTTCTTCATCAGGTGCCAGCGCTTCGTCTCCCATATCAGAATCGCCCCCGCCATCCTCGTTCGACTCAACATCTGAGTCCTCCCGGTGTGTCTCCTCATCGGTAGGGACGTCATCCTCCATGAGCTCCACAAATGCTGGCCCCACTCGTTATAAGGCTCGGGCATTCTCGTTGAATGGGTAATCCAACTTGAGTTTCCACAGATCATCCTCCATTGCGGGCCGTCCACCGATGTGCAGCTGCAACATCTTTATCCCGTACATGCGGGCCATGTACTGATCATCCCGAGCATGTCGCTCGGCTAGTGTGAGCACCGACCCATAAGTTGTGTCAGTTGCCTTGGTTTTGGTGACATCCAAGGCACGCTTGTCAATATGAGGGATGTAATCTAGGGCCTCCTCCTCAATACCATGGCCCCTCAAGAAAGTGGTAAGCAGACCACCGAACCCGTATCTATGCCCCTGATGCAGTCGGGCTCTCTTCATGGCGGAGATGATCACCGCCCCAACGTTGATTTCTAGCCCCTTCATTAGTGCGTACACTAGACAAACTCTATCCCGGGTGACATCAGTCATGTGCACCCTCGGGATCAGGCACGAACAAACAATCTTCAACCAAATCCGGGCCTCCCTGTTCATCTGAGAATAGGGAAATGTCTGATGGTAGCCCCTTTCCTTGCGCCTACCCCACCTGGCTATCGATCGGGCTCCACATAAGGTGCGTCTGATGTCCGCATAAGCTGGAGTGATGTTCAGCTGACGGAGGACATGAGGGTCTGTGTCCCGCGCCCCCAAGATTGCATTCAAATGGTGGGGTTCAAAGGTGACAACCTATCCTATGATTTTGATGGTGTGGCTGCGCAAGGTCGGGTTCCAATAAGCATTGAACTCCCGGATAAGATGGAGTTGCACTCTCTGGGTTCTTCAAAAATGAAGTTTAGCCCAGCAGTGTCAATCCAGTGTACAATCCGCGGGAATTCCTGTGCCAGTGGTTCCCGTGCTATCTGCTCCTACGGGAAGTATTTGGTTTCTTTGTGTTTAGCATAGCACTTCTTCCCCTCATCAGTCACCCATCTGGTTCCATACTATCGGCGTTGCCCTCTAGGAACCGCTGGTGCTGCTGGTACTGCTGTCCCCAATCTTACTCTCTTTCTGCTGGCGCCCGATGTGGATGCGCCCTTGCCCTTGTCTTGTCGTCCTGACTGTGTTCCTGTACATTCAAACATACAGTTCCAATGATATTCAAGTCATAGTTAGCTACACTAAGGTTGGGTCTAATTGGATCACCCCACACTTAGTCTTTAGCCGCAATCAACACAATTCGACAATACATTCATGTTTTTGCAATTCTTAACATTCAACATGCTTAGTGTATTCATATAAGTCGATGGAACAATTACTTTGTACTACTCAGACTTCGTACAATGAATAAAAATTTCTCCATCGATTCACTTACATCATCATTAGCACTTTGCAATTTTTTCCAACAACCTATGTAATTCTCCAATTGTATTCTCCTGAAAATCCCTCTTCTAACTTAGCATATTCAACATAAATTACAATACCTTTCACTTCAATCAACATGCACAACCCAATTTATCAACATTTTCATGCATTTTGTCTTCTTCCTATTCAATCCTCAACCCTAGCTAACAATATCGTAAGAATTTCAATAATCATGCAATCATTGAGCTAATCTACTAACAACGTTCCTAGGAACGTCATTCAATCATAACTCAATTGATTTCAAGCTTATTTCCTACTTAGGGCAAGGTTTCATCACAAAACATGTTCAAGAGTCAAAAATTTGAGCAATAATAAGGAAAAATTCAAGAACATACCTTTACTTCGATGAAATTGAAGAAAACTCGAAGGAAGTTGATCACTAAGTCTGTGTCACGTTGGGGGAGAAGGGAATTTTGGGTGTGGGTCGCGGAGGAAATGAGAGAATAGGGAAAAAATGAAGGAAATTGGGGTTAAAAGGGGTTCTTTTTCGCGCGGGTTACCCGGTGACCCGAGGTGACCCGACGCGAAATACACCTCAACGTGTCACGGAGGGCAACGCTGAGCACTGCCTCCGTGACACGGAGCCATTGCGTAGGTATTCATGAATTTTAAAAAATTCCGGAATACCTTCAACGTGTCACGGAGGGTAACGCGGAGGCCCTCCTCCGTGACACGGAGCCATCACGTAGGCTCACTGGAATGTGCAAATTTTTATTTTCTTAACTTGATTTTTTCCCTTTGTGCTTTTTTTTGTATTTTTGCCCTCCGTTCCACCTGAAAACCATTCAACCACAAGAAATTCGTTAGAAATCATAGGTTGCCTCTCAACAAATTTTATTTTTCTTTTTCTTTTTTTTTCTTTTTTTTTTCAAATACTCCTACTCTTCTATTACAACACATTCACGGGTTGCCTCCCGTGCAACGCCTGATTTACCATCGCGGCTTGACACTATTGATTCTCAATCATCCTCTAGAGTGATGGACGTCTTCTCTCGAATAACGTCCTCACCCTAATAATGCTTACATCTTGGCCCGTTCACCAAAAATGTGGCACTTCTATCTTCTTGCCACAACTCCACTACCCCGTGTGGGATCATTCTCACAACTTCAAACAGCCCTGACCACTTGGACCGCAACTTTCCTGGAAAAAGCTTCAACCTTGAGTTAAATAACAACACTTTCAGCCCCGACTCAAAGATTCGATGCACCATATGCCTATTGTGCCACCGTTTAGTTTTCTCCTTATAGCATTTGGCACTTTCATAGGCATGCCATCGAAACTCATCTAGTTCGCTGAGTTGCATCAACCTCTTCTTCCCTACTAACTCTGGATCCATGTTCAGCTTTCTCACGGCCTAAAAAGCTCGATGTTCTAGCTCCACAAGTAAATGACATGCCTTTCCATAGACCAATCTGCACAGAGAAGTCCCAATGAGTGTCTTGTATGCAGTTTTGTAAGCCCACAATGCATCGTCAAGTTTGCTTGACCAATCAATTCGTTGTGCATTCACTGTCTTCTGTAGAATCTACTTTATCTCTCTGTTTGACACCTCCACTCGCCCACTAGTTTGGGGATGATACGCTGTTGCTACCTTGTGCTGCACCCCATACTTAGCTAGCAAGTTCTTGAAACTTACATTCACAAAATGAGCCCCTCCATCACTGATAATAGCTCGGGGTGTCCCGAACCTGGTGAAAATTTGCTTTTTCACAAATTTCGTCACCACCTTATTGTCATTCTTGGGACAAGCTGTTGCCTCGACCCACTTAGATACATAGTCAACCGCTACCAAGATGTAACGATTACCAAATGACGGTGGAAACATGCCCATGAAGTCTATTCCCCATACATAAAAAATCTACACCTCTAATATCTGCAGTGGCATCTCCTGTCTTCTACCAATTGTGCCTGTTCTTTGACATCTATGACATATTTTTACTTATGCTATAGAATGTCTGAACAATGTGGACCAAAAGAAACCTGACTGTAGCACCTTGTGAGCTGTCCGCTCTCCTCCGTGGTGCCCTCCATACAACGATGAGTGACAACTCCTCAATACTTCTGCAATCTGGCTCTTTGGGATGCATCGTCTCATCACTTGATCTGGTCCCTGCTTAAACAGATACAGCTCATCCCATATGTAATATCTGCAATCATGTCTCAACTTCTTTCTTTGCTGAGCCATAGCCTCCGCTGGGTAGACTCCACTTACCAGCAAGTTCACAATATCTGCATACCAAGGGATTTCAGCTTCCCTTATTGCCAAGAGTTTCTCATCTGGGAACTCTTCTTTGATGTTGTCACCTTCCTTTACATGCAACCGACTTTCCAATCACGATAGGTGATCCGCCACTTGATTCTCGCTCCCCTTTCTATCCCGAATCTCTAGGTCAAACTCTTGTAGCAATAATATCCATCTGATTAGTCTGGGCTTTGCATCCTTCTTGTTAAACAAATACCGAATTGCTGCATGATCAGTATACACCACTACTTTTGAACCCACCAGGTAGGACCTGAATTTATCAAATGCGAACACCAATGCTAGCATCTCCTTTTCCATGACTGTATAATTGACTTGGGCTGAGTCAAGTGTTTTGCTTTCATAATGAATGGAATGAAAAATTTTATTCCTCCGATGCCCCAATACAGCTCCTACAGCCACGTCACTCGCATCACACATTAATTCAAAAGGTTGCTCCCAATCCGAAGAGATGAGAATAGGCGCTTCTACCAGCTTCTGTTTTAGCTCCTCAAATGCTTTAACACAGTCCTCGTCAAACTTGAACTTCACCTTTTTTTCTAGCAACCAGCATATCGGTCTACAAATTTTAAAGAAGTTCTTGATGAACCATCTGTAGAACCCCGCATGTTTGATAAAACTGCGAACACCCTTCACTGACACTGGTGGTGGTAGCTTTTTGATCACTTCAATCTTTGCGCGATCGACTTCCAACCCTTTGCATGACACCTTATGGCCAAGGACGATACCCTCCTTGACTAAAAAATGACATTTCTCCCAGTTGAGTACAAGGTTAGAGTCTTCACATCGAGCTAGCACCCTGTCAAGATTCTGCAAACATGTAGTAAACGAATTACTGAAAACAGAAAAGTCATCCATAAATACCTCGACAAAATCGTCCACCATATCGTGAAAGATCGCCATCATGCATCTCTGGAATGTGGCTGGTGCATTGCATAGACCAAATGGCATCCGCCTGAAAGCATATGTCCCATAAGGACATGTAAAAGTGGTCTTCTCCTGATCCTCCAAAGCTATGGCTATCTGATTATAGCCGGAATATCCATCAAGAAAACAATAATACTGTTGACCTGCCAACCTGTCCAAAATCTGATCAATAAATGGAATAGGATAATGATCTTTCCTCATGGCCTCATTTAGCTTCCTGTAATCCATGCAAATTCACCAGCCTGTGACTGTGCCGGTGGGAATTAGCTCAGTCTTTTCATTGGTGACCACGGTCATCCCTCCTTTCTTTGGAACACACTAAACTGGGCTAACCCATTCACTGTCTGAAATGGGATATACCACACCTGCATCAAGCCACTTGATCACTTCCTTCCTAACTACATCCTTCATCAGCGGATTCAACCTCCGCTGATGTTGCACAGTTAGCTTGGATCCTTCCTCCATAAAAATCCTATGTGTGCAAAAAGCTAGATTAATTCCTCTAATGTCCGACATTTGCCAACCCATTGCTTTCTTCCGCCTCTTGAGGACCACCAATGCGTCTTTTACTTGTGCCTCTATCAGTTCTGTGGAAATGATGACTGGCAAGGTGTCATCTTCCCCCAGAAATACATACTTCAGATGTGGAGGAAATGTCTTCAACTCCAATTTTGGTGCCTCCTCAATTGATGGTTTTGGCAATGGTTCCAAGGACCTCATCAATGGCTCAAAGTCTTGCTTCCTGGGAAACCATTTTGGCTCATTCAGCATTTGCACCATCTCATATGTAGCATTGTCTCCAAAATGATTGGAGCCCATCAAGGCTCTCTCCAATGGGTCCTGTGAGTCAACAATCTGAAGAATTGATTCTTGATTTAGCACATTGTTTGCTGATAGCTCCTCATAAATGACCGGTAGTTTCATGGACTTATACACATCAAAAACCTCTACTTATTACGGAGATAAATCTTAAAAGGAGTAGGGAAGGGGGAATTGAAAAGTAGAAATAATTATGAAAATTCCTGAAAATAATAATACAGATAGAAGCATGTATGGAAATATTTGGGTATGTTTGGTATAAATAAAAATGTTTTCTCAGAGAATTAGTGAATGTCTTACTTATTTTTAGTATTTAGTGAGTAAGTTAGAAAATCTTATCCCAAAGTATTTATGTGTAATCTAGCAAAACATGATGAGTTGGTAATTTTACCAACTCATTAGGTTAGTTTTTGAGTTGATTATTTGGATTATATGCCATTTTAATTTTTGTTGTGTGCAGATGACTAAATGTAAAGAAAAGAGCAAAAATGAAGCTAAAAGAAGGGAGTGAGAGAAAATCGGCGATCCATAGGTGAAAACCGGCGAAACGCCGGCCAAAGACCGAATATCATTGCCTCTAAGGATTAATACCACTGGTGGTTCGCGAATTGCCAGCAGCGATGCACCGGTCCAGTTGCGGAAAGACACCGAAAAGTTCTGGAAAATAGCTTAAAGATCCGACGGTTCACGATTGGCATCGGTGAAACGCCGGGTGAACCGCCGATGTTCATTGGAATTGAGTAAGGACTTAGAAAAGATACCCGGCGGTTCACGGATTGGAACCGGCGAAACGCCGATGTCTCCGCTGATTCCAGAATGGTGCTCAGGGGGTATAATAATCCAACACTGAAAAAGAGATAAAAAGTGTCCTACTTTTCAGGATATAAATAGAAAAAAAAGTACTTTGTACTGGGGAAGGCAGAAGAAGAGATAAAAATAGAGATATTGAGAGAGAGCAAAAGCATATATCACATTATTGTTTCCCTTTTTAGCTGCAGAACATTCTCTTAGTTGAATTAAGGAGATATTGATTGGTAAATTTGAAAAAAGTACTTTGCTCTATCTTTTCTTTGTATTAGTAAATTTCACCTATTATTGGAGGTTATCTTGTGAAGTTGATTTTTCTACTGTTGCTATTAAATTCAATGAAGCTACTGATGAATGTGTTTCTGAATTTCTTAATCATGAGTAGCTAAATCATTAACTAGAGGTATGTGATGATGAATAATTAATTAGATTGGGTATTGCTAGAGTCATATTTATATTGTTCAAATAAGTGTAAATCTATTAGATTCTCTTCAATCTATAAAGGAAGGTCCATTGATCATGATATAGGTCTATTTATTCTTACTTGATTGTTTCCTGTAAAAGAATAATTAAGAATTAGAAGAGAATTTAAGAGATTATGAAATTGGGCTAGAAACACCTGAAATTGCGTTCTCATTACTTATTAGCAACTAATAGCTAGAAATTAGTGCAGTTGCTAATCCAAATCAAAACAGGTTGAGCTAAATCGTAACTAGAGATTTGACAAAACTCTAGTAAGAGGTAGTTAGAAGACTGAAAAGCTGTAATTGTCCACTTTCAGAGATTATTTACAACTGTTGAACTCATAAGATGACCTGACATGTCCCGATCTAGTTAGTATTTCATCTACACCGCACCTCTAGTCTTTCACACTCTTGTTGATAACTTAGCTGATCTTGCTGTTTTATTTCACTAATTCACCCAATACAATTTACTGCAAATTTTAACCCTACATTTTATTTATTTTTATATTAAATCTACATGGTGCAAGCTAACGTCAATTTCTCAACTGACACTCGTAACTATCATTCCCTAGTCCTCATGGGATTCGAACCCGACACTCATCGGGTTACTTGTTCTGATACTTCGGCCGTGTATATTCTTTGCATGAAGGATATAGTTTGAACGTTATCAAAAATGGCGCCGTTGCCTAGGATTAGTGCTTGATATTCTTGTGTTGATTGTTAAGTTGAAATAGTTTGGCATCGTAGCTACTTGACGTGAGTTTGCTGTGTTGTTAGGATCTCATAACCACATGAGTCATCACTCCCAAGAAGGGGATAGCTCAGTGAAAGGTAACATGGAACTCGAGGAAGATAATCTGGTGATGTTTGAAGTTGCGGAAGCCATTCGCTTACCACCGACGGTAGGAAATGCAGTATTTCCTGTCACAAGAACCATGCTGCAGTTGTTGCAAATGAAGGGGCTCTTTGGTGGAAAACCAAGCGAAGATGCGAATCAACATTTGAAAAAGATTCTTGGAAATATGCCAGCCCTTCAATATAACAAATATCGGTCAAGAGTCAATTAGGTTTTCACTGACGAGGGAGGAACTAATGTATCTAGAGAAACTCCCTTCGAGATGCATTACTTCATGGCAGGAGCTAACTGAGGCCTTCTTGAACCGCTTTTTTCCTCTATCAAAGATGCTTCAGTTGAGGGATGATATTATAAATTTCAGGCAAAAATCGGGATAGCCTTTGCACGAGGCATGATTAAGGTTTAAAAGAAGGTTTCTCTTTGCCCAAATCATGGACTACCAAATGGAGTGCTTCTCCAAAGCTTCTACAGGGCCCTTAGTTCAATTAATAAGTCCGTAGCCAACAACGTAGCTGGTGGTTCTATCATGTATCAAACATTGGCCAAAGCCCTCCTAGACAGAATGACAAAGACCAATAGGGCTTGGCACACGAGAGAAATAAATGTGTCCACTCATGAAATCAGCTCAAGTGCATTGGTGGCTGAGTTGCGAAAAAAGGATGAAGAGTGGAATGAGAATCTTTCCAAGATAATGACAAAATTAGAATCGATGACAAAACATGTAATGGGAGCAGGGGCCAAGGTGATAAATTCTATGGGAATGCAAGGTCCTCTACAATATGAGGGAGAGTTGCCACTGCCAAGATATGAAGAAGAATGCCAATACATGGGCAACCAAATGGGAGGTCCTTGACCTGGATTCCAAGGAGAAAACCAAGGCCCATGGCACCCAAGGGATGACAACCAATGTTAGAGAAATCGTGAGCCACAGGGAAGGCACGAAAGAAATGAAAGGTGGGGTACCCCAAACCAAGAGGGTGATCGCTATCATCGAAGTTTGAACCCATATGTCCCCCCTACAAGGTGGGGAATGCCCAAACTCAGCCGGGCGTGAGTGATGCGAGTAACTCAAAAATTGAAGAAATTCTACCGAGAGTTCTGAAGAAGGTTGAGTCGACCGAGAGCGGAGTGAAAGAATTAAGAGGGGAGGTGTATAACCTTTCCCAAATAGTGAGTTCACATTTTGCCTCCATCAAGCATTTGGAGGCCCAAATGAATCACTTGTCGGCTCAAATGAACCCTCGGATGAAGGGAACACTACCTAATCCAAAGAAAGATGGTCAATGCATGACTATTGTTACTAAGAGTGGTAAGGTGATTGGAGATGCCCCGGTGAGGCCCAAAGAAGTTGATAACCCGAAATCAAATGAAGAAGATGAAGTCGACAAAATGCGAATGAATCCAAGGAATGAAGAAAAGATTAATGAGAAAGGAGAGGGAAAGGACGATGAAATCCTCTCACATGCTGATAATGATGAAGCAGGCATGAAGGCCCCAATTGACGATAAGGTTGAATCAAGAATCTCACTTCCTTATCCACAACAATTGGCCAAGAAAAAGCACGACCAGTTCAAAAAGTTTGTTGACATGTTTAGCAAGTTCTCCATAAATATACCGTTAGTGGATGCTCTACTCCAAAATTTTGGTTATGCAAAGTTTATGGAAGAATTGTTGAAGAAGAAAAAGGTAGTTGATGCAGGTAATGGAGAGAAAATGCACCATTGCAATGCGGTGGTAATGAGTAATCTTTCCCCAAACGGGAGGACTCAGGAGCTTTCACAATCCCCATGTACAATTGGAATATGTGTGTTTAAAAAAGCTCTATGTGATCTTGGCGCCAACATAAATTTGATGCCTTTGCTCATTTTCAAGAAATTGGGACTAGGAAGAAAAAAGCCGACGTCGATGAGGCTGCTTATGGCAGGTAGGTCAATAAAAAGACCAGTGGAGGGTGTTTGAAGATGTGTTGGTGAGAGTGGACAAGTTTATTCTACCGGCTGATTTTGTTATTTTAGATTGTAAATTGGATGTAAAGGTTTTTATTATTTTGGGAAGACCATTGTTGGCTACGGGGAGATCCATGGTGGATGTGGAGCTTGGAGAGCTAAAATTTCGAGTTGGAATTGAGGAGGTCACCTTCAAGATGCGTCCATCAGCTGAACCCCCCCCCCCCCCGAATGCAAGGTGGTTGGAGTATTGCAAAATGAAGAGGAGGACAAGGGATTGAAGTTGAAGGAGACAGAGTCGGATGATGACCTATCGAAAAAGAGTTGTTGAAAAAAGTTCTACGTCGTGCCATGACATTAACTAAGGCGCTTCTTGGGAGGAAACCCAAGTGTTTAGTGAATTATTTGATGTCTTTGTTTTTTTTGTTTTTGTAGGAGCTGTGAAGTGAGGATTAAAGGGAGAAACAAACCATGAAGAGAGGAATGGCGCGGAACCGGCGAGCCGTCGGTCCAGAAGCGCGAACCGTCGATGAAGGTGAGTACAAAACAGAAAGCTGGGGTTTGGATGGAAGAAAGGGCGGACCAATTGGCGAACCGCCGAATTGAAATAGCGGACCACCGGTGGGTTTCCAAGGGAAGACAGAAGACCTGAAGCTTGGGCACGTAACCGACGGATCACCGATTCCATCCGTTAACATCCGGTGGATTCGGCCAAGAAACAGATAATTGGACACAAAATACATGGTAGAGGAAATTGAAGTGACGGAATGCCGGTGTGATTTGGTGAATCGCCAATGAAGCGCTGATCGAGGTATAAACTTGTTTCAAACTAGAATTTAAAAGGCAGGCCCACAAAATCTCAAATACCTGATCAACTGTCCTATTATGCAAATAATCCCCTAGTTCCCCTTTTTCCACTATTTTTCCATTCCATTTTTGTCTCTCCATTACCCAATATTCCCATTTTCCCATATTGCTCTATTTTCAACCTTTGCACTTTTTCACCTTTCCACCTTCCCACTTCCCACCAACACACCCATATTAAACTCTCCACCTTTCCCTCAACCTATCAAACTTCCATCTTTCACTCTCCATATTTCACTAACACACTCACTTCACTCACATTACCTTCCTCTACTACATATATCTCGAAGTGCCATTGTAAGATTTAGCTAAACTTTTTGAAGTTCAAGTGTGCAAGCAATTCTATAATTTGGTGAAAAATTTCTTGCCCTTGTCTTAATTTTCTCATTGGTGCTTAATTCTTTAGCAGTAATACTTTATTTTCCTTCCTTATTGAACTCATGCATATGTTATGGTTGTTGAATGGAATGGGGAATGTGTGTTTATGTGTGTGAAATTTTGAAAAAGGTGAAGTTTGAGTAACCCAATTAAATAAAATGCAACATTTTTCCCGATGATAGACCGGGTGACACCATTCTTAAGGGCTAAAAATCATGGATTATGTTTAAGTGAGTACTGGTTATTTTATCATGTTGTATGTGAGTGTGTGTTAATGGGTTCCTGTGCTTTGTAAGTTCAAAATTGGGGATGATGGGGTCCGGCGTTTCAGTCGGTCAGATTCAGCGAATCACCGATGGAACACCGACTTACTTAGAAAATTGGCTTTAGGACATTGAGTGAATCCCGCGTTACATCGACAGTTCACGAATCTTGACTGGAGGTGCGCCACTTCATCACCGATTCATCCATCACATGTCCAGTTTTCTGTAAGGCATCAGCAGGGAAACGACAGTCCATGAAATTTCTTCTGCGAACTGCTGGTCCTTCGCCGGTGTTATCAGTTCTTTAAATAATTGTTTGGTTTCCCTTATTTCTTAGTTCTCCCTTAGACTAGTTTTTTATTTTAAGTTTCTCTTCAAATAGCTATCACTAACATTATTCTTGCAGAAAAACAAATCATATCTTCATCAAGGAACATAGGAAAAGGAAAGACCCCTACCTCATCTTCTAGCAAGGGCAAGGGCAAGGCAAAGGCCGCTCCACCGCGTGCCAACACCAAAGAAGCAATAATCTTTTGCGTCCCCAACATGCAAGAGCACTACGCCATTTGTCAAGGCCGATCAATCATCGTGGAGAAGCGTTTTGAGTTGGCGGGGTTGAGAGGTGATTTTCCCAACATCACCGAGCAATTCACAGAAAGGCAATGGCATGCATTTTCCAACTCTCTCCCTCCTTACTACCCCGTCTTGGTGATGGAGTTGTACGCTTCATATCAGGCTCGACAGGACAGCATGTAGCACCGGTGCAAGGTTGAGGACTTCCCATGTTTTCCATTAGTTATGATCCGGGGGATGGAAGTTGACATAACCCCGACTGCCATAAATTACCTATTCTAAGAGGATGAGATTGAATCCAGTACAGAGTACATGGCACGAGTAGCTGATATGAAGGATCAGTTCACTTGGGTAGCCTGCATCATCACTGTTGAAAATCCTCTCTGGGTCTCAATGAGTGGTGAAATCTCTCGTCACGACTTGAAGTTCGAGGACAAGTTGTGGCTGGATTTTATTTGTGCTCGGATCATCCCCTTTAAAAATGAGCAGCAGGTCAGCATTGAAATCTCCATCCTTATTTCTTGCATAATGACCGGAGTCCCCATTAACTTCGGGAAAATTGTTGCTTAGCAAATGAAGAAAAAGGCTTGACAGTCCAGCACTTCAATGCCCTATGCCATCTTGATTTCCCTGCTTTGCTTAGCAGCTATAGTGCCTCTGCTCCTCTTGAAATTCCTTCCGCTGCTCTATGAGTGATAGAAATTGATCGAAAGAGAGATGCCGAGGCACCAGCAATGAAAAGAAAGCAACTACAGGTCTTTGGAGTGCAAGAAGGATCCCTCTACCATGGGTCAAACCAACCACCACACGCTTCAGAGTCAAATATGCCCCAGCTAGAAATCTCAGGCCAAGCATCAGGAGACATGCCTCAGCAGGGAGCATCTCTCCCTTTGCAATCCTCTCAGCCAAATGGACTCCATAGACTAGTGGAGATGACAAACTCGCTTGAAAGCCAACTCCAACGATTGGCTAAGAGCCTCCCCGCACTCATTGCCAAAACAATTAAAAAGGAGCTTAAGTCATTGTACGAGAATATCGCCATGCTATGCAAGAGGGTAGATGCGGTAGAAGGGGTAGTCACTTCCCTCTGGATTGAGGTACAAGAGTAGAAGATTTGGACTTCAATAGAAGTGCCAGATATGAGGGCCTTGGATGCTACAGTGGCTGCTCCTTCCTCAGTTTGGGATCCAATTGATGATCTTTTCGAAGGGCTGGGAGATAATTTTGCTGGGCTAGGTGAGGCCAGAGGCATTGGTGGTGAGGCAGATGCTGATGATGAACAAGAGTGACCCACTCAGGGAGTTTCTTATCCCTTTCCCTTTTGCATATTTACATTGGAGAAAATGTATGCTCTTAAGTGGGGGAGGGATGAGTGCAAATGATGAGGGGGGTAGGGATGGATGTTTCTTTTAATGTTCTTATATTCTTATTTGAATTTGATTAAGTCCTGCCTTTGTCGGACTATTGTTTTATTGTGATGAATTTATGATTGCCCATGTTGGGCGTGTCTTATTTTGAAATAAATGAAATGAATGACTTGATTTAGTTTTTATGGTTGATGATTAGCGACCAAATGGGATCTTTGTTTTGAATTGTAAAATCTTGAAAATCTTGAATGAAATGACTCCAAAGTCTTGTTCCTTTTTCGCCATTATATATAGTACTGAAATTAAAACTCCGAGGGTTTTCTTTTGGCCACAGTTCTTTCTCGAGGAGCATTCTTGTGTTTTTGTTTATTTTTTATTGTTGAACCGGGTTGGTATTTTTCAATGATGGATTGAGTGGTGACATTCTTAAGGGAAAATGTCATGTTGTTTTGAGTCTTTTGTGAAAATTTTTTTGAGAGGCGCCACCAAAAAAAATTTGTTGAAATGAAATTTTAAAACAAGGGCATGAAAATGAGGATAATGAGCAAGTGTTGGCACCATACCATAGCATTTTTTGTCATACGTTGTAAATTCCTTACTTGACTTATGATGTTTGCCTTCTTTGATGTCCTAATTTGATATCTTCTATTGAGAATGACTCTTGTAGACCCTTTAAGGGTGATGCCTTGTGTAGAAAGAAATTTTTTTATGAATTCCATGCATTACATCTTGTCTAGAACTTGCCCCAAATGTGATTCAAGGCAAAATTCTAGATGTAGTTGCGCCAAGAACATGAGTTTAGGCTAGCCTACGTTGAGCGTTAGACCCTTTCTTTGGCAACCACACTACAAGCCTTAAGCCCGTTCTTAATACCTTTCTTTGGCCCCCATTCTCCCTAAATACAAGTGACAAGATATGTGATGAAATGAGGCAAAAGCCTAAGTATGGGGGTGTGCAAAAAAAAGAAGGGGAAGATAAGAATTACAGTGTGAGGGGAACAACACATTGTGTCAAAATGCACTGAAGGATAAATCAAAAAGAAAAAGACAATTTGTTTGAACCGGTGTTTCCTCTTGAGGTGATAAGGTTAGTTGTGAAAGACAAAGGGTTTGTAAGGAAGATTGTTAAAGAAATGGAAGTCATAAACAAGGAAAGAAGTGAAACAAGGTGAAGTGAGTGGAAGGAGTTGATGTAAGGTATGTTCACAAAGAGCATTAGGGAGGATCTAGTCACCACAGTCAAATTTTTATCCTACCCTTCACTGAGCCTACATCATAACCCCCAAGCCCTAAATGATTCTAGGTGCAGCTACTCTACATTAGTGGCGAATTACATGAGGGCAAGCCTATGGGTCAAGTGTATGCATGGAGATTTCTTTTGAGAGAGTGAGTATGAGTGTGTCTTCCAAACAATTCCTTGTGTGCATTCAAATAATCACATTATCAAAAGAATAGGGATTTCTTATTTTTGTGAGTGACAACATTCCTTTTTGAGGACATAAGAGCATTCAAAGTTAATGTGGGAATAGGGTATGATGAGGGTAAACTCTAAGGTAATCTTTGAATGTGCACTGTTTATAACTTTATATGCTATGTGTGTTTCATGGTTGAGCAATGCTCTTGTTTTACTAGATGAATCCTTTCATAGCTTTGATTGGTGGAAAGTGGTAGCCTGTTTGAAACATCTTCCTTGTTTTGGTCTCATGGGGTATTTTCTTCTCTTTTTCGATAAGCGTAGTGAGCATCTTTTTGGGTTGTCATAATTCAGGTGATTGGAGAGGTATAATTGTGAATAGAGGTGGCATATTTCTCAATGAAGAAGTATTGCATTACTTGAGGACAAGCAATGATTTAAGTTTGGGGGTTTGATGAGTTGGTAATTTACCAACTCATTAGGTTCTAGAACTTCAGTTCTTGCTTAGTTCTTGAGTTGATTATTTGGATTTATGCTCTTTTTGTTTTTGTTGTGTGCAGATGACTAATTGGGAAGAAAACAGCAAAAATGAAGCAAAAGGAAGGAAGTGAGCGTAAAACAATCCATAGGTGGAAACCAGTGAAATGTCGGCCAAAGGCGAACATCACTGTCTCTGAGGATTAATGCCACCGGCAGTTCGCGATTTGCCAGTGGCAATGTGCCGGTCTAATCATCCAAAGACACCCAAAAGTTATGAAAAATAACTTGAAGATTCGGCGGTTTACGGATTATCATCGGCGAAACACCGGTTGAACTACTGATGTTCACTGGAATTGAGTAAGGACTCAGAAAAGATACCTGGCGATTCACGAATTGGAACCGGCGAACCGCCGGTGTCTCTGCCTATTCCAGAATGGTGCTCAGAGGGTATAATCATCCAACACTGAAAAAGAGATAAAAAGTACCCTACTTTTCATGATATAAATAGAAGAAAAAGTACTTTGTACTGGGGAAGACATAAGAAGAGACAGAAATAGAGATATTGAGAGAGAGCAAAAGCATATATCACATCATTGTTTCCCTTTTTAGCTACAGAACATTCTCTTAGTTGCAGTAGGGAGATTTTGATTGGTAAATTTGAAAGAAGTACTCTGCTCTATTTCTTCTTTTTATTAGTAAGTTTCAGCTATTATTGGAGATTATCTTGTGAAGTTGATTTTTCTACTGTTGCTATTAAATTCAATGAAGCTATTGATGAATGTGTTTCTGAATTTCTTAATAATGAGTAGTTAAATCATTAACTAGAGATGTGTGATAATGAATACTTTATTAGATTGGGTATTGCTAGAGTCATCTTTATGTTGTTCAAATAAGTGTAAATCTATTAGATTCTCTTCAATCTATAAAGGAAGGTCCATTGATTATGATATAGGTCTATTTATTCTTACTTGATTGTTACTTGTAAAAGAATAATTAAGTGTTAGAAGAGAATTTAATAGTGAGTATGGATAAAAGATTGTGAAATTAGGCTAGAAATAGCTGAAATTGCATTCTCATTCCTTATTAGCAGCTAATAGCTAGAAATTAGTGCAGTTGCTAATCCAAATCACATCGGGTTGAGCTAAATCGTAACTAGAGGTTTGACACAACTCTAGTTAAGAGGTAATTAGAGGGCTAAAAAGCTGTAATTGTCCACTTCCCGAGATTATTTACAACTGTTGAACTCATAAGATGACCTGACATGTCCCGATCTAGTTAGTATTTCATCTACACCGCACCTCTAGTCTTTCACACTCTTATTGACAACTTAGTTGATCTTGCTATTTTATTTTACTAATTCACCCAATATAATTCACTGTAAATTTTAACCCCCCCCCCCATTTTATTTATTTTTATATTTAATCTATGTGGTGCAAGCTAACGTCAATTTCTCCACCGACACTCGTAACTATCATTCCATAGTCCTCGTGGGATTCGACTCCGTCACTCGTTGGGTTACTTGTTTTGATACTTCAGCTGTGTATATTCTTTGCATGAAGGATATAGTTTGGACGTTATCAAAATAGTAGGTGGAATGGGGTAGGGAATTGGGGTTCTGGGTGGCAAAAAGTGGGATGGTCAACGGATAGGAGTTGGGGGTGTTGAGTAGGTTGTAGGAGACAATGAACTTGAAATATCACTTTTGAAACTTTTTGTGAAATTTAACATCATTTTCCATATTTTTGAGAAGCTTATTTTACTAGGAATCTAAATATATTGAAAGAAACCAACTCAAAAGAAAAATATAATCGATGACACTATGCAGTTTACGTTGGATTCTAATGGTAGGTGAATGAAAAATAGAGAAAATAAATATGAAAAAAATAATTATTTAATTCAAATACTGGCCTGGGTTTTGACCCCTTTTTTGACATCCTTTCAAACTAAAAGGTTGCAACTTTCAGAGTTGCACCTTTTTCGAGGAGTCGCATCTTTTTTGAAGAGTTACACAGTTTCTAAAGGAGTTACTTCAATTATTATATATATCTGCTGAATCCTCATATATTTCTAATGAATTTTCTGAGCTTCCACTCTATTCTTCTTCTTGCACTTAAAAAGATTCTCGTGTGATTTACTGATGCCAAGTGAGCTTGCTGATACCAGAGCGTGTGGTACTACTATACTGGTGAGTAAATCATTCTATTTTGGGAGGATATATTTTATTACCTCGGGTACCTAAAGGAAATAATTCCCTTAAGGACATACTATGAAATCAGTGTGCTTGATTTACTTTATCTCTATTTTAATTATATATCGCAAATTATTCTGCATATTTTTTATTGTAAATACATATTAGAAAATAATCTTAAGGAAATTATTTTATTTATTTATTTGTAATATGTATCTTTTCTTGAAGATTAAAACCTTTATGATTTTCTACTGCATTTGAAATTTTACTTTGATTTGAAGAATATAAAAACTTCATCAGAATATTAAAGTTCAAACTATTGGCAGTTTGAAGATTAAAACTTCATTGATTAAATTTTTCTGATTTGTAATCCGGTTTGAAGATATAAAAACTTCACTGATTAAATCTGTCTTATTTTAATTCAGTTGAAGATATAAGAACTTCACCATTTTTTAAATCTGCTTGTGTCAGATATTTTTTGGTTCGAAGATATAAAAACTTCATCATTTTTATAATAAATAATATTAGGGGTTTGAAGATTAAAAACTTTACCGCTTATTAATTATAGTTGTGTCATGATACAAACAACATGTCATGTGGTTGGCTGCATTAGCCAAATTGCCTCTTCAAGCCACTTTGTAATGACACCAACACAGATAGAAAAGATCAAAAACATGAAAAGAAAATATTCTTTTATCTAACTACTTTTAAGTCTACAAATTTCATTTAGGAGGATGTTCCAATCCTAACGGAAGAAATTCTCGATAATGAAGTATCATCTCACGATAGATAGAAGTATTTCATTAATGCAATTAGGGGTCATTTGGTATGAAGACAAGTAGTGCAAGGATTAGTAATACATAAGTTAGTAATGCAGGATAATACAAAGATTGTAATGTTGGGATTATTTTCTATCAAGTATTTGGTTAATTGTGTTAAAAATTAGATAGACCATGTACTATGTTTAGTTTAAAACTATACAAAAATCTTCTTTACAACTATACCCTAAAATTTTTATATAAAAAATTGTAGGAAAAGAAATTGAGTTGTAGCCTAGTCATTTAGGGGTCGTATCCTTGTATTGTTAATAGAAGGATTAGTAATCCCTTTATTTTCTTGGTATAAAATAATACACCCTATAGTGTATATGTAATTCATGTATTAATTGAATTGAGTAACCAAATAATGTATTGGCTTGGACTAAATTTTAATTCAAGGACTAGTCTAATTAGTACGGCCTACGAAATGACCCCTTAATGTATTCAAGGAATACAAAAGCAATAGGGGTGGGGAATATGAATCTCTTTTTGAAGAAATATGTTTGGAATGTGACATTATTTGTCAAACAACTACCCCTTATTTGCTACAATCTAATGAAATTACAGAAATAAAAAATAGAATACTAAAGGAGATGATGAATATCTTATTAATAAGTTCTGATTTACCCCCAGAACTTGTGGGGGGAAGTTATCCTTATAGCTAGCGAATACTCAATCAAGTGACCCTAGCAAAACACAATTTATTACATATGAAAAATGAAAAGGAATAAAGCTTAACCTTGAATACTTGAAAGTGTGGAGGTGTTTAGCTAAAGAACAAGTTTTTAAACTCAAAAGGGTAAAGATAGGACCAAAAACCATTGATTGTATTTTTAAAGGATATGCTTTAAATAGTAAAGTACATTGATTTCACGTTCATAAATCAGAAAATTCTAACATTCATGTAAATATGATAATGAAATTAGATAAGACTGGATTTCTTTTAGTATATATATTCGTATAAATAGAAATATGAGTCTTCTAGCAAATTAAAGGATATAATTGACCTCGAAAAGAGACAAAGAAAAATTCAAGACATAGAAAATGTCAAAGGACTCCTACATTCTTTGACCAGATTTACTAACAATCTTGTTGGAAAATGAGCCTCGAACTTTTCAAGAAGTTATGACTTCTTCAAAAGCTCAATATTCGATAGAGGCGATCAATAGTGGATTGAATCAATCTTAAATAACTATACTTGAGAATTGATTGATCTTTCTAGTAGAAATAAAATCTTAGGTTCAAAATGGATCTTTAAAAGAAAAATGAAAGCTAATAGAACTATCTATATATCTATATAAAAGAAAGACTTTAACTCGATGACATGACATGCTTCATTGATTAGAAAAGCTATTTATCTTTTTTCCTATTTTTTATATATTTTTCTCATATTTTCAGAGTTTTAATTCTATTTTTTCTTATAAGGTGCTTTCTTGAAAAACCAAAAGTCACTTTCATTAACTCCTATTTATTACACCATACCACTCTATCATCTTCTGCACTTTCTCAACAATTATAATATTTTTTCCTTGTAATTTTTTATCTCAGAAGTTCTTTTCTCTTTCTATGAAAATACATGTATCTTCTGTTTTTCAATAGGACTTTTTAAATTATTACCATCAACTTAATATATTTTCATCTGTTACTCATGATCCATATTTTAATATCCCCAACAAACAAATAATCAAAAAAACTTTCAATCATATATGTTAATTTATAATAGAAGTTGAGAGATTTTTCATATATGACTAGAGTGTCTCATGGAGCAAATGTCAAAGGTAGTTTTGGGTCTTTGCAAATTTTTGTCTATTTGTTAGATGACACTTCAACTCTTAAAGAATCAAATCTACTTTTCGATTTGTTAGATTTTAAATTTTGTGAACTAATTTGTCAATCATTACAATTTATTTGTTATGCAATTTGTGGTATTATGATGGACTTCTCATTTTAGTATTGTTTTTTTTGTAGAATTACCTTTATTTTTTGTTCATATAAATAATTTACGGATTTGCGATAACTTGAGGATCTCAAAAATGAATTGAGGATCTCAAAAATGAATTTTGGAATTGAGGGATGACTTGAAGATGAAAAAAGAAGAAGATAATTTTATGTCTCTATCAAAAGCTTCAATTTATATGTATATAGGGCCCAAAAAATATTAAACAAGTCAGAGATTTATAATTTTTTTTGTCAGATACATGTATTCTCTTTTTTCTATGGGAGTTTTTAAATGATTTATCATCAATTTCATGCCCTTTTCATTTATTACTCATGATTCAAATTTTATGCTTTTATATCTCCAACAAACAAACAAACAAAAATAACTTTTCAATGATATATGTTAGTTTATAATAGAAGTTAAGAGATTTTTCATACATGACTTGAGTGTCTTGTGGAGCAAATGAGAAAGGTGTGTTTAGGTCTTTGCAGATTTCTGTATATATTTTATATCATACTTCAACTCCTACAGGAGCAAATCTACTTTTTATTTTGTAGTTTTAAATTTTGTGAACTAATTTTTCAATCATTATAATTTATTTGTCAGGCAGTTTATGGTATTATGATATGCTTCTCATTTTACTATTTTTTGTAGAATTACTTTCAAGTTTTGATCATATAAGTAATTTACACATTGACAACAACTTTGTGTCTCTATCAGAAGCTTCAAGTTACATGTACATGGGGACCAAAAAACTTCAAACAAGTCAGAGATTTGTAATTTTGTTATAAGATACATGTATTCTCTATTTTCGATGGGAGTTTTTAAATGATTTACCATCAATTTCATGCCTTTTTTTTATATATTACGAATGATTCAAGTTTTATGCTTTTATATCCCCAAAAAACAAATAATTAAAAAAATCTTTCAATTGTATATGTCAATTTATAATAGAAGTCAGGAGATTTTTGATACATGACTAGAGTGTCTTGTGGAGAAAATGAAAAAGGTGTGTTCGAATCTTTGCACATTTTTTTCTATTTCTTTGATAACGCTTATACTAATTTGTCAATCATTACTATTTGTTAGGCAATTCATATTATTATAATGGGCTTCTCATTTTACTAATTTTTTTTTTTGTAGAATTACCTTCATGTATTAATCACATAAGTAAATGGGTGTTTAGGTCTTTGCAGATTTCTGTATATTTCTTAGATCACACTTTAACTCTTAAAGGAGCAAATCTACTATTCATTTTGTAGGATTAAATTTTGTGAATTAATTTATCAATCATTACAATTTATTTGTTATTTCATCCAACTTTGTGTCTCTACCAAAAACTTCAAGTTACATGTATATAGGCCCAAAAAACTTCAAACAAGCCAAAGATTTGTGATTTTGTTATGAGATACATGTATTCTCTATTTTTTATGGGAGTTTTTAAATGATTTACCATCAATTTCATGCCTTTTTCATATATTACTGATGATCTAAATTTTATGTTTTTATATCCCTGACAAACAAATAAATTTTTTTTAAAATTGTATATGTCAGTTTATAATAGAAGTCGGGAGATTTTTCATATATGACAGAGTATCTTGTGTAGAAAATGAGAAATGTGTGTTCGGATCTTTGCAAATATGTGTCTATTTCTCTGATGACACTTCAATTATCAAAATATCAAATCTACTTTTTGGTTTGTTAAGTTTTAAATTTGGTGAATTAATTTATCAATCATTATAATTTATTTGTTATGCAGTACGTGGTATTATGTGGACTTCCCATTTTACTATTTTTTTTTATAGAATTACCTTCAAATTTTGATCATATAAGTAATTTATGGATTGAAAAAAATTTGAGAATCTCAAAGTGAATTTTGAGATTGAGGGATGACTTGAAGATGAGAAAAAAGAAGATATCTGCGAAATTTTTTCTTCCAACTTTGTATCTTTACCAGAAGATTCAAGTTACATGTATATAGGTCCAAAAAACCTTTAAACAAGTAGGAGATTTGTGATGTTATTATGAGCAATATTCTCCTTCACTCAAGTTACATGTATATATTTTAGGTGATTATGCTAAGCTAAAGATGAAATACATGTCAATACTTGTTCTTTCGATTATAAAAAGGGAGAACCATTTCAATTCTGAATATGATTTTCCTCTTGCTCTTATGTTTTGTGCGTCTTTTTTCAACACTTTTCTCTGAAGTAGGAAAATAAAATTACTATAACATTGGTTCACGACATGCCTGAATTGATTTAAAGATTTACTTAATCCGAGTAAATGATATATTTTTTCACAAGACAATGTGTTTGATTTGATATCTTATCAACTATATATTCTAAGAGTAATTTGGAGATGTAACTTTTGATAGTTTCACTTAAAGAATTGAATGTAATTATTGAATTGTTGTTGTTTTTATATTTTATAATATATTATGTCTTTTGTTTTATGATACGCGCGTGCTTGATGAACAATAATTTTCTTGGTTACTTATTTATTAGTAATATTACTCCTTATTTTAAGAAGCATTTATGTTCTTATTATTTATTTGTGATATTTGATTTTGATGGTGGTTTTGAATGTTTGATTAGGAACATGAAAGAACAATGGAGAGAATTAGTCCCACAAAAATTAGTAAATTACTTAAAATCTGGACAAGACAATGAACTTTATGTATTCACTTTTTAGCATGATAATATATATCATTCCCTTCTTTTGCTTTTTGTATGTTATTCCGGTGGTTTTTTAATTCTGGAAGATCACCAATAAATTTAACCATGGACATTAATTTCATCAATTATTTTTTCTCTATATCTCTTTTATATATATTCTTACCACTTATATGCTTGAAAATATTTGATGTGATTAAATACTTAATAGTAATATTCTGTAACCAACTTAGGGGTCATCTACTCGCTATCTTACTTGGATACTTTTTTTTGCAGGAAATTTAGGAGTCATATGATATACTCATTAGCTATGATAATTAAGGTGATCAATAATATTTGAACTTCTACTAATAGAAATGAAGGAAGGAGTACAAAAAAGAGGAACAAGGACGACTCTTATATAGGAGGTGTGGGCTTTTCATGTATTATGTGACTTAAATTAGATATTGATGAAATATTGTTGCTTATATCATTTCTAAAAGTTAAACTATGAAATTTATTAGTTGTATCTTCCCAGTTTAACTTGATAATGTTAGGATAAATTATTGTACCTCGATAAATAATGTCTCATTACAATAACTATAAGCCCTTATCCTAAACATACATAAGTTAGTAATACAAAATAGTCATCGTGCCTATCACTTTTCATTTATGATTATAACCTATGTTTCTCAGATCCTCCATAAATGCTATCACAATCGTGTTGGATCTTCCAAAAATATATAGTTTTCGGAGGAGAATATTATCAAGATAAAAGTAATTAGATTTTTTGTTTCAGCAATTATATCTTACAAATCTATGCAAGTCATGGTAAAGAGCTTATCCAGCAGTTTCTTTTGTATAATAGTTAATGGTCATCCTACCAAACATGCTCTTTTTCTTTCTAATTAGTAGATAATAGATCCTTTGCAAATTATTTATGACTTTAATATATGTATATAATTTTTTTACTTTGTAAAGTAACTCTACTTTTTTGCCAACATAAAATTTAATAGTCAAGTATAATCTCTTCATTAATTGATTAGTCTGAAGTTGTATGTATGATTTGTTATGGGATATCGAAATTATCTTAACGTCCTGAGTTGATATTGAGTTGCTTCACATAACTGCTTTGCATTAAACAACTTTGTTTTTTACATTTTAAGTTTCAAGAAATTTCATCCTATATCTATCTAATTAAGATGTTTAAATATTTACTTTAATTGGTAAATTCACATGTTTATTAATTGTATTTGATGATGTCATTTTTCATGCATAAATAGTTAAAAAATATTCGTAGGAACATCTCACTCACCAAATGAATCCAAGCATGCATAAGTAAGTTATGCAATCCATTCATGTTATATGATCTAATAATTTAGGGTTGCATATCTTTAAAGTAGAAAATAAAATATAGCGGGTATTTTATTGGCATGGTACCATCTTTCATAGAAAATTCCTTTTTGCTTGAAGTGGATAGAGAATTTGAAAGTTCTAGCATCACTGTCATTTGTATTTATTTTTCATGTATTTATTTGTTTAGCTGGCTTTCTCCTAAAGATAATATATAGGAATATTTTTTACATTTGGTGTATCGATTGCAGTGCAAAAATAATAATATTAAAAGAAAATATTATAAGTATTACGGAGAAAATTGCTATTCATATATGATATATCATACATATTTTCCACCCTAATGAGAGGAAAGAAGATTATATTTATGCTTGTGGATTTGCAATTCAAGATTGTTGTATCTTTTTATTTATTTATTAAGATTATTTTGGACACTATTTTGATGAGGGAGCAACAATAGAAAAAATGCCTATTTTGTGTTGATTTACTATAATTTTGGAAGCTTTATTTAGTCGATATTACTTTATAAAACTTTCAAATTTTACTTAAAAAGAGATTTAGTTTAGACTTTAGATATGTCTTTTATAAATAAAAATTAGTTGAAGTATTTTTCATATTTATTATTTTTCTATGAATTAATTTATACTAAATGATCACCTTATCAAGTTCACTTCTATTTTTAAATGATCGCGCGAAGCGCGAGAAAATTAACTAGTTGATAAATATAAGGCAAGACTTGTTTCCAAGGTTATAGATAAAAAAGGCCTTGATTATTTTGACACATATTCACCGATAACAAAAATAACATCCATTTGGGTTTTAGTAGCATTGGTGGTTGTACATGATCTTGACATCCATCAAATAGATGTGAAAACAACTTCTTAAATAGAGAGTTGGAGGAACAAATTTACATGAAATAACCTGAGGGTTTTGTGGTTTCTAATAAAGAAAGAAAAGTGTGCAAACTTGTTAGTTCACTTTATGGACTAAAACAAGCACCCAAATAATAGCATGAAAAACTTGTCCAAATAATATTGGCAAATAAATTTAAGATTAATGAGTGTGACAAATGTGTTTACATTAAAACACTCGTAATCATCAAGTCATTATTTGCTTATATGTTGATGACATGTTGATCATGAACAGAGACATTTCTAACATTAATACTACTAAGTGTATGCTAGCTAGAAAATTTGATATGAAAGAAAGAAGGTGAAAGTGATTCACAATTGGACTATGTACGAGTGTTGGAAAAGTTTAACGTATATCATTAATTGACCACGAATAGATATAGCATGTGTTATTAGTAAGCTGAGTTGGTTCAGAAGTAATCCCAATTAAAATTATTGGATGCTTACAAAATGAGTTTTGGGGTATCTAAAATATACTCAAAACTATGCTTTGCATTATAACAAATATCCTGTAGTAATTCAGGGATATAGTGATGCAAATTGAATCACTGAATCATCTAAACTTAAATCCACAAGTGAATTATATTTTTCTTGGTGCAAGAGCAGTGTCGTGAAAATCATTCAAACAAACATGTATCGCCCATTCTACAATGAAATTAGAATTTATATCTTTAGATAAGGCCAGTGAAGAAGTTGAATAGCTTCGGAATTTCTTTGGAAGATATTTCATTTTGGCCCAAACCTTTGGCACCTATATGCATACATTGTGATAGTCAAGCAGCAATAGGTAAGGTAGGAACACTATATAAAAGCAAAATATCATCATACACGACAAAGACATAATACTGTTAGATAACTACTCTCTAGTGGAATTATCATAATTGACTATGTAAAGTCTAGAGATAATATATTGGATCCACTTATAAAAGGGCTAAGTAGAGAGGTAATTGAAAGATCATCAAGGGGAAATGCGGTTAAGGCCTAGACAAGTCATCATAGCAGTAACACTAACTAGTAGACTAGATATCCCAAGAGCTAGGTTCAAAGATATTATATAAAGTTATTAATGATAGTACAACATTGTCAAATAACTCAACCTGTTCTCGTGATGAAGACAATGTTCAGGAACAAGGATAAAACATAGGATAAAACATTAAGATTTAAAGCTTTTTAATGGGTTTATCTATAGGATTAAGCATTTAGAAATCACCTATTTAAGTTTGAAGTGTAAACCGCTTCAAGAACAATGATAGTAAAAACCAATTCTCTGTGCACTCATGAAACCAGACAGTATTCATGACTAAAATGAGTACAATTGTGAGAACCATAGATGATTAAGGGTTAATTGTGTGACTTATATTGTCTAGGTGTACAACAAAGTTCGACAGTTAAAAGACATAACATCTACCAATTGATCGAGTGCATCCAATATGAGTTCATTATTAGAAGTTCAAAGGAAAACTATTTATCCAGATGCAATTAATCTTTGATTTTATCTTAATGTCATTCCCCATTATGGGAGGATTTTTGAATTCTAATGATAGGTGAACGGAAAATAGATGAAATAAATATGCAGAAAAAATAATTATTCAATTATTATTTAATCCAAATATTTTTGACCCATGTTTTGACCTATTTTGCGACACCCTTTATGACTAAAAAGTTACAACTTTCTGAGTTGCATCTATTTTGAAGAGTTGCACCTTTTCTAAAGAGTTACTTCAATGTCTATATATATCTGCTGAATCCTCAGATGTTCTTTATGATTTTTTTAATCTTCTACTCTATTCTTCTTCTTGCACTTAAAAAAATTACTCGTTCGATTTACTGCTGTCTAGTGAGTTTGCTGAAACTAGAGTTTATGGTACCACTATACTAGTGAGTAAATCATTCTATTCTAGACAATAGATAGATCTCAATGAAATCAAAACTTATAACATAGAATAAATATATGATTTATCAAAAAAGTAAAAACATTTATTAATTGTCATGGAAACATGCACGAACATAAAGGTGATATATAGTTTTAACTTTTAATGGTATGATCAAAATAAGTCAATTAGATTATTCCATATTGAAAATACACCATTTTTGTACCAATTGATGTATCAGGATTTTGCAATATATTTGTACTTTATTTCATAGAGTTTTGCATACCTTTAAGTGCTAATCGAAGTCTATACTAACTCTATTTTGCTATGTTTCAGGAATCTCTGAGTTGATTAAAAGAGGCACAAAAGTAATTGAAGTTTGCCAGATATGGGTAAAATCCGAAACATGCATTTAAAATGTGCACCACACTTTCAAACGCATATTGATCCAGAGAACACCACAAAGTGGTCTGCAGAGGACGATGATGTGTCAGAAATTTGTGACACATTTTTACCTTATTTCATAGCATTTTTCATCTCTTTAAGAGTTATATTAAGTGAAAAATAACCTCATTATTCCATGTTTTAGGAACCTAAGCAGAATGAAGATGAGAGATGTTATAGCTAGAAAGCTCTCTAAAGGATAAGACAATGGACGGACCATCTGTCTAATAGACGGTCTGCGTGTTAAGCCGTCCAGGTCCAGCTAATCATTCTAGAAACCAACTTGAAGGAGTCCTCAAATGATGATTTGAAGGACGAACTCAGGATGAGGCAGAATGAAATTGTAAAGGACGAAGCCAAGGACAGACCGTCTTTCTAGAAGACAGTCCACCGATCAAGGGATGAAAAGCTATTGGACAGAGGCCAAATGTAAATGTGGAACAAAGGACGGTCCATCCCTACACAATTGGCACATCTGAATTTAAATTATTTTTTTAATCTTTGGGAAATAGTATAAAATAGATTTTTCTTCTTTCTTTCAGAGAGTTTTTGGATTCATTATTTTCAGTAAAGAAAGAAGATAGATAGTTAGCTTTACTTTTCATTGTAGATATTAGATTTTAGCTTGTAATTTGAAGATTCAAGTTCATCTATTGAAGATTTCTTCTACAAATTAAATTTTCATTTGTGAGAATGTCTAATTACTCTCTTTCTCTTCTTCTTCTTGCTATGGGTAACTGTTGGGACTTTGAAGTTTAGATGTTTGACAACAGGCTGATGAAACAGAAAAATAAAGCTGGTCCAATGAGGTGTTGAGAAGTCTATGTAATAAGATGCCATTATTCCGAAGCAAGGGCGCGAAAATCTTGGAGTTGATAAGCAATAATCATCAAACTCATCCACATCTACATGTGGATATATCAATAGAGTTGGAGTCTGATTATGTTACAATCTTTGCAAGAAGTTATATCGTATGAAGAGTCCAACACAAGGAAGAACTCTAATATCACAGAAGATATACACTCACAAAGAGAGAAAATAGCAGTTTTCCTTCGGTGAGATTATTGTCAACAAACTTGTCTAGTAAAGAGTCAAGCTAGAGTTAAACATTCTTGTACTAGGAGTTTGTGATTGAGTTATAATCATTGTACTCTTGATTCAGTGAGTTATAAACTAAATCAAGAACAACTGGTCTTCAAGTAAGTGTTACTAGGAAGACATTGTTGTTGGATGAAGAACGGTTAGGAGTTAGAGTTTATAACTCCTTAGATTGCAAGAGTTGTAATCAACCATTTGAAGAGGCTCTTGGAGTTAGTAAAGTTGGAGAAAAATCTTGTGGAGCACAGGTCGTGGTTTTTCACCTGTGGATCCCGGTGTTTTCCAGGCTAAATCACTGTCTCATTTACTTACTATTTTATTCACACAAGTAGAACATGTCTGACAACTTATTTCATTCATAGGAAAACAGTAAAGACAAGTCCTTAGGTCGTGCAAACTAACAAGTGATATCAGAATAGGTTTATCTTAAAAGGCTAACACCTAAGATAGATCATGATGAATTCAGCACCACCCCTTGGACATTGTGAAGGACAATCAACCACTCAACCACCCCTTTTCAATGACTTGTACTTCATTTGGTGGAAGGCTCATATGGAAAACTTTATCCACGCTGAGGATTATGAACTATGGGATAGGATTATCTCTAGACCCGTTTTTCCTAAGAAGATGATGGATGGAGTCGAAGTTCTAAAAGTAAGGTATGAATTTACAGCAGATGACTTGTTGGCCTCAAGAAAAATGCCAAGGCTAAGAATATCCTTGTGTGTGGATTGGGTCCTGATGAGTATAACCGAATTTCAAATTGCTCAACCCTCAAAACAAATATAGGATGCCCTGATCGATGCTCATGAAGGAACAAGTCAAGTCAGGAAGTTTAGAGTAGCCATGTTGTTTACTGAGTATGAAACATTCAAGATGAATGATGGTGAGACTCTGCAAGAAATTATAACTAGACTTACTTCACTGGTAAATGAACTATCTTCACTATAAAAAGTGCTCACAACTAAAGAACAAGTTGATAAGGTTATAAGGGTGCTTCCTAAGGCAAAATGGGATATCAAAGTCACTGTTATTCGAGAAGCCAAAGAAATTTTTACCATGATGCTAGATGAATTGGTAGGAAATTTGAAGACATACGAGATGAATATGGAATGATTCAAGGAAAGGAGAGTCAGTAAAAGAAAATCACTAGCTCTCAAGGCTTTTGACACTGATGAATCTGATGGTGATGATGAGCATATTGCCTTACTGGCTAAGAAGTTCAAAAAATTTCTCAAAAAGGAGAAGGGGTTTGACAAAAAGGGATCTAGTAACAAAAGAAGCTCTAATGAGAAGTCTTCATCTAGATGCTACAAGTGCAACAAGACAGATCACATGATCAAAGATTGTCCACTTTGGGAAATTGAGTGGAGAAAGGAAAGAGCTGAAAAAGAGAAAGTTGAAAAGGAAGCTAAGGAAAAGACAAAAAAGGAAAGCTATGCAATGATGACTGCTTGGGGATCTGAATCTGATGAGTCAGATGCTGAAGTTGATGAAACTGCCCTCATGGAAGTAGGAGATTCTGATTGTGAAGAAGATGACAAGAACTCTCAGGTATGTATCTCTAACCTAAATGAAAACATTCACAATGTGTCTAAAAAGAAACTGATATTAATGATGAATGCTGCACTGGAAAAACATCAGGAAGTCACCTCTGATAGAGATAAATTGTTTAATGCTCTTTCTAGTCTAAAATTTGAATTCATTGATCTAAAAAGGGGTAAAGAAGTTACTGAGAAAGAAAATTTTGCTATAAAGAAACATATAGTTGAACTTGAGTCAATAAATGAGAACTTGAAAAAAATCCTCAAATCAAAAGGATGAAGCCAGTGAAAAATTGAATAAAGTTAAGGATGAACTGAAGCATTGTAAAATTGTTACCTTTGTGAAAAGGAAAAGGTAAGAAAGTTGAATCTAGAAGTCTCTAGGCTAAAATGTGATCTTGAAAAAGCAAATAGGTGGACTATGTCCTCTAGGATTATAAATAATCTAAGTGGAAAGGTTCATAATGAAAGAGATGGAATAGGTTTTTAAAAGAATCTAGTATTAATGAAGATTTGTGTTACCTGTGTGGTCAACATGGTCACCCTACCACTGAATGTCCAGTAGTAGTAATAAATAGAAATAGGAGCATCTTGTTGGCTAAAGGAATTAAAAATAAGAATGCTAGTAGGAACAGGTCACCCAACCTGTTGCTACACTGGGCAAGAAGAAACTTGATTCATCCCTTTTATCATAAAAAAGTATCCAAGCTTGTCTGGGTTCTTAAAACTAACTCCTAAGTTGTTTTGCAGGTAAGGGTGAAAGGGAGCAAGCATTGGTACATGGATAGTGCTTGTTAAAGACACATGACAGGAGATAAACAAAAATTCTTTTCACTCACTCCACTAAAAAGGGGGAATTCCTTTGGTGATGGAAAAAAGGGTACTGTCACAGGGATTGACAGGATTGGAAGCTCAAAAAGAAGGACATTGGAGGATGTGTATCATATTGATAGACTGAAACATAATTTACTGAGTATATCTCAGTTGTGTGACAAAGGCAATAAGGTAACCTTTACCTCTATAGAATGCAAGGTCAAAAGGCTGGATACAAAAGAGATTGTGCTGAGTGCAAACAGACACAAAAATGTATATAAGGCATACATCATGGGAATTCCTGATACAAATCTGACTTGCCTTAGTGCAATGGACTGTGATTTCCTTATCTGGCATAAAAAACTGGGGCATGCCAGTTTGAAACAGATAAACAAACTTGCTTCAAAGAACATAGTCATAGGGTTGCCTAAGACTAAGTTCAAAAATGACAAAGTCTGTGGTGTTGTGTAAGGGGGAACAGGTGAGGTCATCATTCACATCAAAGAATCAAGTAAGTACAACCAAATGTCTGGATTTGTTGCATATGGATCTGTGTAGACCTATGAGAGTAAAGAGTAGAGGTGGAAAAAGGTACATCTTTGTTATCATTGATGACTACTCCAGGTTTACTTGGACTCTGTTTTTAGCCTCTAAAGATGATACTTTTGATGTTTTCTATGTCTTTGTAAAAAGAATGGAAAAGAAATTAGGCTCTCCCTTAATTTTCATAAGATCTAACTATGGAACGAAATTTGAAAATGCTAAATTTTTAGAGTTTCGTTCATTAAATGGAATATATCATAACTTCTCTACTTCAAGAACACCACAACAAAATGGAGTAGTTTAAAGGAAAAATAGGACTCTAGAGGACATGGCTAGAACCATGGTGATTGCAAGTAATCTTGCAAAAAATCTGTGAGCTGAAGCCATAAGCACTGCTTGCTATATTTTTAATAGGTACATGAATAGACCTCTGTTAGAAAAGACTCCCTATGAATTACTAAAGGGAAGGAGACCAAACATGGCTCATCTTCGATTTTTTGTATGTAAATGCTTTATTCATAACAATGGGAAAGATAACTTGGGAAAATTTGATGCACGAAGTGATGACGGAGTCTTCTTAGGATATTCTCAACATAGTAAAGCTTATAGAGTATTGAACAAAAGAACAAATTGTGTCGAGGAAAGTGTGCATGTTATTTTTGATGAATCTTGTGTTATACTTCAGACTAACATGCATGATGAAAGTGAAAATGATGAACATACTCAGGAATAGGTTGCTGTACCTATTTCATTTCTGGAATAAGATGGTGGCTTACAGACAGGGGGAACAACAAGAAATGAATCTGAGTCATCATCATTGTATCAAATCAACTCAAATGCAGGAACTTCATAGGGACTGCAGCTGAAGAGCTACAAGTATCAGGATTCCCATCTAATAAAAAATGTCCTTACAGATCTCACTTCTAGTATTACTACCAGATTAGGATAAAAATATTTGTGTGTCTTCAATGCCTTTCTGTCTAAAATGGAACCTAAAAAGGTGAAAGAGGCCCTCCTTGATGAAGACTGGATTATGGCTATGCAGGAGGAACTGAATCAGTTTGAAAGAAGCAAAGTTTGGCATTTGGTACCTCCACCTGAAGGAAGGACTGTAATTGGCACCAAATGGTTATTCTGGAATAAGTTAGATGAGTATGGAACTGTAATAAAAAACAAGGCTAGGCTGGTGGTCCAAGGTTATAGTCAAGAAGAAAGAATTGATTATGATGAGACATTTGCTCCTGTTGTAAGACTTGAGACAATCAGACTACTCATAGCTTTTGCAGCCTTCAAGGAAATTACTCTTTATCAAATGGATATGAAGAGTGCATTCCTCAATGGCTATCTAAAAAAGGAGGTCTATGTGAAGCAGCTCCCAAGGTTTGAAAGCTATGAATTTCCAAATTATGTCTACAAGTTAGATAAAACTTTGTATGGGATGAAGCAAGGTCCAAGGGTTTGGTATGAAAGACTCTCCAAATTCCTTCTGCAGCATGGACATACAAGAGGAAAGATTAACAGCACATTGTTCTTAAGAACAAAAGGTAAGGATCTGCTAATAGTGCAAGTGTATGTAGATGACATCATATTTGGATTTCCAAATAGTGACATGACTCAAGAGTTTGCCATGCTCATGAATGGAGAATTTGAAATGAGCATGATGGGAGAGTTAAACTTCTTTCTTGGATTACAAATCAAGTAGACTGCTACTGGAATCATGATTCATCAGCAAAATTATGTGAAAGAGTTGCTTAAAAGATTTAAGATGGAGTCTGCCAAAGAGATTGACACTCCTATTTCCACAGCCACAAAATTGGACCTTGATGAAACAGGTCCATCCGTAGATCAGACACAGTATAGAGGTATGATTGGTTCTCTTTTATATCTCACTGCTAGTAGACCTGACATTGTTTTCAGTGTTGGCTTGTGTGCTAGATTTCAAGAAAATTCCAAAGAGTCACATCTCAAGGATGTTAAAATAATTTTAAGATATTTGAAGGGGACACCTGATCTTGGATTATGTATCCTAAGGGTAGTAACTTTTCCTTAGTAGGATATTCAAATGCTGATTATGTAGGATATTTGGTGGATAGGAGAAGCACTACAGGGATGACACACTTTATTGGACCATGTCTGATCTCATGGTCCACAAAGAAGAAAACTCAGTTGCCTTGTCCACTGCTGAGGCTGAATATGTAGCAGCTGGCTCATGTTGTGCTCAGTTACTATGGATCAAGCAACAAATACTGCATTTTGGTGTTGATGTAGGATGTGTTCCAATCTTATGTGACAATACTAGTGCCATCAACATTGCAAAAAATCAAGTTCAACACAAAAGAACCAAACATATTAACATAAGACACCATTTCCTTAGAGATAACGTAGAGAAGGGTCATATTTCAATTATGTTTTGTTCCACTGAAGAACAAATAGATGATATTTTCACCAAAGAATTAGGCAGGGATCTCTTTGAAAAGAACATGTTACAATTGGGGATGATTAATGTTGCATAGGTCACCTTCAATGATTGGTTAGATTATGCAAAATTCCTTGTGTCATTGTTATCTATGTTAATTATCCTAGATTGGCACATTTACTTGTGTGTCTCATGTCTATGATAAAATTTTAATTGACAAGGGTTGTGTATTAACTTGTGCAGTGTTCTCAAGGTCTCAAGGGGTAGTCATTCATCAAGTATGTTCTATTCACTTAATGCCCTACTACTAATGAGAAACAACTATGCGTCATGCTCCATTCCTATACAAATTGTGATAACCGTCAAATACCTCATCTTTCCCCATAAAGCTGAAACTACCACCCACTAATCATTACATCTTCCACTGACACCACTGATTAGCAGTCATATCCCACATTTCATCTTCCTACTTTTCTTCTTCTATAAAATTGAAGCATGGTTGTGTTGTTAAGGCATTCGAAATTAATTACCTTCCCTGACCTTCTCAAAAAGCTTTTCAATGGCTTCATCTTCTTCCTCGAGCAGTTCTTCCACCACCAACTCTAAAAAAGTATCTTCTTCCTAAGAACTGGTGCTTCACTCACCTAAAAGCATTCCCTCCTACGTTCCATTCAAGATGTCATACTTCACAGCATGGAATGCTTTTAAAGCTCAATTCTTACCTTCCACAATCTCTCCTCCATTCACAACTAGGTCTACCCTAAAAACTTGTGATGTTGTCCCTCTTCAGTCCGCACCAAATGATGGCACCCCAATTGCAGATTTGATTCCCCAAAGGGTACACACTAGGTTAAGAAAGAAGTTCAATACACCTATGCCTATCCCTGATGATGAACTCGAATATGAATCTGATCATGAAACACCTTCACCCACCAGTTCTACTCGCACCCCTCTCACTTGTACCCGTAAACAATAGGAAGATGAGCAACTTGCTCAAACTCTTCTAAAGAGTAAAAATAAGAAGTCCTCTACCTCTATTTCTAGTGCAAAGAAATCCTCCTCCTCCAAGGATGTTCTTCTTAAAATTGTTCGCAAGTCTTCTGTGGTCAAGAAGACCATACTAAAATCCACCACAGTTGGGTCATCAAAATCCCCTTCCAAACCTCCCTCATCTGTAGAACAAACCCCTGCTGCACCTACTACTACGTCTTCCTCACCTACTCCAGTCACCCCAAAACCTCCTTCCAAACCCACCTCAAAATCTCCTTCAACATCCACTCCAAAAACCTCCTCCACACCTATCCCAAAACCTACTTCCATAACCTCTTCAAAACCACCCTCCAAATCTACCTCGAAACCATCTCCCAAACCAGCTTCTAAACCATCCTCCAAGCCCACCTCAACAACTCCTTCTCCTCTTATAAAAACCAGATCATCGGAACGAGTTACTCAACCTGGTCCATCCATTGGTTCGGATTCAGATGACTCTGATGGGGTTGTGGCCACTGGGTTTGATACTGGTGATCTTACTGACAACCAACTATCCCACTTGGTCCATTTTCAAAAATGAGTTGTTCTCAGGGGTAGAGTGGTGACTGGTTTTGGTGGTCCGGAAATGGAGATATTGCTTGAAAAATTAGAAGTTCAAGGATGGTCATCCCTGTTTCTTCAGGGTGATTTTCAAAGAAAGTTTGGTAAACCGAAAGTAGTTGTATTCTATGCAAATGGGAGTGCTAATGGTTCCCTCTTTTCTTCAACTATTAGGGGAGTTTCTCTACATTTAGTTGCTGAGAATCTTGCCCGTATTTTGGGAATTTTCGGTGGTGGCTGGGACTATTATGTTAAATTTGAACGGACACCACTAGAAAACTTACTCTCAGTTAGAGACATATGCAGGAATTCTCAGGCCAACCCGATCTTGTTCAGCATAGGCACATTCAGAAATGAGAAATGTCACCCTTCCATCAGCTCTATTTTGATGTTGTTCACAAAATGATCATCCGTAGAAAGAAAGGAGGACTGAGGCTAACTACCTTAACCTAACCTTAATGGAATTTTTCTTGATATGGAGGTCAAGATAGACTTGCCAAGTCTTATGGTGAAACATATGCAAAGGGTTCTTGCAAAGGACGATAAAGGACATGCTCTTCCTTATGCCTTCTAGTTTTCCTATGTCTTTGAGGATTACTCAGTCCCTGTTCAGGTATGGACCTTCCAAACTTTGAAGGATGTCCTAGGTAAGGTGAAACACGTTGACTTACCTACTTCAATGAGGAGGGATGACACTTTTTTTCAAAAGATGCGTAATGCCTTAGCTGAGAAGACTGCTGAGCTAGAGGCTGCCCGAGCTGCTCATGCTTTGGAAAAATCCACTCTTGAAGCTAAGATCACCGATTTATAGGGAAATCTTGCATCTGAAAGGGCTGCAAATTTTGAAATCATCAGACGCCTTTCTCAATTACTTCCCTCCGCGCCTCCTTCCTAGAACCTCTTTGTGTTGTTTTCCCTATTTTGTTAATCCTACTTGCAAGGATTGGTTGTTTTTTATTTTTCATTAGTGTATTCATGTGTAAGGGCTTCCTTTTGATTCAATGAATTATTTTTGTTTCTTAATTTCCACTTCCTTGTTAATGCTTTCTCTTGTCTTTTAACATTGTTATCATGTTTGTCTTGGGATTGCCCCAGTGGCAATAGGGTTACATTTTGATGACAATGATTCATTGGCTTAGCTTTTCAATGATGCCAAAAGGAGGAGAAAATGAAAATATATTGATCATGCAATATTTATAACTCACTTGACTAACCTGTTTCATTTAAGAGATGTCTTCCTTGCAGGAAGAATCTGTGTAAAAATGGGATTGTGTTTGTCATCATCAAAAAGGGAAATTTTTTTGGGACTTTTAAGTTTTGATGTTTGACAACAGGCTGATGAAACAGGTGAATAAAGCTGGTCTAATGAGGTGTTGAGAAGTCTATGTAATAAGATGCCATTATCCGGAAGCAAGGGCACGGAAATCTTGAAGTTGATAAACAACAATCATCAAACTCATCCACATCTAGACATGGATATATCAATAGAATTGGAGTCTGATTATGTTACAATCTTTACAAGAAGTTATATCGTATGAAGAGTCCAACACGAGGAAGAACTCTAATAGCGGGCAAAGATGTTTCCGTAAAGAGTTAGGAAGAAACACGAAGTCTTGGGAGTCATGTGTATATAATGAAGAATGATATTGCAGAAGATATACACTCACAAAGAGAGAAAATAGCAGTTTGCCTTCGGTGAGATTATTGTCAACAAACTTGTCTAGTGAAGAGTCAAGCTAGAGTTAGGCATTCTTGTACTAGGAGTTTGTGGTTGAGTTGTAATCATTGTACTCTTGTTTCAATGAGTTATAAACTGAATCAAGAACAATTGGTCTTTAAGTAAGTGTTACTAGGAAGACATTGTTATTAGAGGAAGAACGGTTAGGAAGTAGAGCTTATAATTTCTTAGATTGCAAGAGTTGTAATCAACTGTTTGAAGAGGCTCTTGGAGTTAGTAAAGTTGGAAAAAAATCCTATGGAGTACAGATCATGGTTTTTCACCTTTGGAGCCAGGTGTTTTCCACACTAAATCACTGTCTCATTTACTTACTGTTTTATTTACGCAAGTGGAACACGTTTGACGACTTGTTTCATTCGTAGGCAAACAATAAAGACAAGTCCTTAGGTCGTGCAAACTAACAGTAACTAAACCCAGATCTAGGATTGTGAACCCAACAAGTTGTGAACCCTAATGATAGTAATTTGGTAAAATTGAGTTTAGGATTATGAACATATGATTAATTTTTGCTTTGTAGTGTGTGATTGGCAATGAAAGTAATCTAATCCTGGCCAATAACCTTTATGAGGCTTGAAAGAGCAAATTTAGATTGGGTTAGCATTAATCAATAATAACTCGAGGCATAACACTTATTTAATGGATTCTCCTAGACATTGATTGAATTTCAATTGGCAAAAATCAATTAAGTAGAAAAGGAGTTCTTTTGAATTTGACAAAATTGAAGAAGATTGACACCTATAGTGCTATTGAAATACCCATGGGTTGCCTAAGTCTTTGCTTGAATGTTCAGCCATAGCCCATTCTCAGTTTATTCATATAGGGTGATTTAGGGAGATCGAACCCATAATTTGGGTCATTTTTCTACAATTTCCTTAAATTGATTACAACCTTAGCGATTTGCATATAATAGTTGTAGTTAAATTTTCTCAATCTCAATTCAAATATACTAAAATCTTACAATATTATATTGATTAATACTAGATAGAGTGGGCTTAGCATAGACTTTGTGGGATTCGACCCCAACTCTATGTTGAGTTCTATATTTTCTTCGATCATTTACATTACTAGAATTTGGAAGTTGATTTGAAGGACATCAAATATTATGGCGTTGTTGCCGATGACTATGACATAAGTCCTATCTAGCCCTATCAATCTAGTTTTCTTGATTAGACCTATGTTCTTTTACTTTTGCTTTGTCTAGTGTTGTGCAACGGTAATTATTAGCATTTTGACTTCGATAGGATGGATCATGATTATTCCTAAAGTTCATGGTTAAATGATGATACATATAGATACTAGGAGTATTATGGAGGATATTCCCCCTCACATCAATACCATTTGAATCAGGAAGGCAACCCCGTGCATAATGCAGAGATGACCTATGAATATTCAACATTTGATGTGGATGACCAATATGATTATGATCAAGATTCATGCTTTCAACCCTTTAGTCATCATGGCTATTAGGATTCCCAATCATAATATCTAGAAGATCAAAGTAGTCAGGATGAGCATTGCAATTCAATACAAGATTGGAACCAAGAGCCTAAATTTAGCTCCATTAGCTCTAGGTTAGAGAGTATGATTAACGAAGTATTACAGAACCTAGAGGAGGAGGAAGCCACTCTAAAAAATATGGCCAAGGTGGTGAATGCCCCGTTGGAATCACTTCAGAGTCTTGATTTTCATATAAGTCTGGTTCTTTACCATGATGAGACAACCATCATTTATTTTGATGGGGACTTTGAGAGTAATAAAGAGGATCCTTCTTCTTATTATTTGGATATCACAACAAGAAATGGGAAGGTGTTGCAATTAGAACTAGGTATAGTCGCGGAAGAAGAGATCCATGATGATGAAATTTATACCCAAATGTTGAGTGAGCACCGAGTAAAGTGATTGATGAAGCCTCAAGTGAGGAAGTGAATGAAGAACTCAAGGTGGAAGTTCCACTCCCCTTATCCAATCTCCCTATTCCTATTCCTCCTTTTCCTCAATAGCTATAAAAGAAGCACAATAATGAAAGGATAGCAAGGTACTTTGACATACCTAGTCAAGTTTCTTTGAATATACCATTTATTGATGATATCAAAAAAGATGATGGGTTTTGCTATGTACCTAAAGATGTTGCTCACAAGGAGGCTACCATTTGATAAATGAAGAATTGGTTCTGGTGACCCACCATGTAAGTGCCATCATTACCGGCACTAGTGTTGAAAAGAAAGGAGATCCGGGTGAATTCATTATTCCTTGTAGAATTGGAAGCTACGATTGATTATGCTTTATGTGATAATGGGAAAAGTATAAATTTTATGCTTTTATCAATCTTCAAGTGCATGGTATTAGATTTCCGCAGACCCACAAGCATGAGACTACAAATGTCTGACCGATTAATCAAGCGACCGATAGGAATTAGTGATGATGTCTTGGTACAAGTGGGAAGGATCATGCTTCTGGCAGATTTTGTAGTGCTTGAATGTGCAGTTGATATAGAAGTTCCTATCATATGGGGCCGATTGTTCCTGGCCACTAGAAGATCTTTAATGGATTCTGAGTGAAATGAAATCAAATTTCGAGTAAATAATGAGGAGGTCATAGTTAAAGTGGATAAGGGAATGAAATTGCCTTGGGCCTTTTTATGAAAATCAGTGCTTGATGAGTTAGATGATATAGAGGAAGGTGACCTAGGAAGGGTTCTTGCTATTATCGGGAGCATAAAGATCTTAATGATGATGTGAAAGCAAATGGGGAGGCGGTGAATTCACTTGAAGGGATTGGGTACTATCCATACAAGCCTAGGAAATTATCACTTGATCGTAAAAATTGATCCATCCCTCAAGCTAAACCTCCCATTGAGGACCCCCCAAAGTTAGAACTGAAACCATTGCCATCACACTTATGTTACAAGTTCCTCGGTCCAGAGGAAACCTTGCATGTCATCATGTCTTCATTCCTTAGTGAAGAATAGGTGTAGAAAGTGATCAAAAAGCTCCAACAGTATTGGAAGGCTATTGGGTGGACTATAGCGGATATTCGAAGAATCCCTTCTGGCATTTATGAGCATAAACTTATATTAGGGGAAGACAGTTTCCCTAGTATAGAGAACCAGAGAAGACTGAATCCAGCTATGCAAGAGATAGTCAAGAAGGAGATCATTAAGTGGTTAGATGCTAGAATAGTATACCCTAGTTCTGATAGCCAGTGACTGAGCTTGGTTCAATGCATACCAAAAAAGGGAGGACTAGAGGTAGTTGCAAAGGAGTGCAACGAGTTAGTTCCAACACATACCATTACTGGATGGGGAGTTTGAGATTACCAAAATCTTAATGTGGCTACATGCAAAGATCACTTTCCTATGCCTTTCATAGATCAAATGTTAGACAGGGTGGCTGGTCAAGCTTTCTATTGCTTTTTTGATGGTAAATCTGGCTACAACCAAATCAATATAGCTCTGTAGGACCAAGAGAAACAACCTTCACATGTCCTTATGGGACCTTTGCATTTAGCAAGATGCCGTTTGGATTATACAATGCCCTGGCCACTTTTCAAAGATGCATGTTAGCTATCTTCTCAAAAATGATGGAGGACTTTCTTAAGGTCTTCATGGATGATTTTCAATGGTTGGTGAATGCCTAGCCCATTTTGGTCACGTATTGAAACAGTGTAAAGAAACCAACCTTGTTCGCAATTGGGAAAAGTGTCACTTTATGGTCAAGGAGGGAATTGTGCTTAGTCATAAGATCTCTGAGAAGTGAATTGAGGTGGATCAAGCCGAGGTGGATCAAGCCAAAGTGTATGTTATTTCCAAGATTCCTCCACCAATATCGATGGAGGGTGTGAGAAGTTTTCTAGGTTATGTCAGATTCTATAGGAGATTTATCAAGGACTTCTTAATGATTGTCCAGCCTATGTGCAAATTCCTTGAGAAGGATGCCAATTTTGTTTTTGATGATAAGTGTTTGAAGGAATTTGAGGAATTAAAGGAGCAGTTGAGCACCACACCATCATCACTAATCCTGATTGGTCCCTGCCATTTGAACTTATGTGTGATGCTAGGGGACGACTATTGGAGCGGTGTTGGGAAAGCAAAATGACAAGATTATGCATCCTATCTACTTTACTAGAAAGACTCTGAATACAACCTAAATGAACTATACTGTAATTGAACAAGAACTACAGTCCATTGTTTACGCTTTCAAAAATTTAGGTCATGTTTCCTAGGATTAAATGTGACAGTTTATACTGATCATGCTACCTTGAGGTGCTTGATGAAAAAGAAGGATGCAAAACCTTAGCTGATCTGGTAGGTGCTTTTGCTACAAGAATTTGACTTTGAGGTCAATGACTGAAAGGGCACCGAAAAATCAGGTGGCGGATCATTTGTCCTGCCTTGTGGAAGTTGGAAGGCTTGTTGGGGAATTAGAAATTAATGATGTCTTTTCTGATTAATGTATCTTAGTTATGACTTGTAACCTAACACCTTGGTTTGTAGACTATGTTAATTATCTAGTGACCAAGGTGATACCAAAGGACCTCAAACCTTTCAAAGAAAGAAGTTTCTCCATGAAAAAAGTTTCTCCATGAAGTGCAACACTATTTCTGGGAGGAGCCGTACTTATTCTGCATATATGTGGATAGTATCATTAGGAGATGTATACATGAGAGTGAGATGATGAATATTTTGAGGTCCTATGATGACACCCCAATAGGAGGGAATCATGGAGGTAAACATAGAGTTGCAAAGGTCTCAGAGTGTGGCTATTACTGGCCCACCATCGACCATGATGCTAATATGTTCGCTAGAGCTTGTGACCATGTCAACAACAAGGGTCCATATCATGCAGACAAGAAATGCCCCTAAATATTGTGCTTGAAGTGGAGCTATTTGATGTTTGCGACATTGATTTCATGAGTCCCATTGTGAGCTCTTACGAGATGACGTATATATTAGTGGCGCTAGATTATGTGTCCAAATGGGTTGAGGCCACAACATTAACCAAAAATGAAGCAAAGAGTGTGACAGCTATCACATCCCAAAATACTCCCTAAATATGACTAGTACCCACTAACACCACTTATCAGGCGAACCTATTTTTCATACACTTAACCTTTTATATAAGCACTAGAATAAAATATGTGCAACTCCAAACACATCAATAGTCATAATAATGAAATAATTATCCAACTAAAATCATGTTTCAATTTATAAGAAAACCGATGACCACTTAAGGAATATATCTCTAGCCCAAATCCCACACCTAGACCAAGGAGCATCTAATAGAGTTACATGAGTTTAACCGTCGGGTATGCAAACTCCAAGAAATAAAATATATACTATAAAATAAATAAAGCTGAAATGACAGCCTCCACGAATTAATGCGAAGGCTCACATCAACAACAAAATCTATGCGAACGGACTCATTAGCCAGTAGTCTCACCCCCACAATAGAACCTGCATAGACATGTAAGTAAGGAGTTATCTCTCTCACTATATATATATATATATATATATATATATATATATATATATATATATATATATATATATTTATATATGTATGTATGTATGTATATGTATATAAATAAATAAGATCCTCGACTCGCCAATTTGATACCTTTGGAACAAGTCTTAGAAAATACAACCACCACAAGAACAAAAATAATATGCATAAAAAATTATACTTCAAAAATATAATACTCAATAAAGTGCAAATAAGATAACTATATATGTATACACATATATATCCAAGGACAGGAAGCATTAACATTATTATTATTTTTTAAATTATTTTCTTGCAGATCTTGCTATGGTGTTCTTCCATCCCTTCTCCTCTTCCTCTAAAAACTCTTCTGCTTCTTCATCTACCTCATCTTCTTTCATCTCCTCCAATTTTGAGGTCAAAGAAGAGATTAGCTTCTCTGATTTAGAGCAATCAATTGATGATTGGAAAATCCCTAAACACCCCCAATCAGCCATTTACAAATCTTCAAAGTGGTCCTTGACAAGTGACTATCACATTTCAACCATTGAACAAACTATTCCTCTTGAGTCAGATCATGAGGATATCAAGCTTCTAAATCCAAAGTCTATAAAAAAATATAGATGAAAGTATAACTATCTCCACTTTGGGTTAGTTCAAATTGCTGCTAAGCCTCTCTCTTCTATTGGGGCTTGTCAGGGCTGTAGTATCTTTGAAGCCCATGAGCAGGCGCCAGTTTTGAAAATCTTCCTATGTCCATGGGGTGGACATGGTTTCGGCTAGTTGAGTATTTTTTTCTTCTTCCTCAATTAGGTCAGGCCACTTCTTTGGACTATAAATAGAAATTGGAGCTGCATTTTCCAGCAAATATGACGGCAAAATTCCTTTCATGGCATAGTTCGCTGGAGTTTGGTATTTGGGCTGGCTTGGGCCAACTGCTTCTTTTGAAGGTTTCTTAGAAGCAACTGATTTTGTTTGCTGCTTGGTAGTACCTTGTTATTTTTTTGAATTTGCTTGCTTTGTACCAGCGATAATTTGTTTTCACTCGATAGAGTGAGGGTTGGAAGTTGTGACGAATCCAGGACCTCTGTTGCCTTTTTTTTTCTACTCATTTTACCTTCCTTGCAAAAATTCTCTGGTAAGAAAATCTGGAATAGAGTTGGAACTCCCTTTGATATATTCTATATAAAAATAAATAATAGACAAAATAGCTTGCTATCTTGCAAATATATGTTTAGAGGAAAGATTTTGAACATCTTTTTGTAAAACAGGTTTTTTAGCTTTACAGTCAATTCATAATAAAAATTTTTGGTTTAACAAATTTGCTTGAAATTTTGAAAAGCACAAAAAAATTGCTAAAATTTCTTTTCAAATTGTTGGATAATTTTATTGGGCCTTATTCCAATTCTTTGATGCAAATGCAATAATATGCTCCTTATCATTTTTTCTCTGTTTTAAAATGCCACCATAACCAATGTCTGATGCATCTATTTCGACTATTTTGAATGCAGAGGGATCAGGAAGAGATAGACAAGGAAGATGCTTAATCTTCTGCTTGATTTCCTTAATAGAATTGGTGTGAAAATGGGTCCACGGAGGTGAAGGCCTTTCCAATCTATCATGGATGGGTCTTAGAAAACTACTAAGCCCTGGAACAAAATCTGCTACATAATTGACACACCCCAAGAATCTTTACAACTATGTTTAGTCTAAAATTTGATTGGAAAATTTGTCAGCAAATTGGATAGATCTATGAATGGGGATGATAGTACCTTGTTGGATATTATGCCCAAGAAAGTGGATGTTAATTTGAAAAAGAATATACTTGGTTTTGGACAAGACTAAGCCATTTTCTTTGATTATATTGAAGAAAGTTTTTAGGTGCTTGAAATGCTGATCAATGTTTGTGGAGAATACCAGAACATCATCAATATAAATAATTATGAATTTTGAGAAGGGATTGAAAATTTCATTCATTATTTTTTGGAATTCTGAAGGAGCATTCTTTAGTTCAAAGGGCATGACATTCCATTCATATTGCCCGAATGGTACTGCAAAAGCAGTTTTGTATCGATCTCTTGGATCAATATGGATTTGCTAAAAGCCCGACCTGAAATTGAACTTTGAGAAAATTGTGGCAACATGGAGTCGATGGAGTAAACCTCTCTTGTTGGGAATAGGGTACCTAATCCAACAGAGGGAAGTATTTAATGGTTTATAATTGATGACTAAGTGAGGGATGCCTCATTCAATTTCGGAACTTTTATTGACATAAAAGCCAGCACAACTCCAAGGGGATTTGCTAGGATAGATGATTTGCTTGCGAAGGAGATCATTGATCTCTTCTTGGCAATGGATTGTTAGCTCATGGATCATTTGTATTGGGAGAGATTTTGTAGGAATTGATTTTTATCAAAGTCAGGTTTGTAAGGAAGCCTAACCATGTGTTTTTTGCGATTCTAGAAGGCTGTGGGTAAATCTGCACAGAGTTCTTTTTGAATTTGTGTTTCAAGGACCTTTATTTTTGATTGAAGGAGAGGTTCCTGAAGTTGCTGCTGTAAACTGTCTCTACTGCCTATTCAGCAAAATCAGAAATTCAAACTGCTAGACACTCAGTTTCTTCATTCCCCTCTAGAGTTGAGACGATCAACTTCGAATCAAGAATCTCTCAAGCCACATATTCGGTGGAAACTCCTCCCGCAACTGAGGTTAATGATGACTAACCCTAATTCCCTACTTACTCATCTCTAGGTGGTGAACTGGGAGTTTTGATGCAAGATTTTCAAATTAATAAAGAAATACTTTGGAAAGAGTTCTACTCTCCACGAACTATTTTGAAAAGAACTTGATTTTTTAAGCTCTTTCAAAATGACGAAAGAAAAGCCTTCAAGAAATTTATTATGAATTTTTAAACTCTGTCCAAAAACAAATTAATTTCTTTGAATAGTTTGAAGCCTATGCTGATTATCATCAATTAGAGTTTCCTTTCTCTAAATCGATTAATGTTTCAAAAGTCTGGAAAACTTGCAATGGCGGGGAGATCAGTTTTGAGCTCTCTCCAGCACAAGGATTTTCAGCAACATATGCTGATAACTCTTTTGTGGCAATCCCTTTCAAAAAAAACCCCAACAATGAAGCAGTTGCAGTAAATATATCAAAAACATTTTTGAAAAAAATAATTATATAAACAAATATTTACAAGCACTCGGTAAATATATGGTTTCAAGACCATCCTCAACACCACCTGCTCCTTCAAAACCAGCAGAGGACTCCACATCTTCGGTTCCTCTATTTAAACCTTATGAAATCCCTACAATATTTGCTAAGGAAGTCCAAACCCCACCACTCAAAAGATTCCCCTCAACTTTCTGACCCCCAATGAAGGATCTTGGAAATTGAAAAGACTCTGGTCCCTGATACCCCAATGAGAGAAACCTCTTCTAAGGCCTCTGCAACTATAACTGTTCTTTAGGAAGATATCCCATCCGATAGTCATCCAGATGAAGAAGATGTTTCTTTAGAGGTGGCCCCCGTTAAAGTCGAATTTTCCATCTGGTGTAATCCACAAAAGTTTTATTACCCTAGAGCTACCCATCCTGATATAGCCTTAGAAGAAAAACCCAGTATCATTCAAAACAAGTACAATGCCAATAACATCTATGAATGGAATATAGATGGTTGTTCTGCATACAATATTCTATCTAAATTGCAGCAGATGAAAATGGTTTCCACAACTTACAGGACCTCCCATAACTGCTCAGACCAGCTTACTACCCATGTCGTAGTAATAGGGCTTGCTGGTCAGTTAAAAAGTTGGTGGGACACCCATCTTAGTGAGGAAGACAAGCAAAGTTTTTTTTCATAGTGTTCGAGTCGACTCTTCAGGAGAACCAATCTTTAAGGATGGACAAACCATTCCTGACTCTACCAATACTCTGATTTACACCATTATAAAAACATTCATTGGAAGTTCGGGTATCTTTAGGGAAAGATCTTATGAAGTACTCAACAACGTTAAGTGTAAAACACTTTTCGAATTTAGATGGTATAAGGACTCCTTTCTTATTAGGATCTATGAAAGACCCGATGGTAACCTTCCCTACTGGGGAAAAAATTTCCGAGACGGCCTGCCTAAGTCCCTAACGGATTTAGTCAAAGAAGGGCTCCAAAACCAGCACTCTAATGGTATTATTTCGGCCTTCGAGGGCTAACCATGGGAGCCCTTTATGTCCTTTTGTGGAAGGCAAACTTTTGTGAGTAAATCCACAGGACATGGAACCCATAGGAAGATTGCAGGAGCAAGGGGACCTGTTGCTCACTAAAAAAACCTTCGACAAAAATATTCATATCCTTCGTGAACCAGGGGAGGAAGGATTTCAGCTTTGTGGCCATAAGCAGGCCACCATTGATGCAAAACCACTGAGGGGAGTCAGAGGTTAGTTGTTTCCCCCATAGGAGAAACCAGGAATGTTTGTTGAGGTTATTTTAAAAGGTGAATGCGTCCATCCACGCTGCTATGTAGTCAAAATAGTTGTAATTTTGGGGTTCAAATGGTTGGGAAAGTCTTTTATACTTAGCTAGGTGTGTTCCCCATTCTTTGGGTAGTACACTCGGATCGTAGACACGGGACAAAAACTCCCAAAAGATCCCATGTCAGCCCATGGCGTGAGCATAACACTAGTTCATTCATATCTAGCAGAAAAACTTAAACTCATAAATCGAAATCTAACTGCAAATCATATCATGAGAGATAGGGGAAACAACAATACAAGATCCAAACATAAGCGGCTAAATACTACACATAAGTCTGAAAGCCTCTATTCATGAAGGACGGGCTGAAGGGACAAGAACCTAACTAACCCAAACATTCTGAAAGCACGAAACAATAAATAAGTCTAAACATGAAGCCCTCAGATCATGAGAACTCACCACTGGAGAGATAACAAACTGAGCACGAACTAGGAGCGATGCTGAGCCTGCGAACCAGATCCTAAAAATATATGGGTTAGTACTCGGAAAGTACTCAGTATGTAAGGTATGCAAAAGAATGCTTAAAAACATAAAAGTTATAGGAGTGGGGACATCATGATCATAAAACTGAAATCATAAGTATATCGTAAGGCTCAATATTTCAATAAAATATCCATAAACCCATCAAGTTATAATATGAGGAGAAAACATATTATAAATCGTGACTTGAGCAAAAATAACATAGTCATGCATATTTCAAAGTCGTGAGGAACAATGGGAGATTTCTATAACCGACATACTTCACATGACCACACATGAAGTCTGACTTGTACGCCTAGTCGGGAGGCCATTCATACCTTTCCAAGGATATGAACCATGAAGGCGTGATATCACTCATGAAGACCCCGTAGGGCATAGGGGACAGTCACTGAGGAGGTCCCAAACATAATCCTACAGTGGCACGCAGTTTTGAGATTCAGGGCGTAACCTAGGTCTCGAATCTACTCGGTGTTAAGTACTACTCCCAATACATGTAGCGTGCTCATAGTAATTCATACATGACATGCATGGTTAACTAAATCGTGAGAATTGTATCATGCTTGCAAATTCATAATCCTAGCCATGGAAATTGGGCCCGTGAGCCGGCCATGAATCATAGTTTATAAACCACAAGCAACATGTAGGCATTGCCCATAATTTCAGACCTACTTGAAATGCTTAGATTATAGAAACGTGTTCATGATAACAAGAGTAATTGAAAACATGCTCAAGAGTTCATATATCAAGCTTTAAAAATCACCATACCCATAAATTTCACTAAAAACACCCATGATTTGGGGACATGAGCTTTTAATAATTAATTTATCAATTATTAAGCAAAATAGATAGAAAACAGCCCAATAATTAAACCCATGAGTTTAGACATGGTACATCATGTTCGTATTAATTTTTGAAGAAACATGGATTAGGACTTACGAACCATCGAAAGTTGGTAGCTTAATCATAGAGTTAGAGAGGAATTGAGCATGGGTAGGGACTAAATAACCCATTCAACACCCCACATACTTGGAAATTTTGAGTCTCCTAACTTCCTTGAAAACCCTAGGTAGATTCTTGAAGAAGACACTAGAATTTCCTTTCCTCCTTCCTCTCTAACCTTATGTGAGTAGAAATGAAGTTTTTAGGAATGAATTCCCCTTTAAAAGACCTGGTCCCGATCTCAAAACGACGTAGTTTAGGTTTTAGGGGCGTAGGAAATTAAGAGAAAGCACTCACTATTCGCAGAAAATAACTGCCAGGTGACCCTAATGGGCGACCTAATGATTCCTTGCCAGGAACTATGAGTCGTCTAGTCATTTCGTCAAGTTCACTAGAATTTTCCCTTGGATCATAACGAAGGACACGATGACTCATCCCCCAAGAAGATGACTCGTTACTAGCTTTCGTCAAGTACACTGGATAAGCCTTACTATCATACTCTAGGACCACCCTACGATTGACCTGACGACTCGTGGTGTCTGACCACCAGTCGTTACATTGCCCGTGAGGACCCCGAGTCCCTCATCATCCGAGGCCTCCCCAACGAGCCACTTGACGACTCGTTTGGCCTCCTCACGAGTTGTAAAGTGACCCGTTCTGCAACTGCTGCAACATTTTCCAATTTTTCTCCTGACCCTTTTCCGTACCTGATCCTTGGGTTCCTGGGGTATAACAATATCTCCCCCTTGGGAATATTCGTCCTCGAATGTTATAAACAAGAAGAAACTCAAAAACAACAATCACTCTATATGTAGATGCTAATCATTGATTTTCAATTCCAAAACTGACGGAACGACTACTCCTGAAGAGAACCACATAGCTGGTCAGAGTTTAGACATCACATACATATTTCATATGATAAAACAAAATTATTCGCATGCATAGAACATGAAAAACTAAATAGAAGTTTTAGGGCAAAATTTGGTCCGTCAAACTGAAGCTGAGTCGGTAGGGAACAAATGGGGGTATTTAGCCATCATATCCGCTTGGACCTCCCATGTGGCTCCCTCGACATGCTGATTCCTCCATAACACCTTTACTGAGGCTACTTCCTTGTTCCTCAGTCATCGAACCTGATGATCCAAGATTTCAACAGGAATTTCTCATAGCTAAACTGCCCTTCACACCAACACTTCCCGCTGAAACCACTAAGGCTGGGTCTTCTAAGCACTTTTTTAGGAGCGATACGTGAAATACGGGATGAACAGAGGCCAACTCCAAGGGTAACTCTAACTCATAGGCTACTTTACGCACCCGTCTCATAATCCGGTATGGGACAACATAGCGGGGGCTAAGTTTTCCTTTGTTTCCAAATTTCATTACTCCCTTTATGGGAGTACCTTCAGAAACACCCAATCATCGACCTTGAACTCAAGCTCCCTTCTCCTCACATTTGCCTGAGACTTTTGGCGACTTTGAGCCGTTTTCAGCCTTTCCCTTATCAATTGAACTTTCTCCATGGCCTCATGAACTGAGTCTGGCCCCACTAATGAAGCCTTACCAACTTCAAACCACCCAATGGGTGTCTGCACCTTCTCCCATAAAGAGCCTCAAACGGTGCCATTTGTATGCTGGAGTGGTAGCTGTTGTTGTAAGCGAACTCAATAAGAGGCAAATTCTCATCCCAACTACCCTTGAAGTCAATAGTAAAGCTCTTAACATGTCCTCAAGAGTTTGGATAGTCCGCTCCGCCTGACCATCGATTTGCGGATGAAATGCCGTGCTAAGCTTGTCTTGAGTACCAAGTCCCTTTTGAAAGACTTCAAGAATTGAGAGGTGAACTGAGTGCCTCTATCTGATATAATAGACAAGGGTACTCCATGCAACCTAACCAACTCTCGAAGGTACAACTTTGCATAATCTTCTGTTGAATATGTGGTTTTACCGGTAGGAAATGAGCAGCCTTGGTCAACCTATCCACCACAACCCAGATGGAGTCATACTATCTATGAGTATGGGGCAAACCTGTCACAAAGTCCATGTTTATTTCTTCTCACTTCCAAGTAGGAATGCTAATGTCTTGAAGTACATCCCCCGACCTCTAATACTTGAGTTTCACCTGTTGGCAATTCGAGCTCTTGGTTACAAATTCTGCAATATCCCTCTTCATGCCATTCCACTAGTAGATTTCCTGCAAGGCATGATATATATTGGTGGCACCTAGATGTACAGAATATCTGGACCCGTGAGCTTCATGCAACATTCTGCTTCTCAAATCCCCCACATTCGAAACACATAAGTGACCCTGGTACCGAAGCACACCCTCTCCCCCTTTGGAGAAGACTTCTACTTTTTGACTTTGAACAGCTTCCTTCAACTTTACAAGTATTGGGTCCTCACCTTGCTTAGCCTTTACCTCTGTTACCAAGGATGACTCTGACCCACTCTGAACTACTACCCCACCATCGGTCGAGCCGACTAGTCTAACTCCCAACCGCGAAAGTCGATGTACCTCCTTTACCAGCTCCTTCTTGTCTTCACTCACATGTGACACACTTCGCATAGAAAGTCTACTAAGGGCATCTGCTTACCACGTTGGCCTTACCTAGGTGTACAGGACACTCATGTCGTAATCCTTAAGCAGCTCCAACCACCTCCATTGCCGAAGATTTAGTTCCTTCTATGTGAACACGTACTGCAAGCTCTTATGGTCTGTGAATACATCCACATGAACCCGATACAAGTAGTGCCACCATATCTTCAAAGCGAATACCGCCGCGGCCAACTCAAGATCATGGGTCGGGTAGTTTTTCTCATGAGTTTTCAACTGTCTGGAAGCATATGCTACTACTTTCCCATGCTGCATCAGTACACATCCCAGGCCGACCCTCGAAGCATCACAATATACGACGAAGCCATCGGTATCCTTCGGTAAATTCAACACCGGTGTTGAAGTGAGTCTGGCCTTCAATTCCTGGAAGCTCTTCTCACAAGCCTCCGAGTATTGGAACTTCACCTTTTTCTAAGTCAATCTCATTAATAGAGCTGCAATTGAGGAGAAAACTTACACGAACCTCCCATAGTAACCTACTAAACCCAGAAAGCTCCTGATCTCCGAAGGGTCTACCCGTCTGGGCTAAACCAAAAAGCTCCTGATCTCCGAAGGGTCTACCCGTCTAGGCCAGTTCTTTACTGCCTCTATTTTCTGGGAGTCTACCCTTATACCTTCGCTTGACACTACATGTCCCAAGAATGCAACTAATTTCAGCCAGAATTCACACTTATTGAATTTTGCATATAATTGGTTGTCTTTGAGAGTCTAGAGTGCTACCCTCAGGTGTGCAACATGCTCCTCCTCTCTTTGGGAGTATATCATATGTCATCAATGAACATGATCACGAACATATCTAAATATGCCTTGATATCCTGTTCATCAAATCCATAAAAGTTACAGGAGAATTGGTTAGTCCAAAAGACATAACAATGAATTCATAGTGGCCATACCTGGTTCTGAAAGCATTCTTTGGAATATCGCTCTCCCGAACTCTGAGCTGGTGATACCCGGACCTGAGATCTATCTTAGAGAAGTATTTGGCACCCTGAAGCTGATCGAATAAGTCATCAATCCAAGGTAAGGGATATCTATTCTTGATGGTGACCTTGTTCAATTGTTTATAGTCAATACATATTCGCAGGGAAGCATCTTTCTTCCGGACGAATAACACTACGGCACCCCATGGGGACTTACTCGGCCTAATGAAACCCTTTTCTAGTAAATCCTTCAACTGCTCTTTCAACTCTTTTAGTTCGGCCGGAGCCATTAGGTAAGGGGGAATTGATATGGGTTGCGTGTTAGCTAAAAGATAAATTTCAAAATAAATCTCCCTCTCAGGAGGAACACCTGGTAAGTCATCTGGAAATACTTCGGGATGTTCGCATACCATAGGGACTGACTGAATGGGCGGGGTCTTGGACGTGACATCCTTAACCCTAACCAAGTGATATATACAGCCCTTGGAAATCATTTTTCTGGCCCTGATATAGGAGATAAAGCGACCTATAGGTACCGCTGAACCACCCCTCCATTCTAAAACTGGTTCACCTGGAAACCAAAACTCTACTGCCCGAGTTCTACAGTTAACAAAAGCATAACATGCAAACAACCAATCCATGCCTAGGATGATGTCAAAATTAGTCATAGCCAATTCTACTAAGTCTACGAACATAACCTTATGTAATACTGTAATAGGGCAACCCCTATATACCCGCCTCGCTACAATTGAGTCACCAACCGAAGTAGAGACAGAGAATGGTTTGGACAAGATTTCAGGACTGACTCCAAAGTGACTAGCAATGTAAGGTGTCACAAAAGATATTGTGGCCTCTGGTTCTAATAAAGCATAAACATCAATTTAAAAAACTCATAACATACCCGTAACCACATCGGGAGAAGTCTCTTGCTCTTGCCGAGAGCCAAGTGCATAAAATCGGTTCTGGCGCTGGCCGCCAGCTATGCCAGTCGAAGCACCCTGCTGATTCTGACGTGCTACTGGGATGGCTGAACTGGCTACTGAAGTGCGGGCTCCACTACCCCCTGACCTAGCTGCAGGGAAATCCCTGAGTCTGTGTCCGGGTTTGCCAAACCTGAAAGTGTGTGAGCCCACCAAACATTTCCCTAGGTGGTTCTTGCCACAAGTAGCACAAGATGGAAATGTGCGCTCTGTGCGCATGTTGTTTTGACTCCTCGAACCTGAGGCCCTGCTCCTCTCACCGTCCTGTGGCCTAGATGGAGTATTGGTTGTACATGGTGCGGGTGTGGTGGACCTGTGCTGGGACTGCTGGTAAGATTCACCCGTTAACTTAGGCTGGGAGAACCTGTGGCTATCGTTTCTGGCCCTGTTGACCTCTCTATGCCTCATATGAGCTTTTTCCATCTGCTGAGCATAGAGGACTATCCGTGGGTAGTCCATATCCTGATGTAGCATGGCTGTTTTGCAGTCTTTGTACATATACTCAGCTACTCCTTGCACGAACCTGCTCACCCGCGCCCTTTGGTCCCTTATTAACTCTGGGTCATATTTTGATAGGTGAGCGAACTCAAGTGAATATTCCAGCACCATCAGCTTTCCTTGCTTAAGGTTGACAAACTCAGTTTCTTTCAATTCCCTCATCTCCCGAGGGAAAAACCTGTCGAGAAAGGCCATGTGGAACTCACCCCAACTGATAGGGACTGCTTCCGCTGCTTTGCTATCTCTCCATTGCTTGAACCAAATGTATGTGACCTCCTTTAGCTGATAAGAGGCCAAATCAACACATTCCTCACTTGTCACTCCCATGACCTGGGTGACCTTCAGAATCCCTTTGATAAACTCGTGTGGATCCTCGTCCATCTTTGCCCCGGTGAACTCAGGAGGGTTCATCCTTAGAAAGTCCCTGATCCGTGTTGCCGCTGCGTTGCCGTACTGAGGAACAGGCTCCATAGCCTGCTGGTTGACCTGAGCGGTCAAGGCATGCGCCAGCATTTGAATAGTCGCCCGAAACTCAGCATAGGCAGCTGGCTCGGGCGTTTGGGGCTCCTGAACAGGTGGGGCTTGCTGACGCCCATCATCATTACCACCCCCGTGGCCTTCATCATTTCTTTTCCTCCTTCTGATTATCCTTCTGGGAGCCATAAGTTTTCTGCAATCGCGAAAAGCACGAATTAGAAGGATAGAGAGATTTTGACCGCACGACATAGATCGTGAAAGAAGGGAACATTTCCTAAAATGTTCAGTAGCCTCTTCGTCATAAGTGTGGCACGCTTCACACCCATGAAAAAGACTCAACCTAATGTGGCTTTCAGACTCCCTAGGACAAATCTAAACCTATCTCTAATACCAAGTTTGTCATGACCCGGTAGTACACCCGGATCGTAGACACGGGACAAGGAGTCTTGAAAGACCCCAAGTCAACCCATGGTGTGAGCATAACACTAATTCATTCATATCTAGCGGAAAAACTTAACTGATAAATGGAAATCTAACTGCAAATCATAACAACTCATTTGGCCTCCTCAGGAGTCCTTAAGTGACCCGTTTTGCAACTGCTGCAACATTTTCCAATTTTTCTCCTGACCCTTTTCTGGACCTGATCCTTGGGTTCCTGGGGTATAACAATAATGGAGCCATGAGGACCTTAAATAAAGGTGAAACAATTCTTTTCCAAACCAATCTACAAAGATCTCACTTATTAGTTCCTGGACCTAGTTCTTGGAATCAGATAAATCTACCCCGAAATTGGGTGCTGCAAGATGCAAAACCAGCACAAAAACCAGAGAATACTATTATTTCTCAGATCCAACATTTTTAGAGTGGAGCTGTATCCATCTCTTTCCAAAGATCTCTTACACAAAGAGTCTCTACTGCCTATTCAGCACAATCTGAAATTCAAACTGCTAGACACTCAGTTTCTTCATTCCCCTCTAGAGTTGAGACGGTCAACTTCGAATCAAGAATCCCTCAAGCCACATATTCGGTGGAAACTCCTCCTGCAACTGAAGTTAATGATGACCAACCCCAATCCCCTACTTACTCAACTCTAGGTGGTGACATGGGAGTTTTGATGCAAGATTTTCAAATTGATAAAGAAACACTTCGGAAAGAGTTCTACTCTCCAAGAAATATTTTGAAAAGAACTTGGTTTTTTAAGCTCTTTCAAAATGACGAATGAAAAATCCTTTAAGAATTTTATTATGAATTTTTGAACTCTGTCCAAAAACAAATTAATTTTTTTTGAATGGTTTGAAGCCTATGCTGATTATCATCAGTTAGATTTTCCTTTTTCTAAGTCGGTTAATGTTTCAAAAGTGTGGAAAACTTGCGGGGGGGGGGGGGGGGGGGGGGAATCACTTCTGAGCTCCCTCCGACACAAGAATTTTCAACAACATATGCTGATAACTCTATTATTGTAGTCCCTTTCAAATAAAAACCCGTCAATGAAGCAGTTAACAACAAAGATATCAAAATATTTTTGAACAAAACAATTATATAAACAAATATTTACAAGCACTCGGTGAATATCTGGTTTCAAAAACGTCCTCAACACCACCTGTTCCTTTAAAACCAGCAGAGGCCTCCACATCTTTGGTTCCTCTGTTTAAACCTTATGAAATCCCTACAATATTTTCTAAGAAACTCCAAACCGACCAGTCAAAAGATTCCCCTTAACTTTCTGACTTCCAATGAAGGATCTTGGAAATTGAGAAGACTCTAATCCCTGATACCCCAATGAGAGAAACCTTTTCTAAGAAGTATGCAACTATCGCTTTCTTTCGGAAGATATCCCGTCCAATAATCAGCAAGAAGAAAAAGATGTTTCTTTATAGGTGGCCCCCATTAAAGCCAAATTTTCCAACTGCCGTAAGCCATAAAAACATTATTATCGTAGAGCTACCCATCCTGATGTAGCCTAAGATGAAAAACCCAATATCATGCAAAACAACTACAATGCCAATTACATCTATGAATGGAATAGAGATGGTTGTTCTTAATACAATATTGTATCTAAATTACAGCAAATTACAATGGTTGCCACTGCTTACACGACCTTCCATATTTTCTCCGACCAACTTACTACCCATGTCCTAGTAGCATGGTTTACGGGTCAGTTAAAAGGTTGGTGGGACACCAATCTTAGTGAGGAAGACAAGCAAAAGAATTTTCAAAGTGTTCGAGTCGACTCTTCAGGAGAACCAATCTTTAAGGATGGACAAACCATTCTTGACTCTACCAATACTCTGATTTACACCATTATCAAAACATTCATTGGAAGTTCGGTTATCTTTAGGGAAAGATCTTCTGAAGTACTTAACAACCTTAAGTGTAAAACACTTTCCGACTTTACATGATATAAGGACTCCTTTCTTACAAGAATTTATGAAAGACCTGATGGTAACCTTCCCTAGTGGAAAGAAAAATTCCGAGACAGCCTGCATAAGTCCCTTAGGGATTTATTCAAAGAAAAGCTCCAAAACCAACACTCTGGTGATATTATTTCGGCCTTGGGGGGGTAAGCATGGGAGCCCTTCATGTCCTTCCGGTTTGTGGAAGGCAAACTTTTGTGAGTAAATCCACGAGACATGGAACCTATGGGAAAATTGTAGGAGCAAGGGGACCTGTTGCTCGCTAAAAAACCTTCGACAAAAATATTCATATCCTTCACCAACTAGTAAGAAGGCCACCATTTATGCAAAAACCACTGAGGGAAGTCAGAAGTTAGTTGTTTCCCCAAAAGGAGAAACCAGGAATGTTTGTTAAGGTCATTTTAAAAGGTGAATGCTTTCATCCACGCTGATATGTAGTCAAAGTAGTTGTAATTTTGGGGTTCAAATGGTTGGGAAAGTTTTTTATACTTGGCTGGGTGCATTCCCCATTCTTTGGGTGATATTATTTTGTTAATCCATATCATGGTATGGGTAACAAATATTTGGGTAACAAATTTTTGGGTACTAGCAAATTAAAGCTGAAATCCCCAACCATCAAACGCAGGCGTTGAAAAAATCTGAGTCAAAAGACGAAGAAGACCACTGCTGCATCAATATCCAGCTGAATTGACATTAGCAATGACACCATCAATACATAATCAGAATTGATGTTATGCATTACATCATCAGAAATTTATTGAGGGTGATACTGTAGCTTCATTGTAGAACTACTATAGCACTTTCATTGTAGCAAATTTTTGGCTATAAAGAGCCCCCTCCATTTCATTTGTGGAGCACCCTTTTCTTGCATAAGCTTTCTCTTTCAAGGAAGACTTGGTTAGAGCTTGCTCTCTTTCTTGTAATATTTTTAAAGTTATTTGATACTTATATCAAATTTCAATTTTTCTAACATTTCACTTTCCTAACTTGACTCTTTCATTTTATTGCATATGGTTGGCCTAGCCACCTACCTTTTATTATTGCACTTATTATTTAATTGTTGCATTATGGTTGAAATTGCCACCTAATTAGTTTATTTCATTTGCATTTATAATCTTGTACTTATAATTATTACTTACTTGCTTCCTATCCTTCTTCTTCGCCATATTATTCCCCTATCATTTTAGGGGGTTCGCTTTCGGGTACTTGGTATCAGATACCACGGAGTTCAGCCTTCAATACTGGAGCCATGAGGAACTTAAATAAAGGTGAGACAATTATTTTCCAAACCAATCTGCAAAGATCTCACTTATCAGTTCCTAGACCTATTTCTCGAAATCAGATAAACCTACTCCACAATGGGGTGCTGCAAGATGCAACACCAGCATAAAAACCAGAGAATACTACTATTTCTCAGATCCAACAGTTCTTGAGTGGAGCTGTATCCATCTCCTTCCAAAGATCTCTTAGACAAAGTCTCTACAGCCTATTAAGCACAATCATAAATTCAAACTGCTAAATTCTCAGTTTCTTCATTCCCCTCTAGAGTTTAGATGGTAAACTTCGAAACAAGAATCCCTCAAGCCACATATTTGGTGGAAACTCCTCCCGCAACTGAGGTTAATGATGACCAACCCCAATCCCCTACTTACTCATATCTAGGTGGTGAACTGGGAGTTTTGATGCAAGATTTTCGAATTGATAAAGAAACACTTCGGAAAGAGTTCTACTCTCTAAGAAATATTTTGAAAAGAACTTGGTTTTTTAAGCGCTTTCAAAATGACAAAATAAAAAACCTTCAATAAATTTATCATGAATTTTTGAACTCTGTGCAAAAACAAATTAATTTCTTTGAATGGTTTGAAGCCTATGCTGATTATCATCAGTTAGATCTTTTTTTTCTAAATCGGTTAATGTTTCGAAAGTCTGGAAAACTTGCAATGGTAGGGAGATCACGTTTGAGCTCCCTCCATCACAAGGATTTTCAACAACATATGTTGATAACTCTATTGTCGCAGTCCCTTTCAAAAAGAAACCCGACAATGAAGCAGTTAACAGCAAAGATATCAAAAATATTTTTGAAAAAAATAAATTATACAAGCAAATATTTACAATCACTCGGTGAATATCTGGTTTCAAGACCGTCCTCAACACCACCTTCTCCTTCAAAATCAATAGAGGCCTCCACATCTTCAATTCCTCTTTTTAAACCTTATGAAATCCCTACAATATTTGCTAAGGAAGTCCAAACCCACCACTCAAAAGATTCCCCTCAACTTTCTAACCTCCAATGAAGGATCTTGGAAATTGAGAAGACTCTGGTCCCTGATATCCCAATGAGAAAAACCTCTTCTAAGGCCTCTGCAACTATCACTATTCTTCAGAAAGATATCCCATCCGATAATCAGCCAGAAGAAGAAGATGTTTCTTTAGAGGTGGCCCCTGTTAAAGCCGAATTTTCCAACTGGCGTAAGACACAAAAGCTTTATTACCCTAGAGCTACCCATCCTGATATAGCCTTAGAAGTAAAACCCAGTATCATGCAAAACAAAATGCCAACAACATCTATGAATGGAACACAGATGGTTGTTTTGAATACAATATTATATCCAAATTACAGCAGATGACAATTGTTTCCACTGCTTACAGGACCTCCCATAACTGCTCAGACCAGCTTACTACCCATGTCCTAGTAGCAGGATTTACGGGTCAGTTAAAAGGTTGGTGAGACACCCATCTTAGTGAGGAAGACAAGAAAAAAAATTTCATAGTGTTTGAGTCGATTCTTCAGGAGAACCAATCTTTAAGAATGGACAAACCATTCTTGACTCTACCAATACTCTGATTTACATCATTATCAAAACATTCATTGGAAGTCCGGGTATCTTTAGGGAAAGATCTTCTGAAGTACTCAACAACCTTGAGTGTAAAACACTTTCTGACTTTAGATGGTATTAGGAATCCTTTCTTACTAGAATCTATGAAAGACCTAATGGTAACCTTTCCTACTGGAAAGAAAAATTTCGAGACGGCCTGCCTAAGTCCCTCAGGGATTTAGTCAAAGAAGAGCCCAGAAACCAGCACTCTGGTGATATTATTCCTTATGAGCAGATCACTTACGGTCAGCTTACAAGCCTCATCCAGTAAGTTTCCCTTAAGATCTATCGCCAAAATAAGATATTAAGACAATTAGCTAAAGATAGGGCTCAGACACGCTGAGACCTTGGATGTTTCTGCGAACAATTTGGTCTACCTCCATGTAGAAAGAAATCCCATAGAAATACGGCTCCTAAAAAGGAAGTCTCCTCAGCAAGGCCTCATATTCCTAAATTTAGGAAATCAAACTCTTCTCCTCCAAAATATCAAGGTGCAACTAAGAAGCCAGCTCTTCCTTCCCCCAATGATGGTAAATGTTACAGGTGCAACAGACCTGCTCATATTGCCAGAAATTGCAAATTCGCCAAAAGAATTAGAAATCTCAATCTGGATGAATCCGTCCTTAACCAGATACAACACCTCTTACTACAAGAGGACTCCGATAGTGCTGATGATAAGTTAAAACTGGACCTTAACCAAATCAAAGATGATGACCTAGAATCCTCCAAGTCTGACCAAGAAGACCAAAATAGCCAACCTAAAGTCAATGTTCTCTCAAAAGAACAAGATCTCCTCCTAGAGGTTATGAGCAGCTTATAGGATCCAGACCAAAAAAGACATTATCTAGATCAACTCAAAAAGACTCTAGATAGACCCTCCGCATCATCCTCCAACATTTTTTCACATCCTCACATAGCAAACACCTACAATATCACTGATGTTTTGAACAGATTTCCTTCTAGCAAACCAAAGGAAGTAACTATTCAAGATCTTCAATAAGAAATAGTACTCCTTAAGGAAGAAATCCGACAAATCAAAGCTAGGCAAGAACTAGATCAGATTGTCCTTCAACAATTCTCTACCATGGATGATCCTCCTAGAAAAACAGAAGTTGAACAACCAAATCATGAGACTGAACAAGGAGACTTTATCAATTATCTCTCGAGATTCTCCATCAGGAGATGGCATATTAGGATAATCTTAGTAGTCAACAAATCATTCATTCTAGACACTATATCCCTTTTTGATACTAGTGCAGACCCCAATTGTGTACAAGAAGGACTTATCCTAACCAAATACTTTGAGAAAACCAAAGAGGCCCTTAGAGCTGCTAATGGCAATAGACTAGGAATCAGCTACAAGCTCTCTAATGTCGAAGTAAGATTTTCCATGAGAAATTCTACTTTATTAGCTCCTACCTCATTTGTACTAGTGAAAGACATAACTAATCCTGTAATTTTTGGCACTCCTTTCATTTAAGAGCTCATCCCGTTTTGGGTTACTAATCGAGGAATCGAAATCGAATACAATAACATTTTCCTTCCTTTTGACAAACCCCTAGTAAGAAGAATCTTGTCTACCTTGAAGCATAAGGAAGCCCAGATTAATTTCCTCAAGGAAAAAGTAGCTTTGCACAGGTTACAGCAGCAACTTCAGGAACCTCTCCTTCAATCAAAAATCAAGGTCGTTGAAACACAAATTTAAAAAGAACTCTGTGTAGATTTATTCACAGCCTTCTGGAATTGCAAAAAACACATGGTTAGGCTTCCTTTCGAACCTGACTTTGATGAAAAAATAATTCCTACAAAAGCTCGCCCAATACAAATGAACCATGAGCTAACAATCCATTGTCAGGAAGAGTTCAACAATCTCCTTCGCAAGTAACTCATCTCTCCACGAAAATCCCCTTGGAGTTGTGCTGCCTTTTATGTCAATAAAAGTTTTGAAATTGAACGAGGCATCCCTCACTTAGTCATCAATTATAAACCATTGAATACTGCCTCTCCATTGATTAGGTACCCTATTCCCAACAAGAGAGATTTACTCCAGCAACTCCATGCTGCCACAATTTTCTCAAAGTTTGATTTAAAGTCAGGTTTTTGGAAATCCACATTGATCCAAGAGATCAATATAAAACTGCTTTGACAGCACCATTCGGGAAATATGAATGAAATATCATGTCCTTTAGACTAAATAATGCCCCTTCAGAATTCCAAAAAATAATGAATGAAATTTTCAATCCCTTCTCAAAATTCATAATTGTTTCTTGATGACGTTCTGGTACTCTCCACAAACATTGATCAGCATTTGAAACACCTAAAAACTTTCTTCAATATAATCAAAGAAAGTGGCTTAGTCTTGTCCAAAACCAAGTATAGTTTTGTTCAAAATAACATTCGCTTTCTTGGCATAATATCAATAGGGTACTATCATCCCCATTCAAAGATCTATCTAATTTGCTAACAAACTTCCCGATCAAATTTTAGACAAAACACAGCTGCAAAGGTTTGCTAAGATCCCTCCATGATAGGTTGAAAAAGCCTCCGCCTCCGTGGACTCAAAATATGCTACATAATTAACACACCCTAAGAATTTTTGCAGCTGTGTTTTGTCTAAAATTTGATCGGAAAATTTGTCAGCAAATTGGACAGATCTTTGGATGGGGATGATAGTACCCTATTGGATATTATGTCCAAGAAAGCGGATGTTAATTTAAAAAAAACAATACTTGGTTTTGGACAAGACTATGCCATTTTCTTTGATTACATTGAAGAAAGTTTTTAGGTTCTTGAAATGCTGATCAATGTTTGTGTGGAATACCAGAACATCATCAATGTAAACAATTATAAATTTTGAGAAGGGATTGAAAATGTCATTTATCATTTTTTGGAATTCTGATGGGGCATTCTTTAGTCCAAAGGGCATGACATTCCATTCATATTGCCTGAATGGTACGATAAAAGCAGTTTGTATCGATCTCTTGGATCAATCTGGATTTTCCAAAATCCTGAGTTTAAATCGAACTTTGAAAAAATTGTGGAAGCATGGAGTCACTGGAGTAAAACTCTCTTGTTGGGAATAGGGTACCTAATCCAACGGAGAGGAAGTATTTAATGGTTTATAATTGATGACTAAGCGAGGGACGCCTAGTTTAATTTTGAAACTTTTATTGACATAAAAGGCAGCACAACTCCAAGGGGATTTGCTTGTGAAGAAGATTATTGATCTCTTCTTAATAATGGATTGTTACCTCATGGTTCATTTGTATTGGGTGAGCTTTTTTAGGAATTATTTTTTTCATCAAAGTCAGGTTTGTAAGGAAGCCTAACCATGTGTTTTTTGCGATTCCAGAAGGCTGTGGGTAAATCTGCACAGAGTTTTTTTTGAATTTTTGTTTCACGGACCTTGATTTTTGATTGAAGGAGAGGTTCCTGAAGTTGCTGCTGTAACCTGTGAAAAGTTATTTTTTCCTTGAGAAAGTTAATCTAGGCTTCCTTATGCTTCAAGGTGAAAAGATTCTTCTTACTAGGGGTTTATCAAAATGAAGGGAAATGTTATTGTATTCGATTTCGATTCCTCGATGAGTAACCCGAAATGGGATGAGCTCTTCAATGAAAGGAGTGCCCAAAAATACAGGATTAGTTATGTCTTTCACTAGTACGAATGAGGTAGGAGCTGATAAAGTAGAATTTCCTATGGAAGATCTTACTTCGACATTAGAGAGCTTGTAGCTGATTCCTAGTCTATTTCGATTAGCATCTCTAAGGGCCTATTTGGTTTTCTCGAAGTATTGGTTAGGATAAGTCCTTATTGTACACAATTGAGGTCTGCACTAGTATCAAAAAGGTAAATAGTGTCTAGAATGAATGATTTGTTGACTACTAAGATTATCCTAATATGCCATCTCCTGATGGAGAATCTCGAGAGATAATTGATAAAGTCTCCTTGTTCAGTCTCATGATTTGGTTGTTCAACTTCAGTTTGTCCAAGAGGATCAGCCATGGTAGAGAATTGTTGAAGGACAATCCGATCTAGTTCTTGCCTAGCTTTGATTTGTTGGATTTCTTCCTTAAGGAGTACTATTTCTTATTGAAGATCTTGAATAGTTACTTCCTTTGATTTTCTAGAAGGAAATCTGTTCAAAACATCAGTAATATTGTAGGTGTTTTCTATGTGAGGATGTTAAAAAATGTTGGAGGAAGATGTGGAGGGTCTATCTAGAGTCTTTTTGAGTTGATCTAGATAATGTCTTTTTTGGTCTGGATTCTATAAGCTGCTTATAATCTAGGAGAAGATCTTGTTCTTTTGAGAGAACATTGACTTTAGGTTGGCTATTTTGGTCTTCTTGGTTAGACTGGGAGGATTCTAGGTCATCATCTTCGATTTGGTTAAGGTCTAGCTTGAAATCATCATCAGTACTATCAGAGTCCTCTTGTAGTTAGAGGTGTTATATCTGGTTAAGGACTGATTCATCTAGATTTAGATTTCTACTTCTTTTGGCGAATTTGCAGTATTTGGCAATATGAGAAGGTCTTCTGCACCTGTAACATTTGCCATCATTGGGGGCAGGAAGAGCTGGCTTCTTAACTGCACATTGATGTTTTGGAGGAGAAGATTTTGATCTCCTAAATTTAGGAATATTAGGCCTAGATGAGGAGACTTCCTTTTTAGGAGCCGGTTTTCTATGAGATTTCTTTCTACATGGAGGTAGACTAAATTGTTCGCAGAAATTTCCTAGGTCTCGGCGTGTGTGAGCCCTATCTTTTGCTAATTACCTTAATATCTTATCTTGGCGACAGATCTTAAGGGCAACTTGCTGGATGAGGCTTGTAAGATGATCGTAAATGATCTGCTCATAAGGAATAATATCACCAAAGTGCTTCTTTTGGAGCTCTTCTTTGACTAAATCCATGAGGGACTTACACAGGCTGTCTCTGAATTTTTCTTTCCAGTAGGGAAGGTTACCATCAGGTCTTTCATAGATTCTGGTAAGAAAGGAGTCCTTATACCATCTAAAGTCGTAAAGTGTTTTACACTTAAGGTTGTTGAGTACTTCAGAAGATCTTTCCCTAAAGATACTCGGACATCCAATGAATGTTTTGATAATGGTGTAAATCAGAGTATTGGTAGGTCAGGAATGGTTTGTCCATCCTTAAAGATTGGTTCTCCCAAAGAGTCGACTCGAACACTATGAAATATTTTTTGCTTATCTTCCTCACTAAGATGGGTGTCCCACCAACCTTTTAACTGACCCATAAACCTTGCTACTAGGACATGGGTAGTAAGCTGGTCTGAGCAGTTATGGGAGGTCCTGTAAGCAATGGCAACCATTGTCATCTACTGTAATTTGGATATAATATTGTATTCAGAACAACCATCAGTGTTCCATTCATAGATGTTATTGGCATTGTAGTTATTTTGCATGATACTGGGTTTTACTTCTAAGGCTACATCAGGATGGGTAGATCTAGGATAATATAGCTTTTGTGGCATACGCCAGTTGGAAAGTTCGGATTTAATGGGGGTCACCTCTGAAGGAACATCTTCTTCTTCTGGCTGATTATCAGACGGGATATCTTCCTGAAGAACATCGATAGTTGCAGAGGCCTTAGAAGAGGTTTCTCTCACTGGAGTATTAGGGACCAGAGTCTTCTCAACTTCCTAGATCCTTTGTTGGAGGTCAGAAAGTTGAGGGGAATCTTTTGAGTGGTGGGTTTGGAGTTCCTTAGCAAATATTGTAGGGATTTCATAAGGTTTAAAAAGAGGAACCGAAGATGTGGAGGCCTCTGCTGGTTTTGAAGGAGCAGGTGGTGTTGAGGACGGTCTTGAAACCAGATATTCTCCAAGTGCTTGTAAATATTTTTTTGTATAATTGTTTTGTTCGAAAATATTTTTTTATATCTTTGCTGTTAACTTCTTCATTGTCGGGTTTTTTTGAAAGTATGGTGAGTCCTCATCATTCGAGGTTCGTCCTTTCACTTGTCACCAAGTGTGGTGAGTCCTCATCATTCGAGGGCCTTCCTTTCAGTTGTATCTAGCACTTTCAGTTACAAAATTTAGTGAGTTAGTTGGGGTCTTGTCCCATTAACTCGTCAATAGTAGAGACTTTTCATACATAGCATGTAATCAGCTTCGGTTTGAGTTATGTATTCTGATGTTATGAGACTATCAGAATTCGACTATATTTATTGTATTGACCTTCCATTTTATTATGATTGAGTTAGATTTTATTTGAGCTTGTATCATAAAATGATACAGCATAGAGTCCTCAGTATCAACAAGTGTGGTGAGTCCTCAAATCTGCAGCTTTAGCACTTGTCAGCAAGTGTGGTGAGTCCTCATCATTCGAGGGCCTTCCTTTCAGTTGTATCTAGTACTTTCAGTTACAAAATTTAGTGAGTTAATTGGGGTCTTGTCCCATTAACTCTTCAGTAGTAGAGACATTTCATACATAGCATGTAATTAGCTTTGGTTTGAGTTATGTATTCTGATGTTATGAGACTATCAGAGTTCAGCTATATTTATTGTATTGATCTTCCATTTTATTATGATTGAGTTAGATTTTATTTTCATGCCATGGGTTGACTTGGAGCCTCTCGGGGTTCCTTATCCGGTGTCTCGGTCCGGGCCTATGTTCGGGTCATAACAAAAACGCTCGTGGAAATATTTAAAGAATGTTAGACTTCACAGTATCAGATCACAACAGGAATGTACAACTCGTAATAACATTGTATGATTCATACCAACTTCCAAGACATAACCAAATTCAAAGCTACCTAGTGTTGTATGGATGGAAGGTATGACTCATAGCTATAAGCTACGACTCGTATGATCTGGCAATCACAGTTATAGCAGTTTCTATGTAAATTCGAAAAAGTTTTCTAATTACTTGTATAAATACATTCTAGGTTATTTTTGTTAGAGGATCAAATTTTTGATAAAGAACTAATACTTTGGAGATTCTTCTTGAGTTTTCTAATATTCTTGGAGATTTATTCATTGTTCTAGAACTGTTGGAAGTTGAATTGTGCAATTATCAATTGGGTTTTTATTTCAATCATCATTGTAAGTCTCTAATTACAATTTCTTTCATGAATGCTAATTTGTTTCTTACAAACATGAGAGGCTAAAACCTCCACAAATAGGGTTGCGAGAGCCATCTTGGGATAACTAACTAGGGTTTGCACATAATGTTCTAAATCAATACTTATGGTAGTATTATTTTCTCTTCATCTTTAAATGTTTCTTAATAGAGCGCAATATTAGGACTTGCCCGAATTCTCTACTTGCTTGAACCTAGAGAGATAGAGATTAGGAAAAGAGAAAAACAACAAAGCCTTGATCTTTATGGTTCATTGAATAACTTGAGCTGAGGTCACATGATAGTTAATTTATAATAAATTGATAACAATTAAAGTAAAAACACTCAAGAGACCTAATCCAGTGATTGAGTATAGTCATCAAATAGGGATGAATCAATTGTTTGGATGAATCTATGTTATCAGTTTTTATAGGCTAAGTATTGAGATAGATCACTAGTGTATTCACCCAAAGTTGTTATGAATCCATAGGGATCGCTTCCCTAGTTAATTGCATAAACTTGACAACAACACCAATTTACAACACTGCTACTTGTTTACTTCTTTAAAACCTCCCATTAGAAAATAATTGTACTAAAAGCATAAATAATAGCCTTATTCTACATCCTACCATATTCACTGTGGGATCGACCCCAACCTAGTAGGTTTATTTAGTGACAACATCCATGTCATACTTTTATAGGGGTATGATTTAAGCGTTATCAAGTGGATAATGGCTGTATCATATTTCGGGTGCCATTTCTAGGGACATTGACAATAAGGTCCCATTTAGCAATTCAGATTTTAGTTTATTTGATTGAAGTTTACTCTATCACACTTGTTTTTCTATGATTGTAAACCAGGTGACCAACTAAACTCTCCCACATGAGAGAGATGGATCATAGCTATAATAAGATACCATTGGAAAATGATATAATGTATGGTTATCCTAAGAACATAGGAGGTTATCCTTCTCCACAACAACATCTACCATATCAAGAGTATATTAATATGCAAGCTTCAGAGGCGAATTATGTCTACTCACCATAGGATGCTGACATGATCCAAGTATACACCCTAGAAGTGACATGGTACTTAGAGTCATAAGTGGTCCCAAGCTAACAAATGGTACTAGTATGATACTAAACATAAATACTGAAATCATTGAGCGAAGCTAAACTAACACATAAGCATTTAGCTGAATGAATTCGGAAATAAAAGTAAATATATAATCTGAAAACAATGTAAAAATTCACCTAGCTGGATTATCTATGTTTGAAAAGCCTCTAAGAACTGGCGAGCTAAAGGTACAGTCCCCAACTATCCCTAAATACTCAAACTGAAAAAAAATAAAAATGTAGCTAAACTCTCATCCTCGAATAATGAGGACTCACCACAGTAAAGTTGAACAAGCACTAGAGTTTGGACCGTGTCTAACCGCGGGGCTGAGTCTGAGTACCCAAATCTATATCATGGATGATATAGTACATGAATTATATGCTCAATACTTTAAATGCACTGAGTATGTAAGATAATTAAAGCATGAGTGATGTAGGGAAACTATATTGGAAACTGAAATCATGCTACATAAGTATAATATTTGAGAATAACATAAGTTGATGTATAATGGCCCAAAAGTAAAACATATGTACAAAGCTGAACATATCTATAAGTCATAAAGTAGGTTCTTATACTGAAGCCATAGGTCATGTACAAATACTGTAGAAATATATATCTGTGGGAGATTCTCATAATCGACATATTCTATGTGAGCAATATAGAGCCCAACCTATAACCTTAGTAAGAGGGTTTTCATACCTTGCGAAAGGTAAGAACCATGAATGACGTGAATTCACTCATGATCCTATTCGGCTAAAAGAGATACTCTCAACTGGTGAGAACTTCTTATCCTACGGTGGCACGCAGTTTGAGACTTGGACTATCTGAATCCGCATCCGCTCAGTGTTAAGTACTACTCACAAAACTATATATATGCTCATAACTATCTGAGGTCAAAGATTTGCATGGACTAGTTAAAATCATGTTATTTACTGAAAACTCTTAAAATATTGAACTAGTCATGCAACTTGTACTGATTCTAAACTCATAAGATCATAATATCATGGGTCATTATGAAAATATGCTTAAACTGGGGGAATCATGATAAATTCTGAAAAGTAGGGCTACAAGAGATTTTCTAAATTTATAAATCATGTATATATGTAGTTTTAATATGAGAATCATGAGGAACGATATAATATACTTAAATTCATAGTTCTTGGATAAACGAGGTTTTCATCCCTAAAATCATAAATTCATATAGTCATAGCTGAAAACATAATTCAAAACTTGAGGTTTTGGGTGTAAGGATGAAAGGTATCCCTTACTGATAATTTCACATAGCTGGACTGACATATGTTTGCTAATTACTGAAGAATCCAAGAAGAACCCAAGATTTTCTTGAGCCTAGAAGCGTACTATTCTTCTGAAATTGTTCAATGTTATGCGAGCAATGGGAAGTTAGTCGACTAGGTACCACTTCAACTTCCCTCTAGTAGAACCCAAAACAATATAGTATAGGATTTAAAAGCATAGGAAGTTATGTGATTACCCCTGGTGAAACCGTTTGAAATTCTGGAATTTCAGTTCCACGGATCATACCATGACTCATACTGTCAACCCACGACTCATGGATTGGATTCGTGGTATAATGTAAATTGAACACTTGTGGTAACTCATATCATGGATCATCAGGATAGGTCATGGCTTGATACCACGAGTCGTACCTTGACTCATGGTGTCTATCTTTGACTTGGTACTTTACTATATAGGGGACCATGATTTGTACCTATGAGTCGTACTAACATACCATGACTCATGGTCTAAGTCGTGGTTTCCTGGAGGTCACTAATGGGGTAACAATAAGTGCCACCTATGACTGGTGTTCATAACCTACGAGCCGTGGTTTGGATTTGTGATCCCTAGGAAGAAAAATGCAAAGTTGCAGGATCTTGTTAGGCTGCTCAGTACGGGTCTAACCATGACTGATACCATGGTTCCACAACTTGTGGTCTACGTCATGGTAACTAGAAATGTAAGGATATTCACTAGACTACTCACCATGAGTCCTCCCATGACTCGTGGTCTCACACCACGACTCGTGGTGTCAAACATATTAAGGGAGAAATCAAATTTTCTACTGGTTTTTTGTTTTATGTCTAGGATCTTATCTTAGGGTCTTTTGGAGTGTTATATTATCTCCCCCATGGCACCATTTGTCCTCAAATGAAGACTAAAACTTAATTGATAGGGATAAGGCTACTAACCCCAAAACTGATTTCTATTATCTGAACTACCGACATGATAGCTTATTTAACTGAGAGAAAAACTCAATTGAATTCATGGGACATGCATGCATACTAAGGATTTTAAGTACAACAAATGGGACATGAAATTGGTAAATACTCTGAGAGGAATTGTTACCTCAAGATGGTGCTGAACTAGGAGAGAAAAGATGAGGGTACGTGGCCATCATATGTGCTTCAGCTTCCTAAGTAGCTAACTCAACCAACTAATTCCTCCATAAGACATTCACGGAAGCGAGTTCCTTATTTCTAAACTTACAAACTTGATGATGAAGATTCTCAATTGGAAGCTCTTCATAAGAGAGACTATCTTTCAACCAACATTTTTTAAAGGTATAATTAAAGCTAGATCGCTAATGCACTTCTTTAACAAGGACATATGGAAGAACAGTGTAGTGATGCTAATTCTGCAGGTAATTCCAACTCATAGGCCACATTGCCAATGCGCCTCATAATCCTAAAGGACTAATATTCCGGGGACTAAGTTTTTCCTTCTTACAAAATCTCTTACCCCTTTCATGGGTTGTCACGACCCGAACATAGGCTCAAATCTAGACACGGAACCTAGAACCAAAAATAGCTCAAAATTCACCCATGGCATGAAAATGATAACTAACGCTTAACATAAGCAAAGTGGAAAACTAAATTCTGAAATAGTGGAAGTCTAAATAATTAAATATCTAACAATTGGAAATATCAAAACACTGAACCCAAAGCTAAATATACAATTCTATGACTAAAAATCCACTAACATACTAATGAGCTAATGGGACAACAGCCCAACTAGCTCATTGAAAGTCTAAAACTGAAAATAACAACAATCAACTAACTGAAGGTCCTCAAAGGATGAGGAATCACCAACAAAGCTGTCTCGGATAAACTCTGGAGACTAGCTAGTGGTAGGATTGAGTCTGTGCATCTGAGCTTGTATCATGAAATGATACAACATAGAGTATGCAGTTAGTACTTGAAATGTATTGTGTATGCAAGGTAAGTAAAATAGGCTGGGTAAGTAAAAACAGAATCATGCATATCATAAATCATAACATCGTAAGATTCTGAGAGTAAAGGCTGCATGATGATATCTGAAAACATGAATAGACATAAACTGAAATAAGTGCATATAGCTTGCCATATCTAAAATCATAGGTAAAAGCTCATAAATTGATCCTTGGATCAAACCTGCTGAAAACATGATATAATATCTTATATTATATGCATTACTGAAATTATGAGGAACAATGGGAAACTCGTCTTAACTGACAACTACCATGTATGAGTGCATGATGATCCCACATCTTGCCCACATGGAGGAGGTCCATTGTAATCCTTACCAAGGCGAACGATTAAGTAAGATGTGATATCACGATGTACCCTTTGACCGGGGAAACGCTCTTTTGCGAGGCCCCAAAGTATAACTATGTTGGCGCGTAGTATATAAGACTGGAGAACCTTGGAACCCCTACCCTACTCGGTGCTAGTCACTACTCCCAAAACATATATAATGCTCATATAATCATATATCAAAACATAAGTTAAATCTTAACATATGGGGAGTCTTGACTCCAAAATATGAGATAACCGGACTTACTAGCCTTGGCTAAATCATGAAATCATGCTTAACTTGAGTGGGCTTGCCCAAATCTTAACATCATTCTTGCATGAGATAGACATCATAAGTAAAATCATAATTACATTCATGGGTAAATCATAAACATTCTTTCATGCTAAACATCTTACCATACTTGGAAGCTTAGATCATAAACTTGCATAATTCGGAATCATGTACTTAAAATTTGAGATCATGAATTGTAATCAAAATAGGTATAAAACCTGCGTAGGAATCTTAAAACATCATTTGAAATGTGAAGGAAATTGACCCATGAATTAAACATTGAGAATTTCATAAACTCGGGTTAAAACCCCACAGAGTCATACACTTGAATTCATGAACTTGAGAAGGGATTTGGGAATGAGAGTGAAGGAAAACTCTCATTCATGACCCCACATACTTGGGTAAGCTGATTCTACACCCTTCCTTGAAGGCCCGAAAGATTTAGGAAAGGACTAGGAGAATTCTTAGACTGATCATCAATGGAACCCTCTAAACTTGCATGCATGGGAGAGAATGATCTTAAATAGGCTAAACCTTCTTAAAACCCTCCTAACAGAGCTTAAGACGAAGTAGTTTAGGGCTTAGGAGCTTAGGAATCAAGAAAACAACCTTACTAATTTCACAGGAAAATCAACACCGCCAGTCCCAACGAGGGACTGGACGAGTCGTTATCAAAGATGAAGACTCGTTGTCCTCTCTCGTTGACACCACTAGAAACCTTGTACTCTTTACTGTGTTGCTTCACCTGTCGATTAACATGACAAGTCATTTGTAGAGAAGATGACTCATTACTCCCCTTTCATTGTTGCCACTGCCTTTCTCAAACTACCCAACCAACGATCCATTGGACGAGTCGTGAAGTAGAGGGACAACTCGTGACCCTTACTCATGACCTTACTGGAATTTCAACCTTCAACTCAACCATCATGACCACGACTCACTTCGCGAGTCGTGAAGTGACACCACGACTCGTGGCTCCATCCGTGGTCACCTCCTGACCATGACTCCTCACTTGTCTACCTCCCCTGCACGAGTCACTACATGACTCATTGGGTTACTCGATGAATCACTTAACGAGTTGTTATTTGGCTTGTACAAAATTTTCTATTTTCTCCGCTTCAACCCTCAGGTTTGATCTTAGGGATTTTTTGGGTATTACATGGATGAAACCTTCAGAAACATCTAGTCTTCAATTACAGAGTCAAGCTCTCTACTTCTTATATCTATATAGGACTTATGATGACTCTGAGCGGTTTTCAACCTCTCTCTAATTAGCTGAACCTTCTCCATAGCCTCATGAACTGAACTAGGACCTATCAATGTAGTCTCACCTACCTCAAATCATCCAATAGGTGATCTACATCTTTGCCTATAAAGTGCCTCAAAAGGATCCATCTAAATACTGGAATGTAAACTATTATTGTAAGCAAACTCTATGAGAGGTAAGTAATCATCCCAATTACCTTTGAAGTCGGTCATGCAATCCCTTAACATGTCCTCTATGGTTTCAATGGTCCACTCCACCTGACCATCTTTCTGTGAGTGGAAAGCTATGCTGAGATTTATCAAGGTACTGAGACCTTCTCGAAGGACTTCCAGAATAAAGATGTGAATTGAGTACTCCTATCTGAAATGATGGACAAAGGAACTCCATGACACCTGACTAACTCTTGGAAGGAAAGTCTGGTATAGTCCTTCACTGAATATGTAGCCTTGACTGGCAAGAAATAGGTTGACTTAGTTATCAGGTCCACTACTACCCATGTAGAATCATGATGACGTGACCGAGGTAATCCTATAATGAAGTCCATACTTATCACTTCTCACTTCCAAGTAGTAATATTAAAATCCTGAGTCATACCTCCTGGAATATGATGTTTTGCCTTAACCCGCTGGCAATATATTCACTTAGTCACGAATTCCGCAACATCTCTTTTCATACCATTCCACAAATAAACTTTTCGTAGATTAGATACATCTTGGTGGCACATAGCTAAATAGATTATTAAGAGTTGTGACCCTCTCCTTGATCCACAGTCTCAAGTCATCCACATCCAGAACACACAATCATCCTTAACATCGAAGCACACCATCTCCCTCTTGGGAGAAGACCTCCACTTTTTGATTATGGAAAACTTCCTTTATCTTTAGAAAAATAGGATCATCATCTTGTTTTGACTTGTTTTCCACCACTAACAAAGATTCTAAACCATTCTAAAGAATGACACCACCACTTGTTGAGTCTGCAAGGAGAACCCCTAAACGAACAAGCCTGTGAACATGTCTAACCAACTCCTTCTTTGAGCCACACTACCCATGGATGACCTGCTAAAGGCATCAACCGCAACATTGGCTTTACCCAGATGGCAAAGAACACTCATGTCATAATTCTGAGAAGTTCAAGTCATTTCCTCTATCGAAGATTTAGGTCTTTATAACTAATTTACACACTTAGGGATTTTATGGTCAGTGAACACATCAACATGGAAACCATACAAGTAATGTCTCCAAATATTTAAAGAAAAAACCGTGCAGCTAGCTCAAGGTCATGCATCGAATAATACTGTTCATAAACTTTAAGTTGTCTAGAAGCACTGGTGATGACCTTACCGTGTTGCTCTAACACCCTGAAATGTTCCTAGGCAAAACTAAGAATTTGCAAGAAAAATTCAGAAAAAACAAAAAAATTACCTCAGAATGAACGAGACAACGAGTCGTGGTAAGCTCCAACGACCCGTTGTCTCTGTCATGGTCAGCCCTTCCTTGGTCCTTCGGGAGCCAATGGGACATGAAATGACCCGTTGTGAGGAAAATTGAATCTTCCAGTCACTCGTTGGTCCCCAACTCAGAACTCCTTTTTCACGACCCCATGACTCAACCAACGAGTCATCGTGTGATACAATGACTCGTGGTGTGAGTTGTTAGTTGGGATACCCAGAAACCTTTTTCAGTAACAACAAGTGGCAACAACAACCCGTTGTATCACACAACGAGTCATTGTGACCACCCGTGGTGCCAAATTCAGGGATCTTAGGAACCTTTCCAGTGGAGGTGATGACTCGACAAAATGACCCGTTGGGTCTATCAATGAGTCGTTGTGTTGCCCGTTGTCAAGCTTCCCAATTTTTTATTCTAGTGACCACGGGAGGAACTAACGACCCATTGGTTCATCCAACGAGTCGTGGTTTCTCTCTTTTATAGTTCCAGTGAGCCTAGACCATTGAAAGAAGAAATCTAAAAAAATACATTCACACTTTCTACTTAATTTAAAATTTAAAACTACTTAATTTAAAACCTAAAATAAAACTAAATAGATCCACTTCATTTATCACAATACCCAAGACCAACGAATGGTCCCAACGAGTCGTGGTATTAACCAATGACTTATTGAGTGACCCATTGGACCTTGTTGGCAATTTTTCCAGATTTTTCCCAAGGATATTTTTGTAATTTTCTACCTTTTTAATCCCTAAACTACATCATTTTGGGTTATTTTCAGGGAATTTAAAGGGGTAATCAACGATTACTTCACCCTTCTCATCCCCCTCAAAAAATTAGAGTGTAAACATTCTCTTAGAAAAACTCATAGCAGGAGCTAGGGTAGTCAAATTTCTTCTCAGATTCTCAAGGGAGTTTCTCCGGGATTTCTTCACCAGGTATGTGGGAATTCAACAAGGGAATTGTTCTTCTCTTGTATCCCCAAATCCCTTCCTTGATCTTCTATCAGTTATAGTCCCGTGTTTTCATAACTTAGAAAGTTTTTAGACAGAATTCTATAAATTTTAGGTGGAACATTATCCATGTTATTAGTTGCTATGTTTTTCCTAAATTCTTAGAAATCATGTGGAAACTAGCTTCTTGTGAAATGATTTAGCCCTAGCTTTCGAATGCAATATATTAGGGTCTAGCATAATTGAGTATGTAATCATGTTGCTTGACTCTACCAGTGTTGGGATTCCCATACTGTTAAAATTATTTGAAATCACAGTCAATTGCATGCTTGTCCAGTTTAAGTCAGAATATTAGCATGTTCAGTATTATTCATAAATGACAGATAATCAGTTTAACTACAATCTTTTCTTGAGGTGTCATTGGTGCCTCCCAATTATTAGTTATTAGACTCAAATATTAGTTATAAGATTTCAGTTTGTTCTTTAGATGATTACGACGCTTCAAGATAAACAACTCTTTCCAGTCTTAGAACACCAGGTATAGAATTTAGTCCGATAAGACTCTCAGGGTACTTCTAGATAGGTATCCCTGACTTAGTCTTGGACCCTAGTTTTGAGCTATCAACTTAGAAGTTAGTCTAGGACTATCCAATGGGAGTAGGACTTAACATCGAGAGGATCGGGGTTCCAGCGCACCCAGGTTCCCAAAACTACGTTGCCACCGTAGGTTATTTATTGGCCCTATGGCCTCAAACTTGTGATCACCCAGTTCATGCCTTTATACCTTGGCAAGGTATATTAGGTCCCACAAATGGGGGTGTATACATCAAACTCCACGTCTATCTCACATGGTTATATGTCAGTTATAGACTCTCCCACTAGTCAGTACAATTTTAGTTTAGCTCAGCTCAGGACAGTTCCAGATTTACTCAGTCTAGTTCAATTCAGCATAGTTAGCTTAGATCAATATCTCAGATTCAGTGCATGTTTATGATCACCAATTAGGGTCATTATTGACCATCTCAATTATACTTCAGTTGATCAGTTTTCAGTATTTAAGTTGGTAATTACATGTCATTACAATTCATTTATTTGTTCTTTATGTTATGTTTTCTCCCACTTACTCAGTACATTCAAAGTATTGACACATACCTTCTATGCTATATCATATCATGATTTAGGCATAGGTTCTAAGCCTTAGAACCATTAGTAGATTATCTCCAGGCGATATCAGCAGCAACAGTGGTGAGTCCTCATCTTTCGAGGACAATATTTTATTTTTTAGTTATTTTCTTTAAGTTAGACTTTAGAGTTAGCTGGGGGCTTGTCCCAACAACTCATCATATGTAGATGGCTTTCATACATAGACTTAGATATTCAGTTTTGCTTTTAGATGTATAAACTTTTATTATTTAGCTTTCTTAAATGGTTTTATTATTTGAGCTTCCGCTATAATTACTCTGATTACAAGTGTTATGATAGACCATGGGTTATCTTTGAGTTACTGACTCCAAGTATCGTGTCTCATCCATGGTATAGACTCGGTTCATGACAAACTTAGTATCAGAGAACTATTTTTAGAGTATCCTAGGATGTCTGAAAGTCGCGTCAAGTAGAGTCCTTTTCATGGGTGTGAAGCGCGCTGCACTTATTACGGGGAGGCTACGAGACTTTATTAGGAAAACTCCATTTTGTTCATACTCTTTATCATGCGTTGAAGTTCAATTCCAGAAATTTTCTCCTAACTCGTGCTCTATTTCATTTCAGTAAAACCATGCCTTCAAGACGCGGAAACGGAGGAAGGGCTGGCAACACTAGCCGACCTACCACACCAGCTCCAGCAGCCCCTCAGGACGATTAAGTATCCTTAGTGGAGTTTAGAGCGGCAATACAACTGCTGGCACAGACAGTCACAAACTAGGTGAACCAGCAGGTGATTCCGGTTAACTCATCCGAAGTAGCTGCCAGAGTTCGGGACTTCACCCGAATGAATCCTCCAGAGTTTCATGGATCTAAGGTGGAAGAGGACACACAGGAGTTCATGGATGAAATATGAAAGATCACCCAGATTATGGACGTTAGCTCCGCTGAGAGTGCTGGCTTGGCTGCCAACCAGTTGAAAGGGGTAGCCCAGATCTAGTACGTTCAGCGGAAAAAAGGGAGACCGGTAGGAGTGGAACCTACAGAGTGGGAAGAGTTAACAACAGCCTTCCTAGAAAGATTCTTCCCCAAGAGTTAAGGGAGGCTAAGGTTATAGAAGTTATGAATTTGAAGCAGGTCAACAGGATGGTGGAAGAATATGCACTAGAATTCACACGGTTGTCAAGATATGCTTCGGATATGGTAGCCGAGCCAAGGGCTCACATGCTTAAGTTCATCAACGGAGTATCAAACTTTGTCCTTAAGGAGTGCAGGACTGAGATGCTCATAAAAGAAATTGACCTATCCAGCCACATCGTTCATGCCCAACAGATTGAGGCAGAAAAGCTGAAAGACATGGAGCGGGAAAATAAACGGGCTAGGACTGGCCAATCAGATTATAGCCACCAGAGGTCTGGCGGTAGTAGCCGCCCACTGTAGCAGTAGCAGTAGTAGAGGGCTCCAACACCCACTTCAGCCAGCGCCCCTACTTTTCGGTCCCGCAAGGATCAGAAGGGTGGAGCATCTGTCTCTCAATCCCAGAGTCACAGTTCCAGCAATCACTATCCAGCTTGCCCTAAGTGTGGAAAGAACCATCCAAGGGTATGCCTTCAGGGCCAAGAGTGTTGTGGTGGGTATGGACAACTAGGTCACCAACTTAGAGAACGCCCATCAACAGGACGAGGGAGATCACAGTCTACCACATCAGCAGCTCCAACAGGCCGACCAGCTCAGCAAACCCAAACTTTAGGTACGAATGGCGGTCAGCGCCAAAATCTCTTTTATACTTTGTCCTCCCATCAGGATCAGGAGAGCTTACCTGAGATGGTCACAGGTATGTTAAGTCTCTTCCATCTAGATGTGTATGCCCTACTAGATCTAGGAGCCACACTATCCTTTGTGACTACCTATGTATATGTCCAATTTGAAATCAGTCTAGAAGTCCTCTCAAAATAATTCTCAGTCTCTACCCTAGTTGGTGAGTCAGTTAGATCTAGCTGGGTGTATAGAAATTGTCCAGTCTCAATCATGAATAGATCATTCCAGCTGATCTGTAGAGTTAGAAATGGTCGATTTCGATCTCATTCTTGGCATGGATTGGTTACACTCAGGTTATGCCTCAGTCAACTGTAGAACTATAGTCATTAGATTTTAGTTCCCTAATGAGCCAGTTTTAGAGTGGATGGACAGTAGTTTAGCGCCTAAGGGTCAGTTTATTTCCTACCTTAAGGCAGGAAATCTTATTTCTAAGGGGTGCATTTATCATCTAGTTTGGGTCAAAGATTCCAACTCTAAGACCCCAACTATCTTGTCAGTTCCACTTGTCAGCGAGTTCCCTAACGTGTTTCTCGAATATCTTTTCGATGTCCCTCCTGAGCGGGAAATAGACTTTGGCATAGACTTTCTTCCAGACACTCATCCCATCTCCATCCCTCCTTACAAAATGGTTCCAGCTAAGCATAAGGAGTTGACGGAGTAGCTAAAAGAACTTCTTGATAAAGGTTTCATCAGGCCTAGCATCTCTCCATGGGGTGCTGTAGTATTATTCGTGCGACACAAAGACGTTACTCTCAGAATATGTATCAATTACCGTAAGCTAAACAAAGTCACAGTTAAGAATAGGTATCCCCTACCCAGGATTGATGACTTGTTCGATCAGCTTTAGGGAGCCAGTTGTTTCTCTAAAGTAGATCTCAGGTCGGGGTATCATCAGCTAAGAGTCAGAGAATATGACATACTGAAAACAGCCTTCAGAACTCAATATGGTCACTATGAAATCGTGGTTATGTCCTTTGGACTAACTAATTCCCCTGCATCTTCCATGGACCTGATGAACAGGGATTTCAAGCCATATCTAGACATGTTCGTCATTGTATTCATTGATGACATTCTGGTATACTCTAGAAATGAGGGAGAACATGCTAGCCATCTAAGGATAGTGCTACAGACCCTCAAATACTGCCAGTTGTTCGCTAAGTTCAGCAAATGTGAATTATGGTTAAAGTCTGTGACTTTTCTTGGTCACGTGGTCTCAATTGAGGGTATTCAGGTAGATCCTCAAAAGATAGCATCAGTGAAAGACTGGGGCTAAGACCTACTTTCCCAACCAAAATTAGAAATTTCTTGGGTCTAAACGGTTATTACTGACATTTTGTGGAAGGATTCTCATCTATTGCATCTCCTATGACTAGGTTGACTAAAAAAAAAGGTGAAGTTTCAGTGGTCAGATGCATGTGAGAAGAGTTTCCAAGAGTTTCCAAGAGTTGAAGACTCGACTCACCACCGCTCCAGTGTTAACACTACTGAAAGGAACAGATGGGTTCGTACTGTATTGTGACACTTCCAGAGTTGGACTCGGTTGCATTCTGATGCAACGCGGTAAGGTGGTAGCTTACTCCTCTAGACAACTCAAGGTTCAGGAAAAGAACTATCCGACTCATGACCTTGAGTTGGCAGCAGTGGTGTTTGTGTTAAAAATATGGAGGCACTACCTTTACGGGGCTCATGTGGATGTTTGCACCTATCACAAGAGCCTTCAATATGTGTTCAGTCGGAAAGATTTAAATCTTCATCAGAGAAGGTGGTTAGAGCTATTGCAGGATTACGATATGAGTGTGCTATACAACTCGGGAAAATCCAATATGGTGGCTAATTCCCTAAGTGGGATTTCCATAGGGTTTGTGGTTCATGTTGAGGAGAGCAGAAAAGAACTTGAAAAATATATTCACAGGTTAGCTCGTTTGGGAGTGTAGTTGGTTGATTCAACTGAGAGCAGAGTAGTAGTGCAGAGTGGATCAGACTCCTCATTAGTCGTTGAAGTTAAGTCAAGGCAGGATGAAGATCCCATATTGCTTAAGCTAAAAGAAGTAATTCTCATAAAAGAAGTGGAGGCTTTCTCCAATGGGGGAGATGGTGTGCTCCGTTACCAGGGTAGACTATGTGTACCGAATGTAGGTGACTTGAAACAGCAGACACTGGCTGAAGCAAATAGTTTGAGATATTCTATCCACTCAGGTGCCATTAATATATATCATGATCTACGGGATATTTACTGGTCTAACAATACGAAAAGAGACATAGTAGAATTTGTGGCTAAGTGTCTGAACTGCAAGCAGGTTAAGATGGAACATCAGGGACCTGGGGTTATGACTCAGGATATCATCATACCCACATGGAAGTGGGAAGAAGTGAATATGAACTTTATTACAGGCCTACCTCATACTCGTCGGCAGCATGACTCAATCTTAGTGATAATAGACCGAATGGCCGAGTCAGCACATTTCCTTCTAGTTAAAACTACAGACTCAGCTGAGGATTATGCTATGCTATATATCCGGGAGTTGTTCAGACTGCATGGGCTGCCCTTTTCCATTATTTCAGATAGAAGTGCCTAGTTCACCTCGCATTTCTAGAAGTCATTTCAGAAAGGACATGGTACCTAGGTTAAGCTCAGTACATGTTTTCACCCTCAGACAGATGGACAAGCTGAGAAAACTATACAGAACTTGGAAGATATTCTAAGAGCATATGTGATCGATTTCAAGGGTAGTTGGGATGCTCACCTACCTCTCATTAATGTTACGTACAACAACAGCTACCACTCCAGTATACAAATGGCCCTGTTTGAAGCATTATATGGTAGGAGGTGTAGGTCACCGATAGGGTGGTTTGAGGCTGGTGAAGCTACCTTGATAGGGGCAGAATCAGTTCATGAAGCTATGTAGAAGGTGCAACTTATCAGGGAGAGGTTGAAAACAACACAAAGCCGACAGAAATCCTAAGATGATGTGAGGAGAAGAGTGTTAGATTTGCAGTAGATGATTGGGTTTATCTAAAAATTTCACCAATGAAGGGGGTGATAAGTCTTGGGAAAAAAGGGTGACTCAGTCCTAGATATGTGGGACCCTACAGGATTCTGAAGCGAATTGGCTGTGTGGCATATGAACTAGAATTACCTCCGGAGTTAGCATTTGTACACCCAGTTTTCCATGTGTCACTATTAAAGAAGTGCATCGGTGATCCAACTTTAGTTGTGCCACTAGACATTGTGGGAGAGAGGGATAGTCTCTATTATGAAGAGGTCCCAGTTCATACAGGTTCGTAAGCTGAGAAACAAGGAAATCTCTTCGGTTAAAGTCTTATGGAGGAACCACCTAGTTGAGGGAGCCACATGGGAGGCAGAAGCAGACATGATGGCCAGATACCCTCATTTATTCCCTTCTAGTTCAGTTCCAGCCTCAGGTACTAAATTCCTCCTTAATACTCTATTGAATTTTGTACTCAACAACTCTATTCAGAATTTCAATGTGCATTTTAGTTGCATCAACTCTATTAGCATGGTTAAGTCAGTTCGGAATCCGTTACTCCTTCAAAAATTAGTTCATAACCTCAATCTGGGAATTGCAGCTATTTTCCTAATATTTTAGAAGTTTTAGCCTTCATTCGAGGATGAATAATGCCAAGAGGTAGATATTGTAATACCCAAGAATGTTCCTAGACAAAACTCATACCTCACAAGAAAAATCCATAAGAAACTAGAAAACTTTCCTTAGAACGACCGAGACAATGAGTTGTGGTCAGCTCCAATGACCCATTGTCTTAGTCGCGGTCAACCCTGCCTTGGTCCTTCGTGAACCAATGGGGCATGGAATGACCCGTTGTGAGGAACAAAGAGTCATCCTGTCACTCATTGGTCCCCAGCTTAGAACTTCTTTTCCAAGGACCCCGCAACTCAACCAACGAGTCATCGTGTGATACAATGACTCATGGTGTGAGTCGTTAGTTGGGATTCCCAGAAACCTTTTTCAATTATAATGAGTGGCACCAACGACTTGTTGTATCACACAACGAGTCATTGTGACCACCCGTGGTGCCAAATATAGGGATCTTAGGAACCTTTCCAGTGGAGGTGATGACTTGACACAACGATTTGTTGGGTCTACCAATGAGTCGTTGTGTTGCCCATTGTCAGGCTTCCCAATTTTTTCTTTCATTGTTCATGGGAGGAACTAATGACCCATTGATTCATCCAAAGAGTCGTTGTCCCTCTCGTTTCTAGTTCTAGTGAGCCTAAAACCCAAGCTCCCAGGACCAATGACTGGTCCCAACGAGTCGTTGTCTTAACCAACGACTCGTTTAGTGACCCGTTGGACCCTGTCACAGTTTTTTTCATATTTTTGCCTAGGGATATTTTTATAATTTACCACCTTTTTAATCCCTACACTACATTGTTTTGCGTTATTTTTAGGGAATTTAGAGGGGTAATCAACGATTACTTCACCTTTCTCATCCCCTTCAAAAAATTAGATCGTAAAAATTCTCTCAGAAGAATTCAGAGCAGGAGCTAGGGTAGTCAAATTTCTTCTCAGATTCTCAAGGGAGTTTCTCCGAGATTTCTTCACCGGGTATGTGGGAATTCAATAAGACAATTTTTCTTCCCTTGTGTCCCCAATGCCCTTCCCTAATATTCTATCAGTTATAGCCCCGTGGTTTCATAATTTAGAAAGTTTTCAGACATAATTCTATAAATTTCAAGTGGAACATTATCCATGTTATTAGTTGCTATGTTTTTTCCAAAATTTATAGAAATCATGTGGAAACTAGCTTCTTGTGAATGATTTAGCCCTAGCTTTTGAATGTAGTATATTAGGATTTAGCATAATTGAGTATTTAATCATGTTACTTGACTCTACTAATGTTGGGATTCCCATACTATTAAAATTAGTTGAAATCTCAGTCAATTGCATGCTAGTCCAGTTTCAGTCAGAATGTTAGCATGTTCAATATTATTTAGAAATGTCAGCTGATCAGGTTGACTACAATATTTTCTTGAGGTGTCAGTGGTGCCTCCTAGTTATTAATTATTAGACTCAGACATTAGTTATCAGATTTCAGTTTGTTCTTTAGACGGTCATGACGCTTCCAGATAAGCAGCTTTGGCCAGTCTTAGATCACCAGTTATAGAATCCGGTCCAATAAGACTCTCAGGGTACTTCCACATAGGTACCCCTGACTTAGTCTTGGACCTTAGTTTTGAGCTATCAACTTAGTAGTTAGTCTAGGACTATCCAGTAGGAGTAGGACTTAGCACCAAGCGGACGGGGTTCTAGCGCACCCAGGTTCCCAGAACTATATTTCTATCATAGGTTATTTTATTGTCCCTAAGGCCCCAAACATGTGATCACCTAGTTTATGCCTTTATACCCTGAAAAGGTATATTGGGTCCTATCGATGAGGTGTATACATCAGACACCACGTCTAGCTCACATGGTTATATGTCAATTATAGACCCTCCCACTAGTTAGTACAATTTTAGTTTAGCTCAACTCAGGAAAGTTCTAGATTTACTCAGTCCAGTTCAGTTCAGTACAGTTAGCTTAGATCAGTATCTCAAATTCAAGGCATGTTTATGACCACCAGTCAGGGTCATTATTGACCATCTCGATTATACTTTAGTTGATCAGTTTTTAATATTTTAGTTGGTCATTACATATTATTACAGTTCATTTATTTGTTCTTTATGTTATGTTTTTTACCACTTACTTAGTACATTCAAAGTATTGACGCATACCTTCTATGTTGTATCGTATCATCATAGAGGCCCAGGTTCTCAGCCTTAGCATAGTTAGTAGATTTTCTCCAGGAGATATCAGCAGCAGCATTGGTGAGTCCTCATGTTTTGAGGATGATATTTTATTTTTCAGTTATTTTCTTTCAGTTAGACTTTAGAGTTAGCTGGGGGCTTGTCCCAGAAACTCATCATATGTAGATGGCTTTCGGACATAGACTCAAACATTCAGTTTTACTTTCAGATGTATACACTTTTATTATTTATCTTTCTTAAATGGTTTTATTAGTTGAGCTTCCACTATGATTATTCCAATTACCAGTGTTATGATAGACCATGGGTTGGCTTGGGGTTACTTGTGACTCCAAGTACCGTGTCTCGTCCAGGGTATAGACTCGGGTAGTGACAACTGCATCAGCACATACCCAAAAGCCAAATATGGAGGTAACATAATTGACTATAAAGCCATCTATACCCTCTGGTAGTGTTCAAATTGGAGTAGAAGTCGGTCAAGTTTTAACTCATGAAAGCTCTTTTCACAAGCATCGGACCACTGGAACTTGAACTTCTTTTGAGTCAATCAGGTTAAAGGAGAAGCAATAGATGAAAACCTTTCAGCTTTTAATATTAGAGGGATTGATTGGTCTAATTTAGTTCTTCACCACTTTTATCTTTTGAGAGTCTAAATGAATGCCCTCACTAGACACCACATGTCAAAGAAATGCAAGTGACTTCAGCCAAAACTCACATTTGCTGAACTTTGCAAATAACTAACAGTCTATAAGAGTTTGCAACACGATTCTCAAATGACCAGCATGCTCCTCCTCACTCTGAGAATAGATAAGGATGTCATCTATGAAAATAATGACGAACATATCCAAGTACTTCAATACCATGTTCGTCAAATTCATAAAAGCAAAAGGAGTATTTGTTAGTCCAAAAAACATAACTACAATTTGTAGTGACCATATCGAGTTTTAAAGACAGTTTTCGGAATGTCACACTCTCTGATTCTAAGCTGATGGTAGCCGGATCTGAGGTCCATTTAGAGAAGCAACTAGCACCCTAAAACTGATCGAACAAGTTATCAATCTTGGGAATGGAATACTTATTCTTGATTGTTACTTTGTTCAGCTGATGGTAATCAATACACATTCTGAGAGAACGTATTTCTTATGAATGAAAAGGACTGGAGCACCCCTTGAGGATATACTGGGCTTAATGAAACTCTTATTGAAAAGGTCCTTTATTTGTTCCTTCAACTCATTATGCTCAACTAGAGCCATTTTTTAAGGAGTAATGAATATTAACTGAATATTTGGAAGGAGGTCTATTCTAACATCGACCTTTTGCTCGGGAGGGACTCCAGCCAGATACTCTGGGAATACTTATAGGAATTCAAAAATGTCTGGGACTAATTGAAGAGTCAAAGTTTCAGACATAAAATTCGTCACCCGAACTAAGTGATATACGTAATCCTTGGAATTTATCTCCCTAGCTTTAAGTAAGAGACAAAATGACCTATAGGTAATGTGGAACTACCCTCCCATTCTACGATGGGTTCATCTAGGAATCGAATTCTACTACTCTAGTTCTACAGTCGACTAAGTCATAATAAGAATATAATTAATCCATGCTAAGGATGACATCAAAGTCGATCATCTCTAACTCTACTAAATTAACTGTGGTGATTTTTTGGAAAACTGAAATTGACTATTTTTGTATACTCTTTATGCTAAAACTGACTCATCGATAGGAATAGAGATTGAGAAGGATTCTTAGAGGCATTCAGGACTGACACCCAAATTTATTGCAACATATAGAGTCATGAAGGATAATGTGATCCCTAGATCTAACAATGCATAAAAATCAATATGGAAGACTTGTAACATACCCGTCACTAAATCTGGTGAGTTCTCCTAATCTTGGATGATGAGAGCGCATAGAAATGGTTCTGATGCTGTCTACCACCGGCACTAGAAGAGGCACCTTACTGGGATGGGCAAGCTGTTGGAGCTACTAAAGAGGTGGCCTGGGTTTGACCACTAATATAACCCTGAGTGGCTGATGGACATTCTCAGAATCTATGATCGGGATTACCACACCTAAAGAAAACATCCTTGTTGATCAAACATTTTTTGGGGTGGTTTATTCCCTTAGGACCAAGAGCCTGTTGCTCTACTCCTTTGATCTCCTTTGGACCTGAGAGATGGAATACTAGCTAATGAAAGTTGGAGTTGAATACCTCTGATCGAATTGTGAGTGTTTTCCACCACCTGACTTTTGCTGAGAAACTCAAAGTTGTTGGTTTTGGCTCTGTTATTCTCCCTTTATTTTTCCTTTAACTTCTCTTGCTCGATCTACAGAACATGGATCATATGTCGGGAGATATCCACATCCCCGATGAGCATAGTGGTTCTACACTCCTTGACCACCAAATCTAAGACGCCTGAAACAAACATACTCATTTGAGCCCTTGGCTCAGCAAACATCTCTGAAGCATACTTGGATGGTTGAATAAACTTAAGAGTGTTCTTCATAACTAATAAAGATTTCTAATTTAGGTTGATGAACTCCTCAACATTTACCTCCCTCAAATCGTGGGGAAGGAACTTGTCCATAAAAAGTGTCACAAATTCATCCCAACTAATTGGAGCTGCATCTTGGTGATGTGTTTCCTTCCACTTCTTAAGCCACAATTTTGCTACTCCCTTTAATTGATAGGAGGCAAAGTATGCACTTTCAGTCCTAGTGATACCCATAATCTGAGTTATCTTCTGAACCTCATCTATGCAATCTTGTTGATTCAGGTGGGCTCATTCAATTGAAGTCCCTAACCTTACAGTTATCCCATTTCTGTTAGGATTCACAAGTACGACTACTTGTTGGTTGACCTAAGCGGTCATGGCCTGTGCCAATATTTTTCATTATAGGCTTGATCATTCATGGTCTCTGCAGGCGCTAGTGGTGCTATTTGGTTTCCATTTCTTCGTTCGTTAGCACTTCTGGGAGGCATTTTCTATAAACGTGTATAACACAAATTAGAAAGGTAAATAGAGTTGGAGTCTGTCGCATTAAGCTAAACAAGAGAGAAGGAATGTGTTCCTAAGAACGTTTTTCAACCTCTTCATCATAAGTGAGACATGCTTCACACCCATAGAAAAGACTTTACTTAGCATGGAATTTATACACCCTAGAAGTGACGTAGTACTTACAACAACCACAAGTGGTCCTATGCAAACCCATGGTACTATCATGACACTAAATATACTGAAATCACTGAGCAGAATCTAAGCTGATACATAAGCATTTAGCTAAATGAATTTGAAGTAAATGCTTGATCTAGAAATTATGCAAAATTTGATCCAACTGGATTATCTATCTATGTCTGAAAAGCCTCTCAGAACTGGTTAGCTAAAGGACAGGTCCCCAACTAGCTCTAAATAATTAAATAAAAAATAAATAAAAATGTAGCTAAACTCTCTTCCTCGAATAATGAGGACTCACCATGGTAAAGTTGAATAGGCACTGGAGGCTGGTGCATGTCTAACCCCAGGACTGAGTCTGAGTACCTGAATCTATACCATGAGACAATGAAGTATGTGGTCAGTACTTTTAATGCACTCAGTGTGTAATATAAGTAAAACATGAGTGAAGTAAGGAAACTATATTGGAAACTGAAATCATGCTACATAAATATAATATTTGAGAATAACATAAGATGATGTACAATGACCCGAAAGTAAAACATACATATAGAGCTAAACATATCTGTAATTCATAAAGTAAGTTCATATACTGAAACAATGGGTCATGTACAAATACTTTAGAAATTATATATATCTACGGGAGATTCTCATAACTGACATACTCCATGTGAGCAACATAGAGCCCAACCTATAACACTAGTTGGGAGGGTATTCATATATTACCAATGGTAAGAACCATGCCTAGCGTATTTCACTCATGAGCCTATTCAGGTAAGGGAGACACTCTCAACTGGCAATGACCCTTTATCCTACAATGGCACGTAGTTTGGGACTTGGGTTATCTGAACCCGCATCCGCTCTGTGTTAAGTATTACTCCTAAAACTATATATGTGCTCATAATTATATCTGAGGTCTAAAAAGTTTGCATGGACTAGTTAAAATCATATTGTTTACTGAAAAATACGAAATGCTGAATTAGTCACACAAGTTGTACTGATTCTAAAGTCACAAGATCATAATATCATGGGTCATTCTCTGAATATGCTTAAACTGAGGGAATCATGATAAATATCGAAAAGTAGTGCTTTAAGAGATTTTCTAAATTTATAAGTCATTTATATATGTAGTTTTCATCTGAGAATCATGAGGAATGCTATAATACACTAGAATTTATAGTTCTTGCATCAAAGAGATTTTTATCCCTAAAGTCATATATTCATATAATTGTAGTTGAAAATATAATTTAAAACTTAAGGTTTTGGCGTAAGGGTGAAAGAAATCCCTTATTGATAATCCCATATACCTGAACTATGTATCCTATCTAATTACTGGAGAATCCAAGGAAGATTCCTAGCTTTTCTTGAGCTTAGGAGTGTACCGTTCTTATGAAGTTATTCGATGTTATGTGAGGAATGCGAGTTAAGTTGATTTGGTACCCCTTTAACTTTCCTCTAATAGAGCCTAAAATGATGTAGTATAGGATTTAAAAGCATAAGAAGTTATGAAAATGCCTTTGGTTAAATTGTTTGAAATTATGAAATTCAATACCCACTAATCGTAACACGAGTCGTATTATCAACCCATGACTGTGGGACTAGACCCGTACAAGGCAACATGAACACTTATAGGAACTCATATCACAGACCATCAGGACAGGTCGTGGTTCGATACCACGAGTCATACCTTGACTCGTGGTGTCTGGGATTGACTTCATATTTCACTATATTGGGGACCATAATTTGTAACTATGAATTGTACTGACATATCACAAATCATGGTCTGAGTTAAATTTTCTATTTTTTTTCTAATTTATGTCTTGTGTTTGATCTTATGGACTTTTGGGGCATTATAGATGTAGAGCAGAATAAAGATTATTATAATCATGATCCATGCTTTCAATTTTTTGGCTATCATGATTATTGGATGTCACAACTGCAAGGTCAATATGACCAATGTTGTTGGGATGAAAAATGTAGTCATATTTAATATTGGAGCTTTGGGTTCATCTTTAATTAAGAGGGCTCTAGGTTAGAAAATATGCTCAATCGAGTATTAATGAATCAAGAAGAAGAAGAGTCTACTCTGAAGACTTTTATTAATACTCATACAGAGTTATTTCTAAGAGTTGAACATCATATGAGTCACATGCTTGACTAAAATGATCATGAAATTACTGATTTTGATTATGCTTCTGTGAGTGATGAAAAAGACTATTCTATTTATTGTTCAGCAGTTACAACATAGAGTGGTAGAGTATTGCAATATGATATTGATAAGAACATACAAGGAAACCATAGATGAAAATGAAGCAAATCTAGACCATAGGGTAGAAAATGAGGAGCTAATCGTAGATAATTCTTTTGAAAAGAAAGGTGAGGATGAAGTGGTGGAATTATCTTTGCCTTTGCTGCAACATCCCAATCCTCCTCCTCCTTTTCCTCAAAGGCTAATGAAGAAGCATGATTAAGTAAAAATGGTAAAGTACCTTCAAATGTTGAAGCAGGTGTAATTGAGTGTTTTATTTATTGAAGCTTTCAAAGATATGCTAGGATTTGCCAAATATGTCAAGGATCTTATGACAAAGAGAAGAGTACTCAAAGATGAGGTGGTCACATCGCACACTGAGTTAGTGCCATTATTTCTGGCATGGTAGTAGAAAAGAAAGGTGATCCTGGTGCATGCACTATTCCATGCACACTAGGGAGGCAAGAGTTCACTGAGGCTTTGTGCAATAATGGGGAGAACATAAATTTAATGCCCTTTACCATCTTCAAGAGCACTACACTAGATATTCCTAGACCCACTTTCATGAGACTACAGATGGTGGACTGGTCAATCATAAGATCGAAAAGGATTATTGATGATATGTTTGTACGGGTTTAGAAGTTCATGATCCTAGCTAATTTTGTCATTTCTGAGTATGTTGTTGATGTTGAGGTCCCTATTATTCTGCGATGCCCATTCCTTGCCACTGGAAGAGTTGTTATGGACTCGAAACAAAATGAGATCAAGTTTTGATTAAATGATAAAGAAATTATATTCAAAGTTGGAAGAGGAATAAAGTTACCCCAGGAATTCGCATGTATATTTGTGATTGATGAGCAAGAAAAAATGGAGGAAGCACAAGGCGAACTTTTGGATGTCCTCAAGAAAACAAACACTACTACAGATATGATGCTTAACTAGAAAGTAAAATAGAAGACTCACAGCTAACAATAACAAAATCTGCACAAATGCCCAGTATCAAGTATTGAGCCCATTTCTTTCAAACACTCAAAACCGGGACAGCTATGTACACATGCAACTATAACTCGTGATACAAAGGGATCTAGAAATGGCATTAAACTATTAACAGGCAACTGAGCAATCACTAATGTTGTTTAGACAAACAATTCGCAGTATGTAATACAATTGATGCACCCTCACAACAAACAAAGTCTCGAACACTCTTAATGATATGTATATAGGAAACCGGGACTATCAAGCAAAGGTCTTACTCGCACAAAGAAGTTCAAACACTACACAACTGATACCATAAGCTTGCCCTTATTTTCTCTACTCTGGTTTTCAAACAATTAGGTTAGGATCACTATAGGACTTTCATTGGCTTGTAATGTAGGCTTGGGGACGGGTGTGGTAGGTATGCACAGTAGTGACTTACCCTTCTTCGCACTCCCTTTCTCCATTTAATTCACTCTTAACTTATGGGTGTGATTTCTTTTTCACTTTTACTCTTTTTTTTTAATTTCTTTGACTTTTAAATTTTTCTTTTCTTTTTTTTGTTTTTTATTTCACACTACACCCACTTTTCATTGACTAGATTTTCTCCTTTTTATTTCCCCACTCAGTCTATGCACCCCTACAATATCCACCCTCAACTTAGGCATTTTGTCTGAGTTGAGGTTCACAATGTCCAAGGAGGGACTAGGGCCAAAACAGGTTTATTATAAACCAGTGGGAAGGTGAATGGGCTAATCATAGAAAGTGATCTATTTAGGCTCAAAGGTTTGGATCAACGGATACTTATTTCATTTGGTCAGGCAATTTGGGTTAAAAGTGAGCTATGTTAAAAACGACCTAATATCCTTTCCTAATTAACTATCCTTTAACATAAGAAAAGACTAACCAGACAAGTTCTAGGTAAGAACTCACTCACACATAGCACAGGGTTATATCATACTACCTTTCTTGTTCATGCACAGTACGCTACAATTAATCATGCAAATCTATCAAATTCCATAAAAAGATCCACATTGGTCATGCTTTGCAAGCAACACGCATAACTAAATCACAAAAAAAATTTAAAAAGGCGTCATTGTTCTAAAACTACAAAACATCACATACATATGCATTTCATTGGCTATTAAGTACTCCTAAATTACTTCTAGTTAAAAAAACAAAAACATCCTAAACATGGCGGTTCTACTAGATAGCATATTTTCGAGGGAAAAAACACGGGAACCAAAACCCTCAAATGAACAAAACAAATAGATACACCCCCCCTCAAAAACCATGCTTTGTCCCCAAAGCAGAAATAAAGACTAGGGAAGGGACATACCTGTGGTGCTCTAGGTGCTCCTGTCATTTTATGTTGGCGGGTATGATGGCACACTCTCCACCTCGATAATCGAGGTGCCAGCGGTAGTTGGCGCACTTTTTGGTATGGTGATGGTAAGGGTTATCCCTAACCTTTCAATTGTCTTGGCCATATCAGCAACCTCAATATCTAAATGTGGCTCACCCAAAGGATCCTTGCCACTCACAGGCTCCTTAGGCATAATACCAGAGCTCCTCGCTCCTCTAACTCTCTCTTGTAGCTCAAACAGATGCTGGTCATAAGTTTACAGGCTATCTAGTATCACTCGCCTACGCTCTTTCCTCTCTCTCTTCCTTCTCTTCCTGGAGGTATCCAGCAAAAAGCTCTTGATTCTTGAACTTCCCTAAATCAAACTCCTTATCAGGCTCATCCTCAAACAATGGAATGGTAGGGGCTAGTAATATGGTCGGTATCAAGATGACAGCTCGGCGATCTAACTCCTGATCAACCCCAACTTATTCCACAATCTTCGCACATTTGGCAGCTTTGTTAGTCTCTCATTGAGCCAAAGCTCAAAACTAACAAGCCTAGTGGGAAAGGCTCTAGCTACCTCATCAATCTCGGCCCTTATCCATGGCTTGACCTACTCCATTATGACATTCACCTTCTTTAATTTCAGGGTTAGCCTCTTAGCAATCTTTTGCAAAAAGTCCTGGGTAGTAGGACATTACCAGCCATCACTTGGCTTGACGTAGCAGGTGGAGGAGTGGATGATGTGTTAGGTGTAGCTGTTGTGTGTCCGACCTCAGTGGTCGGCATCTCTCTCTGCTCAACTGAAACGGAGGAATCTACATGTTGCCCCCTGCTACCTGCAGTGTCAAGACTACTGTTGGTGCTTAATCCTAGCCATCGGGTTCATCTCATCACATATAAGCCCAATATTCACAGTCTGTGTAACTCCAACTTTGGCATTTATCTCTACTATAACTCGAAAACATGCTTCCCTACTGAGCCTGTATATTATCTTGGAAATGAATAGGTTGTGCTTAATGCTAGAGCTCGATCCTGAATCTCCTCTACTATGATCCATAGAATGTTGATAGCATATCCTAACATGAAGCTCACCACCAATCCTACTCTTTTAGAGCTTAAAGTGTTATCATTAGCTTTAGGCGCCAACCTGTGGCGGACTAGTGGTTAGCAGGCCTTCATAATGAAATCGAGTAAGGCTTTGATGACCTGCCATCCACTAGTCACCCAATCTACATCCTGCTTCTCCTCAACTATAACACTAGCTAAACACCTCACATGCTACTGCCTCTCCTTGGTATTTAACTATTCAACCTTTATCAGGGCCTCAATACGGTGGCCAAAATCAGCAGTGGAGGCTGGAGCCTAATAATCTGACCCGTATAGCATGCGGGAAATAATCTACTCTGATATATCCAAGGTTCACCCCCCCTGAATTATAACACACTCCAATTCGGACTGCTCCTTCACCTTCTTCCTGACTAGAGTCATATGCTCCACAGTTGCCAAGTAGTTGGCCTAGAACTCCCTGACCATGTCGGCACTGAAGTTTTTTGGGGTTCTTGCCATCCAACTGAAATTGTATACGTCAAATAGCTTCTTCATCTCCTCCACCTCATTCAATACCCTGGTTAAGATTCAGGGCTCCTCTTGGATACTCCTCCCAGGGTTCATCTTCAATGTGAGGGTAAGGCCCTACTCATAGATCCCAGAGCACCTGACACACCATGTGCAGCTCTCTGTGGTGGGGTTTGCTCATCATCTTCATCTTATGCCTCCTCCTCAGATTCTGCTTCACCTGAACCTTCTCCAAATTGGGCCTCAGTGGACCTTTCCTCTTCAATCGAGCCAGTACTGGACTCCTAGGACTGTGTATCATCTCCCTTTATAGACTAGGGAGCTTCTAAAGCAACAGCAGAGGTGGATACGACCTGAGACTTGGCTTGTGCCCTAGTGGTTCATGGGTCATTAGTTTCGTTAGTGCCAAGATTGTACTCCTCCATCGAACAATTAGGAGAGTTCGCCTCCTACTCAAATATAGAGGCTTCATCCCTCAAAGCCATCCGGGCTACAATCTCATCTCTGGCCATTTTGTCCTGAGCATTCTTGTTGGGTTTGTCCTTTGCGTGCCATTGTACCAACTGACAACTAAGCACTCCAATTAGTCCCCACTGTGTCTTGTAGGCACACGATGCCGACGTGGCACATGATGCCTCTAATTAAATCCTCAACCTCACCTCATGGTTGACCCGACGACTCGTGGTAGCTGACCACGAGATGTTCCATGCCCGTGGGGACCTCAATTCCTCAGATGAGTCCAGCCTTCCCACGAGCCACCTGCTCATAACTTGTCCTGCACGACTGCAAATTTTTTCTAGATTTTTCCCCATTTGAATCATAGGTCTGATCCTTGGGTTCCCAAGGTATAACATGAAAACACACCAACAAGTTGTCCAGTGAAACTCTGAGTATTATAGAGGAGCATACCATCAGCACTACTAGGTTAGACCAATACCTAGACAACTTGGAGCAATTGCATTTTCAGCGTTGGGAATTCCTTTTCCATCCCATAGGCTAGTATATATAGAAATTGGTCTGTGATTTCTATGATGTATATGGGAAAATACTTTTGTGGTCTAACTTGGTGTTGAAATCATAGGTTAAGACGCTCATATCTATTGTAATTAGAGGGGTATCAGTTGATATCAGCCCCAAGGCGATCAATCGGTACTACATTCGAGAGGACTATGAGGTGGGATACATTTCTGATTATGATGAGTTGGTGGGTCGAGGACATCAAGCGAGGGAATGGATAGCCGAAGTCATTGCTCCGGAGACTCCCACATGGGTTGCTCTTAAGACAACCAAGATTTATAAGAGAGAGCTGAGATTCAGACTAAGTTTTTATGGAATTTGGTATGTAGCAGGATTTGCCTAACTAAGAGAGATAACAAGATTCCTTTTGGATATGCTCTAGTCATGGCTTCTATAGTGGGGAAGAAGATAATTGACATCATCCAGATTCTTTGTTTGGAGATCAAAGAGCAAGCTCAACAGATGGCGACCTCTCTCTCTTTTTCACGCTTAGTGACAACACTTTATGAGAGGGCAGGTGTACCGATCTTGACCATGGAGGACTTATTCACTGTCATGGATACCTCACCAACTCATGGATTAGTTGCTCAAAAGTCATCAAAACCTACAAAACAAAGGCTAATCATGTTGGTTAGCACATATCTTTACTTTATCTACAATTACATGAAAATGTATACAATAATCTTAGATAAACAAGACTAATTTAAGTCGTAAAGCGTATCTCGGGCATATATTTTTGCCCGTGATCACAACCCCACACTTAAAGCCTTGTTCGTCCTCGAACAACCTTCTACATATCATGCATATGGAGACTCCCACATAACTAATTTAGCAAGATAATTCAAGTTACGGCTATAATGATTACGTAAGATACAAGCTAAAAATATAGCATGCCTGATTTGATCATTGAAATGACGTACAACTGTGTTAAGACTTCTTAACCTCAAGAATCGACTCTCAATCTTAGAAAACTCATGCAAATCAACTGATTAAGAAATCCCACATGAATTATATCCTTCATTCAACATGTGCCCCTTACGGAAAGAGAGTTACCCAATTTGACACGCAAAAACAATTTTTATATCACAACATGTGTGGGTACATGCATAGAATTACAGGTAGTTGTAAGTTATATTTGTGGTTGTTCGGATGGATTAATGAAGAGACGAGTGTGTGAGCTCATAGTGGCTTTGGCTTTCCTCGGGTGATCATATTTAATTGTTGTGAAATTGAGGTTAGGGTTTGTTAGTTTCGATGAAGGGTTGTGTCATATATATTAGTTATTGGGTTACGAATAATGTTTTGGGATATATTTGTTAAGTTATGATCTTTTAATTTCCACGTAATACATCTGTGGACAGCTAGATACGTGAGATTAGTGCTACGTTGTGATAGTCCATGGGTGGGAATTGATAGCTGGTTGTGGGATCTTTTGAACTTGTATTTAATTGTATTATTGTTGTAGTTATTATGATTTTTTAAATTTTATGGTGCCTTAGGAGGCTCTATGACAACCTACCAGTCCGTGATGATTTCTAGCTAGGTTGAGCTCGTGGCTTGTAAAGACTTGCAAGTCTATGACTGTTTCAGGCAAGATTGTACTTGTGAACTTGTGATTTCTGCAAGTCCGTGACTATTTCTGGCAAGACTATGATTGTGAATTTGTATACATATTGCACTGTTTATGTGGTTTTGTTTTTCTAAATAGTTGTGGATGCTATATGTGAATTGCCAATGGTTGACGTCATTAAGAGGATTGGAGTTTAGTCGGGTAAGATGGTTGGATGGATATTGTATGGTACAAGTGGTTACAGGTGAGTTGTATTGACTAGGTGTCATTTCATTGTCTGTTTATTATTGTTTGGGACTTTCCAGGCTTATGGGGGCCAGGTAGGTTGTATTTGCTTTGCTTGATTTCTTGAATATATTATTATTGATGCATTTTGCACTTACTGTTGTTATTGTTTATACCTGTTGATCTATGACTTGTATCTTATTATCATTTCTACCTTACATACTCAGTATATTTACTTACTAACACCCAATTTGGTGCACTGCATTTATTTCTATAGGTGTTGATCAGCAAGTAGATCGAGTTCTTATTCGCGGAGTAGAGTTCCGACTAAGTCAATAACCTCTAAGTCTTTTAGAGATGCCAGTAGTTTGTTTATGGGTAGTTCAGGGCCTTGTCCCAATTTTTTGATTACTATTGTATTAGAGAGGCTCATATATTTGTTACGGTGGTTGTATTGTTGTAGCCCTGGAAGGCCCTATTGTATAGGTTGTTATTCCTTTTTGGGGCCTGCTACTGTATATTAATCTATTGGTTGGTTTGTGAGCTAGCTTCCTCCGTTATAGTTTGTTATGTATTCTAATTATATTATCGTTGTGATATCGAGCCTCGTCAGCTCTAACTAGTTGTGGTTGGTTAGCTACAGGGTTCACTTGGACAAGTGCAACACCGGGTGCCTATCACGCATTTCCATATTTGGAGTGTGGAAAACTTGATATTAGAGCAGGTCGTGTCCTAGGAAGTCTATGAGTCATGCCTAGTAGAGTCTTGTTTATGTGTGCATTGCGCAGCTTACCTATAAATAGAGGCTACAGGACATCTAAGATTATTACCCTTCTTTCTAATCGAAATCATGCGGTAAGTCTACTATATGGAAGTCGAGTCTAGACTTATGTTTGCTAACTTGTGTAGAGGATGCTTGTGACCTGAAGGACTATAGCCGACTAATGGCTAGATGTAGCAGCAGGTATGTTCTTTTTCTTATTATTTTTCGGTTTCATGTTTATACCATAATAGGTCAAGGGTTGCGCTGCGTTTTTTGGGTCCACGATTAGAATGTCAAATCTACCGACTAGCTTGTGTTGTGTTCTTTGTCATCATCCCGCTATTTTGGTGGCTCTTTGTTATAGCTTCGACTTGTAAGCTTATCTTTTTCTTTGATTAGTAGTTAGATGTATTATTTATGAATCACGTAGACATCAATAGAGCATTGTTATGAAATTTGTATCAACTAATTCGTAAAAATCTTATCGAATAAGCTATGTGTGTTGTTTGTCTTGTCGAACCTCTTGTAGATTCGTCCCTTAAGGTGTTTGAGCTGGTTTGGAGCATATTTCCTTGTTTTTCTATTATGGGTTATGCGTTGTTTCGAGTTCGTTGGATTCAAGGTATGTTATGACTTTTCTTTTGCTCCTTTCCGACATGCTTTCATAAGTTTCAAACTCTTGATTATTGTCGTGCGAAGTGGTTGTTTCGTGGTTGTATAGTGTAGCACCTTGAGCTTCAAAATGGCATCTTTAAGGAAAAATAACTGAAATTGCAGGGATTATGCAGGGGTTGACGGAAGAGCTGACGGCTCGTCAGCCTCTTGACAGCTTGTCGCTCTAGCATCGTGGCTCTAATGGTAGGAATGACGATCGTCGAGTGGTGACAGACCATTGTGGGCATTGTCAAAGCTTGATGGTGAGGATGAAGTCCCGTTAGGTAGGCGACGGATCGTCGCATGTGTCATCAGGGAGAAACCACGTGTCCCGTTGGGTGATGGTTGGATTGATGAACCGCCCTCATAGTGATGGCCCATCACACCCACCATCGTTTAGGCCAGTCAAGATCCCTTCTCTAGATAATGGTGATGACACGAATGATGGACCATCGGGAGTGTGACGGCCTGTCACGGATACTGTTGGGTGCCAAATCATGGAAATTCTACCTGACCCTCAGGTGTAATTTTGTAATCTTCTATGCTTTTAACTCCTATACTACGTCGTTTTGGACTTCCTAATGGGTTTTTTAGAGAGTTTAACCAGCATAGAATCATTATGCTCTCATTCCTACTTTGAATTCAAAATTCCTCTTCCAAGATCATCAAGGATTCTTCATCAATTTCAATTTCAAGGATTCTCTTTGGATCTCAAGCTAAAGCTAGAATTCAGTAAACCCAGGTATATGGGCTTATCAATGAGGGGTTGTTTCACCTTCATGCCCCTTGTTCAAGAAAATTCATGATCACCCATTTCCCTAAGTCCCATTTCGAAATTCAAGGGATTCTTGTTGGGTCATGAAATTCCTCCATGATTCTCTTATGGGTATAGCTGAATTGATAAGAATTTATGATTTAAATGATTGAGGTTTTATAATCTCTACAAGTTCTCATGAAATTATAGTCTATTATGTTACAAGCATGATTATGAACTCTTAGGCTAAAATCCTCTTTATGAGTTTTATTATCCTTTTGATTGAAATTCTCTCATGTTCTAATTTATGTTTTACGATTTATGATGCATGACGTTATATAAAAACTCTTCATGGATTTATGAATTTTCAAGTATGAGGACTTTCTAAATTATGTATGATTTTCATGATTATCAGGATTATGATTATGGCCGACTCACGGGCCCTTATTTCATAGCTAGTTCACATATTACAAGTTATCATATAGATGTTGTATTCATGCCTGTTCGAAACGCGAATCATAGTATTCATTCTTATGGGAATGGGAATGAAAAATAAGAGATACTTCCTATTTATTATGATTTAAACTAGCCCATGAACTTCATGTATGATTTCACGATATTCATTATGAACCATGTGCATGTTTTTGGGAGTAGTGTCTAGCACTGAGTAGGCTCGGGTTTAGGCAAACCTCGAGTCTTAGAATTACTTGCCAATGTAGGATGATATTCATGTTAACCCTACGGGGTCTCTTCAGTGATCAGGCATGTTATCGTTCCTTGCCTTGGCAAGTTTAGGACGGCTCTGCCCATTTTAGCAAGACAGTTGGCGTATCATGTAAGAGCTCTCATGATGGTGTCGGTTATGACGAGTCCTCCCATTGTTCCTTATGTTTTATGCATGACCAGGTTTAGATATTTTGGCTCAAGTTATTGTTACGCCCCGAGCTTACACCCTGTGACGGGATACGGTACTTGGGGTACAAGTAACCTCAAGTCAACCCCTGGTCTATCATACATTGGCATTCTGAGTAAACATATAAATATAGAGGAAGCTTTAAAGCAAAGTATAAAACATTTATGAAAATAGATCTGAATCATAAATTTTTTAAAAATATCTAAACAAAACTACAAGTCTAAAAGAACCAAGTCTGCGTTTGAAAGCCACTACAACTAATGAGTTGCTGGGACAAACCCCCAGCTAACTTCAAGTCTATAAAGAGGAAAAATAGAACTGTAATAAACAATCTTTGTCCTCGAAAGATGAGGACTCACCAAAAGTGCAGTTGGAGTCTTCTGAGAGCGATCGGCTAGCAAGGCTGAGACTGAGATGCTGTAGCTAGATCATGAAACAATACAACATGAAAGGTATGCATCAGTACTTTGAAAGTAATAAGTAAGTGAGAGAAATATAATGCAATGGAATAAAAACACTAAACTGAATAGAAATGCAATGACCAACTGAAGCTGCTAAATTGAATAACTGTAATAAGTAGACGGTCTAAAAGACCCTGTCCGATGGTCAAGGAAATGCCCTAAATCTGAGATACTGAACTGAGCTGACTAGTGGGAGAGTCTATAACCAACATATAACCACGTGAGCTAGACTTGGAGTTCAATGTATACACCCCATCTTAGGACCCAATATACCTTGCCAGGGTATAAAGGCATGAACTGGGTGATCACAAATCTGGGGCCATGAGGCCAATCAAACTGTAACCTACAGTGGCAACGTAGTTCTGGGAACCGGGTGCGCTGGAACCTAGTCCGCTCGGTGTTATGTCCTGCAACCACTGGATATTTCTAAACTGACTACTAAGTTGGTAGCTCAAAACTGAGGCCCAAGATTAAGTCAGTAATACCTACCCGAAATCACCCTGAGAGTCTTATCGGACCGGATTCTGTAACTGGGTTCCAATACTGGTCAGAGCTGCTTATCTAAAAGTGTCGTAACCGTCTAAAGAAGAAACTATAATCTGAAGATGGGGTCCTAAGGCTGGTCAAAGCTGCCTATCTAAAAGGGTCATGACAGCCTAAAGAACCACTAAAATCTGACACTGAGTCTAATTCTGATAATTGGGAGGCACTACTGACACCTCGAGAATTTCTGTAGTTAAACCGATCAGCTGACATTTCTGACTAACATTGGATATTCTAACATTTTGATTGAAACTAGACTAATATGTATCTGACTGAGAATTCAACATATACAAATAATATGGTAATCCACAACACTGATAGAATCAAGAAACAGGTAATAACTAGTCCGGTATTCAAGAATCTGATTCACTGAATTGAGAAGCTAGGGCAAAATCTTCATTCAAGATGCTAGTTTCCACAAAATTTCTAAGGATTGGGAAATGTAGAAACTAATGTCATGAATAATATTCCACTTGAAGTTTATAGAATTCGTTCTGAAAACCTACCCCAATTCGAAACAACAGGGCTATAACTAATAGGAAATTAAGAGAAAGTTTAGGGGAAAAGAATCAATATAGTCATATTCTGATGGAATCATATCTAAAATTAACATGAATAACATTCTTCATGAATTTAATGAAGTCTGACATATAATTTTTTCACATTCGAAAGTTCATGGCTAGAACTGATAAAGAAACTAGGAGGGATTTTGGGGACATAAGGGAACAACTATTCCCTTGTTGAATTCCCACATACCTGGCTACCAATTCCTTGGAGAAGAAAAACTTGAATCGCTTCAATAGATTTGAAGCCCTAGTCTTGCTTGAGAGTTCTTGAGAGGAAACTTACGCTACTTTCTTTGAATATCTGAGTGGGAATGAGGGGGAATTAGAGTCTAGGAGGTTAGAAAATTACTGAAACACCCTTAGGAAACTCGCGGGAGAAATTGACTGTCAGGCCCCGTGAAGGACTTCATGAATCGTGCCCAGTGACCACGACTCGTGGTCACAACCGTCAAGTGTACTCACAAGAACCTCCAGTTGGTCACTAGGAGGGACACCACGACTCGTGGTGACCCACCCATCGTCAACACTGCCGAAAATCTCCTGGAGTCTCCACGAGAGACACCATGACTCGTGGTGTCCCAAATGAGTCGTGGTGAGGACCCGTTGAGTACACTGCCTAGATTTTCCAACTTCCAATCAATACTGACCACAGATCACCCCACAACTCATGTTGTTGACTATGGCTCGTGGTCACACCCGTAGTCACCCATTTTTTTCCAAATTTCTCAATCAAGCCCGGACACTCCCCCACGAGTCACTTCACGACTCGTGGCCTACCCGATAGGTCATAGGACGACTCATTCTGTGACCTGGTGCAGAAAATTTCTGATTTCCGGGTCTGATCTTAGAATTTTTGGGGCATTACAATATCTCCCCTTGGGAACATTCTTCCTCGAATGTTGGAAAACACACAATAAAGCAAAGAATTCCAATCATTATACTCCAAATACAGATCATGAAAGCCAAAAACTAACGGAATGACTACCTCTGATCTGAACTACAAGTCTGAATTGAATTCACTAATCATGCACATATTCCTTTACATGAAAGAAACTGGAACACACGAACTGAAAAGGATTTTAGGGAGGAAATTGATACCTTAAACTAAAACTGAGTCGTAAGAGAACAAATGTGGGTATCTAGTCATTATATCTGCTTTGGCCTCCCACGTAGCTCCCTCAACCTGTTGATTCCTGATTTGTTGTGGATTTACAACACTTTCGACGCTCAAAATTGACGAAAATAGCATGGACTTAGAATGTGTTTATATGGATATGAGGTACTTTTCTTGTGTTTTCAGGTAAACTTTGGTGTTGGAATAGCATTGTGCAAAAGAAGCTTAAATGAGTATAAAATAATCCAAAACTGACAGACTCAGTACGAGTCGTACACTGATGGTACAAATCGTACCAAGACTCGTGGAAATGTTCACAAGAATGAGCTGAGAAAGAAGCAACCCATGACTCACAGTACGAGTTGTATGATCGTTGTATGAGTCATAACTTTAAGTCGTGGAAAGATTGAAAAAAAATGCACAAAAGCTGATTCTGAGTACGGATGACTACAGTACGAGTCGTGATGGAAAGGTACAAGTTGTACCAAGGCACTCGTGACAAACTTTAGAAAAATTCAGAGTCTTCAAACATAAACCACGGAAGCACAATACGACTCATAGAAAGATGGTACGAGTCATACAAAAGCACCAACACAACCGGATTTCAGCAAGCAACAGACTTACGGATGGCAGGTACGACCCGTACAAGCCTGTCACGGGTCGTAGGTATGATCGTGGCACGAGCGGCAGCAGATATGGAAGTTTACCCTATTAGCTTAGGAAAAGGACTTTTATGTCTATATAAATATGTTTTATGTTTTGTTTTCATAGGAGAGGAGTAGATAAGTAATTAGGAGTGATTAGAACTGATTAGCAACAAATTAAGGAGATATAGATGTGGGAATTGAGTTGTTCAACTTGTGATCAACCTTTTCTTGATCTTCATATTGCTCTTAAGAATTTTGCTGATTAATTCAAGGAATTTTTTCTCTCAATCATAATTGTAAGTATTGGTTTATGTCTTAAATTATGAAAATAAATCACAATCTTGCAACTATGAGAGGCTAAAACCTCCATAGCTAGGGTTGTGGGAACCATGGTTTATTAACAAGCAAGGGTTACATAAAAGTGATTCAAAACCAATGCAAAACAATTGTATCATATTCTCTTCATTCTTAAACGATTCTTAATGGCGTACAACGTTAGGACATGCTCAAATTCTTTAATTCCTTATATCTAAGAGGTAGAGATTAGGAAAAGAGAACTACAACAAAGCCTTGATCTTGATGATCATTGTATTAACTTGAGATGTGGTCACAGGATAGTTAAATTTGGGACATATTGATAACGTTTAAATTGTAATCTCTCAAGAGACCTAGTCGGGTGATTGAGTATAGTCATTCAATAGGGACTGGTCGATCGTTTGAATGAACTCTAGTTATCAGTTCTACAAATAAGCATTGGTGATGATCACGTATGTATTCCCAAAGAACTTATGAAACCATGGGGTACACAAAACCCTAGTTATCTTTAAATCTTGATTTCACCCATAATTTCAATTGTTCTTTTAATTACTATTTTTCTTTAAAACCTCTAGTTTGGAGTAACTACCTAACAAGGTGGTATAATCCATACTAAGACTCATAGTACTCTTTTCATAGTTAAGACTCATTGATATGACTTGCGCCTGGGAGGTACGATTCATATATATGGTCGTATTATTAACATTTGAGGATTTCTGATTTTTGATGTTTTGGTACGACTAGTTATTATGATTCGTGGTGTAATCCTATGAGTTGCACCATGAGTCGTGATTTTTATTCTAACTGTGACCCTTTTTGGTTATTTTGTACGACAACATGGTATGACTCATGATGTGATACCATGGTTCGTACCAAGTCCCATACCATCTATTTCAGAATTTAATGTTTCTGGGATAGTCCTAACGAATCATCCTATGAGTCGTAGTAGGGTACCATGTTTTGTAGGATGGCATGTGAAGCCTGTCCTCACCATGTGCATTAACAAGTGCCCAAGCAAAGTCATTTTGCGATGGCTACTTAGGCTTCACCTCCCTTTTAATTTTTAAAAACATACAATTTAACCTACCCACCCAGTCCCCACAGTCAAATTTTCACATTAACTCATTACCCATAAGAAATTAAATTCATTGAGCATTTTAATTCCAAAACCCATCATACAAGATCACATGTAGCCTACTGATCGTATTTCTCCAATTCATTTTCATTAGTGTAGGATTCACTATGAAGGTACGACTACTACTAGCATGAAAAAAGGATGAAACTTTTTCAACTTACTTGCCAAATTCTTGAGTGATTCTTTCTTGCTTAGGGTTTGGAGTAGGACTTTGACCAAATCATGCAAATTTGTTGCACAATTTCAAGCTCATTTGGAATGGGAGCGAGTTATGGGTAAGTGGAGAGTAAGGGGAGGTGATCGTGGGTTAATGTTGGGAATTTGGGACCAAATTTTACATTTTAAATAGGTTTTGGGAGGATTTAAGAAATTCGAGTCGAGTCGGGTCGGCTGGGTTATGTCATTTAATTAGCCTGTCACGACTCATACCACGAGTAATAGGTCATAGTTATGACTCATCCTTTCCATCCGTCTCAAGGGACTTATACTACTTAGCTGGGAACCTACAAGTGCATGGTATGGTTTGTACTGAGGTGACACAACTCGTACCATGACTCATAGGTTATAGTTTCTGCACTTAGGCCCTTGTGAAAGTTCACCATGACAGTGAGAAATAGGACTCGTACCATGTAGGTATGGTTCCTAATGGCCAACCGTAGTGTGAACTTCTGGATCTTGTCAAGTCTCTGGATCTCATTACAGATGGGTCTATAATGTCGCCCAAGCGCATCCAAGCGCATGTGGTCATGCAATAATATAGGACAGTGAAGTCCCAATTATCGGTCCCTCAAAGACTTGTCAAATTAATTGTTTAAGGTTAACACTTTAATTCAATATTCTAATGAACACGGATAAAAATGGGGAATGGTTTTGAAATTATACTAGTAAAACATGGAAAGTAAATTAACTAATGAATCGAACACTTTTCACAAATGTTATAATTCAAATGATGATAGAATCTAGGGTATTGGCATTTTTTCTTTAGGTTGAGATTTAAGACTTAAATACGCTAGGCTAATTCTTCCTAAGATAGCCAGTTGCAAGTTACTATCACATTTCTTGCCATTTCCCGAACATCCAAGAACTATCCCATGAACCCTAACACCTATATCCCTATGATTACAGGAGAAGTATGAGACGTTGATTGTGGCTACTTGTATTCAACTAAATAGGGTTGAAGGATGTATTCCTATCCTCGAAACCAAAATCATTCCTTGAACCCATGGCTCAAGGGTCTTTAAAACTTTTTCTACACTTACTTTTAACCCTGTTAGTTCCCTCTCCCGAGTTCAACCAAAAGCTAACAGATATATTCGTGAAGTGATCAAGCTAACGAATAAGCAATTAACATGAGTAAGTATAAACAACCTTTAAGAAGAATTAAAAACTAGCATAAAAAAACTTTCAAACTTTAAGCATCTGCTATGGCCCAAACCCTAGAACAAAAGTTTAGCCACTCATGTTCAAGTGGAAAACTAGAGAATTCATCATTCGAATGAAAAACAAAAGTTAAATAAGAAACCTAGAAAATGATCTTGTCTCTTCCTCCTAGAATTGCATACAAAGTGATCAACACAATGAATGATTCCTAACAAAATGCCCTAGATGTTATATTTATAAGGGATCCAATGACTCTTTTTTCCTTGAGAAATACAGCTTTTAAACTTTAAAATTCATCCCAAAATGGTCCTGGTGCGTTGCATCATCTACTGCACCAGAATTTTAACTTGAAATTCCTCTGAAGTTTTCCCTCTGGCGCGCCAATCCTTCCAACGCACCAAGTTCTTAGTCAAATTTTTTGAAGTTTTGAGTCTGGCGTGCCACTCCACTTATATCGCCAAGATGTCGAGCAAAAATTCCTTTGAATTTGAGATGCTGGTGAGCCACATCACCTATTGCACAAATTCAAGCACAATTCTCTAAAGTTAGGGGTCTGGCGCGCCACGCCAGCTATCTCACCAGGCCAAATTTTGTGAACACTTCTTCCTTCACACCTTGGATTATTTTTTAGTGCTTTTTCATTGGTTTCCTACTCAAAACATCTAAAAACACTTGTTAGCTCATAAGAGACACATAAACATTAATTCATGTATTTCATAAGGATAATATACTTAAACCAAGGCAAAATATGGGTAAAAATATGGCAAATGGGCATAAGAATATGCCCAACATCAGACTACAAGCTGAAACATCATACCACGGTTCATACTGAGGCTAGTAGTCCATACTTGCACTTTAATTCTCAGATTTCAGTCCTTATTTCACCTACACAGTGCACCCATCTTAGTCAAGATACTTGGGTTGCCTCCCAAGAAGCGCCTGATTTAACGTCGCGGCACGACACAGGTAGTTTGGTTACTTAGACGTCACTAAACCACCTTATGGGTTGACTCCTATGCAGCTCCTGACTTAACAATGCGATATGATGTGTGTATCTTGACTACTTAGAATTCGTCAAGAAACTCTAACTTAACATCAATAGTTGAGACCTTTCAAAACTCATTTGGCTACTTCATTGACTTGCAGACATTGAAAGTGACTTCTTCTTTATTCAACTTGAACTTTAGTTGTGCATCTTCAACGTCTACTAAGGCTCTCCCACTTGCAAGGAATGGTTTCCCCAAAATGATAGGGACCTCAATATCCACTTTGCAATCTAAAGTCACGAAGTTAGCCAAAAAAATGAACTTGTCTACCTTTACAAGAACATCATAAGCGATACCCACATGCTTCTTCACTATGCATTCTTCCGTCAATAGTTGTGTTATCATCGGTATGGGGGCTCCGAAGCCCAACTATTTGAACACATCTAGAGGCATCAGATTGATGCTAGCTCCCATATCACACATTGCTCTAGCAAACTCAAAATCTCCTATAGAGGCACCTGGGTCTTCCTTTTTCTGTGCAAGGACATCGGAGGCTATGTCACTACAATGGTACAAATTTCCAACTAGCTCATAGCTCATAGAATGTTTCCTGGTCACCAGGTCCTTTATGAACTTTGCACATAAAGACATCTTCTCCAATGTCTCAACCAAGGAAATATTAACTGATAACTACTTCAACATGGATAAGAATTTATGGAATTCCCATCATCCACCTTCTTCTTTATTCTCTGAGGGAATGATGGAGGTGGTCAAGGGATAGGCCTAAAAATTTGTGGGGCCTCTTTCACCTTCCCTTTATCAGCAGCAAGCTCCTTTGCACCACTAGAGGCTTGGTCAAACCTGTATCACCATTAATTACCTGCTCTGTAGTCTCAGCCTCCTCATTTGTATCAACCTATTTTATTTCTCCCATCTCAACTACAACAGGAATAGGTAGATCAACTGTGGTTTTTTCACTCCTAATAGTTATAGCCATGCAGTGGTTGTCATTATTTGGACTTTGCACTATATTACTAGGGAGTGTGCCTTTTTTGTCTATGCTTCAGGGATGCAGACATCTGGTCCAGTTGCTGCTCAATCTGCTTGATTGTTATGGTGTGTAACTCAACTTTTTGGTTCGTGGAAGATATTTCGCCGCGAATATCCTTTAGGTGATCATCTGTAATACCATGGGAGAGCCTAAGACTATAATCAGGATTTGAAATGAAAAGTAGCAAAAACTCTAAGGTTTCCTCTCAGAACGACTCGTTGTACGAGTCGTGGACAGGCCTAATGACCCGTTGGTTTTGCCCGTGGTGAGAAGCTATAGAATTGGACTTGGGAGTAATGGGTCTAGGAATGACCCGTTGTTTGGTGTAATGAGTAGTTGTGAGAGTGGTCTTAGGTAAAGAAGTCTGGCACGAGTCATGGGATGACTCATTGTTGGGAATAATGAGTTGTTGTAAGTTTCTGTTGGGAGGAATTCCAGAAGATGAGCAGTGGTGGAAATGGCCAGAAATGACAAGTCATTGGGACTAGTAGCGACTCGTCCTAACCAGACATTGTGGGAGACCTGAGTTGGAATCTAGCGAGGTAACAGGAGGCAGTAACGGATCATCATTTGGAGTAAAGACCTGTTTTGTCGAGTCTTTGTATCAGGATCAGGGAAATTAAAAATTGATAGAAGAAGTAATGGACGAATACCACGAGTCGTGGTATCAAAGAACGATCCATTGTACCAATCGTTATCACTGGCAGTGCAGAAATTTCAGACTTTTCATTAAGGGTATTTTCGTTATTCCTAAGCTCTAAGGTCCTAAACTACATCTTTTCAAGCTCAGTTAGAAGATTTTTAAGGGGGGATAAACCTATTCTAAGAATCCCCACTCCATGCATGCAACCTAGAGGCTTCCTTGAAGATCAAGTTTGAGGAATTTCAGCAAGAGCTCTCCAATTTCCTTTGGGCTTTCAAGTGGGAGTGTGAATTCAATTCCTACAGGTATGTAAGGCAATGAATGGGTGTATCCATCCACACCCATGCAATTCCTCTTTAATTCATTAAATTCTAGTTGATGAATCTATGGAGTTTTGACCCAACATGTGAATTCTCTAAGATTCAATCATGGGTATGATCTAAGCATGTTTCAAATGTTGAATTATGATTAATAGGCATATTTTACAATATTTTCAATTATAAATTATATTTTCAAGTTTTATAAATTATGATGCCCATCCACGAAAGTTCATGAAAGTTGAGATCTATGAAATATGTATTCAAGTATGATGAGATGTACATGAAGAAAGTATGAATTCGAATTACCCATGTCTATGTTCATGTTTTCAAATGATCAAGTCTATGTCAAGCATGTTTAAGTATTGGGAAAGCCCATATGATCAAGTATGTTTCATGAATTCATCTAAACTTCATGTGTTAGCTTACCACATGGATCTAGACTCCCACTATTTTTAGGTTGTTGTATGGTTTGAGCCTAAGGCTTCTCATGTTATGATTTCAGATTTATGCATGTATGTTATGAGTCAGCTTCGTCACTAGACGATGGTTCAACTTCATTGAAAAACAATGGAGAACATGTGCATGTTTTTGGGAGTAGTGTCTAGCACCGAGTAGGCTAAGGTTCAATCAACCCTATGCTTCAGAACTACGTGTTAACATAGGTATGTTCAGATTATTTGGGACCTCCCTTGTGAGCTTCCCTTGCCCCTAAGGGGCCTTCAGCTTGATATCGATATCATGATAGCGCCCTTAGCCCTGGAAAGGCTTTGGACGGCTCTGCCTACTCGAATGTGATAGTCGGGACCATATAAGCTCTATCGTGGTAATGTTAGTTATATGATGAGTCTCCCATTGTTCTTCATCATTTCAGTTATTCATGTTCATTAGTTATGATATTATGTTTTTAGCAGGTTTGATCCAATATTCATTTTTATTATGATTATCATTTTTAAGATTTGGGTCATTCAATTTAGTTATGATATTCAGTTATGCTCAGATCATGATTTCAGAAATTAGCATGCAAGCCCTACTCTCAGAATCTTATCTTGATTATGTTTTCTTATATACATGGTTTACAATTTTACTTAGAGTTTTTACTTACCTTACACACTCGGTAAAATTCATGTACTGACCGCATACTCTATGCTGTATCATTTCATGCTACAGGCTTAGATATTCAGGCTCAATTTCATCATTAGCCAAGCCTGCAGCTTTAACACTTATCAGTCAGAGTGGTGACTCCTCATCATTCGAGGGCCTTTCTTCTCAGTTGTACCTAGTACTTTTAGTTTCAGACTTTAATGAGTTAGTTGGGGTCTTGTCCCATCAACTCATTAGTAGTAAAGGCTTTTCAGAGATACCATGTAATCAGTTTCGATTTTGAGTTATGTATTCCGCCATTATGAGATTATCATATTTCTTCTATATTAATTATGTTGAGCATCCTCTTATTTATGTTTAAGTTAGATATTATGTTCATTGCATAGGTCTACTTGGAGCCTCTCGGGGTTCCTTGACCCGTGTCTCAATCCGAGCCTATGTTCCGGTAGTAACAAACTTGGTGTAATACCCCGGAAATCCTTAACCCTAGGCTTGGGATTAGAAAAGAGAGAAGCAGAAAAGTTGGGAAAATATCACGGAATGACTCGTGGTACAAGTCGTAGGTTAGTCCCATGGTTCGTAGGATAGAGTTGTTTTCTAGTATAGGGTTAGTCAAGGCAAAGGGTACAGGTCATGGTATGATCCGTTGTGAGATACCACGGGTCGTTGTAAGTGATCATCGGAAGTTGGAGGAGTCGAACTGGTAATCTATGAGAGCAGGCAGCGATTCGTTGGATGGGGGCACGATTCGTGGTCAAGAGTCATAGCATGTAAGGTGGGTCTCAGATATGAAGCAAAGGATCGGAAGTACGACTCACAGGAAGCACCTACGAGCCGTGGGTTGTCGTCATGGGAAAACTCCAGAATGGTGATGGTTCGAGTATAGTGGCCATAATGGACGGAAGCAATGGATCATTCTGATGAGTAATGACTCAACCTGTCTAACCGTTATTTGAGGAAACTAGACTGAGGCGAGCATGGCTGTTAGTAACGAGCAATACCACAAGTTTTGGTATCAAAGGATGACTCATGGTGAGGGTCGTGGTACCTGGTAGTGCCCATTTTCCAGAAATTTCATTAAGGGCATTCCCTTAAATCCTAAGCTCTAAGGTCCTAAACTACGTCATTTTAATCATGGAAAAGAGTGTATTAGGCATATTATTCACCCTAGATCACCCATTACTCCCCTAACACTCTAAATTGAGAAATCAATTCTCTCAAATCTCTTAAGGATTTTCCTAGGGCTTTTCCTCAGACTCTCCAAGAATCAAGTGGGGTTCATTCTTTTCAGTTTGGGATTCATTTATTCAGATATGTGGGTCAATTCAATGGGGTTTCCTCTCAATCCCATGACCCGTCTTTATCAAATTATGATCACCCAATTCCCCAAAGTTTAAAATTCGAAAGTCATGATTTTATGATTGGGTTTTGAAAATTGTTCATGATTTCTTTATGGGTAAAGTTTATTTGATAAAACAAACATGATTTCCATGATAGGGTTTATGAAGTCTTCAAGTATTTTATGAAACTAAAGTATATCATGATCTAAGCATGATAATGAAATTTTAGGGTTTAAATTCCCTTCATGAATTCCTTCGATTTGCTTATGAGTTTTAATCTCTCAAGTCCTAGTTTATGATTTATATTTAATAATGCATGATTTACTTCAATTTTATTCTATGGAACTATGATTCAAATTATAAGGATTTATTATTAAGTTTTTATGATGACTTTTCATGTTTTCTCACGATTATGATTATGGATGACTCACGAGCCTTATTACATGGCTAGTTCACGTATTTCAAGCATTCTTATGATTATTATGATTTAAAATAGCCCATGAATCTCATGTATGTTTTTCCTACTATAATATAAGAATTATATATATATTCTGGGAGTAGTATTTAACACCGAGTAGATCCGAGGTCCAAGCATACCCCGAGTCTCAGAACTACGTGCCAATGTAGCCATGATGGAACCTCCCTTCAGAGTGTTCCCTTTTGCCATTTGGGTCTTTTATGAGTGATATCACACCTCTTTTCATGGTTCTACCCTTAGCAAGTTACGAACACCCTCCTGACTAGAGGTTTACTGGTCGGGCTCCATGTGTGCCCATGTGGGGTATGTCGGTTATAAGAATCTCTCGTTGTTCCTTATGTTTTATGTATGAACATGATCACAATACTTTGGCTCAAGTTATGCTTTTACAAGGTTTCTCTTATAATTACGATTGTGATTGGTTTGCGAATGGTTTTGATGACCTTGAGCCCTCCTATTTATGTTATGATTATCATTGTATGTTTTGAACTGTCCTACTCTTATGAACTCTTATGTGTTTTAAATTTTCCATTTTACTTAACCCACATACTCAATACATTTCAAGTACTCACCATATACTCTATGTTGTATCATCTCATGATATAGGTCTGAGAGATCAGGTTCAGCCTCGCCCTTAACCGCTCTCGCTTCAGTCTAGTTAGCCTACTCTTTGGTGAGTCCTCATCTATTGAGGACATGCAATTAGCCTTGTTGTTATGTTTACCTTTTAGTTTTCGTACTTAGAAAGCTAGTTGGGGGTGTTTTCCTATCAGCTCGTCAGATACTAGAGGCTTTTCACACATTATGTGTCTATGTTCAGTTCTTGTACCAGATGTTAAATACTCAAGTCTTCAAAGTTTTTTGTTTTGATTCTTTCTTATCTTATTATTTGGATGATTCCTATTTTAGTTATGTTCCTTAGCCGTTATATTCATGCCATGGGTCGACTTGGAGCCCTCTCGGGGTTCTTTGTCCCGTATCTCAATCTAGGGTCCTAGCTCGGGTCGTGAAAAACTTGGTGTCAGAGCATTAGGTTTTGAATTGTCCTAGGGCGTCTGAAAGCCGCATTAAGTAGTCTTTTTTATAGTTCTGAAGCATGGCACACTTATGACGAAGAGGCTATGAAACTTTTTAGGAAATTTCCTTTTTTTTCATGATCTATGTTGTGCGATGAAATGTTTCTCTATCCTTCTAACTCATGCTATACACGTTTTTAGAATTGCCTCCTCACCGAGTTAATGGAAGAAGGAATGGGAATGGAAATAGCCATGGGAATGGCAATAGAGAGGGCCACTAGCAGGGCTTACCATTTTTTGAGGATTATGTGCCTGAGCAGGTGGCCCATGCTGAGTTTAGAGCTGCCATCTAGATGTTGGCGCGAGCATTGATCTCCCAGATCAACCAACAGGTGGTAGCTCATGTCCCCTAGAATAGGAATGCGGCAGCGGTGAGAGTCAGGGACTTTCTGAGGATGAACCCTCCAGAGTTTACCAGGTCAAAGGTGGACGAGTATCCACACGAGTTTATGGATGAGATTAAGAAAATCACCCAGATCATGGGGGTGACAGGGGAAGAGTGCACAGACTTAACCTCTTATCAGCTGAAAGGGATTGCCCATATCTGGTTCAGATAGTGGAACGATGGTATGCCAGTTGAAGCAGGCCCTATTAGTTGGGATGAGTTTCATACTGCGTTCTTGGATTGGTTCTTTCCCTGAGAGATGAGGGAAATCAAGGCAATTTGTGAACTTGAGACAGAACGATATGACCATCCAGGAGTATGCTCTAGAGTTTACCCGGTTATCTAAATATGCACCGGAGATGGTGTCCGATCAGAGGGCTCAAGTGAGCCGGTTTGTGAATGGGATAGCAGATTACTTGGTCAAAGATTGCAGGACTGCCATGCTACATCAGGATATTGACTTCTCTCGACAGGTTTTGTATGCCCAGCATATGGAGGCAGTCTAGAAGAGAGAGAGGTAAAGTGAGGCCAAGAGGGCCAGGACGGAAAGTATTGGGTTCACTCAGTAGAGATCCAGTGGTGGTCACCGCCCTCAATTACAGAAAAGGTCATCAACTCTAACACCATCATCAGCCAGTGTCCTATCCAGGCCCAAATGTGATTGGAGAGGTAGAGCATCAGTCTCGAGGGGCCAGGGAAGCACTACGGGAGATCGCACTTTCCCAGCTTGTATGAAGTGTGGAAAGAATCACCCAGGGAGGTGTTTAGTTGGCTCAAATGCTTGTTTCGGGTATGGCAAACCCAAACATAGACTCAGGGATTGCCTTATAGCCTGATCAAGCAATGGTGGAGCCCATACCACAGCCTTTAGTTCAGCAGCTCCAGCAGCACATCCCTTCAGCAGGGTGCTTCTACTAGTTCAGCTGGCAGCAAATGCCAGAACAAGATCTATGCACTCTCGTATGACAGGAGTAGGAAACTTCACCCAATTTGGTGACTAGTATGTTGCGAATATTCCACTTGATGTTTATGCATTGTTAGATCCAAGGGATACCTTATCTTTTGTAAGTCCCCATGTTGCTATTAGTTTTGGTGTCAGTCCGAAATCCTGTTAGAACCCTTCTCAGTCTCTACTCTAGTCGGTGACTCAGTTATAACTCAACGGGTGTAAAGAACTTTCCCAGTCACCATCCTTCAGAAAGTCACCTCAGCTGACCTAGTAGAGTTAGATATGACTGACTTCGATGTTATCTTTGGCATGGATTGGCTTCATGCATGTTATGCTTCAGTAAATTGTAGAACCCGTGCGATAGAATTTTGATTTCCATGTGAGCTGGTCCTAGAGTGGAAGAGTACTTCAGTTATTCCTGTAGGTCGCTTCATTTCCTACCCTAAGGCTAGAAGATAATTTCTAAGGGTTGGGTGGTGTACCATCTAGTTAGGGTTAAGGATGCTACATCCGAGATCCCAACTATCCAGTCAGTTCCTGTGGTGTGTGAGTATCTAGAGGTGTTTCCAGAGGATTTACCGAGAATCCCTCGCGAACGGGAGATCGATTTCGGTATTGACCTCCTTCCCGACACGCAACCTATATCTATTCCTCCTTACAGAATGGCTCCAGCTGAGCTAAAAGAGTTGAAGGAGAAGTTGAAGGATCTTTTAGACAAGGGTTTCATCAGAGCAAGCAAATCTCTATGGGGTGCACCAGTTCTCTTTGTCTGAAAGAAAGATGGTTCCCTTCAAATGTGCATTGATTACCGACAATTTAACAAAGTTACAATCAAGAACAGGTATCCCCTCCCTAGGATTGATGATTTGTTTGATCAACTTCAGGGTGCTAAGTGTTTTTCAAAGATAGACCTAAGGTCCAAATATCATCAGCTCAGGGTTTGGGAGAATGACATCCCGAAGACAGCCTTTATAACTTGATATAGTCAGTATGAGTTTGTAGTTATGTCTTTTGGACTGACGAATGCTCCTGCAGCTTTTATGGATTTGATGAATAGGAAGTTCAATCCATACTTGGATATGTTCGTGATCGTGTTCATAGATAATATTCTCATATACTCCTAGAGCGAAGAGGAACATGCCACTCATTTGAGGTTGCGCTACAGACTCTTTTGGATCACCAGTTGTATGCTAATTCAGCAAATATTATTTTTTTCTTGGACTCAGTGGCATTTTGGGTCATGTGGTGTCAATTTAGGGCATATACATGGACTCTCAAAAGATAGAAGCGGTGAAGAATTGGCTTAGACTAGTTAGTCCTTCAGATATCAGGAGTTTCTTGGGTTTAGTCGGTTATCATCAGCAATTTTTTGAGGTGTTTTCATCCAGTGCAGCCCCGTTGACTAAATTGACTCATAAGAAAGTGAAGTTTTAATGGTCAGAGGCCTGTGAGAAGAGAATCCAAGAGTTGAAGGCTCAACTCACTTCGGCACTTGTTTTGACCCTACCTGAGGGTACCGATGGGTTTGTGGTATATTGTGACATTTCGAGGATCGTCCTTGGTTGTGTATTGATGTAGCACAGTAAAGTTATAGCCTATGCTTCCAGGCAGCTGAAGGTCCATGAAAAGAACTATCTGCCTCACGACCTTGAGTTGGCGGCGGTAGTATTTGCCTTGATGATTTGGATACACTATCTGTACGAGGTTCATGTAGATGTGTTTACAGACCACAAAAGCCTTAGAATATGTGTTTTCCTAGAAGGATCTAAATCTACGTCAGAGGAGGTGATTTGAGCTTCTTAAAGATTACAATATGAGTGTCCTTTATCATCCGGGCAAGGCTAATGTGGTGGCAGATGCTCTTAGCAGGCTTTCTATGGAGAGCGTGACCCATGTGGATGAGGAGAGGAGGGAGTTAGCGAGAGATGTGCATCGGCTTGCACGGCTAGGAGTTCGTCTTGTTGACTCAGCAGGTCATCATTCAGAATGGCTCAAAATCTTCCTTAGTGACTGAAGTTAAAGTTAGACAAGACGAGGATCCTATTTTGGTAAAGTTAAAAGAAGCCATTCAAAATCAGAAGGTAGAGGTCTTCTCCCAAGGGGGAGATGGTGTGCTTCCACATCAGGGTCATTTGTTTGTACCAGGAGTTGATGGCTTGAGAGAGCGGGTGTTGCATGAGGCTCATGGATCTAGATATTCTATACATCTAGGCGCCACTAAGATGTACGGTGACTTACAAGAGATATTTTGGTGGAGTGGCATGAAGAAGGACATAGTAGAGTTTGTGGCCAAGTGTTTGAATTGCCAACAGGTGAAGGTGGAGTATCAGAGACCTGGTGGGCTGCTTCAGGATATTAGTATCCCTACTTGGAAGTGGGAAGAGATCAACATGGATTTCATTACAGGGTTTCCTCGTACTCATCGATAGTATGAGTCTATATAGGTGATTGTGGATAGGTTGACCAAAGCAGCTCATTTCTTACCAGTTAAAACCACCAATTCGGCGGAAAATTATGCTAAATTGTACACCAAGAGTTAGTTCAGTTGCATAGAATGCCCCTATCCATCATATCAGATAGAGGCACTCAGTTTACCTCCTAGCTTTGGAGATTGATTCAGAAGGGACTTGGTACTAATGTCAAGCTTAGCACAGCTTTTCACCCGCATGCAGATGGCCAGGCAGAATGGACCATTCAGACTCTTGAGGATATATTGAGAGCATGTCTGATTGATTTCAAGGGTAGTTGGGACGATCATTTACCTCTCATCGAGTTTTCATACAACAACAACTACCACTCTAGCATTCAGATGGCCCCATTTGTGGATCTTTATCGGTGGAGGTGTAGATCGCCTATTGGTTGGTTTGAGGTAGGTGAGGCTGCTTTGATAGGACCAGAATCATTCCACGAGGCTATAAAGGTTCAACTTATAAGGGAAAGGTTGAAAACATCCCAGAGTCATCAAAAATCTTATGCGAATGTGAGGCAGAGAGATCTTGAGTTTGTCGTTGATGATTGGGCTATTTTAAAGGTCTCTCAGATGAAAGGAGTGATGACGTTCAAAAAGAAGGGGAAGCTTAGTCCCTGATATATTGGGCCATATAGGATTGTGAAGCGGGTTGGCAATGTGGCTTATGAGTTGGAGTTACCAGTGGAGTTAGCTTCGATGCATCTGATGTTTCATGTGTCCTTGTTGAAGAAATGCATCGAAGACCCAGCTCTGGTTGTTCCGGTATAGAGCATTGGGGTGAGGGACATATTAACCTATGAGGAAGTACCAGTCGAGAACCTTGATCATCAAATTCATAAGTTACGGAACAAGGATGTAGCCTCGGTGAAGGTCTTTTTGAGGAATCAGCTAGTTGAGGGAGCTACGTGGGAGGCCGAAGCAGATATGATGGCTAGATACCTGAATCTTTTTCTTTCCAATTCCGATTCAGCTTGAGGTATAAATCTCATCCTTAGTATCCTACTCAGTTTTTTGTCAAGTCCTACATGTAAGTCCTTCTCATGTTTTAGCATGTATATCCTACTCAGTTTTTTGTCAAGTCCTACATGTAAGTCCTTCTCATGTTTTAGCATGTATATATGTTTCCCGAATTTAACTCAGTCATGTGTTTCATGTTCAGAGTCAGTCACTCCCATAGTACTGTCATAGTTATTCGATTTTGAGATTCCAGTTCCTTTTTCCTCTCTCTCAGTATGTTGAGCCCACATTCGAGGACGAATATTCCTAAGGGAGAAATATTGTAATACCCTGGAAGTCCCTAAGACTAGGCTTGGGATTAGAAAAGAGATTAGCAGAAAAGATGGGAAAATATCACTGAATGACTCGTGTACGAGTCATAGATTGGTCCCATGAGTCACAGTATTGAGTCGTTTTCTGGTATAGGGTTGTTCAGGGAAAAAGGTACTGGTTGTGGTATGATCCATCGTGGGATACCACGGGTCGTGGTAAGTGATCATTGGAAGTTAGAGGAGTAAAACTGGTGAGCTATGGGAGCAGGCAACGAGTCATTAGATGGGGGCACTGCTCCCGGTCAAGAGTTATGGCATGTAAGGTGGGTCTCAGATATGGAGCAGAAAACTGGAAGTACGACTCGTAGGAAGCACCTACAAGCCATTGGTTGTACCCGTGGGAAAACTCCAGAAAGATGATGGTTCGAGGACAGTGGCCACAACGGAAGGAAGCAACAAATCGTTCTAACAAGTAATGACTCGTCCTGTCTAACCATTACTTGAAGAAAATGAACTGAGGCAAGCATGGGTGTTAGTAACAAGCGATACCATGATTCGTGGTATCAAAGGACTTGTGGTAAGGGTCGTGGTACCTGGCCTTGCCCATTTTCCAGAAATTTCATTAAGGGCATTTCCGTAAATTCTGAGCTCTAAGGTCCAAAACTATGTCATTTTAAACATGGAAAAGAGTGTATTACGGGTATTAATCACCCTAGATCACTCATTACTCCCCTAACACTTTAAATTGAGAAATCAATTCTCTCAAATTTCTTAAGGATTTTCCTAGGGTTTTTTCTCAAACTATACAAGATTAGTTTGGGGTTCATCCTTTTCAGTTGGGGATTCATTTATTCAAGTACGTGGGTCGATTCAATGGGGTTTCCTCTCAATACCATGCCCCTTCTTTATCAAAGTATGATCACATAATTCCCGAATCAAAAATCATGACTTTATTATTGGGTTTTGAAAATTGTTCATGATTTCTTTATGGGTAAAGCTGATTTGATATAAAAATATGATTTCCATGATAGGGTTTATGATATCTTCAGGTATTTTATGAAATTAAAATATCTCATGATATAAGCATGACAATGAAATTTTAGGGTTTAAATTCCCTTCATGAATTCCTTCGATTTTCTTATGAATTTTGATCTCTCAAGTCCTAATTCACGATTTATATTCAATAATGCATGATTTCCTTCAAGTTTACTCTATGGAACTATGATTTTAATTATGAGGATTTATTATTAAGTTTTTGTGATGACTTTTCATGTTTTCTCACGATTATGATTATTGGCGACTCACATGCCTTATTACATGACTCGCTCACGTATTTCAAGCATGCTTATAATTATTATGATTTAAACTATCCCATGAATCTCATGTATGTTTTCCCTACTATAATATAAGCACTATATATATTCTGGGAGTAGTATTTAACATCGAGTAGATCCTGGATCCAAGCATACCCCAAGTCTCAAAACTACGTGCCAACGTAGCCATGATGGACCTCCCTTGAGACTATTCACTTTTGTCGTTTGGGCCTTTCATGAATGATATCACACCTCTTTTCATGCTTATACCCTTGGCAAGGTACGAACACACTCCCGACTAGGGGTTTACTAGTCCAGCTCTATGTGTGCTCATGTGGGGTATGTCGGTTATAAGAATCTCCCATTATTCCTTATATTTTATGTATGACCATGTATCACGCCCCACCTTAGGAGGCATGGCTGGCACCTAATTCCGTATTGAGATCTGAGCTGACCTGGCTGGGATTAGGCACTCCTAGTGCTTACTCATGATTCCAATCAAGAAAACAATGAGCTATATCTCAGCTGTAAACACAGCCTCGGGCAGACAAGGCCGCATTGCCACCTGTGAAAGAAAATGGCTAACCAACCATAGGGCAATAAGGGGATCCTATGCGGGCCGACAAGACCATCATGCTGTCTAGTTATAACAGAATGAAAAAAGGCAGTCACAAGAATGCTATAGCCGACAAGACTGCTAACTAATAGCTACACTAGGCCCCACATAGCCGTTACGTAAGATAAAATATACATGGGCCCTACACGGCCAACAACAACATCCATCAATGAGAAATTGTAGTTTGCAAACTTGTAGGAATGGAATAATGGTTAGAACAAGGCTTTGACCTACCTAAAAGTAGTATAAAAAATGAACAAACCTTCTTAACTATCAACTCAGGAGAAAAGGAGCTGATGGGACTGCGGACTTTGGCTGGTGACTAGGAAGGTCCTGAACCGCATCTATCCACACCGTAGGCAAGTAATGTAGTGCCCCAAAGATGGGCGTTAGTACAAAATGTACAGAATATGTCAGAAAGTAATGAAAATGACTGATTAATAATTATAATAAAACTGAAAAAGATCAATAGGAAGAATAAGAGGTACAACCTGAATAACCTCACAACCTGCTGTGTAACTAACAATAAGTAACGCAAACAAGAACCTTACCTGGCCCCCATAAGCCTAGAAGGTACAACCAGCATAGAATAACCCGCCCGGGGCCCCCATAAGCCCTAGAGAGCACACTCCAATCTATCTACCCCTAGCAAGGTCAATATGAGTCAACGGATAACTATAGCCAACCTACATTGCCTTTGGGTCTACAACTGAACCCGCTGGGCTCCTGTAGTTGTGTCTGAGCCCGACGGGCTCCTTTAACTGCACCTTGGGCACACAAGGCTCGACAAAGGGTCGGTGATGCCGATACGACATAAAAATAGGAGCCTATTCATGGATGGATAGTAATATGGCCCCTGGGCCTGAATATAGTCCCTTTTGACAACATATATCTCCTTGGAGCGATCCGTATATCCCTGTAGGTGATGACACAGCTAGTAACCCTAAGGTTGGTCGATGGAAGGCTATATAGGGTAGGGTTAGTCCCAACCGAAATTGTAAACACTAATCTCAAACTAACGGTAGAAGCTAATCACAACGTACATGATTCTGACTTTCTTACAAAGAAATAGGTCGTATTATTATATGATAGGAATAACTTGCCGAAGGAATTAGCCTTAACATACCTCGAATGTCGATTCTCATTTAATTGATTAGTTTCAACCTGCAACCGGTGGTTCCACTCAACTGCAGCCCTTACAATGAGAGAATAGGGCTATTTTCAATACTAAATTTGGCAAACAACGATATCTTTTTATAATATTAACTATAATTCAACTCTATTTAACTCGACGGAAAATCCATAATTTCTCGAGAGTTTAGAAGGGAGAAATGCTTACCTACTACCTATGGCTGTTTAGAACTCAATTGGAGTAATTCCTAAAACCTTCACTCAGCAGGGTTTTGGTACACCGAGCGAATTTTCAAGAAATAACTCTGGAAAGATGTTTCTCAGGCATAGAACTCGATATCCAAGACGAATTTATGTTTGGAAGGAGTTGGACAGCATAATTTGATGAAAATTGGATGAAATTTGCATTCGTTCCCTATTCGGGGTCAATGGAACTTTTTATAATGATTCAAACGATCAAGAAGGACTTATATATATAGGTAGGGCGCAGGCAAGGGGTGGCGCCCCGCACTGGTCATCGCGCCAAGGGGCGTGCCGCACCGTGCTTCCCATTGCACTAGTAGGGCTTTCGTGACATGCTACCCATAGTGTAGGTAGGTATGGTGCGGCGGGTAGGCCCTTGCGGCCTAAGCTTGTCTGACCCTGCTAATTCACTCAACAATGTCCTCGCTCATCCTACCTTCAAGGCTCTTCCCGCACGTGTGAGCTCTCATTGCTTACTACAAGCCCACTCGCACGCACACTAGCGGCTAACATCTTATGGGGTGTGACATAATCCCCCCCTTAGGAATATTCGTCCTCAAATGTAATCTTCAGGCTTAAAAGACTCCACTCTTTTAACTAATACCAGAAAAATTTTGGCAGAGTCTCTTCTGTATTATAGACTATCTGAAAATCTGAAATGCAGAAAAGCCCAACATAAGCATCCCACATGATGCTATAAACAACTACTCTATCATATAGAGGTAGCCAACTAAATAGTACTAATAATATAAGCAGTAAAATAATAGCTGAACAACAACCTCATCTCAACTGTACAATTCGGGTCAATCCTGGAATAAGAGAGGATATCTAGGCCTAATGTCGTCCTCAACTTCCCAAGTCATCTCTTCTTTATTTATGTTCCTCTACAGAACTTTAACGGAGGCCACATCTTTAGTTAAGCTGCGAACCTGCCAATCTAGTATAGCAACTGGAACCTCTTCGTAGGCTAATTCTTTATTAGTAACTTGAACATCCTCAACTAGAACAACCCGAGACGGGTCCGCTATGCACTTTCGCAACATTGACACGTGGAAGAATGAATGAATAGATTCTAGCTTTGGAGGCAATTCTAGCTCATATGCCACATGGCCTATCCTTCGGAGGATCCGATACGGGCCAATGAACCTAGGGCTAAGCTTGCCCTTCTTGCCAAATCTCATCACGCCCTTCATCAGTGAAACTTTGAGGAATACCCAATCATCAACATTGAATTCCAAGTCTCTACGCCGCATATCAAAATAGGACTTCTGATGACTTTGGACTGTTAGCAGCGCTCTCTGATGAGTTTTACTTTTTCTTCTGACTGGTGGATCATATCAGGTCCGATTAACCCGGACTCCCCTACTTCGAACAATCCAATGGGGGACCTACATTTCCACCCTTATAAGGCCTCGTAAGACGCCATATGGATTGTTGAATGATAACTGTTATTGTATGCAAATTCGACAATAAGTAGATGCTCATCGCAACTTCCTCCAAAGTCTAGCACACACTCCCGTAACATATCCTCGAGCATCTGCATGGAGCACTCTGCCTGATCATCTGTCGAGGATGGAAAATTGTACTCATATTAACCTATGTCCCCAAGACTTATTGAAATGACTACCAGAATCTAGCTGTGAATTGTGCCCCTCTGACAGAAATAATAGATGTGAGAACACCATGTAGTCAAACTACCTCCTTGATATACAATTCAGTATAGTCTTCGACAGAGAAGGTTGTCCTCACTAGCAAGAAATGGGCTGACTTTGATAGTCTATCGATAATGACCCAAATAGGATCAAATTTACACCTAGTGCGAGGTAACCCTACCACAAAGTCCATACTAATTACTTCTTATTTCCATATAGGCACTACTATCTCTTGAGTCAATCTACCAGGTTTTTGATGTTCAGCCTTTACCTGCTGGCAATTAGGACACTGTGCTACAAATTCAGCTGCACCTTTTTTCATTCCAGGCCACCAGTATATCTATTTTATGTCATGGTACATCTTCGTCGAACCTGGATAAAGAGAGTAACAAGAATAATGTACCTCTTCCCTGATCTACTGGTGGAGCCCTGCTACATCTGGAACGCAGAGGCAACCTCTGAATCTCAAGACCCCGTCTTCCGTTAACTCAAAGGCTATTAATTCACCTTGATGAACCTTATCTCTGAGTTGTGCTATGTTAGGGTCCTCATATTTCCATTCTTTTACCTATACAATCAAGGATGATACTATTGTATCCTGAATCACAGCCCCATTATCCTCTAAATCTACTACCCGTACTACTAAACTGTCTAGTAGGTATAGTTCTTGAGCCATTCCCCACTGTTCTGGCCTTAGATGTGCTAAAATTCCCATAGATCTGTGGCTAAGGGCATCTTCTACAATATTGTCCTTCCTTGAGTGATACAAAATGTTCACGTCGTAGTCTTTTAGCAATTGTAACCAACGATGTTGCCACAAATTCAACTCTTTCTACATGAAGAGGTACTGGAGGCTCTTATGATCAGTAAAAATATCCAGATGCACACCATACAAGTAATGCGTCCATATTTTCAAGGCATGAACTATTGCAGCTAACTCCAAATCATGGGTATGGGATAGTTCTTTTCATGCTTCCTTAGCTGCCTTGAAGCATAAGAAATTACCTTACTGTGTTGCATCAAAACGCACCCTAACCCAATGCCTGAAGCATTACATTATATAGAATAACTCTCTGAACCATCTGGCAAGGATAACACTGGTGCTGATGTCAATCTATTTTTCAACTCCTGGAAACTCTGTTCATAGGCCTCGGTCAAATGGAACTTGGCTGCTTTAAGTCAATTTGGTCAAAGGCGCTGATAGGGTATAAAATCCTTCCACAAACCTTCTGTAATACCCGAATAACCCCAGGAAACTGCAAATATCAATTGGAGTTGTAGTTTTAGTCCATGTATTTATTACTTTAGTTTTCTATGAATCAACCTAAATACCAGCCTCTGATATAATATGGCCTAGGAAAGCTACGGAATTCAGTTAGAACTCACATTTAGAGAATTTCTCATATAACTAGTAGTCTCTAAGAATTTGAAGTACTATTTGCAACTGATCAGTGTGTTCCACTTCTGAATAGGAGTACACAAAAATATCATCGATGAACACTATCACAAACTGATCTAGATATGGCTTGAAGATGCTATACATCATATCCATGAAAACTGTTGGGGCATTCGTCAACCCGAAGAACATAACTAAGAATTCAAAATGACTGTACCTGGTCTTGAAAGCTGTCTTCGAGATATCATTCTCCCAAACTTGCACTTGATGGAACCTGAACCTTAAATCAATTTTGGAAAAATATTTTGCCCCATATAATTGGTAAAAAAATGAACTATCCTCGGGAGGGGGTATTTATTCTTAATGGTAACCTTCTTCAACTGTCGATAATCTATGCACATTCATAGGGAGCCATCTTTCTTTCTTACAAATAGAACAGGTGCACCCCACGATGAAGTACTCAGCCTGATAATGCCCTATAACACCCTGAAACTTTCCTAGAGCAGACTCTGACCTTGCAAGAAGAACCAGGGGAAACCAAAAATTTTATTGCAAAACGACCCAGACAATGGGTCATGGTAAGCTCTAATAGGACATTGTTTGAGTCATTGTCAGCATGGCAGATTTCCGTCGAGGGAAACAACGAGGCATAGGACTACCCGTTGGTTGAAACAATGAGCCACCCTTTCATCCGTTGGATCCCAAGTTCAGAATACTATCGAACTCTTACTTGAGTTAACGAGAGGAACTAATGACTCGTGGTTCCTACCAACTAGCCATTGCTACCATTCGTCGCCCAGCCCTAGGCCCTAACAGTGTAGACCACAAGTCGATGCAATGACCCATTGGTTCGACCAATGAGTCAGTTGTATTGGCCGTTAACTAGGGCCTAGTTTCCACACCTGTAATAACGAGAGGTACCAATGACCCGTCTATTGTTCCAACAAATTGTGGTATTCTCCCATGGTTCCTTTCCAATGAGCATGGTTTCTGGACCCAGAACAAATGGTGGGTTCCAATGGGTCATGGTTTCGACCAACAACCCGTTCTAAGGCCCGTTGGTCCATGTTGGACAGTTTTTAGTTCTTTCTTCTAGGGTACGTTGGTAATTTCCCATATTTTTAATGCTTAAACCCCATCATTTTGGGCTCATTTAGGAGTGAGTTAAAGGGGTAAAATGACCTTGTCCCCTTCATTTCACTCTTTCCCTCAAAGTGTAAGCATAGAATAGTCAGAAGTTCAAAGCAGAAGCTAGGGCAGACGATTGTCTTCTCAAATTTTTCTGATATAGTTCTTCCCTTGTGTCCCCAAAATTCTTCAATTTCTTCTCTATCAGTTCCAGCCTTGAAACTTTCAAATATGAATAATTATTTGTCAAACTTCATTTAATTCATATGGAATATTATTTATGATAATTATAGATATTTTTCCACTAGTTTGTGACTATATTGATGCTTGTCCCTATAAAGTAAAAATCTATCCCTAGCTCATGAATGCATAAAACTAGAGTCTCGCATAAGTGAATAATTATTGAAATTGATTGATTCTATCAGTGTTGGTGTCACACCCCGCCCTGAGGGGGGGTACGACTGGCACCTGGTGCCCTACTAAGATCTGACCTGCTAGGCTGTTAAGCCTGGGCGCGTCTGGCGCCTGGCTGGCTCTAACTCAGATTTCTGGAAACAAAGGGCTATATGACAGCTGTAAATATAGCCCCCGGCCCATTGGCCTATCGCCTGCTGTACCTGTCTTGGCAGCTAACCAGAAATATAGTAACTCAGGGAAACCTATACGGACCGACAAGGCCACCATGCTGTCTAGTTATCTGCTGCTTAATCAATAAGCACAAAAAGAAGCTACGTGACCGGCAAGGTCACCACTACTGACAAGTATGGCCTCACACGACCATTATAGAAGTAAGAAAGAGTAAATGCAACTATACAACTACACGGCCCCACACGACCGGCTCATCTGACCACAGGGACTACATACAGAATGCAAGCCTCTAGGAATAGTAATAGAACTGATCGGGACAGGGCCCCGACCTACCCATTCTATATACAACAAAAGGAACTGAACTACACCTCTGAAATTCAGCCTCCGGATGACTGGAGCTGAATACTCAACCGCTGACAGGGAGTCACGTAGAATCACCTGCTCGTCTAGGAGTACCTACAGGCAAGTAATGCAGCGCCCCACTGGGCGTCAGTACCACTGGTACTGAGTATGTAAAGCAACTGGAACACTATAACTGAAAATAACATCTGAAAGCAATAATATGACTGATGAAGCTGAAATAGGAGGAATAACTTACTGTCTGATGATGTAGATCGCACCTGTTCTTACTGATACCGAAGGAAGTAGGAAACATACCTGGAAGCGTATCATTCTACTACCAACCCACTCGCGTCTAATATAACATGGCATAGTATACATAACATAACACAGCACATACAAACCTTACCCGGCCCCCATAAGCCGGGAGGTACAATCAACACAGAATCTATGCCCCTACCCCGGTCATCCCATCTCCTATAGTGGCTGTAAGCATCCTGCCGGTCCCTGGGTATGCACTTGGGCTCGCTGAGCCCCTGACTATAACTGTACCTGAGTCCGAAGGACTCTAATCAACACCCCGGGCGTACCCGCTCGACGGGGGTGTATAAGGGCCGACCAAGGCACAATATGGGGAAACTGGCATCCCATCTTCGTCCCCTGGCGGGACGGCATATCACTCCGTAGAGTGACGTATCCTCGTCCTCTGGCGGACGAGTCGATACAGCTATTAACCCTGGGCGGTCAGGGATGCTAGGTAATCCAACCCCAATCAATACAACGGTCTCAACTAGTCATGCTGTCTGTGTATCTCATAAGCCAAAACTAATAGGCGTAAGGTATTATATAAATCATGTACTGGGCTAAAAATAGCAATCTGTAGATGTCTGATACATGCTGTGACAGGGAAGTATAAATATGAATATAGTTCCCTATCTAACTGTACTGGGGCAAAGGCTATACAAGCGGGTGTTTCTGCTGAAGGCTATGCTGTTCACTAGGTTTCTGTATTAACATGATTTCCTATTTCTAACATGCTTTCTAAACCATATACAGTTACTATTCTATATCTGGAATGCTTTACTGATGCTGTACTATCTTGTGAGGTTTCAGCTAAACACAACAATATCTTGGCAGGGCACATTATATCACATACTGAATATACGGCCAATCTTAATCATTTATATTCGAATCTATATCATACGGATAGGTATCATACACGTTACGGCCCAAAACTGCTCATATTGCGCCAATGTTCAAAATAATACAATAATCAATTTCTGAACCTTCTACTAGTCTGTAAATTACTATACTGCTTCAATGTCACTCAACTTGCCGAGGAAACTTAACTTTACATACCTTATCTTTGAATATTCGTCCGTCGGACGAGGCTTGGCCGGTACTTCTACTGCTTTCTCCCAACTGCATTCATAAATACGTCAATCAATACTAAATACAACGTTATTTCAAAAGGCAACGTCACTTTCGATATACTTTATAGCCTAAACTTAGGCTTATCGAAAGACGGTCGGAAACTCGCTATTTTTCAGCGGCCCAGAAGGGAGAAATATTTACTTCTCAGCTAGGAACACATAGACATTAATTTAGAGCAATTCTACTTACTTTAGTTCGGCGGCTCGCCGATTCGTCGGCCGTATTTCGTGAAACTAACTCCGTAGAAATGCTCTCTGCTGCTAAATACTAGGGTATCTAGGATTAATTTGGGTTTGGGCAGCGTTTGGCAGCGTAATCGGACGAAAATATTTAATTTTCTTCGTCTTCCTCGACTTCACTGCGTTTCTCTGGAAATTTATAAGTGTAATATGATTTTAAACCGAAGTTGGGGCTTTATATACTTGGGCCTGGACAAGGGCAACGTGGCACGGAGCCATCGCGGAGGCCTCCCCTCCGTGACACGCTGCCATCGCGGAGGGGCTCTGCCTCGGCTCCTCCCGCGATGGTTCGACAGGTTTCTCGTCCAATCTTTTCCCGGGCCTTTCCCTAGCACGTATGGCTTTCAAATATGCTTAACCAACGTGCGAATATGTCATCTAAGTGCCGGGAATTCTACGGGGTATAACATTCTCCCCCCCTTAGGAACATTCGTCCCCGAATGTATACTGCTGTCTAGAGAGATGTTCACTCTAGTTTCTGGGAAACTTTTGGCAGAGTTTCCCCTGTAATATGGACTATCCCAACGCCCTGAAATGCAGAAAAGTTCAACACAGGCACTGCACACAATATTCTACAATCCACTGGACAACTGAATACCACTTCTTTCTTTATCATTTACAACATACAACCATAAAGTACTGCATAAATAATGATACGGACATACCTGTCATCTGACTAGACCTGAAATAAGTGAGGGTATCTGATTTTCATATCTTCTTCAGCCTCCCACGTCATTTCTTCCCGATTTCTGTTACGCCACAATACCTTGACAGATGCAACATCTTTAGTTCTCAGCCTGCGAATCTGTCTGTCTAAGATAGCTCCGGGAACCTCTTCGTAGGCTAACTCCTCTGTGACCTGAACATCCTGGACTGGAACTACTGTAGAAGGGTCCCCTACGAACTTTCTTAACATGGAAACGTGGAATACTGGATGAACAGATGCTAATTCTGGAGGCAAGTTTAACTCATATGCCACGCGGCCTATTCTTCGCCGAATTTGGTACGGCCCAATGAATCTTGGGCTAAGCTTGCCTTTCTTGCCAAACCTCATTACCCCTTTCATCGGGGACACTTTCAGATATACCCAGTCGTTTACCGAAAATTCTAGATTTCTGCGCCGTCTATCTGCGTATGACTTCTGACAACTCTGAGCGGTCAGTAAACGTTCCCGGATAAGCTTTATCTTTTCTTCGGACTGCCGAACGATATCTGGGCCAACTAATGCTGATTCTCCTACCTCAAACCAGCCCACCGGCGATCTACACTTTCGCCCGTATAATGCCTCGAAAGGCGCCATCTGGATAGCTGAATGGTAGCTGTTATTATAAGAAAATTCGATTAACGAAAGATGTTCATCCCAGCTACCCCCAAAATCTAATACACATGCTCGTAGCATATCTTCGAGCGTCTGAATTGTACGTTCAGCTTGCCCGTCTGTCTGAGGATGGAATGCTGTACTCAGATTAATCTGCGTCCCCAGACCTTTCTGAAATGACTGCCAGAACCTAGCTGTAAACTGTGCCCCTCTGTCTGAAATGATAGATGCCGGCACTCCATGTAACCTAACTATTTCTCTGATATATAATTCGGCATAATCCTCAGCTGAGAAGGTAGCCCTCACTGGCAGGAAATGAGCTGATTTCGTCAACCTATCAACTATTACCCAAATGGAATCATTTCTGCGCCTCGTACGGGGTAATCCTGTTACAAAATCCATATTTATTGCTTCCCATTTCCACATAGGTATTGATATCTCTTGAGTCAAACCACCCGGTTTCTGGTGCTCGGCTTTTACCTGCTGACAATTAGAACATCTAGACACAAATTCAGCTATCTCAGCTTTCATACCTGGCCACCAATAGATGTCTCTGATATCGTGGTACATTTTTGTCGCCCCTGGATGAAGGGAATAGCGAGCGTAGTGTACCTCGTGCATGATCTGTCCGCGAAGTCCTGAGACATTCGGGACACAAAGGCGGCCCTTACAGCGTAGCACACCACTCTCGGTTGTCTGAAAATCTGGCTTCTTACCCTTCTGAACTCTATCTCTGAGCTGGACTAAATCGGGATCCTCATACTGTCGTTCTTTTACCTCTGCAACTAATGATGATACTGCAGAATTCTGAATTACGGCCCCATTATTTTCTGTTTCCATTACTCGAACGGCTAGGCTAGCTAACTGATGGATTTCTTTGGCTAACTTCTGCTTCTCAGGTCGCAAATACACTAAACTCCCCATTGACTTACGGCTCAGGGCATCTGCTACAACATTAGCTTTTCCTGGATGGTACAGGATGTTCACATCATAATCTTTCAACAATTCTAACCAGCGACGTTGCCGCAGATTCAACTCCCTCTGAGTGAAAATGTACTGCAAGCTCTTATGATCTGTGTAAATATCAACATGAACTCCGTATAGATAATGCCTCCACATCTTCAAGGCATGAATTACTGCAGCCAATTCTAGGTCATGGGTAGGGTAATTCTTTTCGTGTTTCCTCAGCTGCCTGGAAGCATATGCAATTACTCTACCATGCTGCATCAACACACATCCCAATCCGACACCTGACGCGTCACAATAAACTGAATAACCTTCTGTGCCTTTCGGCAGTGCTAATACTGGGGCGGAGGTTAACCTGTCTTTCAGTTCCTGGAAACTCTGCTCACATGCCTCCGTCCACTGAAACTTGGCTGCTTTCTGTGTCAATTTAGTTAAAGGTGCTGCAATTGTTGAGAATCCCTCAACGAATCTCCGATAATACCCTACTAACCCCAGAAAGCTACGAACTTCAGTCGGGGTGGTAGGCCTAGGCCATGACTTAACTGCTTCTATCTTCTGCTTGTCTACCTGTATACCAGTATCTGAGACAATATGCCCTAAAAAGGCTACTGAGTTAAGCCAGAATTCACACTTCGAAAATTTTGCGTACAACTGGCGGTCCCTGAGAATCTGGAGCACTGCCCGCAAATGAGTCCGGTGATCTGCTTCGGAGCGAGAATACACCAGAATATCATCAATGAATACTATCACGAACAAGTCCAGGAAGGGTCTGAAAATACTGTTCATCAGGTCCATAAAAACTGCTGGGGCATTTGTTAGCCCGAAGGACATAACCAGAAATTCAAAATGTCCATATCGGGTCCTGAATGCTATCTTAGGGGTGTCCCTCTCACGTACTCGAACCTGGTGATATCCGGACCGCAAATCAATCTTAGAAAAGTATCTGGCTCCCTGTAACTGATCAAATAGGTCATCAATCCTAGGAAGCGGATACTTATTCTTTACTGTAACTTTATTGAGCTGCCGATAATCTATGCACATTCGGAGCGAGCCATCTTTCTTTCTCACGAACAAGACTGGCGCACCCCACGGGGAAGTACTCGGCCTGATAAAACCTTTATCTAACAAGTCTTTCAACTGCTCCTTTAATTCTCTGAGTTCTGCAGGAGCCATACGATAAGGAGGTATTGATATTGGCTGAGTGCCTGGTAGCAAGTCAATAGCGAAGTCTATTTCACTTTCTGGGGGAATACCAGGTAACTCATCAGGAAATACATCTGGGAATTCATTTACCACTGGGACAGACTGGAGTGTCGGAGATTCTGCTTGGACATCCTGAACTCTGACAAGATGGTAAATGCACCCCTTAGATATCAACTTTCTCGCCCGAAGGTAGGAAATAAACCTACCTTTTGGTGTCGCGGTGCTGCCCTTCCACTCCCGTACTGCCTCCCCCGGGAAATGGAATCGGACCGTTTTGGTCCAACATTCAACATTAGCAAAACATGGTACTAACCAGTCCATACCCATTATGGCATAGAAATCTATCATTTCTAACTCAACCAGATCTACCGTGGTCTGACGATCGGCAACCTCTACTGTACACCCGCGGTAAATTCGGCTAGCTGTGATGGAGTCACTGACGGGCGTAGATACTAAGAAGGACTGCTGTAATGATTCTGGTACAATACTAAACTTTCGTGCCACAAATGGAGTAATATAGGACAAGGTAGACCCTGGATCAATTAACACATAAGCAGGGTGTGAGCAGATAGTTAGCATACCTGTCACAACATCAGGCGATGCCTCTGAATCTTGCCTCCCTGGTAAGGCGTATGTGCGGCTTGGACCCGCACCTGTACTAGAGGTCCCTGATCTGCCCCGACCCCTGCCTGCTGAAACTGGGGGCCTGCGCCCAGTCGAGGATGCTGTAGCTCGTGATCCTGTTGATGCCCTATCCTGTCTGTCCCGGTCCTCACGACCTCTGGCTGGGCAATCTCTCATCAAATGGCCTTCTTGGCCACAAATATAACATGCGGTGGAACCATACCTGCATGCTCCAGAATGGCGTCGACTGCATATAGGACAAAGTGGTAGGGTATACCTACTCTGCTCCGCCCTCCTCTGTGACGGTGAGTCTGCTGTCTGCGAACCTCTACCAGCCTCTGACTGCCCCCTGCGGCTGAATCTACCTCCCTGTGACTATGGTGGAGGCGGGGGCCTGGGCGGCCTGTCTGACAATCGTGGCCTGGGTCCTCCCCGGGCCTCTCTTTGTAACTCAGCTGGTCTATCCCGGCGACGCTGCTCCTGATTAACCCTTCTAATTTCCCGATGTCGCTGTCTGATGCCCTCAATATTCTGGGCAAATGCCTGGATTCGGGAAATATCCATATCTTCTCGCAGTGTGGCCGTGATACAAGTCTCGACATACTCTGGGTTCAACCCCATAATAAAACAATGCACTCTGGATGCCATGGTATCCACAAAAGCTGGTGCATATCGAGCCAAAGAATCAAACCGCAAGGAATATTCCCGAACACTCATGGCCCCCTGTTCTAGTTGTAGGAACTGGTCTACCCGGGCCTGTCGGATCTCCCGCGGCAAATAGTGATCCAGAAAGGCTCCTGAAAAGCTGGACCAGGTAGGAGGGGGAACATCTCTCCCTCGGGACCTCTCCCAGCTTTCATACCATAACACCGCAATATCTCGCAACCGAAATGCGGCCAATTCAACTGACTCAGTAGGTGTAGCATGCATAACCCTGAAAATTCTCTGCATCTGATCCAGAAAATCCTGGGGGTCCTCTGTGCGATCCGTGCCCGTGAACTGTGGGGGATTCAGGGCTAAGAACTCTCGGACCCTCGAACTACCGGGCCCTCCTGATGCTTCTGCAACTGTGGATGGCATTTGCTGCCGCTGAGCAGCCATCACCTGTGCTATCATAACTACAGCACTCCTAACTTCCTGATCGGAAGGTATCGGTATAGGGACTGCTGAAGATACTGTCGCTCCAAACGGCTCCTGACGTGGTGGGGACTGCTGAGGAGGCTGAGATGAAGCCTCTGTAGGGCCCTCTGATCGGGCTGTCTCCAAATGAGGGGGAGGCATCCTGCTGGTGCCTTCCCCTGCTGCAATGTCTAAACTCCGACCTGTGACGGGATGGCGCTGGTCTGACATTATCTGTAGCCAAAGAATATGATAAGATTTTGGGAATTCAACTCTATACTGTACAGCTCTATAGCACGACTGAATCAAAATAAGAGACAACCATCCTATCATGCCTTGCAGCCTCCTACCCATAGTATGTGGTGCACAACACATCCATGGACAGGACTCTACTTAGCACGGCTTGCAGACTCCCTGGGATACGACCTGCTCTGATACCAAGTTGTCACACCCCGCCCTAAGGGGGGGTACGACTGGCACCTGGTGCCCTACTAAGATCTGACCTGCTTGGCTGTTAAGCCTGGGCGCGTCTGGCGCCTGGCTGGCTCTAACTTAGATTTCTGGAAACAAAGGGCTATATGACGGCTGTAAATATAGCCCCCGGCCCATTGGCCTATCGCCTGCTGTACCTGTCTTGGCAGCTAACCAGAAATATAGTAACTCAGGGAAACCTATACGGGCCGACAAGGCCACCATGCTGTCTAGTTATCTGCTGCTTAATCAATAAGCACAAAAAGAAGCTACGTGACCGGCAAGGTCACCACTACTGACAAGTATGGCCTCACACGACCATTATAGAAGTAAGAAACAGTAAATGCAACTATACAACTGCACGTCCCCACACGACCGGCTCATCTGACCACAGGGACTACATACAGAATGCAAGCCTCTAGGAATAGTAATAGAACTGATCGGGACAGGGCCCCGACCTACCCATTCTATATACAACAAAAGGAACTGAACTACACCTCTGAAATTCAGCCTCCGGATGACTGGAGCTGAATACTCAACCGCTGACAGGGAGTCACGTAGAATCACCTGCTCGTCTAGGAGTACCTGCAGGCAAGTAATGCAGCTCCCCACTGGGCGTCAGTACCACTGGTACTGAGTATGTAAAGCAACTGGAACACTATAACTGAAAATAACATCTGAAAGCAATAATATGACTGATGAAGCTGAAATAGGAGGAATAACTTACTGTCTGATGATGTAGATCGCACCTGTTCTTACTGATACCGAAGGAAGTAGGAAACATACCTGGAAGCGTATCATTCTACTACCAACCCACTCGCGTCTAATATAACATGGCATAGTATACATAACATAACACAGCACATACAAACCTTACCCGGCCCCCATAAGCCGGGAGGTACAATCAACACAGAATCTATGCCCCTACCCCGATCATCCCATCTCCTATAGTGGCTGTAAGCATCCTGCCGGTCCCTGGGTATGCACTTGGGCTCGCTGAGCCCCTGACTATAACTGTACCTGAGTCCGAAGGACTCTAATCAACACCCCGGGTGTACCCGCTCGACGGGGGTGTATAAGGGCCGACCAAGGCACAATATGGGGAAACTGGCATCCCATCTTCGTCCCCTGGCGGGACGGCATATCACTCCGTAGAGTGACGTATCCTCGTCCTCTGGCGGATGAGTCGATACAGCTATTATCCCTGGGCGGTCAGGGATGCTAGGTAATCCAACCCCAATCAATACAACGGTCTCAACTAGTCATGCTGTCTGTGTATCTCATAAGCCAAAACTAATAGGCGTAAGGTATTATATAAATCATGTACTGGGCTAAAAATAGCAATCTGTAGATGTCTGATACATGCTGTGACAGGGAAGTATAAATATGAATATAGTTCCCTGTCTAACTGTACTGGGGCAAAGGCTATACAAGCGGGTGTTTCTGCTGAAGGCTATGCTGTTCACTAGGTTTCTGTATTAACATGATTTCCTATTTCTAACATGCTTTCTAAACCATATACAGTTACTATTCTATATCTGGAATGCTTTACTGATGTTGTACTATCTTGCGAGGTTTCAGATAAACACAACAATATCTTGGCAGGGCACATTATATCACATACTGAATATACGGCCAATCTTAATCATTTATATTCGAATCTATATCATACGGATAGGTATCGTACACGTTACGGCCCAAAACTGCTCATATTGCACCAATGTTCAAAATAATACAATAATCAATTTCTGAACCTTCTACTGGTCTGTAAATTACTATACTGCTTCAATGTCACTCAACTTGCCGAGGAAACTTAACTTTACATACCTTATCTTTGAATATTCGTCCGTCGGACGAGGCTTGGCCGGTACTTCTACTGCTTTCTCCCAACTGCATTCATAAATACGTCAATCAATACTAAATACAATGTTATTTCAAAAGGCAACGTCACTTTCGATATACTTTATAGCCTAAACTTAGGCTTATCGAAAGACGGTCGGAAACTCGCTATTTTTCAGCGGCCCAGAAGGGAGAAATATTTACTTCTCAGCTAGGAACACATAGACATTAATTTAGAGCAATTCTACTTACTTTAGTTCGGCGGCTCGCCGATTCGTCGGCCGTATTTCGTGAAACTAACTCCGTAGAAATGCTCTCTGCTGCTAAATACTAGGGTATCTAGGATTAATTTGGGTTTGGGCAGCGTTTGGCAGCGTAATCGGACGAAATATTTAATTTTCTTCGTCTTCCTCGACTTCACTGCGTTTCTCTGGAAATTTATAAGTGTAATATGATTTTAAACCGAAGTTGGGGCTTTATATACTTGGGCCTGGACAAGGGCAACGTGGCACGGAGCCATCGCGGAGGCCTCCCCTCCGTGACACGCTGCCATCGCGGAGGGGCTCTGCCTCGGCTCCTCCCGCGATGGTTCGACAGGTTTCTCGTCCAATCTTTTCCCGGGCCTTTCCCTAGCACGTATGGCTTTCAAATATGCTTAACCAACGTGCAAATAGGTCATCTAAGTGCCGGGAATTCTGCGGGGTATAACAGTTGGGGATTCCCATATTGTTAGTTTGTATTGAAATCTCAGTCAAATTTACATTAGTTCAATTTCAGTCAGAATTTTAGAGTACTCAGTGTTAGTCAGAAATGCTAGCTGATCAGTTTGACTACAAAAATTCTCAAGGTGTCAGTAGTGCCTCCTAATTATGAGAATTAGACTCGGTATCAGTTTTAGTGGTTCTTTAGGCGATCATGACACTTTTGGATAAGATGCTCTGACCATCCTTAGGACCCCAGCTTCAGATTATAGTTTGTTCGTTAGATAGTTACGACGCTTCAAAATAAGTAGCTCTGACCAGTCTTAGAACCCAGCTACAGAATCCGGTCCGATAAGACTCTTAAGATGCTTCCAGATAGGTATTCCTGACTTGGTCTTGGGCCCCAGTTTTGAGATATCAGCTTAGTAGTCAGTCTAGGACTATCCAATAGAGTAGAACTTAGCACCGAGCGCACCGGGGTTCCAGAGCACCCAGGTTCCCAAAACTACGTTGCCATCGTAGGATATATTTTTATTGGACTCATGGCCCCAGACCTGTGATCACCTAGTTCATGCCTTTATACCATGGCAAGGTATATTAGGTCCTACTGATGGGGTGTATACATTGGACTCCACATCTAGCTCATGTGGTTATATGTCGGTTATAGACTCTCCCACTAGTCAGCTTAGTTTAGTCTCAGATTAGTCAGTTTAGTTTCAGTTTTTTCAGTTCAGCACAGTTAGTTTAGACTAAAAAATCTCAGATTTAGGGCATGTCTTTGACCATCAGACAGGGTCATCATGAACAACTCAGTCCATTTCAGTTATTTCAGTTCAGTATATTAGTTGGTCATTGCATGTCATTACAGTTCAGTTATGAATTCCATTGTGTTATGTTTTCTCCTAATTACTCAGTACATTCAAAGTACTAACGCATACCTTTTATGTTGTATAATTTTATGATACAGTCGCAGGTTCTCAAACTCGAAGTCGTTAGTAGATTTATTCCGGTGATATCAGCAGCAACAGTGGTGAGTCCTCATCTTTCGAGGATGATATTTTATTTATTTCAGTCATTTTCTTTTAGTCATACTTTAGAGTTATTTAGGGGCTTGTCCCAGCAACTCATAATTTGTAGATGGTTTTCAGACAAAATTTAAGATGTTCGGTATTGTTGTTCTTTCAGATGTATGAACTTATTATTAAATCAGTTTTCTAAATGACTCCATTATTAAAAGCTTCTGCTCTGTTTTACTCAGAGTTTCCAGTTTTATGATAGACTATGGGTTAACTTGGGGTTATTTGTGACTCCAAGTACCGTGTCCCAACCAGGGTGTAGACTCGGGGCGTGACAAACTTGGTATCAGAGCACTAGGTTTAGCGTATCCTTGGATTCTTGAAAGCCACATCGAGTAGAGTCCTTTACATGGGTGTAAAACGCACCACACTTGTGACATGGAGGCTACGAGATGTTATTAGAAAAACTCCCTCTTGTTCATACTCTTTATCGTGCATTGAAATTCAATTCTAGAATCATTCTCCTAACTCATGCTCTATGTCGTTTTAGTGAATCATGCCTTCGCGATGTGGTAATAGAAGAAGGCTGATAATGCTCACCAACCTGCCCCAGCAGCCCCTAAGGATGACTCAGTGTCCACCACAGAGTTCAGGGTGGCTATCCAGCTTCTTGCTCAGACAGTTACCAATCAAGTGAACCAGCAGGTGGTTCCGATCAACAATAATGGGTTCACAGTAGCTGCCTGAGCTTAGGATGTCACTTTGATGAACCCTCTAGATTTCCATAGATCTAAGGTGGGAGAAGACCACAGGAGTTCGTGGATGAGATTAGAAAGATCACCTGGATTATGGATGTCAGTTCCTCGAAGAGTGCCGACTTGGCTGCCTACTAGCTGAAAGGGGTAGCACATATTTGGTACGAACAATGGAAGGAGGGAAGACCAGCGGGAGCAGGACTGATGAAATGGGAGGAGTTCACTACAGCCTTCCTAGACCAATTCTTCCCTCGGGAGCTCAGGGAGGTAAAGGTGTCGGAATTCATGAACCTGAAGCAGGGCAACAGAATAGTATTAGAATATGAATTGGAGTTCACTAGGTTGTCTAATTATGCTCCAGATATGGTAGTCAAGCCAAGGGCTCCTATGTTGAAATTTGTGAATGGAGTGTCAAACTTTGTCCTCATGGGGTGCAGGACTGCAATGCTTATCAAGTATATCGATCTCTCCAGTCTCATAGTTCATGCCCAGCAAATTGAGGCAGAAAAGTGAAAGATTTGGAGTAGGAGAACAAATGGGCAAGAACCGGCCAGTCATATTATGGCCATCAAAGATTTGGCGATAGTAGCCGCCCATAGCAGCAACAGAGGACTCCAAAACCCAGTTCAGCCAGTTCCCCTACTTTTCGGTCCTGCAAAGATCGGAGGAGTGGAGAATCTGGCTCGCAGTCCTAGAGCTACAGCGCCAGTAATCGCTACCCAGCTTATCCTAATTGTGGCAAAAACTATCCAGGTGAGTGTCTTCAGGGTCGAGAGGGTTGTTTTGGTTGTGGACAACTTGGCCATCGTCTTAGAGAATGCCCACAGGGAAGGTCACAATCCACTATTTCAACAGCTCCAGTAGGCTTACCAGCTCAGTAGGCCAACACTTCAGGTACGGATGGCAGCTAGCGCCAAAACCATTCTTATGCATTGTCTTCTTTTCAGGATCAGGAGATCTCACCTGACATGGTAACAGGTATGTTACGCCTTTTTCATCATATGTGTTGCCCTACTAGATCCAGGAGCCACACTTTCGTTCGTGACTCCCTATGTAGCAGCTCAGTTCAATATCAGTTCAGAGGTCCTCTCAGAACCATTCTCATTCTCCATCCCAGTTGGCGAGTCAATCAGAATTAGCCAGGTGTATAGGAACCGCGCAGTCTCAATCTTCAATAAGGTCATTCCAGCTGATCTGGTAGAATTAGACATGGTTGACTTCAACCTCATTCTTGGTATGGATTGGTTACACTCCAGATTATGCTTTAGTCGACTGCAGAACTAGGGTGATCAAGTTTTAGTTCCTTAATGAACTAGTGTTAGAGTGGACGGGCAGTAGTTCAGCGCCTAAGGGTTAGTTTATTTCCTACCTTAAGGCCAGAAAGCTTATGTCCAAAGGGTGCATTTATCATTTAGTTCGGGTCAAAGATTCCATCTTTGAGACCCCAACTATCCAGTCAGTCCCAATTGTCAGCGAGCTCCCTAATGTGTTTCTCGAAGATCTTTCCGGAGTCCCTCTTGAGTGGGAAATAGACTTCGATATAGACCTTCTTCTAAATACTCAGTCCATCTTCATCCCTCCTTATAGAATAGCTCCAGTTGATCTTAAGGAGTTAAAGGAGCAACTAAAAGACCTTCTTGATAAAACTTTTATCAGACCCAGCATCTCTCCCTGGGGTGCTCCAGTACTATTCATACGAAATAAAGACGGTACCCTCAAAATGTTCATCAATTATTGTCGATTGAACAATGTCACAATCAATAACAGGTATCCCCTACCTAGGATTGATTACTTATTTGATCATCTTCAAGGAGCCAGTAGTTTCTCCAAGATGGATCTCAGGTCGGGGTATCATCAGCTAAGGGTGAGAGAGTGTGAAATACCGAAAATAGCTTACACGACTCGGTATTGTCACTATTAGTTCTTGGTTATGTCCTTTGGACTCACGAATTCCCCCATAACTTTTATGGATCTGACGAACAGAGTCTTCAAGCAGTGTCTGGATATGTTTGTCATTGTATTTATCGACGACATTCTGGTACACTCTAGAAATGAGGAAAAGCATGCTATACACATGAGGATAGTGCTTCAGACACTCAGAGACCAGCAGTTCTTCGCCAAGTTCAGAAAATGTGAATTCTAGTTGAAGTCCGTGACTTTCCTGGGTCATGTGGTCTCGAGAGAGGGTATTCAGGTAGATCCTCAAAAGATAGTAATGGTGAAAGATTGGCCTAGACCTACCTCCCCAACTGAAATCAGAAGTTTCTTAGGTCTAGCCAGTTACTACCGACGTTTTGTGGAAGGCTTTTCCTCTATAGCATCCCCTCTAACTAAGCTAACTCAGAAGAAGGTGAATTTCAATGGTCTGATGCGTGTGAGAAGAGTTTCTAGGAATTGAAAACTTATCTTACTACTGGTCCAGTGTTGACCCTACCGGAAGGATCAGATGGGTTTGTATTGTGATGCTTCTAGAGTTGGGCTAGGTTGCGTTCTGATGAAGTGGGGTAAGGTGATAGACTACGCCTCCAGACAGCTAAAGGTTCATGAAAAGAATTATCTGACTCATGACTTAGAGTTGGCAATGGTGGTGTTTGCGTTTAAAATATGGAGACACTACCTGTACGGGGCTCACGTGGATGTTTTCACCGATCACAAGAGCCTATAGTATGTGTTTAGTCAGAAAGATCTAAATCTTCATTAGAGATGGTGATTTAAGCTACTGAAGGACTATGATATGAGCGCGCTATATCCTATGTGGTGGCTGATGCCCTAAGAAAAGTGTTTATGGGGAGCATGGCTCTTGTTGAGGAAGGCAAAAAGGAGCTGGCAAAGGATATCCATAGTTATGCTTGGTTGGGAGTACAGTTGGTTGAGACTACTGAGGGTGGAGTAGTTGTCCAGAGTGGATGGGATTCCTCATTGGTAGTTGAAATTAAGTCAAGGCAAGATGAAGATCCGTACTGCTTAAACTGAAGGAGGCAATTCGCAAAAAAAAAGGTGGAGGCTTTCTCCCAAGGGGGAGATGGTGTACTCCGTTACCAGGGTAGATTGTGCATATCGAATGTGGGTGATTTGAGATAGCAATTACTGGCTGAAGCGCACAGTTCGAGATATTCCATTCACCCAGGTGCTACTAAGATGTACCGTGATTTGCGGGATATTTACTAGTGGAACGGCATAAAGAGAGACATCGCAGAATTTGTAGCTAAGTGCCCCAATTGCCAGCAAGTCAAAGTAGAACACCAGAGACTGGGAGGTATGACTCAGGATATCAGCATACCCACATGGAAGTGGGAAGAAGTAAATATGGATTTTATTACGGGTCTACCTTGGGCTCGTCAGCAGCATGATTCAATCTGGGTGATAATAGACAGGATGACTAAATCAGCACATTTCCTCCCAGTTAAAACTACAGATTCAACTAAGGACTATGCTATTCCGGGAGTTAGTCAGACTTCATGGGGTGCCCTTGTTCATTATCTCAGATAGACCAGTCCACCTCTCACTTCTAGAATTCCTTTCCGAAGGGACTGGTATCCAGGTCAAGCTCAACATAGCTTTTCACCCGCAGATAGATGGATAAGCTGAGTGGACTATTGAGACCCTAGAAGATATGTTGAGGGCATGCGTGATCGATTTTAAGGGCAATTGGGATGATCACTTGCCTCTCGTTGAGTTAGCGTACAACAACAGCTACCACTCCAGTATCCAAATCGCCCCATTTGAGGCATTGTATGGAAGGAGGTGTAGATCTCCTAACGGGTGGTTTGAGGTTGGTGAAGCTACTCTAATCAGGACAGACTTAGTTCATGAAGCTATGCAAAAAGTACAGCTCATTCGAGAAAGACTGAAAACAGCTCAGAGCCATTAGAAATCTTATGCTAATGTGAGGAGAAGAGAATTGGAGTTTGCAGTGGATGATTAGGTTTATCTGAAAATTTCACCCATGAATAGGGTGATGAGATTTGGGAAGAGATGAAAGCTCAGTCCGAGAAATGTGGGACCCTACAGAATTCTAAAGCAAATTGGCAAGTAGCCTATGAGCTGGAATTACCTTCAGAGTTGGCATCTGTGCACCTAGTATTCCATGTGTCACTATTGAAGAAGTGCATCGGTGATCCAACTTCAGTTGTGCCATTGGAAAGTGTGGGAGTGAAAGATAGTCTCTCTTACAAAGAGGACCCAATTCAGTTCCTTGAATGTCAGGTTCATAAGCTGAGGAACAAGGAGGTAGCTTCAACCAAAGTCTTGTGGAGAAATCAGCATGTAGAAAGAGCTGTGTGGGAAACCGAAGAAGATATGAGGCTAGATAACCACAGTTATTCCCTTACATTTCAGTTCCGACATCAAGTACTAAATTCCTCCTTAGTACTCTGTTCAATTTTGTACTCATCAGCTCTATTTAGATTATCTATGCGCATTCTAGTTACATCGGCTCTGTTAGTATGATTAAGTTAGTTTGGAGCTAGTTACTCCTTCAAAAAAAAGCTCATAGTCTTAGTCTAGAAATCTCAGCTCTTTTCCTAGTTTTCCTGCAGTTTTAGTCTTCATTCGAGGATGAATGATCCCGAGGGGGATATATTGTAACACCCCAAAACTTTCTTAGATCAGACTCAGACCTTGCAAGAAGAACCAGGGGAAACCAGAAATTTTATCGCAGAACAACCCAGACAACGGGTCGTGGTAAGCTCCAATAGGCAATTATCTGAGATTTTTTCAGCATAGCAAATTTCCTTCGGGGGAAACAACGAGGCATAGGAAGACCTGTTGGTTGAAACAACGAGCCGTCCTTTCATCTGTTGGATCCCAAGTTTAGAATCCTATAGAACTCTTCCTTGAGGAAACGAGAGAACTAACGGCTCCTAGTTCCTACCAACGAGCCATTTCTATCATCTGTTGCCCAGTCCCAGAAGCATTAATCGACGTGGCTACGGGTCAACTTACAATGCGAGCACATGACATGGTAGAAGTGTTCGATGTGTACAAAGCACCCAAGCTCCCGATGGTAAATGAAGAACTCTCGGTGATCAATGTGATTGATCATGGGAACGCTAATCGAATAAATGATTCCCGAGAGTTAATAGGAAGGCCACCTGATAAGGTTGAGAACTACTGGGGGGAGGACAAGGATCGTGAAAAATCGTCCATCACCCTAGTAGATAATTGAGCATAAAGGACGTCGAGCCACGACGGTAAACCAGGCGCTGCACGGGAGGCAACCCGTGAAAAATATTTTCTTTCTCTCTTTTTTTTTCTTTTTTTGTGTAAATAATTTTTATTTTTATTTTTCTTTTCTTGATTTGGGATATATTTTTTGTTTTAGTTAATATTTTTCATTTTAGTTAGGGAAATCTATTAATCTAACCAATTTTGTTTAGTGAGGTGATTTTTCAGGTCAAACAGACACAAATATGCATGGAATCGGGAAGAATAAGGCAAGGTATGAAAAAATAATTAAAATGAAGAGACAGTGCACTGGGGCGTTGGCTCCGTGTCACGGAGGAAGGGCTCCGCGTTACCCTCCGTGACACGTTGAAGGTAAAATCCGGATTTTTAAAATTTCCAGTAAGCCAACGCGTTGGCTCCGTGTCACGGAGGAGGCGCTCCGCGTTACCCTCTGTGACACGTTGCCTTATATTTGGTGCCGGGTTGCCGGGTGACCCGCGTGTTTTTCTTTAAATTAACCCCGATTTTCTTGCCCTTTCTCCCCATTTCTTTTCCTCTCCGCGACCAAACACCCAAACCCCCCTCCCCAATCAACGTGCCACGCCACTAAGCAAAGAAATCATCAAGTTTCTTCGGTTCTTCAACGTAAAGGTATGTTTTCCTCGTTTCTCTCTAAGTTTTGGCGATTTTAGTCGAATTTGGGCAGGTGAGGTGAGATATATCCTAAGTAGCAATTGAGCATGAAATTGAATTATTTGTGATTGATGAATGTTCGGAATGTTGTTATTAGTGTTTGAACTTGTCGACTACGTGAATAATTCGAAATTGATTGTAAAATTGAATTCTAGGGCTTAGGTTGTTGAAATTGACTTGGGTAATTTGATAATTCGGTGAATTAGATGCCGGGGTGTTTTTGGGAATTGAGATTAGTCAGTGTAAATATTGTTTGAATGTAAAAGACGACGAATTCTCGAATTTTTGGGGAAAATGTGGAAATTGTGCAAATTGGTTTGATTATTTGGATTTGTATGTATATATAGAACTTTTGTCGTGTTTTTATTTGTTGTTTTTGTTGCTAAGTGCGATGGTTGAATTGCTATCGATAGTAGGATTGAGATTAGCTGTATGAAGTCTGAGTAGTACGCTAAGCGTTATGCTGTCGAAATTTTTGTGAACGCACTAAGCATAAATTGTATGGTTGATTGTTTTGGTGTAAATTGAGTTATCCTTGCCATAGTTTGTAAAAGTAGCTAAGGACTAAGTGTGGGGTAAACGTTGTGTAACCCGACCTTAGCCGAAGTTAACATGTATTTAGCTTAACGTTGTGCTTGTTTATGTATATTGACAGGTACAATGGCGAGTAGGCAGGATAAGGGCAAAGGTGCTTCTACTTTTGGCACCGGGAGGAAAAGAATGAGAATGGGCACCGCAGTCCCAGCTGCACCAGCTGTTCCGCGCGGCCAGCACCGCCAATACGGAACAAGGTGGGTAACCGAGGAAGGGAAGAAGTGGTATGCTAAGCATAAGGAAAGAAAGTACTTCCCGGAGGAACATATTGCACGGGAACCACTAGCACAGGAGTTCCCCCGTATTGTGTAGAGGATTGAAGCAGCTGGGCTCAGATTTATATTTCAGGAGCCCAAGGAGTGCAACCTACATTTGGTCCGGGAGTTCTACACAAATTGGAACCCGGCCATCAGAAGCCACACAATAAAAATCAGAGGGCAGATTGTTACTCTGGAACCCCAGCAATTTAATGCCATCGTTGGAGCGCGGGACACAGACGCTCACATTCTCCGCCAGCTAAACATCACCCCACCATACGCCGACATCAGACGTACGTTGTGTGGGGCTCGATCCACAGCCCGATGGAGTAGACATAAGGAGAGGGGTTACCACCAGACTCTGCCTTATTCGCAGATGAACAGGGAGGCCAGAATATGGCTGAAGATAGTGTGTTCGTGCTTGATCCTGGGAGTTCACATGACGGATGTGACCCGGGACCGTGTCTGCCTGGTGTATGCCCTTATGAAAGGGCTGGAGCTTAATGTTGGAGCGGTTATCATATCCGCCATGAAGAGAGCTAGACTACACCAGGGCCACAGATACGGGTTCGGTGGACTCATCACCACCTTCCTCCGAGGCCTCGATGTCGAGGAAGAGGCTTTGGATTACATCCCGCAGTTGGAGCGGAGGGCTCTTGATGTGACAAAAACTAAGGCCCCCGATACCACACACGGGCCAGTGCTGACTTTGGGCGAGCGACATGCTCGTGACGATCAGTACATGGCACGTATGTTTGGCATGCAGATGCTTCAGCTACGGATTGGTGGGAGACCAGCCACCGAGGAAGAGTTATGGCAGTTGGAGCTAGATTACCCATTTGGCGAGAACGCCATAGCCTTATGCCGAGTGGGACCAGCCTTCGTTGAGCCTACTGATGACGATGTCCCCACTGACGAGGAGACACGTTGGGAGGACTCCGATGTGGAGTCCGATGACGACGATGGAGCTGACTCAGACATGGGCGATGAGGCAGCAACACCGGATGAAGAAGTCGAATATTTCGACTGAGCAGGGATTTCCACCACCCGATATTTTGTGCTTTGTATTTTTGTGAACACTGGGAACAGTGTTCGATTTAAGTGTGGGGTGGGAAGTAGTTAGGTGTTGGGGCTGGGCTAATCTGCTGTATGCTTTTTCCTTGGTTTGTATGTATGTTTATGTTTCCCTGTTGTGAACTGATTTGTGTTGTATCTGTATATATATATTTTTTTGTGGTTAATGATGTGTGTTGTGAAAAGTTATGGTTGCCAAGGTAAATATTTTGTAAATATTTTTGTATATCGAAATGATCGATATTTTTCAAAAATTTTGCGAAAATATTTTGCACTTATCAAAATATTTTGTAAATAGTTTTCCATCGACATGATCGATGTTTTGCAAAAAAAATTTTTGATTTTTATTTTGGGTTTCTCGGAGTTTGTTTTCGGTTCTTTTACCGAGAATAGTCCCATTGAACCGATGTCATAGTTAGTGACCGTTCCCTATGATGGATGGATGACGACCGTCTTAAGGGAAATGTAGTTGGTAAAGGTAGGATTTTAATTTATTTTCAGTTTTTCTTTGGTGGATTGCATCACTGAACCTGTAGTTACTAAATGGTTGTGAAATTTTGGTTGCGTGTTGTAACTGATATTCAAAATGTAAAAGTGATTCGTTTGAAAGCATGCAATTGTGTAAATATGTTGAGTTACCTAGGCTGTAGAATTTGATTCGGTATGATTGAGGCTTAATTTTTGAATTCATGCAATTGGCTAATTAAAGAGTCTGTGAATGCATCTTGAATCGAGCATGTGCATGAAGTGTGTGAAGTGAGGTATTGTTATTCCATGCTATTGTGAAGTGTCTAGAACTTGCCTGGTGTGTGTGCAAAACGAAATGAAGGGGGTGTAGTGTTGGAAAGGATGTAGGCATTTCTTTGTTTAACCGAGAGTTTCTATTTTTTTCCTTATCATACGCTACCTTTTTATGTGATTGTATACCCTAGTCAGCCCGTTGAGCCTTTAGCCGTTTCTTTCTTTCTTTTGTCCAAAATTGTATAAACTAAGCTTTATTCCTTCTTTTCATTAGCCGTAAAGTCTATACGAAACTCTTAAGCGCTTAAGAAGAAAAGAAAATATTTCCCGAAGTGTCAAAGAGTGAGAAGAGTGGAAAGAAAAGAAAAGCAGAGTGAAGAAAGAAAAGAAGAGGTTGAAGAGGCACTTGGTATAATGAAATGATAATAAAGGTGCATGAAAACCCTTTGTTGTTATGTCAAGTGTGTTTGAGGAAATGGGCCATACAAAAGTAAACAAGCATGAATGGGATGATGAAAAAGAGAAAAAGAAGAACAATATCCATGAGTCGATGGGAATGTGTTGAAAAGGCGCTTAAGGATGCTAGCGACTATTATTGGCTAATCCAATATATATAGTAGTTCCATAGCCCCGTTACAACCCATTAAAGTCCTACGTGATCTTACATTGCATTTCGTTATATTAGTCGAGTAATACACTAAGGGCAAGCCTATGGGTCATGACATGATGCATGTGAATTCTTTTGGGAGAGAGAGTGAAATTAATTTTTATATGCCCCTACTTGAATGTTTGTGTGTTGCATGAACATAAAGGGGAAGATTCTCTTGAGTTGTGAGGGCACATGCTTGATGAAAGATTGATTTTCGTGTCGGATATCTTGATTAGCTGATTTGCATGAGTTTGCCGATATCGAGAGTCGATTCTTAAAGTCTAGGAAGTCTTGATGTATGAAAGGTCATTGCATTGTAAGACCATGCATGTTTTCTTGATGATTTGCAAAAATTGAATAATCGGTATGACCGTAGTGTAAATTGTCGCACCATAGTGACAAAGGTTGGGATGTAATTTGCATGAGCTGTGTATGTGTTGTTCGAGGACGAACAAGGATTGAAGTGTGGGGTAAGTGATCTTGGGCAGATTTATATGCCCAAGTGATACTCAAACGTATTATTTTCACCTTGTTTGTGTGCAATATGTATATATTCTCATGTAATTGGTAATAAAATGTGAATTTATACTAACCAACATGATTAGCATTTGTTTTGCAGGAAAATATGATTTTTAGGAGCTAAAATGCATGTTGGAAGTATATCGGAGTTGGACTTGGATGCGAGCGTGGAAAAGACATTGGAATGCGCAAAGTATAGGGGCTCCGCGATGGAGACGTGCCACGCTACCATCGCGGAGGCACACTGCCTGGAGGGGAAATTAATTGGCAAATTCCAGTGAGGCCTCGCGACAGCTCCGTGGCACAGAGATAGGCCTCCGCGTTGGCCTCCGTGCCACGTTGAGGCTATAATCCCGGACCCTGGAATTCCAGTAAGGGTCCGCGTCCACGCCGTGTCACGGAGACAGTGCTCCGCGTTGACCTCCGTGACACGTTGCTTGTTATTCCGGGAAAAATTCCCACTAGTATAAATAGAACACTTAGGTTTATTTTAATGAATTCAGACTTGGCGGAGCAAGGACGGGGGTTAGAAGCAGTTGATGGACAAAAAAGCTAAGGGATTTCTTCTCTTCCTTTCTTCTTTCAATCAATTGTATGTATGATTTACACTTGTTTTAGGATGATTAATCCACAAATGAGTGGCTAATTCTCTTCCTTGCTAAGGTTTTGAACAATGGTGATGAATTTTGATTGTTAATGATATGGTTTTCTTCTTCTTCTTCCATGTTGTTCTATTAATTCTTGTTCTTACTGCATTAGTGTGTGGCCGACATTAATGTACATCTAAAAAGTCCAATTTCACTCGAGAGAGCGAGAAATTGGAAAGTTGTGAATTAATAGGGTATTGTTCTTAACTTGATTTGGGAAAATTGGGTTTTGATGTGCTTTCCTGATAGAAATATACTTGAAAGCCGTATTAGTCAATTTAGAAACCGGAATTGTAGTGCTAGGTCATAAATTGTATTTGATCACAGAAATGTAGATGAATGGTTTATGATTCTAAAGTGAAATTAAATACGAGAGTTTTAATTTCTAGGCTAATGTTCTTGGCTAGCAACATGAAGAAAAGATTAACCAAATTGGGATTATCGTCAAATTCATTGCTTGTTCTTAACCTTGGCATGCTCATATCCATAGTTTCAATTCACAGTAAATAATTGTTAATAGTTTTAGTATATATAATTTCTAAACAAAAACTTATTTAACTGTTGGTTACGTTGTTGTTAGCATAATTAGAAGTAAGATAAGAATATAGTGTACTTAGGCAATTTTACTTATCCAGAGTCTCCTTGGATCGATACTTGGCTTACTTAGCCACTTTATTACTTGTTTGACCACGTGCACTTGCGTGTCGGTTTTAACCCATATAGCAAACCACCGAACACTGCACATATTAAGAAGACAAACAGCTATATCTTGGCTCAAAACATAGCCTTGGGCCGACAAGGCCGCTACATAAACACCTGCATTAAATAGGCTAACCCAATAGTTGCAATAATGGCATCCTATGTGGGTCGACAAGACCACCATGCTGACTAAATCATGACAGAAGAAAAGCAGGCGCACATATACATATATATAAGCCAACAACGCTGCTAACAAATAACACAACTAGGTCCCACACGGCCAACAACATATATCTAACAAGTATCGTAGTCTGCAAGCCTCAAAAGAGTGAAATATTGGTTGGGACAGGGCTCCGACCTACACAAAACTATGCAATAAAAGATAGGTAAACCTCTAGTGTTTGGCAACTCCGGAGGAAAGGAGCTGGCCAATCTGCTAAGTCTGGACAGCTACTAAGGAGGTCTCGAAACCTATCTGTCCAAACCTGCAGGCAAGTATGCAGCGCCCCATGCATGGGCGTTAGTACAATATGTACCAAATATGTAATACAGCCTACCTGGGCCCCCATAAGCCCAAGAAAATGCAAGCAATCCATACCCTCCTATCTGTATCACTATAAGCCCGTAGGTAAGTTGTAACTAAGGTATATTCGACCTCTTAACTATATTTGAGTCGTCTAGGCTCCTATAGCTGCATTTGAGCCGTCTGGGCTCCTGTAATTGTATCTGAGCCATGTGGGCTCCTATAATTGTATCTGAGTTGTTGTGCTCTTGTAACTATATCTGAGCCATTTGATGACATGTATGTGGGCAACTGTATGAATAGCCAGAGACGTTAGCCCCACATATAACAGCTGGTAAGATCCCTACTTAGGATAACACATAGTCTACCAGACCTCTAATGACTAAGGTGGTCTTCTGAGCGACCAATGCGACTAACTGTAAATCGACGAAGCCATACGGTCCTTAACAGTAGGTAGTTTACCCAGCAAACTACCACCCCATTCATTAGGCAACCCTAGTGCCACTGACTCATAGGTAAGACTGTACTACCTAGATTCTAGCCCTATAGGCGTCAAGATACGCCAACAGCCTGCAGGCGGGCTTTACTACATGTACAGGCGTCAAAACAGAAAGTTATATCACCAAGCTGCGCCCTATGCTGCCCAACAGCTAACCACAAGCCTCTATGGCCTCAGTACGGCAACAAAGCACAACTAACCTCTCTGGACTATAAATAAATGAACAGAGAATCTCTATGTCACTTCTAGCAATAGTCAAAACTGAATATAATATTTTCCGACTAGGGATACTATATTACAAACTCAATTCATCTTGTAGCAACTAACCACAATATTTATAATCATAAGCTACTGCAAAGGTACAAGTCGTATCAACTATACGACGAGAATAACTTGCCCAAAAACAAAGATTATCCTTAACATACTGTTTTTCATAGGTTTGACTTTACCAGTAAGAATTCTAACTCAAACTTGTGATTTCTTTATCCTTTAGTCAATTATACCAACACATACACCACACCTAAACATTCATATATAGCCATCAAGAATAACAAAAACTTCCAATCACTTACAACCTCCAACAAGCCGTAGAACTAGGAATTTCATCCGATAGGGAGGAAGAAGTACTTACCCAAACTTTTACATAAACTTAATCTTGGAGGAAATGCTGGGAGAAAGAGTTGCTCAACTCTTATGGAAATTATGATGACAAAATAATGAATTTTAGGCTAAAAATTTCCTTAAATAGGTTCCCCAAAAGGCAACCCGACCCGGCTGGCCCGTGACCCACTTCTGCCAGTGATAGTCCACGGTGAAATACTCATAACTCTTTGCTCCGATGTCGGATTAATGAGCGATTTGATATTCTGGAAACTAGAATCAAAGATATTTAATTTAATATATTGTAGGTCTCCTAAATCAATATATATTAGGAGAAAATTCCCAAGATATTTTACCCAAATTTCAATGAATTTCTAAAAGTAACTTGCGATAACTTTGCCGATTTTCGTTTTACAACTTTCTCGACTTCAAATTTTAATGTATGATCATTAAGTGAAATGAATGCCTCATAACACATCCTTCTTATGGCACTAAAACCTCTTGTCCATAGCTCGAAAGAACGAGTTTATCGCTTAAATTATACGGGGTGTTACAGGTATATCTTCATTGCTAAATTACATATGATCCAGTTGGCACAAAATATGTCTTGGTTAGTTAGTTTTCAAAAGCTAAATTACTTCGAACTTTGACATTTGAATGTTAATCCTATATTTATGTGAGTGAATCATTGGAGCTTTATTGATTTATCTCATGATCCTAAGAGAAAGTAGACCTATTTGTAGGATGAATTTTGTGGTTTAATTTAGAAGGGTAGTAGATTGATCGAGGATGAATAATAGTTTAAGTGTGGGGTAGTGATGAAGGGGGTATTTACACACTTCTTAGCCATATATTGCCCATATTTTACTATGTTTTGAGAATGAATTATGTGTGTTTTCATGTGTTTTATAATATATATTTATGAAAAAGAGCTAATGCACATGATTAGATGCTTTCACGACTAAAAGTGAAGGATTTGGGTGTATTTGAGGCTTTTTGGACGAAGATGAAACAATTTGGATTGAATAAAGGCAAGCCTTAATAGTTAGCACCATTGTACACACCAGCAGCGCGATGCAGCCATGCCAGTGCAACTAGGGGCACGATGCGGAGCATATTCGGCGCGGTGCACCAAGCTTATCCAACGGCGATCAATGGATTCCTACTTTAATTCAGAAAAGAAGATACAAATCCCAAATCAAACCCATAAAGTAACAATGAAGGCTTAAATCTACTATTATAAATACCCTTTATTTCTATGTAACAAAAAACTTTGAGCAAACTTTTAGCGAGCTTTTGAATGATTTTGAGTGACAAAATTGAGATATTGTCCTTGAATTATTCTTCATAAATTCTTGCGATAATCAAGTGGATTTTCTTCCAATCATCTTTGTAAGTATTAGATTATGTATTTGTCTATGAATGCTATTAATTTACTTATAATTATGAGAGGCTAAAATCTCCACAGCTAGGATTGTTTGAACCATGGTGAATTAACAAACTAGGTTTTGCACAAAGTGATTCTAAACCAATACGAAACGCTTGTATTGTATTATCTTCATCTTAAATGTTTCTTAACGGTGCGCAACGTTAGGACTTGCCTGAATTCTCTACTCACTTGAGCCTAAAGAAGTAGAGATTAGGAAAAGTGAAGTACAAAAAAGTCTTAATCTTTATGATTATTGTATAACTTGAGTTGTGGTTGCAGTATAGTTAATTTTGGAACAAATTGATAATGGTTAAATTGAAATCACTCATGGGACCTAATCCGATAATTGATTGTAGTCATCCAATAGGAACGAACCAGTCATTTGGATGAATCCTAGTTATCAGTTCTATAAGTAAAGTATTGGGATAGATCACAAGTGTAAAACCCGAAGTAGTTATGAATCTATGGGGAACATCACCCTAGTTAATTGAATTAGTCTGAAATCAACATTCAAATTCTCAACATTGTTACCTGTTACTTTTATAATTACCCCCTTTTTAGAAAATAATTGACTCAAAATCTTAAATACTAGCGTTATTCTATATCCTGACCATATTCCTTGTGGGATCGACCCCAACTTTTGTTGGATTCTTTATTGGAAACATCCGCTTCATACTTTATCAGGAGTGTGAGTTGGAGCATTATCAATAACCCTTGCAAATACCCACAAAATTCATCAAGTAAAGATTTGCATCACCAGTTGCATTTACCACTAAACACTCCCTTCATATTAAGAAGATGAATCATTATGCTAGTGATATCAATTTTTTCCCCAGCAGGCAGAGGTGGGGGTACAATTGCTCCTATTGAGCCGGCTTCATTAATATTTGGGTCCTCATAATCATCAAGGTGAGGAGCATATCTATCGAAATGGTGTGGCTCACGGCCTCTATTTCCCCTTTTGTTGCGGCCAGCATTATCAACATCTTCCTGGGCATCATCTGCCTTTTGAAGAGCAGCTTCTCGAGCTAACTCTGTCTAGTAGGCCTCATTAGCTCAACAAACTTCATCCACTAATCTATCTTCCATCTGTTCAGGGGTTTCCATACCAGTCATTCTTCACAGTGTCCTTTCAATTCTTGGTCAATTGGCACTTAGGAGTTTCACTACTCTGAATACTTGGTATTCACCAAGTGGTCACTTGTGTGAAACAAAGACAAAAGAAAATGTGAATGAGTAAATACCGACCAAAAGTTAAATAAAACCAATTAATCTAATCCTAAGACATATGCCCTGCCAATGGCGCCATTTTTGATAACACTCATATTATACCTCTGAAGAAGTATACACGAATGTTGTCAATAGAGGACCCAACTAAGGTTGGGGTTGATCCCACTGGGAATATGGTCAAGATAGATTAATGCTAGTAATTAGGCTTTTAGTTCAATTAATCCTAAAGGGGGGTTTTAAGATAAAACAATCAAGTGTCAATGTTGTGAAATGGTGTTGTTATCAAAGTTATACAACTAACTAGGGAAGTGTTCCCTATGGCTTCTTAACTAGGTCAGATTATTACACTCGTAATGAATCCCAATACTTAGCCTATAGAACTGATAAACTATGCTCATCCAAATGGTTGATTCGCTCTTATTAGATGACTATACTCAATTACCAGGCAAGTCTCATGAGAGATTTCACTTTAACCTTTATCAATAATTCCAAATTAACTTTCCTGCGACTGTAGCTCAAGTTATTCAATGAAACTTAATTTCAAGGCTCTGTTGTTCTGCTCTTTTCCTAATCTCTACTTCTCTAGATTCAAGAAAGAAGATAACAAGGGCTAGTCCTAACATTGCTTACCATTAAGAAACATTAAACATGAAAAAAAACAATACAGGCATCCATATTAGTTTATAATCACTTTGTGTTAACCCTAGCTTGTCATTCCACCATGGTTCCCACAATCATAGTTGTGTAGGATTTAGCTACTCATGATTGTAAGAAAGAAATTATAATTCATGGAAGAAATCATAATTAAATACTTACAATATTGATGGAAGAAACCCCAATAATCCATTGCACAATCAAACTTTGAAAATCAAAAACACAATGATGAATTCTCTCAAGGTTTTCGTGTGTTTCTTCTCCAAGTAGGGTTAGGAAACTCAAAAACATAATTACAATGAAAAGTATCGGAAATTGTTAAGGAAGATAACCTAAAAGTATTTATACAATTAATGAAATCCTTTCCTATATTTATAGGGATCCTGCCGCCAAGACAACCTATGAGTCGTAGCGTGTTGCTACGAGTCGTGGTCTTCTTCTGTAATACAATTCTACATCTTCTGGTCTTCTCAGGTACTGGAGGATGGTATGACTCGTACACTGTCACTAGGAGTCGTATGAGTCACTCATGGTCTGAACTTCAACAATCTGTCATCTCTGATGATTCTCATACGTGTCCTTCATACAACTCGCACCATGCTGGTATGACTCGTGATATCTACTCATGCCCTAAGTATGCCAAAGCATGTGATCCTCTGAATCTCACCACAAGTTTGTTAGATGACTTGTACCTTATTATCACACTCGTGGCCACTGCACGTACCATGATCTCTGCAAGTGCACATCCTCTGAATTTCTATCACGTATCCTTAGTGCGACTCGTACAGTCAAGCGTACTTTGGCTTTGAACTTGTGCATTTTATCTGAAGTTTTGCTATGTGTGTTAGGTACGGCTCGTACTGAAACTTGTAGCAAGCCATTTTCTGCACTTTTCATCTCCTTCTCCAAAATTCAACTCCCAGACCTGATTTCCCTAAAAATAAAGTAAAAGAACCTCATATCCGTAAAAAGACACCTAAGACCAATCATTTTTCCCATATTTTAAGTGTAGAAAATGCCATAAAACCATGACACATCAGTCGGCATCCTCTATCATCCAAGTAAATATTATAGTTGACGTCCTCAACTGACTGTTGCTTGGTGCTTTGGGCTACGGGTAAAAACCGACACGCAAGTGCACGTGGTCAAACAAGTAATAAAGTGGCTAAGTAGCCAAGTATCGATCCAAGGAGGCTCAAGATATGTAAAATTGCCTAATTTACTATATTTATATTTAACTTCTAATTATGCTAACAACAACGTAACCAAGGGTTAATTGAGTTTTTGTTTCTAAACTATATACTACAATTAATAACACTATTTACTTGTGAATTCAGACAATGGATATGAACATGCCAAGGTTAAGAACAAGTAATGAACTTGATAATCATGATAATTTTGGTTAATTCTCTTCTTCAAGTTGCTAGCCAAGAACATTTTCCTAGAAATTAAAACTCTCGTATTTAATTTCACTTTAGAATCATAAACCATCCGTCTACATTTCTGTGATCAAATGCAATTTATGACCTAGCACTACAATTCAGGTTCCTAAATTGACTAATACGGCTTTCAAGTATATTTCTATCAGGAAAGCACATCAAAACCCAATTTTCCCAAATCAAGTTAAGAACAATACCCTATTAATTCACAACTTTCCAATTTCTTGCTCTTTCGAGTGAAATTGGACTTTTTAGATATACATTAATGTTGGCCAATCACTAATGCAGTAAAGAACAAGAATTAATAGAACAACATTAAAGAAGAAGAATAAAACCATATCATTTACAATCAAAATTCATTACACATGTTCAAAACCTCAGCAAGAAAGAGAATTAGCCACTCATTCTTGGATTGATCATCCTAAAATGAGTGTAAATTATACTTACAATTGATAGAAAGAAGAAAAGAAGAGAAGAAATCCCTTAGCTTTTCCAATCTTCAACTGCTACTAACCCACGTTCCTGCTCTCCACTTCTGAACTCAGTCTAAAAACTAAAAACTAATTAAAATAAACCTAAGTGTGCTATTTATACTAGTGGGAAATTTTTCCCGAAATAACAAGCGACGTGTCACGGAGGCCAACGCGGAGCCTTGCCTCCGTGACACGGCGTGGACGCGGACCCGCACTGGAATTTCCAGGGTCCGGTAATTTAACCTCAACGTGGCACGGAGGCCATCGCGGAGGCCTATCTCCGTGCCACGGAGCTGACGCGCAGGTACACTGGAAATTGCCAAATTAATTCATGCTCAGGCAGTGTGCTACCGCGATGGTAGCGTGGCACGGAGCCATCGCGGAGCCCCTATAAATCCTGCATTCCAAGGTCTTTTCCACGCTCGCATCCAAGTCCAACTCCGACATAGTTTCAACATGCATTTTAGCTCCTAAAAATCACCTTTATCTGCAAAACAAATGCTAATCATGTTGGTTAGTATAAATTCGCATTTTATTACCAATTACATGATATTATATACACATTGCACAACAAACAAGGTAAAAATGATATGTTTGAGTATCACTTGGGCATACAAATCTGCCCAAGATCACTTACCCCACACTTAAATCCTTGTTCGTCCTCGAACAACACATACACAAATCATGCAAATTACATCCCAACCTTCATCACTATGGTGCAACAATTTACGCTACGGTCGTACCGATAATTCAATTTTTGTACATCATCAAGAAAACATGCTTGGTCGTACAATACAATGACCTTTAATACATCAAGGCTGCCTAGACTTTTTAAGAATTGATTCTTGATATCGGCAAACTCATGCAAATCAACTAATCAAGAAATCCGACACGAAAATCAATCTTTCATCAAGCATGTGCCCTCACAACTCGAGAGAAACTTCCCCTTTATGTTCATGCAACACACCAACATGCAAGTAGGGGCCTATAAAAATTAATTTCACTCTCTCTCCAATAAGAATTCACATGCATCATGTCAAGACCCATAGGCTTGCCCTTAGTGTATTACTCCACTAATATAAAGAAATGCAATATAGGATCACGTAGGACTTTAATGGGTTGTAACGGGGCTATGGATCTAGTATGCATATATTGGATTAGCCAATAATAATCGCTAGCATCCTTAAGCGCCTTTTCAACTCATTCCCATCGACTCATGGACATTGTTCCTCTCTTTTCTCTTTTTCTCCCATTCATGCTGGTTTACTTTCACACAGCCCATTTCATCAACCACACTTGACACAAAGCAGAGGGTTTTCATGTACCCTCAATATCAATTAATTACAACAAGTGCCTCTTCAACGTCATCTTTTCTTTCCTCACTTTGCTTTTCTTTTTCTTTTCACTCTTTTCACTCTTTAACACTTTGGGAAACATTTTCTGTTCTTTGTAAGCGCTTAAGAGCTTCTTAAAGACTTTAAGGCTAATGAAAAGAAGGAATAAAGCTTAGTTCATACAATTTTGGACAAAAGAAAGAAATCGGCTAAAGGCTCAACGGGCTGACTAGGGTATACAACATATAAAAAGGGTAGAATTTGACAAGAAAAAAAATGGAAACTATCGGTTAAAACAAAGAAATGCCTACATCCTTTCCAACACTACACCTCCTTCATTTCGCTTTGTATACACACCAGGCAAGTTCTAGACAATTCACGATGACATGGAATAGCAAAACCTTACTTCACACTTCATGCACATGCTCGAATCCAGATGCATTCACAGACTCTTTAATTAGTCAATTACATGAATTCAAGATTAAGCCTCAATCATAATGAACCAAATTCTATAGCCTAGGTAACTCAACTATTTACAGAATTTCATGCTTTCAAACGAATCATTTTCACAATTTGAACATCAATTACAACATGCAACGAAATTTTAGCAACCATAAGCAACTACAGTTTATTGATGCAATCCACCAAAGAAAACTAAAACAACAATTAAAAATCCTACTCCTACTGACTACATTTCCCTTAAGACGGTCGTCATCCATCCATCATAGGGAACGGTCACTAACTATGACATCGGTTCAATGGGACTATTCTCGGTAAAAGAACCGAAAACAAACTCCGAGAAACCCAAAAATCAAAATCGAAAAATTTTTTACAACACATCGATCATTTCGATAGAAAGAAAATATTTACAAGTGCAAAATATTTTTGCAAAAATTTTGAAAAATATCGATCATGTCGATAGAGAAAAAAATTTATTTACAAAATTTACAAAATATTTACAATGGAAACCATACTTTCAAAAACACACATCCTTAACCACACAACAAATATATACACATACATCGCAAACAGTTCACAACAGGGAAAGCACAACATACATAAACAACAAGGAAAAAGTATACAGCAATTTAGAGCCTTGACGTAGCACCTAACTACTCCCCACCCCACACTTAATCGAACACTGTCCCCAGTGTTCACAAAAATACAAAGCACAAAATTTGGGTGGTGGAACTCCCTGCTCAGTCGAAATATTCGACTTCCTCGTCCGGTGCTGCAGCCTCGTCGCCCATATCTGAATCAGCTCCATCATCGTCATCGGACTCCACATCAGAGTCCTCACGACGTGTCTCCTCATCAGTAGGGAGATCATCATTTGTAGGCTCCACAAAGGCTGGCCCCACCTTACATAAGGCTCTGGCGTTCTCGCCAAAGGGGCAGTCCAGCTCCAGCTGCCATAACGCCTCCTCGGTGGCTGGTCTCCCACCTATCCGTAGCTGCAGCATCTGCATGCCAAACATACGGGCCATGTATTGATCGTCACGAGCATGTCGCTCGCCCAAGGTCAGCACAGGTCCGTGTGTAGTGTCGGGGGCCTTAGTCTTTGTCACGTCGAGGGCCCTCCGCTCCAGCTGTGGAATATAGTCCAAGGCTTCTTCCTCAATGTCGAGGCCTCGGAGGAAGGTGGTGATGAGTCCGCCAAACCCGTATCTGTGGCCATGGTGCAGTTTGGCTCTCTTCATGGCGGATATTATGACCGCCCCAACATTAATCTGAAGCCCTTTCATAAGGGCATACACCAAGCAGACACGGTCCCGGGTCACGTCTGTCATATGAACTCCCGGGATCAAGCACGAACATACAATTTTTAGCCAGATTCTGGCCTCCCTGTTCATCTGCGAGTAGGGCAGAGTCTGGTGGTACCCCCTCTCTTTGTGTCTACTCCATCGGGCTGTGGATCGAGCCCCACACAACGTACGTCTGATGTCGGTGTACGGTGGGGTGATGTTTAGCTGGCGGAGAACGTAGGCGTCTGTGTCCCGCGCTCCAACGATGGCATTCAGCTGCTGGGGTTCCAGAGTGACAATCTGCCCTCTGATTTTAATAGTGTGGCTCCTGATGGCCGGGTTCCAGTTGGCATAAAATTCCCGGACCAAGTGAAGGTTGCACTCCTTGGGCTCCAGAAAAATAAAGCTGAGCCCAGCTGCCTCAATCCTCTGTACAATGCGAGGGAACTCCTGTGCAAGTGGTTCCCTTGCAATATGTTCCTCCGGGAAGTACTTGTATTCTTTGTGCTTCGCGTACCATTTCTTCCCTTCATCGGTGACCCATCGTGTTCCGTATCGGCGGTGTTGGCCGCGCGGAACAGCAGGTGCAGCTGGGACTGCAGTGCCCAGTCTCATCCTTTTTCTGCCGGTGCCTGAGGTAGAAGCACCCTTGCCTTTGTCTTGCCTGCTATCCATTGTACCTTACATGCCCAAAATTGACAAAAATCGCCAAAAAAATTGAGTTAGACGATGAAAACATACCTTAGAATTGAAGAATCGGAGAAACTTGACATTTTTCTTTGCCTATCAACGTGGCACGTTGCTTGGGGAGGGGGAAATGGGTGTTTGGTCGCGGAGGGAAGAGGGAATGGGGAAAAAAAGGGCGAAATCAGGGTTACATTTAAAGAAAACACGCGGGTCACCCGAAAACCCGGTGTGACCCGGCACTGGATAAGGGGCAACGTGTCACGGAGGCCAACGCGGAGGCCCTCCTCCGTGACACGGAGCCAACGCGTTGGCTTACTGGATTTTTGAAAAATCCAGATTTGCCATCAACGTGTCACGAAGGCCAACGCGGAGCATTGCCTCCGTGACACGGCGCCAACGCGCCAGTGCTCTGTTTCACCCATACATTTAATTTTTCATACCTCGCCTCATTTTCTCGATTCCATGTATATTTCCTCCGTTATACCTGAAAATCACCTCACTAAACAAAAATTGGTTAAATTAATAGATTTCCCTAACTAAAATAAAAAATATTAAATAATATAAAAATCTAACCCTAGTTAAGAAAAGAAAAAGAAAAGAAAAATAAAAATTATTCACACTAAAAAGAAAGAAAGAAAATATTTTCACGGGTTGCCTCCCGTGCAGTGCCTGGTTTACCGTCGCGGCTCGACGTCCTTTAAGCTCATTTATCTACTAGGGAGATGGACGATTTGTCCCGATCATGATCATCCCCCCAGTAGTGCTCTACCTTGTCCGGTGGCCTACCTAGTAACTCTCGGGAATCACTCAATCCATTAGCATTCCCATGATCAATTGTGTTGATCACCGAGAGATCCTTATAAACAGTCGGAAGCTTAGGTACCTTGTACACATCGAACACTTCGACCTTGTCATGTGCTCGCGTCGTGAGTTGAACCGCAGCTACATCAATTAATGCCTTTTCGGTTGCCAAAAAGGGTCGTCCCAAAATAAATGGGACTTCAGCATCTGGTTCAAAGTCCAGAATAATAAAATCGACCAGAAAAATGAGGGAGCCTACTTGCACTAACACATCCTCAACAATGCCATCCGGCTTAGCCAAAGACCTGTCTGCTAGCTGCAAGATTACCGTTGTAGGTCTAGGACTCCCTAGACCTAACTTTCTGAATACCGAAGATGGCATCAGATTTATACTTGCCCCCAAGTCGCATAATCCACGCGCTCGGATACTTTGCCCAATAGTCAGCTGGATAGTGAAACTTCCAGGGTCTTTCGGTTTTGTGGGCAACCTATTCTGAATACGGGAAGTGCATTCCTCCGTTAAAGCTACCGTGGCATACTCAGTCAAACGACTTTTGTTAGCCACGATGTCTTTAATATACTTCGCATATCTCGGCACTCCCTGCAAGACATCAACAAGAGGTAAGTTAACATGTACCTGTTTAAGTGCCTCCATGAATTTCTGGAAACACGCCTCCTCCTTGTGTTTCTTAAGTCGTTGAGGGAACGGGGGTGGAGGCCTTTCTGGTTCAGCTTCTTTAGTCTTCCCCTTATCAGAACTTTGCTCTCCCTCAACATCTGCTGCTCCTGACTTTTGAGGCGGTCTTTTCGGTTCCACCTCCTTTAATTGTAAACCACTCCTCGTGGTCACTGCATTTACCTGCTTTGGATTTGGATCCATGTCGCTAGGTAGTCCTCCTCTGGGTCTAGTATTTTGGGCATTAGCAAATTGCCCAAACTGATATTCAAGAGCCTTGGTCGCCAATTGATTGTTCTTCACTTCGGCTGCCAATTTGACATAGTCAGCCTGCAATTGTGCCTGATTAGCGATCATGGTTTTGAAAATCTCCTCAATAGTCGGCGATGGTGGTGGAGGAGGGGCATTATGATTTCTGAATTGAGCTTGATAATTTTGTTGCCCTCCTTGGTTTCTGTGCATACCCTGCCCTGAACTCTGGCCTTGTTGATTGTTGCTACCCCATGAAAAATTAGGATGGTTCCTCCAATTTGAGTTGTAGCCACCACCAAACTGCTGTTGATTTCTCTGTGCATTGCCCACAAAGTTAACAGAATCAGGATTTGCACCACAGCATTCAGCTGAATGCTCACTACTACCACACACTTCACACCACATCTGTTGAACTGCATTGACTGAAGCTGAAGGCTGGTTCAAATTTATATTGCTGAAGTGAGTGTTTAACTGATTTTGCAAAGCAGCTATCTGTGCAGCGATAGCTGTGAATCCATCCAGTTCAAGCACTCCAGCTGCTTTCCTTGCTCCACCTCTTGAAGAATCTGCATTCCATTCTGGATTGCCTTGTGAAATTCGGTTGAGCAAAGTGTACAGCTCCTCATAGGTCTTCTCCAGCGCTTGCCCTCCAGCTGCTGAATCTAACAGAATTTTAGTGTGGGGTTCCAAACCCTTAATAAAAGTGTGTACCAACACCTCATTGGACTGATGATGGTGAGGACAGTCCCGCAACATGGATTTGAATCTTTCCCAGGCTTGATATAGATTTTCTCCCTCCCTCTGTTTAAAACTTAGGATTTGACTCCTAAGTCTGGCTGTTTTACCAGAAAGGAAAAATCTAATAAGAAACTTCCGTGCAAGATCATCCCACGTTGATATAGAGTTGGGTGGTTCAGCTTTTAACCACCTCTTGGCTTCACCAAGTAAGGAAAATGGAAATAAGGTGAGCCGAACATAATTGGGTGACACTCCAGCGGGTATATAAGTGTCACTTATCTCCAAAAAGTTCTGGAGATGTTGTTGTGGATCTTCGTGAGGGAGACCGGTAAATTGCCCGCTTGTGTGCAAAAGTTGCACCATATTCTGCTTTAATTCAAACCTCCCTCCAGGCTCTGGTTTGCGGATGCTAGAATGTACATTATTCGCGTGTGGGATTGCCACCTCGCGAACCGGCCTTGCTGTTGCTTCATCGGGCACTAAAACTGCCCTAACAACTGGTGGATTTGGTTGCTCCATCATAGACTGTTTAAGCAACTGCAGCTTCTTTCGAAGAGCTTCTCTACGTTGACTATGAAATTCCCGTTCAGGCTCTAAGTAAGATTCCACCAGATCTTTGTCCCTTGCCAGTGTTCACAGAAACAAAATCTGCAAAATACAGGCTAAGACCAAGTTGTTAACACTTAAGAAAATAAAAATACAAATACAGTAAATTTACACTAAACAAAATTTTACAAATCGCCTAGCCTCCCCGGCAACGGCGCCAAAAACTTGCTCGGTGCTTTGGGCTACGGGTAAAAACTGACACGCAAGTGCACGTGGTCAAACAAGTAATAAAGTGGCTAAGTAGCCAAGTATCGATCCAAGGAGGCTCAAGATATGTAAAATTGCCTAATTTACTATATTTATATTTTACTTCTAATTATGCTAACAACAACGTAACCAAGGGTTAATTGAGTTTTTGTTTCTAAACTATATACTACAATTAATAACACTATTTACTTGTGAATTCAGACAATGGATATGAACATGCCAAGGTTAAGAACAAGTAATGAACTTGATAATCATGATAATTTTGGTTAATTCTCTTCTTCAAGTTGCTAGCCAAGAACATTTGCCTAGAAATTAAAACTCTCGTATTTAATTTCACTTTAGAATCATAAACCATCCGTCTACATTTCTGTGATCAAATGCAATTTATGACCTAGCACTACAATTCAGGTTCCTAAATTGACTAATATGGCTTTCAAGTATATTTCTATCAGGAAAGCACATCAAAACCCAATTTTCCCAAATCAAGTTAAGAACAATACCCTATTAATTCACAACTTTCCAATTTCTTGCTCTTTCGAGTGAAATTGGACTTTTTAGATATACATTAATGTTGGCCAATCACTAATGCAGTAAAGAACAAGAATTAATAGAACAACATTAAAGAAGAAGAATAAAACCATATCATTTACAATCAAAATTCATTACACATGTTCAAAACCTCAGCAAGAAAGAGAATTAGCCACTCATTCTTGGATTGATCATCCTAAAATGAGTGTAAATTATACTTACAATTGATAGAAAGAAGAAAAGAAGAGAAGAAATCCCTTAGCTTTTCCAATCTTCAACTGCTACTAACCCACGTTCCTGCTCTCCACTTCTGAACTCAGTCTAAAAACTAAAAACTAATTAAAATAAACCTAAGTGTGCTATTTATACTAGTGGGAAATTTTTCCCGGAATAACAAGCAACGTGTCACGGAGGCCAACGCGGAGCCTTGCCTCCGTGACACGGCGTGGACGCGGACCCGCACTGGAATTTCCAGGGTCCGGTAATTTAACCTCAACGTGGCACGGAGGCCATCGCGGAGGCCTATCTCCGTGCCACGGAGCTGACGCGCAGGTACACTGGAAATTGCCAAATTAATTCATGCTCAGGCAGTGTGCTACCGTGATGGTAGCGTGGCACGGAGCCATCGCGGAGCCCCTATAAATCCTGCATTCCAAGGTCTTTTCCACGCTCGCATCCAAGTCCAACTCCGACATAGTTTCAAAATGCATTTTAGCTCCTAAAAATCACCTTTATCTGCAAAATAAATGCTAATCATGTTGGTTAGTATAAATTCGCATTTTATTACCAATTACATGATATTATATACACATTGCACAACAAACAAGGTAAAAATGATACGTTTGAGTATCACTTGGGCATATAAATCTGCCCAAGATCAACTGTCCTTGGAAGCCTAGCACACTTACAAGCAGCAAAGTAAGAAGTTGGCTGAGATATTCACAGGTTAACCAGCCTAAGGGTTCAACTCTTGGACTCTGGAGATGGTGGCATAAGTATTCAAAACACTATCCAATCATACCTAGTGATAACAGTGAAAGAAAATCAATATAATAACCCCTTGTCACTTTATTACAAAGAGGGGATTCACTAGCATAGGGTCATAACATTTGACTTTCAGGTGATGGCACCTTAAGGTGCTAGGGAAAATTATGTATCCCTGATGTAAAAGGGAAAACATATAAAGATTATGGTTGAAGCACACTATTCATAATATTCCATTCATCTTGGTTCATCAATGATGTATCATGACCTTAAAGAGGTCTACTGGTGGAATGATATAAAAAAGAACATTATAAATTACCTGACCCATTTTCCAATTGTAAGCAGGTGAAAGAAGAGCATCGAAAGCCTATTGGCCTAGCATAGACTATAGATATTCCAATTTGGAAGTGGGAGGCTATTTACATGGACTTCTCCATAGGTTTACCTCCTTCCTTCCACAAATATGATTCTATTGGGTGACTATTGATCGACTAAGTCCACTAACATAGCAGAAGATAATGCAAAGCTATACGTGAAAGAAATAGCTCACTTACATGGGACTCTAGTGTCCATTATCTCTGACTAAGGTTCCCAATTCACAACACACTTCTAAAGATCTTTCCAAAATGGTTTGGGCGCACATATGAATCTTAGAATTGGTTTCCACCCACAGATAGATGGCCAAGCTGAGTGCACTATATACATGCTCAAGATATGTTGAGAGCATGTGCATTAGATTTCAAAGGGAACTAGGATGAATATTTTCCCCTTATTGATTTTGTATATAATAAAAATTATCATTCCAACAATATAATGATGCCATTTGAAGCCCTATATGAGCGATATTGAAGATTTCTTATTTGCTAGTTTTAGGTGGGTGAAGCATGGGTACTTGGGCCAAATTTGGTCTATCAGTCTAAAAGTTTGGATTTTTCAGATCATTTTTCATATGCTTCTTCATGTGAAGAACTCCAATGACTCTCAAAAGGATTTTCTTCTATCTAAAGCCCAAGTTAGGGTCTACATATAATTTGGATAGGTTTTTCCTATTAAGCATGTGAAGCTAATGTGGATTTGTTTTCCACTTCTAGATTTTTTAGGCTAACCTTTTCGAGGGTTTAGGCTAAAAAATTATATTAATTCACGAATTAAGATATGGTTTCACTACCCCCTTCATCTACATGTTCATATGAGTGTTTTATACGATTTTGAGTAAGAACTCATAGGATAATGACTGAAAGACAAAAGTTTGAGTTTTATGTATTTGTATAAGCATATTAAAGAATGTTTTACATGATATGGAGTTAGGGAGTTTTCTTGACCTCATGAGTAGTTCATATAACATTGATATGAGTTAGGGAAGAAGGGTGTGGCGATACACAGCTTGTTTGAAAGCTTTTTGAGCTTGTCGCACATTTGATGATTTGGTATATTGTTGGCATGGCCTTGGTTACTAGTTAGATTCTTATATAGCTTCTATACATTTAATTTTATATATATATAATGTTGTCTCTTCAAAAGAAAAATGGCCAACACAAATAAGTTTAGAATTAATTCTTTCTGGGTTGATGCCCGAGCGGTTAATGGTGACAATTATGAGATTACGAGCCAAAATAGAGGTATGTAAGTCTAAAACCTTTATTGTCGTTAAGGGATACACTCCTTATATGGGTTATCAAAGTCCAAATGTAACATGTTATTGATGAGTTGGTAATTTACCAACTCATTTAGCTCTTAAGCATGAGTTATTGCTTTGTTTTAACTCAATTTAGAAGAGTTTTATGCCTTTTCTCCTCTTTTGTGCAGGCATTTAGTTGAAACGAGGAAGATGAAGGAATTCAACTGAGAGAAAACTGTCAGAGGAAAAGCAAGGACATGTGTGCCACAAGTCTGCACCTGCGTTAGCAGGTGCCACGCAGTAGGATGAGGATGTTACTGGAACTAGACATGCATGTCACAAATTGGCATCTGCAGACCACAAATGCCAATGCAGAAGGCCCTGAGGGAGCACTATTTTAAGATATTAAAGCACCTGAAATCCGTACATCTGCACCTGTGAAATGCATATGCCAGTACAAGTGAGTTGTGTTTCCTCTGAAGGGAAAAATGGTCCAGGAAGGAAAGCCAGTACTTGAGAAGATTCGAAGAGCATTTTTTGGTAGTTGTGCAGAGAATTTATACTAGTTTTTACCTTTAGAAGGAACACATTAGAGAGAAGAGAGAAGATTACATCATAGAGATAGAGTGATAGTAATAGTACAAATTCTAATTTTCTTCTTCATCTTCTCTTGGAAAAACACCATTGTTGAAGTCTCAAAAGCTTAGAATTGATTTTATTTGCTATTGATGAATGGAATTGAGGAATTTTTCTTTGGTATAATTTCTCTTTTCTTAATTATGAGTTGCTAAATTCCCTTATAGGGGTGTGTGTAGATGATGGGTGTTTAGATATAAGTGGGCATTGATTAAATGATATTGAATTTGAGCAGAAAGCATGAATCTATTAATTTATTCAAGTTTTAATTGGATAATTAATGATTGAAAATACTAATTGAGCTATCTAACTTTGCTTTTTCTTGAAAAAGGAAAGTGAGGTTGGGTAAGAATTCAATAGTAAGGATTTGGAGTTTTTATCTATAGGTTGGAGCTAGAGATAGTCTATATACAATTCAAACTCCATTAAAGGGTTAGAGCTAGAGATAGTCTAAACCCTTCCTCAAGCATTGTTTAGTTGTTTAGTAGATTTTGGCTTTGGGGTTTGAGAAAACCCAAAGTAGATACACTCTTTTGGTTGAGAAACTTAGAGTGTAGCTTAAACACAAGGCTATCCTTGCACTAGTTTATATAAGGATCTTAGTCAATACTTATTAAGTCGATGATCCATCAAATGCATACCCCTAGTTTCCCATTTTGCTAGCACCAATCATTTCCCCTACTTTGGTCTTACATTTGCAATTGATACGTGTTCACACCCTTTCCCCCAAATTTTAATTTATTGTTTGGACATGAAGCATGCTTGTGTGTACAAATTTACAACATTTGGAGAATCTAGCCCTAATCCTTGAGGGATGCAACCGTGAATCTTGTTGGGTATTTGTTTTGCGACGACCGCAGCCACCTCCTTAATGGGAGATTTGTTTCACATGTTATCAAAAATGGCATCATTGTCGTGGATTAGAATTTGATTGTCATTTATTGTTTATTGATTCACATTTGTGTATGTCTTGTTTTCTTTTATGTTCTTTGTTGTTTTCAGTGACTGAATAGGATAAAGATGAGTCACGCTAGTGACGTTGGCAGCGTGGATGAATTTATAGATATTGAGGATGAGTCGATGGCTCATGATGTGGATGGTGTTATTTGGCTAGCTCAAACTCCAGGCAATGTAGTGTTCCATTTTACTAACACCATGCTACATCTCATTCAGATGAAAGGATTGTTTGTTGGCCTTACGAGTGAGGATGCCAATCGGAACCTAAGGAATTTTATTGAAGTCTGCCAGCCATTCAACATTTGAAACATCAATTAAGAGTCTATTCGACTAAGGTTATTTCCATTCTTTCTCACGGGATATGTTATAGCATAGTTGGAGTAGCTACCTCCTGGATCTATTACATCATGGAATGAGTTGATGTAGGTATTCCTTGATAGGTTCTTTCCACCCTCGAGGATGCTACAATTGCGAGATAAGATCATGAACTTTCAGTAACTCCTAGGAGAACTAATACACGAGGTATGGCTAAGATTCAAAAAGAAAGTGGCCATATGTCCAAATCATAGGCTGTTGGATGGAGTAGTCTTACAAAGTTTCTACCAGTCACTGGATTCCATTAGCAAGTCTGTGGTGAACAACTTAGTTGGTGGTTCAATCATAGACCAAACCTTCGGACTTGCAAAGAACCTTTTGGATAGACCAAAAAAATCGAGCACGGCACACAAGGAATACCGAGGTGTCCTTAAGTGCACCTTCCAACCAAATGATGAATAAGATGAGAAGAAGGGATGTATAGAGGGATGATACCTTGGTAAAAATGGTGACTCAAATGGAGTTGCTTGCTAAACATATAATGGACTCCGGAACCAAAAGTGTAAATATTATTGGAGCCCAAGGGAAAAACTTATGTGAGAATGATGCTCCACGGGCTAGATTTGATGAAGAGTGTCAAATATGGTGATCCAAATAGTGGGTTCTCTTTCGGGGTACCAAGGTGCCAACTAAGGCCCTTGGCATCCTCGAGATGGAAATCAAGGTTGTAGAGATCATGATGGCCAATGGAGGGATCATGAGTATGAGAGAGGGTGATAGATACAATCACCAAAGCTCAAATTCGTACATACCTCCTCTGAAGGATGATGTGGCTCCAATGCAAATAAGTGTTAGTGATCTGGGGATTCAAAAATTGAGGAATTATTGGTCGGGGTGTTGAAAAGAGTTGAATTAATTGATAAGGGGTGAAAGTGTTGAAAGGTGAGGTATTAAACCTTGCTCAAATACTAAGCTCTCATTTAGCTTTACTATAACATCTTGAGGCACAAAAGAATTATCTGCTCAAAATGAAGGGCACGCTTCCTAGCCAAAAAGTGATGGCCATTGCAAGGAAATTGTCACTAGGAGCGGAAGAGTAGTTGAGAAGATGGGTGATAAGTCCAATGAGGTTGTTGATAAAAAGAAGAATGATGAGAGGTTAAAAGATGGGGTGCCAAGTGCACTTATGGTGGTTGATGATGAGAAGATGATGAAGGATGATGTGGTAGATGCTCCTCCACATGTTGGGATTGATAATGAAGAAGGAAAGAAGAATACAGTTGCTAAAGGCTCAGTTCCTAAATGTCCACCTCCTTATCCTCAACTGATGATGAAAAAAAGGAAGATAATCATTTTAAGAAGTTTGTTGGCATGTTTTGAAAATTGTCTTTAAAAATCCCGTTGGTGGATGTGTTATTGCAAATGCCCAGATATGCTAAATTTATAAAAGAGTTTATGAAGAAGAAGGCAATCAAATGTGGGCACAGTGGAGATTTCGCATCATTGCAGCGTAATCATGGAAAGCAATTTAGCTCCAAAGAGAGAAGATCTAGTGGCTTTCACAATTCCATGCACCATTAGGGTGTACCTATTTAATAAGGCCTTATCCGACCTTGGGGAAAGCATCAACTTGATATCCCTTGTGATTTTTAAGAATTTAGGAGGTGGAGATCCTAAGCCTACTCCAATGAGGTTGCTTATGGTGGATAGATCTATAAAATAGCTAGTAGGGATACTTTTTGATGTATTGGTAAAAGTTGATAAATTCATCCTCCCCATAGATTTTGTGGTGCTAGATTGCGACATGGACCTCGAGGTGTCGATCATCTTAGGGCACTCATTCTTAACCACCGGACAAGCATTAGTGGATGTTGAGTTGGAAGAACTCAAGTTTTAGGTTGGCAATGATGAGGTCAACTTCAATGTGTGCACACTTTCTCGTTGAGGTCCCTTATAAGGATGTGGTACTGATTGATACAAGGGACGAGCTGGTTGAGGTCCCTTATGAGGAGAAAGAACCTCTAGATCCATATTTACCATTGAGGTGATATCGTCGAACAACGATGTTAAATCAAGCGCCTCTTAAGAGGCAACCCCAAGTGTTTTTTAATTTCTTTTTTCTTCACTTCTTTGATGTTTTTGATTGTTGCAGGGATGCAAGAAGTTGGAACATGGAAGAAGTGAAGAGGCCAGGGCAAGACACTTACGCTGGAACTACAAAGTGCAAGTCCCACTATGCAACACGCAAGTGTGGTGCAGGCCATGTTCAAAATACCTGAAAGAAAAATGTTCAAAAGGGGTGTACCTGCTCCTCATATGTGAAACGCAGACATGGACCTGCGAGCACATGTCGAACACAGGTCCAAAGCAGTACACTAGAAGATCTGAGCCCCACATGTGTTTTGCTGGTCCCCACTTGCAACCATATGTGCAGGCGCAGGTGCAGGTATGGAGAGTTTAAATTGTTGACTAACCCGATTGACCAGGACCTGACCTGACTTTGACTTGCGACAGTTCACCTTACCTAACCCCTTAAACCCTGATTTTCATGCCCATTTCCACCATTTTTACTCCATACAACCTTCCACTGCAAACTATATAACTTCTCTCAATCCATTCTAATTCTCATATTCTCCCCTCCTCTTATCACTAAACTGCCAGACCTCGATGTAGAGCTGCCGTCGGAGACCATTGCTACTTTCTAAGGATTCAAATTTTCACTCACCCACTTCTTCACACCCATTTTTGGTATGCTCATTTGCTTAATTTTTCATTTCTATATGATTAAGGGTGTTGAATGTCAAGCATGATAGTTGAAATCTCCCTATTTCCCCATTTGTGCTTCTTATGTTTTTCTTGAAATTTAATTTCGGGGTGTGCATAGGTTGATTGAAAATTGAAAAATTAGGACGGATCATATGCTTCATTTGATTATATGTGTATGTGCTATACCATGAAATTTAGTTGAGGGTGAAGTCTGAGTAACATAGTTGGTTGTGATGATCGATTTGGCCCTATGATAGATTGTGTGACATCATTCTTAAGGGCAAATCATTGTTGCTTCAAGTTGTGATTGTAGATGTTTGTGGATTTCTTATGGTATTCTATTATGCTTAGTAATTATGCTGGAAATGAATCATGTTTAGTGAGCATTTTGGGTTGTTGTGAGTGATATTGATGCTTGTGGTAGTGATAGGAGTGGTACTCGGCATTTTTCGATGATAGATGGAGTAACGTTCCTCTTAAGGAAAGTTGTTGAGTAGTTTTTAGGGGTGAATTGGTGATGTTGATTTTGTTAGTTTGTCTTTTGGGGAAGTTTGAACGCTTGCTAGACCTTGAATTTCTTGATATGGATTAAAGTTGGGCTAAAAATTGGTAAACTGAATGTTGAAGCACTGCTAAGCACATGCATGCCGCAGATGTTGCTCTACGGAACGCAGGTCCAACTCAAGTGAGTGTAATGAGCAATAGGCTCATTGCATACCACATGCACATCACAGGTCTTCATCTGCAAAATACAAATGCAAAAACAGGTATGATAAATTATTTCCAGTATTCTACTTTGCGCATTCGCCTCACCTGCATGACGCGGGTCTCCACCTACAACACGCAGGTGCTTCGCAGATGCAAGTAGAGTGCTTTCTGATAGTTTTCCCTTTTTGCGTTCCAATTCTTTCCCTTTTATTAGTTCTTGTAGTTGTTTTATTTTGTTTTATATTGGAAAATTATGAAAAGAGTTTGATTGTGTTTTGTAGTACTCACATCATTCTGCAAGACGATGACATCCAATAGGAACACTGCTGACAGGAATGCCCGCAAAGCTCCATCTTCCACCAAAGGAAAAGGCAAGGGAAAGGGAAAAAGTAAGGAGACTCATGTCCCTGCAAAAACTAAAGAAAATCTCTATTTCTGTATTGAGGGAATGAACCCCTACTTAATCAAATACCAGGATGGCCGATCCTTCACACGAGAGAAAAGCTTCAATTTGGCTTGGCTAGGGGATAAGTTCCCCAATATCAGGTAGGCAATTTAGTGCTCGAGATTGGCTGCACATACTTGGATGTACCTAGAGGCTACTACCCTAACCTAGTGCTTGAGTTCTATGCCTCATATCAAGCGAGGCAAGACTCGATGAAGCATTATAGGGTAGATGAGTTCCCGTGTTTACCGTCTGTCATGGTATGGGGAAAACAATTGACATCACCCCCGATGCAATCAACTCCATCTACTGGGGGGAACCGATTGCTCCAAAGACTGCTGACAGGAATGCCCGCAAAGCTCCATCTTCCACCAAAGGCAAAGGCAAGGGAAAGGGAAAAAGTAAGGAGACTCATGTCCCTGCAAAATCTAAAGAAAATCTCTATTTCTGTATTGAGGGAATAAACCCCTACTTCATCAAATACCAGGATGGCCGATCCTTCGCACGAGAGAAAAGCTTCAGTTTGGCTTGGCTAGGGGATAAGTTCCCCAATATCAGGTAGGCAATTTAGTGCTCGAGATTGGCTGCACATACTTGGATGTACCTAGAGGCTACTACCCTAACCTAGTGCTTGAGTTCTATGCCTCATATCAAGCGAGGCAAGACTCGATGAAGCATTCGAGGGTAGATGAGTTCCCGTGTTTACCGTCTGTCATGGTACGGGGAAATAATTAATATCACCCCCGATGCAATCAACTCCATCTATTGGGGGGAACCGACTGCTCCAAAGACTGAATTTGCGGAGCGGATTTCTACAAAGAGACACCAACTCAAATGGGTGGCTGGAGTCATTGCAAATGGGCAGCTGACTTGGGCCACTTTAAGTGGTGAAATTCTCAAGTAGGATCTCCGCTTCGAAGCCAACCTAAGGATGGATTTGGTTTTCTCCCAACTCATGCTGTCCAAAAATGATCAGAAAGTACACATCGAGGCAGCCATCTTAATAGCTTATATTATGTTAGGAGTTCATGTGAACTTTGGGGAAGTGATCACAGTACAGATAAAAAGGAAAGCTTGGCAGCCGACTCTTTCTTTTCCATTCCTTATGTTGATTAGCCCGTTGTGCGCCAGAGCGGGAATCATTACTTTAATGATGATCGAGCTTGCTCTGCTACGGGAGTGATTAATATTAACAAGAAGGGGATGTTGATGCCCCTCCCCCCCCAAAGCAAGAAGCAGAGAATGTATTCATAGGATATCCATAAGAGCCCTGTAGTCCCCAACACTGATAGTGCCCCTCTTGGGCAAGACCTACATGAGCCTACTCCCACAATGTCGGTACATGATTTTAAGGAGGCACCACCTCCTAGGTTATCACAACCACCTCCTCTCTTTGGGCCAAGAGGGCTCCAAAAGCTGGCTAACATGAGATATGCCCATGTAAATCAGATCACAAAGTTGGCCAAGAATCTTCCAACCCTGATAGAGAGGTTTGTCAAGAACGCGATGAAAGATGTTTTTGATAGCCTTAACAAGCTGTGTTCTAGAGTTGATATTGTCAAGGGAGCAGTTTCATCCCTCTGGGCCGATATGAGTGAGATTAAGGGCAAGGCCCCCATGTCCAGCGCTGATATGAGCTTCTTAGATAAAGCTGCGGTTGCCTCGCACACCACTAGAGGCTCAATTGATGATTTGCTCGGGAGTTTGGAAGAGGAGGAGAGTGAGCCAGAGGATGATGCTACTGTCTCTATATGGACTCAAGAGGTATTTTTGAGTCCCTTGGCACCGCTCACTCCCGAAGAAGCAATGCTGGCTCTAGCTCTAAGGTAGTGCCACGGAATGATAACGAAAAGTAGATGGCACAGGGAGTTTTTGCCCCTTATGCTTTATTTTAAATGTTTGAATTTTAGTTGGGGGTGGAATATTTTGGATTATTCATGTTAATGCCTTTACCAAGCTATTTTGTTTTGGATATTGATGCTCTCATCAGGCAGTTTTATTTTGGATGTTATAATTTTTTTTATTTGGATGATGTTTTAATGACATTTTTTTATGAGTTGATACCATTTCCGGGCTTGTTGTGTAATGATTTTAATTTTTGACTCTTGTCGGGCTTGATTATCTTGTAGTGTGATTTGAGTTTCCATAATGTTGGGTCAGTCTTACACTCCAATCAACTTACTACCATACATCGCAATTGCATTTGTAGATAGTAGTTAGTAAATAAACTCCGAGGGTTTTCTTCATACCGTGGTTCTTTCCAAGGAGCAAACTTTTTCTTTTCTTAATTTTGTGTCAAACCGGGTGACATTTCCAATAATGTATTGGGAGACAACTTTCTTAAGGGAAAATGTCATGTTTTAGTGTCATTTTTAGTCTTTGTACACTTATCTTGAGAAGCACCACCATAAAAAAAATTCTCTTGGCAAAGAAATTTAATTTTTGCAAAAAAGGTGTAATTGAACTTTATAACGCATTCTCTTGTCATGATTCCTATTTTATTTGTTTGGTTTTTTATTCACAAATGAGTTGTGTGAAACTTGAAATAACTTATCAAAAGTCATACTTTTCAATTGATTAGGAGAATATCTAGACTCTTTGAACTTGTGATGCCTTGTGTGGTAAGATTTTTTCTTGTTTTTGTGTACGCATATCGTCTAAAACTGAGTTCAAACGTGATTCAAGCCGAAATTCTAGATGTAGTTAAGCTTGAAAAATGACCTTAGGCCATTTTTGGATAGTCACTTCACCAAAAACAACGCCCTCCATTAAAATTGATCTTAGTTAACTATTTTTTAGCCTTAAAACTTTTTCTTGGAAACCACATTACAAGCCTTGACCCCTTTTTGAATCCTCTACTTTGGCACCTGTTTCTCCTTAATTGCTTGTGATAAAAGAAAATGGGGGTTAAAAGCCTGATATTTGAGGGATAATGAGAAATAAAATGTTGATGTATGTAAAAGCCTAAGTTTGGGGGAGTGCATGAAAGGGAAAGAGGAATGAGCTTCAATGCGAGGTAGCACCGATTGCTTAGTGTAAAAATGAAATGACTGGTTGAAAACCTTTGATTAAAATAAGAAAGAAAAGAATTGAATTGTTCTATCTATTGTATAGAGAAGGCTTAATGTAGAAATTTAAGGTGTTTAACAAGGTGGCTCTTTAGGAAAACTTGGATTGTGGAAAGGAGAGATAAGTTGGAGTTGACTCTATAATATGAGAGGGATGTTTGATTTGTATCAAAAGAGCATTAGAGAGGTTCTATTCACTTGATCTAAATGATGTCCTACCCTTACCCCTAGCCTATATTATGATCTGCAAGTCCTTAGTGATTCCAAGCTCTGCAACTCTACATTAGTCGCGAGTTACATGAAGGAGCCTATGGGTCAATATGTGTACACTTGAATATCTTTGAAGAATGAGAATGTTTAGATCATGTTATCATCCCTATTGTGTGAATTGTATAATTGTGAGTAGGATTCTCTCTTTTGGTGAGTGGCATTACATCCTTGGAGTAAATGTAAAAGTCTTGATCTCAATTGAGAGATATGAATGCAACAAGTTGAGTAGTGAGCTTTTAGGCAACCCTTGAAGGTTGAATATCAATGATTTAAAATGCTTGTTGAATTTAATTGAAATGAAAATTCCTCTGATCTAGATTGAAAGAATGATGGTGATATTCGTCGAGTACTTATGGTGGTACCAATTGAAATTTGTGCACTTGTTTGAGTCTTTTTCATTTTTTAGTCTTTTTGTGATTTTGGGGTTATTTTAAGTCTTAATGTCATGTGTGCAGCCCTTATGATGTGATAAGCTTAAGTCAATTCCATTTGTGAGTGAATGCTTTTCTTGAGGACAAGCAATAGCTCAAGTTTGGGGGTTTGATGAGTTGATAATTTACCAATTCATTTGGCTCTTAAGCATGAATTATTGATTTGTTTTAATGTAATTTAGAAGAGTTTTATGCCTTTTCTCCTCTTTTTTTCACGCATTTAGTTGAAAAGAAGAAGATGAAGGAATTGAACTGAAAGTAATCTGCCGGAGGAAAAAACGAGAGCATCCATGCCATAAATCTCAGAAAGATGAGGATGTTACTAAAACCAGAGATGCACGCTGCATATTGGCATCTTCGAACCGTAAATGTCAATGTAGAAGGCCCTGAGAGAGCACTATTTGAACCTGTTAAAGCACTTGCGAGCCGCGCATCTGCAAGTTGCATCCCCTCTGAAGGGAAAAATGGTCCAAGAAGGCAAGCCTATACTTGAGAAGATTTCAAGGGCATTTTCGGGTAGTTGTACAGGGAATTTACACTGATTTTTACCCCATTTGTAGAAGGAACACATTAGAGAGAAGAGAGAAGATTACATCATAGAGATAGAGTGATAGAGATGGTACAAATTCTAATTTTCTTCTTCATTTTCTCTGGGAAAACACCATTGTTAAAGGCTAAAAAACTTAGAATTGATTTTATTTGCAGATGATGAATGGAATTGAGGAATTTTTCTTTGGTATAATTTCTCTTTTCTTAATTATGAGTAGCTAAATTTCCTTCTAGGGGTGTGTGTGGATGATGGGTGTTTAGATCTAAGTGGGTATTGACTAATTGATCTTGGATTTGAGTAGAAAGCATGGATCTATTGATTTCTTCAAGTTTTAATTGGATATTTAATGATTTCAAAAATTAGTTGAGCTCTCTGACTTTGCTTTTGCTTGAAAACACAAAGTGAAGTTGGGTAAGAATTCAATAGTGAGGATTTGGAATTTTGATCTATGGGTTGGAGCCAGATATAGTCTATATCCAATTCAAACTCTATTAAATGGTTAGAGCTAGAAATAGTCTAAATCTTTCCTCAAGCATTGTTTGATTGTTTAGTAGATTTTTGCTTTGGAGTTTGAGAAAACCCAAATTAAACACACCCTTTTGGTTGAGAAACTTAGAGTGTAGCTCAAAGCCAATGCTACCATGCACTATTTAAATCTAAGGCACGTAGTTAATACTTATCAAGTCGATGCCCCATCAAATACCCACCCCTAGTCTCTCATCTTGCTTGCAATAATCGTTTTCCCCTACTTTGATTTTACATTTGCAATTGATACTAGTTCACACCCTTTCCCCTAAATTTCACTTTATTGTTTGGACATGACGCATGCTTGTGTGAACTAATTTATAATATTTGGAGAATCTAGACCCAATCCCTGTGGGATTCAACCCCGACCCTTGTTAGATATTTATTTTCTGACGACCGTTGCCACCTCCCTAACGGAAGAGTTATGTAATGCCTCGGAAACTCCAAGTCTAGATCCGGGACTTAAATCAGAAAATCTAGAGAAATGCTACAGGACAACTCACCTGACGGGTCGTTAAGTGACCTAATGACTCGTTAGGTCAGCCGTGAGAAGGAGGTTTGAGATTTTGTAAAAGGGAGATAGTGTTCCCAACGAGCAACCTCACGAGTCCTGGTCAGGTCCCACGACTCGTTGAATCACTCGTGGTCAGGCCGGAACCTAGAATTTTAGGAGTTGGCGGTGTACTTGACGAGTGGTGACCATGAGTCGTGGTCACCTGTAATGACTCGTCAGGTCCCTCGTAGTGACCTGCAGAGAAACCTGGGCAGTGTACCCAACAAGTGTGACCATGAGTCGTGGTCAGTCTCCACAACCCGTTAGGGTCACCTGGCAGTTTTTTCCAGCGACTTTTCAAGGGCTATTTAGTAATTTTCTATACTCCTAGACTCTAAACTACATCGTTTTGGGATTGTTTTGAAGGGATTTATAGGGGTTAAATGGTTTTCCCCTCATTCCCACTCAGACTTTCAGAAAGATTTGCGTAAGTTTTCTCTCAAGAGCTCTAAAGCAAGGTCTAGGGTTCCTCACCAGTTGTAGCCTTTCAAGTTTATCTCTGGGAAAATTTAGCTAGGTATGTGGGAATTCAACAAGGGAACTTTTCTTCCTTTCGTTCCCCAAAATCTTCCATAATATTCCTATCAGTTTATAGCCCTGAGGTTTTCGATTACGAATAAACTTCGTGTTATTTTTTGTGAATTTTGCCTGGAATAATATCCATGTTGATTGTTCATATTATATTCATCAGTTCCTAACTATATTGTTTATATTCTTGCCAAAGTGAACCTAATCCCTGAATTTTCGAGTAATGATCATTGCGTATTAAATTTCCTCTAGCGAATAAAGTATGTTTTGGGCTGAATTCCCTGGTAATTCTTATTATATAGAGCATGATAAAATACTCCATTGATAAGAATGATTTTAGCCATGTCGGATAAGATTTCTTTAATTCTTGAAATTTGTCCATATTATGGAATTTTCGTGTTGCTGGAATGATTTGGGTTCTCTATTATCTATTTAGTAACTCAATCTAGTTAGAACGTAGAATCTCTTCAGAACTATACAGAAATTATCAACTGATCAATTTGAATTTAGTATTTTCCTGAGGTGTCGGTGGTGCCTCCCAGTTATCAGAATCAGACCCAAAATCCAGTTTATCGATCCATTAGGTGGTCATGACATTTTAGATATATAGCTCTGACCAGCCCCAGGACCCCAGTTCAGTTTACAGATTGTTCTTAGATGGTTGCGATGCTTCCAGACAAGCAGCTCTGACCAATCTAGAACCTAGTTTCAGAATCTGGTCCGATAAGACTCTCAGGGTACTTTCAGTTATATGTCCCTGACTAGTCTTGGACCCCAGTTTCGAGTTTAGATTTTTTAGTGGGAGTAGGACTTAGCACCGAGCGGGCCGGTGTTCCAGCGCGCCCAAGTTCCCAGAACTACGTTGCCAACGTGGGTTACAGTATTACTTGGCCTAATTGGCCCCAGACATTTGTTATCACCCAGTTCATTCCTTTACATCCTAGCAAGGTATATTGGGTCCTACCAGTGGGGTGATACATCAAACGCCACGTCTAGCTCACGTGGTTATATGTCGGTTATAGACTCTTCCACTAGTCAGTCCATTCCAGTCTCAAAATATGTAGCTCAATTCAGTAAAGTATTTCATACTCAGAACTCTCAGACTTAGGGCATGTCTTTGACCATCAGACAGGGTCATCTTGACCACTTCAGTTACATCAGTAGTTTAGTTCAGCTTACTTGTTAGTCATTACACGCCATTTCAGTTCACACTTTGAATTTCAGTTATGCTATCTCCCACTTACTCAGTACATTCAAAGTACCGATGCATACTTTTATGCTGTATCATTTCATGATACAACTGCAGGTTCCCAGAATCAGCAGCGCTAGTCGCCATGATTCAGATCCTCCCCAGCCGCAGTTGAAGTGTGAGTCCTCATCATTTGAGGGCCTTATTTCATTTTCTTACTGTTAGATTACAGTTTTTATTTAGACTTAGAGTTAACTGGGGGCTTGTCCTAGCAACTCATCAGTTAGAGGGCTTTCAGACTACAGATGTTCAGAATTCATTTTTTAAGTTGTATCTAAAATTTCATCAAAAAAAAATTTATGTTATTACTATGAAATTTTCGCTATGCATGTTTTATTCAAAATACCAATGTATGATAGACCAGGGGTTAACTTGGGGTCACTTGTGACTTTAAGTACCATGTTATGTCCAGGGTGTAGGCTCGGGGCATGACAAAATTGGTATCAGGGCACTAGGTTTAGAGTATCCTCAGAAAAGTCTGAAAGTTGCATCGAGTAAAGTCCTTTTCATGAGTGTGAAGCGTGCCACACGTATGATGATGAGGCCACGAGATGTTATTAGGAAAACTCTCTTTTGTTCATACTCCTTATCGTGCATTAAAGTTTAATTCTAGAAACACCCTTCTAACTCGTGCTCTATTTTGTTTCAGTGAACCATGTCTCCCAAACACAAAAATGGAAGAAGGGTCGGTAACGCCAACAGACCTGCCCCGGAAGCTCCTCAAGATGATTCGATATCTACAACCAAATTCAAGGCGGCCATTTAATTGTTGGCCCAAACAGTCACCAACCAGGTGAACTAGCAGGTGGTTCAGTAGCCACAAATGGGACTACAATAGCTATAAGGGTGCGGGACTTAACCTGTATAAACCCTCCATATTTTGGGGGGTCCAAAGTAGGGGAGGATCCCTAGGAGTTTGTGGATGAGGTTAGGAAGATCACCCGCATTATGGGTGTTAGCTCTTCTAAAAGTACTGACCTAGCTACCTACCAGTTAAAAGGGGTAGCTCGGGTCTGGCATGACCAGTGGAGAGAGTGGCAGCCAGCGAGAGCAGGTCCAGTAGAGTGGGAAGAATTGCACACAGCTTTCTTGTACAGGTTTTTCCCTTGGGAATTAAGGGAGGAAAAGATGGCAGAGTTTATGAATTTGAGGCAGGGCAACAGAACTATAGAGGAGTATGCTTTGGATTTTACTAGGTTATCTAAGTACGCTCTAGAGATGGTAGCTGAACCGAGAGCACACATGTTGAAATTTGTGAACGGGGTGTCGAATCTGGTCCTTAAGAAGTACAGGACAGCGATGCTGATTAAGGATATGGACCTCTCCATATTGATTTTCTATGCCCAGTAGATTAAGGCCGAAAAGCTGAAGGATATGGAGCATAAGAACAAACAAGCAAGGACTGGCCAGTTGGATTTCAACCATCAGAGGTCTAGCAGTAGTAGCTGCCCACAACAGTGGCAGATATCCCCAAAACCCAGTTTAGCCAGTGCTCCAACCTTTCGGTCCCGCCAGGATCAGAGGGGTGGGTCATCTGGCGCTCAGTCTTAGGCCCACAGTACCGGGAACAAGTATCTAGCTTTCCCTAAGTGTGGTGGGAACCACCCAGGGGAGTGCCTTTAGGGACGAGAGGGTTGTTTTGGGTGTGGACAGCTTGGACATCGTCATAGGGAGTGCCCCTCAGCAGGGCGAGGGAGATCACAATCTACTACATCATCAGCCCCAGCAGGCCGACCAGCCTAGCAGGCCAACCCATCAGGTACAGATGGCGGTCAGCGCAAAAATTATTTCTATACTCTATTTTCCCTTCAGGATCAGGAGAGCTCACCTGCTGTGGTCACAGTATGTTATGTCTCTTTCATCTAGATGTGTATGCCCTCCTAGATCCAGGAGCCACTCTTTCATTCATGACTCCCTACATAGCAGTCCAGATCAATATCAGTCCATAGGTCCTCTCAGAACCATTCTCAGTCTCCACCCCAGTTGGCTAGTCAGTTAGAGCCAGTCGGGTGTATAGAGTCATTTCACTTAATCTCGTAGAGTTAGACATGGTCGACTTTGACCTTATTCTCAGCATGGATTGGTTACACTTCTTCTATGCCTCAGTTGTTTGCCAAACTAGAATTGTCAAGTTTCAGTTTCCAAACAAGCCAGTGTTAGAATGGACGGGCAGCAGTTCAGCGCCTAAGGGTAGGTTTATTTCCTACCTTAAGGCCAAGAAAATCATCTCCAGAGGATGTATATATCATCAGGTTCGGGTCAAGGATTCCAACTCTGAGACCCCAACCATCCAGTCAGTCCTTGTGGTTAGCGAGTTCCTAAACGTGCTTCCGAAGGATCTTCCCGAAGTTCCCCCTGAACAGGAAATAGACTTTGGAGTTGATCTACTCCCAGATATTCATCCCATCTCCATCCCTCCTTACAGAATGGCTCCAGCTGATCTTAAGGAGTTGAAGGAGTAGTTACAAGATCTTCTTGACTAGGATTTTATCAGACCCAGCATCTCTTCCTGGGGTGCTCCAGTGTTATTCGTGCATAAGAAAGATGATACTCTCAGAATGTGCATAGATTACCGTCAGCTGAACAAGTTCAGAACCCAAAATTGACGATCTATTTCACCAACTTCAGGGAGCCAGTTGTTTCTCCAAGATTGATTTCAGGTTAGGGTAACATCAGCTAAGGATCAGGGAGTGTGACATATCGAAAATGGCATTCAAAACTCGATATGGTCACTACGAGTTTGTGCTAATGTCCTTCGGGTTAACAAACACCCCGACAACCTTCATGGATTTAATGAATAGAGTCTTCAAGCAGTATCTAGATATGTTCGTCATTATATTTATCGACGACATTCTAGTATACTCCAGAAATGAGGAAGAGCATGCCAACCGCCTAAGATTAGCATTACAGACACTCAGGGACCGCCAGTTATTCGCCAAGTTCAGCAAGTGCGAATTATGGTTAAAGTCCGAGACTTTCTTAGGTTATGTGGTCTCAAGTGAAGGAATACAAGTAGACCCTCACAAGATAGCAGCAGTGAAGGATTGGCCCATACCTACCTCTCCTACTGAAAACAGGAGTTTCCTGGGCTTAGTTGGGTATTACCAACGATTTGTGGAAGGCTTCTCCTTTATAGCTTCTCCTATGACTAATTTGACTTAGAAGAAAGTGAAATTTCAGTGGTCGAATGAGTCTGAGAAGAGTTCCCAGGAGTTGAATACTCGACTCTCTACCGCTCCAATTTTGACCCTACCGGAGGGAACAGATGGATTGGTTGTTTATTGTGATGCTTCCAGAGTTGGACTCGGATGTGTTCTCATGCAGTGGGGCAACGTGATAGCCTACGCCTCCAGACAGCTCAAGGTTCATGGGAAGAACTATCCAACTCATGACTTGGAGTTGGCAGCAGTGGTGTTGGCACTAAAAATATGGAGGCATTACTTATATGGAGCTTATGTAAATGTATTCACAGATTATAAGAGTCTTCAGTACGTGCTAAGTTAGAAGGATCTAATTCTACGTCAGAGAAGGTGGTTGGAGTTGCTAAAAGACTATGACATGAGTGTGTTGTATCACCCGGGCAAAGCCAATGTGGTGGCTGACGCCCTAAGAAGACAGTCTATGGGGAGTGTGGCTTATATTGAATAGGGCAGAGAAGAGTTAGCGAGGAATGTTCACAAACTAGCCCGGTTAGGGATGCAGCTAGTGGATTCAGCCGACGGTGGTGTGGTAATGCAAAGTGGGTCAGACTCATCTTTGATAGTTGAAGTTAAGTCAAGACAGGATGAAGATTCGGTTCTACTTAAGCTTAAGGAAGCAGTTCTCAGGAAGAAGGTTGAGGCATTCTCCAAAGGGGGAGATAATGTGCTCCGTTACCAGGGAAGATTGTGTGTACTGAATGTTGGTGAGTTGAGATAGCAGATACTGGCTAAGGCATACAGCTCGAGATACTCCATTCACCCGGGTGCTACTAAAATGTACCGCAACCTGCAGGATATTTACTGGTGGAATGGCATGAAGAGAGATATTGCTGAATTTGTAGCTAAGTGCCCGAACTGCCAGCAAGTCAAGGTGGAGCATCAAAGACCAGGAGGTATGACTCAAGATATCAGTATACCCACATGGAAGTGGGAGGAAGTAAATATGGATTTCATTATGGGTATACCTCAGACTCGCCGGCAGGATGATTCAATCTGGGTAGTAGTAGATCGGATGACTAAGTCAGCTCACTTCCTCCCAGTTAAAACCACAGATACAGTTGAGAATTATGTCAGACTTTACATCCGAGAGTTAGTCAGACTCCATGGGGTGCCTTTATCTATCATTTCAGACAGAGGAACTAAGTTCACCTCACACTTCTGGAAATCTATTCAGAAGGAACTAGGCACTCAGGTCAAGCTCAGCACGCTTTTCATCGGCAGATCGATGGGCAAGTTGAGCGGACCATTCAGACCCTAGAAGATAAGCTAAGGGCATGTGTGATCTATTTTAAGGGTAATTGGGATGACCATTTGCCTCTCATCGAGTTTGTGTACAACAACAGCTACTACTCTAGCATTCAGATGGCCCCATTTAGAGCATTATTTGGGAGAAGGTGAAGATCTCCTATAGGGTGGTTTGAGGTTGGTGAAGCTACCTTGATAGGGCCAGACTCGATTCATGAGGCAATGCAGAAAGTTCAACTCATCCGAGAAAGGTTGAAAACAGCTCAGAGCCGCCAGAAATCTTATGCCGATGTGCAGAGAAGAGAGTTGGAATTTGCTGTTGATGACTAGGTCTACCTAAAAATTTCTCCCATGAAAGGGGTGATGAGGTTTGGAAAGAAATAAATGCTCAGCCCGAGGTATGTAGGACCTTATAGAATTTTGAAGCGTATCAACAATGTAGCCTATGAGCTTGAATTACCTTCAGAACTAGCATCTGTACACAGAATTTTCCATGTGTGACTTTTGATGAAGTGCATCGGAGATCCAACCTCAGTTGTTCTATTGGACAGCGTGGGAATAAAGGATAGTCTCTCATATGAGGAGGTACCAGTCCAGATCCATGACCGTTAGGTTCGTTAGATGAGGAATAAGAAAATAGCTTCAGTCAAGGTCTTATGGAGAAATCAGCAGGTTGAGGAAGCTACGTGGGAGGCCGAAGAAGATATGATGGCTAAATACCCACACTTTTTCTCTGTCGATTCTTTTGTAGTTTGAAATGTTAGTTTTTGCCTTAGGACCTGATCTAGTTGTTGAATTCAATTCATATGTATAAGTTTCTTTTACGACTTTGGATGTATGTATGAAAAGTAAATTCAGTTCAGTTATGTACTTTGATACGGGGGTAGTCGTTCCGACAGCTTGGAGTTAAATGAGCAGTATCTGGAATTTTGATTGTTATTCTCTGCTTTACTGTGTGTTTCCTAACATTTGTGGACAAATTTTTTCAAGGGGGAGATATTGTAATGCCCCAGAAACTCAAAATCTAGATCCAGGACTTAAATCAGAAAATCTGGAAAATATGCAAAAATGCTACAGGATGACTCACCTAACGGGTCGTTATGTGACCTAGTGACTCGTTAGGTCAGCCGTGAGAAGGAGGTTTGAGATTTTGTAAAAGGGAGACAGTGTTTCCAACGGCCGATCTCACGAGTCGTGGTCAGGTCCCACGACTCGTTGAGTCACTCGTGGTTAGGCCAGAACCTAGAATTTTATAAGTTGGCAGTGTGCTTGACGGGTGGTGACCACGAGTCGTGGTCACCTGCAACCACTCGTTAGGTCCCTCGTAGTGAGCTGCAGAGAAACATGCGCAGTGTACCCAACGGGTGTGACCACGAGTCATGGTCAGTCGTCACGACCCGTTAGGTCACCATTTAGGGTCACCTGGCAGTTTTTCCCAACAATTTTCCAAGGGCTATTTAATAATTTCCTATACTCCTCGACTCTAAACTACATCATTTTGGGATTGTTTTGAAGGGATTCATAGGGGCTAAACAGTTTTCTCCTCATTCCCACTTAGACTTTCAAAAATATTTGCGTAAGTTTTCTCTCAAGAGCTCTCAAGCAAGGTCAAGGGTTCCTCACCAGTTGCAGCCTTTCAAGTTTCTTTCTCCGGGGAAAATTTAGCCAGGTATATGGGAATTCAACAAGGGAATTGTTCTTCCCTTGTGTTCCCTAAAATCTTCCATAATTTCCCTATCAGTTTATAGCCCTGAGGTTTTCGATTACGAATAAACTTCGTGTTATGTTTCATGAATTTTTCCTGGAATAATCATTTTTCATATTATATTCATCAGTTCCTAGCTAAATTGTTGATATTCTTTCCAAAGTGAACCGAGCCCTAAATTTTCGAGTAATGATCATTGCGTATTAAATTTCATATAGAGAATAAAGTATGTTTTGGGCTGAATTTCCTTGCAATTCTTATTATATACAGGATGAGAAAATACTCCATTTAAGAATGATTTTAGCCATGTCGGATAAGATTTCTTTAATTCTTGAAATTTTGCCATATTATGGAATTTTGTGTTGTTGGAATAAGTTGAATTCTGTAATAGCTATTTAGTAACTCAGTCCAGTTAGAATGTAGAATCTCTTCAGAATTATACAGAAACTGTCAACTGATCAGTTTGACTTCAGTCTTTTCCTGAGGTGTCAGTGGTGCCTCCCAGTTATCAGAATCAGACCCAGAATCTAGTTTATTAATCCATTAGGCAGTCATGACATTTTGGATATATAACTCTGACCAGCCCCAGGACCCTAGTTCAGTTTACAGATTGTTCTTAGATGGTTACAACGTTTTCAGATAAGCAACTCTGACCAATCTAGAACCCAGTTTCAGAATCTGGTTCGATAAGACTCTCAGGGTACTTTCAGTTATATGTCCCTAACTAGTCTTGGACACTACTTTTGAGCTATCAGCCTAGTAGTTCAGTTTAGGTTTTCCGGTGGGAGTAGGACTTAGCACCAAGTAGGCCGGGGTTCCAGCACACCCAAGTTCCCAGAACTACGTTGCCAGCGTGGGTTACAGTATTACTTCGCCTGATTGGTCCCAGACAATTCTGATCACCCAGTTTATGCCTTTATACCCTGGCAAGGTATATTGAGTCCTACCAGTGAGGTATATACATCGAACTCCACGTCTAGCTCACATGGTTACATGTCGGTTATAGACTCTCCCACTAGTTAGTCCAGTCCAGTCTCAGAATAAGTAGCTCCGTTCAGTACAGTATTTTAGACTCAGAACTCTCAGACTTTGAGCATGTCTTTGACCATCAGACAGGGTCATCTTGACCACTTTAGTTACATCAGTAGTTTAGTTCAGCTTACTTTTTGGTCATTGCATGCCATTTCAGTTCAGACTTTGTATTTTAGTTATGTTATCTCCCACATACTCAGTACATTCAAAGTACTGATGCATACTTTTAAGTTGTATCATTTCATGATACAGCTGCAGGTTCCCAGTCTTAGCAGCGCTAGTCGCCACGATTCAGATTCTTCCCTATCGCAGTTGAAGTGTGAGTCCTCATCATTCGTGGGACTTATTTCATTTTCATACAGTTACATTACAGTTTTTATTTAGACTTAGAGTTAACTGGGGGCTTGTCCCAGTAACTCAATAGTTAGAGGGCTTTCAGACTACAAACATTCAGATTTCATATTTTAAGGTTTTATGTTATTACTTCAAAATTTCCGTTGTGCATGTTTTACTCAGAATATTAGTGTATGATAGACCAGGGGTTGACTTGGAGTCACTTGTGACTTCAAGTACCATGCTACGTCCAGGGTGTAGGCTCGGGACGTGATAAGTTATTTTGGATTTATCAATTATATACATAATATCACTTTTTTCATGCTTTACTTGCATTCATGTATACTTGTCTACTTGTTCAAAAGTCCCTATTACTAATAATTATTCCTTACAAATCCAGCACTCATATTGTCTCACATGGTAGTATTTATCTTTACTTTAATTAATCATAACTATGACATAATATATATGTCACGTGTTCAACAATTAATCATTTGCTATAATATTGCTCTTACTTGTATATTGATCATTGGGAACATGAAGCACTTGTTCCATTGATTCACTTACTATATACTTTTTTGGATCAATTATTACATGATTCATCTGTTTATAACTTATGGCTTTATTTAATAATCATCCTAAAATATGAAAGGGGTATATATGTGTTCACTCGACTCTGACGCAATGTTGAATCTATGCACGGAGTTGAGACCCCGAATCTCATTTGTTGAACCTGGGTGGCATACCTTTTCATTGTGGAATTACTTTCACTTGTAAATTTGACTAGTAGGAACATGTTGCACCAGTTCACTTGTTGAGCTATTTATGGCGTACCTATCTACGATCGGCTCTCAATTATTGAGTCTTTAGAGGAGTACCTTCATATGCTACAAGACTTACAAGACTGAATCACTTTAAATAATGTTTACAAGCAATAAATGACTTATAATATTAATTTTCTCACTTGAAATGATAAAAGACATGTTATCCACATGTATAATGATCATTTGTGCACGTGCTAATGAATAATCTTAAGACATATGAATAATGCTAATAATGTTAGGTTATGGTTTATGATTTTAGATAGTCTCTAGTATTTACTTGTCGTCATTTGTCCATATTTGATATTCTATTCACTTGAACTTCCTTACTTGTTCACTTGTTATTCTATTTGCTTTTTATATGAGTACATATTTTATATATACTCACGTTTCTATGGCCGGGGGAATTGCATTTACATAAATGCGGGATTTGATTCACATATTGGCTGATCATATCACTAGGTACCAGTCATTTGAACTTTTCATTTAGTGATTTCCATTTCTACATAGAGCTAAGATGCCTCTAGTACTTTTTTTGTTAAACAAATGTTATAGTATGGATATGTCGTGGCTCTGTCTCTATTATATAACAGTTGTACAGATTTTGTTTTATGTAGAGGATTCTTACATATTGTGGTATTGTATATATGAAGTCATTTCTCTCACATGTCACTTGTTTCAATCTGGCCAGTGGCCCTCACTTGTATACGTACAGATTTATTAATTATGTTACCTTTTTATGCTCACTTGTTATATTCTTTGTCAAGATTCATTTGTATACCAAATGTCATCAAGTTCTTTTCCATCTCATCTAGGTTTAGGGTAGGACACTTTCATCACTAGTGATGCCATCCATTGCATCTTCACAGAAGAAATCTCCTTAGATCTCAACTTTATAACGTACCCAATTTATTAATGTTACAAACTAAATCCACTTCATGATCTACCCAATCATGAAATTCACGAACATCAATTTTATTACTCATTTAGTAATGTAATAGTCTAAGTCCACTTTATGATCAACCCAAGCAAGAAATATACTGACATTTTTATGATTCATCTAGTAGTATAATAGTCCGAATTCACTTCATGATCCATCCAAGCATGAAATATATTATAATTTATTCCATGTCTAATATAATAATATAATATATTGAGTTCACTTCATGATTCTCCCAAGCATGAAATACACTGACATTGATTATATTGAGTTTTCTTCGTAATACCTAAGTATGAAATACCTTCACATAGATTCCATGAGTCATATAGTAATTTAATATGTTAATACATTATATGATCCATCTAAGCATGTAATACATTGACAATTGTATACTTCATGTAGTAATATAATAAACTAAGTCCATTTATTGATTCATCGAAGCATGAAATATATTGACATTGATTAATAACTCATCTAGTAATGTAACAGACTGACTCCACTTAATGATTTACTCAATAAAAAAATACATTAACATTGATTTCATGACTTATCTAGTAATATAACAAACTGAGTCCATTACATGATCCATCTAAGCATAGAATACATTAACATTGATTCCATGTCTGATCTAATAATGTAATAGATTGATTCCAATGCATGATCCATCCAAGCATGAAATATATTACCATTAGTTATATTTCTCATCTAGTAATGTAACACATTGAGTCTATTTCATGATCCACCCAAGAATGAAATATATTGACATTGATTTCATGACTCATCTAGTAATTTATAGGTTTGAGAATATAGGATTATTTTGGTTATAAGCTCGAGTCAAGTGATATAGAGTGTGAAGTGCATAATCCACTTTTGGGTTCACCATTTAACTAGGTCCGCTTGTTAATTTTTTAATAAATTTACCCAGTTTTGGGAACAATTCAGATATACGCGATTGATTTTAAAATTTTGCATCTGCATGTTAAAATTTCTTTGAATCTTAATCACGTGTATCAGAACTTATTTTGCCAAAAAAATTCATTTTTCTTCAAATATCAGCAATTCAACACTCAAATCTATTTCAGATAAGCTCAAATTTGAAATATAAGTTTCATATATCATAAAAACAAATTTTAATCATCAATTTGTGTTTAAAAAAAATCTAGCAAACTCATTTTACGTCCTTTTAATTTTTTTCATGTATATCTGGGTTTCAGTCATACATCATGATTGAAACACATATTAAAATTAACTAAAATTTCAATCATGTGCGCCTTAAAACTTTTGCCAACAAATAATAATTTTGTTCTTCAAATTTCAACATCCAAATCTACACCAAATAATCTCAAATTTGAAACATAAATTTCATAGCATAAAAAATAAACGTTAATCAATAATTTGTCAAAATAAGAACAAATCTAACAAACTCATTTAGCACCCTTTTAATTTTTTTCCATGTATGTCTGCTCTCAGTCATATATGATTTAAGAAGGAGGAAGAGGATGTGATTTTGCATGAAAATTACCTAGAGAGAGAGAGAGAGAGAGAGTTAATTTAGTCGAATAAGGTGCCCCATGAAATTTTTAGATAAAAATATCATGTTTTTTTAATAGATTGATTTTGCTCGAAAGTTACCTAATACTGAATATTCATGAAATTTAGGGTTTGATTTTTTCAAAAATGGTGCAACTTATTTTTAATATCTATAACCCGATGTTTGAGTTTATGAAAAGGAATTGGAGATGTAGCCATTATGAAAGAAAGAGACATGAAAGTTGTTTAGTATATTGCATTATTAATCAAAAGTAGTTAAAATTTATTACAACAAAAGTTGTAATACAATGACATAGGAGGACTAGGCCAAAACCCCCTACAGATCATTTTCAGGAGAAAAGAGAACATTGATTCTCTTTTTATATTACTTCTTGTAGTTCCAAACAAAGATTATAATAATGCAAACTAGAAGACTTTTCTATACTTCGTTTTTATTAACGAGCCAACTTGGAATTACTTTTTCTTGTTGCCAGAATGTTGCCAAAGAAAATTTATTTCGTTGAAATTCAGCAGCAATCGGGACCCGGTAATTTCGGTTCCGTTAGGCCCGGCGGATATAGGGGACAAGGGGGATGGGATGGAACGGGTAAATTTACCAGGTATCCCAGCCTGACTCGTCAAGTTAAATTTTAAGTTTATTATTTTTTAAAAAATGATCATTTCCAACCGTTGGGGGGTTTGCGATAGATCAGTAGTTGAGGACTGTGGTACAGTTGCTAGCCAAAGTGGTGGTGGGACAGCTAGAGATTGGGGCACAGCCAGGTGCAGGGTTTGGAGAACAAGCTGGGAATTTTAGGACTCGAGAGTTCATAGATTTGAATCCTCTAAAGTTCTTTTGGACACAGGTAAATGAGAACCCGAAGGACTTTGTGGATCAGTTGTATCGCATCTTTAGCTCGATTTCATGAGCACCTTTTCTTCTTTAACATACCATTTAAAACTATGACAACACCTTACTCATTCATACACCAATTACTATTAATTAAGTCCGTTTTAATTACCAAATATTCATTTGTTGACTCAACATAATATTAATGACGCTGATTATCCATTAACTAACCATCACTATCTATCGATATACCATGTCATCATATTAAGGACCCTAATTCTATTCTTTATTAATAAAATTATTTCCCACCATCAGGAAGAGATCAAAAGTGAATCTCCAAATCTATAGCTCAAAAGCTTCTAGACAACAATGGATATTGAGATTCAATAAAGAGGAAGAAGAAGAAAAAGTAAAAAAAGAACAAAATAAAAAGAGAAAATATGAAAATAAATAAGAAAAAAATAAGAAAATATAATTAATAAAAAAATATTATAAAAATAAAATTTTCATAACGTTTCCTATTGTTCACTCTCCTAAAAGAGAGTGAATCACACATTCAATATCAAGTAAGCTAAAAGGGGCTATTAATTTTACTTTAAATTGATTTAGGGAGATAGTAGGACTCCCGCAATACATGATTATAAGCTTGCCTAAGATTAAGTTCAAAGATGACAAATTTTGTAGTGCCTGTGTAAAGGAAAAGCAAGTGAGATCTTCTTTCAAGCCAAATAATCAAGTACAAACAAGTGTCTTCACCTGGTCCATATGGATCTTTGTGGACCAATGAGGATAAGAAGCAGAGGAGGCAAAAGGTATGTTTTTTGTTAATGTTGATGACTACTCTAGGTGAATGCAGCCTGCAATATGTGCTTTTCCAGAATGATCTCAATTTAAAGCAGATGAGGTGGATGGAACTGCTCAAGGACCATGATGTCACCATCTTGTATCACCCAGGGAAGGCTAATGTGGTGGCAGATGCGTTGAATTGGAAAGTAGTGAGTATGGGCAGTTTAGCTTGAATTTGACTATCAAGCCTATTTGCAACATCTCTCACCAGTTGCAAATATTCATTCGTGCTATTTTCAGCATGAACCTAAATAGTGTTAAATAAAAATACAATCTTTCAGCAAATTATTGTATTATACTTATATCTTCAATATGAATTTTAACACTTACATAGTCTTTCAGCCATCAGAGAATGGGAAAATTCCAGTAGTGGCAACGAGGCTTCCAAGGGAGTTTTGGGGATCTATGTAAGAAACATCCTCCTCCAAGATCAAGCTAGGGTTCCTCACCAAATTCTCTCTCAATCTTCTTGGGCTTTCAAGACCAGCTTGAAAATCCATTTACCAGGTATGTGGGGCCATGAATGGGGGATTTCTTCTACCCTCATGCCCAAAATTCTTCTCTTACATATGAATTCAAGTCTCCAATTAAGTGTATTGAAATTTCTAGGATATTATTTTATGTAGTGACTTGCCTCTCAGAAAGAATTTTTAAAATTATGTTAATAAGAGTAACATAGGCAGTACATGGTGTAACTTTAAGCATGTTTCTATGAGAATTTCTCATGAATCTATGTTTTCAAGTTTATGATGATTGTTCTCAATTATGCATGATTTTATGAAATTCAAGATTATGAACCCATGATTTCAAGTTATGACAATATGTTTAAGTATGCATGAATTTTATAAATCTCAAGTTTATATATCATGGCTGACTCAGCATGGCGATGAAGATAGGCATCAGCAAACCCCACCAGCACCAGCGGATCCTTTGACCGAGTAGGTCACTCATGCAGAGTTCAGAGCGGTACTTCAGATGTTGGCACAGTCCATGACCACTCATGTCAACTAGCAGGCGATGGTCCACGTTCCCCAAAATAGGAACACGACGGCGGCGAGAGTGCAAGACTTTCTCAGGATGAACCCACTTGAGTTTCTCTGGTCGAAGGTGGACAAGGATCAGCATGAGTTCATTGAGGACTCTCTTGACAATCAAGGCAATTCTTATAGCTAAACAATTGAAGTAAGCATGTCACACTACATGAGATTTTGCACAAGGGACCGCTAGGACTAAGACAATCCCAAAATCGCTCACCAAATCAATGAAAAGAAAATACTCAACAATTTATGCAAATATTTCAAGAGGTAACCACAAACAATTAGCATGATTCATAATGGTTCTTTCTTTAAAAACAAAGGGCGTTGTTGATCAAAACAAGCTCATATAACATCTTGAGTTATTAAAAATTCACATTCAAAGCTTTCCTTGAAGTTCACTGCACTCTTGTCTCAATCACATCTTTGACACATCCACCATTGTAATATTGTATAGTTTAGATTACTTGCTATAAGGTTTATTCAATCTAGAGGCTCTAATCTTTAGGAATATATGCACCATATGGAATTAGTTCTAGTGTAATCTAAAATATGCATTTATATTAAATTAATATATAATATTGTGTTGATTTTTAATTTTTATATTATCAATAACTCATTCTTCAATTAAACTATGCTCGCAGCTTGATCATAACGGAGCTTGCTTCCTGATTCATTACTTGTATGGTTTGTTGGCCCATTACTTCAAGATTCATTATCCATTAGCAGATGGTCCAACTGATCATCTTATGGCCTCATATTATGGCGAGGGTGTTGCTAGGTATTTTGGGAAAGAGGACGCAAAGAAGCGTATTTATAGAGGAGAAAGTATGTTAATAGGCCTCATTCGTACCACTACCGTGATGACGGCTTTTTTAGAGAGAATATGTGGTCTTCTTTTTTTAATTCAAAAAGTAGGGTTTGTTTGGTCATCTTTATCTATATATGAGACCAAACACCTAGACGTAATCTCATTGGATAGTATATGTCTTGCTGCAAGCCCGCCGCACCCCTGCTTCAGCTTCACCAACCTCGCAGAAAAGGTACACTTTTATCATTTTATGATGCAGACTCAGATAAACAGGCACATCGAGGGACGCTTCGCTAGGACTTCAGTTCATCCGACTATTTGGTGAGGCCTCCTGCATTCGGAGTGTCACAGTTTTGATAGAATCTTTTTATAGAGCTTGAGGTAGCTGCGAGAGTTATGTCCCGGCACCCATATTCAGTTTTAGATGCTTCATAGATAAAATAGTTATTGAATCAATAATGTTACCTCTTAATATTTATTTTAGTTATAGAATAATTTCTCATATATATTTTCTGTATATATATATATATATATATATATATATATGAGCTATGTCCCGGCACCCATATTCAGTTTTAGAGGCTTCATATATAGAGTAGTTATCAAGCCAATAATGTTACTTCTTAATATTTATTTCAGTTATAAAATAATTTCTCATATATATATATATATATATATATATATATATATATATATATATATCTTTCGCAAATCATCATAATAGAATGATGAACAAGGATTGTTCCCAGATAATAATAATAATAATAATAGTAGTAGTAATAGTAGTAGTAGTAGTACTAATAATAATAATAATAATAATAATAATAATAATAATAATAATAATAATAATAATAATAATAATAATAATAATAATAATAATAATAAGAAGAAGAAGAAGAAGAAGAAGAAGAAGACATGGCTCTGATACCACATTGTAGTATTGGCAGGATCGCTTCGATGTAACTACAAGTTCATTTATGATTCATGTAGTCTAAGGATAGAAAGATCTTTTACGATTCCAACATAGCCCGGACAAACGCCTCAACTATGGCTAACATGGGCCTCAACAGGAATACCGGACTAAGCCAAGATCTTTCCATTCTTGGACAACACTATTTTGACCTTAGAAACATCAGAACAGTCCTTTTCAGGACTATGTTCTAATAATTTAGATTGATGCTAGTCCAACACGAGGTGTTTAGCCTTTCATTTAGGCTAATAAAATATTTAAAGAGTTTTTAAATATTATTAAGAGGGAGGAAAGAAGAATACCTTGATTTGGAGACTTCTAATAATAACTTCAAAGGTAGAAAGAAACCATAATATTTATTTAGTAGGTGAAAATATACAAGAAAGGAAATACAAAGGATGGTTGTGTCACACCCCGCCTTGGGGGGTATGACTGGCACCTGGTGCCCTACTAGGACCTGACCTGCTGGACTGCGAAGCCTGGGCACATCTGGTGTCTGGCTGGCTCTAACTCACATTTCTGGAAACAAAGGGCTATATAACGGCTGTAAATACAGCCCCCGGCCTATTGGCCTATAGCCTTCTGTACCTGCACTAGCAGCTGACCAGAAACATAGTAATTCAGGGGAACCTATGCGGGCCGACAAGGCCACCATGCTGTCTAGTTATCCGCAACTCAAACATAACATACTAAAAAACTACGTGACCGGCAAGGTCACCACTACTGATAAACTATGGCCCCACACGGCCAACATAAGAAAGAAAGAGTAAAGGCAACTATACAACTGCACGGCCCCACACGACCGGCTCATCTGACCACAGGGAATACATACAGACTGCAAGCCTCTAGGAATAGTAATAGAACTGATCGGGACAGGGCCCCGACCTACCCATAATATACAACAAAAAGAACTGAACTACACCTCTGAAATTCAGCCTCCGGATGACTGGAGCTGAATACTCAACCGCTGACAGGGAGTCACGTAGAATCGCCTGCTTGTCTAAGAGTACTTGCAGGCAAGTAATGCAGCGCCCCACCGGGCGTCAGTACCGCTGGTACTGAGTATGTAAAGCAACAACTGAAAAAGATATTTGTATCAATAATATAACTGACGAAACTGAAACAGGAAGAACTAGATGATCTGCCTGAAGATGTAAGTCGTACCTGTTCTCAATCATACTGGGAGGAGTAGGTGTCGTGTCTGGAGACGTATCATTCTACTACTAATCTACTCATGTCTAATGTAACATAACACGACATACATAACATAACATGGCATACACAACCTTGCCCGACCCCCATAAGCCGGGAGGTACAATCAACACAGAATTTATACCCCTACCCCGGTCATCCCATCTCCTATAGTGGCTGTAAGCATCCTGCCGGTCCCTGGGTATGCACTTGGGCTCGCTGAGCCCCTGACTATAACTGTACCTGAGTCCGAAGGACTCTAAAATCAACACCCCGGGCGTACCCGCTCGACGGGGGTGTATAACGGCCGACCAAGGCACAATATGGGGAAACTGGCATCCCATCTTCGTCCCCTTGCGGGACGGCATATCACTCCGTAGAGTGACGTATCCTCGTCCTCTGGCGGACGAGTCGATACAGCTATTAATCCTGGGCAGTCAGGGATGCTAGGTAATCCAACCCCAATCAATACAACGGTCTCAACTAGTCATGCTGTCTATGTATCTCACAAGCTAAGGCTAACAGGGGTAAGGTATCATATAAATCACATGCTGAGCTAATAATAGTAATCTGTAGGTGTCTGATACATGCTGAGACAGGTAAGTATAAATATGAATATAGTCTCCTGTCAAACTGTACTGGAGCAAAGGCTATACAAGAGGGTGTTTCTGCTGAAAACTATGCTGTTTACTGAGTTTCTGTATTAACATGATTTCCTATTTCTAACATGCTTTCTAAACTTTATTTAGTTACTATTCTATGTCTGGAATGCTTTACGGATACTGTACTACTTCACGAGGCTTCAGCTAAACACAACCATATCTTAACATGGCATATTACATCATATACTGAATATACTGGGCAATCTTAATCACTTACGTCCGAATCTATATCATACGGATAGGTATCGTACACGTTACAACCCAAAACTTCTCATATTGCACCAATCTTTAAAATAACACAATAATCGATTTCTGAACATTCTACTGGTCTGTAAATTACTATACTACTTCAATGTTACTCAACTTGCCGAGGAAACTTAACTTTACATACCTTATCTTTGAATTATTCGTCCGTCGGACGAGGCTCGGCCGGTACTTCAACTATTTTCTCCCAACTGCATTCATAAATACGTCAATCAATACTAAATACAACTTTATTGTAAAGAGCGACATTACTTTCGATATAGTTTATAGCCTAAACTTAGGCTTATCGAAAGACGGTCGAAAACTCGCTATTTTTCAGCGGCCCAGAAGGGAGAAGTATTCACTTCTCAGCTAGGAACACATAGACATTAATTTAGAGCAATTCTACTTACTTTAGTTCGGTGGCTCGCTGATTCGTCGGCCGTATTTCGCGAAACTAATTCCGTAGAAATGCTCTCTGCTGCTAAATACCTTGGTATCTAGGATTAATTTGAGTTTGGGCAGCGTTTGGCAGCGTAATCGGACGATAATTTATAATTTTCCTTCGTTTTCCCTCTGTTCACTGCGTTTTCTGGAAATTTATTAAGTGATAAATGAGTTTAAACCGAAGTGGGGGCCTTATATACTTGGGCCTGGACAAGGCCAACGTGTCACGGAGCCATCGCGGAGGCCTCTCCTCCGTGACACGCTGCCATCGCGGAGGGGCTCTGCCTCGGCTCCTTCCGCGATGGTTCGACGGGCTTCTCGTCCGATCTTTTCCCGGGCCTTTATCCAACATGTATGGCCTTCAAATATGCTTGACCAACGTGGGAATAGGTCATCTACGTGCCGGGAATTCTACGGGGTATAACATTCTCCCCCCCTTAAGAACATTCGTCCTCGAATGTACACTGTTATCTAGAGGACTGCTTGCTTTCTTTTTCTAGAAAAATTTTGGCAGAGTTTCCCCTGTGATATGGACTATCGCAAAAAACCTGAAATGCAGAAAAGTCCAACACAGGCGCTGCACACAATATTCTAAGATTCACTGGACAACTAAATATCACTTCTTCTTTATCATTTACAAACATACAATCGTAAGATACTATATAAGTAATGATACGGACTTACCTGTCGTCTGACTAGGCCTGAAATAGGTGAGGGTATCTGGTTTTCATATCTTCTTCAGCCTCCCACGTCATTTCCTCCCGATTTCTGTTACGCCACAATACTTTGACAGATGCAACATCTTTAGTTCTCAGCCTGCGAATCTGTCTGTCTAAGATAGCTACGGGAACCTCTTCATAGGCTAACTCCTCTATGACCTGAACATCCTGGACTGGAACTACTGTAGAAGGGTCCCCTACGAACTTTCTTAACATAGAAACATGGAATACTGGGTGAACCGACGCTAACTCTGGAGGCAAGTTCAGCTCGTATGCCACGCGGCCTATTCTCCGCCGAATCTGATACGGCCCAATGAATCTTGGGCTAAGTTTGCCTTTCTTGCCAAACCTCATTACCCCTTTCATCGGGGACACTTTCAGATATACCCAGTCGTTTACCGAAAATTCTAGATTTCTGCGCCGCCTATCTGCGTATGACTTCTGGCGGCTCTGAGCGGTCAGTAAACGTTCTCGGATAAGCTTTATCTTTTCCTCGGACTGCCGAACAATGTCTGGGCCAACTAATGCTGATTCTCCTATTTCAAACCAGCCGACTGGCGATCTACATTTCCGCCCGTACAATGCCTCGAAAGGCGCCATCTGAATAGCTGAATGGTAGCTGTTATTATAAGCAAATTCGATTAACGAAAGATGTTCATCCCAGCTACCCCCAAAATCTAACACACACGCTCGTAGCATGTCTTCGAGCGTCTGAATTGTACGTTCAGCCTGCCCGTCTGTCTGAGGATGGAATGCTGTGCTCAAATTAATCTGCGTCCCCAGACCTTTCTGAAATAACTGCCAGAACCTAGCTGTAAACTGTGCCCCTCTGTCTGAAATGATAGATGCCGGCACTCCATGCAATCTAACTATTTCTCTGATATACAATTCGGCATAATCCTCAGCTGAGAAAGTAGCCCTTACTGGCAGGAAATGAGCTGATTTTGTCAGCCTATCAACTATTACCCAAATGGAATCATTTTTGCGTCTAGTACGGGGTAACCCTGTTACAAAATCCATGTTTATTGCTTCCCATTTCCATGTAGGTATCATTATCTCTTGCGTCAAACCACCCGGTTTCTGGTGCTCTGCTTTCACCTGCTGACAATTAGCACACCTAGATACAAATTCAGCTACCTCAGTTTTCATACCTGGCCACCAGTAGATGTCTCTGATGTCGTGGTACATTTTCGTCGCCCCTGGATGAAGGGAATAGCGAGCGTAATGTACCTCGTGCATAATCTACCCACGAAGGCCTGAGACGTTCGGGACACAAAGGCGGCCCTTACAGCGTAGCACACCATTCTCGGTTATCTGAAAATCTGGCTCCTTACCCTTCTAAACTATATCTCTGAGCTGGACTAAATCGGGATCCTCGTACTGTCGTTCTTTTACCTCTGTAACCAACGATGACACTGCAGAATTCTGAATTACGGCCCCATTATTTTCTGTTTCCATTACTCGAACGGCTAGCCCAGCTAACTGATGAATTTCTTTAGCTAATTTCTGTTTCTCGGGTCGCAAATACGCCAAACTCCCCATTGACTTACGGCTCAGGGCGTCTGCTACAACGTTGGCTTTTCCTGGATGGTACAGGATGTTTACATCATAATCCTTCAACAATTCTAACCAGCGATGTTGCCGCAGATTCAACTCCCTCTGAGTAAAAATGTACTGTAAGCTCTTATGATCTGTGTAAATATCAACATGGACGCAGTACAGGTAATGCCTCCACATCTTCAAGGCATGAATGACTGCGGCCAATTCTAGATCATGGGTGGGGTAATTCTTTTCGTGCTTCTTCAACTTTCTGGAAGCATATGCAATTACTCTACCATGCTGCATCAACACACAACCCAACCCGATACCTGACGCGTCACAATAAACTGAATACCCTTTTGTGCCTTTCGGCAATGCTAATACTGGAGTGGAGGTCAATCTGTCTTTCAGTTCCTGGAAACTCTGCTCGCATGCCTCCGTCCACTGAAACTTTGTTGCTTTCTGTGTTAATTTAGTTAAAGGTGCTGCAATAGTTGAGAATCCCTCAACGAACCTCCGATAGTATCCTGCCAACCCCAGAAAGCTACGAACTTCAGTCGGGGTGGTAGGCCTAGGCCATGACTTAACTGCTTGTATCTTCTGCTTGTCTACCTGTATACCAGCGTCTGAGACAATATGCCCTAAAAAGGCTACTGAGTTAAGCCAGAATTCACATTTCGAAAACTTAGCATACAACTGGCGGTCACTGAGAATCTGGAGCACTGTCCGCAAATGAGTCCGGTGATCTGCCTCAGAGCGAGAATACACCAGAATATCATCAATGAATACTATCACGAACAAGTCCAAGAAAGGTCTGAAAATACTGTTCATTAGGTCCATGAAGACTGCTGGGGCATTCGTTAGCCCGAAGGACATAACCAGAAATTCAAAATGCCCATATCGGGTCCTAAATGCTGTCTTAGGAATATCCCTCTCACGTACTCGGACCTGGTGATATCCGGACCGCAAGTCAATCTTAGAAAAGTATCTGGCTCCCTGTAGCTGATCAAATAAGTCATCAATTCTGGGGAGCGGATACTTGTTCTTTACTGTAACTTTGTTTAGCTGCCGGTAATCTATGCACATTCGGAGCGAGCCATCTTTCTTTCTCACAAACAAGACTGGCGCACCCCACGGGGAAGTACTCGGCCTGATAAAACCTTTATCTAACAAGTCTTTCAACTGCTCCTTTAATTCTCTGAGTTCTGCAGGAGTCATACGATAAGGAGGTATTGATAGCAAAGTCTATTTCCCTTTCTGGGGGAATACCAGGTAACTCATCAGGAAATACATCTGGGAATTCATTTACCACCGGGACAGACTGGAGTGTCGGAGATTCTGCTTGGACATCCTGAACTCTGACCAGATGATAAATACACCCCTTAGATATCAACTTTCTCGCCTGAAGGTAGGAAATAAACCTACCTTTTGGCGTTGCGGTGCTGCCCTTCCACTCCCATACTGCCTCCCCCGGGAAGTGGAATCGGACCGTTTTGGTCCAACATTCAACATTAGCAAAACATGGTACTAACCAATCCATACCCATTATGGCATCGAAGTCTATCATTTCTAACTCGACCAGATCTACTGTGGTCTGACAATCAGCAACCTCTACTGTACAACCGCGGTAAATTCGGCTAGCTATGATAGAGTCACCGACGGGCGTAGATACTAAGAAGGGCTGCTGTAATGATTCTGGTACAATACTAAACTTCCGTGCCACAAATGGAGTAATATAGGACAAAGTAGACCCTGGATCAATTAGCACATAAGCAGGGTGTGAGCAGATAGTTAGCATACCTGTCACAACATCAGGCGATGCCTCTGAATCTTGCCTCCCTGGTAAGGCAAATGTGCGACTCGGACCCGCACCTGTACTGGAGGCCCCTGATCTGCCCCGACCCCTGCCTGCTGAAACTGAGGGCCTGCGCCCAGTCGAGGATGCTGTAGCTCGTGATCCTGTTGATGCCCTATCCTGTCTGTCCCGATCCTCACGACCTCTGGCTGGGCAATCTCTCATCAAATGGCCTTCTTGGCCACAAATATAGCATGCGGTGGAACCATACCTGCACGCTCCAGAATGACGTCGACTGCATATAGGGCAAAGTGGTAGGGTATACCTACTCTGCTCCGCCCTCCTCTGTGACGGTGAGTCTGCCGTCTGCGAACCTCTACCAGCCTCTGACTGCCCCCTGCGGCTGAATCTACCTCCTTGTGACTGTGGCGGAGGCGGGGGCCTGGGTGGCCTGTCTGACAATCGTGGCCTGGGTCCTCCCCAGGCTTCTCTCTGTAACTCAGCTGGCCTATCCCGGCGACGCTGCTCCTGATTGACCCTTCTGATCTCCCGATGCCGCTGTCTGATGCCCTCAATATTCTGGGCAAATGCCTGGATTCGGGAAATATCCATGTCCTCTCGCAGTGTGGCCGTGATACAAGTCTCGACATATTCTGGGTTCAACCCCATAATAAAACGGTGCACTCTGGATGCCATGGTATCCACAAAGTCCGGTGCATATCGAGCCAAGGAGTCAAACCACAAGGAATATTCCCGAACACTCATGGCCCCCTGCTTTAGATGTAGGAACTGATCTACCCGGGCCTGTCGGATCTCCCGCGGCAAATAGTGGTCTAGAAAGGCTCCTGAAAAGCTGGACCAGGTGGGAGGGGAAACATCTCTCCCTCGGGACCTCTCCCAGCTTTCATACCATAATACCGCAATATCTCGTAACCGGAATGCGGCCAATTCAACTAATTCAGTAGGCGTAGCATGCATAACCCTGAAGATTCTCTGCATTTGATCCAGAAAATCCTGAGGGTCCTCTGTTCGGTCCGTGCCTGTGAACTGTGGGGGATTCAGGGCTAAGAACTCTCGGACCCTCGAACTACCGGGCCCTCCTAACGACTCTGCAACTGTGGATGGCATTTGCTGACGCTGAGCAGCCATCATCTGTGCTAACATAACTACAGCACTCCTAACCTCCTGGTCGGAAGGTGTCGATATAGGGACTGCTGAAGGTACTGTCGCTCCAATTGGCTCCTGACGTGGTGGAGACTGCTGAGGAGGCTGGGATGAAACCTATGTAGGGCCCTCTGATCGGGCTGTCTCCAAATGAGGGGGAGGCATCCTGCTGGTGCCCTCCCCTGCTGCGATGTCTAAGCTCCGACCTGTGGTAGGATGTTGCTGGTCTGACATTATCTGTAACCAAAGAATATGGTAAGCTTTTGGGGACTCAACCCTATACTGTACCGCTCTACAACACGACTGAATAAGAATAAAAGACAACCATCCTATCATGCCTCGCAGCCTCCTATCCATAGTATGTGGTGCACAACACATCCATGGACAGGAATCTACTTAGCACGGCTTGCAGACTCCCTGGGATACGACCTGCTCTGATACCAAGTTTGTCACACCCCGCCTTGGGGGGTATGACTGGCACCTGGTGCCCTACTAGGACCTGACCTGCTGGACTGCGAAGCCTGGGCACATCTGGTGCCTGGCTGGCTCTAACTCACATTTCTGGAAACAAAGGGCTATATAACGGCTGTAAATACAGCCCCCGGCCTATTGGCCTATAGCCTTCTGTACCTGCACTAGCAGCTGACCAGAAACATAGTAATTCAGGGGAACCTATGCGGGCCGACAAGGCCACCATGCTGTCTAGTTATCCGCAACTCAAACATAATATACTAAAAAACTACGTGACCGGCAAGGTCACCACTACTGATAAACTATGGCCCCACACGGCCAACATAAGAAAGAAAGAGTAAAGGCAACTATACAACTGCACGGCCCCACATGACCGGCTCATCTGACCACAGGGAATACATACAGACTACAAGCCTCTAGGAATAGTAATAGAACTGATCGGGACAGGGCCCCGACCTACCCATAATATACAACAAAAAGAACTGAACTACACCTCTGAAATTCAGCCTCCGGATGACTGGAGCTGAATACTCAACCGCTGACAGGGAGTCACGTAGAATCGCCTGCTCGTCTAAGAGTACCTGCAGGCAAGTAATGCAGCGCCCCACCGGGCGTCAGTACCGTTGGTACTGAGTATGTAAAGCAACAACTGAAAAAGATATCTGTATCAATAATATAACTGACGAAACTGAAACAGGAAGAACTAGATGATCTGTCTGAAGATGTAAGTCGTACCTGTTCTCAATCATACTGGGAGGAGTAGGGTCGTGTCTGGAGACGTATCATTCTACTACTAATCTACTCATGTCTAATGTAACATAACATGACATACATAACATAACATGGCATACACAACCTTGCCCGGCCCCCATAAGCCGGGAGGTACAATCAACACAGAATCTATACCCCTACCCCGGTCATCCCATCTCCTATAGTGGCTGTAAGCATCCTGCCGGTCCCTGGGTATGCACTTGGGCTCGCTGAGCCCCTGACTATAACTGTACCTGAGTCCGAAGGACTCTAAAATCAACACCCCGAGCGTAATCGCTCGACGGGGGTGTATAAAGGCCGACCAAGGCACAATATGGGGAAACTGGCATCCCATCTTCGTCCCCTTGCGGGACGGCATATCACTCCGTAGAGTGACGTATCCTCGTCCTCTGGCAGACGAGTCGATACAGCTATTAACCCTGGGCGGTCAGGGATGCTAGGTAATCCAACCCCAATCAATACAACGGTCTCAACTAGTCATGCTATCTGTGTATCTCACAAGCTAAGGCTAACAGGGGTAAGGTATCATATAAATCACATGCTGAGCTAACAATAGTAATCTGTAGGTGTCTGATACATGCTGAGACAGGTAAGTATAAATATGAATATTGTCTCCTGTCAAACTGTACTGGAGCAAAGGCTATACAAGAGGGTGTTTCTGCTGAAAACTATGCTGTTTACTGAGTTTCTGTATTAACATGATTTCCTATTTCTAACATGCTTTCTAAATTTTATTTAGTTACTATTCTATGTCTGGAATGCTTTACGGATACTGTACTACTTCACGAGACTTCAGCTAAACACAACCATATCTTAACATGGCATATTACATCATATACTGAATATACTGGGCAATCTTAATCACTTACGTCCGAATCTATATCATACGGATAGGTATCGTACACGTTACAACCCAAAACTTCTCATATTGCACCAATATTTAAAATAACACAATAATCGATTTCTGAACATTCTAGTGGTCTGTAAATTACTATACTGCTTCAATGTTACTCAACTTGCCGAGGAAACTTAACTTTACATACCTTATCTTTGAATTATTCATCCGTCGGATGAGGCTCGGCCGGTACTTCAACTATTTTCTCCCAACTGCATTCATAAATACGTCAATCAATACTAAATACAACTTTATTGTAAAGAGCGACGTTACTTTCGATATAGTTTATAGCCTAAACTTAGGCTTATCGAAAGACGGTCGAAAACTCGCTATTTTTCAGCGGCCCAGAAGGGAGAAGTATTCACTTCTCAGCTAGGAACACATAGACATTAATTTAGAGCAATTCTACTTACTTTAGTTCGGTGGCTCGCCGATTCGTCGGCCGTATTTCGCGAAACTAATTTCGTATAAATGCTCTCTGCTGCTAAATACCTTGGTATCTAGGATTAATTTGAGTTTGGGCAGCGTTTGGCAGCGTAATCGGACGATAATTTATAATTTTCCTTCGTTTTTCCTCTGTTCACTGCGTTTTCTGGAAATTTATTAAGTGATAAATGAGTTTAAACCGAAGTGGGGGCTTTATATACTTGGGCCTGGACAAGGCCAACGTGTCACGGAGCCATCGCGGAGGCCTCTCCTCCGTGACACGCTGCCATCGCGGAGGGGCTCTGCCTCGGCTCCTTCCGCGATGGTTCGACGGGCTTCTCGTCTGATCTTTTCCCGGGCCTTTATCCAACACGTATGGCCTTCAAATATGCTTGACCAATGTGGGAATAGGTCATCTACGTGCCGGAAATTCTACGGGGTATAACAGGTTGGCCATAGCCTGCCTACCAACTACAAGAAGTGACCCTTTTATAGAAAGGATCGAGAGAAAAATTCTAACTTACTGATGTAAGTGCTTACATCATGTTAAATTAATCGATATGGGATCCCTCTACTTTATAAAAGCTTACAATTATTGAGAAGCATTTAACTTTATGAAAGCTAAGTTATCGTATTTTCTAGTCCTTCACGCCCTCCTTGCTTTTGGATGTGACAGAAGATTCTTCTACTTGATTTCGGAATTGTTGAAGAAACGTTTTTATGTCCATTTCTTCTATGCTATTAACACTCTGAGACTCTCCTTCTAGGCAGTTGTCTTCTTCTTCAATGGAAGTGGCCATGGACATGTTGTCTGAGAAATCTATACCCAAATATTTTACTAGGTCTTTTTTAACTTCTTCCATGTATGAAGTAAGAAGTTTTGATTTAGAGATTGCTCCCTTCTTCATCTGTAATTTCCTGGATATTTGTTTAAAGGGACTGATCTCATCTTTTCCTAGTATAACCTCTTCCTGTCGTTTACTGGCTTCAATAGATATATTAATTGAGTCTATAATCTCTCGTCCATGAAGTTTTTCTTCCATATCTTTGTGGAGTAATTTACTCCAAAATTTTGTATAAAATTTTCTTTTTAGGCAGGAGAATCCTTCCTCACTATTTTGAACTTCTATCGTCCATTTCATTATCCATGGGATAGAGAATTCTATGAAGAAGTACATCAAAGATATTCCCTTAAAATATATATCTTCCTGTTGCAATTGTGCTATTTTGGGTGAAACATCCACCCTCTCGGAATATAATTTCTTATAGTCTTCAAGAAGAATATTCAAAGTTGGGCCATACAACGTTCACCATTTACAAAACCAATTTGGTATATATTGTTTAAAAATATTAGAACATATCTTAATGAACCATGAATGTTTTATATTAGCATTTTCATATAATAAAGTTTTATTAAAGCTTTTGATATAATCCCAGTAATTGAATTTAACTGTAATCTTTTGTTCAGGGTGGGTGTATTTCCTCTCTCGCATAGTGTTGATTCCCCATTCTTCTGGGGGTGAATATCTTTTTTTATTATAATTTTTGAAAAGTTATAAACTTTTTCAGTATTTGCGGGGTAAAAGTGCTGGAATTCCGTAGACCCCATTGATGAGAGTATAATCTCATAATGCATTCTATATTTGTAAGTGGGAACAGCATATGATGTCGTATCAAAATATCTTGTCATTATTTGCCAAGGATCATCTTTCCATTGTAAATATCTTGGCTCCAAAAGAAGTATCATTTCATCTTTCTCATTTTTATCATATACTTCCATATTTTCATTGGCTTCATCATTGATGATTGCAGAGTATGATGGTGGAGTATCACCTTGAGGTTGTCTGGATTGTATAAAATCCATGAATTCTCTGTACATTAGGTGATCTGTATTAATCCTCGATATTCCAGTGGATGTCCCTGCAATATTGGAGGCTATTAGCCTCTGATTTCCTTTGGGCCAAAATATTATTTCTACCCATTGATGCTCTTCCTCTCCCTCTTCCTCTATTAGAGGAAGAACTTGCTGATGGACGCATTATCTGTATTAAGAAAGCAAAAAGTTATTAACTTATATATTCTCTAGTACGAAAATCTGGAAGACTATTATCTGTGCCCTTTTTATAATATATTTCAAAATCAAATGGCACTACAGGATTGCCATCTAGCAAATATTTGTTTAGAAACATCATGTTTAACATATTTATTAAAGATGAATTTTGCAGCCTGACAATTAGTTCTTATAATAAATTTTTGATTATATAAATCACCTTGGAATTTTAAAACACTTCAGACCATAGCCAAAATCTCTTTGGCTACCGTAGCATAATTTTTTTTGCTGCTATTCCACTTTCCAGAAAAAAATTGGATGAGATATTTTTGCTCTTTATTAGGGGAGACTTGTCTTAAAATTTTCCCATAGCCAATATCGAAAGCATTTGTTTCTACTATCTTTTGCCAATTTGGATTGGCTAAAGTAAGACAGGGTAGGTTATTGACCTTGGTTTTAATATTCTTGACTGCCTCTGTATGATTTTCAGACCAAGCTTTATGATTCTTTTTAAAACGATCATAAAGGATGACAGTGTCCCTAGCTAAATCCTTTATAAAAGGAGAAATATAATTAAGCTCCCTAAAAATCGTTGGAGCTGAGTTTTATCAGTAACTACATCAGAAAATTTAGAAGCAAATTCAATACTTCTTTGAATAGGAATAATCTTTTATTTTCCAATATTATGACCTAAAAATCTAACAGTTGTTTGAAAAATGTGCATTTTTGGTTTAGATATGACTAAATCATTTTGAATAATAGTCTTTCTGAATAAGTCAAGATGCTTGAAATGCATTTTTAAGGTTTTTGAAAATACTAGAATATCATCTATATAAACAGTGATAAAATTGCTAAAAGGATTAAAAATATCATTTATAATTTTTTGAAATTCTGAAGGGGCATTTTTAACCCAAAAGGCATGACATTCCATTCATATTGTCCCATTTGGACATTAAAGGTTGTTTTATATTTATCTTCTTCAGAAATTTGAATTTGCCAATAACCTGATTTTAGATCAAATTTTGAAAATATAATAGCATCATGAAGTCTATCTAATAAATCTTTCTTATTAGGAATAGGATATCTAATCCATTTTAAAACTTTATTTAGGGGTATATAATTTATGATCAATCTAGGTACCCCTCTTTCCTGCTCTGCTTATTTATTAACATAGAAAGCAGTGCAAGACCATGAAGATTTTGAGGGCCTTATTAATCCCTTTTGGAGAAGAATATCAATTTCTTTTTTTCATAAATTCAAATATTCTGAATTCATTTGGCAAGGTCTTGCCTAGGAATATTATCCTCAGAAAAATTTTCCTCATAAGGAAGACTCACCACATGTTTTTTCCTTTTTCAAAACACATTTGGGTGGTCTCCACATATTTGAAGTAAAACTTGATTTTTCAAAATTTTTATGTTTTCCCTTATTTTGGGGTTTTGAAGAGTATCTTCTATTGTAATACACAAATTTCATTTTCTTAGAAAATCAATTTGTTTTGATTTTGAAGAAATCATATTTTTAATGTTATTAACATATTTTGAAAAAGGTTGGGAAATAAAATCAATTCTGATTTCCTTTTTTTCAAAAGTACCGGTTATTTCGGTTTCATCCCATTTGGTAATTGGATAGATATGCCAGAAAAAAAACATGCCTAGAATTACCTCATTAGAGATGTTTTTTACTAACACAAATGATTCAGGAATACAAATATTATTTGTACAAATATAGGCTCTGGACAATTTATAATTAGTATCCATTTTCTGGCCACTTGCATTGCGGAAACTGTGAGTAGTTTTATGAAAATATCTTGACGGTATTAGCCCTTCTTGTATACAGTTTAAATCAGCTCTGCCATCAATTAAAGCAGTAAAATCTTTTTTTTAATTATAATCAATAAAAATAGTTATTTTTGCAATAGGTTTATGAGCTATAATTAACTCAATTGTTCCCAAAAATGATTCTTTTTCTGCTGGAGAAATATTAAAAATCTCTTGAAAAATTATTTTGAAAAGTATTTGAAGTAATTGGAAAATTTTCAATTAAAACTTGTTTTTCAGGATGCTTACGAACTTCCTCTGCTCCTTCGATCAAAGAGATCATTTCATCAAGGATTGTATTATGTCTTTTAAGAGAGGAAATTTTCTTTTTGAGATTCTCAATTTCTTCTACCAGATCTTAAATTGTAGTAGGAATATTATTCCTTTAGGACCTTTCTTTGAGTTGTGTTAAAAAGAATCCTAAATGATGATGATGATGATGATGATGATGGGGCTTCAATATCCTTCAGCAGTGAGAAACAACGGATTAAAACAAGAACTGAACAAGCTACATTTATGTATAAGTCTATCTCCCTGAAATTTAGGGTTTCACTTAAACACAATGCCGACTTTTAGCCTGTTTCGCCAAGCTTCTAGGAGGTTAGAAGTGCTTATTTTTTCTGAAAAGTGCTTATTTAAAAAAAAATGAGGTGTTTGGCCAAGATTCTAGGAGAAAATAAGTGTTTTTAGGGAGTAGCAAAAGCTGTTTTTCAGAAGCTAAAAAAAGTAGTTTCTCCCCAAAAGCACTTATTTGAAAAACACTTATTTGAAAAGTATTTTTTTGAAAAATACACTTAGAAGTAGTTTTCAAAAGTTTGGCCAAACACTAATTGCTACTCAAAAGTGTTTTTTAAATTTATTGACCAAACACAAACTGCTTCTCACCAAAAATACTTTTTTGATAAACACTTTTGAAAAAACACTTCTCAAAATAAGCTGATTTGAGAAGTTTAGCCAAACGGGCTATTTATCTGAGAAATCAATCATGCATGTAAAGGACAAGGAGATAAAGGTCAATGTACACCTCTTCTAGTTTGGAAAATCAGCACTAATATAGGATGTGTTGGTATTGAGGACAACATTTTTCCCGAAATATTTTCCAATTATCTCAGCTACCTTAAATGTTTTGAAAAATGTTATCCAGATAGACTTATTTTCTCCAATTTAAGAAATATAACTTTAAGATATTTTTCTAAATTCACTTTTAACCTCACTACATACCCCATCCCCACCTAATCCACATAAACACCCCTAAACCCTAGACCCTCAACCTACCATGACCTTGTAACACGACCTACCCCGCCCCTGACCGGCTCGGGATATGACCGGGATCTCTCGATCTGAGACCTACCTCGACTCGAGTCTCTCAAAACCCAATCTTGAACTATGACTCAACCCCCGACCACGATCTCAAATCCAACCCCAAATCAACACAGGACCAAACTCCCGACCGAAGATTTGATCAAGTTACAGGTTGATTAGGTCTTGGGCTTGGGGTTGGGGTTGGGTCTCGAGGTCAGATGTCAGGATCAAATTTTGGGGCCAGGTCTCGGGATTGATCTTGAGGTCAGATTTCAAACTGTTCACCTTTTAATCTTGTTTCATGCATTATCCCAGGCATGAATTTTATTTGGTATATACTTTACTCATGATTTCAATTTGACAAATCTATGTTACAAAATTGCAGGTTGGAGTTTCTAATTTGTTGATACTAATTACAAAGGGAGCAAATTGCATGAAATCATACCTCTGTGTTCCTTGATATCAGGAGGAGAAGACGATTAACTAGTATATATATACCATAAAGAATATATTATTATAAATATAAGACAGACCCTTAATAATATAGCAGGGCACAAAAGAAATGAAAGAGGGAGATAAATATCTCAAGGTTACTTCATAACATATTAAAAACTTCACTTTCACATAATATCCTTGGAAAGGATACTTTTTGTAGGTGATAAACTTAGATAATATAAAAATCATGCAATTAGGTTAACTAAAAGACATGATTCTAGACACTTAATGTTTATTATTTTCAACATATGTACATCTCCCGCTCGTGGAAGAATGTATAAGGCGAGTTCTCCACGTCTAGCTTTCTTCTCCGTAGAGCCCCAGCACAAGCCTATATTATGGGCCCTTTGATGCCACTTTCCGGTGGTCCCTTAAGATTCTATGTGGTGTGCAAGGTGAGAATCTCCTATAATAAGGGTATATTAAATAATGTCTTCGATAATTTAATTGCTTAATAAATCAGACTCGAGTATTCAATGGGGATCAGCATGGTCTATAAATGACATTAATTATTCAAATATATCGATCGTTTCATTTGATTTATGTCTTAATTATCCGCGTGATTGTGAATGTTATCTCTATAGTTTACAACAATAAGTGCCATGAAGTACACATCAGTATTTGACATTTTTTACGATCAGGTAGGGTAAGCCTTTGTCTTTGTGTTGTGCAGATCATAGTTAATTGCCACGAATGCCTATGTGTGGCGACCTCTTTTTAGATACTTTATTAAAGGAAGTCTGTTTGGTCTTTTTATGTTATAAAGAGGTGCATGTAGTCTGTGCATTAACATAATAGACATCTATCTACCTAGGAGAAGGACGTACGGAGGATTAAGCACACGGCTCAACACAGTGGCAACAACGAACAAACCTCCAACTTCCTGGGAAGACATTTGCTATTATTACTACTGCTCCACCACGATCACTAGCACGGAAGATGGATCTGTTCCATTCATTTCCCTAAATCATTACAAAATAACAAGACCTCCAGCAGAGGGATGCAAAAGAGAGACTCCCATGCGTCCATAAGTTTTTATATATAATATCTATCTGCCATTCAATTTGCAGCACATTCTTAGCAATGTGCTACTTTATTTATTGAATGTCTCAAATGCACAACAGTTTATGCAGCATAGGAAGAACATAAATATTTATCTTTAGAAAGGGAGTATGTTGTGCCACTACGCCTCCCAACCTCTTAGCAGTGTAGCACGTGCAACACGATTCACCCCCAATGTGAACGCACCCATCCGAAGATTGCAATTGTGTGACTGACACATGCTCTTCAGGTTATGGAATGCTTTTGTCATGTACTTCTTAAGCTCCATGTTAACCTTCTCCTCCTCCCACATAAAACCTTGAATATTCTGCACATGAGAGAGAACATTAACAACTCAAATGCACAAATGAACTTTCAGACACGAGAGAAGGATTGACACTACATTTTTCAACCCGTGTTAAGATAGGACTGAGTTTAAGAAAATTGTATGCACTTCCGAACCCAAATACCCCTATACTATCGCAATGAATATTCAAGAACTCCGATTAACTTCTTTATATCTTGGGCAATGTAATAAAAAGCAAAATATATATGGGTTGTCATAGATATCTGATATTAATTACCTGAACCCACTCAAAATAACTGACAGTCACACCTCCAGCATTGGCATATATGTCGGGAAGTATTACAACTCCTTTCTTAGTCAAAATCTGCATAAGGAAGCTATCTATCATTAAAATGGTTACCCTGGCCGGTAGTCAATTGATTAGAAAACCTGAAAGAGTAGTACCTGATCAGCTTGTGGATCAGTAGGATGATTTGCTGCTTCTATGATGAACTTGGCCTTGATATGATCAGCATTTTCTCTTCAGTGAAAAGTCAAAATGAGATGTATGCAGTAGCATAAGTTCACATAGATGTTTCGGTATTAAAGACAGAATAATAAGGAAGAAATTCAAACGGTGCATACTTTTCCCCCATAATCTTATCAAAGAAAAGGGACAAGGTTTGCTATTGCTCTCTTGCATATACTTGGGGTTAGGGAACTTTATTTTCTATTCTGCAGCATATAAAACCTAATGTAATCTGTCTGTCATCTTAGTATCCTTTCCTAAGAGTTCCCCTGAAATATAAAGAGAAGAAAAACCTGTAGCTCTTGCTACTAAGAGTCTTTGTTAGGTGGTCGTCTAAGATGGTTTTTATGATCATCCTCAGCTAATGCTGCCAAAACACTGACCAGCTCCTTTTCATTTATCCACTCTTAGTAGAGAAGCAAACAATTTGGTAATAAGCAGCAAAATTTCAAAAGTAAAATAAGGTTGTAAACCTGTTCAAAACTCCTCCCAAAGCACAAGGTATGAGAACATCACACTCATGTGTAAGCAATTCATCTGAATTCATCACGTCTCCACCAATAAAATCAATCAGCTTCCCTGTTGCCTCTTTGTGATTGAGCAAAGCGGCTATATCAAGCCCATTAGGATTCTTGACTGCTCCAGTTATATCACTGACTGCAATCACCTTGCCGCCTCTCTCATGAATAAGCTTTGCAGCCCAAGCTCCCACGTTTCCAAAACCCTAACAAATACAAATGTAAGTTTATAGAATAATGGACGAGTGAATTTTAGAGCAATAACATAGCGGAGGAACACGATGGAGTGAGCTGGAATTGAACAAATCTCCGTAATTGTACCTGAATTGCAAAAGTCAAGTCCTTAATATTCTTTCCATGTTCAGCAAGTAAAGCTTCTGTTGCATAAACTACACCACGGCCAGTTGCAGCATCCCTACCCAATGATCCCCCAAGATCCTAAGTCAAAGGATGAAATAAATAGGCAACTTCAAATTACTGAACGGATTCTAACCAAATAGGATATCAGATAGGACTTCAATTATAATATGTTGCAAAATACTTACAATTGGTTTTCCAGTCACAATTGCAGGTGAGTGGCCATGAAACTTTGAATACTCATCCAAAATCCAGGCCATGGTCTGTTTGTACAAAGTGTCAGATAAGCGTATTTGCTTGCAACTGTTTTGAGATAATGATCGATATTACTAACCTGAGCATTAGTGCCCATATCAGGTGCAGGAACATCAGTTTGAATTCCAATAAGATCATGAATTTTCTGCGTGAAAACACGGGTAAGTCTCTCCAACTCACTAATGCTTAAATCATTTGGCTTGCAGCCAATTCCTCCCTTAGCTCCCCCATACGGAATATCTGCTACAGCAGTCTTCCAAGTCATTAGTTGAGCAAGGGCATTTATCTCGTCAAGGTCAACCTTGCAAAAGAAGAATTAAGAAATTTACCATATATATCTTAGTACCAAGTTTATCCCTAGGAAAAAAAGAACACTTGAGGACTAGAGAGTACCAGCAAAACTAGGAAAATTGAAAAATTAAGACCATCACACAAATTTGACATTCATATACAAGAATTGAAAAGGAACTCTAATCTGTAATGAGGGAACACTTGCTTGGTCATGATCTAGAAGAACATTTTATTCATAGATGTGTAACCACCAATAAATTAATGAAAGCTAAATAAAAGTATGTGCACAAACCTACTCATATTAATCACCTGCTAAATAGCAGATGGATGCTAAAAGTATGAGTTTAAACCTCGAAATGCTAAGTTCTCATCTAAAAATTAAAATCCAACTCTTTTCATTCTTGAAGAACCAAAAGGATTGACCAACACATTAATAAAAAATTACAGATGTCTTATACTACCATCATGTGCAGCACAACGTGAGAGTGGTCCATTATAATTTCTTTCAACAGACACGTGCATACTTTCTTTGAAGCCATTAGGCCCGGGCACGTCTGCGCGTCATGCATCGCCCTCCCCCAAAAGAATGTGATTTTGTTTAAAACATAAGTTCTAATTGGATTTGATCAGGATCTGGTATTTAATACCAACCTCTGAGTGGTCCTAATTTATACAGCATGGTAAAGGCTAAAGAAGCTGACTCTCTTTACTGCGCAACCAAAGAAATAAACAATTAATTACCACTATCTATGTTTAATATAATTCATCACAGACCAAAAAAAAAAAAAAACAACTGATCATCACACTTATTCAATCTTTGTATTCAATGAAACCATTTAGCCTTCGGAAATTCCTCACATCTACAAAATCTATCTCAGAACATAAGACACGTTGCATTCTATATACCAAGAAGGAAACAAGGTCTATCCAACCTCAAATTTTCAAAAGAGAAAAATAAGAGTATTGCCAATGTGGTAACACAAAGACTGACAAGCCAAATATATATGTGGAGTAATAATCTAATAAAACAGCCAAACAACAGGTTAAAAAGATTAAAAATCACCTCTGGATGGTATCTGATTCCCCCTTTCATAGGACCCCGAGCATTATCATGTTGCACCCTGAATCCAACATAGGAAACTAACGTTCCATCATCCTTAGGAATTGTGCATTCCACCTGATCAAACACCAAAAATTAATCAACCTATCGTGAAAAAAAAAAAGAATCTTTCTAGCCGTTCTTCTCGCTAGTTTTCTCCGTTGCTTGAATTGATTTTCCCATTAAAAAAGAATGACAAACCTTAACTTCTCTGAAAGGAATCAAAAGACTCTTCTCAAGTTTGGAATCCAAGCCAAGAATGCGAGCAGCCTTGCGAAAGTTGCGGTTCGTGGCTGCAAGAGCATTCATGGCTGCCTCTGTCTCAACGGAAGCAAAAAATAGCAGATGAAGATGGGGACCAGAGAGAGAGCGCAAATTAAACAAATATGGGAACTACTACTTCTGTGTTGAGAATTGAGATGTTAAATATATATATATATATATATATATATATATATATATATATATATATATATATATATATATATATATATAAGATAATAATGGCAAAGTAGGTTACAAGTGAAAGGTTTGACTAAGACAGTAGGACGTGACAATCTATAAAGTGCAAGGTAAGTGACACCTCATATAGCAAATCCGGAAAAAAATGCTATTTCAAAAGGTTTGCAAAAAAATGATAATTCTACTGTTGCCCAATTAAATGAGAGAAAACTTGAGATTGCGAGACAATTACATCCTGTCTAGATTTTAGTTAGATTAAAAATTACTCATAATTACTTCTCATGTTCAAAGATACTTATTATATATACTTTTTAAAAGTTAACTTAACTTGATATCAGTATTTTTAAAGGCATTTTTTGGACGAGTTTTGAGATAGGGCATATTAAAAAATGCTTCGGCGCATAAATGAAAGACATAGATTCATAAAGTATAAGTCTTAAAATTTGGGGCATAAGTTCTCGGGCGTAAAAGCGTACTTCTGGGCATTAAATTTATTTTTTTAATCATTTTAAAAGTACTTTATTATAAATAATATTTTCTTTTATTGGTCTGATCTTATTTATAATTTATGTTATCACATTTACATATTGTAGTTATTCCTAAAATATATTAATAAAGAAATCAACTCTTTAAAAAAAAGGACATTGTCATAATAATTTTTTAAATGATTATGCCTAAAATTGCTAGAATAAAGATTCCATAACACTATGTTTCTTAGACAAATTTATCTAGATCTTGACATTATTATTACACATATCCTTCTTCTACTTTGAAATATATAAACTGCAATTAGTTGAGGATGAGAAAGACTAGTAGATATGGAGATTGATGATGATTTCATTTTAAAGATAGTCACAACTATTATTATTATTTTTTGTGTTGTTACATTTCTCAAATAATAATTATAGTATTTTTTTTCTATATTATTGGTGATTTATTTAAATTTATTTGTAGAATTATTAAAAATATTATTTTTACTTATTTTCTTAGTAATAAAATTATAAGATCGAAGATACATGAGATATATACCTCGTAATTTCATGGGACCTACAGTTCGTGTTTCTGGGATTATGCGTTGCTTCTGCTACATAAAACGTCTCACCTCACGCCCCCACATTTAAAAATACTTCTTGAAATTGCAAGAGCATTAGATTCAGTCTAGATCAAGTTTATACTTAAAAATTTAAGAAAATTAAACAAACTCATAGAAAACAAATTATCTTATATATTTTTATAAATATAAAGAATATAAAGTGTTAAACTTATTATGAGATAAAAATATTTGGTAGAAATTGTTGATCAAATCGCGTTAGCATGTTAAGGATGCACAACTAAGCGCCTGAATGCGTAAGCCTAAAAGAAAACACTAAGTCACACGTATAAATATGAGTCTCACGATATTTTGCAAGTGTTTCGCTGGGGGAGGGGGGAGGTGAGTCCTAAAAAAAGTTTTTTAAAATAAAGAATTTGACAAAAGCTAACTGAATTAGAATAATTTAATATTTTAAAATTAAAATTAAATTATTCAAAAATTATATAAAAATTTAAAAATTAATTATGAAAATGAAAAATTAAGAAGGCGAAATTATTTGTCTAAGATTTTATCTCAGTCAAATATAATTATGAATTCGAAGTTGACCTTCTCCGGTGAAATAAAAAAGAAAAATTCAGAACTTGTAGAAAGAACAAAAGGAGACATTTATATTAGTGAAGGGATTTTGTTATTTCATGCAAATGGCATTTATACCATTTTTCCATTTTTTTGTCTACACATTAGAAACTGTCGATCCTACAATAAATACACTACTCCTGTAATACTCTGTTAGTGGAAAGTAAGGTCTGCTAACTACACATTTATTACAAGATTTTACTCTACACCGGAAAAATAAGAATATCTTTTATGGGTAGAAGTAGGCATTAATCCGTAAGTAATTCCAAGCATTGCAAGTAACGAAAGAATAAATTTTTCATAGATTGATGAGTTTCATCGTAAATGGTGTTCAACAATTCCATTGATGTTCTAATGGGCAATATCGTAAACATTATTTATTGATAAATATAGATCATGGAATTGTATAAAACATGATCGTTTGGGTTGAGGGAAAAGGGGTTATAATGTCGATATTTTTATAATGTCGGAATTATATTTGAGACTAATTTGTTTGATAGGTTTTATTTTTTGAAATTAGTTATTTTGAAATTATTTAAATTATAATTATAATATTATTTTATATATTCACATTTCAAAATTAGTATATTTACCTAATATTTTTCATGAATAGAGTTATACTACTTTTTAATGATTATAAATTGATATTTAAATTTCTAAAATAGTGACGTTGATGAAATAAGAAAAATATTTATCATGAAAAATGTGATTTCTGCGTATTTGAGAATGCTAATTAAGACAAAAAGAGTATTACAAATGCATATGTTGTCTCGAAATAACTCGCATGTTATTGTTCACATATAAATTAATGATTTTTGGCTCTAACATGGGTGTTATCAAAGAAACTATATATATATATATATATATATATATATATATATAGGTGTGTGTGTGTGTGATCTCTGCGTATTTAAGAATATTGTTTTGTATAAAAAAAAAAAGAATGTTACAAGCACATATATTAGTCTCGAAATAACTCGCATGCTATTATTCACATGTAATTTAAAGAATTTTAGTTCTAACATGGGTGTTACTAAAGAAACTATTTGAGTAGCCACTAATTTTGACATGAAATATTTGGGTGAGGCAAATTTTATTTTTGAATAAAAAAATTTTCTTAACCAGTCACATTAATTGTAACTATAATTTTATTAATTTTATGCATCTTATAATTCCTTTTGATTTAAATTTATAAAAATGGTATAGTAAATAAAAGAGAGTATGCAAACCTAATCGAAAATATGAAATATTTGACTAATTGCACTTGGTTTGATGTTGTGGTTTGATGTTGTGTGTGCAACAGACATACAAGCAAGTAAGGTATATTTCCTTGATACGAAAATTTATGATTTGTTTTTATAGAAAATATCTTGTTGTACTCAAAGAATTTTTTGATGCAGATAAGAATATTTGATGCTCTTTGTTTGAAAAATATTAGTTGTTTAGTCGGTTGATAACTTGAACTTTCACTTTGTTGGTGATGATCGATTCCCCACCTTGTAATCCCCTCCCCCATTTTCATTTCTCCCACCCTAATTTTCATGACTAACTCTAGTATAGAGGCTGAGTTTACTGTTTTAGCTTTAGCTAGTAAAAAGGTGAATTGGTCTACGGATTTATTATATCAAACACTTTATTTTGAGAACCCAATTCCTCTAATTTTTATTTGTTGTGAAAGTATTGTTGCTATTGATAGAGTATAAAATCGTTATTACAATGGTATATTTGGATCCATGAGGAGAAAATATTATATTATGAGACTATATTTGACAAGTTACGTTTTACCATTAATATTAATGATGTCAAATCTTATGATAAACTTGCAGATCCATTGACTAAGACCTTAGCAGGAGAAAGATCTGGAGCATATCGAAGGAGATGGGGTTGAAACCCACAAATTCATGAATCATATGTGAGGAAACTCAACATAGAGATTAGAGATCCTATAACTTCGTTCAATGGAAAAACAAATTATATGATGACTTATTGTAAAATACATTATTATATTTATTTTATTCTCTCCTATGATATGAATGCATTTAGTATGTAATGATTTTTGGAGGTTGAGTTTATGAACTCTTAATGAAAATTTGTTTCTCGTATTAGTGAGGTGTTGGAATTACAAAAGCACCATTGACGTATTTCACCAACGTGAGTGCGAAAGTAGGTAGTCTTCTATGAGTTTGTTCTCAAAAACCTCATGAAAACACAAATAGCACAAGGTCATATGTGTTAGTTGTTCAAGTTTATGTCAACACCTTAAATATTATGATAAACAATGATACTTTATTTTTTTTAAATAGTCATAGTTCAAGTTTGAGATCAATAGTAATTCTGAAATAAAGTATTTTACTTAGTCATGATTCAATGCAGCACTTTCATTATATGTGATAATCTCCATTCACTAAATTGATGAATTCTTTTATTTTTAATATTAGAATAATTAAAAAAATATTGGAGCAAATATATTTTTTAATATCAAAATAATAATATTAATTTGCATGTGTTAGTGGTGAAAGTGAGTATTATTTATTAATGTAAGTTATGTAACCAATATGACATATTTCCCCACTAATTATCTATTTATAACTTAAAATATTGTAATCATTATTACACACTAGTAAATTTTCTCACGCTTTGCGCGATTACAAAAAAGTTTACTTAATTTATGAAAATATTTTAAAAATAAAAGCTAAAACTTTAAGTGTACAACAATAAAAAAAATTTAAATTCTATCTTGCAATCAGATAATATTGAAATTAGGCCGCAAAAGACTTATGAAACCCTTTTTTTTAAAAAAAGATCAAAAATATAAGTTTGCAACAATTGAAAATATATTAAATTTATCTTATAATAAGAGAATCTAAAGTTAAAATATGTAATTCCAACTCAGAAGTATTTCACAAATTTATATTTAAACTTTGATTGTTTTGTCCATCGAACTGTCCTTCTAATATTAAAATCGAAACTAAACTTTTAAAGCCAAACATAATCTTAAGGAAAAATAAAAAGAAGAAGTCGTGATAGCACAATCACCATGCTAATTTTTTTCTCTACTTCAAGATTCTTTTTTTAAAAAATCTTAAGAATATTTTTCTCTACTTTTCATTGTTAGAAATGTACACTTCATTAAAAAAGATTTTTGGTAAAACTTAATTATCTTCTTCTTTTTAAAAATTTTTATCAATTTTTCCTTATTATTTTCTGTGTTTCGCTTTTTTTTTTTAATTTTAAATCATTTTTAGTTTCTTCTATCTCTTTCAAATCACTCGTTACCTTCTCATAATTTACACCTTTACATTTTTCTTTAATTTATCGGCTTCTCATCTTTCCAGCATTATCTCAAAAATTGATATTGAATAGCAACTATATTTTTTTATTCTGTATTGGTACTTATATTTGGAGGGATTAATAGAGTTTGCAAGTTCATGCAGGGTAATTCTACTTTGGATAAATTATTTTATCTTTAAAAACGATTTTGTTCTCAAAGCTTAATCTAAAATCTCTAATTAATAATTGAGGATATGAGTTTAAACTTTATATTTAAGGTAATTCAAAAGACTAATTGGTATAAAAGAAGAGTAGTTAATACTTGATAGTAGCACTTGCTTGAACAAAAGAACAATCCATCAAATTTCTCAATATCACCAGACTTTATAACATCATCATGCACGTACCTTCTTATCTACAAAATAAAGAAAATAAAAATATTCTCACTTACAAAATTATTTATTACATTATATATATATATATATATATATATATATATATATATATATATATATATATATATATATATATATATATATATATATATTCTACATGCTCAAACAAATTTAGATGAAAACAAATAGAAAGTGTTCTGGAAAAGACGGTGAGTACAATGAGAAATACACAAAGGAGGAAAAAATTAATAGCTACTTGAATAATATTTATAGGCCTATTATTTCTAGTGTTGTCAATGCTGCAATTACATTTAAGTTATAGGTGATGAATTAATTGAATTTCATAATCATTTTCAGAGGAGGGGAAAAGGCTCTAAAAAAGAGTTTTTCATCATAATTAAGTGAGTTAAAAGAGAAAAATTTATGTTTTTTTACACAAAATAAATGGTAAAAAAATTCACAAGACCAAAAATTTAAAAAGTAGAATGTGAAGAGAAAGACTAAAAAAGATGAAAGCAAATGTAATATGAAGAGGTACAAGAATTAACACCAAAAAAATAATATGAAGAGACTCAAGAATTAATTAACATATAATTATTTAGAGATTAGTACACATTGAAACTATTATAATTACAAATGATCTAACCTCTAATTGGGTTTTAATGCAAACTTATTTACTATTATTTAGAAAAATGGTATTTGTAATCAATGAGCAAGAAAACTAAGAGTTCAGGAAATAAAAAACATTAAAAAGTTGAGAAAAATATAGTTATGCCACGTAACTGGTCATATGACCAAAATTATATAATATATAGATGAAGCGTTCAAAAATTCTAATTAGTACCATATGCATCATGCATTAAATTTCAACAATAATTATAATTAAATTTATAGAAGAACGAAGTCATTGAAGTTTCATATTCGTATCAAAAAATTTGAAAGAAACTCAAACATCATATCATAATTATAAATATTTTAGATTTTGTATTAGATATTGTCTTCTCAAATTCCACCGGCTTCAAACTAAAAGAATACAAAATTCAAGTAATAAATGAGGGGATCAAGGAAAAAAATAGAAAAAAATAATTACTTTGGGATGTTTATTTATAATTTTACACAAAAATATTATAGAACTGGTGTTTGATGGAAGGGCAAAAATGTTATTTAACTTATGATGTTTATTTAGATCTTTTAATATATATATATATATATATATATATATATACACATACATACACACATTTATTAAAAGTTAAATTTACTGTTTGTGCAAAATTATTAATAGGAGTAGTGTTTAAGTAGAGGGTAAAACGGTCGGTTATTATTTAATGGACATTTTGGTAATTCAACTTTTCAATTAAGGGGCTTCTCACTTATATAGTAATATGATATTTACGCGCACACACACTTTATTTTATTATATTTTTATTCTTTATAGAGGAAATGAAAGGTTGCAGTAGTAAATATTTAAATTTTTAAATATTACAATATAAAGAATAAAAATAAGTGGAGTAGTAAATTTTGAGACATTTAATTTTTTATAATAAAATAATAATAAATAGAGTGATTAGTAATTGACACATTTATTTTTGTATAATAATAAGTAAATAGAAATGTGAGAAAAATTATCAAAAAATGAGAAAAAAAGATAAATAGCATCCTAGTTTCTAGTATGTAGAAGAGTCATGATGGGATGACCAAGGATATAATTGTAATTTCACATTTAATTCATTAATATTTCAAGAACATGGATTAAAACTTAAAAATTAATATTCTTTCGTAAAAAAAAGTTATAAAAAAAATACTAGAATGTTCCATATTTCTCTTGATTTTTTCTTCTCTTTGTTATATTGTATGGTATATTTGACCTTTATCTTATTTTACCACAAATTATCTTTAAACATGTGTAATATTTATTAATTGATAATTATATTTTTGTTGCGTTCATTCTTTTTAAATCATGTAGCTATCATAATCAAGAACTTTTTTATATATAGACTTATTCAATCACATAAAATTTAAAATATTCAATTATTATCAACTTTTATTCATATTTTATTATTTATTTATTTATTTTAAAGAAGTTTTATTTCGCTAATTATTTATTATTGATAAAATGTGTATTTTCTATTATCTATTATATAGAAGAGTCATGCGCTAGAACGATCAAGGGCAATTTTATAATTTCACATCTAACCTACAAATGATTAAAAAATATCAACTGTTAAAACTTAAAAGTTAATATTCTTTCCTAAAAATAGTTCATGATTGAGTTCAAGTAGAAAGTATACACTTTCTTTTCTTTTCTTAAGTTAATGTAATATATAATATAATTGCTCTATTTTGCTATTCTCTCAGTTTAATAACATATTTTCTATTCACAACATTTAATAAAATATTTAATATAAAAAAGTTATTATTCTACTTAATTACAAAAAATATAATAAATTTAAGTGGTTTACTATTTAAAAAGAAAAGATGACAAAAATAACTAATACATAATTATAATATGAAAAATTACATAACCAATTAACGTTAATAAGAATAAAATTAAAATAATGACTCACAATTGTTATATAATTCGATTAAATCTATTAAATAAATTATCTTTGAATTCTAATAAACTTATTTCATTGTGATAATAAAATGCGAATTAGATATTAGATCCTAAGTGTTTTAGAATTTAAAAAATGAATGTTCCCATAATTGATACTAACAACTCTTTAAAGTATTTCTGAGTTAAATTATTTTACTATAGCATTTTATTTATGCAAAAATTTTAATTGGGACAAATAAAACTCATCGATCAAAATGCTATAGAATATTTTTATGAACAACCTTTCATTTTTTTTTAAACAAATATAGTATAAATATAATTGATTTAATATAAAAATTATAATAAGTTATATTGAACCCGTATACGGACTTTTCTTAGTTATGTTAAATATGCTATAGTTAATACTTTCTATATATTGTGATAACATTAAATGACAACAATAATTAAATAAATGAGTTAATAAAATAATTTTAAAAAGAAAAAAATAGTCAAAAAAACCACAAAAAAGGAAAATTGAAAAGGAGGCCTTAGCGGCATGCCACATCAGCATGCCTCTAAGTCTCCTTTATATATATATATTGATTGATTCTACATCACTTAATATTTCACTACTCTCTAATTCACAATTCCTGTATCTATATATAGAGGTGTTTCTTTCATAAGTTGTGAAATGAGAAATATTGTATTTTATATAAGAAATGTGTGAGAAAATATTATTTTGTACATGATAAAAGTGAGGCGGGTCTATAGTGAAAAGAGAGTTAAAAGAAAGAAAAATATTTTAAGTCTCTGACTTATTTACTATATAGAAAAAGGTAATTTTATATTGAACGAAGATGTTCTTCCGGGGGAACTTTAGATTCTTCAATTAGTCTAGAGTTATTTGAATTACATGACGTTGCTGAGCTATTGAATCCTGCACGGCATAAGTTAAGAGTATTATAATTGGACATGTGAAGATTATACTATAATAAATTTGAATCTCCTTAAAGAGAGCAAATATTCACGGTTTATCCTAAATATTTATTTATTTATTTATTTACATTCTTATTTCTTAACTATAATTTATAATATTGCACACCAATATATATTATTTAACAGAAAAATAAATAATGTTAATGTTACACCCCGTAAAATGTTAATGATTAGTAAGCGTATTCGTGGACTTGTAAAGAGTAAGAAGAGCTTGATGCGTGTGAAAAAAGCCTCAGAAGCAGAGTCGACTGAGGCTAAGCCGCGAAGGGCCAGCGCGATGCTCCAGCCAGCGAGGCATCGGCCAGCGTAGCGCGCCAGGCCCACTAGTGCAAGGAGAGGCATGAAGTAGGGGCCTGCTGGCGCTATGGCCACAGCAGGGTGCCCCCCTGCCACCGACCTCGCATGTATAAATAGGCCCCTTTCACTTCATTGAGTCATTTTCCAAAGAACATATTCGGCCAAGTCAAGAGAAACACGAGGAATTCAATATTTTTTTTGTCTAATTACGCTACCAAACACCGTCCAATCTTAAATTAACTTCAGGTAAAGAGTTCTCGGCCTCCGGGAATCATTAGTACGGAGTTATTTCTCAAAACTATGCTCGGCAGATCGGAACTCCACCAAGTAGAAGTTGTCAGAATTGCTTCAGGTTGATTTCTAGACGGCCACAGGCTTTAGGTAAGCATTTCTCCCTTCTAAACTCTCGAGAAATTATAGATTTTCGGCCATATTTTACGAAGTTGAATTATAGTTGCTATTAGTATCAAAAGTTATAGTTTTTGCCAAATTTAGTATTGAAATTTGCCCATCAGTATTAAAGTTACAGTTGAAAAGAGCCGATGAATACAAGTTGAAACTCGTCGGTTATTCAGAAAACGATAATCGAGGTATGTTAAGGTGAATTCCTTTGCAAGTTACTTTCTATAGTATTGTAATACAACTTGAGCCTCGTAAAAAAGTCAGAAGTATGTTTATTATGACTAGCTGTTATTGTTAGTTGAGATTAGTACTTTATGTTTAGTTTGGGATTGACCCTGCCCTGTATAGCCTTCCGTGACCAATGCAGTGGCCCAAGGGCCATATTACAGTCCATTTCATTGCTCGACTATTATCTTAATGCAATATCAGCATCACACCCTCGTCGAGCCTGGTGCCCAGGGTGCAGTTATCAGGAATCCACAAAATCAGATGTAGCTATAGATCAGGAGCCGAGCGGCCTCAATTGCAGATCCATGGGACCGGTAGGATGGCTATAGTTACCTGTTGACTCATTTTGACCTGATTAGGGGTATATAGATTGAAGGTGAACTCGCCAAGGCCCCGAACAGGTTATTCTATGCTGGATGTACCTTCTAGGCTTATGGGGGCCAGGTAAGGTTCTTGTTTGTATTATTTCATGTTAGTTATACGGAAGGTTATAAAGTTATATCAGGTTAATTATCTATACCTCCTATTGAATAGTTCAGTTTCATTATCAGTGTTATTCAGTCATTTTCTTTTACTGCCTTACATATTCGTTACATATTGTACTGACGCCCATCCTTGGGGCGCTGCATTACTTGCCTACAGGTGCGGATAGATGCGGATCAGGACCTTCTTAGATTTCAGCCAGAGTCAACAATACAGTTAGCTCCCTTCCTCCAGAGCTAATAGTTAGAAGGTTTGCTCTTTTGATTGTATAATTTATAGGTAGGTCGGGGCCCTGTCTCGACCATTATTCCGCTCCTAGAGGCTTACAGATTACAGATTTCCAGTCGTTCGTTTTGTTGTTGGCCGTGTGGGGCCTATATATATTTTATTTTATGTGATGGTCGTGTGGGGCCTTGTTTAGATGTTAGTTAGTGGCCTTGTCGACTATAGTATAGTTGTAGTTGCTTGATTTTCATTCTGCTAAAATTAGACAGTATGGTGGTCTCGTCGGCCAGCATAGGATTCCCTTTTATTACCTGTTATTGGTTATCTGTTTTCTTTTGTAGGTGGCTATATGACCTTATCGGCCGGAGGCTGTGTTTACAGCCGAAATATAGCTCGTTGTTTTCTTGAATTGAGTTGCAGGCATGCACCAGACTTGCATAAGCCTAGCTAGGTCAATCGGATTCCAGTGTGGCACTAAGTTCCAGTCATGCCTCCTAAGGTGAGGTGTGACAAACTTGGTATCAAAGCAGGTCATATCCCAGGGAATCTACAAGCTGTGTCAAGTAGAGTCTTGTCTATGGATGTGTTGTGCACCACATTCTATAGATAGGAGGCTGCGAGGCATGTTAGGGTGGTTACTCTTCTTTCTCTTCCAGTCATTCCATAGAGCGGTATTGTATAGGGTTGAGTCCCTAAGCTTACAATATTCTTCTTGTCTACAGAGAAATGTGGGAACGCAACACACTACGACCGATCGAAAGTTAGATACAACGGTGGGAGAAGGCACTAGCAGGGTGCCTCATTCAGAGACAGCCCGATCTGAGGGCAATCGGGAGACTTCATCTCGGTCTCCCCAACATTCTCCGCCAAGCCAGGAGCCGTCTAGAGCGGCAGATGTGTTGGCATCACCTCTAGAATTTCCTATACCGATACCATCAGATCAGGAGGTTAGGAGCGCTGTCTTCATGCTAGCTCAGATGATGGCTGCACAGCATCAACCCCCAGCGCCTATGGTTGCTGAGTCTTCAGGAGGACCTGGTAGTTCGAGGGTCTAAGAGTTCCTCGCTTTGATTCCCCCGCAGTTCATAGGGACAGACCGAGATGAGGACCCTCAGGACTTCCTAGACCAGTTGCAGCAGATTTTCAGGGTAATGCATGCCACGCCTGCGGAGTTGGTTGAGTTAGCGGTATTTTGACTACGGGACATAACAATGCTATGGTATGAGAGTTGGGAAAGGTCCCGAGGTAGAGATGTTCCCCTGCGACTTGGTCCAACTTTTTAAAGGCCTTCCTAGATCATTATTTTCCAAGAGAAATCCGATAGGCCCGGGTAAATCAGTTTTTACATCTAGAGTAGGGCTCAATGAGTGTTCCGTAGTATGCTATGAGATTTGATTCTTTGGCCCGATATGCACCGGCTTTCGTAGACACTATGCCAACTAGAGTGCACAAGTTTATTATGGGGCTGCTTCCTGAGTATGTGGAGACTTGTATCACGGCTACGCTGCGAGAGGACATGGATATCGCCCGTATTCAGGCATTTGCTCAGAGTATTGAGGGGATCAGACAACGATAATGGGAGATAGAGAGGGTAAGTCAGGGCAGCGCCGCAGGGTTAGACCTAGTGACACTCAAGTAGAATTTTAGGGTGGACCTAGTCCATGACTTCAGGCAGACCACCTAGACCTCCACTTCCACAGCAGCATCAGAGTGGTAGATCAGACCGTCGGGGGCAGTCAGGACCCAGCGAGAGCTTACGGGCATCGGGTTCACAACAACAGAGAGGGTCAGAGTAGAGTAGACTCACCGTTCCATGTTATCCTATCTGCAGTCGGTGTCACCTTGGGGCATGCAGGTATGGTTCTACTGCTTATTACACTTGTGGACAAGAGGGTAACATGATGAGAGACTGTCCAGCTAGAGGTTAGGGTGATCGGGACCGACAAGACAGGTCTTCAATAGGGTCACGTGCGCCAGCACCTCCAGCAGGGCGAGGCCCTCAGCTCCAGCCGGCAGAGGCCGAGGCAGGTCAGGGGCATCTAGTTCAGGCACCGGTCTGGATCGTACATATGCTTTACCGGGGCGATAGGAGTCGGAGTCGTGTCGGATGTTGTGACAGGTATGCTGGACATTTTTTCTCATTCTGTTTATGTTTTGATAGACCCAGCTTCCACTTTATATAATGTTACACCATTTGTGGCCCGGAAGTTTGGTATAAACCCATAATTGCTTCAGCGAACCTTTTTAATGTCTACTTCCATCGACGATTCTATTATAGCTAAGCAGATATATCGAGGTTTCATGGTAGAGGTTGTTGGTCGCCAGACTTTGGTAGATTTAGTGGAACTAGAAATGATTCATTTTAATGCAATTATGGGTATGGATTGGCTAGCGCTATGTTATGCCAATGTAGAATGTTGGACCAAGACTATCCAATTTCACTTTCCAGGGGAAGTAGTACGAGAGTGGAAAGGCAATGCAGCCACACCAAAAGGTAGGTTCATATCCTATTTTCGGGCAAGAAAGTTAATTGCAAAGGGTTGCATCTATCATATTGTCAAGGTTCAGGATGTCCAAACGAAATACCCGACTCTCCAGTCCATTCCAATAGTAAATGAATTTCCAGATGTGTTCCTAGATGAATTTGTTGGTATTCCCCCATAGCGGGAAATCGATTTTCCTATCGACTTGTTACCAGGTACTCAACCTATATCCATCCTGCCGTACTAAATGGCTCTAGATAAATTGAGAGAACTAAAGGAACAGCTAAAAGATTTGCTAGATAAGGGCTTCATTAGACCGAGTACATCACCATGGGGTGCGTCGGTTTTATTTGTGAGAAAGAAAGATGGCTCTCTCCGAATGTGCATAGACTACCGACAGTTAAATAAAGTTACCATAAAAAATTAATACTCATTTCCCAGAATAGATGACTTATTTTATCAGCTACAAGGGGCAAAGTACTTTTCTAAGATTGATTTAAGGTCATGATATCACCAGGTGCGGGTCCGGGAGAGAGATATTCCAAAGACAGCTTTCAGGATCAGGTATGGTTATTTTAAATTCCTGGTTATGTCCTTTGGGTTGATGAATGCCCCAACAGTGTTTATGGATCTGATGAACAACATCTTCAGTCCATATCTAGATCTGTTTGTGATAGTATTCATTGATAATATTATGGTGTATTCCCGTTCAGAAGTAAAACACTGAGATCATTTGCGAACAATACTCCAAATTCTCAGGGATCGCCAGTTATATGCAAAAAATTTTAAATGTGAGTTTTTGCTGAATTCTGTAGCCCTTTTGGGCCATCTTGTGGGATGCTGGTATTCAGGTAGATTCACAGAAGATCGAGGCAGTAAAGACATGGCCTAGGCCTACAACTTCAACTGAGGTACACAGTTTCCTGGGGTTAGTCCGGTATTACAAAAGATTTATGGAGGGATTTTCTACTCTATTAGCGCCTTTGACCAAACTAACTCAGAAAACAGCTAAATTTCACTGGATTGAAGCATGTGAACAGAGTTTTTAGGAGTTGAAAAACCTATTGACATCAATGCTAGTACTAGCTTTGCCAGAAGGTTCAAAGGGGTACACAGTGTATTGTGATGCTTCAGGCGTTAGTTAGGGTGTGTTAGGATGCAACACGATAAGGTAATTGCTTACGCTTCAAGGCAGCTAAGAAATCATAAAAAGAACTATCCCACTCATGACCTTGAGTTAGAGGTAGTAGTTCACGCCTTAAAAATCTGGAGACATTACCTGTATGGGTTGCACGTGGAAATTTTCACTGATCATAAGAGTCTCCAGTACATCTTTACATAAAAAGAGTTAAATCTACGACAGTATCGCTGGTTAGAATTATTAAAGGACTACGACGTGAATATTTTATATCATCTAGGGAAGGCTAATATCATGGAAGATGCCCTTAGTCGTAAATCAATAGGGATATTAGCACATTTAAGGCCCGAATAGTGAGAGATGGCCCGAGAATTGCACCAATTAGCTAGCCTAGCTGTCCGAATAGTAGACTCAAGAGATGGTGGGGGGTAGTGATTCAGAATACCACAGTATCATCCCTGATTGTAGAGGTAAAAGAGTGGCAGTATGAAGATCCTAACTTGGTACAACTCAAAGATAAAGTTCAGCGAGGTGAAGTATCAGCTTTTGAGGTAACCGAAGACGGGGTCCTGAGATTTAGCGGCCGCCTTTGCATCCCAGATATAGCAGGGCTCCACCAGTAGATTAGCCGATGTACACTACTCTTGATACTCCCTTCATCCGGGTTCGACAAAGATATATCATGAAATAAAGGAGAATTACTGGTGGCTTGGAATGAAAAAGGGTGTAGCAGAATTTGTAGCACAATGCCCTAACTGTCAGCAAGTAAAAACTGAACATAAAAAACCCAACGAATTGACACAGGAGATAGTGGTACCTATGTGGAAATGGGAAACAACCAATATGGATTTTGTGACAGGATTAACCCATACCAGATGTAGATTTGATTCTATCTGGGTGATTGTTGACAGATTAATGAAATCAGCTCATTTTCTGCCAGTCAAGACCACCTTCTCAGCCGAGGACTAAGTTGAATTGTATATCAGGGAGATAGTTTGATTACATGGTGTCCCAACTTATATCATTTCTGACAGGGGGCACAATTCACAGCTAGATTATGTTAGTCATTTCATAAAGGCTTGGGAAACGGGTTAATTTGAGTACAACATTCCATCCTCAAACATATGGGCAGACAGAACATACAATTCAGATGCTCGAGGATACATTGTGAGCGTGTGTGTTAGACTTTGGGGGCAGTTGGGATGAGCATTTACCCCTAATTGAATTTGCTTGCAATAACAGTTATCATTCGACAATCCAGATGGCGCCTTATGAGGCCTTATATGGGCAAAAATGCAGATCACCTATCAGGTGGTTTGAAGTAGGGGATTTAGAGTTAGTAGGACCTGATATGATTCACCAGTCAAAAGAAAAGGTCAAACTCATCAGAGAACGCTTGTTAACAGCCTAGAGTCGCCAGAAGTCCTACTCCGATGTGCGACGTAGAGATTTGGAATTCAATGTTGATGATTGGGTATTTATAAAAGTATCGCCAATGAAGGGCGTAATGAGATTTTGTAAGAAGGGCAATCTTAGCCCCATTTATTGGCCCATATCGGATCCTCCGAAGAATAGGCCAAGTGGCATATGAACTAGACTTACCTCCAGAGTTAGAATCTGTTTACCCGATCTTTCACGTGTCAATGTTATGAAAGTGTATAGGGGACCCGTCCCGAGTTGTGCTAGCTGAGGACGTTCAGTTTACTAAGGAGTTAGCCTACAAAGAAATTCCAGTAGCCATATTAGATCGACAGGTTCGTAGGTTGAAGACAAAAGATGTCACCTCTGTTAAGGTATTATGGAGGAAGAGGAATAAAGAAGAGATGATATGGGAGGCTGAGGATGATATGAGGTCTAGATATCCTCACCTATTCTAGGGTTGATCCAGATTATACAGTTAAGATGAGGTTGATGTTCAGTTGTTATTTTACTACTTGTGCTATCAATACTGTTGCTTAGCTATCCCTTTTTTATTATGTAAAGGTTGTTATAGCGTCCTGTGAGGCGACTATATTAGACTTTTCTGCGTTTCAGGTATCCGGATAGTCCATATTACAGAGGAGACTCTGTCAAAATTTTTTCTAAATCTTGGTTAAGTGAGTTAACTCCTTTGACATTTGAAGGCGAATGTTCCTAAGGGGAGGGGAGATGTTACACCCCATAAAATGTTAATGATTAGTAAGTGTATGCGTGGACTTGTGACGAGTAAGAAGAGCTTGATGCTTGTGGAAAAAGCCTCGGAAGCAGGGTCGGCTAAGGCTAGGCCGCGAAGGGCCAGAGCGACGCGCCAGCCGGCAGCCAGCGCGGTGCGCCAGGCCCACTGGTGCAAGGAGAGACGCAGTGTAGGGGCCTACTGGCGCTATGGCCGGCATGCCCCCCCCCCCCCCCCCCCCGACCTCACATGTATAAATAGTCCCCTTCACTTCATTGAGTCATTTTCCAAAGAATATATTTGGCCGAGTCAAGAGAAACATGAGGGATTCAATAGTTTTTCATCCGATTACGCTACCAAACATTGTCCAATCTTAAATTAACTTCAGGTAACGAGTTCTAGGCCTATGGGAAGCATTACTACGGAGTTATTTCTCAAAAATACGCTCGACAAATTGGAACTCCACCGAGTAGAAGTTGTCAGAATTGCTCCAAATTGATTCCTAGACGAACACAGGCTTTAGGTAAGCATTTCTCCTTTCTGAACGCTTAGAAAATTATAGATTTTCGGTAGTACTTTACGAAGTTGAACTATAGTTTCTATTGGTATTAAAAGTTACGTTTTTTGCCGAATTTAGTATTGAAACTAGACCCATTCTTTCAGTACTACAATTACAATTGAAAAGAGCTAACAAATACAAGTTGAAACTCGTCAGTTATTCGAAAAATGACAATCGAGGTATGTTAAGGCGAATTCCTTCAGTAAGTTACTTCCTATAGTATTGTAATACAGTTTGAGCCTCGTAAGAAAGTCAGAAGTATGTTTATTGTGACTAGTTGTTATTGTTTGTTGAGATTAGTACTTTATATTTAGTTTGAGATTAACCCTGCTCTATATAGCCTTCCGTGACCAACCCCAGGGTTACTAGTTGTGTCGTTGCCCTCCAGGGGTTATATGACGTCGCTCCAAGTAGCGATATGCCATCCCAAGGGACAATGCAGAGGTCCAAGGTCCATATTACAAGCCATTTCATGGCTGGACTATTATCTTTATACCGTATTGGCATTACACCCTCGTCGATCCTGGTGCCCAGGGTGCAGTTATCAGAAATCCACCGGACTCAGACGCAGCTACAGATCAAGAGTCGAGCGGGCTCAGTTGCATACCCAGGGGACCGGTAGGACGGCTATAGTTACCTGTTGACTCATTTTGACCTGATTAGGGGTATATAGATTGAAGTGAACTCGCCACGGCTTATAGGGGCCCCAGGCGGGTTATTCTGTGCTGGATATACCTTCTGGGTTTATGGGGGCCAGGTAAGATTATTTTTTGTACTATTTGATGTTAGTTGTACGACAAGTTATAAAGTTATATCAGGTTAATTCTCTATCCCTCCTATTGAATAGTTTAGTTTTATTATCAGTGTTATTCAGTCATTTTCTTTTACTGCCTTACATATTCGGTATATATTGTACTGATGCCCATCCTTGGGGCGCTGCATTACTTGCCTACAAGTGCAAATAGATGCGGATCAGGATCTTCTTAGCTTTCAGTCAGAGTCAGCAGTACAATTAGCTCCCTTACCCCAGAGCTAATAGTTAGAAGGTTTGCTCTTTTGATTGTATAATTTATAGGTAGGTCGGGGCCCTGTATCGATCATTATTCCACTCCTAAAGGCTTGCAAAGTACAGATTTCCAGTCGTTCATTTTGTTGTTGACTGTGTGGGGTCTATATATGTTTTATTTCATGTGATGGTCGTGTGGGGCCTTGTTTAGTTGTTAATTGGTGGCCTTGTCGGCTATAGTATAGTTGTAGTTGCCTGATTTTTATTATACTAAAACTAGACAGCATGATGGTCTCGTCGGCCCGCACAGAATTTCCTTTTATTGCCTGTTGTTGGTTAGCTATTTTTTTTTACATGTGGCTATACGGCCTTGTCGGCCGTAGGCTGTGTTTACAACCGAGATATAGCTCGTTGTTTTCTTGAATTGAGTTGCAGGCATGCACCAGATGTGCATAAGCCTAGCCAGGTCAATCGGATTCCAGTGTGGCACTAGGTGTCAGTCATGCCTCTCAAGGTGAGGCGTGACAGTTAAAGAGAAAAAAGGGGATAAAATAAGATTAAAAGTTCATAAGAAATTCATATAATCAAATTTATATTAAATATATAAAAATATAATTGAGTTATGAAATTTGTTAAAAATATACAAGAATAATGGAGTATTTTTCATTCTCTGTCTTTTTTTTTCCAGAAAAATAAAATTATTAAAAAATCAAGCATTTTAGAAGTTTGAAATACTTAAGTGGCAAAAACTCATAGAAAAATACATATATGATATTAAGAGTGAATGATATAATTGATTAAAATATAAATTATTTGAAAACTGAAAATAATTTTTTTAAAAAATTTTAACATTCACAAAGTGATGTAGCACCTCTATTTGGCTTCCAATGACATTGATCTCCTTTTTTCAATTTTTAAATTTTTTTTCTCATTTATGTGCTATATTAAAAATATCAAAAGTCACTTATTAATGTATTTTTAATTAATATTTTTCTAACGTATGTAGGTGACATACTATTTAGGTAGAGTGTTTTGGTCTACTTAATATAAATATTTAGAGTTTTGAGTCATTTTATCTCAATTTTGTAGTATTTTCTTGCCTATTAAAATCTCATAATCTACTTTTGTTCTCTCTCACCCATTTGTCATATTACTTGCTTATTAAACTTTCATTATTTACTTACTCAAATGTAATATTTGAACCCATTAAACTCCAGTTAAGTAAAATTATTTACTTCCTCAAATGTAACATTTAAACTCATTAAATCTCATTCACCCTTCTATTCATCAGTAGTACATTATTTAAGATAATGATCATTCCAATATTCTTTCATGAAAATATATTTTTTTAGACAGAGTTGTCTTTTATATTTAGCTTATTGTTTGAATATATTCAAGTGCATTTAATATTGCTTTAAGCTTTCTGAAATAATTGTTTTAGGTTTTTCCCTTTTTTTTTTTAAGCTAAAAGACTTAGATCTCTATTCAAGGTGATCATATTTTTTTGGCCTCTTCAATGGAAAGAGAGAAAGAAATATGCACTTAAATATGAATTAGTGGGTAAATGTTGCCTAATATATTGTAGATGATTTTCATGGATGCTATTTTGTTGATTCCCCTACAATAATACTTAAAGGAGATGAAAATGTGAAACCTACAAATGTGAATTTATCCTTTGACTTTAAAAATGTTATTTCAATGCTAAATAGATATTAATTATTAAAAGAATAATATTTATTGTCTATAATTCATCATCTTTATACTGCTAATACTTCATATGTTCCAAATAAGTGATTCTGCCTGATAAATAAAAGACGGATATCACAGTAGCACTATTAAAAGATGCAACCTTAATCAAGAAAAAAAAAGGGAACTCCTTACGGAAATACCAAGTGCATTGTTTGCAAGCAACACATGCATCAACATGTTAAATACTTAGGCTGTTGCGTTATTTTTCTAGAACATCTGCTTTGGTATATATTTAGTTAGTCTCTTTTTTTGGTTTTGAACATAAATAATATGGCGCATCTTTATGGTCTTGAAAATTATTTATCTTTTATCATCTTTTCTCTTCATTCTTTTCATTAATCAATTTGTTTAATGATTAAGAAAATATTATAATTATTACATCTAATTATATCTCATGAATTATAAAAAAAATTTCCATCTATTTGCATTGTCTACTTAAATAACATGTCTCCTCAAGGTCCTTTTACCTGATTCTTATGGCTTAACCAACCTATAAATAGCAATTACATATGGAGTTGTTGGATTCTCATTTTCATCATCTTTTTCTTTTTCTTAATTGGTATTTCTTTTTCACTCTCTCTCTCTCTCTCTCTCTCTCTCTCTCTCTCTCTCTCTCTCTCTCTCTCTCTCTCTCTCTCTCTCTCTCTCTCTCTCTCTCTCTCTCTCTCTCTCTCTCTCTCTCTCTCTTTGATTTTTCCTTTCATGTTTTTTGAGATATCAAATTTTCCTCCAAGCTAATAAACATGGAGGCTCTCGAGATGAAAGGGTAAGCAAATATTTTTATTATAATAATACTAATTATTATTGTTGTTGTTATTTAATTTTCAGTAAGAATTTTCAACTCTTTGACTCTTCTATTTATAATATTTTAATACTTTGAATTTGGTATATTATATTTATCGAATGGGATAAGAATATAGATAATCAAGAGAATAAAGTAGTGAATTAAAAAGATTTTGTAATATTTTTTTTTAATAAGTGAAAGTAGCTGAATATTTAATAAATGAACTGCGAACAATGAAATTTAATTTGTAAGAATGTAGAAGTAGTTTTTACTTTTTTTAAAAAAAAATTTGTTGTCTTTATTTTAATTTCTACAATTCTCTTAATTTTGAATTTCAAGCTTTAGAATTGAAAAAAAAAAGATATTATGAACAATAATTCTTGAATCGAAAAAAAAAGAAGATATTATGAACAATAATTCTTGTCTTTCCTATTTCATTTTTAAGATTTTAGAAGTTTTAAATCATTTAAAATCAATCAATACTATGCATCAATAATATTGAAATTGATAGGAAAGATAAATAAGACTGCGTTATATATTTTAGTAGTTATTTTAAGGATAAATAGTAATGAAAAGGATCAAAACACATAATAAAATATATTTTTTTTTAAAAAAAGATAAAACAACTATCAATACAAGGATATTGACATTGAATTAATATAGAGATTTTAAGAAAAATTGTTAAGTTCGATGATTAAAAAATATTAAATCAATATATGATATTATGTTGGTTCTTAATTTTCATATTGCTAATAATTTATTCTTCAATTATACTGTTTAGTCCATTCATATTCCAATTGAAGATTATTTTATATTTTCTAATCAAATTAAATAATTAATTCATAACAATATTTGATTATACTTTTTTGTATTTCATATATAACATGTTTGCATGTGATATTTAGTATTTTGTTATACTGTATATTGAGATTTAAGAATATTATTTTTTTAATTATTTATTTTTATTATTAGGGAATTAGAAGAAGAAGAAAAATATGAAACTTGATATTTAAAAAAAAATAAATAGATAAGTAAGTAAGAAGAGGAAAACAGAAAAATGAAAAATATTAAAGAGAAAAAAAAGATAAAACAAGACAAAACGTGCATACGAGATTCATATAATTAGATTTGTATTAAATATATAAGAATATAATTGTTATAAACATATTTGTATTATAGTAAATGTCTATAAAGATATTTGTATTGTAGTGGATACATTATAGCGAAAGTCTATTTTTTGGAGAAAAGCTAGAGGAATTATCCCTATAAATAGAGGGGTTCTCCTTCATTGTATTTCATCCCATCAAGAGAAATAAGAACTTCTCTCTTTCTCTATAATATTCTTGTTCTTTCTTTATTATTTCATAACACGTTATCAGCACGACTCTCTGCCTTGAACACTCACTTTGAAAGATCTGAGGTAAGAAAAATTAATTTTTTTTTCCGGAAGATGTATTACTTAACCACGAGAGTGATATTCCTTTGGTGATATTGTTGCTCTACGACTCCACTGTCTCAAAATTTGAAGTTCAAGGTATTATTTTTCTCTTTCTTTTAATATGGCTAACCTTACGAAACTTGATTTCGTTGCCCTTCAAAGTTCGGGCAAAAACTACCTTTCATGGGTGTTGGATGCTGAAATCCATATAGATGCAATGGGTCTTGGAGACACCATTAAAAATGAAAATAAAGCATCAAATCAAGATCGTGCTAAGGCTGTGATATTCTTGCGTCATCATCTTGACGAAATTCTTAAAATTGAATATCTCACTATTAAGGATCCACTTGTTTTGTGGAATAACCTAAAAAAAAGGTATGACCATGTTGACACCCAATTTTGACCTACCTGCGCCGTAATATGCTGCTTATATATATATATATATATATTTATTTATTTTACACAAAAATTCGACTTACTTTTGTATTTATAAAATAATTTTTATTATAATATTGTGAAAATTATTTTAAGTTACATATATATGACTCATTTAATTTTAATTTTTTGGATATTAAATCATTATGTTGTATGTAATGTATTTCGTTTTAATATGCGCCCCTATTTTGAAATATATTCTTTATTTAATAAATTATTTACCTAATTTTACTAAGTTTTACAAATTTATTTGACTAATAATATTACTCTAATTTATAAATTATTTATGTTAATAATATGATTTTTATAATATTTGGTAACTTAATTTTATATTTTAGTCATTAAATTGTTTATAAATATAATAATTTAGTTATATGATATTTACATAAGTATACTTAAATTTAGAATTTATTTATTAATAATAATATTTATATGATTTTCTTATAATTTAAACTATTTTATATCTATTTATTAAATTATTTTAAAGTGTAGTATATTTATTAATTTAATAGCAGCTAAATTCACTTTCTTTCAATTTATTTAAATTATAGCCCTTTTTCTATTTAATTTCATTCAATTTATTTCAAATCTAGCCACTTGCTATCCAATTTATTCCAATTTTAGCCACTTTTGATCAATTCTGGTTACTATTTAAATTCAATTTCAACCATCAATTCGATTCAGCCCAATTTGTCAATTCGGACGACCCATGACCCGATCCGGATTACACCCAACTAATCTTAGCCGTTCATCTCATTTAATCCTACGGCCCTAATTAATTCTAGCATATTTTCCTTGTTTATCAACCTACCCCCCCCCCCAAAACCCTAAATCATTTTTTCATTCTTCTCCACATAGGGCAGCCGCTCACCTCTCTCTCCTCTCTCTTCTCTTCTCCATTTTTTCCGGCCGAAACTACCTCCGGTCACCCTTTTCCTTTCCTTTTCCGCCATTAACAACCGGAGAAATTGCTTTCCTCTTCTTCTTCCTCCTCTCGTCTCTCTCCCATTTTTTCCGGCGATAAAATGCCGCCGCCTCTCCTTCTTCTCTCCCTTTCCCTCTTCTTTCCCCTTTTCTCCATTTTTTCCGGCGTCGCACCACCACGGAAACCAACGCCGCCACCACTGCCAGCCGCCGACCTCACCTCCCTTTCTCCCTCACCGTCGCACACCACTACCACCTCGCCCGGCAACACCAAAACCCACCACAAAGCAGTCACTAATCTCCGGCGAAACCCACGTCACATCGCCGCACTTCCCTTCTTCTCCCCCTCACCCGAAACAACAGACCGCTGACCTCACCCCCTCTCTTCTCCTCTTCTCCCTCACCTCGCGACCACCACCGTGAACAACCTCCCGGCCGACGGATTCGCGGATCTGTCCGTAAATTTATTTTATTTTAATTTATTTATTTTTCCTCTTCTCCTTTGTTTTATTTATATGTATACGTATATAATAAATATAGAATAAGTTATATATAAATAATAATATATGATAAATATATATATATATGAATATATGTGTTGTTTTTTTTCTGTTTCATTTATAATATATATATATATATATATATATATATATATATATATATATATATATATATATATATATAATATAATATATCGTTCTGCCTTTTGTTTCATTTAGATATACATATGAATATCTGCTAATAAATTAATCAGGCCTGTTTGATCATTATGTTTGTTCATAATTTTCGTTCTTGTGACACTGTAATCTCCGGTAATGCCTAACATGAAAAGCTGCATAACTTTTGGAATTTTCACCTCTTGTGTATTGTGATTCTGTGCAATTGAAAAAGAATGTTATGTGATAATTTGTGTTGTGTTGTACTCATCCTAGCAATTCTTAGCAGCTTTCAATATTAGTCTATGACTGAACTAATCATTACCTCCTTTAACGCGATTGTGTTGAAAATTTTCCTTCCGATTGATTTCGCTAGTTTCTCCCCATCCCTTAAGTTGGTAGTTAATTATTGAGCATGATAAAATGTGACGTTTATGCTTAATTGAGTGAATATTCCTTTGAAATAGTAGATTATAGTAATCTCGTATTTATTTTCAGATTTAGATACTAATAGGCTTAGTGCATTTCATGTAAAAGTTTTCATTACATATATATTAGGTAATTTCTCTTAATTGATTCTTTCCTTTCTTTCTGTATTGGTAATTGTGGCAAAAAATACGCTAAAGATCCTATATTGCAAAAATCCTGCACCGATAATTATGGCAACCTTTGGTTCTATGTTTGTATAGCTAATTAATATGGGAAAATTTAGTATTGATCCATTTTAATTGATTGATTATTTGCTTTAATTTGGTCATAATCCTTTATTTACTCCATCCATTTATTCGGATGATCAAAAGGATTTCATTTAGGAAAATATAATTAGTCAAAAATTTTATGATTATTGATTGATCCAATCAGGGAGTTTTTCCTTTAATTAATTGCTGAATTTCTTAATCCTCTTTACTAATTCAACTATATGAATGACCCCTCCCCTTTGTTTAATGGGGGGACACGGAAGAAAGTTCAAAAAGAAAGAAAATATTTTATTGCTCTGTAGAAAGCTCTTTCAAACTCCTTAACGTTTGCTGTTGGCCAGAGTTATTTTTTTAACTGGTCAGTTTACATCTAAGGCCCTGTTTAAATTTTCCTAATGTGTATTCTTTGATCGTTGATTTTTCTTTTACTGTTATGTGTCTAAAATCTTGTCTGTTATGTTTGAGAAATTACCTATGTGTGGACTGGTACGAGCTTCCCCGTAGTATTTTTTGTATTTGTCAGGTTATTTTCAAACCGGGAAGAAGTGTTGCTGGGATCGGCAGGATATAAACTGTCATTTAACCCTATTCAAATGTTGTGTTGTATTTATTTCTTTATTTATTCTGGTTATTTTATTCAAAATGTAACAATGTAAATGAACTCTGTTAACAGTGGAATGGGGTCTGGGGTGGGATCTGTATTTATTTATTTTTTTTTTATCGCACCTAATTCACCTAGAAAGCATGTTCATAGGTTCCTAATAATACCTGCAACATTACAAAGCATGTCTATAATATTTTCGTAACGTTTGCAACAAAAAATAAAATTATGCCTGTAGGTACCTTAATTAATTAATCAAAACATTAGTAGTAAACCTGCTTGTAGGAACCATTTTGGTAAATATCGTATGTTAAAATGGCTTAAAAGAACGAATTTTATTTATTTTTTGCAATCAGATTCTGATACTTGTATATTGATAACATACTAGATATCTTGCACATATAATTAATAGATTTGAGTGGTTTGTTAGAAACGCAGTAATTAACTCAGGCAAATCAGACCTGTTTTCTTGACATCCTGATCACATAGGAATCTACTTTCATATAAATGAGATTTATTTATTTATTTTTTTTAAAAAAAAAAGTATAAGCGATTTTTTTTATTTGCTGCCATTTGATTACTATCTCATTCCATAGTACTAAGCATTGTGAAATCTAGAATAATTCTGAAGTATGTGTCGGACCAAAATCTGATTGATTAAAAAGCATAAAGGAGTTTACGTCTCTGCATATTTATTAACATATTTAATAAATCCTACTGTGCTCATATTTATTGTTATATTTAATAAATCCCACTGTTTTAGCTTAATTGTTGCCTTTTTTTTAAAAAACTTGGAAATTATACCCATAATTCAAGTCAGTAATTTGTTTAACTATTTACGATGCTCATTTATTTCAAACCGGCACCCTTTTTAATTTTGGTTTCATATGTGAAGTTTGGTATTCCCTGCATTAGAGATAATGTTTATAGATCACTTGCCCCATTTTAGAAATCATGCTCATAGGTTTAAAAGAGGCCTATCTGGAACCTTATATGCTAAGTGTTTTATTTATTTATTTGTATTTTGTTTAATCGCCTTCGATAAAGCCTAGGAATTTTAGACCAAAAATCCGAATAGTTGTCCAACGCCTCTTGGACGTTAAGTTTGGGACGGGTAGGCTAATGTTAGGGCGTTAGTTTTTCTCATCTAGAATGATTTAGGATCTTAATAATTAATTAGGTGGGTAGTCGGGAAATGATATCTGTGATCGCTGAATAATACGAGCAATTCAAAGGATTGCAAAGTATTATTTAAGTTGCACAAGTGATCCCATTAGGTCAAACATTTCTAAATGTAGAACTACGTTTGGCCTGATTCCCTTAAGGGATACGTAGGCGTCTTATCGAGGCTCGGCTCCACAATTAAATAAATTATTTATTTGTTTTATTCTAATTTTTTGTATTATTTGCCATAATCTTTGCGTAAAAATATGTTAAGTTAAAATTATTTTGAAATCTATTATTTTCTTTTCTCACTCATCTAAATAGAGCTAATCCTGCATTATTACCAACCTTTTATGCAAATCGATTTAAAACAAACTTATTTTATCACTTAGATAAATCCCCCATTTAATGAGTACGGCCGGGAACCACATTTCTGGACCTCGAAAGGTGCCTAACACCTTCCTTTCGAGGTAATTAAAGCCCTTACCCGAACTCTGGTAACTTAGGTAACAAATTAACTTAGAACGGTGCCCTAACGCACCATAATTCGTTAGGTGGCGACTCTTCTTTTCAACCCTTAAGAGTTGTCACATGTTGGGTCCCGCTTTTCCGCGAGGGAAAAATGGGGCGCGACAGAATGGCGACTCTCCTGGGGACATTAGGCTTTGACCACTACGTGCTTATTAAATGGGAATCATTTTGAATTTTAATCATTACTTCTATTTATTATTTATATATTTATCTCGAAGTTACTAACCGTTTTCTTTCTTTGTTTTTGTTATTATTTATTATTCTTATGTAATATAACAGTCATAAATGTTGTAATTTTTTTTTATTTTTTTTTCCATTTATTAATTGACGTATCTTTCATACTTCCCCCACTTGGGAATTTCACACTTTCACACACAATGATGGTTGCGTGGTTTCACGGCCGTTCACCAGTTTAAAACACCTCGAGGATTGTTTATGATTTGGTCGATCAGCGGTGCGTCGACGGTCATAAACTTCCTCACTCTCGAGTTGTCCGCTCGAGGGAACCGTGTCATACCCAATTTTACTCCTAGATCATGACCGTGTAATCCTTTAGTAAGGCTTGCACATCTTTTAAAACTTAGAAAAATCGCGACGTCCACGGTATGTCAAGATTAAGTAGGAACTTGCCCTAAGTCTTAAGGGATCACTTTTAATCCCGAAAAAAGATGATTCATGAATTATGTACATTTTAAGAGAAATTTTGTTTAAAATATCGTCATTGTGCTCCCGGGGGGTAGGATAGTCTAACCTTCCTTTTGTTGCAGGCGCAATGAGTCTCCCAACTTCTTATCCAAGATTCGGCATAGTTTGGTGCATGCCTGTAGGCATGAAAACTTGGTGGTCGAACTTAGGAGAATATGGGCAGAACGAAGTAAGGAAAGTGTTAGGACATTTACCGTCGTTAATGCAAGTTATTCCTTGCCGAGAACTAATAGAAGCAGCCACGGCTTTTTGGGACGAAAAGAGAGTGGTATTCAGGTTCGGTGAGATTGAAATGACCCCATTATTGGAAGAAATTGGGGGTTATGTGGAAAATGTAAGTCTATTATGGAGAAATAAGAAGTGGGAAAAAGCGGAAATGATCATACCGAAACGCGTCACCCTAGAAGATGCGCGTAACAAATTGGGGTTACAAGGTAGCGAAATGGTGTCCTTTTAATGAAGGGGAGGATGCCGGGAAAATATCTGTTAACCCGATTCGGTCATAGTTCTTCTCGGGATATTTACAAAGAAGACAATACCGATCTAGACTCATGGATGAGCAGACGAATTTTCGCATTCATGGTCTATTTTTTAGGGACGGTGGTTTTCCCACGAGGAGCTGAGGAGGACATCGATATTCATCTCATTTCAGTTGTTCATGCTTTGTGTAATGGTATAGACAAAGGACCTTGCACTATTGTCCCAATGATTGTAGCGGACATATACCGATCTTTGGGGAAGTGCAAAAATGGGTTTAAGCATTTCGAGGGTTGTAATCTATTGCTGCAGCTCTGGCTCATTGAACATCTTCAAAAGGTGCGTGGCAATCCAACCATGCCTCGGCCCATAGAAACTGATCATATTGCCGCTCACCATTACAGAGTCACCATGGGAGTTAAGCCGATAAAACAACCCGAAGAAGTGGAGAAATGGGGTCAAATGTTGGGCAATTTAACCGAAGACTCTGTTCAGTGGATGTTCGACTGGTTTTCGAGGACGCACTTTGCTGTATATACAAAGGCCCGATACTACCTGGTTTTGATAGGATTACGAGGTCTCCAACCATACTCCCCAATGCGAACGATGCGGCAAGCTGGAAGAATGCAAATAATACCCCGGGTTGCCGACATGGATGCATACCAAGTGGATTACAAGGATGATTTTGTTCCACATGCTTTAGACATTGTAAAAGCCTGGAGCAAAAAGGTCTATATCGATGAAAAGAGCATAGAGGTTAACCGATATCAAGCAGGTTACGTAACTGGGTATATCGAGTGGTTACATGATGATTGGGCTGGTACTGCAATAGCAAGTGTCAAACGAGGCAAACATGTGGAGGATAAGGAGGCTCAAGCACAATCCCTCTATCGTCGTTTGAAAAGAAAATTCCAAGATTCTGAGGCTTGTCACCGGCAGCTACACGATGACAATGCCCAAAGAAATTGCTGAGATGGGAAAGGAATTGGAATATTGGAAAGATCGCGCTTTAGGTTTGGATTTGAGGATACAGGATTTGCGTGATGAGTTCAGCAAACAAGGAGAAGAATGCTTGAATAAAGGAGCTATGGGAAAAGATCTAGCATTGGCTTATCTTCTGTCCAGTCGCCACCGTTTCGACAAAGTATTAGAAGATCCGAAGAAGTTGGATGCAGACGAAGATGTTTTTAAGATTTAATGTTTTATTGTAATTCTTGTAATCTTATATAATAATAAAGTTTATTTTTGGGGTTTATTTTGGGAGCAAAATGACGATATTTAATAACAAGTTCTCTTAAACTCGTTAGGCCTACCTCTGGCATAAAAGAGGCCCCTAAATTAGGAAATACGTCACTATTGTTATTTGATTTTTCTTTTAATTAAGTATTATTTCTAACTTCTATTACTAATTGTGGTTTATTTGTTGTTTGTTTCATTTTTCCCTTCCCAAAGGTTGATCTGTGTAAAGCTGGCTTACTACACAAGATCGAAAGGGGCTCCTCCTTCTCCTTCTCCTCCTCCCGTCTCTAACCGTAACAAAGGAAAGGATAGAATGGATGAGCATAATAGCAGCGGTAGCGACATACCCAAAAATGATCGAGACAATTTTGAAGAGCCGGCCCTCCGGGTTACAATGAGGTTATTATGAGGTTGGAACAGAAATTTTTGAGCTGCAGGAAGAGTTAGCACAGGTTCGAAATGCAAATACTCAGGCAGCCCTATTTGGGACAAAAGCTGATGCCTCGAATTCAAAAGCACCGGCCAGCCTTCCCATGTCCTCACAACCCGCAGCTCCACCACAGGATGCTCCACCCCAACGTTACCAATACCCTCCTTATACTTATCCACATCCACCAGCTCTAGCTACAGCTCATTACCCATCACCACCTCAAGAAATACCTCCTCCAACTCATATAAATACGGCCTACGCCCACACCCATACCAACCCAATCTATGTGGAGACTGCGCCTGTAACACATCACTGTGAGGAATCTGAGCCTTCTGAAAAGGATAGACTAATTCAGACTCTGGCAGAAGAGTTGAAGAAGATGAATACCAGGTTGCAAAATGTTGAAGGCAACAGGGGAATCACGGGTCTGGATTATGAGGATTTGTGTATACATCCAGATGTTGAATTACCGGAGGGGTACAAACCTCCTAAGTTCGAACTCTTCAACGGAACCGGTGATCCAAGGGCCCACTTGAGGTTGTATTGCGACAAGTTGGTAGGAGTAGGGCGGAATGAGAAAATAAGGATGAAGTTGTTTATGAGAAGTTTGACCGGAGAAGCTCTTAGCTGGTATGTAGAGCAGGATCCGAGGAAATGGTTTACCTGGGCAGAAATGGCGTCAGCCTTTGTAGAACGTTTTGGATTTAACACGGAAAATGCACCTGACTTGCATTATATCCAAAACTTGAAGAGGAAGCCCACCGAGACTTTCAGGGAATTCGCAACTCGATGGAGGACTGAAGCCGCAAGAGTGCGACCCCCGATGGAGGAGTCTCAAATGAAAGATATTTTCATGCGGACCTTAGACCCGCAGGTTTATGACACGATTGATGCTGGTAAGCAAAAAAAGCTTTGCAGAGATTATTAAGCTTGGAGAAAGGATTGAGGATGGTATCAAGGATGGTACAATTATTAACTTGAATGCCTTGCAGGCGGCCAACAAAGCGTTGCAGTCCGGAACTTCTTCAGAGAGCCGCAAGAAAAAGGAAGTTGGAACAGTTATGATGGCCCAAGGGCCGAAAAATTATGTGTACAGACCCCAGACCCCAACCCCACAATACCAAATGCCAACCCCACACTTCCAAACTCCACCTCCACCATATCATGCTCCGTCATCACCTTATCAAACTCCATCCCCATATCAAAACCTCCATCCCTATCAAGCTCCATATCAAACTCCCCCTCCGACCCACTTCCAAACACCTCCCTCACATTACCAAGCCCCTGCTTACCCTGTTTATAACACACAACATCCTCACCCACAGCCTTCTTATCCACGACCTTCTCACTTACGACCTTCTTTTTCACCAAACCAAAGGCCTAGGGCTCAGTTTAGGCCAACAAAGACTTATACCCCTCTAGCCGAACCAATTGACCAGTTGTACGTAAGGTTGAAAGAAGCTGGTTACATTGAGCCTATTCCTGCACTGCCGGTCGATACCCAAGCTAAGTGGTACGACCACAACAAAGTATGTATGTACCACTCGGGAATGAGGGGGCACACCACAGAGTCCTGCAGGTCTTTGAAAGATAAAATACAAAAGCTGATTGACACCAAGGTTATTCACCTCAAGGATCCGGCACCGAATGTGACAAGAAATCCTCTGCCGAATCACCAAGTGAACATGATTTCTTGTAATGAGGCTGAGGACTTGGCGGATGTTATTGGGATGATTGAACGCGGAGTAGGTTCTTCTTCGGATTTAGCTCGGAGAGTACAGGTGCGCCCTCCGTTCGAGGTTGAGTTAGCTGCTCCAAGGCTTCCCTTCACAGTTGAAAGAGCTGCTCCAGTTTCATACAAGACAGTCCCATGGATCTACAAGGAAAGTGCCTCGCATAAAACAAAGGTGTTGGAGGCAGATGCGGCACAAGGAGTGACACGGTCTGGAAGAGTATACACTCCTAAAATCTTGGTCCAAGGAGCCGACAAAGGGAAGCAGCCAACGGTGGAAACAGAAAGCGGGATATGGAAAAAGATACAGGCGAAGGAGTATTCGGTAGTAGAACAGTTGGGCAAGACTCAAGCTCAAATTTCTATCTTGTCTCTTCTACAGAGCTCCGAGCAACACCAAAAGGCTTTGATGAAAGTGCTAGGAGAAGCCTATGTCCCTGCAAATATATCTAGTAGTGAGGTGGCCAATATGGTGGGTCAGGTATTTGAGGCCCAGAAAATATCCTTCCACGAAGATGAGTTGCCTGTGGAAGGCGTGGTGCATAACAAAGCGCTGCATATCACGGTGCAACACTCGGACAAATTCATCACCAAGGTATTGATTGATCCAGGCTCGGACTTGAATATTTGTCCACTAAATACCTTGACTCGGCTGGAAGTTGACCTCGCTAGGATCAAGCATTGGAAAATGAATGTCAAGGCATTTGACGGTTCACAAAGGGACACTGTTGGAGAGATAGATTTGGTTGTGTTGGTGGGGCCTGCCACATTCACCATAACATTTCAGGTAATGGACATCCCAGCCTCTTACAATATGTTACTGGGACGTCCATGGATTCATGCTGCGGGAGCGATGCCTTTGACTCTGCACCAATGCCTGAAATTTGAATGGGACCATCAAGAAGTCGTGGTCCACGGGGATGAAAACCGTCCAATTTACGCTGCTCCTGTTATCCCTGTCATTGAAGGAAAAGGAGGCTTAGACGGGGAAAGTTTCCACACCGTAGAGCTGGTCGGTGTCGTTGAAGAAGGTAGATGGTGGAGTGATAAGATCCTAAGTATGCTGCTTTGGCTAGGGTTCGAGCCAGGCCGGGGTCTTGGAGTGAAATTACAAGGAATCTCTGAGCCGTTGCAAGTGGCAACGCAAAAGACCACTTTTGTATTGGGGTATCGACCCACTAAACAAGAGCTGGATAAATGGAAATATCCCTTGGGAAAGAGAAAGTTTCTTTTGCCAAACCCGTTGCCTTCGCTTCAACAGACTTTTGTTTCGGATGGTTTCCTAGATGTTAAACGAGCTGAAGAAGATGCCGTGCTGCTCAGTCTAAAGGATTTGTTTCTGGATGACCATAGTTGTAACGCCATTGGCCACGGGGAGGAAGGAGGGGCCCCACAACAGGAATTCGGAGTGCAGAGAACCGCCAATTGGACAGCCACACCATCCAGAGCTCGCCGGGCATCTGGGTAGACTAAAGGATTAGTTTTTCATTTTTATTCAAAATAAATATTTGTTTTCAAAAAGTTGTGAATTCTTTTATGAATATTATGTCAAGTTCTGATTGGTTTTAATAAAATTATTTCTCTTTCATATGTTTAATTTGATTTAATTTTATTTATTTTTCAGCATTTCTAATATTGAACGAGTTGAATCTAAGGCCATGGCTTGTAATGAAACTGTGCGACATAACACAAACAACTCTTTAGAAGTTGAAGAAGATGAGTTACCTGCTGAAATTATCAGGGAAATCGAAGAGTTTGAAGACAAGCCCAAAGCCAATCTGACAGATACCGATGTGGTAATTTTGGAAGATTCGGAAATGCCCAAAGAGACTCAAGTCAGTACTCACTTGCCGAAACACGAGATTGAAAAGTACGTAGAGTTTTTGAAAGAGTATAAGGACATCTTTGCCTGGTCCTACGTTGATATGAGTGGGCTCAGCCACTCTATAGTAGCGCATAGATTGCCTACTGATCCAGCGTATCCCCCTGTGAAGCAAAAGCCGAGGAAATACAAACCAGACATGAGTTTGAAAATCAAAGAAGAGGTAGCCAAGCAGATTGATGCCGGAATCCTCAAAGTGGTAGAATATCCCACTTGGTTGGCCAACATCGTGCCTGTACCAAAGAAGGACGGAAAGGTCAGAGTCTGTGTGGATTACAGAGATCTCAACAAGGCCAGCCCTAAAGATGACTTTCCGTTACCAAACATCCACATTCTTATAGACAACTGTGCCAAGCATGAGACACAGTCATTCGTGGATTGTTTTGCTGGTTATCATCAGATTAGAATGCATGAAGATGATGCTGAGAAAACTGCATTTCTTTCCCCATGGGGGGTATATTGTTACAAGGTAATGCCTTTCGGATTGAAAAATGCTGGAGCTACCTACATGCGGGCCATGACTACCATCTTCCATGACATGATTCACAAGGAAATTGAAGTTTATGTGGATGATGTCATCATCAAGTCAAAGAGAAGCTCAGATCATCTGGCAGACCTCAGAAAGTTTTTTGACAGATTGAGGAAGTATAATTTGAAGCTAAATCAGGCAAAGTGTACATTTGGGGTTCCGTCCGGGAAATTATTGGGTTTTATCGTTAGCCGTCGTGGTATTGAGCTGGATCCAAGCAAGATTAAGGCCATCCAAGAGCTCCCACCGCCAAAAAGTAAGAAAGAGGTTATGAGCTTTTTAGGACGCCTCAACTACATTAGCCGTTTCATTGCTCAGTCAACGGTTATTTGTGAACCTATCTTCAAACTGCTGAAAAAGGATGCTGCTACGGAATGGACTCCTGAGTGTCAGCAAGCTTTTGATAGAATCAAATATTATCTATCGAAACCTCCGGTTTTAGTGCCACCGGAACAAGGAAGACCTCTACTCTTGTATTTGTCCGTGCTAGAGAATGCCTTCGGTTGTGTTTTGGGACAACATGATGAGACAGGAAGAAAGGAGCAAGCCATATACTATTTGAGCAAGAAGTTCACACTGTATGAGACTCGGTATACACTGCTGGAAAGAACATGTTGCGCTTTGACTTGGGTCGCTCAGAAGTTGAGGCACTATTTGTCTGCCTACACAACTTATTTGATTTCAAGGATGGATCCATTGAAGTATATCTTTCAAAAGCCCATGCCTACAGGGAAGCTGGCCAAGTGGCAGATATTGCTAAGTGAGTTTGACATTGTTTACGTTACGCAAAAAGCCGTAAAAGGACAAGCTCTTGCAGACCATTTGGCAGAAAATCCTGTAGATGAGGAGTATGAGCCACTGAAGACCTACTTTCCTGACGATGAAGTATCCTTCATAAGGGAGGATATTGCCGAAGAATACGATGGTTGGAGGTTATTCTTCGATGGAACAGCGAACTTCAAAGGAGTGGGCATTGGAGCAGTGTTAGTATCAGAAACTGGGCAACATTATCCTGTATCTGCTAAGCTGCGATTTCCCTGTACCAACAATATGGCTGAGTATGAATCTTGCATTTTGGGTATTCGATTGGCAGTTGACATGAACGTGCAATCGTTACTGGTAATTGGGGACTCAGATTTGTTGATGCACCAAGTAAGGGGAGAATGGGCCACGAAGAACATGAAGATTCTTCCCTATTTACATTGTGTGCAAGATTTGTGCAAGAGGTTTATCAAGATTGAGTTCCATCATGTTCCCAGAATACAAAATGAATTTGCGGATGCTTTAGCCACTTTGTCGTCAATGATCCAGCACCCTGATAAGAATTACATCGATCCCATTCCTGTGCACATACATAAGCAACCGGCTTATTGCCTTCATGTTGAGGAAGAGCCAGACGGTGAACCATGGTATGCCGACATCAAAAGGTATCTGAAAAACGGAGGTTACCCTGAGAATGTTACAAGCATCCAAAAGCGCACGATTCGGAAGCTAGCCAATCAGTTTTTCCTGAACGGGGAAATCCTTTATAGGAGAGCTCCCGACTTGGGATTGCTAAGATGTGTGGATGCTAAGGAGGCTACAACTTTGATTAAGGAAGTTCACGCTGGGACTTGTGGACCCCACATGAACGGTTTCATGTTGGCAAAGAAGATCTTGAGAGCCGGCTATTTTTGGTTGACTATGGAAACGGACTGTATCAAGTATGTGCAAAGATGTCATCGTTGTCAAACCCACGCCGATGTGATTCGAGCTCCTCCTAATGAGCTTCATGCCACAAGCTCTCCTTGGCCATTTGCAGCTTGGGGAATGGATGTAATTGGCCCCATCGAGCCGGCAGCGTCCAATGGACATAGATTCATTCTGGTTGCAATTGATTACTTCACTAAATGGGTTGAAGCTACTTCGCACAAGTCTATCACAAAGAAAGTGGTGACAGATTTTGTCCGCGACCATCTCATTTGCCGATTTGGAGTACCTGAATCAATCATTACCGATAATGGTACCAATTTGAATAGTGACTTGATGAGAATGTCGTGTGAAAATTTCAAGATCAAGCACCACCATTCTACTGCATATAGGCCACAAATGAATGGAGCCGTGGAGGCTGCAAACAAGAATATCAAGAGGATCTTGCGCAAGATGATTGACAACTACAGACATTGGCATGAGAAGCTGCCCTTTGCTTTTTTGGGATATCGCACCACTCTCCGAACGTCTACTGGTGCTACACCCTATATGTTGGTATATGGTAATGAAGCAGTGATACCAGCTGAAGTGGAAATTCCTTCTTTGAGAATCATTCAAGAAGCAGAATTGAACAATGCCGAATGGGTGCAAAGTAGGTTCGAGCAACTCGCACTCATTGATGGGAAAAGGATAAATGCAATATGTCACGGTCAACTTTATCAGAACAGGATGACCAAGGCCTTTAACAAGAAAGTTAGGCCAAGACTCTTCACGCCTGGGCAGTTAGTTTTAAAACGGATTTTTCCAAACCAAGAGGAAGCTAAAGGCAAGTTCTCGCCTAACTGGCAGGGTCCCTACATAGTTCACCGAGTGCTGACAGGAGGAGCACTTATCTTAGCAGAGATGGACGGTGAAATCTGGCCTAAACCCATCAACTCAGACGCGGTTAAGAGATACTACATTTAGATTGGAATTTTTTTTTTGTTCTGCCCTGTAACCTGAACTACGTTGGACCTGATTCCCGTTTAAGAGGGATACGTAGGCGTCCCTGTGGGACTCGGTCTATATCTATATAAAATTTTCTTTCCCCCTTTAAGGTTCTCGGTGCCTCTGTCACATTTTCACGGTGTTTCGGTTAACAAGCTGCAACTGGGGCAGAATTTTTGAGAGGACCTCAAACAATTCTCAAATCTCCGTCATTTGCGAGGAAGTCTATGTCATCTTCTATACTGGGGCAGAAATTTTGAGAAGGATCTCAAAATTTCATCAAACTAGGTCAAGAAAAGTTTCGACTTACAAAAGGACGTCGTACGGTTTTAAAATATGCCATGGCCCATGATTTAACTCAAGTCTTTTCTATGTTTTTACTTTACTTTTACTAAATTATTCACCTTTTGTCTAAACTATGTGCCTGAGTGTATGCCTGGACGGAGTGTAACAACAGGCGTCCAACGAGTAGAAGAAGGCCACGAGATGAACACACAGATCAACCTCCCCTTTTCGAACTGACAAACTTTCTTTGAATGCAGAAATAACAGAAATGCAAGGCAGAGATAGAAAATGTCGTGTCACAAGGCAACATAGAGCTGAGTCTCTCTTTCTTACGCCCTATTTATTATCTTGCTATCATCAAAACACCCAAACCCATGATATACATTTTAATATATGCATTCGTGTGCATTTCGAAGCTTGTATCGCATTACGAGCCCGTGACATTTATTCAAGCCCGAATATACATTCTACGTATGCATTTAAGCCCTGTTACGCATTCACGTATGCATTTAAGCCCTGTTACGCATTCATGTATGCATTTGGGCCCTGATATGCATTTGAGACTTAATTTACTTTTACATATGCACTTGAGCCCTGATTTACTTTTACATATGCACTTGAGCCCTGATTTACTTTTGCGTATGCATTTGAACCCTGATATACATGCATTTGAGCCCTTTATATATATTTGCATATGCATCTTGAGCCCTTGATATACATTTGCATATGCATTCTAAGCCCGTGATATATACATTTATATATGTATTTGAGCCCTTGATATATATTTGAGCCCTTAATATATATTTGCATATGCATTTTGAGCCCGTGATATATACACTTCATATATGCATTTGAGCCCTTAATATATATTTGCATATGCATTTGAGCCCTGATATACATGCATTTGAGCCCGTATATACATTTGCATATGCATGTGAGCCCTTGAAATACATTTGCATATGCATTTGAGCCCCGGATATACATTTTACGTATGCATTTGAGCCCGGATATACATTGTGCATATGCATTTGAGCCCGTGATATACATTCATAAATGCATTTTGAGCCCGTGGTATACATGATATATGCATTCAAGCCCGTTATTTTCATTTTAAGCCTGCCTATGCATTTGAGCCCGTTATTCAAATTCGAGCCCGTGGTATACATTTATATATGCATTTTGTGCCCGTGGTATACACGATACATGCATTCAAGCCCGTTTATGCATTTCAAGCTCGCTTATGCATTTCAAGCCCGTTGTTGCATTTCAAGCCCGTTGTTTGCATTTCAAGCCCGCTTATGCATTTTGAGCCCGTTATTTGCATTTGATCCCGAATAACCTAAGCTCTCGATTGAATTATTGAGACTCTCGAATAATTTACTTTCTTTGACTTAGCATTTCTTCCCCTCATCCGAAGGCATCATAGTCTAAAGGCGTCATTTTTCATGGCCTGCAGACATCATGTCATGGCCTAAGGAATTTTACTTTGCGGTTTATCATGCCCTCAGGCGTCATAGTCTAAAGGCGTCATTTTTCATGGCCTGCAGACATCATGTCATGGCCTAAGGAATTTTACTTTGCGGTTTATCATGCCCTCAGGCGTCATAGTCTAAAGGCGTCATTTTTCATGGCCTGCGGACATCATTTCATGGCCTAGGGAGTTTATCTTCTGTCTATCATGCTCCTAAGGCGTCATAGTCTAAAGGCGTCATTTTTTCATGGCCTGCAGACATCATTTCATGGCCTAAGGAATTTATTTAGCGTATCATGGCCCGAGACATCATGGTTTAGAGACATCATCCATTATCTCTAAATAAACTTTCATCGTCTAAAGGGAACTTGCATCATGTTTAATTTTCGAATCCGTCCATTTTACAAAGTATTTTGATGCACATGCTGTTTTCGCGAATACCGAAGAAATCACGAGCTACGAATGATAGTGCCTTCCTACTATTTTCTTTCAAACTGTATTCTCACCTGTTTTTTTTTCATAATGCATTCTAAATCATGACGATTCGTGCCCCCATCTTTATCCAAGCCTCGTGTTGTCAATTTTTAGGGATCTCGTTCGTCCTTAAAACTCGAACTACACACGGCCTGATTCTCGTGAAACCCGAGATATGTAGGCGACTTTAAACTGAAGTCTCGGTCGTGATATCTTCATGACTTTATTTCCTTTATTTGGCCGCCCCAAAATTTTTGCTTCAGTCGGACAAAATTGGCTACTAAGTCAACGTTCTTTGCTCGACAATTCATCCTTCATTCCCGAGCAAAGAAGGGGCAGCTGTTGACACCCAATTTTGACCTACCTGCGCCGTAATATGCTGCTTATATATGTATATATTTATTTATTTATTTTACACAAAACTTCGACTTACTTTTGTATTTATAAAATAATTTTTATTATAATATTGTGAAAATTATTTTAAGTTACATATATATGACTCATTTAATTTTAATTTTTTGGATATTAAATCATTATGTTGTATGTAATGTATTTCGTTTTAATATGCGCCCCTATTTTGAAATATATTCTTTATTTAATAAATTATTTACCTAATTTTACTAAGTTTTACAAATTTATTTGACTAATAATATTACTCTAATTTATAAATTATTTATGTTAATAATATGATTTTTATAATATTTGGTAACTTAATTTTATATTTTAGTCATTAAATTGTTTATAAATATAATAATTTAGTTATATGATATTTACATAAGTATACTTAAATTTAGAATTTATTTATTAATAATAATATTTATATGATTTTCTTATAATTTAAACTATTTTATATCTATTTATTAAATTATTTTAAAGTGTAGTATATTTATTAATTTAATAGCAGCTAAATTCACTTTCTTTCAATTTATTTAAATTATAGCCCTTTTTCTATTTAATTTCATTCAATTTATTTCAAATCTAGCCACTTGCTATCCAATTTATTCCAATTTTAGCCACTTTTGATCAATTCTGGTTACTATTTAAATTCAATTTCAACCATCAATTCGATTCAGCCCAATTTGTCAATTCGGACGACCCATGACCCGATCCGGATTACACCCAACTAATCTTAGCCGTTCATCTCATTTAATCCTACGGCCCTAATTAATTCTAGCATATTTTCCTTGTTTATCAACCTACCCCCCCCCCAAAACCCTAAATCATTTTTTCATTCTTCTCCACATAGGGCAGCCGCTCACCTCTCTCTCCTCTCTCTTCTCTTCTCCATTTTTTCCGGCCGAAACTACCTCCGGTCACCCTTTTCCTTTCCTTTTCCGCCATTAACAACCGGAGAAATTGCTTTCCTCTTCTTCTTCCTCCTCTCGTCTCTCTCCCATTTTTTCCGGCGATAAAATGCCGCCGCCTCTCCTTCTTCTCTCCCTTTCCCTCTTCTTTCCCCTTTTCTCCATTTTTTCCGGCGTCGCACCACCACGGAAACCAACGCCGCCACCACTGCCAGCCACCGACCTCACCTCCCTTTCTCCCTCACCGTCGCACACCACTACCACCTCGCCCGGCAACACCAAAACCCACCACAAAGCAGTCACTAATCTCCGGCGAAACCCACGTCACATCGCCGCACTTCCCTTCTTCTCCCCCTCACCCGAAACAACAGACCGCTGACCTCACCCCCTCTCTTCTCCTCTTCTCCCTCACCTCGCGACCACCACCGTGAACAACCTCCCGGCCGACGGATTCGCGGATCTGTCCGTAAATTTATTTTATTTTAATTTATTTATTTTTCCTCTTCTCCTTTGTTTTATTTATATGTATACGTATATAATAAATATAGAATAAGTTATATATAAATAATAATATATGATAAATATATATATATATATATGAATATATGTGTTGTTTTTTTTCTGTTTCATTTATAATATATATATATATATATATATATATATATATATATATATATATATATATATATATATATATATATATATATATATATATATAATATAATATATCGTTCTGCCTTTTGTTTCATTTAGATATACATATGAATATCTGCTAATAAATTAATCAGGCCTGTTTGATCATTATGTTTGTTCATAATTTTCGTTCTTGTGACACTGTAATCTCCGGTAATGCCTAACATGAAAAGCTGCATAACTTTTGGAATTTTCACCTCTTGTGTATTGTGATTCTGTGCAATTGAAAAAGAATGTTATGTGATAATTTGTGTTGTGTTGTACTCATCCTAGCAATTCTTAGCAGCTTTCAATATTAGTCTATGACTGAACTAATCATTACCTCCTTTAACGCGATTGTGTTGAAAATTTTCCTTCCGATTGATTTCGCTAGTTTCTCCCCATCCCTTAAGTTGGTAGTTAATTATTGAGCATGATAAAATGTGACGTTTATGCTTAATTGAGTGAATATTCCTTTGAAATAGTAGATTATAGTAATCTCGTATTTATTTTCAGATTTAGATACTAATAGGCTTAGTGCATTTCATGTAAAAGTTTTCATTACATATATATTAGGTAATTTCTCTTAATTGATTCTTTCCTTTCTTTCTGTATTGGTAATTGTGGCAAAAAATACGCTAAAGATCCTATATTGCAAAAATCCTGCACCGATAATTATGGCAACCTTTGGTTCTATGTTTGTATAGCTAATTAATATGGGAAAATTTAGTATTGATCCATTTTAATTGATTGATTATTTGCTTTAATTTGGTCATAATCCTTTATTTACTCCATCCATTTATTCGGATGATCAAAAGGATTTCATTTAGGAAAATATAATTAGTCAAAAATTTTATGATTTTTGATTGATCCAATCAGGGAGTTTTTCCTTTAATTAATTGCTGAATTTCTTAATCCTCTTTACTAATTCAACTATATGAATGACCCCTCCCCTTTCTTTAATGGGGGGACACGGAAGAAAGTTCAAAAAGAAAGAAAATATTTTATTGCTCTGTAGAAAGCTTTTTCAAACTCCTTAACGTTTGCTGTTGGCCAGAGTTATTTTTTTAACTGGTCAGTTTACATCTAAGGCCCTGTTTAAATTTTCCTAATGTGTATTCTTTGATCGTTGATTTTTCTTTTACTGTTATGTGTCTAAAATCTTGTCTGTTATGTTTGAGAAATTACCTATGTGTGGACTGGTACGAGCTTCCCCGTAGTATTTTTTGTATTTGTCAGGTTATTTTTGAACCGGGAAGAAGTGTTGCTGGGATCGGCAGGATATAAACTGTCATTTAACCCTATTCAAATGTTGTGTTGTATTTATTTCTTTGTTTATTCTGGTTATTTTATTCAAAATGTAACAATGTAAATGAACTCTGTTAACAGTGGAATGGGGTCTGGGGTGGGATCTGTATTTTTTTTTTATTTTTTTTTATCGCACCTAATTCACCTAGAAAGCATGTTCATAGGTTCCTAATAATACCTGCAACATTACAAAGCATGTCTATAATATTTTCGTAACGTTTGCAACAAAAAATAAAATTATGCCTGTAGGTACCTTAATTAATTAATCAAAACATTAGTAGTAAACCTGCTTGTAGGAACCATTTTGGTAAATATCGTATGTTAAAATGGCTTAAAAGAACAGATTTTATTTATTTTTTGCAATCAGATTCTGATACTTGTATATTGATAACATACTAGATATCTTGCACATATAATTAACAGATTTGAGTGGTTTGTTAGAAACGCAGTAATTAACTCAGGCAAATCAGACCTGTTTTCTTGACATCCTGATCACATAGGAATCTACTTTCATATAAATGAGATTTATTTTTTTTTTAAAAAAAAAAAAAGTATAAGCGATTTTTTTTATTTGCTGCCATTTGATTACTATCTCATTCCATAGTACTAAGCATTGTGAAATCTGGAATAATTCTGAAGTATGTGTCGGACCAAAATCTGATTGATTAAAAAGCATAAAGGAGTTTACGTCTCTGCATATTTATTAACATATTTAATAAATCCTACTGTGCTCATATTTATTGTTATATTTAATAAATCCCACTGTTTTAGCTTAATTATTGCCTTTTTTTTAAAAAACTTGGAAATTATACCCATAATTCAAGTCAGTAATTTGTTTAACTATTTACGATGCTCATTTATTTCAAACCGGCACCCTTTTTAATTTTGGTTTCATATGTGAAGTTTGGTATTCCCTGCATTAGAGATAATGTTTATAGATCACTTGCCCCATTTTAGAAATCATGCTCATAGGTTTAAAAGAGGCCTATCTGGAACCTTATATGCTAAGTGTTTTATTTATTTATTTGTATTTTGTTTAACCGCCTTCGATAAAGCCTAGGAATTTTAGACCAAAAATCCGAATAGTTGTCCAACGCCTCTTGGACGTTAAGTTTGGGACGGGTAGGCTAATGTTAGGGCGTTAGTTTTTCTCATCTAGAATGATTTAGGATCTTAATATTAATTAGGTGGGTAGTCGGGAAATGATATCTGTGATCGCTGAATAATACGAGCAATTCAAAGGATTGCAAAGTATTATTTAAGTTGCACAAGTGATCCCATTAGGTCAAACATTTCTAAATGTAGAACTATGTTTGGCCTGATTCCCTTAAGGGATACGTAGGCGCCTTATCGAGGCTCGGCCCCATAATTAAATAAATTATTTATTTATTTTATTCTAATTTTTTGTATTATTTGCCATAATCTTTGCGTAAAAATATGTTAAGTTAAAATTATTTTGAAATCTATTATTTTCTTTTCTCACTCATCTAAATAGAGCTAATCCTGCATTATTACCAACCTTTTATGCAAATCGATTTAAAACAAACTTATTTTATCACTTAGATAAATCCCCCATTTAATGAGTACGGCCGGGAACCACATTTGTGGACCTCGAAAGGTGCCTAACACCTTCCTTTCGAGGTAATTAAAGCTCTTACCCGAACTCTGGTAACTTAGGTAACAAATTAACTTAGAACGGTGCCCTAACGCACCATAATTCGTTAGGTGGCGACTCTTCTTTTCAACCCTTAAGAGTTGTCACATGTTGGGTCCCGCTTTTCCGCGAGGGAAAAATGGGGCGCGACAGACCACCTGAAGATAGTCATCCACCCAAAGGCACGATATGATTGGATCCATCAAGACTATAAGTCTGTTCACGAGTATAACTCATCAACATTCAAAATTGTTTCAAAGTTGAAATTATGTGGAGAAACTAGTAATGATGTTGATATGATTGAATATGTGGTAGTACACAAAATTAATTGAGAGTTCCTGAAGAGCTAATATATTACTACCTGAAGGAATGAAATTATAGTAGTAAGTCTCAAAAGAAAACTTATAAGTTTCAGGGACATTGAAAAAAAAATTGAGACTATAAATTATGGGAAGATCTAATATCTTCATGCTACTACAATTGAAGCGGGTTATAAATATTTATGTAAAAGATTACCCGCTGTTTTTTTTTCATTTGTAGTACATAAATATGGGTATGATGATGAAATCACATACGAAAGTAAACTAGAAGTTTACTTAAATAAGTTGGCATAACTAGTTGGCCATCCCGGTTCAAATGTGATGCAAAAATAATTGAGAATTCATGTGGCTATATGTTGAAAAAATAAAAGATTCTCCAAGAATTCTCTTGTGTTGCTTGTTCTCGTGATAGAATGATCTTGATCAGCTAAGATTGAAATTATATTTCCTGAAATTTTGGAACTTATAAAAGGGTGAATATGGGCTCGTTCACCTACCATGTGAACCGTTCGCTAATAGATGCATCTATGGTATGATCACATGTGTTTTGATATCAACTTGCAATTGATTTTTGTAAGGTTGTTGCTAATATTATTAAATTAAGAGTATAGTTTCAAATTATAAAATCATGTTGATAATGTTGATTCATATCTATGTTGGTTTAGCAAAAATTGTATGCCTCCAATTATAGCTAAATCATTAGTTATGAGAATAAAACTCCCAAATAAAATTTGGTTTGAGATATGTTTATTTAACATATAGCAACACTTAAATGCATCAATCCAACAAGGTTTCCCCTATCACAATTGGTTCAGGGTCAGGAACCAAATAATTTCATCTAAAAATTTGAATGTGTGATATATGATTCAATTGCTCCACCACGACGCACAAAGATAGGTCCCCAAATGAGCTTGGGGGTAAATGTTAGTTTTTCTAACATTAGGGGGAGAGGTGATTAACAACTGAAAATTGAGCGTGGGATGAATTATCTAGATCCTCGGGAAAAAAAAGTGAACTTAAAGTTCAATAGATAATTCACTTGTAAAATATTGCAAATCAATTGCCAGATATATTTGTTAACTCTATTTTATAATTCAGTTGTAAATGCTCCAATGGAAGGTCCTTGAAGGACAGGGTCTATGAGACGCCTGAAACGTGATAAACCAAACGGTTCCAAATATAGAACTCCTTGAAGAAGGAGAGGAGCAAATGATTAAGATGGTCATAATGATGAGGCAAGTGCTTTAAGAAAGCATCACGACATAACACTTGATAAAACCTTGGCAAAGGTTCAGGTACCTGAAAATGAAGAAAAATGAAGAGATCTCAATAAGTTATGTCGCATTGAAAATGATATCAAAATCATCATCGACGATACCTTTGATATAATGTAGTGCTCAATATTATAAATATTGACGAGGATCTTGAATTCAAATCTGTCAAAAAGTATGGACAGATAAATGATTGGCCAATTAAAAATACACAATTCAAGTATAATGCCAGTGGATATAAATGGATTCTTGTGGCATAAAGATTTTTCGTAAATTCTGACATTATTATATGGAGAGGTCCTCTTGTGATGGATGCAATTATTTTGAGGTTCCTCATAAGTCTGGCAATATATGAAAAACTTGATATGCGCATAATGAAATTATTTTTATGTCTAGAGAGACTGAAGGATATATGAAGATCCTTGAAGGATTTAAAAGAACAAGGAAATTCTTGGTCCTGAAGATATAGTCTGCTCCTACTAGGAGACATTGGAATGGGATCAAACACATAATGCGGTATCTAAAAGGGACTACCGATATGAGCTTATATTATTCTAACAATTGCAGTCCCGATCTTGTTGGTTATGCTGATGCTGGGTATTTATCCGACCCACACAAAGCTCGATCTCGAACTGGCTACGTGTTCATATGTGGGGGTACTGCCATATCTTGGAGATCTAAAAAGCAGTCTCTCATAGCTACTTCATCAAATCATGTTGAGATAATAGCTATTCATGAAGCAAACCGAGAATATGTGTGGTTGAGGTCCATGATACATCTCATTAGAGAAAAATGTGGTTTGAAATGTGACAAATTACCCACAAGTTTATATGAAGATAATGCAGCATGCATAACACAACTAAAAGGAGGATTCATAAAAAGGAGATAGAAGAAGCACATCTTGCCAAAGTTCTTCTACACACACGAACTCCAAAAGAATGATGATATTAACGTGCAACAGATTTGTTCAAGTGATAATGTGGCTAATTTATTCACTAAATCTCTACCAACTGCAACTTTCAAGAAGATGGTGCACAAGATCGGGATGCAAAGTTCAAGGATGTTCTAATTAGGGGGAGTTAATACGCGTTTTACTCTTTTTTCCTTACGAGGTTTTGTCCCACCGGGTTTTCCTTATAAGGTTTTTAATGAGGCAGCCAAAATGCGTATTATTAGATATGTGTACTCTTTTTCTTTCACTAGATTTTTTTCCATTGGGTTTTTTCTAGTAAAGTTTTAACGAGGCACATTATCTATCAAATAGACATTCAAGGGGGAGTGTTATAAACATATTTGTATTATAATGAATGTCTATAAATGTATTTGTATTGTAGTGGATACATGTGTTTATATTATAGCGAAAGTCTATCTTTTGGAGAAAAGTTAAGGAATTATCCCTATAAATAGAGGGGTTCTCCATCATTGTATTTCATCCCATCAAGAGAAATAAGAACTTCTCTCTTTCTCTATAATATTCTTGTTCTTTTTTATTATTTCATAACAATAATTGAGTTTTAAAAATTGTTAAAAATATGCAAGGAAAAAAATCAAGTTTTATTGAATTTTTCTCGTTCAATATCTTCTTTTTCAGAAAAAAAATTATTATTTCACTTACAATGTCAGATACAAAAATCAAGTATTTTAGAAGATTGAAAATACTTAAGTGGCGAAAATTTATAGAAAAAAAAAAAATATATATATATTATATTAAAAATAAATAATATAATTAATTAAAATGCGAAATATTTTAAAATTAAAAAGATTTTTTTAAATTTTTTTTAATATTTAAAACTTTAATTAATCCACGCTTTGCACGGATGAGTTCACTAATTTAATCAAATAAATTAAACTCCTACCATCAATAGCAAAAAACATACCTACTAAATAATCTCATTATTTACAATCTAACTATTATTAATTCTGACAACAACATGTTAACTAGCCAAACGAGGATATTCCTAACAAATAACACGACCCGCCTACCGGAATAGAATAATAAAATAGAATAATAAGAATTGACGGCGAGGGTATAAATTTAGGTGGGGTATAGTTTTTCCTAATCGTGCAAACATTAAATACCATAACATATCTCTTATTAAAAAATTAATATATAATAAAAAACAATATTAAAAAAACATAATAAATTAATTTTTAAAAATAATTATTGTTATGTTAAAATATTATTACTAATTATATAGTGGTCTGATCATATTACTTTAATGTTATTTGCATTTTTTTTCTCACGTATAAAATATTTTATCGATGACTTCTTGGCTTTGCATATTTAATTATTGAGTTGTAAGGAAAATCATAAAGATATATGGAGGCGAAGAACTAATATAATAGTGTTATCAACATTGCGTGTTTTAACATTGGAAACGTCAACGATGAATAGACACGCTATTAAAATATGCCACATGGCATAAACAAAACAAAATTAAAAGGCCCTCATCGTTCTTGTTCTACAAACTAAACCATAGTTCATGACTCCACTTTTCTGTAGAATTGCCTTTTGGAAATAATAGACAACCTTCAAGTTCTATAGAAGATTTTTTTAACAGGGTATAAGTTTTCTCTTTTCTTTCGCTTTAATATCATAAGGGAAAAGGGTCAATTTCATTCTTAAATTATTCAAAAGAAAATAATTGTGACTTTTATTTAATATTTATGACGAAAATAATTTCACCATTTGCCAAGTAACCCAATTATACCAACTTCACATTAACAGTGTTCCATCTCAGATAAAAACCTTTTAAAAACAAATAGACGTGTAATTAATTAAATAGCTAACGGCCCATTAAAATATATTTTCATTAATTCATTAACCCGGTTCCCAACTCTACTGCGTCCCTCTTCATCTCTCAAGGAACCACTCCAACACCACCAACCATTGTTCATTCGTCTCATGGGTGGTGGAGGAGAGGCAGTCAAGAGTGATATAAGAAATAATGGGGAAAGTGGGTGCATTTTTTTGGTAAACGTACACTTCACACCTATTAGAATTTTGGATATGATAATCTTATAGAAAAAATATTGCAGGAAATATATCTGAATGGAAAAATATCGATGATTACAATTTTAGAGTTTGTGACTTAATTCGGTATGTTTATCAAATAACTAACCTAATGAATAAAATTTATTCTTCATGAAATATTGATTTTGAGTTTTATATTACTGGAGCTTCACATAAAATAATAAAAAGTCTAATATTCTCCCACTTGCCTAATGACCACATAACATTAATATTTAATGACATATTTATTAGTTGCGCATAAAATAAATTTCTTCTATAATGTTCATCATAAAATACCATAATATGACAAACCATTAATGCAAGTTATGATGATTATATATAATTTTACGTTACATACTTCCTTCCATATACTATAATATTAGCAACTTATCATATCATATTTATAAGTTATAAAATATTTAACATTATAATCCACATTATTGTCTCATTGAGAATTCTCTTATTCTTAAAAATAATAATACACACACTCTTATGAGAAATAAGAATTAATTAATGTATATCAGAGACACGTGATTGAGTTCAGGGTATCAAAATTTTATAAGCACATGAGTCATAATCAAGTACAAATCAAAACTCATTATGTACATATTTTTAAATGTCTTCATTAATAGATCATTTTAGTTGACACCCTTTGTTTCTTAATATTTTCTTTGATGACAAAGTACTTTTATTTCATGAGTTTGATATATTTAGAGTATTCGATCATTCTTGGAAAAGAACACTACTACAGACTAACAATCATAAATTCACTTGGTAATGAAATCGACAACCCAAGTCATAAAATAAAATTTTACAGTCATAAATGTGTGAATAGTGACTACAAACATAATGCCACATATTTTCGCTTTCATAATTTATAAGATGAAGGTTTACTTAACATCATTTCACATCACTGTTCCTTCACATAATAGGAATACATATTTAAATGTGGACTTTAATCGTCAAATTATTTGGTAAAAAATTGAATATGAATATCCGATTAACTTTCATTATATCGGATATCATATACATAAATATTTATCACTTGTTCCTTTTTCTCTCAATGCCGCTACACTTTTTGCTTCTTTTCAGTAATAAATTATAGGTGAATGTTTGTGCAATCTCTCTTGAATTTTCAGAGATGCACTTATTATATAATATTTCATTCATGTCAAAAGAATGTCTCACTTGTATCTTTTACTCTAAAAATTCTTTATGAGAAAATTTTCATGCAAAATCACCAAATTATTAGCAGCAAATAGTATACTATCAACAAATATATGAAAATAAAAATAACATATAAACTTACTCGACACTAATCCTTTCGTATATTTATTGATCAATAATATTTTCTTATGAATTCAAAGGATACTACATTATTATTAAAACTAATATATCATAACCATAAGGTTTATTTAGACACATATATTGACTTCTTTAATTAGCATACTGTTTTAATGTATTCCTTTAATTTGAAATCCTATGGTTGGTCCATATAAAGTTCCTTCTCGAGGTCTCCATTAATAAATATAATTCTCACATTCATTTGGTGTAACTCTAAATCATAATAAGCCATCAAAGTCATAATAATTCTGTCACGATCAGAACGGGGGCTCGGATCGCAACATGGGACGAGGAACCCTGAGAGACCCCAAGTCGACCCATCGCATAAGCATACATCTAACTCGATCAATGAAACTGAATAATCAATAATATAATCATAGCATAAGTCTAAACTTAAACATAACATCAGAATACACAATTTGAAGCTGAATACAACCATATGTCTGAAAAACCTCTAAAAATGATGAATTGTTGGGACAAGACACCCAACTAACTCAAAAAGCTGTAACTGAAAATACATAAGGAAATCTGAGTAGTCTAGTCCTCAGGAGATGAGGACTCACCAGCAACGCAAAAGCTAACTCTGATAAGCTGACTACGAATGGGGCTGAACCTGAGAGCCGATTCCTGCATCATGAGATGATACAACATAGATATGCGGTCAGTACGTGAAATGTACTGAGTATGCAAGGTAAGTAAAACCGCTAAAGTAAGTAAAATTAGTTAAAGACATGCATAATGTAAAACATAAACATTAAGAATCTGAGAGTAGGACTTGCATGCATTCTTTCTGAAATCATGATCTTATCATAACATAACATATTATCATAACATATCATAACACTGACTTAAAGCTGAAATATGATATTTATAAGTAAAGCTGAACATTGAGTCAAACCTGCTTTAGAACATGCATACATATGTAAATCTCATGAGTAATTAACATGCATAACTAAAATCATGAGAAACAATGGGAGACTCGTCTTTTAACCGACATACCACGATAGAGCTTACATGGTCCCAACTATCACACTCAAGTAGGTAGAGCCGTTCAAAGACTTTCCAAGGCTAGGGACGATATCATAATATCGACATCAAGCTCGTGGCCCAATAGGCCAGGGAATAGCACACAAGGGAGGTTCAAAGTCATAATGTATAAACCTTCGTTGGCGCATAGTTCTAAGGCATAGGATGATCGGCCCTTAGTCTACTCGGTGCTAGACACTACTCCCAAAAACATGTATATGCTCTACATCATTTTTCAATGAAGCTCAACATCATCTATTGATGAAGCTCATAAATCAAATACATCTCAAACTAGAATCATGCATATGAGAAGCTTTAACTCAAATCATACCACAAGCTGAAAGATAATTGGGAGTCTTCGCTCCAAAACCATGTGGTAATCTATGCATATGAAAATATTTAACTCAAAATATACCACAAGATGAAAATATAATTTGGAATCTTTGCTTCAATACCATGTGGTAAGCTTAATTCGGGAAATCATCAATCATACTTAAACATGTGGGCATTGCCCAAAGCTTTATCATACTTTGAAATACTCAATTTATATCAAAAACATGGTTATAAACATGGGTAGCTTGAAAACATGCTTTTCATCATAATATCTCATCATGATCATACATTCATCACAAATCTCATCTTTCATGAACTTCTCATTAATGGGATTTTTAATTCATAAAGCTAGGAACATGAGTTTTAATTGAAAATATTATAAAACTCGCCCATGCTTCATAATTCAATGGTAGAAACATAATTAAATTATACCCATGTAAAGAATTAGAAACTTCATGCATTGGGTTAAAACCGCATAGATTAAACATAGAACATTCATGATTTAAAGAGGGATTAGGCATGGGTGTGAAAGAATCACCCATTCATAACCCTACCTACCTACTGGTAGCTGATTCTTACACTTCTTTAAATGCCCAATAGGAAATTGAAGAGAAATTGATTAATGCTAGGCTTGATCACCCCCTCTAGTTTTCTACCTTGCATTCATGAAGGAATAAGGCCTAAAATGAACTTAATCCCTTTAAAAATCACTATTCATCTCAAAACGACGTAGTTTAGGCCTTAGGATCTTAGAAATTATGAAATAGCCCTTACTAAATTCGCAGAAAATAACTGTCAGGTGGTCCCAACGAGGGACCTAACGATTCTTCATTAAGGGTCACGACTCGTGGCTTAGCTCGTGAAGTACACTGCTTCTCAATTTTCTAGGCTCATTACGGAAAACATAACAACTCATGACCTGGTGACCACGACTGTGGTCACCATCCGTGATGTACACTGCCTTGGTCTCAACAAAATTATTCCATGATGCTCACGACCCTCCCCACGATTTGTAGTGACTGACCACGACTCATAGGGTCCTCCCTTCGAGTACACTGCCTCCCTTCTTCTCTTTTCCTTACTGACTCACCCCACGACTGACCTAAAGATTCGTGGGGCCTGACCATGAGTCGTGGTCACGCCCGTGGGGATCCTGTTTACCAAACTGCAACTCATCATCTAGGCCTCCCCACGAGTCACATCATGACTCGTGGGCTGCTCTCACGGGTCTCCTCATGACTTGTTCTATGCCTGGTGTCAAGTTCTAAGTTTTTCTCCGTTTCAACTTTCGGGTCAAATCTTGGACTTCCGGGATATAACAAATTCTTAACGAGTCTTTCTTTGAGACTGGTGAAGATGAATTTTTTTTTCATTTTCATCCATTAAATAATATTTAAATTTAATAACTTGAAGCCTCTTTATAATCAATACCTCATTCTTTAGTATAAACCTTGACGGCAAATCTGACTTTATATCGTGCAATATTGTCATTTGAGTGACGCTTGATCTTAAAGACCCATCTATACTCGATTCTTTTAGAACTTTTTGGAAGCTTTGATGAAAATTCAGACTTTGTTGTATTTCATAGATTTTAACTCTTTGTTATTGGCCTCAATCTATTTTCCAGACTCAATATTTTCAATGATTTGTGAATAAACAATTGGATTTTTATTAAGTCCAATGTCAAAATCTTACTCTTATAAATGAATCACACAATCATCTGGAATAACCGATCTTCTTTCTTTTTGAGATTTTCTCAATGAATTTTTTGTGGTCCATTTGTGTCAGATATTCATGAGTTAGTTTGTGTCTGAAGTGTTTCATTCAAATATTATTTAGTATTATCAAAATGTTCTTCGATAATAAGAACAATTTGTTATTCATGTGGAAGTAGGCACATTCACGGGTAATGAAATGTTTACCCTCACCTTATTTATTTTTACAATTTATCATTCAACACACCCACTAACTTTACTATTTTCAATGAATATTGTATTACTAGTTTTCATAATTCTCAAACTATGATTTGTACAATAAAATCTATACCCTTTATATTTCTCTGGACAACTAATAAGACAACCACTTATTGTTTGAGAATTTAATTTACATTCATGTGGATTATAAGTTCTCGCTTTTGTTAGGCAACCTCAAACATATAGGTTCCTTAGACTAGATTTTCTTCCAATCCACTGTTCAAAGGGTGTCTTTAGAACTGCCTTATTAGGAACCCTATTTAATAAATGTACAACGCTTTTAAGACATACACTCACAAATACTTTGATAGTGAGGAATTACTCATCATGCTCCTAACCATATTTAGGTGATCCTGACATAGTGTACTTTACACATAGAACATGTTCCTCGAGAAAATTTACAAGACCTAAAAATTTTCCTGATTGATATATATATATATATATATATATATATATATATGTATATATGTATATATGTATGTATATAATGCAACTAATAAGGTAACCATTTATTGCTCAAGAATTTAATTTACATTCATGTGGATTATAAGTTCTAGCTTTCGCTGGAAACCTCAAACATGCAAGTTTCTTAGACTAGGTTTCTTTCCAATCCACTGTTTAAAGGGTATCTTTAGATCTGCCTTATTAGAAATCCTATTTAATAAATGTACAAAAATTTTAAGAGATACACCCACAAAGACTTTGGTGGTGAGAAATTACTCATCATGCTCCCAGCCATATCCATAAGTATTCGATTACGGCTTCCTGCAATACCATTTTATTTAGGTGTTTTTGACATAGTATACTTTGCACATATATGTGTGTATGAGCCCCAATTGATAGAAAAATACCTTCAATCACTTGGGTTATCTTATATTAGAAGAAGAGGTAGAAAAAGGAATAAATATGGTGATAAATCGACATATTCACCCCCTTTATCAATTTTCACCTTTCTATCTCATTATCTTCAACCTCATTAACATACACTTTGAGAGTATCTGTTATTCGGGATTTTTCTTTAAGAAAATAAATATATTCATAACATGATAATTCATCGATAAAAGTGATAAAATATAATTTTTTCTTCACCGAAAGATGAAACATCAAAGGATATGCAAATATCGGTATGTATGTTTTCAACTCCAACTTCTTGTGACACTTATCTTATTGTTTGGTTTGCTTTCTCTTAGGATTCCAAACACACAATAAAATCAGTAAGACTTAGATTTTAAAGAAACTCAATAGTTAATAATCTTTTTAACTTTTGTTGGGATATATGACTCCAAATATTTGTACCACAAGAAAGCAAAGTATTCATCTAGTGAACTACAATTAGTTTTAATATTATGATTGTCACGATCTCAAATGGGTGGATCATGGAGCTACCTACATCGACTCCACTCGATAGGAGAACCCTTGTGGAACATTTTATTCACACTAACCAACAATAATTCAAAATAATCATACAAGCTTCCCAACAACCATGACTCTCCCAAGATCTACTCAGACAGGTACAAGAGCTCTAACAGAATACATGAGAAGAAGAACATAGAAGCTGATGTTGAGTACTCCACGCCAATCAAGGAACTTCAAACCTGCCACAACCTACACCAAATAGGTGTAGCAAGGTAGTATCAGTACACCATACGTACCGGTAGGCATCATCGATCGATTAAAGTTAGTTACAACATAATAATAAACATACAATCAACATTACTAATATCAACAATTTTTTTCACTTATGCAACAACTCACTAAATCAATGACTACCTTATCATCTCTTAAGACTCATCACGGTTCATGCAGTTATTTTGCAATCCTATTCATTGATAAATCCTTAAATTTGCCTCTCTCTATTACCACTGCAGCGAAGGCTCAGTCTGCTATAAAGATTCTACTATCGCGACAATGTGTTCGCTGCAGCGCTATCCCAATAGTCAGTAACTGATTTTTCCTAATTCAGTTCTATTCTATTCTGCCATATAGTTGTATAGCACATCTACCTCTTTTACCATTTTCTTATGATCAACTAAGTCTATCCATTACCATTTATTAACCTACTCAATTACTTACAAAATTTTCAGAACTTTCAAAATCTAGTACATTAATTAATCAAGTCTACTCGATGTCTCACGATAATGCGCTCCCTTTTGTTAAACTGCATAATGCTACATTCCGTACCCCGCAAGACCAATAAAAACATATTTAATCACAAATACAGATTAACTAATTCAAGTACACACAAGAAGTCATCAAAATATGTTGAGGGAGTTGGATCCCCCAAAATTAAAGTACATGCACATACCTGTCTCCATACCACGAATATGCCATATAATATGATACCCGTGTCGTATCGTCATATACTATGCTCCAACCATGTTTCCCACCTCAAATCAAACCATGCCAGTATATCTTATATCACACTAGTATACCTATACATTTTTGTCACTACAGACGTATGTATATCAAACCATACCCGTACAACCTCTGTCTCACAATCATACTATCGGTGATATGCCTGGGCACACGCCTCCATCACATTACTGTACACACACGCCAGAGGGTCTTATGCTTACCCTTCTAGTCATGACCTGTAGGGGACTTTAGAAATTCATGTACTGTACACCCAGCCGTATGAAACCTTCATCATACCTGTCTGTGTATTCATATTTGTACACCTAGCTACATGGTGTTTTATCCATACCTACTTGTGTACTCCCTCAAACCACTAGCTCGGATGCTCACCTCGGGCATGAGCCACTCATGTTTACAGCTTTCATTCAGAGTCTGATTGTTCTGGCCTACTCATCCAAGTTCTTTCCCTCATTCACCATCATATCAATGATTTGCCTTTTCATATCATAAATTATATCATGCACATGCTCGATTGATACCAACTCGCCCCTCAATCTCGGTACGCACATCATAGCACAACAATAATAGATCACACACAACAAGAGTTACATATACATATTAACAAGTATAATCAATTCATAGTTCTGAACCCAATTTCATATACAAATATTATAACACCAATTTTGTAATCGTAACATCACAAGGAAGTGCAATCTGGCCCACTTGCTGGTTTAGGCTCCGTTGTAGCGGCATTACTACCGTCATAATGGTCTCCCTGCAGCGGTACTATACCTGCTGCAGTGGTACTGTTTGGCAGTACTCTGACTAGTTTTCTTCCCAGTTCCTCCCACCAATTGTTTCTTCTCCACCTAGTATCTCATTTCTACCATGCCCATCATAATGGAGGTAGCATCGTATCAAGTTTAGTTCAACAGGAAAATCACCATAACGAGTAATGTCCGTAGACCAATCAACATACCATTATTTCACAAACATACATGCCATTATATAGAGTCTAATTCCTCTAAAATTATGGGCTTAACTCACGTTCTATGATGATCCTAGTCTATTAACTGTTCAGTTACCGTATCCTATAAATAGGATTCGTATGATTATCCGTTCAAAATTACAATTCAGGATGAATGACTCTATAAGTCTATATACATGCAAATATATTCGACAACCACGTTCGAAGATTATTCTACATATGCTCGATTCAATCCCACATACACCCTCACACCTAGCCTTGCAATCTTTCACTAGAAGTTTTCACATTAGGGTAATATCACCACACCTTTTCTAATTCGTTCGTCCTAAAAAATCTTACTGATTTTGAATATTTAATAGCAATTCATTCACGTTTCGACCCTACCCATCAAAAGCATATCAACTATACACACATGTATGTTTTGCTAAACAAAGTCTAACCAAAAGTGAATAAACCTTAGCCTACCTAGGCACCAAGCTATCATTGAGATGTTTTCGATTGCATGCTTGCACCAATTTTTGAATTCTTGCGGAAAATCCTAGCTATGGAGGATGAATCTTTACTTCCTAGCCTCTCTTCTTGTTCCAAAAGTTTATTTTCCTATTTTTGGGCATTTTTATGAAGCCCTTTTGAGAAAATACGCTTTTAAAATCCTAATTGGAACATGATTGCTGAATTTTGATCCGCGTCACCCGCTGCAGCAAGACCCACTACCGCTGCAGCTGTTTCGTTATGGTAGAGAAAATCCTCCCGCGGCGGACGCATGCTTGGCCCATTGACTGAGACTTATCCCATTCGAACTTTTTTTCTTACGCCCTTTATTTTTCAGGGACTTCATTTCCATTTTCCAAGAGTTTCAAATTTGCCCGCTCTTAGGTGGTCGGGGTGCTATAACGGCTGAACGGGTCATTACATCAGATACCAATTAAAAATTCATTCATCCCCAAATGGTCCTACGATATATAGGTGTGTGTTTTTAGTCACCCCAGGTTGATCCTAACATCGGTCATAGTTTTCCCTACTTCTAGCGGACATCGGGGCTTATCGATTTCTGTGTCTTGATCCTCGGATTGATCATTGTAGAACCCCTTTATTACTTCTTACATTTACATCTTTCAAACATGGGTCTGAAAATTTCTCACAGAATTATATATCTCTAATTGGGGTTGACCAAACTCGAGCATCAAATCACGCATTTACCTCTCTTTCTGGTTTCACGATTACTTATTCCTGGCTCGGGTGTCCTAGCTATTCTCGATTTTGTCAGAATTCTCAGAGCGGATGTTTTTTTTAATGGTAGGCCCCTGCGGTGGAATTCAAATTGTCACTAGTTTAACCGTTCGTTGCTGTAGACAACGGGATCAGTAAAAGGGTAGATTGGACGGTGTTGAGTTCATTCTCAACTTTTCACTTAACTTTTGTTCAAATCCTCTTAATTTCCCTAGTGATTTCTATCGATTTCTCAGGTTATCCTCATCCTTATGGCTTCCTTACTTCCTTTACTCATGAATACTTGTGGTATATTGCCTATTTGCTTTGTTTTTGGATAGTTATAGGGTGCTATGGATAGGTTCTCTTTTTGAATTAATGGCTAGACCGTTGTAGCATGCTGCTTGCACTTACATTCCCAAGTGATCTCTACTGTTCTCTATGTGTTTCTGGTCAGTTTTATAGGGTTGTGGGGTCAAAAATGAGGAGGTTTGGGTAGGGTGGTGGTTTGACTTTCTTGGAGCTTTTGGGCTTGAATCTGTACACTATTAGGGTGGGTAATGGTTATTAGAGCTTGGGCAAGTTATCCCCTTGCTCGATCTGTAGTTTAATTGAAGGGATTCGGAGGTTGAAATTTCAACCGCCATTAATGAGGTTCAGAAGTCTAGGGAAGGTGATGTCCGCTGCAGCATAACTATGATCATTGCGGTAGTATCATTATAGTGGACCTACCTCCGCTATGGAGAACTCGTTGCGGCGGACACGTGACCGCTGTAGCGGTTCACCTGGGCAGTGACTCCATTTTAAATCCTATTTTCCTTTACCTTTCTTTTTCTTAGTCCTTCCATTCATTCTCTAATGCTCATTATTAATGTAGGTTTGTTACTATGGCTTCCTCTACTAGCATCATTCATACTGAAGACTACATTCGTTTCTTGAATGATTAGTATCAATTCCAGCACTATGATCCGGATGCAAAGGATCTACTTCATGAGAGGGGGTTTGTCGTGCAGGACATGGAGGAGAAAGCACCTGAGTTTTATGCCCTTCTCTAGGAGATTGGCTGGGGTCCATTAGTGGAGACCCGGGTAAGGTCAACGTGTTTTGGGTTAGGGAATTTTATGCCAACCTCCCAACCGTGGTATGGAACCATAGGGAGCCAGTGGCCTATGTTAAGGGCAGATAAATTCTTCTCACTCCTACTGCCAGTAATGAGGCGCTGGGTCTGCCCAACCCCCCGGAGGAGGAGCTGAAAGCCCAAGATGTGGATGGAGACGGGTAGTGGTTGGTTGATACCTTGGTGGTGGATGAGTAGAGGGCCTTAACAAATTAGGGTATTACCAGGATGGGCATCCAAAGCACTCATTTTACTATGGAGGCCAGGAGGTGGCTCGATTTGGTGTCTCGAAGGATCCATCCATCCTCCAATGTTACAAACGTGACCTATCCCTATGCTCTGGTGGTGGCACGTGTATTGAGTGGGGTAAGGGTGAATATGGGAGCTCAAATCTGGAAGAGTGGAGGTACTTCTTAGCTAATCTCATCACCGACCTGCTTTTCCATTCTCTTATTACCAAGCTCTGCAGATGGGCTAGAGTGCACAAAAGTCCAAGGACCTCATCATGGGTTGTGAAAGACCTTTTGACCCTCTGAGGGTGAAGGGAGCTCTGGGGAGAGGTAGGAAGAAGAGGAAGTCAGCCTCAACTGAGGGTGACGGTGGGGACACCACTTCTAGGCCTGCGGGACCGTTCGAGCGAATAGAGGCCGAGATGGCCATCATATGGGAGCTATTGGGAGGGTTTCCTAGACCTCCTTTCCCCAAAAGTCTTTCCAATGCAGCAACTGCCTATCCAGGGGAGATGCAGGGGGCGATTGCCGCTCTATCCCAGGCCCATGTTGAGCTCCGGGAGGACTTGGAGCAAGAGAGGAGGAGGCGGCATTCCCGGGATAAACTATTTGTCCGCATTTGGAAGGGGGTCAAGAAGCTCCTGAAGACCCTTGCTCCCAGTGCTAGCACACCCCAGGCGACTAGGCAAGACTTCCCTGAGTTCTCCTTTCTCAGTGGGTTCGAGGAGGGAGCGGACGGGAATGCAGGCAGCGATAGCGACGAGGCCTCAAACTATATTGTATTCTTCCCCCTCCCCTACTTCTTTGCTTTATTACTATTTTGGGTAGCCCCTATGTGGGACTTGAAAGACAATACTACTTCCTTCCTTATTTTCTTTTTGCTTGTGTGAATGTTGATACTGATTTCTATGAATGCCCATCTGGCATTCGCCGACATTGGCCTTGTTTTGGGCCCCTTATGATATCGTAGTAGTTTCCCTATATTTGACTTGCTCGCCCATTTTCAATATGTTGTATCTGACATTGTTGTTCGTAATAGGGGATTTTGGATTTTATGACCTAAACGTACACCCGGATCGTAGACACTGGACAAGGAGCCTTGAGAGACCCCAAGTTGACCCATGGCATGAGCATACATCTATTTCAATCGCATGAGCAGAAGACTTATCATAAAGAAAACGTATACATGTCATAATAGCAGAGAAAAGACAATACATGATTCCATACACAATAGCTGAATACGACTTATAGTCTAAAAAGCCTCTAATCATAAAAGACAGGTTGATGGGACAATTTCCCCAACTAACCCGCAATATAGAAACTGAAAGAAAAGCATAGAGTCTGAACATATGGTCCTTGGAACAAGAGGACTCACCAATAAGCTAATATTGGTCTCGAAAGCACTATAGAGGAGGATGAGCCTGAGAACCGGGACCTATATCATAAGATGATACAACATAGAAAGTATGCGGTCAGTACGTGGAATGTACTGAGTATGCAAGATAAGTAAAACGAATATTTTTAAAACATATAAGAAATTCATAAATCATCACAAGAGTAGGACGACATGTTCGTATCATAAATCAGAACAACATATCATATGGCTCAAGGTTTTCAAAATGTTCGTAGCATAAGATAATCGTAATCATAATAGAAAAGGTTTACTTATCATGACTTGAGCCAACATACATAGTCATAACATGCATAAATCATGAGGAATAGTGGGAGATTTTCTTAACCGACATATCCCATATGAGCACACATGAAGCCTGAATTGTAACCTAGTCGGGAGGGTGTACGTACCTTGCTAAAGGTAGGAACCATGAAGGGTGTGATCACACATGAAAAGGGCCATTTGGGCCAGGGACAAACATGAAAGGGTCCCAACATACCTACGGTGGCACGTAGTTCATGAGGTCCGGGGCTTAACCTGAGTCCTGAACCTACTCGGTGATCGATACTACTCCCAAAACGTATATAATGCTCATAATAATACATACATGAGTTCATGGACTAGTTAAATCATGATAATCATAAACATTCTTGAACATACGTGAACTAGCCATGACTTGAGGCCCGTGGGTCGGCCAAAAAAATAATTCATGATTGCTAAAATTCATACATACTTGTAGATCATGCATATAGCTTGAAATTCATAAGTTCATAGTAGATAACATAATAAATTCATAAATAAATTCATAATTCATGCTGGGCTTATCAAAACACCAATGGATCAATGGATCGTAAATCGATTCATCATGGGGCATGTATAATAAAGCTTAATTGTTTATAAATTCAAAATCAACAATATTATAATCAATTTAAATCCCAAAAGATGATCAAAATCTGTAGATTATGATGAGATTTCAAAATCACAAGACCCATAATTAAATCATCAAATTTTATACAAATCGTATATAAAACCCATGAGTTTTTAAATAAATTTTTGAGTAAAATCATTGAGTAGGAACATGGGTGTGGAAGAATCCACCCATTAAAGACCTTACATACCTGAAAACACTGATTCTTAATCTTCGTTGAAAGCCAATGTGGAGTTGTGAGGAATCGGGGAAGAACACCTTGAATCACCTTCTATCCTCCTCCCTAAACTCTTGCATGCATGAATGAGGCCTAACATTAGCTAATCCCCCTTAAAAGACCCCATTTAGAGCCTAAAACAATATAGTTTAGGCCTTATGAACTTAGGAGTTACGAGAACACCCTTACTAAAACGCAGGAAATTTTCTGGTTACCAGTTCCCACGAGAAACCTCACGAGTCATTTCCTAGGGAAAGACTCATGGCCTGAAACCGTCATGCTTACTGTCCAAACTCCCCAGGGGACCCCACGAATCGTGGTGGCTGGCCACGACTCATGGTCACCACCCGTGTTCTTCACTGTCTTTTCCCCATTTGTCAACTGGTCCACCTAGGCCACGGGAGACCTAACGAGTCGTGTGGCGTGACCATGACTCGTGCTCATGCCCGTGATCTCCCCCAAAACTTAGCCGTACACTGCTTGACCACAGTCACTCCACGACTCGTGGTCACCCCTCACGACCCACCTCACGGGTCGTTCTATGACCTGGTGCGAGTTTCCAACTTTTCTCTATTTTGACTCCCGGGTTCCCGAGGTATAACAATATCTCGCCCTTGAGAAAATTCATCCTCGAATGTTAGAAACATGCAGAAAACTCAGAAACAAGCAATTCCCATATAAATACTGATCATTTAAGCTGATAACTGACGGATTGACTATCTTCGAAAAGGACTACATAACTGAACTGAATTCAGACACCACATACATATGCCATATTATAAAATAAACTTGTACGCATGAACAGAACATGAAAACTGATTAGAGGTTTAGGGCAAAAACTGATACCTCAAATTGAAACTGAGCCGATAGAGAACAGGTGTGCGTATTTAGCCATCATATCCACTCCGGCTTCCCACATAGCTCCTTCAACATCCTGATTTCTCCACAATACTTTAACTGAAGCTACTTCTTTGTTCCTTAGCTTACGGACTTGGCGATCTGAGATTTTCACTAGAATTTCTTCATAGCTGAGGCTATCCTTTACGCCAACACTATCCACCGGGACTACTAAAGCTGGATCACCCAAGCACTTTTTCAAAAGTGACACATCAAACACAGGATGAACCGAAGATAACTCCTATGGAAAGTCCAACTCATATGCCACCTTACCAACTCCCCTCACAACTCGGTAGGGGCCAACATAGCGGGGACTGAGTTTCTTCTTCTTCCCAAACCGCATGACTCCCTTCATGGGAGATACCTTTAGAAATACCTAGTCGTCCACATCAAAATCCAAATCTCTTCTCCTTACATCAGCATACGGTTTCTGAAAACTCTGAGCGATTTTTAACCGGTCTCTTATCAACTAGACCTTTACCATGGCCTCATGAACTGAATCAGGTCCTAGCATGGTTGCCTCACCAACCTCAAACCATCCGATAGGTGATCTACACCTTCGTCCGTAAAGAGCCTCGAATGGTGCCATATGAATACTAGAGTGATAACACAATCCCATCCATATTATCTATTCTATAGTCTATGGAATTCGAACCTGAACTTTATTTTCTATTTCTATTACGATTCATTATTTGTATCTAATGGGCTCCTCTTCTTATTTATTTTTGATTTAAATTTTAGCATATCGATTTATGCCTAGCCTATTCATTATTATAGGCAAATTCGATTAAGGGAAAATGATCATCCCAACTACCCTTGAAATCCATGACACATGCCCTCAACATATCCTCAAGAGTCTGAATCGTGCGTTCCGCCTGGCTATTTGTCTGCGGATGAAATGCTGTGCTGAGATTAATCTGAGTCCCAAGTCCCTTCTAAAAGGATCGCCCGAACTGGGAGGTAAACTGAGTACCTTGGTCTGAAATAATAGACAAGGTCACTCCATGAAGTCAAACCAACTCTCAAATATACAGTTTGGCATAGTCATCTGTTGAATCTGTGGTCTTGACCGGTAGAAAATGGGCAGCTTTAGTTAACCTGTCTACCACCACCCAAATGGAATCATAGTGCCGTCGAGTACGAGGTAGGCCTGTAATGAAGTCCATATTAATCTCTTCCCACTTCCAAGTGGGGATGCTAATATCCTGAAGTACACCTCCCGGTCTCTGATGCTCGAACTTCACTTGCTAACAGTTAAGACATTTGGCTACGAACTCTACGATATCCTTCTTCATACCTTCCCACCAATAGATTTCTCGCAAGTCCCGATATATCTTTGTGGATCCTAGATGGATAGAATATATGGTACCATGTGCTTCATGCAATATCTGAATCCTCAAATTATCAACGTTCGGAACACATAGGTGACCCTGGTATTGTAGCACCCCATCTCCCCCTTGGGAGAAAACCTCCACCTTTTGACTCTGCACTTCTTCCTTCAGCTTCCTTAAAATAGGATCTTCATTTTGCTTAGATTTGACATCAACCACCAAGGACGATTCTGACCCATTCTGCACAACTACACCACCATTGGTCGAGTTGATCAATCTAACTCCCAATCTTGCGAGCCGGTGGATATCCTTCACCAACTCTTCTTTCCCTCCTCCACGTGGGACACGCTATCCATAAAGAGCCTACTAAGTGCATCCGCCACCACATTAGCCTTGCCCGGGTTGTTAAGAACACTCATATCGTAGTCCTTTAATAACTCCAACCACCTCCTCTGTCAAAGATTGATATCTTTCTACGTGAACACATATTGCAAGCTCTTGTGATCCGTGAACACATCCATATGGACCCCATACAAATAATGCCGCCATATATTCAATGCAACCACCATTGCGGCCAACTCGAGATCATAGGTCGGGTAATTCTTTTCGTGAAGCTTTTACTGGCGAGAGGCATATGCTATCACTTTCCCACGCTGCATTAAGACACATCCCAGTCCGACTCTCGAAGCATCACAATATACAACAAAGCCATCTTACCCTTGGGTAAAGTCAACACTGGTGCTAAAATGAGCTGGGTCTTCAATTCTTGGAAGCTTTCCTCACAAGCCTTCGACTACTGGAACTTTACCTTCTTCTGAGTCAACTTGGTCAAAGGTGTCGCAATAGATGAGAAGCCCTCAAATCTCCGGTAGTAACCTGCTAGGCCCAAGAAACTCTGAATTTATGAAGGATTCACCTGTCTAGGCCAATTCTTCACCGCTTCGATTTTCTGGGAATCTAACTTAATGCCCTCACCTGAAACCACATGGCCTAGAAATGCCACCGAGTTCAACCAAAATTCACATTTGCTGAACTTATCATATAACTGATGATCCTTGAGGACCTGAAGCACTATACGCAAGTGAGTAGCATGCTCCTCCTAGCTCCGGGAGTATATAAGGATATCATCGATGAACACGATCACGAACATATTTAGATACGGCTTGAACACCTTGTTCATCAGATCCATAAAGGATGCAGGAGCATTAGTTAGTCCAAATGACATCACTACAAAGTCATAATGGCCATACCGGGTTCTGAAGGTTGTCGTTGGAATATCACACTCCCAAACTCTGAGCTGGTGATATCCGGACCTGAGATCTATCTTTGAGAAGCACCTAACACCCTGGAGTTGGTCAAATAAATCATCAATCCCGGGAAAGGAGTACCTTCTCTTGACGGTGACCTTATTAAGCTGCCGATAATCAATACATATTCGAAGGGATCCATCCTTCTTCCGAACAAATAGAACCGGTGTACCCCATGGAGACTTGCTTGGTCTAATGAAACCCTTATCCAATAAGTCCTTCAACTGTTCCTTTAACTCTTTTAACTCAGCTGGAGCCATCTTGTAAGGAGGAATATAGATAGGCTACGTATCGGGCAATAGATCAATTATGAAATCAATTTCCCTTTCTGGAGGAACACCTGGCAAATCATCGGGAAAAACCTCCGAATACTCGCACACCACTGGAACTGACTGAATAGTCTGGGTCTTGGACTCTACATCCTTAACCCTAACTAGGTGGTACATGCAACCCTTAGAGATCATTTTCTTGTCCTTAAGGTATGAAATAAACTGACCGGTTGGTACAACTGAATTACCCTTCCATTCCAAAATTGATCACCCGAAAATTGGAATTTCATTGCGTGGGTCCTACAGTTAATCGAAGCATAACATGCAAACAACCAATCCATACCCAATATGATATCAAAGTAAGTCATGGCCAACTCGACTAAGTCCACGAAGGTAACCTTATGCAACACTGTAATGGGGCAACCTCTATATACCCGCTTAGCTACAATTGATTCACTGACTGGAGTAGATACGGATAATGGTTCTGACAGAGTTTCAGGACTAGTTCCAAAACTACTAGCAATATAAGGGGTCACAAAAGACAAAGTAGCTCCTGGATCTAACAAGGCATAAGCATAAGTATGAAAGACTTGCAACATACCTGTGACCACATATGGCGAAGCCTCCTGCTCCTGGCGAGGCACTAGGGCATAAAACCTGTTTTGGTGCTGACCACCTGCTGAACTAATGAAGGCATCCTGCTGAGTGGGTCGTGCTGCTGGAGCGGTAGAATTGGCTTCATGGAAATCTCTGATCCTATGCTCGAGTTTTCCACACCCAAAACAAGCATCCGCACCGACTAGGAACCTCCCAGGATGATTTTTGCCGCATCTCGCACAAGCTGGGAAAGTGCGCTCCACCTGTATGCTACCATGATCCCTCGAGCCTAAAGTCCTACTGTTCTGGTCTCCCCGAAACCTGGATGGCGTGCTGGCCGATGATGGAGCTGGAGCAATGGACCTGTGCTGGGTCTGCTGATGTGGTCCAACTCCTGACCTAGCCTGAGAAACCCTGTAGCTGTCGGTCCTGGCCTAGACTGACTCCATCTGCTGCGCATGCAATATAATACAGGGAAAGTCAATGTCCCGGTTAAGCATGGCGATCCGACAATCCTTGTCCAAGTAATTTGCTACTCCATGCACAAAGCGGCTCACCCGAGCCTGCTGATCCGCCACCTACTCTGGAGCATAATTAGATAATTGGGTGAACTCCAATGCATACTCTTGGACAGAAATGCTACCTTGCTTCAGATTAACAAACTCGACCGCCTTGAGTTCCCTCATCTCCTGAGGGAAGACCTGATCCATGAATGTAGTGTGAAACTCATCCCAACCTATTGGGACTGCACCCGCTGCCCTGACATCTCTCCATTGCTTAAACCATATATATTCTACCCTCTTTAGTTGGTAGGAGGTCAAATCAATGCATTCCCCATTGTTCACCCCCATGACTTGGGTGATTTTCAGAATCTCCTTTATAAAATCATGTGGATCCTCGTCCACCTTTGACCCCGTGAACTCTGGAGGGCTCATCCTCAAGAAATCTATCACGCTAGCTGCCGCTGCATTCCCATTCTAAGGGAAATGCGCCACCGTCTAATTCTGTACCTAGGCAGTCATGGCCTATGCCAGCATCTGAATCGCCGCCCAAAACTCAGTATGGAAGCTGGCTCTGGTATGGGCTCCTCATGAACGGATGGAGCTAGCTGATGCTCACCATTATGGGCACCCTCATGATCATTACCATTTCCATTTCTCCTGGCATTTCCCGATGCGGAGGCATGATTCTGCAAACATGAATAGCACGAATTAGAGGAGTAAAGGACGTTCATCGCACGACATAGATTATGAAGGAAGGGAATATTTCCTAAAAGTCTAGTAGCCTCATCGTCATAAGTGTGACACGCTTCACATCCATGAAAAAGACTCTACTTAACGCGGCTTTCAAACTCCCTAGGAGACATAAACCTATGGCTCTGATACCAAGTTTGTCACGACCCAAACGTATGCCGGGATCGTAGATATGGGACAAGGAACCCTGAGATACCCCAAGTCGACCCATGGCATGAGCATACATCTATTCAATCGCATGAGCAGAAGACTTATCGTAAAGAAAATGTATGCATGTCATAATAACAGAGAAAAGACAATACATGATTCCATACACAATGAATACGACTTATAGTCTGAAAAGCCTCTAATCATAAAAGACGGGTTGATGGGACAATTTCCCCAACTAACTCGCAATACAGAAACTGAAAAAAAAAGCATAGAGTCTGAACATATGGCACTCAGAACATGAGGACTCACCAATAAGCTAATATTGGTCTCGGAAGCACTACAGAGGAAGATGAGCCTGAGAACCGGGACCTATATCATAAAACGATACAACATAGAAAGTATGCGGTCAGTACGTGGAATGTACTGAGTATGCAACATAAGTAAAATGGACATTTTTAAAACATATAAGAAGTTCATAAATCATCATAAGAGTAGGACGACATGTTCGTATCATAAATCATAACAACATATCATAAAGCTCAAGGTTTTCAAAACATTCATGATATAACATAATCGTATCATAATAGAAAAAGGTTTACTTATCATGAATTGAGCCAACATACATAGTCATAACATGCATAAATCATGAGGAACAGTGGGAGATTCTCTTAACCGACATACCCCATATGAGCACACATGAAGCCAGACTTGTAACCCTAGTCGGGAGGGTGTTCGTACCTTGCCAAGGGTAGGAACCATGAAGGGCGTGATCACACATGAAAAGGGCCATTTGGTCCAGGGACAAACATGAAAGGGTCCCAACATACCTACGGTGGCACCTAGTTCACGAGATCCGGGGCTTAACCTGAGTCCCGAACCTACTCGGTGTTCGATACTACTCCCAAAACGTATATAGTGCTCATAATAATACACACATGAGTTCATAAGCTAGTTAAATCATGATAATCGTAAATATGCTTGAACATACGTGAACTAGCCATGACTTGAGGCCCGTGGGTCGGCCAAAAACATAATTCATGATTGATAAAATTCATACATACTTGTAGATCATGCATATAGCTTGAAATTCATAAGTTCATAGTAGATAACATAATGAATTCATAAATAAATTCATAATTCATACTGGTCTTATCAAAACACCAATGGATCAATGGATCGTAAATCGATTCATCATGGGGTATGTATAATCAAGCTTACTTGTTTAGAAATTCAAAATTAACAATATTATAATTAATTTAAATCCCAAAAGATGATCAAAATCATGAGCTTATGATGAGATTTCAAAATCACAAGACCCATAATTAAATCATCAAATTTTATACAAATCGAATATAAAACCCGATGAGTTTCTAAATAAATTTTTGAGTAAAATCATTGAGTAGGAACATGGGTGTGGAAGAATCCACCCATTGAAGACTTTACATACCTTAAACACTGATTCTTAATTTCCCTTGAAAGCCCAAGGTGGAGTTGTGAGGAATTGGGGAAGAACACCTTGAATCACCTTCTATCCTCCTCCCTAAACTCTTGCATGCATGAATGAGGCCTAACATTAGTTAATTCCCATTAAAAGACCTCATTTAGAGCCTAAAACGAAGTAGTTTAGGCCTTATGAACTTAGGAGTTATGAAAACACCCTTACTAAAACGCAGGAAATTTTCTGGTTGCCAATCCCCATGAGGGACCTCACGAGTCATTTCCAAAGGGCAAGACTCGTGGCCTGAAACCGTCATGCTTACTGCCCAAACTCCCCAGGGGACCCCAAGAGGGACCCAAAGAATCGTGGTGGCTGACCATGACTCATGGTCACCACCCGTGGTCTTCACTGTCCTTTCCTAATTTGCCAACTGGTCCGCGTAGGCCACGGGAGACCTAACGAGTCGTTTGGTATGACCACGAGTCGTGGTCATTCCCATGGTCTCCCACAAAACATAGCCATGCCCTGCTTGACCACGAGTCACTCCACGGCTTGTGGTCACCCCTCATGACCCACCTCACGGGTCGTTTTGTGACCTGGTGCGAATTTTCAGCTTTTCTCTGTTTTGACTCCCGGGTCTGATCCATGGGTTCCCATGGTATAACATTGGAATTTTGGAACCTGGCGTTCTTCCTGACCGTGTCTGCGATGGCGGTTACTTTACCGTGACAGCTGACCCGCTACAGTGGGGGATCATCACTATAGTGAGTCTGTTGCAACAAGACATACCGCGCTGTAGCAAAACTCGCTAAGCCAAATACCGTTGGGGTTCTCGATCCCCTAAGTAGCACAAGTCAACTCCACCTACCAGTTTATCTCGTATCCTCATTACTCATGCATAATCAGATACCACAAAAGCCTATTGAGATACCAATTGGAATCTTCCAGTGTCGTTCCCCACCTTGGGAGGCATAACTGGCACCTAATGCCATATTGGATCCTGAGCTGACCTAGCTAGATGTATACACTTCTGGTGCATACCAACAATACATATTCAAGAAAACAACCAGTTATATCTCGGGTTAAAACATAGCCTTAGGCTAATAAGTCCACAACATACACCTGCACAAGGCAACCATGCTGTCTAAATTAGACCAAAAGGAAGACAACACACATATCCGTATATACAAGCCGACAAGGCTATCAACTGACAAACAACTAGACCCACACAACCAACATGCATGTCTAACATAACCCTTATTCTGCAAGTCTCTATAGAATAAGTCATTGGCCGAGACCGGGCCCCGACCTACCCTAAAAACTGGACAGTAAAAACCAGACAAACCTAGAAGTATGGAAGCTCTAGAAGAAGGGAGCTGACCACTTTGTTGAGTTTGAACGACTGCTAGAGTGGTCTCGAAACCTGACTGACTGAACCTGTAGGCAAGTATGCAGCACACCATGCAAGGGCGTCAGTATAATATTGTTACACCCCGTAAATTTTAAATGAATAAATAGCCTAATGGCATGTTGGTTAAGGGATTTAGAAAAAAATGAAAAGAGAAAGTCGGTTTTTATCAATAAAAACCAACAAAAAATAGAGGGTAGCCATGTTAAGGCAAAAACCCATGATTTTTATACAAATTTCCTTCTGATTACGCTACGAAACGCGGTCTAAACTCCGTTCCGACTTAGATACTGAGGTATAAAGCTGCAGAGAGCAATCCTACGGAGTTGGTTTTGTGAAATTTGGCCGGCGAAACGTCGTGCTACCGTGGTAAAGTGAATAGAATTGCTTCAAATTAGTACCAATTTGTTCCTAGCCTTGCAGTGAGCATTTATCCCTTCTGGACTATCGAGAAATAACGCGTTTTCGACCGTTTTCTGAAAGATTGAAGTTTGGGATAAATATATATCAAAAGTGATAATTTCTCCTGGATATTAATGTATTTAGTTCTAATTGACATGCATATGAATGTAGTTGGGAGAAACAGCAGAAGTACCGAAGGAAATCACATCGGTCAGTCGGGTACTCAGAAACCAGGTATGTAAAGCTATTCTTTTGGCAAGCCAAAAAGTACAGTCTAGAAAATAAATAGAATAAAGGCTATTGACAGATACCCAGCGTACATGAATGATTTTAGTACGATTTCCAGCAAGCATGCTAGTATATCGCTACGTATTATGCGATAATCAGAATAACGGATAGTCAGATGATTTTAGATAGTAATGTGGTATCAGCTAGTAGCTCAGCATGTTCTTACGTAATATCCAGAATGGAAGTTGTAAAAGCAGTATAATGAATTAATAAGATTACAGATAGTATGTATTACATTTGTTGAGACTGTATCTGGTAATGGATGGCACATCTTATATTATTGAGCTATATCCTGTTATAGATGGCATGTTCTATGTTGTTGAGTTATATCCAGATATAATCAGATCAGTAATCAAATATAGAAATAGCCCCAGACACCGATATAGCTCCAGACACAAATATAGCTCCAGAAACAGATATGGCTCTAGAAATTGATATAGCTTCAGATCACGGATATCAATAATCAGATAAACAGATAAAGGCCAGGTAGCAGTTAGCCCAGCAGCCAGAAACAGTGTAAAACAGAATATAGCATCAGTTGTTTAGTACGGACTGGCCTTGAGATAAAAGAAGTGTGTATGATTAGTATTTTTCATTTGAGCATGCTTGCTGTGTATGTGTTTTGCATGTTGAGACTTGTTGTGGCATGTGGGAACCCTTTAGCATCCCCTCCGCCCCTGGGTTATAGCTGTGTCGATACCAGATTTAGATACCGCCACCAGCTGGGCGATGCCATCCGCCTAGAGGACGATGATGGCCGACCACCATGATAATACGGTCCAGATTACCCGGCTTGCAGGGGCAGTTCAGTTCGCTCTGCGCAAAGCCAGATTACCCTGTTTACAGGGGCAGATTACTCTGTGTGCGCTTGTGGCCGGGGGCAGTTTCAGATACAAATTTTTTATAAAATTACCCTGTTGCGTGCTTGCACCCAGGGGCAGTTTCAGCCACAGATACAAAAGCAGATTACCCCGTGAGCGCTTGCGCCCAGAGGCAGGAGTCTTTAGACTCAGACACAGTTTATTGTCAGAGGCCAAGGCCTGAGATACGTACCCAAGGGGGCCGGTAGGAGGAGCTCACAGTTATCAGATGAGTGGAGTGACTTATTTTTGGTTGGTTTAGACCCGGGTAGGGGTAAATAGATTGTTCTGTTGGTTGGCACCTTCCGGCTTATGGGGGTCAGTCAGGTATTGTGTGTATTTATATGTATATCTATATGTGCTACTAGATACTGATAGATAGTAGGACGACACGTCGTCAAGTACGCTCAGTTTAGTTACAGAATAAGTAAACTCTCCCCAGTTATCCTCAGCAAGGTAGACTCAGCTACTTCCTGCTTATATGTCATGTTATTGTTGCTACCCATTTCAGTTGTATATTTCAGTTTGCTTTACATGCTCAGTACCTGTGGTACTGACGCCCGTGGGGGCGCTGCATTGCTTGCCTGAAGGTACATATAGACGAGGAGTCGATCCCTTGTGATCCAGTCAGTAGAGTTGTCAGCTCCTATCCTCCGGAGCTAGACAGTCGGAGGTTGCTCCTATTTCCTTTTGATTACAGTTTGGGTAGGTCGGGGCCCTGTCCCGACCATTCTATTATTACTTCCTAGAGGCTTGCAGTCTGATGTTTCCCTGTGGTAGTGGAGCCGGTCATGTGGGGCCGTGCATGTATATATGTGTTTGGTTGATTATGTTGGCCGTGTGGGGCCATAGTCTTATAGTAGTGGTGACCTTGCCGTTCACGTAGTTATTCAGTATTCTATTGTTAAGTTACAGATAACTAGAAAGCATGGTGGCCTTGTTGGCCCGCATAGGTTTCCTTATATGAGATGATTCTGGTTAGCTGTTGTGCAGTACAGGTGGCTATAGGCCCAGTCGGTCGAAGGCTGTATTTACAGTCGTTATATAGCCGGGTCGTCTCTTGAAATAGAGCCAGAGTCATCCAAACCACCAGATGTGCTCAGGCTGGACCGTTTAGCAGCCCGGAGTCTAGCAGGCACCAGGTGCCCGTCATACTCCCCAAGGTGGGGTGTGACAAACTTGGTATCAGAGCAGTTCGTGTCCCAGGGAGTCTGCAAGCCGTGCCAAGTAGAGTCTTGTCTATGGATGTGTTGTGCACCACATAGTATAGGCAGGAGGCTGCAAGGCATAATAGGATAGTTACCCTTCTTTCATACTCGGTCGTGCCATAGCACAGTACAGTATAGGTTTGGTTCTTTTGAAACTTACCACCCTCTTTGTTTACAGATACTATGGCAGACCAGTGGCACCCTGCTACAGGCAGGAGATTGGATACAGCGGCGGGCGAAGGCACCAGCAGGATGCCTCACGTACAGCCAGATTCAGCCCGATCTGAGGGCGGTATGGAGGTGTCATCTCGACCCTCCCAGCAGTCTCCACCTGGCCAGACACCATTTGAGGCAGCACCGCCTCCCACAGCTCCTGCACCCACTTCATCTGATCAGGAGCTACATAGTGCGATGGTTATGTTGACCCAGATGCTAGCTACTTAGCGTCAGCCAGTACCACCTGCAGCAGCAGAATCTCTAGGTGGGCCAGGTAGTTCTAGGGTTAGAGAATTCTTGACATTGGGACCCCCGCAGTTCACTGGGTCAGATCGAGCAGAGGACCCCTAGGATTTCCTAGACCAGATGCAGAGAATTTTTCGGGTTATGCCCGTGACCCCTACAGAATCAGTTGAGCTGGCAGTGTTTCGGTTGGGGGACATAGCTGTATTATGGTATGAGAGTTGGGAGAGATCTCGGGGAAGGGATGCAACCCCTCCTACTTGGTCCAGTTTCTCAGAAGCCTTCCTGGACCACTACTTACCCCGGGAGGTCAGACAGGCCCGGATGGGCCAGTTCTTACACTTAGAGTAGGGGGCCAGGAGCGTCCGTGAGTATTCTTTGCAGTTCGACTCCTTAGCCCGCTATGCTCCAACATTTGTGGACACCATGTCGTCCAGAGTCCATCGCTTTATTATGGGCCTGAATTCAGATTACATAGAGACGTGCATGACGGCTACTTTGAGAGAGGACATGGACATAGCCAGGGTACAGGCCTTCGCATAGACAATTGAGGGCCTGAGACAGCGGCAACGGGGCGACAGGCAGGCGACTTCAGAGCAGCACCGTAGAAACAGACCCGCTGAGATTCAGGGGGAAATCCCTAGGGGGCCGAGACCACGATTTTCAGATAGGCCATTTAGATTTTTACCTCCGGTATAGCAGTAGAGAGGCAGATTTGTTCGCCGGAGTCAGTCAGAGTCCGGTAGTAGTTTACGGACAGTAGCATCACCTCAGCAGCGGAGGGCAGAGCAGAGTAGGTTTGCACCTACCCCTTGTCCTATATGCCACCGACCCCATCCTAGAGCCTGCAAGCAAGGCTTCTCAGGGTGCTATACTGCGGACAGGAAGGGCATTTAATGAGAGATTGTCCGGCCAGAGGACAGGGTAGTCGGGATAGTCTGGATAGAGCATCAGCGGGACCATGAGCTCCAGCAGCCTCAGCAGGGCGCAGACCCTCAGGTTCAGCAAATAGGGGCTGAGGTAGATCAGGAGCCTCTGGCTCAGGTGCAGGCCCCAGCCGTACTTATGCATTACCAGGGAGGCAGGATTCAGAGGCATCCCCCGACGTGGTCACAGGTATATTGATTATCTGCTCATACCCTATTTATGTATTGATTGATCCAAGGTCTACCTTGTCATATATTACACCATTTGTGGCCTAGAAGTTGGGTACCGAACCAGAATTGCTTCAGCAGCCCTTTCAGTGCTTACACCAGTCGGTGACTTGATTACAGCTAAAAGAGTTTACCGAGGATGTACGGTAGAGGTTGCTGATCGCCAGACCACAGTAGACTTAATAGAACTTGAGATGGTCGACTTCGATGCCATTATGGGTATGGACTGGTTAGTGCCATGCTATGCCAACTTAGAATGCTGGACCAAGATGGTCCGATTTCACTTTTCGGGGGAAGCAGTGCGAGAGTGGAAAGGGAGTACAGCTACACCAAAGGGTAGGTTTATTTCCTACCTTCAGGCAAGAAAATTAATAGCAAAGGGATGTATTTACCACCTAGTTAGAGTCCAGGACGTTCGAGTGGAACCTCCGATTCTTCAGTCTATTCCAGTGGTCAATGAATTCCCTGACGTATTTCCAGATGAGTTGCCTGGTATCCCTCCCGAAAGGGAGATAGATTTTGCAATTGACTTGTTGCCAGGGACTCAACCTATATCCATTCCCCCGTATCGCATGGCACCAACTGAGCTTAGAGAGTTGAAAGAGCAGTTAAAAGATTTGCTCGACAAAGGCTTTATCAGGCCTAGTACTTCCCCGTGGGGTGCGCCAGTTCTGTTTGTAAGAAAGAAAGATGGCTCACTCTGTATGTGTATAGACTACCTGCAGCTGAATAAGGTAATGGTTAAAAACAAATACCCGCTCCCTAGAATAGATGATTTGTTTGACCAGTTGCAGGGGGCCAGATGTTTCTCTAAGATAGATCTGAGGTCCGGATACCACCAGGTCCGGATACCACCAGGTCCGGGTTCGTGAGAGGGACATTCCAAAGACTGCTTTCAGGACCAGGTATGGTCACTTTGAATTTCTAGTCATGTCTTTTGGGCTGACGAATGCTCCCGCAGTGTTTATGGACCTGATGAACAACATATTCAGACCGTATTTGGATCTGTTCGTGATAGTATTTATCGATGATATTCTGGTATATTCTCGTTCAGAGACAGATCACCAGAACCATTTACGAACAGTACTCCAGATCCTTAGAGACCGTCAGTTGTACGCCAAGTTTTCCAAGTGTGAGTTCTGGCTGAACTCAGTTGCCTTTTTGGGGCATATCGTGTCGAATGCTAGTATACAGGTGGACACACAGAAAATAGAGGCGGTCAAGACATGGCCCAGACCTACCACTCCGACCGAGGTCTGCAGTTTCCTGGGTTTAGCAGGGTATTATCAGAGATTTGTTGAAGGATTCTCCACTATAGCAGCACCTCTGACAAAGCTGACACAGAAAGCAGCGAAATTTCAGTGGACGGAGGCATGTGAGCAGAGTTTTCAAGAATTGAAAGGCTCTATTGACCTCCGCCCCAGTACTAGCATTGCCAGAGGGAACAGATGGGTATGCGGTGTATTGCGATGCTTCAGGCTTGGGACTAGGTTGTGTGTTGATGCAGCATGGTAAGGGGATTGCTTATGCTTCCAGATAGCTGAGGAAGCACGAAAACAACTATCCGACCCATGACCTGGAACTGGCCGCAGTGATCCACGCACTGAAAATCTGGAGGCATTATCTGTATGGCGTTTATGTAGACATTTTTACTGATCATAAAAGCCTGCAGTACATTTTCACATAAAGGGAGTTAAATCTGCGGCAGCGTCGCTGGTTAGAATTGCTGAAAGATTATGACGTAAATATTCTCTATCACCCGGGGAGAGCTAATGTAGTAGCAGATGCCCTGAGCCGTAAGTCAATGGGGAGTTTGGTGTATTTGCGACCCGAGAAACGGGAGTTAGCCAAGGAAATTCATCAGCTAGCTGGTTTAGCCGTTCGAGTAGTAGAAAACAGAAAATAACAGAGCGGTGATTCAGAACTCTGCTGTGTCGTCGTTAGTTACAGAGGTAAAGGAACGGTAGTACGAGGACCCTGACTTAGTCCAGCTCAGAGATAGAGTTCAGAAAGGTAAGGAGCCAGATTTCCAAGTGACTGAGGATGAAGTGCTGCATTGTAAGGGCTGCCTATGTGTCTCGAATGTTTCAGGGCTCCGCCAGCAGATTATGAACGAGGTACATTATGCTCGCTATTCCCTCCATCCAGGAGCAACAAAAATGTACAACGACATCAGAGACATCTACTGGTGGCCAGGTATGAAAGCTGAAATAGCTGAATTTGTATCTAGATGTCCTAACTGACAGCAGGTGAAAGCAGAACACCAGAAACCGGGTGGTCTGACGCAGGATATAGCTATGCCTTTATGGAAATGGGAAGCGATAAATATGGATTTTGTAACAGGGTTACCCCGTACCAGACGCAGAAACGATTCTATTTGGGTAATAGTTGACAGGCTGACAAAATCAGCTCATCTCCTGCCAGTGAAAGCTACCTTCTCAGCCGAGGATTATGCCGAATTATATATCAGAGAAATAGTTAGATTACATGGAGTGCCGGTATCTATTATTTCAGATAGGGGAGCACATTTTACAGCTAGATTTTGGAAGTCATTCCAGAGAGGCCTGGGGACACAGATTAACTTAAGTACAACCTTTCATCCTCAGACAGACGGGCAAGCAGAACGAACTATCCAAACGCTCGAAGATATGCTACGAGCGCGTGTACTAGATTTTGGGGGTAGCTGGGATGAGCATCTGCCGTTGATTGAATTTGCCTATAATAACAGTTATCATTCAGCTATCCAGATGGCACCCTTTGCAGCATTATACGGGCGGAAATGTAGGTCACCCGTTGGTTGGTTTGAAGTGGGGGAGACAGTGCTGATTGGGCTGGATGTTATTCGTCAGTCAGAAGAGGCGGTGAAGCTTATCAGAGAATGCCTACTGACTGCTCAGAGCCGCCAGAAGTCTTATGCAGATATGCGGCGCAGAAATCTAGAATTTGCAGTAAATGACTGGGTATATTTGAAAGTGTCTCCGATGAAAGGGGTGATGAGATTTGGCAAGAAAGGCAAGCTTAGCCCGAGGTTCATTGGGCCCTATCAGATTCGGCGAAGAATAGGCCGAGTAGCATATGAATTGAACTTGCCTCCTGAGTTAGCGTCTGTTCACCCAGTATTCCATGTATCCATGTTGAGGAAGTTCGTAGGAGACCCTTCCATAGTTGTTCCAGTTCAGGATGTCCAGGTCACAGAAGAGTTAGCATATGAAGAGGTTCCAGTAGCTATACTAGACAGAAAGATCCGTAGACTGAGAATGAAAGATGTTGCTTCAGTCAAAGTATTGTGGCATAACAGGAACCGAGAAGAGATGACCTGGGAAGCCGAGGAGGACATGAAAGCCAGATATCCCCACTTATTCCAGGCATAGACAAACAAAAGGTATGTTAGAACTGTTTTTCCTTATGAATGATTATATTTCATATATGAAGTAGGCGATTGATTATAGACAATTATATATAAATATTATTATATCATGTGGAGTACCTGTATTGGGCTTTTCTGCTTTTCAGGAATTTTGAGATAATCCATAATACAGGGGAAACTCTGCCGAATTTTTTTTTAGGGATAAGTCAGCCAGTTAAGATTTTTATAGGTCAGAATGTCATTCGAGGATGAATGTTTTTTAAGGGGGGGAGGATGCTACACCCTGTAAATTTTAAATGAATAAATAGCCTAATGGCATGTTGGTTAAGGGATTTAGAAAACAAAAGAAGAGAAAGTCGGTTTTTATCAATAAAAACCAACAAAAAACAGAGGGTATCCATGTTAAGGCAAAAACCCATGATTTTTATACAAATTTCCTTCCGATTACGCTATGAAACGCGGTCTAAACTCCGTTTCGGCATAGATACTGAGGTATAAAGTTGCAGAGAGCAATCCTACAGAGTTGGTTTTATGAAATTTGGCTGGCGAAACGTCGTGCTACTGAGGTAAAGTGAATAGAATTGCTTCAGATTAGTACCAATGTGTTCCTAACCTTGCAGTAAGCATTTATCCCTTCTGGACTATCGAGAAATAATGAGTTTTCGACTGTTTTCCGAAAGATTGAAGTTTGGGATAAATATATATCAAAAGTGATAATTTCTCCTGGATATTAATGTATTTAGTTCTAATTGACATGTATATGAATGTAGTTGGGAGAAACAGCAGAAGTACCGGCGGAAATCACATCGGTCAGTCGGGTACTCAGAAACCAGGTATGTAAAGCTATTCTTTCGGCAAGCCAGGAAGTACAGTCTAGAAATAAATAGAATAAAGGCTATTGACAGATACCCAGCGTACAGGAACAATTTTAGTACGATTTCCAGCAAGCATGCTAGTATATCACTACGTATTATGCGATAATCAGAATAACGGATAGTCAGATGATTTTAGATAGTAATGTGGTATCAGCTAGTAGCTCAACAGGTTCTTACGTAATATCCAGAATGGAAGTTGTAAAAGCAGTATAATGAATTAGCAAGATTACAGATAGTATGTATTACATTTGTTGAGACTGTATCCGGTAATAGATGGCACATCTTATATTATTGAGCTATATCCTGTTATAGATGGCATGTTCTATGTTATTGAGTTATATCCAGATATAATCAAATCAGTAATCAGATATAGAAATAGCCCCAGACATCGATATAGCTCCAGACACAGATATAGCTCCAGAAACAGATATGGCTCTAGAAATTGATATAGCTTCAGATCACAGATATCAATAATCAGATAAACAGATAAATGCCAGGTAGCAGTTAGCCCAGTAGCTAGAAACAGTGTAAAACAGAATATAGCATCAGTTGTTTAGTACGGACTGGCCTTGAGATAAAAGAAGTGTGTATGATTAGTATTTTTCATTTGAGCATGCTTGCTGTGTATGTATTTTGCATGTTGAGACTTGTTGTGGCATGTGGGCACCCTTTAGCATCCTCTCCGCCTCTGGGTTATAGCTGTGTCAATACCAGATTCAGATACCGCCACCAGTTGGGCGATGCCGTCCGCCTAGAGGACGATGATGGCTGACCACCATGATAATACGGTTCAAATTACCTTGCTTGCAGGGGAAGTTCAGTTCGCTCTGCGCAGAGCCAGATTACCCTGTTTACAGGGGCAGATTACTCTGTGTGCGCTTGTGGCCGGGGGCAGTTTCAGATACAGATTTTTTATAAAATTACCCTATTGCGTGCTTGCACCCAGGGGCAGTTTCAGTCACAGATACAAAAGCAGATTACCCCGTGAGCGCTTGCGCCCAGAGGTAGGAGTCTCTGGACTCAGACACAGTTTATTGTTAGAGGCCAAGGCCTGAGCTACGTACCCAAGGGGGCCGGTAGGAGGAGCTCACAGTTATCAGATGAGTGGAGTGACTTATTTTTGGTTGGTTTAGACCCGGGTAGGGGTAAATAGATTGTTCTGTTGGTTGGCACCTTCCGGCTTATGGGGGTCGATCAGGTATTATGTGTATTTATATGTATATCTATATGTGCTACTAGATACTGATAGACAGTAGGATGACACGTCGTCAGGTACGCTCAGTTTAGTTACAGAATAAGTAAACTCTCCCCAATTATCCTCAGCCAGGTAGACTCAGCTACTTCCTGCTTATATGTCATGTTATTGTTGCTACCCATTTCAGTTGTATATTTCAGTTTGCTTTACATGCTCAGTACCTATGGTACTGACACCCGTGGGGGCGCTGCATTGCTTGCCTGCAGGTACACATAGACGAGGAGTCGATCCCTCGTGATCCAGTCAGTAGAGTTGTCAGCTCTTATCCTCCGGAGCTAGACAGTCGAAGGTTGCTCCTATTTCCTTTTGATTATAGTTTGGGTAGGTCGGGGCCCTGTCCCGACCATTCTATTATTACTTCCTAGAGGCTTGCAGTCTGATGTTTCCCTGTGGTAGTGGAGCCGGTCGTGTGGGGTCGCGCATGTATATATGTGTTTGGTTGATTATGTTGGCCATGTGGGGCCATAGTCTGATAGTAGTGGTGACCTTGCCGTTCACGTAGTTATTCAGTATTCTATTGTTAAGTTACAGATAACTAGACAGCATGGTGGCCTTGTCGGCTTGCATAGGTTTCCTTATATGAGATGATTCTGGTTAGCTGTTGTGCAGTACAGGTGGCTATAGGCCCAGTCGGCCGGAGGCTGTATTTACAGCCGTTATATAGCCGGTTCTTCTCTTGAAATAGAGCCAGAGTCAGCCAAACCACCAGATGTACTCAAGCTGTACCGTTTAGCATCCCGGAGTCTAGCAGGCACCAGGTGCCCGTCATACACCCCAAGGTGGGGTGTGACAAACTAAGTATGTAAGGCAATAATAAGCTGGAACTGAAACTGATAATAAGAACTGAACGTAAATAACTATAAGAGTCATAGGATAACTTGAGCATTCTCATCTGTACAATTGTATACTAACAAGCATTAGTCACACAAGAACCTAACCCGACCTGCATAATTCTGGCAGGTACAAACAATCAAATAATAACTTACCTAGCCCCCATAAGCCATGGAAAGTACAGTCCAATCTATATACCCCTAATCAGTTCTGCTATAGCCTTGAAGGCAATCTATAGCTTATTTGAAACTAGCCTTACACAGGCAATCAACATACATTTGTATACTACTCTATAGCTCAACTGTAACTAGCCCTTTATAGGCAATCATCATTTACCTGTAAGTAGCCCCTTAGGAAATTAATGTATTTTCGTAAATAGCCCTTTAGGAGACTGTAGATGAGCACATGAATCCCCTATATCTGTATCTTGAGCCCTATAGGATCCTGAAACTGTATCTGAGCCTTTTGCGCTTTTGTAACTGTATCTGAGCCTTCTGAGCTCTAGTAACTATATCTGAGTCTTCTAGGCTCCTGTAATAGTATTTGAGCCTTCTAGGCTCTTGTAACTGCACCCTGAGCACACTAGGCTCTTCTGAAGGTTAGTAATGCCAACTCAGGCATAAAGGAAGTCAGTAAGGGCACCGAACATAAAATGGCTTTGCTGGATGCAATACAATCGCTCTAAACTTCATATTGCTCTGTGAGCACAACATATCCCCATAGACACTTCATAATTATATTTCGCTCCTTGAGAAGCCTGTATAGTATCTGACAGGCCTAACTTATATTTCCGCATATCACTCGGTGAGCGTGGCATATCCCTTTAGGCCTAAACACAACTGTTACTTTCCCCTGTAGCAACCTACACAACATATAACAAACATATCTTATGTATCCTGTCACGACCCGAACATGGGCCTGGATCGAAACACGGGACAATGAACCCCGAGAGACTCCAAGTCGACCCATGACATGAACATAACTTCTAACTCGATCAATAAAAGTGGAAGATCAATCATAATGAACATGGAAGAAGTCTAAACATAACATAAAATCTGAACATACAACACGAGTCTGAAGTTGAATACAATCTATGTCTAAAAAAGCCTCTATGTCTGATGAGTTGATGGGACAAGACCCCAACTAACTCTCTAAGCTTGAAACTGAAAATATAAAGATAACTGATAAGGAATGATCCTTGGGAGATGAGGACTCACCACTGAAGCTGGATGCTAACTCCGAAAACTAGCTAGTGACACGAATGAGTCTGAAGATCGGAGCTTATATCATAAAATGATACCACATAGAGTATACGTCAGTACGTGGAATGTACCGAGTATGCAAGGTAAGTAAAACCATTAAAACATGCATAATATAAAACATAATCAAGATAAGAATCTGAGAGTAGGTTTTGCATGCTATTTTCTGAAATTATAATCTGAACATAACTGAATATCATAATTGAATCGAATAACATAGAGCTGAAATATGATAATCAAAAGTAAAACTGAACATTGGGTCAAACCTGCTTTAGAACATATATATATATATATATATATATATATATATATATATATATATATATATCATGAATGATAAACATGCATAATTGAAATCACGAGGAACAATGGGAGACTCGTCATATAGCTGACATTACCACGATAGAGCTTACGTGGTCTGGACAAACCTTTGCTTTAATACCTATAAAACATTGACCAGAAAGGAGACATATATTACAATTTTCAAGACAACAATACCAAGACAAATTTTACGATAACTTTGCAAGTAGGACTGGTCAATACTCAAACTGATACATTGTTAATTCAAATGAAGAAAATGGTTATTATCAATCGAGAACCTATTATCAGATGGATGGAGGAAAAGGCGACACAAATGGATGTAATAGGGAAGCTAAACTATACTGTTATAGGAAAGTTTTTCATAGGCGGACCTTCATTGAAGAATTGCGGAGAATTATCCCAACACAGTGTGGTATTAAAGGGGAAAGCAAGATCTATTTCATTTGAAACAAAAATGTTTTAATAAGATGTTCAATAAAGGACGATTTTATTAATATCATTTCAAGAAGCCCATACTATATGAAGGCAAAGGATGATTGCTCATATCTGATAAGTCCTCTTTTATATGAGTTCATATTCAAAATAGAGGCTGAAACTACTCATACATTGGCTTGGATTTCTTTTCCAAATCTATTGCCTACTTTTTTTTATGAAAGAAACCTCATTCTAAATAGCCTCAGTAATTGGGAAACCATTACAACTAGATATGGCTACAGTCAACAAGACTAGACCTAGTTGTGCAAAGGTGAAGGTCCAAGTGAATCTACTTTCCAAGTTTCCAAACATGTCAATATGGAGATTATTGATGAGACCATAGGAACAATAAGGACAGAAAAGGTTAAAGTCCAATATGATTTTTTACCAAGTTACTGCTCAAAATGCAAACTACAAAGATATGAGTATGATACATATAGAGTTCTACATCCTAAACTAGTTATAAGGAAAAATGGAGAAGATAGTAAAGGAGAACAAGATCTTGTTGATAGAAATAGGAATTAAATGAATGTACAGAACTAGAAGAAACCAAGGAACCAACTACCAATACCTTTATGTTGTTTAGTGGTAAAGTGGTTGTGAGTATAAATCAGTGGAACATGAGTAGAAATACCAAAGGAACTCACAAAGAAAAAGGAAAGGAGAAGAAAGTGGATGAAAATGTTAAAGAATCTAGAAAAAAATTAAATATTGGCAACTAAGGATGGAAGCAAAGAATATGATCTTAAAAAGGATATCATTAAGGATGACAGGAATAGGCCAAGGGTAGAGAACAACGAGAAAGGAAGTAACATGGGAGAAAAAATTCCAAACTAAAAAGTGGGTGGAAATGCCTAAGTAGGTGGATCCACCATCAATTCAACATGTTAGAAAGTCATGGGGAGAAAGAGTAGAGGCAGAAGAAATGAAAGCCAAGAAGGAAAGGGAATTCAAGAACAATTAGGAGCATGACAGGGATGAATTAGATAGTTGTAGCTTGAAAGAAATATTCATAGATTGATAAGTAAGAAGAAGGAGAAGTAGATACTGCAGATATGGAGAAGGTGGAGTCTTATGTAACATCCAAAAAGTCTCTAAGATCAGACCTAAGAGTTGAAACAGAGAAAGTAGAAAAACCTGCACCAGGTCACAAAATGAGTTATCAAGTGACTCATCATTTGACCTAACGAGTTGTCAAATGACTTATTATTTAAAAAGATCAGAATGTCTCCCAATGAGTCATCAAGTGACACATCATTTGACCTAACGAGTCATCAAATGAATCATCATTTGAAAAGATTAGAATGTCTCCAATGAGTCGTCAAGTGACTCGTCGTTTGACCCAACGGGTCATCAAGTGACTCATCATCTAGGGAAATGCTATTTTTAGATAGTTATGATGGATGGTAGTGACGAGTTATTTGGACCACCCATGAGTCGTTAAGTGACCCATTATTTGAGCAGCAATGAGAAAAGTGGGGAATTTTAGTATACTTCACGGATTAAGAAAATGAGTCATCAAATCCCTGACGACCCATTAAGTGACTTGTCATTTGACCTAACAAATTGTTAAGTGACTCATCACTTCACCAAATAAGTCATTAAGTGAACCATTATTTGACCTAACAAGTCATCAAATGAATCGTCATTTCTGGTAGTATGAAATTTCCTGTCGCATAATTAAGGGTGTTTTCATAATTTATAACTTTCTAAGTCTTAAACTATGTCATTTTAAGCTTGGGAAAGAGTGTTTTAAGGGTATTATCCACCCTAGAACCTTTATTCTCTTCCTCACACCCTAACTAGAAGATCAAATTCCCTCAAGGCTCTTAAGAGAAAAGCTAGGGTCCATCATCATCATCTTCATCAAATCTTCTTGAGCCTCAAGCCAAGTCAATAAATCAGTTTACCCATGTATGTGGGGTTCATCAATGAGGGGTTCTTCCAGCCTCATGCCCCGTCTATAATTGAAATTATTATTTCCCATTTGCATGCCCTAATTTCGAATTTGTAGGGCTTTATTGGGTATTTTTGAAATTCCTCCATGATTTTCGTATGGGTTTAGTTATCTTGATCATTTTGATGATTCTATGATTAGGGTTATGTATTTCTATCAAGTCCTCCATGAAATTACTATCAAGCATGATTATGAACTTTTGGGCTAAAATTCCCTTCTATTGAATTCCCATGATTTCCTCATGATATGAACTCTCAAGTTTTAAGTTATGTATTACGATCATGACGTAGAATTTTTACAAGAAGCCTTCATGAATTTATGAATTTCAAGTATGATGACTTTCTCAAGTATGTATAGTTTTTTACAAGCATCTTGTATATGCTTATGGCTGACTCATGGGCCTCTATCATGGCTAGTTTATGTATTTCAAGCATGTTCATGTATCTTATGATTTTAACTAGCCCATGTATTTCAAGTATGTTTCATGATTTCTCTACGAGCCATGTGCTTGTTTTATTGAGTAGTATCTAGCTCCGAGTAGGTCGAGGGTTCTGAAAACCCAGGCCTTAGATTTACGTGCAAATGTAGGACTATACTCATGTTAACCCTACAGAGTCTCTTTAGTGATCACGCCATGTCATCGTCCCTTGCCTGACAAGCTTGGGCCGGCTCTGCCCACTTGAGAGAGATAGTTAGGGCATCATGTAAGCTCTCTCATGATGGTGTCAGTTATGATAAGTCTTCCACTATTCCTCATGTTTTCAGTTACTTATGTTCATATATTATGATATTATGTTTTATAGTATTATTAGACCCATTGATCAGTTTACAAGTTTTCATGTATGATTTCAAGTACGGCATGTTACATGATTTTTTATTTCTAAACCATGGGTCATTATATTTAGCTTATGATAAATATCTCAAGATTATGATTACTTCCAGAATATGATATTTAACATGTTGTCCTTACTCTCATGTTCTCTCTTGAACTATGTTCATGTTTTCAGACTATCGTTTTACTAGGATGTTTTACTTACTTCACATACTCAGTACATTCAAAGTACTGATCGCATATTCTATGATATATCATTTTATGATATAGGTTCAGGTGATCCACCCTAGTCTCATCGTTAGCTCGCTCCTACTCAGTCCAGATCCACCTCAGCCTTGGTGAGTCCTCATTTTTTGAGGACCATTAGTAGTTTATGTTTTGCATGTTATTTAAGTTATCAGACTATAGCAGCTAGTTGGGGATGTTGTCACATCAACTCATCTGATGCTTTTGAGGCTTTTCAGATATTATGTAGGTGATTCAGCTTGTTGAGTGTTGACTCTATTTATAGTCTTTGTTATATCTCAAGCTTTCAGTTATTCATGTTTCCTTTAATTTCTGCTTTCGTTATGCTATTGAATTGCTATGCATGTACCATGGGTGAGCTTGGAGCCATTCATGGTTCTAGATCCTGTGTCTCGGTCTGGGGTCCCATCTTGGGTCATGACAAACATCATATTAGAGCAAAGGTGTAGGTGTGTCCTAGGGTGTCTAAAAGTCGTGTCAAGTAGAGTCTTTTTCATGGCTTGTGAAACGCACCACACTTATGAGGAAGAGGCTACAAGGCAGTTTTTGGGAAATTCCTTTTCTTCATGACTCTTATCGTGCGTAGAGTGTGAAACTCTAAAATTTCCTCTCCTAACTCGTGCTTTACGCGTTCTCATATAATGCCTCCCAGAAGTGACAGTGGAAGAGGAAATGGTAACGAGAGCCCACCAGCCCTACCAACTACAGTGAGCCCCCTTAGTTGGCAAGTGATATATGTACAGTTTTGGGCTACATTCAGAGTGTTAATATAGGCCATGACCACTCAGCTTAACTAGCAGGTAGATGCACCTATGAACTTTAGTGGAGATACCATAGCCACTAGTGGTCGAGTCTTCACCAAGAAGAGTTTGCCTGAAATACACGGTTCGAAGGTGGGGGGAAGGTTTAAGGGAAGAGCAAGGGAGAAAAAGAAGGCCAAAACTGGAAGTTTTGAGTTTTCCCAGCAAAAAGTCAGGTGGTGGGAATCACTCACAGCTCCAACAGAGAGTATTGGCTCCAGCACCTTCGTCAATCTGTGTCCCACAGCCCAGAGTCGAAGGGGAGAAAAGGGGTAGTGTAACACCCCTAAAGTTCCTAAGACTAGATTCGGAATTGAAAATATGATCAGCAGGAAAAATTTGAAAAATATCTCAGAATGACTCATTGTACGAGTTGTGGTGTGGAGTAACAGATCATTAGATTGAGTCGTGGTGAGCTTCTGGTTGACATGTCCTGGACCAACGTGCTAAGGTATGACCAATTGGTTGATGTTATGACTCATAGTCACGAATCGTGGTCAGTATCTGCTGGGCAAGAGCTGGGAATGATGAGTCACATTATGACTCTTAGTTCCCTATAATTAGCCATTTTCAGGAGTCATTGTTTGATTTTGGTGTGCCTAGACTGGGTAGTACAAGTCATGGTACAACTCGTTTTGGGAAACAACAAGTCGTGATAAGTGGCTGTGGTGAGAAGCAGTAAAGTTGGAAAGCTTGGTCCAGTGGCAATCAAAGGGTGCAACGACCCGTTGTCACCAGTAACAATCCCTAGTATGTGTCCATTGGGAGGAATTCAGAAACCATGTATGATGTCAGTGGTGACAACGAGAGAAAATGATGTGTCATTGTGACGAGTAACAAATAGTCCTATTTAGTTGTCGTTTGAAGGTTTGAGAATTGGAGAAGATTGGATGGTTGTGATGAGTGATACCACAAGTCGCATGGAACGATGACTTGTGGCATCTGGCAGTGACTTTTTCCTACAAAATCATTAAGGAACTTTTCATAAATTCTAAGCTCCTAATTCCTAAACTACGTCGTTTTAAGCTTGGGAAAGAGTGTTTTAAGGGTATTATTCACCCTAGATCATCCATTTCTCTCCTAACACTGTCATTAGAAGATCAAAGTCTCTCAAAACTTCTCAAGAATTTCTAGGGTTCTTCCTCAAATTCTCCCATAGTGCAATTGGGGTTTCAAGGCTAGTTGTTGATTGTCAATTCTAGGCATGTGGGCTTATCACTGATAGGATCTTTCACCCGCATTATCATGCCCCACCTTGGGAGGCATGACTAGCACCTAATGCCACACTGGAATCTGGGCTGACCTAGATGGGCATATACGCCTCTGGTGCCTACCAGCGACATAAAATCAAGAAGAAAAACTGCTATATCTTGTCTATAAATAAAGCCTCGAGCCGACAAGGCCATGCAACACCTATAAAGAAAATAGCTAGCCCAGCCAACCTAACAATAAAAGGAATCCTATATGAGCCGACAAGATCACCATGCTTTCTAGTTATAATAGGAATGAAAACAGGCAGCTATACTCGGCTTCACATGGACAACGCATAAAATAAGACATATATGGGCAGCCAACAAAAACCAACTAACTAAATACTGTCATCTACAAGCCTCTAGGAGTGAAAATATTGGTTAGGACAGGGTCCCGACCTACCCAAATGCTATATAAGTAAAAGATAGATAAACCTCTAGAAGATGGCAACTCTGAATGAAAGGAGTTGGCCAAACTGCTGACTCAGAATAGCAGTTGGGAGGTCTTACAATCAGTCTACCTAAACTTGCAGACAAATATGCAGCGCCACATAGTTGGGCATCAGTACAATATGTACCGAATATGTAAGCCAGAAAATAAGACTGAATAAAAGCTGATAAAAAACTGAAAGTGAATAACAAGAAGGGGCAGAAGTTAACTTGTAAGCTTTCTTATCCATAACCTGCATCAAGTGAAACACTACACGTATATGAGTTGAAACTGTATGTATATATATTCATAGGCTGTAGCTAGCAATCAAGTATACAAAAAAGAACCTAGCCTGGACCCTATAAGCCTGAAAGGTGCAAGCAACACAAAAATAACCTACCGAGACCCCCATAAGCCCTGACAAGTACAATCCAATCTATATACCCCTATTCAGGTTCCTATGATTCTACTAGTACTATAGCAAACCTACCTAGCTTCTGGGTCTGCATTTGAGCCCGCTGGACTCTTGTAACTATGTCTAAGCCTGGTGTGCTCCTGTAACTGCACCCTGTGCACCCAAGGCTCAATGAAGGGTTAGTGATGCCGATACGACATAAAAATAGAAGCTCATTCGTGGATAGACTGTAATATGGCCCTTGGGCCTGAATATAGTCCCTTGGGACAATATATAGCTCCTTGGAGTGATCAATAGCCCTGTAGGAAATGATATTATCATATAGCTCCTCTGAGCAATCAATAGCCCTGTAGGCAATGACATAGTTAGCAACCCTGAAGTTGGTCAACAGAAGGCTATCCTAGGTAGGGTCAATCCCGACGGGTATACTGCCTCTTAGTCTCAATCTAGCCAGAATGAGTACCCGGCTCTTAAGGCCTAATGCATCTGCTACTCGCTCTAGAATAGTGTGTATAGCTGCCAACAGACACCCGTATGCCTATATCTGATCAGAGGATCCTGCTATTGATCATAATCTTTAATGGTCTAGACCGGATAGGGAAAGATCTAGAGTGACATAAACGATACTCTAAATGTCATTCTAAGACACTGATAGCTCATAAGAGAACCATAAGGTCGCCGACGAGCAACTATTTAGCTTCCTCGCCTAGAACAATTGTAGGGTTACTACTTAATCGGACATGGTCCTGAGCAGAGCCCCAGGTGGTTTACTTTAATTCTTAGCCTGGAGGTAATTCAGTACCACTGTGGTTCTATTCCTTTAGATCTTAACTTGGTCTATTCAGATTTCATATGAATTCTCTAGGCAATTCATAGCCTCATGGCAGGTTTATCTGGACCTAGCCGTTCGCTGCAATCTGTACCTGAGTATTTATAAAAGCAAGATGGGGTGTTGGCCCCGCATCCAACTACTAATAAGTTTCCCTCCTTAGGGTATCCATAAGTCTATCTGACATGTATAACTGGGATGACTTCCTGGGTGACCTGTATTACAAGCACTGAGTTAACTACAACTAATAGTCACTGCCGGTATCTAACTAAATGGCAGGCTGTCACTCATTTCATTAGGCAATGCTGGTGTTACTAACTCTAGGATAAGACCATCCTATTCAAATTTTGGCTGAGGAGGCTTCATGGTAAGCTGATGGCCTCTGGGCGAGCTTTACTGACAATACAGGCATCAAACTGAAAGTTATATTGCTCGGCTCCACTCGATGCTGTCCAACTTAGATTAGGCCCAACGGCTAACTGTAAACTTCTAAGGCCTTTGGGATGATTGTGAAACATCAGAATTCTACTAGTACTGTGAATAGATGAACAGAGGAGTTCCTATGACGCTTCTATCATGAGTAACACATAACATACTCTTTCCCGACGAGGGATACTTCAATACACTCTCAATATGCTTTCTAGCAGCTAACCACAACCTATATGATCATAGTCTACAGACAATAGCTAATAACGACATATATACTCATAATCTATTGACAACAGCTAGTTACAACATATAGATCGTTATCTCCACTCATAAACATAGGTCGTATCATTATACAACGAGAATAACTTGCCGAAGGGATAAGCCTTAACATACCTCGAATGCCGATTCTCATTTAACTGATGAATTTATACCTGTTACCAGCGGTTCCACTCAATTGAAGCCCTTATGCTGAGAGAATAGGGCTTCTTTCAATACTAAATTCGGCAAACAATAATATCTTTTGATAATAATGATAACTATTATTCACCTCTATTTAACTCGGCTGAAAACCCCCAATTTCTAGAGAGTTTAGAAGGGAGAAATGCTTACCTATTGCCTGTGGCCATTTGGAATCCAATCTAGAGCAATTCTGTCAACCTTTACTCGATGGGGTTCCGGTATACTAGGCGAATTTTAAGGAAATAACTCTACAGAGATGCTTCCTGTAGGCCTAGAACTTCTTGCCCAAAGTTAATTTGTGTTTGGACGGAATTTGATAGCACAATTTGATGAAAATTGGATGAAGTTTACGTATTCTCTCTATTCTTGGCCGAAGTATATGTTTTCAATGACTTCAAATTATCAAGGAGGCTTATATATATATATATATATATATATATATATATATATATATATATATATATATATATATATATATACACATATATATATATAAGCAGGCAGGCTGGCACCTCGCGGCCTAGCCTTGGCCAACCCTGTTAATCCATTCGATGATGTCCTTGCTCATCCTACCTCTGAGGCTCTTCCCGAACGCATCAATCTTTCATTGCTCACCACAAGCCCACATGCGCACTAGCCGCTAACATCTTACGGGGTGTAACATCCTTCCCCCCTTAGGAACATTCATCTCGAATGTAATCTTTAGGCTTACAAGACTCAAATTTTTAACTAATGCTAGAAAACTTTTGGTAGAGTCTTCTCTGTATTATGGACTTTTTGAAAACTTGGAACGCTGAAAAGTCCAACATAAATGTCTCATAGGACGCTAAAGCAATGCTTCAACATAACTCCATATCATTAAGGCAAATAACTAAACAATACTGATATTATACATAACAACAGAATAGCTAAAGAACAATCTCACCTTAACTACTCAATCTGGGTTAGGTATGGAATAAACGAGTATATCTAGACCTCATGTTGTCCTCAGCTTCTCAGGTCATCTCTTCTACCTTTTAGTTCCTCCATATGGTTCTACTAGGTTACAACTTTGGTTCTCATGATAGCCCCTATGGATTTTCCAATCTAGTATAACTACGGGAGTCTCCTCGTGGTATAGTTCTTCTCTGACCCGAGCATCCTCGACTCGAAGAACCCGAGAAAGGTCATTTACATTAATGAACAGATCCTAGCCCCGGAGGCAACTTTATCTCATAGGACACTTGGCCAATCTTCCAGAGTATTCGGTACAACTTAGTGAATCTAGGGCTGGCCTTGCCCTTCTTGTCATCTTGTCATAACGCCTTTCATAGGCGAGACTTGAGGAACACCCAGTTGTTGCTTCCATCCTTAACTCTCCATGCCATGCATTAGAACAAGGCTTTTGACAACCCTGGGCTATTAACACATATTTTCGAGTGAGTTTAACTTTTTCCCCTTGACTGATGTAGTATGCCCGGTTCGGTTATCCCTAACTAACCTACTTTAGGCCATCATATAGGAGGCATGCATTTCCACTCGTAACACATCTCCGAACATCTATATTATATGCATTTCCACTCGTAACACATCTCCGAACATCTATCTTATATGCTCTACTTGGCCATTTATTTGGGGACGAGAATTCGTATTCAAATTAACATGCATCCTAATATGTTCTGACACCTTTCCAAAACCTAGTTGTGAGTTGTGCCCCTTTTTCAGAAGTTAATAGACTCTAAGACACCACATAGCTGGAATATTTCTTTAGTATTTAAGTCTGCATAATCTTTAGCTGAAACATAATTCTGACCAGTAAGAGATAACTGATCTCCTTAGCCTTTCAACAATGACCCGAACAGGGTCATGTTTACACCTGGTATGAGGTAACCTTGTGGTTATATTCATACTGTCTACCTCCCACTTCCGCACAGGCATGGCTATCTTCTAAATTAGCCTACCCAGTTTCTGATGTCCAACCTCTCTTTGCTGGCCATTGGAGCTTTATACAACAACTCGATACTATCCTTCTTTTTCCTATGCCAACAATAGATCTCTTTTATAACCTAATGCATTTTCATCAAACTGGGTGGGGGAATAACGGACATGGTGTACCTTGCTACAGTCTACTGATGAAGCCCGGCCACATTTAGGATGCAGAGTTGACCTCTCGGTCTTGAGACTCTGTCACCTACTATCTCACAGGCCGACGACTCCCTGCTGGGCTTTTTCTCTGGTCTACACTAGGGTAGGGTCTCCATACCGTCACTCTTTTTCCTCCACAATTAGTAGTGATAAGGAAGTATTCTAGGTCACCACCCCACTACTGTTTAAACATCAACTTGATGCTCATTCTTGTCAATCAGCGGTGATTCCAAGCTCTATCAACCTGTTACAGCCTGGAGGTGATTCTATTTTCCTCCAGAGCTAGATACTCGTGGTATCCCCTTATTGCTATAGACTGAGATCTGGAGTTCATGCTCCATGCACCATACTGGCAAGGATATTACTAGCCAAATCTACCCACCTGTATCGTTCTGACCTGTTTTCAGCCAATTTCCCCCATTTAGTCTCTCTATCCTGCGACATAACCAACTAGGGCCATGGCTATCATTCTTCAGTCACTAGCACACTGTTGGGGTTAGTCTGTTTCTAACTTAAACCTTGCTATTTTTGGGAGTCCGTTGCTTACGAATTCTCACACGTACTTAGCTACTACTAGAAATCTAAACAACCTTTATGATTTACTACTATGAGGGTCCAGGTGACTTATTTAAGAACTAGGGGTCCACTTCTTAACACTTTCCAAAAGTCAATGGATTTAGCCCTTCTTTACCATTTACTCAGGGCAACATGGCGTCAATACTTATGCTCTTTGTTGTACTGAAAGAACAAGCTGGGAGGTGGAAAATGACCCCATCGTTCTATACAGGCTAAGGCACAAGTATCCAACAAACTCTAAAAGCTGGAGGTACAATCCTCGCACAATCCTTCTCATATTTTAGATAATCCAACATTAACTATCGCCCATGTCTAATTCAAGCATCTACTAAGTAAGCCAACTCACATATATACTATACTTGTGACCTCCTACTCTAAAGTTGTAGAAAGAGCTGGGGACGGTGCTCGCATATCTATTACCTTATGAAGTTTCTAGTGCCCTGGGAGGATGATGGAGAGATTAAAAGACGTCTTCTACAGCCCTTAGGTTTACGGTCCCCCAATTGTGGAATCTCACTGGTACCTTCTCCTGCTGTTGTAGTTGACTTGCGGCTGACGAAAATTTGTTCCATATCAAACAATATTCTAGATAGACATAACAATGAAAGCTTAGGGACTCACCCCCATACAACTCGGCTCTATAGCACGATCTGAGAGGAAGGAGGGTAACTATACTATCATGCCTCATAGCCTCCTACTTATAAGATGTGGTGCACAACACATTTATAAGCAAGACTCTACTAGACATGGCTTGCAGACTCCCTAGGATACGACCTGTTCTGATACCATGTTTTTCACGCCCTACCTTGGGAGGCATGACTGGCACCTAATGCCACACCGGAACCTGGGCTGACCTGACTGGGCATATGCACCTTTGGTGCCTATCAGTGACTCAAAATCAAAAATACAAACTACTATATCTCGGCTATAAATATAGCCTCATGCCAATAAATCCATACAACACCTATAAAAGAAAACAGCTAGCCCAGCCAATATAAATATAAAAGGAATCCTATGCGGGCCGACAAGACCACCATGCTGTCTAGTTATCACAGGAATGAAAAACATGAAGCTATACTAGGCCCCATATGGCCAACGCATAAAATAATACATATATGGGCCCCACATAGCCAACAACAACCAACTAACTGAATACTGTCGTCTGTAAGCCTCTAGGAGTGAAAATATTGGTCGGGACAGGGCCCCAGCCTACCCAAATATTGTACAAATAAAAGACATAAAAACCTTGACAAGTTGGCAACTCCGAATGAAAGGAGCTAGCCAAACTGCTGACTCGCAATAGCTGCTATGTGATCTCACAATCTATTTGTCTAAACCTGCATGCAAATATGCAGTGCCCCAAAATGGGTGGTCAGTATAACATGTACCTAATATGTAAGGTAGTAAATAACACTGAATAAAAGCTGATAAAGAACTGAAAGTGAATAGCAAGAAGGGGCAGAAGTTAACCTGTAAGCTTTCTTATCCATAACCTGCATCTAGTGAAACACTACACGTATCTGAGCTGAAACTTTACAACTATACATTCATAGGCTATAACTAGCAATCAAGTATACAAACAAGAGCCTAACCTGGCCCCCATAAGCCTAGAAGGTGCAAGCAACACAGAAATAAGCTGTCGAGGCCCCCATAAGCACTGACAAGTACAATCCAATCTATATACCCCTATCCAAGTTCCTATGATTATAATGGTACTATAGCCAACCTTCTTGGCTTCTAGGTCCGCATCTGAGCCCGTTGGACTCCTGTAACTATGTTTGAGCCTGGTGGTCTCCTGTAACTGCACCCTGGGCACACAAGGCTCAACGGAGGGTCAGTGATGCCGATACAACATAAAATAGAAGCCAATTCATGGATGCACTCTAATAGAGCCCTTGGTCCTGAATATAGCCCCTTGGGACAACATATAGCTCCTTGGAGGGATCAATAGCCCGTAGGCAATGATATTATCATATAGCTCCTCTGTGCAATCAATAGCCCTATAGGCAATGACACAGTTAGCAACCCTGAAGTTGGTCAATGGAAGTCTATCCTAGGTAGGGTCAATCCCGATCGGTATACTGCATCTTAGTCTTAATCTAGCCACTCAGAAGGCGTAACTGGCTCTTAAGGCCTAACGCGACCTTTACTCGCCCTAGAATAGTCTATATTGCTGCCAACAGGCACGCTCGGTGTACCAATATCTAATCAGAGGACCGTGCTAGTGATCATAATCTCTAATGGTCTAGAACAGATAAGGTGAGATCTGGAGTGGCCTAAATGATACTATTAATGTCATGCTAAGACATTGATAGCTCAAAAGAGAACCGTAAGGTTGTAGATGACCAACTATTTAGCTTCCTCCCCTAGAACAATGGCAGGGTTGCTACTTAATCAAACATGCTCCTGAGCAGTCAGCCCCTAACCTTCCCAAGGCGGTTTACTATAATTCTTAGCCTGAAGGTAATCTTGTACCACTGTGGTTCTAGTCCTTTAGATCTTAACTTGGTCTATTCAGATTTCATATGACTTCTTTGGTCAATTCATAGACTCGTAGCCAGGTTTATCTAGACCTAACCATTCGCTGCAACCTGTACCTGAGTATCCATAAGACAAGCTAGGGCGTTGGCCCTGCATCCAACTACTAATAAGGTTCCCATCTTAGGGTACCCACGGGTCTATCTGACTTGTACAACTGGGATGACTTCCTGGGTAACCTTTATGATAAGCACTATGTCGACTGCAACTAATAGTCACTGGCGGTAGCTGACCAAATGGCAGGCTGTCACTCATTTCACTGGGGGATCCTGGTGTCACTAACTCTAGGGTAAGACCATCCTATTCAAATTCTATCCTTGTGGGCATCAAGGTACGCCGACGGCCGTTGGCGATCCACTGACAATACAAGTGTCAAACTGAAAGTTATAACGCCTGGCTGCACCTGATACTGTCTAACTTAGATCAGGCCCAACGACTAACTGTAAACTTCTAATGCCTTTAGGATGACAGGGAAACATCAAAATTCTACTAGTACTATGAATAGAGGAACAAAGGAGTTCCTATGACGCTTTTAGCGTGAGTCACACTTGACATACTTTTTACCGACGAGGGATACTGCAATACACTCTCAATACGCTTTCTAGAAACTAACCACAACCTAATGATCATAGTCTATGGGCAACAACTAATCATCACATATATACTCATAATATACTGACAATACCTAGTCACAACATATAGGATCATTATCTTTATTCATAAACATAGGTGGTATGACTATACGACGAGAATAACTTGCCTAAGGGATAAGACTTAACATATCTCGAATGTTGATTCTCGTTTAACTGAGTTTCAACCTATAACCTGCGGTTCCACTCAACTGAATCCCTTACGCTAAGAGAATAGGGCTATTTTCAACACTAAATTCGGCAAAAATGATATCTTTTGATAATAATGATAACTATAATTCACCTCTATTTAACTAGGATGAAAACACCCAATTTCTCGAGAGTTTAGAAGGGATAAATGCTTACCTATTGCCTGTGGCCGTTTAGAATCCAATTTAGAGCAATTCTGACAACCTTTACTCGGCGGGATTCTGGTATACAGGGAGAATTTTCAAGAAATAACTCTGTAGAGATTCTTCCATAGGCCTAGAAATTGTTACCCAAAGTTAATTTGCATTTGGACAGAGTTTGATAGCATAATTTGATGAAAATTTGATGAAGTTTATGTATTCTCTCTATTCTTGGCCGAAGTATATGTTTTCAATGACTTAAAATTATCAAGGAGGACCTATATATATATATATGTAGGGTGGTTGCAGGGGGTGCCTCGTGCTGCCCATCACGCAGGAAAGGCCGGCGCCTCGCGTTGCCCATCGCACAAGTAGGGCTGGCACCTCGCGCTGGCCCTCGCGGCCTGGCCTCGCCGACCCTGCTAATCCACTCGATGATGTCTTCGCTTGACCTGCCTACGACGCACTTTCCCCACGCGTCAAGATCTCATTGCTCACCATAAGCCCATGCTTATGCACACTAGCAACTAACATCTTACGACGTGTAACACTCATTCCCCTTCTTCAATCGAATTCATGATCACCCATCCCCCAAGCCCTAATTTAAAAATTCTAGGATTTATGTTGGGTTATGAAATTCCTCCATGATTCTCTTATGGGTATAACTGAATTGATGCGAATTTATGATTTCCATGATTGGGGTATTATGATTCCTACAAGTTCTCATGAAATTATGGTCCCTTATGTTACAAGTATGATTGAGATCTCTTAGGGTAACTAACTTATTTATGAAATTCTATGATCCTTTTTGATTTCATTTCTCTCTATCCCTAAGTTATGTTTTATGATGTATGATACAATATTTCCTACAAGAAGCCTTCATGAATTTATGAATTTCAAGTAAAAAGATTTTCTTAAGTATGTATGACTTTCATGATTATCAGGATTATGATCATGGCCAACTCACAGGCCCTTATTTAATGTCCAGTTCACGTATTACAAGCATGTTCACAACTATTATGATTTAAACTAGCCCATGAACTTCATGTATGATTTCACAATATTGATTATGAGCCATGTGCATATTTTTAGGAGTAATTTCTAGCACCGGGTAGTCCTGGGGTTCAGGCAAACCTTGAGTCTTAAAATTATATGCCAATGTAGGTTGATATTCATGTTAACCCTACGGGGTCTCTTCAGTGTTCACGCCATGTTATCATTCCTTTCCCTAGCAAGGCTTAGGACAGCTCTTCCCACTTGAGCGAGATAGTAGGGGCATCATGTAAGCTCTATCATGATGATGTCGGTTATGACGAGTCCTCTCATTGTTCCTTATATTTTATACATGATTATGATTACGGTACTTTGCTCAAGTAATGTTTTACAATGTTTCTATTATGATTACAATTATGAAAATATTATAAATAGTTTTGAAAACATTGAGCTATCATGTTTCAATTATGATTATTACTTCATGTTTTTTCTTGAAATGTCCTGCTCTCATGAACTTTCATGTATTTTAATTGTCCTCTTCAATTACATTCATACTCAGTACATTCCAAGTACTGACCGCATACTCTATGCTGTATCATTTCATGATAAGGGTCCGAGTGATAAGGCTTAGTCCAATTAGTCCCTCTCCCACCTTAGACCCTATTAGTCCAATATTGGTGAGTCCTAATCAATGGAGGACATTCTCTCAGTTTATGTTTTGTATGTTATTTCAGTTTCAGAATTTAGCGATCTAGTCGGGGATGTTGTCCCATCAGCTTATCAGATGTTCTAGAGGCTTTTTAGATGATTTGTAGATGTTTCAGCTCTTGTCGAGTATTAACTCCATTATGTTATGTTGTGATACTTTAGACTTCTGCTTATCCATGCTTTAATTTAATTCCTACTTGTCTAGGTTTTTATGTCATGCTATGTATTTGCCATGGGTTAGCTTGGAGCCATTCGTTACTCTAGGTCGCATGTCTCCACTCGGGGTTCTAGCTCAGGTCATGAAAAGCTTAGTATCAGAGCATTAGGTTTTGAAGTGTTCTAGTATGCCTAAAAGATATGTCAAGTAGAGTTTTTTTCATGGGTGTGAAGCATGTTACACTTATAACGAAGAGGCTCCGAAACGTTTTAGGAAATTTTCCTTCTTTCATGATTCCATATCGTGCTATGATTTCAACTCCCTCTCTACCCATCTAAATCTAGCTTTATGCGTTTGCAGAATCATGCCTTCACGCTGAGTTAATGGTAGATGAAAAGCAACAGAAATGGCCATGGCAATGGCAATGGAGATGGGCAGCAACAAGCCCCACTAGCTCTAGCGGATCCCTTGCCTGAGCAGGTTACTTATGCCGAGTTTAGGGCAGCCTTCTAGTTGTTAGCAACGACCATGACTGCTCAGGTCAACCAGCAGACGGTGGCTCATATTCCTTAGAATGGGAAAGCAGCAACGACTAGAGTGCGAGATTTCCTCAAGATGAACCCACCTGAATTTCTTGGGTCGAAGGTGAATGAGGACCCACATGAGTTTATTGAGGAGGTGCAGAAGATCACCTAGATTATAGGGGTGATCAGAGAGGAGAGTGCAGATTTAGCCTTCTATCAGCTAAAGGGGATTGCCTACATATGGTTCCATCAATGAAAATAGGGTAGAGTAGTGCGAGCAGTTCCTGTGAGCTGGGATGAGTTCGTGACTGCCTTCTTAGATATGTTCTTCCTTCGAGAGTTGAGGGAGGCAAAGGCGGCGGAGTTTATCAACTTGATGTAGAACCACAAAACTGTCAAAGAGTATTCCTTAGAGTTTACCCGATTATCTAAGTATGCATTGGAGATGGTTCAGATCAAAGGGCTCATGTAAGACAGTTTGCAAAATGGAGTAGCAGATTCGCTGGTCAAGGAGTCAGGACCACTATGCTGAAGAGTGATCTAGACTTCTCGTGGTCGGTCATATGTGCCTAATAGATAGAGGTAAATCAGATGAAGGAGAAGGAGAGCGAGGCCCAGAGGGCCATGACAGGCAACTTTGGGTTCTCCCAACAGAGGTTCGGTGGCGAGCATCGACCCCAGTCCCACCAAACATCATTGGCCCTAGCGCCATGACAACCAGTGTTCTATCCAGGCCTCAAAGTGATTAGATGAGTAGGGAGACAACTTCTAAGTAACATAGGAACACGCCGGTAGAGCACACTTTCCCAGTCTGCAGTAAATGTGGTAAAAAGTCTATAGTAAATGTGGTAAGAACCACATAGGAGAGTGCCTAGTTGGATTAGATGTTTGCTTTGGGTGTGGGAAGCCTGGGTACATGCGTAGAGATTGTCCTTTGGCTAGGTAGAGTGACAGTCGAGGCCGTGCTCCAGCCACTAATTCAGCGATAACTCTAGCAGCACGTCCTTTTTAGCAGAGTACCTCTACTAGCGCAGCTGGCGGTCAGCACCATAACAGATTCTATGCACTCTCATCTCGTCAGGAGCAGGAGACTTCCCCCCATGTGGTTACTGGTATGTTATGAGTATTCCATCTTTTTTGTGTATATATTGCTAGATGTTTGAGCCAAATTATCCTTTATGACTCCTTATGTTGCAGTCCTTTTCGATGTCAACATCGAAACCCTATTAGAACCCTTCTCAATTTCTACCCCAATCGATGACTCAATTATAGCTCGACGGGTATACAGAAATTGCCCTATCACAGTCCTTCAAAAAGTCACCTCAATCGACCTAGTCGAGTTATACATGATTGGTTTCAGTGTCATATTTGGTATGGATTAGTTACATGCATGTTATGCTTCAATCAATTGTAAAACCCGTACAGTAGAGTTCCGATTTCTGGGTAATCCAGTCATAGAGTGGAAGGGTAGTTCAGCAGTGCCTGTAGGTCATTTTATCTCCTATCTTAAGGCTAGAAAGATGATCTCTAAGGGTTGTGTGTACTATCTAGTTCGAGTTAAGGGTTCTATGTCTGAGACCCCGTCTCTTCAATTAGTTCCTATTGTATATGAGTATCCAAAGGTGTTTCTAGATGATCTACCAGGAGTCCCTCCCGAGCGGAAGATTGACTTTGGTAATGACCTTCCTGATACGCAGCCTACATGTATTTCTTCTTGTAGGATGGCTCCAACAGATCTAAAGAAGTTGAAAAGAGCTTTTGAAAGACCTTAGGATTCCTCCTGAGGCAAATACTTTTATGCATACCACTGGACAAAGGTTTTATAAGGCCTAGTAAGTCCCCATGGGGTGCACCAATTCTCTTTGTTCGAAAGAAGGATGGTTCCCTTCATATATGCATCGATTATCTACAGTTGAACAAGGTCACAATCAAGAATAAGTATCCCCTCCCCAGGATTGATGACATGTTTGACCAACTTCAAGGTGTTAAGTACTTCTCTAAGATAGTCCTTAGGTCTGGCTATCACTAGATTAGAGTTAGAGAAAGTGACATTCCAAATACAATCATCAGGACTCGGTATGGTCACTACGAGTTTGTAGTTATGTCTTTTGGACTAACAAATGCCCTGCAAATTTTTTGGACTTGATTAATAGGATGTTTAAACAGTATTTGGACATGTTCGTGATTGTCTTCATAGATGATATTCTCATATACTCTCGGAGCGAGGAGGAGCATGCTGCTCACTTGAGGGTTGTATTGCAGACTCTCAAGGACTGTCAGTTGTTTTCTAAGTTTAGCAAGTGAGGGTTTTGGCTGGACTCAGTTGCATTCTTGGGTCATGTAATGTCTAGTGAAGGAGTGCAAGTGGACTCTTAAAAGATAGAGACGGTGAAGAATTGTCCTAGACCTGTTAGTCCTATGAATGTTAGGAGCTTTTTGGGTTTAGTTGGCTATTTTTTGAGGTTTTTAGAGGGCTTTTCCTCAATTGCAGCACCATTGACCAAGTTGACTCAGATGAAGGCTAAGTTTCAGTGGTCTAATGCTTGTAAGAAGAGCTTTTAGGAGTTGAAGACTTGACTCGCTCCAGTCCCAATGTTGTCTTTACCCGAGGGTACTGATGGTATTATGGTGTATTGTGATGCTTCGAGGATTAGCCTTGGGTATTTATTGATGCTGTAGGGTAGGTTTATTGCATATGCTTCTCCTCAGCTTAAGACCCATGAGAAGAACTATCCAACTCTTGATCTCGAGTTGGCCATGGTGGGTTTTTCCTTGAATATTTGGAGGTATTATTTATATAAGGTACTTGTAGATTATTCACGGATCACAAGAGCCTTCAACATGTGTTCACTTAGAAGGACTTGAACTTGCGACAAAGAAGATAGATAGAGCTTCTCATGGATTACAATATGAGTGTATTTACCATCGAGGCAAGGCTAATATAGTGGCGGATGGCCTTAGTAGATTTTCCATGGACAGCGTGTCCCACGTTGAGGATGAGAGGAAGGAGTTGGTGAAGGATGTGCATCGGCTTGCACAGTTTGGGGTTCGCCTTGTTGACTCGATAGATAGTGGTGTCATTATTCAGAATGGGTCTGAATCTTCATTGGTGACTGAGTCAAGGCTAGGCAATATGAAGACCCTATCCTAGTAAAGTTCAAGGAAATGGTTCAGCGTCAAAAGGTGGAGGTCTTCTCCCAAGGGGGAGATGGTGTACTTCGATATCAGGGTCGTTTATGTGTTCATGTGTTGATGATTTGAGAGAACGAATGGTGCATGAGGCTCATGGTTTCCGATATTCTATCTATTCATGTGTCACCAAGATGTACCATGACCTACGAGAGGTCTATTGGTGGAATGGCATGAAGAAGGACATAAAGGAATTTGTGGCTATATGTCCAAACTGCCAGCAAGTAATGATGGAGCATTAGAGACCTAGGTGTATGCTAAAAGACATCAACATCCCCACTTAAAAGTGGGAATAGATCAACATGGACTTCATTACAGGGTTGCCTCGTATATGTCAATAGTACGACTCCATATCGGTGGTGGTAGATAGGTTGACCTAAGCAACATATTTCTTACTATTCAAAACCATATATTTAGCTGAGGATTATGCTTGATTGTACATTCGAGAGTTGGTTCAATTGCATGGAGTTCCACTGTGCATCATATCGGAGAGGGGTACTCATATCACCTCTAGTTTTGGAGGTCATTTCAGAATGGCCTTGGTACTCAGGTGAAAAATTTAGCACATCTTTCACCCAGAAATAGATGGTCAGGCCAAACAGACCATTTAGAGTTCAGAGGATATGTTGAGAGCTTGCGTTATTGACTTTCAAGGTAGTTGGGATGATCAGTTGCCTCTCATTGAATTTGCCTATAACAATAGTTATCATTCGAGCATTCAAATGGCTCCGTTTAAGGCTCTCTATGGGTGGAGGTGTAGATCCCCTATTTGTTGGTTCGAGGTAGGTGAGGCTACCTTGACCAAATTTAGTTCATAAGGCCTTTGAGAAGGTTCTGCTTATAAGGGAAAGGTTGTAAACAACTCAAAGTTAATAGAAATCATATATGGATGTAAGGAGGAGAGATCTTGAGTTCGACGTTGTTGATTGGGTATTTCTGAAGGTGTCTCCCATGAAGGGAGTTATGAGGTTCGGAAAGAAGGGGAAACTTAGTCCTCGTTATGTTGTGTTATAAAGGATGGTGAGACGTGTTGGCAAGCTTGCCTATGGTTAGAGCTACCTCCTGAGTTAGCTTCGGTGCATTCAGTATTTCATTTGTCCTTGTTGAAAAAATGCATAGGTGATCCATCTCTATTTGTTCAAGTAGGGAATATTAGAGTGAGGGACAACCTTACTTATAAGGAGGTACTAATTGAGATCCTTGATTGTCAGGTTCGTAAGTTGAGAAATAAGGAGGTAGCCTCAGTAAAGTTTTGTGGAGGAATCAACTTGTTGACGGAGCTAGGTGGGAAGCCGAGGTAGATATGATGGCTAGATACCTGCATCTTTTTCCTTCTAGTTCCATTCCAACATAAGGTATAAATTCCATCCTTAGAACTCCATTCAGTTTCATGTCAAGTTCATGCATGTCATTTCCTTTCATGTCCTAGCATGTATGTATGTTTTGTGAATTCAGTTTAATCATGTGTTTCATGTCGGGAGTCAGTCACTCCATCAGTTTCAACCTTAGTTGTTCAATTTTGACATTTTGGTACCTTCCCTAGCCTTTCAGTATCTTAGTCTACATTCGAGGATGAATATTCTTAAGGGGGAGATAATGTAACACCCCAAAGTTCCTAAAACTAGATTCAGGATTGGAAATATAATCATGTTAATCCTATGGGGTCTCTTCAATGATCACGCCATGTTATCATTCTTTTCCCTGGCAAGATTTAGGATGGCTCTGCCCACTTGAGCGAATAGTTGGGGCATCATGTAAGCTCTAACATGATAGTGTTGGTTATGACGAGTCCTCTCATTGTTCCTTATGTTTTATGCATAATTATGATTACGATACTTTGGCTCAAGTGACGTTTTACAAGGTTTGTCTTATGATTACGATTATGACAAGATTATAAATAGTTTTGAAAACCTTGAGCCCTCATGTTTCAGTTATGATTATTATTTCATGTTTTTTTCTTAAAATGTCCTACTCTCATGAACTTTCATGTATTTTAATTGTAAACTTTAATTACCTTCATATTCAGTATATTCTAAGTACTGAGTGCATACTCTATGCTATATCATTTTATGATACAGGTCTAGGTGATCAGACTCAGCCCTGCCGTAAGTCCTGCTCCCACCTCAGACCGCATTAGTCTAGTCTTGGTGAGTCCTCATCTATCAAGGATATTCTCTCAGTTTATTTTTTGTATGTTATTTCAGTTTTAGACTTTAGTAAGCTAGTTAGGGATGTTGTCCTATCAGCTCATCAGATGTTCTAGAGGCTTTTTAGACGATATGTAGATGTTTTAGCTTTTTTCAAGTGTTAACTCCATTTATGTTATGTTGTGATACTTTAGACTTCCGCTTATCCATGCTTTAATTTAATTCATTCTTGTCTAGGTTTTTAAATCATGCTATGTATGTGCCCTGAGTTAGCTTGGAGTCATTTGTGGCTCTAGGTCCCGAGTCTTGATCCAGGGTCCCAGCTCGGGTCGTGACAGGCAAAAAGTTTAGCCCTAAGATTTAGGAGAGAAGATCCAGGGTAAGGGAGATTACATATCTGATTTGCAGGAGATGAGGGAAAAACCACTTAGGACAGTGCTTGGTGGGTTCAGATAATTTCTTATGGTGTGGCAAGCCCGACCATAAGCTTAGATATTTAACAGCAGCCAAGCGGGGAAAGGTAGAACCCTAGCCATCTCTTCGGCACCTCTGCCAGCTCGCCCACCTCAGCAGAGCGCATCAGTTGGTGCAGGTAGTGGACAATGCCAGGATCGGGAGAGCTCGTTAGGAATAGTCACAGGTATGTCATAAGCCTTTCGGGTTGATCCTCGCATGTTGGTAAACTTAGGATTCATAGTATAAGGTATAAGATTCCTTTTGTATCCTAGTATGAGATTTGTCAATAGATGGTATGAAATGCTTATAGATATGAAACCCTCAGTGATAACTGTAGGGGGTAATGGAAAGTCAAGAATTAGTGACGTAGTCCAGCCTTAAGAAAAGATCCAAGAGTCTTAGAATGATTGCCTTAAGCTAAGGGGGAGATGATAAATTGAAGAGTCAAGTCAGTCTTGAGTGCTCTAATAAGGTAGAACCGGGTATAGTAGCTTTGGGATGTCAATCCTTCCTCTTTAGATGTCTCCTTTAGGTTTCAGTCAATGCTAATTTCTACTCATGCTTATGTTCAAACTCCTAGAATTATAGATAACCACTTCATACAGCGATCCCAGTCTTACTCCATGAATCTATAAGTCTCAACTTCAAGCCATAAAACTTGTTATGTATGTAAACTCATATCTCTTAGTACGCTTGGATATATGAATTTAGTCCTTAGAATTTTCCCTAGCATCTCATAAGGTCGTGCTATATCAGTTATATGCTCATCTTAGATTCCTTGAACGATTCATTCTCACAATTTCCTTAGTCTATGCGCTGCGAATGTTTCCCCATGATGGGAATGGTAGTTTTAATGTGTACGTTCAGGATAACTCTCTTATTCATGCCTTAGATGCTCGATAGGTAGAAGTTCACGAATCGCAACTATTAGCCAAGCCTGGAAAATAGGGGAATTCTTGAATAGCGTTAGCTAAAAGGAACCTTCAGATAATCATAAGTGATAGGTTCGAATAAGGTGATGGTGTAAAGGTAGACCATAGTATGGTGTGACTAATGACTTCTTAATTAGAGCTCGAACCTATGTGATTTTCTTGTTAAGGAAGGAATAATGTTTTTAGTGGAGAACTCTAGGTTGCTGGAGGAGTGGCCGAGTTAGGCTGGAACATAGTTGAGGTATGCTGTTGGACTCAGACTTTAGTATAAATAAGAGCCCGAGTGAGAAGTGTAGGCCTGGAAGATTGAGCATTAGAGACAGGGAGGTATGCGACCTGGTATAAATATTCCTACTTGTAAGTGGGAGGAGATCAAGGTAAATTTCATTACAGGGCTGCCTCGTACACACCAACATTATGATTGTATCTGGGTGATTGAAGACCAGATAACCAAGTCAGCACAAGGATTATGCTAGATTTTATATACAGAAGTTAGTTCGATTGCATGGGGTTCTGTTGTCTATAATCTCGGATAAGGGGTGCTTAGGTTACCTCTCAGTTTTGAGGATCGATTCAAAAAGATCATGGTACTCAACTGAATCTTAACTCAACTTTCCACCACTAATAGATGGTCAGGCTAGGCAGACCATTCACACTCTTGCGGATATGTTGAGAGCGTCTGTGATTGATTTAAAGGGTATTCAGGATGGTCACTTGCCTCTTATCGAGTTTGCCTACAACAATAGTTGCCACTCCAGCATTCAGATGGCTCTATTAAGGATCTTTACGGACAGAGCTCTAGATCACCTATTAGATGGTTTAAGGTAAGTGAGGTTATGTTGATAGGGCTAGAATAAGTTCAGGAGACTATGGAGAAGGTTCATCTTATTATAGAAAGGGTAAAAATAGCTCAGAGTCGTCAGAATTCTTATGTGGATGTTAAGCAGAGGGATCTTGAGTTTGAAGTTGATGATTGGGTGTTTCCGAAGGAGTCTCCCATGAGGGGAATGATGAGGTTCATAAAGAAGGGGAGACTTAGTCCCCGTTATGTTAGTCCTTATAGTATTTTGAGGCGAGTTGGCAAGGTGACATATGAGTTGGAGCTACTAGCAGAGTTAGCTTTGGTGCATCTAGTTTTCCATGCGTCTCTATTGAAGAAGTGCATCAATGACCCAACTTTAGTCATTTCGGTAGAAAACATAGTTGTGAAGGATAGACTTATCTATATGGATGTTCCGGTTGAGATCCTTGATCGTCAGTTTTGGAAATAAGGAAGTAGCTTCAGTGAAGGTGTTATGGAGAAATCAGCTTGTTGAGGGAGCTATGTGGGAAGCCGAAGTAGATATGTGGCTAGTTACCTGCATCTTTTCCCTTACGGCTCAGTTCTAGCATGAGGTGTTAGTTTTCTCTTTAGTACTCTATTCAGTTTCATGTCAAGTTCATGTCTCTAAGTTCCTTTCATGTCATTGCATGTATGTATGTTTCATAAATTTAATTCAATCATGTATTTCAGTCTGGAGTCAGTCACTCCGTCAGTTTTCAGCTTTAGTTGTCCAATTTTGGATTGCAGTTCCTTCACTAGCCCTTCAGTATGCTTAATATACATTCGAGGATGAATGTTCCCAAGGGGAAGATAATGTAACACCCCAAAAGTCCCTAAGATTAGACCTGAGAGTTGAAATGGAGAAAACAAGAAAATTTGCACCAAGTCACAAAATGAGTCACCAAGTGACTCGTTGTTTGACCCAAGGAGTCATCAAATGACTCGTTGTTTGAAAAGATCAGAATGTCTCCCAATGAGTCATCAAGTGACTTATTGTTTGACCTCGCGAGTCGTTAAATAACATGTCTTTTGAAAAGATTAGAATGTCTCCCAACGAGTAATCAAGGGACTCGTCATTTTGGGACATATTATTTTCAGACAATCATGACGGATGGTAGTGACGAGTTATTTAGACACCCCATGAATCGTTAAGTGACCCATTATTTTAGCAACTGTGGGGAAAGTGGGAAATTCCAGTGTACTTCACGGATAAAGGAAACGAGTCATCAAATCCCTGAAGACCCGTTAAGTGACTCATCAATTGACATAATGAGTCATTAAATGACTCTTCATTTCTGCCAATATAAAATTTCATGTCGAATCATTAAGGATATTTTTGTAATTTCTAATCTCCTAAGTCCTAAACTATGTCATTTTAAGCTTGAAAAAGAATGTTTTAAGGGTATTATCCACCCTAGAACCTTTATTCTCTTCCTTACACCCTAATTAGATGATCAAATAACCTCAAGGATCTCAAGAGAAAAGCTAGGTTCATCATCTTTATCTTCATCAAATCTTCTTGGATCTCAAGCCAAGTCAAGAAATCAATTTACCCAGGTATGTGGGGTTCATCAATGAGGGGATCTTCCACCCTCATTCCCCTTATCAAATTGAAATTATGATTTCCTATTCCCCATGCCCTAATTTCGAAATTCTAGGGCTTTATTGGGTATTGTTGAAATTCCTCCATAATTTCCCTATGGGTTTAGCTATCTTGATCAATTTGATGATTCTACGATTAGGGTTTTATATTTCTATCAAGTCTTCCATGAAATTACTATCAAGTATGATTATGAATTTTTAGGGCTAACATTCCCTTCTATTGAATTCCCATGATTTCCTCATGATATCAACTCTCAAGTTTTAAGTTATGTATTATGATCATGATGTAGAATTTTTACAAGAACCCTTCATGAATTTATGAATTTTAAGTATTATGACTTTCTCAAGTATGCATAGTTTTTCTATAAGTATCATGCATATGTTTATGGCCGACTCATGGGCCTCTTTCATGGCTAGTTCACATATTTCAAGCATGTTCATGTATCTTATGATTTTAACTAGCCTATGTATATCAAGTATGTTTCATCATTTCTCTACGAGGCATGTGCATGTTTTTTAGAGTAGTCTCTAGGATCGAGTAGGTCGGGGGTTTTGGGAACCCAGGCCTCAGAGCTACGTGCCAACGTAGGACTATACTCATGTTAACCCTACAAGGTCTCTCCAATGATCATGCCATGTCATTGTCCCTTTCGTGACAAGCTTAGGGCGGCTCTACCCACTTGAGCGAGATATTTAGGGCATCATATAAGCTCTCTCATGATGGTGTCAGTTATGATAAGTCTCCCACTATTCCTCATGTTTTTAGTTACTTATGTTCATTTATTGTGATATTATGTTTTATAGTATATTAGACCCATTGAACAGTTTACGAGTTTTCACGTATAATTTCAAGTATGGTACATTACATGATTTTCTATTTCTAAATCTTAGGTCATTATGTTCAGCTTATGATGAATATCTAATGATTATGATTATTTCAAGAATATGATGTTTAGCATGTTGTCCTTACTCTCATGTTCTCTCTTGAGTTATGTTCATGTTTTCGGACTATCATTTTACTTGCATGTTTTACTTACCTCACATACTCAGTACATTCAAAGTATTGAACGCATACTCCATGTATATCATTTTATGATATAGGTTCAGGTGGTCCACACCAGTCTTGTTGTTAGCTCACTCCTGCTTAGTACAGATCCACCTTAGCCTTGGTGAGTCCTCATTTTTTGAGGACCGTTGGTAGTTTATGTTTTGCGTGTTATTTCAGTTTTTAGACTATAGCGAGCTAGTTGGGGGTGTTGTCCCATCAACTCATCCAATGTTTTAGAGGCTTTTCAAATATTATGTAGGTGATTTAGCTTGTTGAGTATTGACTCCATTTATGGTCTTTGTTATATTTCAATCTTTCGCTTATTCATGTTGCTTTTAATTTCTTCTTTAGTTATTCCCTTGAATTGCTATCCATAGGCTATCTTGAATCCATTCGTGGTTCTAGGTCCTGGGTCTCGGTCCGGGGTCCCAGTTCAGGTCGTGGCATCTTATCCACATAAATAGCAAATTCAGGAGAAAGTATCATAATGATAAAGAAAGGACAATAGGTTTTGTACAAGCATAGAGTAGGAAACTGTCACCCCCCAAATCCGGGGAGGCGTGACCGACACCCGGTGCCTCACTTGACCGAGCGAACCTGCAACTAACTAACCAACAACCGACAAGCCTGGGCTAATGAGGTTCGACATCACAATAATATAATTAAAGAAATAAAGACAACAACTATCATCGAAGTCTATGGTGAAAGTTGAGCTCCAAACCAACACTTATATACAATAGGCCTACAAGGCCAAACTTGAACAATAACAACTGTACAATATGGTCACTCAGACCTATAATAGTTCTACAACTAAAGTATAATTTTGCTAGCCTCTACGAGTTCAATAGATGATATACGATTAGAATAGGGCCCTGACCTACCCATATATACATATGTACCAAAACCAAAACAACTGGTAACTTCCATTGACATGGAGCTTACCAACCAAGACGAAACTCCACTCAGCTACGAGGATCATGAGCTACATGTCGATCAACACCTGCAGGCATGTATGTAGCGCCCTCAGGCTTGGTGCATCAGTACGAATTTGTATCAAGTATGTAAGTTAATAGAAAGATAAGATACAAGTACATAGGACAACAAAATAAGGTACACGAGAATTGATGTTGGGAATATTTCTATGCCCATTTTCCATATTTTTGCCCATCTTTTACCTTGTTTTGATTTCTTAATCCTTAGGAGAAGCAAAAATTCATGTGTTTGTGTGTTTTGTATGCTAACAAACGATTTGAGATGTTTTGAGCAGGTAATCAAGGAAAAAGGACTAAAATTAGCCCAAAGTGTGAAGATTTGAGAAGCTGAGAAGAAGGATCTAAGGTTATGGCTGACGCCCCGCACCAGGTCCCAAACTTTAGAGAAATGTGTAGTAAATTTGGGGCTATGACCACTCCAGGTCCTAAACATCAGATATAAGTTCTACACTAAGTTTCTTCTCTACTTTATTATTTTACGTTTGAATGATGATGATTAAGTCTTTGTTTTTCCACTTGTCTATGAGTGGCTAAACTCATATTTTAGGGTTTTGGCCAGGGTATATGGTTGATTGTTTGAAAGATTGATTTAATCTAGTTTCCATTCTTCATGTATGGTTGTTTATATTTACTTATTTTAATTTCTTATTTATCAGACTAATCACCTTATAAGTAAATTAGTTGCCTTTCAATTGAATTTGGGAAAGAGAATCGGAAGGGTTAAAGGTAAATACAGAACAAGAATTCAAAGAACCTTGAACCCATTGGTGAGAGGATAGAAGTTACTGTTAAGGATAGGGATATACCCTTCAACCTTGTTTAGTTGAAATACAAGTAGGCATAACCATCGTTTCATGTTTCTCCTGCAACCATAGGAATATAGGCATTAGGGTTCATGAGATAATTCGTGGATTCTAGGGATAGTGTCAAGGAATGGGATAGTAACTTGCAACTAGCAACCATAGGAAGAATCGTTCTAGTGTAATCAGGTCTTGAAAACTCAACATGAAACTACAAAGTGCCATTTTCCTAGTTTTTCATCATCATTTGAAGTAAAACCAAGTTTGCAACCGCTTTAATTAATTTTACATTTAAAGTTTTAGTAGTTTAATTCTCTATATCATTCCCCTTTTCAACTGTTTGATAGAATAGTGAAACAAGAATCAACGTTGAGCGATTAAACTGATAAGTCTCTGTGGGTATGATAATTGGGGCGTTCAGTCCTACACTACTTGATGACCACGTGCGCTTGGGTGACATAAAGAATATCAACATATTATCCCAAGTCACAGGACAACAACAACATATTACAGAATGATATCTGACACAATCCAAGTTTCACGCCTTGAGCCTACACCTTAGACACGACTGACACCCGAAACCACAAGTGGCCCTAGTGAACCCTTGGCCTGGCATACTATTGAAAGACATATTGAAAGATATTTCAAAGGCTAAAGCATGACCAAACTCTTATAAAAATAATAAAATGAAATTTCGTTAAACTGAAATATAAAATCATTTGAAAACTGATACAACAAACTAACGGACAGGCTATGAAGCCTCTACTAATATTTTGAGTAATGTTTATTGGGATAGGATCCCCTATCTACCTTTATTTGATAACTGGACTACCGAACTGAACTAGAAATAGCTAAGTCCCCTAAATGCAAGGACTCGCACAAGCTAAGGAGGTGGTATCTCAATGGAGCGCCTTCTGATAGATCTGAGTACCTGAACCCGCATGATGAAATGATGCAGCACCAAATGGCGTCAATACATAAAATGTATGGTATGTAATCAAGCTGAGTAAAGAAATACTAACAACTGACAAGTTGTACAACTGAGGCATGAATATAATATGAAATCAAGATCATGAATTAACTGAATGACTGAGACTATGTGACTAAGCTTTTGAATCTAAATGATAAAGGTGTTATATGCAAGTTATTATTAAAAAAACATACTTCGAAACTAGAGGCTTGGTGCTAAGGATCATACTTTAAAACTCTTATGGAAACTAAATAAAACTGAATGCTCAAAATAATGCAATAAAACACAAGTATAAATATTGTGAAAACTGGTTATGCATCTGAAAACCATATATTGATATAGGTTTCTAAAAAATACTATACTTTAGTTGGGAGTTTCTCTTAACCAACATACACTATGAATGAGCGCATGATGTCCAACCTCTAGCCTGGTTCAGTGAGTTGTTCAATGTCTTGCCAGGAACTATTTGAGGAGTTTCCCGAACCAATAACATGATCCTAACCTACACTATCTACGTAGTTCTGGGGATTCGGGTTATATGATCCCTTCACCCGTCTCGGTGCAACCTTCCAAAACTATGCTCATATAAAAACTATACCTATTTAAGGCACTGTAACATCTCTATGGATCCTTTCTAGCTCAAAATAAATATAAATGTATAATAATTGGTGAGCCTCCAAAAAAAAAACAATCTCGAAACCATCGGAACAACAATGAGAACACAAGCTACATGATGGATATAATGATCTAGGCTTGAAAACAAGATCGGATCATGTGTTTATGGCTCGAAATGATCAATAATATCAAGGATATGTAGAGGAAAGGGTTTCAACCATTTCACTTTTGGAAAATGAGTTTTTTGATTGAACAAAATTGACCAAGGGGCTTTATATAGTCCTCTACTGGTGAACGGTTTAACATATTGGAAATTAGACTCATATAACATCAATAAAATAGGTAGAAGGCCCTTTAACTCCTTTTATATTGGGAGAAAATCTCTAAGACATCTGATCCAACTTTCAGAGAATTTAAGAAAGTAATTTGCGATAACTTTTGCTGACTTTTATTTTACAACTTGATTGACTTCAAATCTTAACATACGATTATATACTAATTCGAATACCTCATAACATAAACTTCTTAGCATATTAAATAATATTAGTTCTATCTCAAAAATCATGAGTATATTGCTTTAATTATATGAGGTGTTACGTCCTCCCCTATCATAACTTGAGATGGGATACCAGATCGAGACATGGGACCTATATTATACCCCAATAACTCAAAAATCAGACCTGGGAGTGAATTGGAGAAAAACTGAAAAAATGTTGCAGTAGTTGCAGAACGAGTCACTGAATGACTCATGAGGCGACCCCACGAGTCGTCAGGTGACTCGTGGGAAGACCTGGAAGGATGAGGGACTCGAGGTCCCCATGGGCAATGTAACGACTCGTGGTCAGACACCACGAGTCTTCATGGCATTCGTGGGGTGGTTTTAGAGGAAGATTGGAAAATTGATCTAGTGCACTTGACGGGGAGTAGTAACGAGTCGTGGCTGCTGGGGATGAGTCATCATGTCACTCGTTAGGAGCCCCAGTAGACCATTTCTCCAGTGAACTGCCGAGTGAACCAACGGATCGTGAGCCCTAGCGACGAGTCGTTGGGTCGTCCCTTAGGACCCCCTGACAGTTCTTTTCAGGGATTTTAGTAAGGGCTTTTCCGTAATTCCTAAGTTCTAAGGGCCTATACTACGTCATTTTAAGTGTGTAAATAGAGGGTTTTTAGTAGAGAAAAACCCATCTTAGGCCATTACTTTCATGAATGCAAGGTTGGGGGTTTGTGGAGAAGAATAAAAGTGAATTCTCAAGGTTTCCAATTGGAATCTCAACTGGGAAATTAGGAAGAGTTAGGATTTTTCAATCGCAAGTATGTAAGGCTATGAGTGGGTGCTTCCTTCAACACCCATGCCCATTCCCTAGCAATTTGTGATTGGTTTGTGATGACCAAGTATGGGTTTTCATTCAATTGTATGATTCTTATATCTCTACTCATGGGTATGATTAAATTGAGTTGATATTGGTGACTTACTGAGCTTTGAGAGGATTCTAACTTAATTTCTTTTACAAAATTGTCTTTCTAAAATTGAATCTAAAACGCTCATGTGTGGATAGTTCATATAGAATGTGATGATGATGGAGTCAATGATGAAAGGCATGTTTCCAACCTTGCCCATGATTTTGATGATGTTTTCAAGGAAGATTAAATAGATCCAAGTATGATGAAGCTTTGGGTAGTGCCCAATGATGAGTATGAATGATGATTTTTTTTCTTGAATTGACTTTATTACCTCGTTTTGGAGTGAAACCTCCCAAATTATAATGTTTTAAAATTAATTGTATGAGTTCAAGCATGATAAGGTTTTGGGCAAGGCCCTTATATTGATAATGATGAAGTGATATTTCTAAAGTAGGCTTACCACATGATTTTGGAGTAAAGTCTCCCACTATTCTTTGAGCTTGTGGTATGTGTCATAGTAAAGCTTCTCATATGCATGAATTCGTAATTGAGATGTATGTTGTCATTAAGCTTCATTTCACATGATGTTGAGTCTAAGCATGATTCCATTCTAAGCTTTGTCGAAACGACATTATTGAGCTTCATACTTACATAATGTCTAGTATATGTATGATTTCATAATGACCTTTGTTAATAGACAATGTTGAGCTTCGTTTCATATGATGTTGAGTTTATGCATGAATTCATGTTGAGCTTCGTATTTATACGATGTAGAGCATCTCATGTTTTGGGAGAAGAGTCTAGCACTGAGCGGACTAAGGGTCGATAACCCTATGCCCCAAACCTACGCACCTATGTAGGTTGATACTATTATATTATTGGGACCTCCTTTGTGAGCTATCCCCGGCCTGATTGGCCCTTCAGCTTGATATCGATATCATGGTAGCGTCCCTAGCCCTGGAAAGGTTTTGGACTGCTCTGCCCACTTAAGTGTAATTATCGGGACCATGTAAGCTCTATCGTGGTATGTTGGCTGAGTGACGAGTCCCCACTGTCTATATCATTCGGATTTGCATAACCCTTACTGATGATAATTATCGTATGTATGCATGTTCAAGAAGAAAGGTTTGACTAATTGTTCAGCTTTTAATATAAGTGTTATGTTTCGGCTTTGAGTCATTAGAGTCAATCATGATGTTTTAAAGATATGCATGGTCATGTTATGATAAGAGTATAATTTCAGAATGATTGCTTTTAGCCTTCTATTTTCACTTAAAATCTTATGATATGTTATGAAATGTTTTAAATGATTTATTTACTTAAGCAGTTTTACTTACCTTATATACTTGGTACATTCCACGTATTGACCACATACTTTCTATGCTGCATCATTTCATGATGCAGGATTCGATTCTCAGGTCCAGCCCCCTTCTTAGTCGCTTATCAGAGTCAATACCTACTTGGTTGGTGAGTCCTCATCTTTCAAGGACTAGACTTTTAGTTATCTTGGTTGTACTTTCAGTTTTAGTATTGTTGAGCTAGTTGGGGGCGTTGTCCCATCAACTCATCCAGATTAGAGGCTTATCGGACTTAAACATGTATTCAGCTTCAGATGTTTATTCTGTCGTTATGTTAAGTTAGACTTCCAATGAGTTTATAATTATGTTTTCTTCATGTTTACTGAATGAGTTAGAAAATGCTTATGCCATGGGTTGGCTTGGGGTCTCTCGGGGTCCCTTGTCCCGTGTCTATGATCCGGGTCTACGCTCAGATCGTGACAACCAAGATCCACAAATGACTCCAAGTCGACCCATGGTACGTATATAGAAACTAAAGAGCATATATTAAAGTGGAAACTGATAACTTAAACATGAATAAGTGAAAGTATGAACAACAAGACGAATAAAAACAATCATAAATGGAGTCAACTGTAACACCCCGAAACTTCCTAAGACTATCCTTTAGATTTAAAACTTGATCCTATAGAAAAATGAGAAAAAGATCTCAGTACGAGTCACAGTACGACTCATAGAATTGAGGTATGGATCATACCTAGAATCATAACTAGAGGATGTAGAAGAACAGTGAATGAGGTTGGAGAAACCACGACTTCATGTTATGAATCGTATTATCCTGGTATGGATCGTGCTGACCAATCATGGAAAAGGTCAGAGAAATGGTTAGGGAAATCCCAAGTAACCATGAGTCATGGTATGACTCATCGTACGGTGTTAAGACTCATTGGATGAGTCGTGACATGGATCAAAGGAAGACTCAGAAGTAAGCTATTGACCGTAGCAAGACTCGTGGGATGTTGGTACGGGCCATAGTAAGAATCCATGGAAAACTTCATAAAAATGGGTTGAAGCAGAGTCCTTAACCACGAGAGGTGGTACAGATCATAGGACCCTAGTGTGACTCGTAGGTTGAGTTGTACCATCTGACAGAAAGAAATTCTATTAAATATTTCAGTGGAATTTTTGTAAAACCTTATCATCCATTCCTAAACCACGTCATATTAGGATTATAGGAGGTATTTTAGAGTATTATCCAACCCTCTCCCTCATTCTTTCTATAAACATTTAGAAAATCACGAAGAACTCACACAATTCTCCCAGAACAGGACTAGGACTTCCATTTTTCTCAAGCTTTCCAAGCAGTTTCTTAAGGGAATTTTTACTCCAGGTATGTGGAATTTCAACAAGGGAATTTCTCTTCCCTTGTGCCCTAAAAATCTTATAGAAAATTTATCAGTTCTATCATTGAAGAATTAAAACCAGGGTTGTTCGTCAGTTAGATTATGAAATCCTTCTTGTTATAATTCTTGTGATTCCTGAAGACTTCTACCAACTATAATTCATAAATATCCTTTTCCATGAATATGTGTTTTAGATCTAATCCTTAAATGTGATTTGAATAAATCTTACATAATTGAAAGTCCAGATATGAATGTTGCTTGATTCTGATAGTTTCTTTTTATATCACCATGATAGTATAGATTTGTGACCAGAAGTTAGCTTATGGATTTTTTAATCAGTACTTAGCATTCTCAATGTTTTATAGAAAGGTCAGCTGATCAGTTTGACTATAGTCAGTCTTTTGAGGAGTTTAGTGAAACTCCGTAGTCTCAGTTATCAGTCGTCAGATTGTTCTTTATACAGTTATGACACTTTCAGATAAAGTAGCTCTTACAAGTCTTGGAACACCTATATTTTAGTTATCAGGTCCTCTAGACTCTCAGAATGCTTCCAAATAAGTGGTCCCGACTTGAGGCTTAGGACATTAGGTTCGAGCTATCAGCTTAGCGGACAAAGTTAGGGTTTGCAGTGGGAGTAGGACTTAGCACCAAGCGGGCTAGGGTTCATCATACCCAGGTTTCAAGAACTACATTTCCATCATAGGTCATTATCCCAAACGGGCCTCAGACAGTGATCACTCAACTGTAGCTACTATACCTAGACAAGGTATAGTGGGCCTTCTCTGATGGGGGGTACACATCAGACTCCACGTCTAGCTCACGTGGTTACATGTCGATTATAGTTTCTCCCACAACTTAGTAAATTACAACTCAGTCCAGTGCAGCCTCAGTCTCCACTTCAGTTCAGTACTCCAGGACTTAGACATGTTTATGATGTTCAGTTAATTACTTAGTACTTACAGTGTTGGTAGTTTTTTAGATGCCTTCAGTGTTTGAAATTCCAGTATGGTCTTTGCATGTTTTGTTAGTACAATTTATAGTTTTCAGTATCTTTACGTTTATTTCATATCTCACTTACTCGGTACATTCAAAGTACTTATGCATACTTTCTATATTATATCGTCTTATGATACAGACGCCGATTCTCAGTCTCAGCATCGTCAGTAGTTCCTTCCGATGATTTTTAGCAACAACGTGGATTTATGAGTTCTCATCTTCCGAGGACGAGAGTTTAGCTTCCATTTCAGTTTGCTTGGTTTCATACTTTAGAGTTAGTTGGGGGCTTGTCCCAGCAACTTGCTAATTCTTTAGATGGCTTCTAGATAGAGTCGGTGTTTTAGTATGTTTTTCCTTTGTTGCATAAATTTCAGTATCTTATTAGAAAATTCTTCTTTTCAAAAAAGTGTTACTTATCCATGTTTTTTCGCAGCTTACTCTTATAGATTTCTTCTAGTTATTTAGAATTTCAGTAGTATTCTATGACATTGGTTAGCTTGGGATCACTTGTGGTCCTAGGTACTATGTTTCATCCAGGGTGCAGACTCGAATCGTGACATCAATACATGATAAAGCTGCTAGTCTACATAATGTCTGATAAGCCTCTAAATAGTTTGATGAGCTGACGGGACAACACCCCCCAAGTAGCTCACCAAAGTCTAAAACTGAAATAACATATTCAAACACCAAATTGAATGTCCTCGAAAAATGAGGACTCACCAATAATGGGAACTGAGATGGACCAGGATGAGAGTAATGACTGCATACTGAAAATTGAATCTGAGGTATACATTGTCATAAGCTGATTATCATAACTGAATGTAATGACCGAAAATTTAGAAATAGAAATCATATGACTTGTCATAGCTAAAATCATAAGTAAAGCTCATAAACTGATCATTGGGTCAAATCTACTGTGAAATATAATATCATAAGTCATGAACATAAGGAACTGAAATCATGAGGAACAATGGGAGATACGTCATAACTAACACCATCATGATTGAGCTGACGTGATACCCCAACTACCACACTCAAGTGGGTAGAGCCGTCCAAAATCTTGTCAGGGCTAAAGAAGATACCATGATATAATATCAAGCTGAGGCCCCTTGCGGGTGGGGAAAACTCTCAAGGGAGGTCTCAATGTACATGTATACCTGCGTTGGCATGTAGTTATGAGACTCGGGCTTTACCTGAACCCTTGGCCTACTCGGTGCTAGACACTACTCCCAAAAACATGCACAGTGCTCCCAATATATTTCAATGAAGCTGAAATCATAGTTACATGCATAGCCTGAAATCTGAACATTTGAGAGCCCTGGCTCGAAACATACCATAAGTTGAATTAGGAGTATTGACTCCAAACCATATGGTAAGTGATCTTATTAACCTGAGATAAATCATGAAAACATACTTAACTTGTGTGGGCTTACCCCAAATTATAAAATTATGCATACTTGAAATAGACTTCATAAGTCAAAATCATAAATTCATACATGGGTAATTTATAAACATTCATTCATGCTAGATATCTCATCATATTTGAAATCATGAATCATAAACTTGACTTTTCATAAAACTTGCATAATAGGCATAATTTCTAAAAACATGCTTTGGAACATGAATTTACATGGGTAGATTAATTTCTAAAAACATGCTTTGGAACGTGAATTTATAATCAATTTGTGTATAAAATCTGCCCATAAATCTTAAAACATGCTTTGGAACATGAGGGGAATTGACCCATAGACATATCATAGAGAATTTTATAAAATTGGGTTTTTTAACCTTATAAAACCATATACTTGAATTAGAACTTGAATTCATGAACTTGAGGAGAAATTTGGGCATGATAGTGAAAGAAAACTCTCATTTATAGCCCTACATACCTGGGTAGATTAATTCTCTAACTATCCTTGAAAGCCCAAGAGAATTGGGGAAGAAATTGAGGGATTCAAGCTTGATCTTCAAAGGGAATTTCTAAAATTTGCATATATGGGAGCCTAATGACTTGAGATGGGCTAAACCCCCTTAAAACACTCCTTTCAGGGCTTAAAACAACGTATTTTAGGACTTATGAGCTAAGGATTTATGAAAATACCCTTAATAATTTTCCTGATAAATAGACACTACCAGTTACAATGATCCCTACAACGAGCCGTTGTAGGATACCATGGCTTGTTGGATCGTCCGTCATTTCCTGGGGCAATTCTGGAACTCGTCTGATCCCTCTCCAACGATTGATAGGACAGGTTGTTGCTTTCTCCAATGGGTCATTGCACCTGCCCATTGTATCTGAAGCACATCTAGTATTCTGTTGAGGTTCTAACTAATGACTGCTCAAGATGGGTGATCTCATGAAACAACTACCCATTACTCCATCATTGCTACTGCTTCTAACTCCTCTGCTCCTTCCCATGGTACAAACCATGACTTATTGTTCCTTACAATGAGTCGTACCACGAGGTATGACTTATACCATCCAACCCTGCCACCCTAGAAACAAACAACGACTCTAGACCACGATCTGTTATCGGGACTCACATGTCGTACCATGGCTCGTTGCTATTGGGCCTCCTTTTGCATATACCAACCATGACTCGCGACTGTGAGCGGTTACATCAATCCGAACCTATACCTTGACTCGTGGGTTGTACCTTGACTCGTTGGTCCAGAACCTGTCAACCCAAAATTCATTACGACTCAGTCCTACGACTCGTTACTCCTCTCCACGACTCGTACAATGAGTCATTCTGAGACATTTTCAAACTTTTTCTGCTGATCATATTTAAAATCTCGAATCTAGTCTTAGGAACTTTTGGGGTGTTACATCCCCATTTTAGGAGATTTTTCCTCAAATGTTAACAACATGCACGAATAAGTTCTAAGAGTTTGCACACCACAACAATACTCACATACTTAAATAGAATCTGCGGGTCCTCAATAAAATGACCCCAAATAAAACAACCCTGGACATACAAAGGTACAAGCGTGACACCATTGAGTAATAAGATTAAGGATCATACCTACTGCCATGTCTAGCCACTGACTTGCTATAATTCTTTGGGTCATAATAATCCTCTACACAAATTACTTTGGGTCATAAGCATCCTCTGCACAAATTAGCAAACATAAGTGTAGACACAATTCTTGTGACATTAAACTTAACAGATGATAGATTAAAAAGAAGGGTAGAAATACTAGATGTCTTGTACCCTCCTACTTATAAGTACGTTATGCAACGCATACATAAACAAAACTCTAATAGAATGACTCATAGACTTTCTAGGACATGATCTACTCTAGTACAAAACTTTTCACGCCCCAAACCTGGGGAAGCATGACCGGCACTCGGTGACTCATTGACTGAGCGAACCTGCAACAAAACAAACAACAATTGACAAGCCTGAGCTGATGGGGCTCAGCATCCTAAAAATCTAACAAAAGAAATAAAAACAACAACTTTCATCAGAATCTATAGTGAAAGTTAGACTCTAAACCAACACTTATATACAATGAGCTGATGAGGCCAAACTTGAACAATAATAATTATACAATATGGACACTCAAGCCTACAATAGTTCTGCAACCACAGTATAACTGTATGAGCCTTTATGAGTTCAATAAATGATATATGAATGGAGCAGGGCCTCGACCCATCTAAATATACATATGTACTAAAAGCAAACAACCTTGCAACTTCGAATGACATGGAGCTTACCAACCAAGTTGGAACTCCACTCAGCTATGAGAATCACGAGCTACTTGCTGATCAACACCTGTAGGTATATATGCAGCGGCCTCAGGCTCTAGGCATTAATGTACCGAGTATGTAAGACAACAAAAAGATAGGATATAAATATATAGGACAACATAATGAGGTGCAAGAGAATATGAACAAATTAGCCCTAGTCACTGGCCAACAACAACAGATTACAAAATGATACTTGACCACAATCAAAGCAACCCAACAATCACAATCACCGCCAGCTCACGTATTCAATTCACTGCTAACCAGAACAGAACAATCTTCAACACAAGAATACAAAATGCATATCAAATCACAACCATAGCCTTGCCAGAAATTGTCACGGACTCGCAGGCATCACAATTCACAAGTATGACCTTGCTGAAAACAGTCACAAACTTACAATTCCTCATATGCCATGGGCTTAGCCTAGCGAAAATTAGTCACAGACTTGTAGGTCATCACAAAGCCTCCTGAGGGCCACATAAATCAAAAGAGTACCATATTAATAAATTATACACAAAAAACAAACATAAAAAATAGCCCATAAATGATACTAAAATCCTATATTCTCCCCAATGAGTCCAAACCAATTTCAAACAATAATCAACTTACCAATGTGCCTTTCCACCACGCTAGTCTAAACTCAACCCGAGTTATCCCCTCGACTCCAAATTCACTACCAAACAATATCCTCAATTGAGAGCAAGAGTCACGATTTTAAGGCCCACCAAAATAGACAACCACATGATGATTGTGACAATTCAACATAAGATGGAAACATGCTGAAAAGAGATATAAGAAAGCCATAACATACTTTACAGATGACAATAAGAAGCTTAGTTGAACCCCATTCTACAAACCACCAAGGTATTGCTATAAAATGATAGCTCATCACAATACCCAACACAATTCAACGTACATATATATTTAAAAAACCCGTAAATCTACCAACAAAATCCACCAAGTGATTCTCACAACGCGACTCAAGTTCTATGTGTTCGACCATCCCATTAACGTACTACAATTGCCTAAAACAACACTCAAATCCTAAAAACAATTACCACTCCAAGAAGACTACAAAACAAAATCCCAACAAGGTTTTAATGATTGAATTAAAGTCTATTAAAACAGCCATACGCATGATGATAACGACAACACAAATTTCATTGAAAATATGTTAAAAATAAGAAGAAAAGGCCTTAACATACCTTGAATCTGATGACCATGAAAATAGATAAATCTCAATGCTACAAATGTTAAGCTACTATGGAAAGTAGCTCTTCAATCACCTAACATGATACTATAGCCAGATCGACAAGAAAAATATGTATAATATGTGTACGATAAGATTTTGATGAATTCAATCCTAGAAACTTCAACACGAAGATCTAAGGATACATATGGATCCTTATCTATGATAATAAGATAAGAATTAAAGAGGAAGAGGCGTTATCCAACTTTTCTACTAAAATTATCCATGAATCACGGAACAACGACGAGAACATGATGGGTACAATGATCTACTCTCGAAAACAAGCTAGGAAAATGGGTTTATGGCTCAAAATCATCAAAAACATCAAGGATATGAAGAGTAACGTATTTCTACCATCTCACTTATGGAAAATGTGTTTTGGATGGAACAAAACCAGTAAAGGGGCTTTATATAGTCCTCCACTGACTTTTCCTGCTTTAACGTGCCTACTTGTGTAGACTCGCGAAAATGTAAATATCTTTCTATTTCAAAATCATATTTCCAAATGATTTAATGTGTTAGAAAATAGAGTCATAGACATTCAATCTGATAGCTAGTAATCCCTCTAACACCTTATAGATTTGGAGAAAAGCTTTGATATATCTGAGCTAAATTTTAGAGAATTTAAGAAAGTAATTAGCGACAACTATTGGTGACTGTTGTTTTACAACTTGATTGACTTTAAGTATAAATATATGACTATAGAGTGGTTTTTATACACCATAACAAATCTTTATTAGTATATTAAGAATTCTTATTCCTACCTCAAAAGTATGAGTTCATTGCTTAAACTATACAGACTGTTACAGAAATACCAATAGCAGTCCTAAATACAGATACAACAAGTGTTGAAGAGGTTCAGTATATCAGTAAGAATGAGCAGCAACTGGTATCTTCAACAACCATGTTAGAACATAATGAGATGATAGAGGTTCATAAAATATTATCTCTAATGAAAGCTTTACATGAAATTATGTCTCGTAACATCATGGAGGGGGAGGTGATAGCAACAAGGAGAATGAGATAGGATATATGAAGGAGATTATGATGAATCTACTAGGAAGAATTTATAATAGATTATAAAGAAAGCAGATGTATTACCAAAGGCTTTTGAAAAGGAGGGAAGAAATAGAACTCCAGTTAGATGCAACAACCTATTAGAGTTATTCCAAAGAAGAAGGTTAACAAATTTAATAAATGAATGCCATTGATTCCGTTGGAGGAAAGCAGGGAATACAGTGATATCCGACTATCGGCGGGGAAACCGTAGACTGAACTGAAACCTACACTCTTTCTTGTGTGTAATGAGCGACTTAAACTATGATGTTTCAAGATGTCATATGGAATATTAGATATGTTAAGACACAACAAGCTTTTCACAGGCTACAAATGTTACACACGCACCTTCAATTTGTTCTAATTGCACTTATGGTGCCATTTCAACAAGCTAATGAGATTCAGAATTACATTAGGAGATTAGAGATGCAACAAACATGAGCTAATAGTAATGGAAATATATGGTTCTTTGTGAAAGAGAATATGGATCTGAAAGTTATTATGGTACTAAACAAAAATAATTTTAAAGTTATTTTTATAAGAGAAGAAATTTGTGCATAATCACTACACTAATTTATGCTAAATATTATGTTGGGGAGAGACTTATGTTATGGGATAACTTATACCAGTTGGCCAATATAATAAACCTACCTTGGTTAGTGCTTGGGGACTTTAATGTAGTGATGAATGAAAAAGAAAAAATTAGTGGTTCACCAATCTTACCTCAGGATACAAAAGTCAAAAGATTATATATTCTATATTAACTCCTCAAAATTATTTAAAGTGAATTTAAAAGGCAGTCCTTTTACTTGGTAATATGGAAGAGCAGTTGAAGACTGCATATTTGAAAGACTAGACAGGGTGGTAGTGAATCGATCAATGCTCAGTCTTTTTGATCACATAGAGGTGGAACACTTAATAAGAACTGGTTATGATAATGACCCTATGCTGATAGCATTAGGATCATAGAATCATTCTATTAGAAACTAATTAGATTTCTAAGTTTTTGGATAAAACATGAGGAATTGATATCTCAGGAAGATAACTTAATGCTCTATGAGGGTCCTACCAAAGAAGAGGTAAAAACAACAGTTTTCTCAATTAATTGTTTAAGCACGGGGGGTCCTGATGGTCTCAATAAGATGTTCTATCAAACTTCTTGGCATATACTTGAAAATAATGAATTCAATGTGGTAAAGGCATAATTTGATGGTGATACACTTTCTAAGTGTTTTGCTCACATCAATTTGGTTATATTGCCCAAGAAATCTATTATACAGTCTTTTTCAAATTTGAGACCTATCAGTTTGAGTAACTTCATTAATAAAGTTATCTCAAAAGTAGTGTAAATAAGGATGGATGGCCTTTTGCCAAGAATAATCTCAAAAAATCAATTTGGATTTGTTAAAGGCAGATTCATTTTTGAGAATATCTTGCTGACAAAGGAGATAGTAACTAACATTAGAAAGAGGGAAAAACCAACAAAGTATTAAAGTTAGATATGACCAACGCTTATGATAGAATGTCATGGTTATACCTGATCAAAGTGTTAAGAAAAATGGGTTTTACAGAAATATCTGTAGATATGATTTGGAGCCTGATGCCAACAATTGGTACTCAATCTTACTAAATGGGAAGAGTTATGATTTTTTCCATTCGACAAGAGATGTGAAACAAGAAGAGCCTCTATCCCCTGCCTTATAAATAATTACACCTGAGGTTCTTTCCAGGACCTTAAATTCTTTATTTGAGGATGAGATATATAAAGGATATGACATGCCTAAATGGATAGAAGTGTTAATCATCTGGATTATACAGATAATATTATCATTTTTGCCTTAGCAGATAGAAGATCTTTGGAGATAACAATGAAGGTGGTATATGATTATGAAAAGATTTTAGGTTAGTTAATTAATAAAATAACTCTTTATATATGTTCAACAAAACTGTAGAGGTGTTGATGAAGAAAGTAGAACAAACTACTAGATTTGAAAAGGGAAGATTTTATTCAAGTATTTGGGTTGTCCTATTTTCCATTCAAGGAGAAAAAAGGTCTACTATAATGATATTATAAAAAAGCAAAAGGAAAGGCTGTAGAATTAGAACAGAAGTTTATTATCATATAGAGGGAAGGTAGTCCTCATAAATAGTGTATTACAAGACATGCCTATATACCCTTGTCTATCAAAACCCCAACAAAATTCACTATCTAAGAGTTGCATAGAATTTTGCCAGATATTTTTTAGCAACAAAAGGAGAAGAAAAAAGCAAATGTTGGGTAGTTTGGTTGAAAGTATGTTTTTCTAAGGATGTAGGAGGATGATGCTTTAGATTATTGTATGATGTATCTAAGGCTCTCTTCGCCAGACTTTGGTGAAAATTCAGAACATCTTAATCACCATGGGCAGATTTCATGTGGAACAACTATTGCAAAAACCAGAATCCTGCTCTGGTACAATGAAGATGGGGTTCACAACTTTGGAGAATAATGTTGAAAACAAGGGAAGGTATTGCTTAGGAAATATGGTTGGAGCCTAGTGATCACACTCAATACAACTCTCCTTTTTATAGGAGGTGGCAACAGTCGTTGTTAGAAAATAAATTTCTAATGGATTTTGAGATCGAATTCCACAGAGATTGAACTATATCAACTAAAAGTCATAAAGTAAATCAATTTGGAATGCATCATTATTTATATTATAAAAAGGGGAAAATTGGGGGAAAATGAGTAAATTATAGAATTCTACGGTCAAAGCAAAAAAAGGTAAGTTCAATGTTGCAAGCAATTAGAATAAACTAGGGATGTGCTTTTGATAGGGGTGTCGGTTGGATTGCGGTTAATTGACAAGTATAAAATATCAATTATAGAATGAATAGCAAAGGAAAAGGCTATACCCAATGTTTCTCAACCACTTAGGTGAATTTTCCTTGGGTTTTCTTAAACCCCAAGGCCAATATTATCAATCAGCCACCAAAAACTTGAGAAAGAGCTTAACTATCTCTAGCTGTAGCCCCTTAATGGATGATGGAAATGGGTTTTGACTATATCTAGCTCAACCCCACATGTCCATGATCAAATTCCTCACTAATGCTTCCTCACCCAGATCTTACTCCTCCCTTTCAAGCAAAAGCAAGATAAGAGAGTAAATTAATGTTTTGCAACCATTAACTATAGCATTCAAATATAGAGGAAATACTAGATTCATGCATTATAATTGAATTTAAGACTAAATCAATAACACCTAATCCATTCTAAACCCCAATCATGTACACACCCCTAGCAATTAAATTAGCTACTCATAGATGAAATTAAAGAGAATATACCATGAGGGATTCACTAACATTGATCATATTTGAATAGAAAATTTAACTTCGGTGGATTTTGCTCAAGAATGGAAAAGAGGAAGAAGAAGTAGAATATACTTTTTTTACTTCTCTCTCCACTTTTCTGTACTTCTCTCTATAAATTCTTAGCTAAGATGTACAAGTTATGACATGTATGAGCAAAAATGGGATAATTCTACATATTCTCTTTTTGTACAGCTTTCCTCAAATACCCTTGAAAGCTTCCACATTGAATTTGTGCCACATTTGGATAATTTTACCCAATTAGCAATCTGGTCAGTTGTGCGGCACCTGCATTTCCCAGGTGCCGATCGGTGAAAAGTGGATCCTTCGCAGGTCTTGGCTACCTTGTTCCAAAAGTGGCTGCAAATGCAGCGCCCACCTACATTTCACTTGTGCACTTCAGCACTATTTAATGAGTCCTGCATTTCGCAGGTGCCAAAGTGTGGCACGCAGATTCCTATCTTCCAGTAGAGTACTTTTTGTTCAATTTCTCTATTTTCCTTATCTAAGTTCAATACCTATAAAATCAAAGAGAAAAGACATAAAACCTTCCTAAATTGATGTGAAACCATGCAAAAGCTCATGCTTAAGAGCCTAATGAGTTGGTAAATTACCAACTCATCAAACCCCCAAACTTGAACCATTGCTTGTCCTCAAGAAAGGCATTCCTCTCGTCACTAAGAATTGAATTAAGCATTCTCATCACAAGAATTGCATAAAGGACTTCTAAAGCTTAAGACAACCCCAAAAATCTCACAGCGACTCACGAAAAATAAAAAGACTCAAAAACATGTTGTACAAACTCAATTGGTAACCACAAGCATTTGACATATCTCATTTCCATTCTATCACTACAAAATAGTGGATATTTTCAATCCAAAGGACTCTCAATAAGCATCTCAAGTCATTGACAATTAATATTCAAGGTTTGCCTTAAAGTTCACTGCTTAACTTGTCTCATTGACACCTCTCAATTGAAAGCAAAATTTAAGCATGTGCCCCAAGAAAGTGATGCCACTCACACAAAGAGAGAATCAAACTCATATTCATGCAATTCACATATAGGTATTATAGAATAAAACAAAGACACTCACTCTCTCAAAGACATTCAAGTACATACTCATTTGACCAATAGGATTGCCCTTCTTGTAACTCGCCACTAATGTAGAGTTTCTACACTCAAAATCACTGATACCATTTAACGGATCGTAGAAAATAACTTGGAAGTTAATTACAAAGGCAGGAGCTAAATAAAATAAAATACTGAAAGTAGTAATAAAGTAGAAGAAAAAGATACTTACAAAGAGCTGTTTATTGATAAGAAAGAAAACTAGAGAACATAGAGAGGTTTGGGCAATTTGGAAGTGAGTGTAGTGTTTTCCAAATGCCCCTCTTAATACAAGGTGAAGGTCTTAAATAGGCCTCAATATGATGAGTCAACTAATTACTACATGCTATCTATTTACATGTGTCCACACGTGGCACTTTTAATTTTGCACGAATCTATTTAAAAGATGTCTTCATCTTCTTGAAACTTGACTTCCTTGAAATTTGATATTTGTCTTGATGTGTCCTTGGAATTTGATGAAGATTCGTCTTCATCTGCATGGGAGTCTGTAGAGATTCCATTTTATCCTGATGTGGCTTGTCTTTTTGCTGCATTGTTTTTTGGGTGGATTCCTGAGGGGTCCACTGCTTTTGATTGTAGTAGCTTTTCATTTTTCTGAAAGGATAGTCTGGCCGCCTCCTTTAGTTGAGAAGATAAGCTTGAGCTATCCCTTGCTGATCTAGCATGTCTCCATTGCTTGGTTCACTTGTATGAGAGGATGCAGTATCTAATAATTCCATTATCTGTTTTTGTTGAGTATCTTCTTCCAAATTTGACAAGGCCTGCTGGAGCCTTCTTTTTAATTCTTCCTTGGACAGTTGGGAATTCTGTTGTCATGAAGAACTTGAAGTATCTTATCTTCCTAGGGAGTTGGTGCCCGACCTTTGATTTTGATGGTCTTACTCAGATATTTAATCCTTTCAATAACATGAATAGCAAAGAAAATACAAGATAAATAGCCATAATATACAGGGTATATTACAGGTTAATGAAAACTACTCTTGCTCCAAAAGCAAAAATAGTAAGTAACAAAGGGGTTACCATGCTTATGGAAGCCAATCACAATCACAACAATATTTTCGTCCCAAAAATGATAAAATGGGATGATGTGTTAGTAAAGGATAATTTGCATTTTGACTCCATAATGGAGCCAGAAATTGAGGAAGAAAATTCAACCATTGAGCAGGTAATACAATTTCCGGATGGATCTATAGATTTAAAATTTCTAAGATCCCAATCCTTTAGTCGTGCCTCTTCAAGTAAAAGAATGTCCTTTTCGAGACCTTCATTTTCAAAAATGCCAGAAGAAAAGGAGGTAACACTTGAAGGCGTAGAGAAAAAACTAAAGGGAGTAGATTTCTCTGAAACAATTCGTAAGGTTGAATATGAACCTAGAATTACCAAAAGAACAAGTCCCACAGCTAGTGAGATGCTAGAAGTAAGAGACTCTTTATGCATGATTAGATCTGATGAGGAGTTCGAACCAGACTTTGAATATTTAGATAAACTCTGGCTAGATCCAGAAAATAGCATAAAAAGGCAATGGTATGTAGAAAAATATTCACTAAAGGAAAGATTAACCTTTAGAAAAAAATGGTGCGCCGATATGAAAAGGATGAGATGCAATATAGAGTTCTTTAAATGGTTTGAATACACCGGAAAATTGGATGATCAAAAGGAATCATTGAGCATGATTGTTAATAAATGGCATACCAAAACTAAGGTGGTTGAATCTATAATTCCCCCACTAGAGGAAATTAGTTTACCAATAGATGGTAGAATTGTCACAGCTACACCTTTTAAAATTGATATAGTAGACACCCAAGGTGATCCTAAGAATAAAGATATAAATAGATTAATTCAACAAAACAATTATACTAATCAACTACTATATGTAGTCTCTAATCAGATCCTTAAGACGATAATAAATCAATTTTCAAGGATAAACCTAGCCCTTCCTACAATAATAAAAAATTAGAAACCCATCCAATATTTAAATTACCAGAATTTTCCAAAGATAAGTTCCCCAAATTTCAAGAAAAGTTTGAAATCACAGATGATCTTATGGAAAAGATTAATGAAAAGTTAAAGGCTCAATTAAAATTAAAAGATGATAAAGTCATAGGAACAATATCCGAAAAGTCTGATAACGACATTAATAAGTTAAGCTCTAAATGTTCCATCAAAAAGAATTATTATAATAAACCCTCATTCCCGGATATGCAGTATGAAGAAAATGAATTTTTATCTCATACTTCACACTCTGGAAATGAAATTGTTGAATGGAATATTGATGGACTTGTAGAACATCAGATATACAACAAGTTACATAAAATGGGAATGGCCATTACGGCCTATAAAATGAAAAATTGCACGGCTAAACAAGCTGCCACTCTAATTATATCTGGATTTACAGGGACATTAAAATATTGGTGGGATAATTATCTCACTGAAGATAATAGAAATAGTGTAACAAATGCTACAACCATCACTCAAGTTATTAAGACTGAATCTACAGGACAAACTTTTGAAAATCTATGCGTAGAAGACGCCACCGCTACCTTAATTTATAGTATAGCAAAACATTTTATAGGAGAACCTCAACTTTTTCAAGATAGGAGTTTAGAAATACTATCCAACCTATCATGCCCAAAGTTAGATGATTTTAGATGGTATAAGGATGTATTCCTCAACAAGGTTATGGTCAGAGAAGACTGTAGTCATGATTATTGGAAAGAAAAATTCATAAGTAGTTTACCAACATTATTCGCTGAAAAGGTTAGAATAAAATTAAAAGATAGATTTGATGGAAAAATTCCTTATAGCCAATTAACCTATGGCGACCTTATAAGTTTTATAAATGTCACAGGACTTGAATTATGTACAGATATGAAGCTTAAAAATCAACTTAAAAAGGATAATAAAATATCCAAAAAGAAAATAGGAAGCTTTTGTCAAGATTTTGGATACATCAATTTGTCTGCCCCTTCAAAAGAGGCATCCAAGAAAATTAAAAGAAGACACAAGCACTATAAAAATAAATCTGAAAAACCCCATCATTACAGAAAAAGATATAAAAGGAACAAACGAGAAGCCAACAAAGGTGGCTTTCAAGGAAATAACGATAAGTGTTGAAATTGTGGAAAATATGGCCATAGGGCTAAGGATTGTAAGGTCCCTAATAAAAAGAAGGATAAGATCAATATGTTAGAACTTGAGTCAGAAATAAAAGATAGATTATATTCTATTCTTGATGAATATGATAATAATTCTTCCCCTGAAGAAAGTTTCAGTGATGAAGACCAGCTTAATATAGCATATAGTTCTGACAATAGTGACTCAACTGATCATTGTGGATGTACGGGAGCAATCTGCACCTGTGATAGCCACTCAGTAAATGTCATTACCAATAATAACAAGGAAATCTTCTTTGATATGATTGATCATATTAAAGATAAAGATCTCAAAAGAAAATATTTAATAGAATTAAAAAATATAGTTCTTAACCAACAACATGACAAAGAAACAGTTGAGCCTTTTAATATGAAAAATGTACTAAATAAATTTAAAGAAAAAAGGTCTAGTACAACAATACAAGATCTTCAAACCGAATTATTACATATTAAAAATGAAGTCAAAGAAGTTAAGCAAAGGCTTAACAAACTAGAAACAGATGCCCTTGCTAATAAACTATTAAATGAACTAGAACCAATGCAAGAATCTGAGTTGTATCGATCCGAACCAGGAGAAACATCTAAAGTAGATAAAGGTGAAGAAGAAGATGAGTCTCTAGAGAGCTCTCTAGAAGGTAAATCAAGGGTAAAAACTATTGCAATAGTTAAAGACCAGAGCTAGCATATACCTATCACATTGGTTATAAATAAAAATTATACTATTCACAAAATTGCATTATTAGACACAGGTGCAGACCAAAACTACATTATTGAAGGAATAATCCCTACTAAGTACCTTGAAAAAAGTACAACGCGGTTATTCTCCGCGACAGGTGAAAGACTCAAAATAAATTATAAGCTCCATAAGGCACACATATGCAATAATGGAATCTGCTTTATTAATGATTTTGTAATAACTAAAGATATAAATGAAGAGATAATATTAGGCACCCCCTTTATAACCCAAATAAAACCCTATGTCGCTGATTTAGACGGCATCCACACCACTGCTCTAGGAACAGATATCATTTTTCCCTACCTAAATAATATGTCAAAAGAAGAAAGTGAATTTATAAAAGAAAAAACTATCTTTAGGATAAATCTGCTTTCCCAACAAATAATCTATTTAAAGGACGAGATAAAATTTAAACGGATTGAATCCGCTTTAAAAAATCCGAAGGTAGAAGCCAAAATTAAAAGCCTACAAGAATTCATAGAACGAGAAGTCTGTTCAAAATTTCCTAATGCCTTTTGGGATAGGAAACGCCATATTATTGAGTTACCATATATTGAGGGATTCAATGAGAAGAATATCCCTACTAGGGCAAGACCTATTCAAATGAATCAGGAGTTAATGGAATATTGTAAAAAGGAAATCAATGATTTGCTTGATAAAAAGATTATTAGACCCTCCAAATCACCATGGAGTTGTTCAACCTTCTATGTCAATAATAGTGCGGAAAAAGAAAGAGGAGCCCCAAGGCTAGTCATTAATTCTAAGCCCCTTAACAAAGTTTTAAAATGGATCAGGTATCCAATACCCAATAAAAGAGATCTTCTTAAAAGAACTTATAAAGCTAACATTTATAGTAAGTTCGATATGAAATCTGGATTTTGGCAAATACAAATAGCAGAAAAAGATAAATATAAAACAGCTTTTAATGTACCTTTCGGACAATATGAATGGAATGTAATGCCATTCGGATTAAAAAATGCACCGTCTGAATTTCAGAATATAATGAACAACATATTTAATCCACATAGTCATATTTCTATAGTCTACATAGATGATGTTTTAATATACTCGGAAGATATTGATCAACACTTCAAACATATCCAGACCTTTTTAAAAGTTGTTAAGCAAAATGGATTAGTAGTAAGCGCTAAAAAAATTAAGTTATTCCAGACTGCTATTAGATTCCTTGGTCATGACTTATATCAAGGAACCTATAAACCCATTTGTAGAGCCATAGAGTTCTCATCCAAATTCCCAGATGAATTAATTGATAAACCTCAGCTTCAGAGATTCTTAGGAAGTCTCAATTATGTTGCGGATTTTATTCCAAATATTAGACAGGTTTGTAAGCCTCTTTATCAGCATCTTAAGAAGGATCCAGTCCCATGGGAATTAGAACAAACAGAGACAGTCCAAAAAATAAAATCAATAGTTCAAAAACTCCCATCCTTAGGAATACCACATCCAGAGGCATTCATGATAGTAGAAACTGACGCCTCAGACATAGGATATGGAGGCATCCTTAAACAAAAAATCTCCCTAGAAAACCCCAAACAGTTAGTAAGATTCACTTCAGGAATCTGGAATAATACTCAGAAAAATTACAGCACCATTAAAAAGGAAATTCTGGCTATAGTGCTATGTATCACAAAATTTCAAGACGACCTAATAAATAAAGAATTTTTACTAAGAGTAGACTGCAAAGCAGCCAAAGATGTTTTACAAAAAGATGTAAAAAATCTAGTTTCTAAACAAATATTTGCCAGATGGCAGGCTTTGTTATCCAGCTTTGATTTTCAAATCGAGTTCATACAAGGAGAAAATAATTCTCTCCCAGATTTTTTGACTAGGGAATTTCTACAGGGAACTAAATGAGACCCGGAACACCAGGTATAAGGCCCTTGAGGCCTCCATTTCAGCCTTTCAAACCAGAAGAAATAATGAAAAGACCCTTCAAAGAGGAGGAAAAACCAAAACCAGAAAATAAATATTCAGTTTTGGCAGAATTCCCATCTTTGCCAAAAGCTACTATTCCGTCCCCATTAAAAGAACCCATAACCAGTCAGACCAGATTACAACCATTAAAGTCAATTTTTAAAGGAGACTCTTCATCAGAAGACAAAACTATTTCTATCCAAACCAAGGACAGCTATGAAATGAAGCCACCAGAGACATACTCTCAGGCAGTTCTACCAGCAACTCCGGAAAAGAAAATGGAGAAACATATTCCAAATAAACAACAGTTGAGCTAACAGTTTTACAGGTACTGCCGATCATGGCCCTCGATAAAAAATATGAAGGTTTTGGAGTACCCGAGTTACTAAAACCCTGCTACACAAATTGGAATTATGTGGAGACAGATGATCCCCTTAAAACCCGAAGGTATTATGATTTCATTTTAACAGACACCGATTCAGTAAAAATTGAGCATAAATTAAAATGTCCAGATAATCCTGACAGTATTCAATACTCGAAGTTCACAATTAAAAGAATTTTAAGTCTGTTTGAATGGTTTGTAGATCATCTGCATACACCCATTCCCCTATCAAGAACCCATAGACCCCAAACATACAACTGGTATGATTATAAGGCAGCCTGGTATAATTTTATGTATCTAAGGCCCAACACTCACTCTTGGTTTGTCAAGTATTCAGAAGAAATGAAAAGCGCGATCATTCCCAGATGGTTTTACGAATGGTGGAACCAATTCGGAGGAAATAAACAGGTATTGTCAAAACATTTTCAAACACAGTTTGAAAAATTTCAGGTAGAGTAGAATATTTCTACCCTACCAGAAAATATTAAATTGTGTAAGTTTTTTATTGCAAAAGGAATTTCATATATTATCAGCTGGTCCTTTGATATTCATGAAATTTAAAGGATTAAATATCTGAGTAAGACCATCAAAATCAAAGGCTGGGCACCAACTCCCCAGGAAGATAAGGAAACTTCAAGTTTTTCATTACGACAGAATTCCCAACTGTCCAAGGAAGAATTAAAAAGAAGGCTCCAGCAGGCCTTGTCAAATTTTGAAGAAGATACTCAACAAAAATAGATAATGGAATTATTAGATACTGCATCCTCTCATACAAGTGAACCAAGCAATGGAGACATGCTAGATCTGCAAGGGATAGCTCAAGCTTATCTTCTCAACTAAAGGAGGCGGCCAGACTATCCTTTCAGAAAAATGAAAAGCTACTACAATCAAAAGCAGTGGACCCCTCAGGAATCCATCCAAAAAACAATGTAGCAAAAAGACAAGCTACATCAGGATAAAATGGAATCTCTACAGACTCCCATGCAGATGAAGACGAATCTTCATCAAATTCCAAGGACACATCAAGACAAATATCAAATTTCAAGGAAGTCAAGTTTCAAGAAGATGAAGACATCTTTTAAATAGATTCGTGTAAAATTAAAAGTGCCACGTGTGGACACATGTAAATAGATAGCATGTAGTAATTAGTTGACTCATCATATTGAGGCCTATTTAAGACCTTCACCTTGTATTAAGAGGGGCATTCGGAAAACACTCACTCACTTCCAAATTCCCCAAACCTCTCTATGTTCTCTAGTTTTCTTTCTTATCAATAAATAACTCTTTGTAAGTATCTTTTTCTTCTAGTTTATTACTACTTGCAGTATTTTATTTTATTTAGTAAAGTATGTTAGGATATTATCGTGTTCAGTTGAAACTTAGTAAAGCAATATAAGTTCCTGTAAGGTATTTCAGAAATAGAATGGCAGCCTAAAATGAAGTTTAGGTAGCATGTTAGAAATAGTAAATCATGTTACTATGAAACTCAGTTATATAGCATGATTCCCAGCAGAAAACTATATCTTATTCAGCATTAGACTCAGTACAGTATGATAGAAGATTGTATATATACCATTATCAGTTTCAGCATGTATTAAGTACATACATATCCCTATCATTAGTTTTAGCATGTAGTATATACATACCTATTATTATCACTAGTTTCAGCATGTGGTATACGCAGTTAGTATTACTAATTGAGACCACTGTATTGTGTTGGGGTTGGACTACCTAGCATTCATGACCGCCCCAGGGTTAATAGTTGTATCGACTCGTCCGCCAGAGAGCGAGGATACGTTTCTCTACGGAGTGGCATGCCGTCCCCCAGGGGATGAAGATGGGATGCCGGTTTCCCCATATTTTGCCTTGGTCGGCTTTTATACACCCCCGTCGAGCGGGTACGCCTGGGGTGTTGATTTAGGAGTCCTTCAGACTCAGGTACAGTTATAGTCAGGGGCTCAACGAGCTCAAGTGCATACCCAGGGAATCGGCAGGATGCTTATAGTTATTATAGGAGGTGGGACGATCGGGGTAGGGGTATAGATTGCATGTTGATTGTACCTCCCGGCTTATGGGGGCCGGGTAAGTCTAACACTAGTCTCGAGTTTATAATAACGAAAGAATACTCATGAATCTAAGGATATGACTATCGTAGTGACTCTAAGAGTTTTAGAAAAAGAGACTATAATAAATAAGTAAACTTTTTGCCCACGCGAAGCAATACAGAACTCACCAGAAACTGTCAACTCGTACACTCTAGTTAATGAAATCCTTTCCAACGTCACCTGCGGTCTTTGGAAAAAATAGCAGGGGGTGAGTCGGTAGCTCAGTGAGTAATAAAACTTAACCACAACTGCTTTTAATAGAGACAAGTCAGAAAATATGCTAGTAGAATAATCAAAATATCATGAAATAGTTGGCCTTTTAGAAACAATAACAATGATCAGTTTGTTTGGTTTATGTAAGAAGAAATTAATTAACAATTCGGTAATAGATTCAGTAAAATACTCTCATATCAAATCTTATGTTTAGAGAGGTTTTCAAGGATGAATCACGTAATTGGTATGGCTCCCTACCTTGAGAGACGGTCAATAACTATATGCTAGTTCTACTTTTCCACTAACAAGAGTTGTAACAGTAATCTGTAAATACAAGGTGCACCAGGTCTAGCGAACCCGCCGTTAGCTACGGGATCCATCAAAGTCTACTCCCAATTTATACTTTTCTTGGTAAACAATAAGTACTCAAAAAGGAAAAGAAAAAAAAACATTTTCAGCATAGTACTGGGTACTTAAATTCTCATCAAATCATGTACTTTCATTTTGGCCATGGAAATTATATTTCAAATAAAAATAACACATCTAATAAAAGTGAGAACATCTACAATATCAATAACCATCTCAAATATATATTTTGATATCATATCAAGTAAAAGACTTGTCCCATATACAATTTTAAAGCATTCGGTAACACATTACTTGTAAAAATCATTATAAATCATTGCAAATTGTGAAATACAAATTGTGGTAAGGTCACTACTCACAGTATTCTTATCGAAAACCCAAACTCATCGCCTCGAGCAATCTGTATCATTTCCTTCGATCAATCTATAACCACATTATATCGATTTTGACTTGATTTCTTTATCTAGAATAACTCATAACTAAATTAGAATACCCACCTATTGAGATTCACTTTTTCACTCTCGATTAGCCAAAAATATATTTATTCTCATTATGAATGACCGAACCACTCTATAGTTTTCTAAAGTAGAAGGACATTCATATAGTTTATTCCCTGAATTATTCATAATACTTTTCTTGTACATGTGAATAACCCAACTTACTAGCATTGTTGCTCGAACATTTTCACTGGTAATAGATTTTTAATGCCTAAAGAAAATCTATGAACGCAAAAAATAATTCATACCAAAAAATTCAAAGTCTAAGTTCAAATAATAGCTGAAATATTCGATAAGTGCTTAAGATTTCTTATCATTAAGAGATTCCAGAGTACTGCATAGAGTTTGTTTTTCTTCCTCTCTATTCTTCTTCTTCGGCCTTCTCTACTTCTTTCCTTCATTTTTTGTTGTTGTTGGCTGCTGTCGATGGTGACTCCCCCTCCCTTCCCCTTTGTTTCTTTTCCTTTTGTTTGCAGGTTTCTGCCAATTCTAACCCTTTTCTTTTCTTTTTTTTTCTTAAATTTCCTTAATAGATTCTTTGTGGGCTTCAGCCCACTATCTTTTCTTTTCTTTTTATTTTCTTTTTTTAAAATTTTATAACTATATAATTACTTTATATATAAATATATGTATACATGCATATATTTTTTTCTATCTAAATGCCCTTTGTTAATAGCGGGGTTCTATATGCATAGACATATGACTATATAATTGAATCAAGAACTTCTTGAGAACCTAGTTAAGAAAGTGTCCATGATACAAAGGATTGGTTCTCGAAGAAGATGAAGAATATGTGCAAACAACAAGAAGAAAAAAACAATAGTAAATCTGGTGCATCAACAAAATTAAGGATAAAATTATGTTTAACAAAATGATTGAGGACAAGTTCACTGGAAAGAATGATAGGACAAAAAATGAAAAGGTATTAATGATAAGGAAGTAGAGTAGGATTAGATCTTTCACAACTATGAGCATATGATCATATGAGAAGCAACTTGAGGGGTTGAATTGAGGAAGATGAACTGATCAAAACAAACTTATTCATAATTTTGACTATGATTAATGAGTATATAAGGCATATCAAAGTGGAATATTGTTTAACTCAGTCAAATACCTTAACTAGTACGCACTCAAGGCATGGTCAAGTGAGCTTAAGTGGAAATAATGATATTCTTGAAAGGGAACTCAATTATAGGGAGGAAATTAGTTAAAGAATTTGATCATTATGATAATTAGGTATGCATATCCTTCCAATAGTAAGTTGCATAAGTGTTTCTATACTACTATATCTTTTGAGCCAAACATCATATATAATCATCTCTTGATAGAACTAAATTGAGTCAAACCACTATGTAATTAGTCTTGAACCAAATGCTTGACCTTATAAATATCCTTCCAGTTCACAAATTGATTTGAAAATACCTTTACAAACTTTAGAAGATTACCAAAACGAGTCTCTCATTGTAATAAACCTACTCAGGAGCAAGAAAATTGAAGATTTGTTGATAAAGACTATTTAAAGTTAAAAAGGAACACAAAATAGTGATTTAGGGGGAAAGATACATTGAAAATTTGGAAAAGAAGAGGAAGAAGTCAATGAGGAAGTAACATAGGAGGGGTTTGTAACAAAGGAACCTAAGCTTGATAAGAAATCTAATTTCTTAGTTGTTGATGTCTAAAGGAGTTGGCAAGAAAGAAGCTGTCACGCCCCGAGTCTACACCCTGGATGTGACACGGTACTTGAAGCCACAAGTGACCCCAAGTCAACCCCTGGTCTATCATTCACTAGCATTCTAAGTAAACATGCACAACAGAACTTAAAATAATAGCATAAAATATTTAAGAAAGACAAATCTGAAAGTAAAAGTTCAAATCTTTAAATAACACTGAATAAACTGAAAGTCATGTCTGTCTGAAAGCCATCTATCTGAGGAGTTACTGGGACAAACTCCCAGCTAACTATAAATTTAAATGAAGCTAATAAGTGATTGAAAGAAAGAAATAATGCCCTTGGATGATAAGAACTCACACTTCAACTGTTGAGGTGGGATACTCTAAAATGTGGCAGCTATCTGTACTGAGTCTGAGAACCTATGGCTGTATCATGAAACGATACAACATAAAAGTATGTGTCAGTACTTTGAACGTACTCAGTATGTGAGAGAAACATAACACGAGATAAGTACTACTAATACTGAATTGAGAAAACATGCAAGAATCAACTAAAACTGTTGAACTGAATAACTGATATAACTGGGAAGGTCTGAAAGACCCTGTCTGGTGGTCTAGCTTGTTTTAAGTTTGATTCTGATCTGAACTGAGATAAACTGAACGAATACGACATGAAATGACCAACTGCAATACTGAAAAATGATACAACTGGTGGAGAACTAATATGGTCAAAAATGACCCTGACTGATGGTCATAAACATGCTCTAAGTCTGAGATACTGAGTCTGGACTACTGCATTGTACTGATCTGGACTGAAGGATCTGAGAGTAACTGCACTGACTAGTGGGAGAGGCTATAACCGACATAAAACCACGTGAGCTAGACGTGGAGTCTGATGTACACACCCCATTGGTAGGACCCAATATACCTTGCCAGGGTATAAAGGCATGGACTATGAAAATCATAGTCAAAAGGTGGCCGTTAGGCCAAGTAAGTAAAACCTACAGTGGCAATGTAGTTTTGAAACCTGGATGCACTGGAACCCCGACCCTTTCGGTGCTAAGTCCTACTCCCACTGAAATAACCCTATTACTACTAATACTGACAAGCGGATAGCTCGATACTGGGGTCCAAGACACTGACCCAGGGATACTGTCAGAGAGTTCCCTGAGCGTCTTATAAGACCAGATTTGAAAACTGAGTTCTAAGACTGGTCAGAGCTACTTATCTAGAAGCATCGTAACCGTTTACAGAACAACTAATAACTGAACTGGGATCCTGGGGCTCGTCAGAGCTATGACTGAATATCATGACCGCCTAATGGACCAAATATCTGAAATCTGAATCTGATTTTGGAAACTAGGAGGCACCACTGACACCTCGAAAATAAACTAGAGTCACACTGATCAGTTGACATTTCCTAGACAACACTGAGGTTGCTAAAATCTGACTGAAGCTAGACTGATATGATTCTAACTGAGACTAAACTGATAGAGTTCTGTGTTCTAACTGATCAAATTACTAGCAGCTAATAAAGAGCTCATTTGTGCCGACAACACGGACAATTTCATAATATAAGAAAATTTCAAGAATTTTGGGGATTTCATTCAACAGTGCAAAAAGTCATTTTTGTTTATGGAATATTTTCTCATCATAAGTATATATGTAGGAAATTCTAGAAAATTTCAACTCAAGCATCCTTCATTCACTAGAGAGAACTGAGCAAATAAAATCATTACTTGAAAATTAGGGTTTAAATTCACCTTTGTGATAACACTGACAATTTGATAAGGAACTGATGAAGATTATAGTAGTAGTAAATATAAACAACGTTTTGAGTGAATTCAACGAAAATAACATGAATGCTTCTCATACTCGAAAGCTTAGGGCTTAGAATTACTAGAAGAAATTGAGGAGGAATTTGGGGACGCAAGGGAAGGACAATCCCTTTGCTGAAACCCCACATACCCGGTGAAGAATTTCCTGGAGAAGTGGATGTGGACTGCTGTGATGAAAGAGTGACCCTAAGCCTGCTAGAGGGTTTCTTGAGAGAACTGTCGATGAAATTCTGAGAGTAAACGTTAGAATGAGGGGAGAAAACCATTTAAACTCTCTAAAACATCTAAAATTGAGGCTAAAACGACAGGGTCTAGGTTCCAAAACCATAGGAAAGTCAAATTTGCCCTTAATGAAATTTCCCTGAAAAACATATTTGTCCCCGACCACGACGCGTACCACGGAGTCACGACTCGTGGCCACATCTCGTGGTCACCTCACCATTTTCTTTAATCTTCTAAAACTGGCCACGACTCGCATCCTATGACTCATAATGCCATCCTACGAGTCGTACTATCTGTCGTGGTATCATCCACCCATATCAACTATGACCTACCCACAACTCCTCCTCACGACTCGTTGCTACATCCTATGAGTCGTACCATGACCCGTGATGACTCACTCTGGCGCTATTAAGAATTTCACCATGACTACTAACCACGTGTCGTACCTATGCATTGTGATTTGTAGGACCACTCGTGATATGACCTCAGGCTCCTGAACTTCATCACGACTCGAGTCATGAGTCGTAGGTCCTCATCATGACTCGTACGTTGAGTCGTTCTGGTGCAAAATTCCAGGTTTTTCTGCACCTTCTAACTTCAACTCCCGGGTCTATTCTTAGGCCTTTTCTGGGGTATTACAATATCTCCCTCTTGGAAACATTCGTTCTCGAATGTTAGAAAACTCATAGCAATAAGAAAAATATCAATCAAAACATTCAAATATTGCTCATTCAACAACTGGACTGAATTTTTGCTTTTCATAAACACAACCAAAGTCAGGAAGAAAATTTAGTTACATGAATTGAATTCAACAACTAGCTCAGGTCTTAAAGCAAAATTCACATATCAAACTGCAATAGAGTTGGTAGAGAACAAGTGTGGGTATTTGGCCCTCATATATGCTTCGGCCTCCCACGTATCTCCTTCAACTTGTTGATTCCTCCATAAAATCTTGACTGACTCTATTTCCTTATTCCTCAATCTACGCACTTGCCGATCTAGGATTTTGACCGGTACCTCCTCATAGGTGAGGCTATCCTTGACTGCCACATTATTCAATGGCACCATAGAGGTTGGATCTCCGATGCACTTTTTCAAAAGTGATACAAGGAAAACTGGATGTACAACTGCTAGTTCTGAAGGTAACACTAGCTCATAGGCTACATTGTTGATACGCCTCATAATTCTATAAGGTTCCACATAACTAGACTAAGCTTCCCCTTCTTTCTAAACCTCATCACCCCTTTCATGAGTGAAATTTTCAGGTACACCCAATCATCAACTGCAAACTCCAACTCTCTTCTCCGCACATCGGCATAAGATTTCTGGTAGCTCTGAGCTGTTTTTAAAATTTCTCGGATAAGCTGAACTTTTTGCATCGCCTCATGAATCGAGTCTGGCCCTATCAAAGTAGCTTCACCGACTTCAAACCATCCTATAGGAGATCTACACCTCCTACCATACAATTCCTCAAATGGGGCCATCAGAATGCTGGAATGGTAGTTGTTGTTGTACACTAATTTGATAAGGGGCAGATGGTCATCCCAAAGCTGCTATGTTTGGAGCCCTTCTACTAGAACACTTAGGGCTTGACTTGGCCTTCTTAACTTATCATCTCCACCTTAGCTTTAAGTCATCATTCTCAAGCTCTTAGATCCTTTCTTAAGGCTAGGATAACATCACTAACTCTTTAGTTCTCATTCACCATGAAAGCTATCACTATAGGTTTCATACTTATAACCATTTCCTACCAGTCATGGGATAACCATTTCCTACCAGTCAAAGGACTCCAGACTTTAACTTCTTTAGAGGAGCTAATATTCCTTATGTATCTTGTAGTTAGTGCCCTAATTGATTAGAGAACTAAGTTTTGTAGTTTTGTATTAACTTAAGACGTACTTCTTCCATTGAATTCTTTTGGTCCTCTTCATTTGCTGAAATTTTCTTCCCTTGTGTAATCATTATGTATTCTATCTGTAGCCTTTCTTTGGTTTAAGGGGATTTTCTTCTTCATCTTTTTTTAATTTAGGAACTAGGTTTTTTATTTTTAAATCTTAAAAAAGGAATTGGTAAGTCTAAATTTAAGTTTTCTAGACCTTCTTGAACTCTTTTTAGAGCGGAAGAATCTTATCCATATCAACCTTCTCATGCTTCTTTTCTTCTAAAAAACTAGGTTCGCAATAATAGCTCTTGAAATGAAATATCATAGCTTTTTGTTATGCTATTCAACTTCTTATTTTTTCCTCTGACACCTTTGTACTTACGTTTCTACTTTCTTTGTCTCTTGGGAGTGGGATTTGCCAACTTTATCCCACACTCCCTCTTTATGGGCTTTTAGAAAGAGAAAAGAATACTCTTTTCTATGTCATTAGCTGAGACTTCTTCCAATGCTCTTGATTCCTCCTACCTTGGTCATTTCCTCTTACTTTAGAGAGGATTTATTGGAGCCCCTATATGTTTGGGTTCCTTTAGGTGAAGAGAGAGATGCCTTTGTCTTGGTTTTTATTATGAGTCAGGCTGTTTAATTCTCCTTTCAAATAAGAATTGCATCTAGTATTGTTATACCTTTCCTATGGCGAATTTGTAATGCTTGAGAGCCTGAACCATTTAAAAGCCCTTTCAGCTAGTCCTTCGCTCTTTTTTAACTTCTTTGTGAGCTTCCAATTATGTTTGGATTCATCACTGTAGATTCTTCTTTTAGTGAGAGAGGTTGGAAACCTTCTATCTATGACCCTTACCTTCTTTCTCTTCAATATAAGAATATGTCTCTTTAGATCATCAAATTTCTTTGTCAGGTTCTTATGTTTTAAAATTGAGGAGAAGTGTTATTTTTCATTAATTTGTCCCTATATGTATGAACCTCTTGGAAGGCCTTGAGGATAATATGAGTCATGAATTCTAAGAATATGTGAATCAAGAATTCGAGCTCTGAATAGTTTACTTTGTCACTATCCTCATATGTTCTTGGATTAGAGTTTGATTTTGTCATCGCTATTCTAGTATATTCTCCATCAGATTCTTCCTTATTTAGTATGGACTCCCCATTTTTCCCTTTTCAACTAGGGTTTTTGAAGTCTCTTCATTATAGGTTTGAAAAGTATCCCGAACACATAAAAGGATTTGATCTTGTATACTAGGTCGAATACCCCAAAAAAGAATCTTCTTGGCTTGGGCATCCACCTATATTTCCTTAATGTCCTCCTACATGAGTTGGTCCTTCATCTTGGAAGGAGTTTCCTCTCCTATTTTATTTGGACTATGGATATCTAGGACTATCCATAATTGAATCCCAGACTTCCAAGTCTTCAACCATTATGAAAACTTGCCTTCTTGATATCCACCACTAGAGGTTTTCTCCATTGTGATATGTTGGCCTTGTGACTGATAATCCTTTTTTTGTTCTAAGACCTACAACTATTTTTAATCTTTTAAGGTGTTAGCCTTTATTGAAAGATCTAGCTTTGATACCAATTTTTAGTTTAACTGCAACCTAAACACTTAATGAATCAGGTTCTTTGAGTAACTATGCAATAAGATAAATTGCGGAATCAGTAAAACTGACACAAGTATTTTAACGTAGAAAACTCCTTACACAAGGGAGACAAACTATCACCCAAAAATCTTGGTGAGACGGATCGACACTCAGTTCTCTTTATATAATAGCCTAACTGAGCAAGACAACTCTACCTGAACATACATAGAAGGCATACATGCAATTGATATGAAACAATGCCTTAAACCTCAACTAACAAGAGAATATACTCTTTCTTTTATACTAAAAGGGGCATCTGGGCTTGAAACATACATACTGGTGTAAATCTTGATTGAAAATACGTCATAAAATAACCTGAGTACATACATGGACATATCATCATAGATCGATAAAGCCTCTATAAAGGTTTGAGAATTATAGTACTATTGGTACATGACCACAACCTACTCATAAAAATTAGTATATACATTAGAAGAGTACTAGACTCAGCCTTAGATAGAAATAGAGCTCACTAACAATGGTGTAAGTACCTGCAGATGCCTAGTAAGGTAGTCTATTGCTTTATGGGCATGTACCTACAGTGTCAACGAGGGCCCCTGAAAAGGGACGTGAGTACATATGGAATAGTACTCGTATGTAAGACAAACAGAATAACATGTACTAAATGATGAACTTTATAGTAGAGAGATATGAATATGTAATATACTAGAAGCATCCGAAAGCTAGGAACACATGTTATGGAACATTATGCCTTACCATTCTTTAGATCATTATCTGAATCTCTTTTGGATCGTTCGTCATAACACTTGGTGCATTATATATTATCATACTTGGATCGTTATACACTTGGTATATTCTTTTAGTCCTTGGGATAAAATATTCCAGGAACTCACCAAGGCCATTGGATAAGATGCCACAAGGGCCTATATGCAATACACATCATTAATAAACTACAAGAAGCACTGATAGTCATATGAAAATGGATCAATAGATTATATAGGTACGCCACAAGGGCATGTGTCTCATATGCGTTATCAGTAATGTCACGACCCAAATATAGGTCCGGATCAAGACACGAGACAAAGGACCCCAAGAGGCTCCAAGTCAACCCATGACATGAACATATCATCTAACTCAATCATAATAAAGCGAAAGATTAACATAATTAATTTAACGGAAGTCTGATAATCTCATAACATCGAAAAGCATAACTCAAGTCCAAAGCTGATTACATTCTATGTCTGAAAAGCCTCTACTATTGAGTAGTTGATGGGAAAAGACCCAAACTAACTCACTATAGTCTGAAAACGAAAATACAAATATGACTGAAAAAAAGGGCCCTCGAAAGATGAGGATTGACCAACTCTGGCTGATAAGTGCTAATGTTGCAGGGATGGCTAAATGAAACTGAGCAAGATGAGGATTGACCAACTCTGGCTGATAAGTGCTAATGTTGCAGGGATGGCTAAATGAAACTGAGCCTGAATAGCTGAGCTTGTATCATGAAATGATACAACATAGAGTATGCGGTCAGTATGTGCAATGTACCGAGTATGCAAGGTAAGTAAAACCGCTAAATAAGTAAAATCATAAGTCATGCATATTATAAAAACATAATCAAGATAAGATGCTGAGAGTAGGTATTGCATGCTATTTCATAAAATCATGATCTGAACATAACTGAATATCATAACTGAATCGAATGACCCAAAGCTGAAAACTGATAATCATAAGTAAAACTGAACATTGGCTCAAACCTGCTGAAAACATAATATCATGACTAATGAACATGCATAACTAAACTCACGAGGAACAATGGGAGACTCGTCATATATCCGACATTACCATGGTAGAGCTTACATGGTCCTGATTATCACACTCAAGTGGGCAGAGACGTCCAAACCTTGCTTGGGTTCAGGACACTACCATGATATTGATATCAAGCTGAAGGCTCCTTGGGGGTAAGGGAAGCTTACAAGGGAGGTCCCAAATAATCTGAACATACCTACATTGGCGCGTAGTTCTGAGGCCTAGGGTTGACTAACCTTAGCCTACTCGGTGCTAGACACTACTCCCAAAAACATGTATATGCTCGCCATCAGTTTTCAACAAAGCTGAACCATCTTCTAATGACGAAGCTGACTCATAACATATGTGCATAAATCTGAAATCATAACATGAGGAGCCTTGGGATCAAACCATACCACAAGATGAAAATAGTGGGAGTCTAGACTCCAAAATTCATGTGGTAAGCTAATACTTGAAGTATAGATAAATTCATGAAACATACTTGATCTTATGGGCTTGCCCAATACTTAAACATGCTTGACATAGACGTGATCATTTGAAAACATGAACATAGACATGGGTAATTCAAAATCATATTTTCTTCATCTACATCTTATCATGCTTGAATACATATATCATAGATCTCAACTTTCATGAACTTTCATGGATGGGCATCATAATTTATAAAGCTTGAAAATATAATTTATAATTGAAAATATTGTAAAATATGCCCATAAATCATAATTCAATATTTGAAACATGCTTAGATCATACCCATGATTGATATTTAGGAAATTCACATGTTGGGTTAAAACCCTATAGATTCATCAACTAGAATTTCATGAACTGAAGAAGGATTGAGAATGGGTGTGGATGTATACATTATTCATAGCCTTACATACCTGTAAAAATGTGATTTCTCAACTCCCTTGATTGCCCAATGGAAATTTAGGGAAGAACTTGAGGAATTTAGGCTTGATCACCCTTAGGAGCTTCTAGACTTGCATTCATGGAAGTGAGTAGGCCTAAAATGAACTTACCCCTCTTGAAACACTTTATTCTAAGCTTAAACAATGAGTTTAGGCCTTAGGAACTTAGGAATTACGAAAAACCCTTAATAAATTTGCAGGAAAAAACACACTGCCAGTCCCCATGAGGAACTGGACAACTCGTGGCCACCTCCGGAGGCTAGAATCGGAATTTCATCTTCAGTGGTCACCACGACGGACACCATGACTCGTGGGGTACCCGACGACCCATGGTAACAACCTGTTAGGGACACTGCCAAAATTATTCATTCTTCAATCAAGTCTTTGCCACAGACCACTCCACGAATCATGGTGCTGACCACGACCAGTGGTCACCTTAAAACTCAAAATTCCAACCCAATCTAAGATCCTCCCCACGAGTCACTCAATGACTCGTGGTGCACCCGATGGGTCACTAGACGACTCATCCTGTGACCTGGTGCAAGAAATCCTATTTTCTCCATTTCAACTCCTTGGTCTGATCTTAGGGTTGTTGGGCTATTACAAGTAACTCACACAAGAAGTACTGGATTGTACATGCATGCCACAATGTTCTACATATCATACGCGTCGTTAGTACCTAAGTCTAGTAAATAGTTATCCATTTAGCTGTACCAAGCTCCAAAAGTTTGCTTTAGTCCTTATAGAGCTTTTTTTAATAAAAAATATTATCTTCATATCCTAGTACACTGAAACCTTCTATTTCTTAACATAAATTTCTTCTTGTAGTAGACCATTCAAAAATACAGACTTCGTGTCAGTTTGAAAAATCTTCCCACTTTTGTGAGTTGTTATAGCCAAAAGAATTCGTATTGTATTCAATCTGGATACTCGGGAAAAAGTATCAAAAAGATCTACTCCCCAAAATTGTGCATCGACTTTCACAATTAATCAAGCTTTGTGCTTGTTTCCCGAGCCATCTTGATTAAACTTGTTCTAAAAACTCATTTAACTCCAATAACTTTGGGGCCTTTGAACTAGCTTTCAAGTTTAGTTTTTCCATTATGGATAGCTCCTCCATCATTGCATCTGTCCATTTTGATTAATTTTTTTTCTTCATATCCTTCAGGTTCAAAAATAAAAACATTACATCTCTAATAAATATCATAGAGTGATCGTGTTCCCCTAATAGGTTGATCATCTACCAATTTATCATAATCAAGTTGTGAATTATTATTCTTAACTCTAGACTCCTCATTCCAGTCCCATTGCTCATCTTCAAGGAATTGGACATCTTTAAATATTGAAATCTTACCTGATTGAGGTTGAAAAATTGATAACGCTCAAACTCACACCTCCTGCTAAAGTATAAAGTGGACATTGTCAATAAAGAACCCAACAGAGAGGTTGGGTTCGAACCCGCAGGGAACATGGAAGATCTAGACTAATGCGGTAAGTGAACTTGTTGGTTAGTTACTCCAATTTGGGGGGTTTTAAGAAAATAATGATTTAAACAACGATTGAAATTATGATTTAAATCAAGATTTAAGAATAACTAAGGTTTGTGTTCCCCATGGATTCGTAACTACTTCGGGTATACATACGTGATCAATACCAATGCTTACTTGTAAAACTGATAACTAGGGTTCATCCAAATGACTGGTTCGTCCCTATTGGATGATTATACTCAATTACCTGGTTAGGTCTCATGAGCGCTTTCAAAGTAATCGTTATTAATATGTTCCAAATTTAAATATCCTACGACCACAACTCAAGTTAATACAATGATCATCAAGATCAAGGCTTTGTTGTAATTCTCTTTTCCTAATCTCTACCTCTCTAGGCTCAAGCAAGTAAAGAATTCGGGCAAGTCCTAACGTTATACACCGTTAAGAAACATTTGAAGATGAAAAGAATACAATACAAGCGTTTTGCATTGGTTTTGAATCACTTTTGTGTATCCCTACCTCGTTAATCCACCATGATTCCTACAACCCTAGCTATGGAGGTTTTAGCCTCTCATGGTTGCAAGGTTATGTTATGCATTCATAATTAAACACATAATTCAATACTTACAGTAATAAATGAGAGAAAAACTTCTTTGAATACGTAAGAAAAATCTCAAAAAAATTTGATAAAGATCAAGAAAGAATCCAAGAAAAGGGTGATCACAAGTTAATCAACTAAATTCTATGTTTTTCTCTCGAATACCTATTGATTTCATGCTTCTCTAACTTCTCTCTGTTTTAAAAAAAAAGGTATTTATATAGACATAAGAATCCTTTTCCTAAGCTAACAAGATGATTTTCTTTAACTGGCGTCGCCCGGGCGATGACTGATCATACGACTCGTAGTAGGATTGTATAGGTCATACCTGCTGTCGGTAAGTCCTTGGCTTACTGAAATTTTGGCTAAGTGTTGCGTACTGGCACAACTTGTACCCGTGGTCTGGCTCTGAGAACTATGACATCTTTTGAAATTATTCATGAGTGTAGTGGTACGACTCGTACCTCCCAACCACAACTCATAATGTCTTAAGTTCTGCTTAGCATTGAAAATCCTTTGAAGTTCACCACTGCTCCTGGTATGATTCATACATTGTTACCACGATTCATGAGTCCATCCGTATCAGGAGTCTACCTTTGTGCAATTCCTTCTGAATATTTCCACGACTCCAGTTACGGCTCGTACTGAGAGTCGTAGGTTGCATTCTTCCCAGTTCAACCATCTAAAACTTGTCACGTTTCTCAGTATGGCTCGTACTGAGACTGATACTTTAGCTCATTTTCTACACTTTCAGGCTTCTTTTGCACATTCTTGCTCCAACACTTATTTTTCCTGAAATCAAAGAAAAAGTGCCTTATATCCATATAAACACACCTCAGTTCATGTTATTTTCTTAGTTTTGAGCGTTGGAAGTGCTGTAAACTCACAGCACATCAACACCTTTAACTTAAGACTTTTGCATGTTTTCAGGCAAAGAAAAAAATTAAATACGACGCTCAACTAGAAAATAAACCTAGGATACTATAACCAATACCAAACAAAATTTGCATTATAAATCCATCAACTTTTGACCCTTCTTCCGTGAACCAATATCAGCACATGTACTACAAGAAACCGCAAAACATGATAAGAAAGGATCAAGACATTTCATCTAGCTAGAACAGGCAATCAAGTCATCACAGATGCTTTTCATACAGATCACTGGTAAGATTAATCATAAACCATGTACCTTCACAGCAAACGAAGTCCTCATTCACAAATATAGTAACAAATATGGCATGGGACTGAACAAGCGAGAATTCTTACACTTACAAAGAAGTTCCAAATACTGTGTATCAGATACCATAGAGTTGCCCTTATTTTCTCTACTTCGGTCTGTCAAATGGTTAGCTTAGGATCACTATAGGACTTGATTTGGCTTGTAATTTAGGTTTTAGGGATATACATGATAAATATGGGATCTTTTTAAGTGACTAACCCTTCCTTGGCAATACATACATTGGCTTCATCTTTCACCTATTTCACCTTTTTTTGCTTTTCCTTCTTTTTCCTCCCCTTTCACCCCTTTTTATGCTTTTGTGCGAGTATGGTGTGTTTTCAACCTTTTTCAAGCATTATTTTCTTTTTGAACTTCGTTTTTTCAATTTTTCTTCTTTTTTGTTTGTTTGTCACACCACACCTCATTTTTCACCTTTTCTCTTTTCTCTCTTTTTTCTGCTTCCCACTATTTATGCACCCCTGCTCTAGCCACCCTCAACTTAGACATTTTGCCTATGTTGAGGTTCACAATGTCCAAGGAGGGACCAGGACCAAAACAGATTCATTATAAAAAATGGGTACGGTTCATCGGTTAATCAAAGAAAAATGGTTTATTAAAGGCTCAAAATTGGGATCAAGGGAATCATATGATTTTGGTAGGGTCATTTAGGCTAAAAGTGGGCTCAACAAAAATGGCCTATGATCTTGTCCTAACCAACCATCCTTAACCTATGCAAAGACCAACCAGGCAAGTTCTAGATCTTCAACACAGTACTAAATTAAGTATCAAACCTCATTTACTCATGGTACATGACTTATATTCACTCTACATGTCTGGTTTATGCATAACTTAACAAAACTACTCATGCTAATACACTAAATGACATCAAAAGATTCATAGAAATCATGCATTCAGTCACAAGTACATAGCTAATTCATCAAATTTTTTTAGATAGGGTCAATTATTTTACAAAAATCCAAAACTAGTGAAATTTTATTGGCTGAGTATTTCTAAGCTACTTTATAATTAAACAAAAATCATAAAAAAAAAATTCTAAACATGCCGGTTCTACTAGATAGCATGCCCGAGGGAAAAGAAACACAACAAGAAAAACCCTCGGACAAATTCAAAAATCCAAAAAAAATACAAGTACATCCCTTTCTCTTTTGAAAATTGTGCTTCATCCCTAAAGCATGAATTACAAGAACACAGGAAAGGGAACATACCTGTGGCGCTCTAAGTGCACCTGTCATCCTGCGGAGGAGGTATGTCTGCTGAAATCGTGGCACTAGCGGTGGCTGACGCACTCAATAGTGTGTCAACAGGGGGAGTGGTTCCCCCTCAGTAGGCTTGGCCATCTCTATGGCCTCTGTGATGTTCTGGGCTAAATGTGGCTCATTCAAAGGGTCCCTTCCACTAAACACACATTAGTTAAGTCACTTAAGTTGCCTCCCAAAAAGCACTTGATTTAACGTCGTGGCACGATGAAGGTGGCCCAGTTACTCAAAATTAACCAAGACACCACTTGGGTTGCCTCCCAAGAAGCGCCTGAGTTAAAGTCGCGGCACGATTCAAGTCTCTTGACTACTCAGACTTCGTCAAGGAACTCAGATTCATCCTCTATCACTGAGACTATTCTATATTCCTTTGGTTGCTGCATTGATCGGCAGATGTGAAGGTGACCTCTTCTTTATTCAGTATGAACTTCAGTTGCCCAGCCTCCACATCTACTAATTCCCTCCTAGTAGCAAGGAATGGTTTCTCCAAAATAATGGGGACCATATAATCAACCTCGTAATCCAGGATCATAAAGTTTGCTGGGAATATGAATCAGTATACTCTAACAAACACATTAAACAGGATTCTGATTGGCTTCTTCACAGTTTTGTTGGCCATCAGTAGCCTCATGGTAGTCGGTGTGGGGGCTCCCAAGCCCAACTGCTTAAACACGGCCAATGGCATCATATTTATGTTTGCTCCCAAATCACAGAGTGCCCTTGCAAACTCAACATGGCCAATTGTGCAAGGGATTGTGAAAGCACCTGGATCTTTCTTTTTTCTAGGCTAGGACCCATGTAGCTATGGAACTACAATGATGTATATTATTTACAGGCTCATAACTCATGGACCTCTTCTTTGTCACAAGGTACTTCATGAACTTAACATATCCCGGCATTTGTTCCAATGCCTCAACCAATGGTATGTTCGCAGTTGTTTGAGCATTGACAGGATTTCTAGAACTTACCATTCTCCGCCTTCTTCTTCATTCTTTGGGGGAACGGTGGTGGTGGTCGTGGTATAGCCTTGAAAATTTGCGTTGCGCCTTGTTCATCTTCAAACCCTTTTTCACCATTGGGGTCTTAAGGCAACTCAGCATTTTCAGCACATTCTGTCTCAACACTTTTGTCATCATCTTCAATCATGCTCTCTTTCTTTCGTTCAACTACAACTGGTAGAGGGGGGTCAACTGTGGTCTTACCACTCCTAGTCATCACATCCATGCAGTGGCCATCATTCTTTGGGTTCTAGACTGTCTTGCTAGATAGTGTACCCATTTTTCTAGGGTTCAGTGATGCTGACAGTTGCCCTAGCTGCTGTTCAATTTGCTTGATAGCTTTCGCGTGGGACTCCACTCTCTGGCCTATGCTTGATATATCACCACAGATTTCCTTCAACTGATCCTTAGTGGACCTTACCTTTTTCAGCATCTCAGCCATCATGTTATCTATCTTTGACTGTCCAGCCTCCCCCTCTCGTGCATTGGGAGGCACATAGACTCCAGTTCATTATTGCGGTATCCGTCATTCCTTCCCCAGTCTCCTTCACGCTCATGACCTCGACTTCTATCTCTGTACCAATTTCGGTTGTAGTTATCTTTGTAGTGGTTCCGACCTTGGTTTCCAAAACCTTGGTGCCAAGTGTCTTGTCCAGACGCTTGAGCGTTGGCTTGGAAACTCGCCACCTGGCTATCCAAGAAGTTTGCCTCCTCATCGGAATCAGAGTGGTCTGCCCCCGACTCTTGTCTTTGTGTCCACACTACATTCACCTTTTTGGCTCCAGCTCCCATAATGTGCTTAGTAAGCAAATCCAACAATGTGCACATATAAGCTAACTCCTGGTCATGTTCTTCTTCTTTCTTATGTTGGTCCGCAGTCAAACCAACAACAGATGTAGTGGCTGCTGCGTCTGCCTCTCGGGTGTGCCATGCCCTGTTTGTTTTTGTCACCCTGTCAAAAATAGTAACAGCTTTGGTACTATTGTTCAAAGACCTGTAAAAAATTTCCAACAAACTGTCATCTGGAATTTTATCGTTTGGGCACTTTGTCAATTTTTTCTTGAACCTCAGCCTAGTTTCAGAAATGTCTCAATTTTGAGTTGTCGGAAATTATAAATTTCATCCTTGAGTTGCAGCATTTTGGAGGGGGAGGGGGGGGGGAGAATCTCTCTAAGAAAGCTTGCTTGAGTTTCCTCCAGTTGGTTATAGAGTCATTGTGCAACTCCGTATAACCATAAAGTGGCTTCCCCGAAAGAGAAAAGGGGAAAAGTCTGAGTCTAATGACATTTTGGCTAACTCCAGGCAACCTGTACGCCTTGCATATACCCACAAAGTTCATCAGGTGTAGGTTGGTGTCATCCGCTGCATGACCACTAAACACCCCTTTCATGTTTAACAGTTGAATCATGGTGCTCGTGATGTCAAATTTGGCTCCAACGGACAGTGGTGGTGGTACAATTGCTCTAGTTGACCGAACTTCATCAATTTCTGGGTCCTCAACATCGAGGAACTGAGGGGCAAATATATGATCTCAGTTGTCCCGCCCATGTCGACCAGCATTAACAACTTCATCACTAGCATCCTTCGCATCCTGAAGTGCAGCTTGCCAAGCTAGCTCAGCTTGCCTAGCTTCTTCAGCTATACGGGCATCTCATTGCTCCTGGTTTGTCCATTCTATGCAGTGTTTGTTCAAGTTCGGGATTCAACAAAATCAAAGGATTTCCACTACTACGAGTGCTTGGCATTCACCGAGCAACAACCTGTGGATATCATAAACAAAAAGAAAACGTAATTAAGAAAATAACTACCAAAAGTCAAATACAAGAAATTAATCTAGTCTTAGCCATATTCCCCAACAACAACACCATTTTTTGATAATGCTCAAACTCACACCTTCTACTGAAGTATGAAGCAGACTTTGTCAGTAAAGAACCCAATAAAGAGGTTGGGGTCTAACACACAGGGAATATGGAAGATCTAGACTGATGCTGGTATGTAAACGTGTTGGTTAGTTACTCCAATTTGGGGGTTTTAAGAAAACAATGATTAAAACAAAGATTGAAATTATGATTTAAATCAAGATTTAAGAATAACTAGGGTTAGTGTTCCCCATGGATTCATAACTACTTCAAGTATACACGCGTGGTCAATACCAATGGTTACTTGTAAAACTGATAACTTGGGTTCATCCAAATGACTGGTTTGTCCCTATTGGATGACTATACTCAATCATCGGGTCAGATCTCATGAGCGCTTTCTAACTAACCGTTATCAATATGTTCCAAATTTAACTATCCTGCGACCACAACTCAAGTTAATACAATAATAATCGAGATCAAGGTTTTGTTGTAATTCTCTTTTCTTAATCTCTACCTCTCTAGGCTCAAGCAAGTAAAGAATTCAGGAAAGTTCTAATGTTGTACACTGTTAAGAAATGTTTGAAGATGAAGAGAATATAATACAAGCGTTTTGCATTGGTTTTGAATCACTTTTGTGTATCTCTAGCTCGTTAATCTACTATGGTTCCCACAACCCTAGCTATGGAGGTTTTAGCCTCTCATAGTTGCATGGTTGTGATATGCATTCATAATTAAACACATAATTCAATACTTACAGTAATAGATGAGAGAAAAACTTCTTTGAATACGTAAGAAAAATCTCAATAACAATTTATTAACATCAAGAAAGAATCCAAGAAAAGGTTGATCACAAGCTAATCAACTCAATTCTATGTTTTTCTCTCGAATCCCTATTGATTTCGCTTCTCTAACTTCTCTCTTTTCGTTAAAAAGAATAAAATATAAAAGGTATTTATACATACATAAGAATCCTTTTCCTAATCTAACAGGGTGATTTTCTATAACTGGCGCTGCCTGAGAAACGACTGATCATACGACCCGTAGCAGGATTGTATGGGTCGTACCTCCTGTCTGTAAGTCCTTGGCTTGCTGAAATTTTGGATAAGTGTTGGGCACTGGTATGACTCGTACATGCTTCGTATGAGTCGTGCTTTTCTTTTGTGGCCTGGATCTGAGAACTCTGATATCTTCTGAAATTATTCACGAGTGTTGCGGTACGACTTGTCCCTCCCAACCATGACTCGAATTTTCTAAAATTGTGCTTAGCACTGAAAATCCTCTAAAGTTCACCACTGCTCCTAGTATGATTCATACATTATTACCATGATTCGTGAATCCATCCGTATCAGGAGTCTATCTTTGTGCAATTTCTTCTGAATATTTCCACGACTCCAATTACAACTCGTACTGAGAGTCGTAGGTTGCTTTCTTCCCAGTTTAGCCATCTAAAACTTATCACGGTTATCAGTATGACTCGTACTGAGACTGACACTTTAGCTCATTTTCTGCACTTTCAGGCTTCTTTTGTACATTCTTGCTCTAACACTTATTTTTTCTGAAATCAAAGAAAAAGTGCCTTATATCCATATAAACACACCTAAGTTCATGCTATTTTCTTAGTTTTGAGCGTTGGAAATGCTGTAAACTCACAGCACATCAAAAATTCTATAAGCTTTAGATATGGAACTATAGCTAATGAAAACCCCTGATTCAGCCTTCTCATCAAGATTATCAATTTTACCCATGCAACATAAAAAAATACACATACATCTAAATATATTGGGATTTTTTAGAGTAGGTTTAACATCATTCCAAGCCTCAAAATGTATCTTCTTTTTCACTGCCCTTGTAGGTACTATATTTAGTAAGAAAGTAGATGTGCTTGTTGCTTCTATCCCGAATTGCTTTGGTAGATTCTTCTCATGCAACAAGCATCTAGTCATCTTCCTAATAATAATATTCTTCCTCTCACTCACTCCATTTTTTTTGTGAAGAATAAGAGATAGTGAGCATGTACTCAATTTCCGCTTCTTCACAAAAAGTGTTGAACCTATCTTGTGTATATTCAGTTACATTATCCGATCTAATGATTTGAATTTTACAGTCACTCTGATTTTCTATCCAAGCTCTGAACTTCATGAAAACTCACTTTCCATTACCCCCTACAGTTATCACTGAGGGTTTCATATCTATAATATGAATAGTCTAGTCCTCGGGAGATGAGTATACATCCACAACATACGATGCTATCTTAGAAGACTGACTATGAGCAAAGCTGAGCCTGAGAGCCCAGTCTTGTATCATGAAATGATGCAGCATAGAGTATGCAGTCAGTATGTAGAATGTACCAAGTATGTAAGGTAAGTAAAACTGCTTAAGTAAGTAAAATCACTTAAAGACAATGCATAATGTAAACATAAAGATTAAGAATCTAAGAGTACATCTTGAATGCATTCTTTCTGAAATCATGATCTCATCATAACATAACATACATCATAACTGATCGATTGAATCAAAGCTGAAATCTGATATTAATAAGTAAAACTAAACATTGAGTCAAACTAGCTTTATAGAATGTATCAATGTATAACTCTCAAGAATAATGAACATGCATAACTGAAATCATGAGGAACAATGGGAGACTCGTTTTTTAACTGACAAACCATGATAGAGCTTATGTGGTCCCAACTATCACACTCAAGTGGGTAGAGCCATCCAAAGCCTTGCCAGGGCTAAGAACGATACCATAATATCGATATCAAGCTCATAGGCCAATAGGGCCCAGGATAGCTCACAAGGGAGGTCCTGAAGTAATATATATATGTATAAACCTATGTTGGCACGTAGTTCTGAGGCATAGGGTGATCGACACTTAGCTTACCGGTGCTAGACACTACTCCCAAAAACATGCATATGCTCTACATCGTTACTAAACGAAGATCAGCATCGTCTATTGACGAGGCTCAATCATTAAATACATCTCAAATATAAAATCATGCATATGAAAAGATTTAACTCAAACCATACCACAAGCTGCAAGATAATTGGGACTCTTTGCTCCAAAACCACGTGGTAAGCTTAATTCGGGAAATCATAAATCATACTTGTACATGTGGGCATTGCCCTAAGCTTTATCATGCTTGAGAATACTCATTTCACATCGAAAACATCATTATAAATATGGGTAGCTTGAAAACATGTTTTTCATCATAACATCTCATCATAATCATATATTCATCACAAATCTCTTCTTTCATGAACTTTTCATCAATGGGCTTTTTAATTCATGAAGCTAAAAACATGATTTTTAATTGAAAATATTATACAACTTGCCCATGTTTCATATTTCAATAGTTGAAACATACTTAAATCATACCCATGTAGAGAGTTTAGGAATATCATGCATTGGGTTAAAACCCTATAGATTAGACATAGAACATTCATGATTTAGAGAGGGAATGGGCATGGGTGTGAAAGGAATCACCCATTCATAACCCTACATACCTGTTGGTAGCTGATTCTTACACTTTCTTGATAGTCCAAGAAGGAATTAAGGAGAAATTGAAGAATACTGAGATAATGTAACACCCCAAAGTTCCTAAGACTAGATTCAGGATTGGAAATATAATCATGTTAATCCTATGCGGTCTCTTCAATGATCACACCATGTTATCATTCTTTTCCCTGGCAAGATTTAGGATGGCTCTGCCCACTTGAGCGAATAGTTGGGGCATCATGTAAGCTCTAACATGATAGTGTTGGTTATGACGAGTCCTCTCATTGTTCCTTATGTTTTATGCATAATTATGATTACGATACTTTGGCTCAAGTGATGTTTTACAAGGTTTCTCTTATGATTACGATTATGACAAGATTATAAATAGTTTTGAAAACCTTGAGCCCTCATGTTTCAGTTATGATTATTATTTCATGTTTTTTTCTTAAAATGTCCTACTCTCATGAACTTTCATGTATTTTAATTGTAAACTTTAATTACCTTCATATTCAGTATATTTTAAGTACTGAGTGCATACTCTATGCTATATCATTTTATGATACAGGTCTAGGTGATCAGACTCATCCCTGCCGTAAGTCCTGCTCCCACACTAGGCCGCGAGGTGCCAGCCAGCCTGCTTATATATATATATATATATATATATATATATATATATATATATATATATATAAGCCTCCTTGATAATTTGAAGTCATTGAAAACATATACTTCGGCCAAGAATAGAGAGAATACGTAAACTTCATCCAATTTTCATCAAATTGTGCTATCAAATTCTGTCTAAATGCAAATTAACTTTGGGCAACAAGTTCTAGGCCTACAGGAAGCATCTCTGTAGAGTTATCTCCTTAAAATTCGCCTGGTATACCGGAACCCTATCGAGTAAAGGTTGTCAGAATTGCTCTAGATTGGATTCTAAATGGCCATAGGCCATAGGTAAGCATTTCTCCCTTCTAAACTCTCTAGAAATTGGGGGTTTTCAGCCGAGTTAAATAGAGGTGAATAATAGTTATCATTATTATCAAAAGATATCATTGTTTGCCGAATTTAGTATTGAAAGAAGCCCTATTCTCTCAGCATAAGGGCTTCAATTGAGTGGTTAAATGAGAATCGGCATTCGAGGTATGTTAAGGCTTATCCCTTCGGCAAGTTATTCTCGTTGTATAATGATACGACCTATGTTTATGAGTGGAGATAACGATCTATATGTTGTAACTAGCTGTTGTCAATAGATTATGAGTATATATATCGTCATTAGCTGTTGTCTGTAGACTATGATCATATAGGTTGTGGTTAGCTGCTAGAAAGCATATTGAGAGTGTATTGAAGTATCCCTCGTCGGGAAAGAGTATGTTATGTGTTACTCATGATAGAAGCATCATAGGAACTCCTCTGTTCATCTATTCACAGTACTAGTAGAATTCTGATGTTTCACAATCATCCCAAAGGCCTTAGAAGTTTACAGTTAGCCGTTGGGCCTAATCTAAGTTGGACAGCATCGAGTGGAGCCGAGCGATATAACTTTCAGTTTGATGCCTGTATTGTCAGTACAGCTCGCCCAGAGGCCATCAGCTTGCCATGAAGCCTCCTTAGCCAAAATTTGAATAGGATGGTCTTATCCTGGAGTCAGTAAGACCAGCATTGCCTAATGAAATGAGTGACAGCCTGCCATTTAGTTAGATACCACCAGTGACTATTAGTTGCAGTTAACTTAGTGCTTGTAATACAGGTCACCCAGGAAGTCATTCCAGTTATACAAGTCAGATAGACTTGTGGATGTTAAGCATAGGGATCTTGAGTTTGAAGTTGATGATTGGGTGTTTCCGAAGGAGTCTCCCATGAGGGGAATGATGAGGTTCAGAAAGAAGGGGAGACTTAGTCCCCGTTATGTTAGTCCTTATAGTATTTTGAGGCGAGTTGGCAAGGTGACATATGAGTTGGAGCTACTAGCAGAGTTAGCTTTGGTGCATCTAGTTTTCCATGCGTCTCTATTGAAGAAGTGCATCGATGACCCAACTTTAGTCATTTCGGTAGAAAACATAGCTGTGAAGGATAGACTTATCTATAAGGATGTTCCGGTTGAGATCCTTGATCGTCAGTTTTGGAAATAAGGAAGTAGCTTCAGTGAAGGTGTTATGGAGAAATCAGCTTGTTGAGGGAGCTATGTGGGAAGCCGAAGTAGATATGTGGCTAGTTACTTGCATCTTTTCCCTTACGGCTCAGTTCTAGCATGAGGTGTTAGTTTTCTCTTTAGTACTCTATTCAGTTTCATGTCAAGTTCATGTCTCTAAGTTCCTTTCATGTCATTGCATGTATGTATGTTTCATAAATTTAATTCAATCATGTATTTTAGTCTGGAGTCAGTCACTCCGTCAGTTTTCAGCTTTAGTTGTCCAATTTTGGATTGCAGTTCCTTCACTAGCCCTTCAGTATGCTTAATATACATTCGAGGATGAATGTTCCCAGGGGGAAGATAATGTAACACCCCAAAAGTCCCTAAGATTAGACCTGAGAGTTGAAATGGAGAAAACAAGAAAATTTGCACCAAGTCACAAAATGAGTCACCAAGTGACTCGTTGTTTGACCCAAGGAGTCATCAAATGACTCGTTGTTTGAAAAGATCAGAATGTCTCCCAATGAGTCATCAAGTGACTTATTGTTTGACCTCGCGAGTCATCAAATAACTTGTCTTTTGAAAAGATTAGAATGTCTCCCAATGAGTAATCAAGGGACTCGTCATTTTGGGACATATTATTTTCAGACAATCATGACGGATGGTAGTGATGAGTTATTTAGACACCCCATGAATCGTTAAGTGACCCATTATTTTAGCAACTGTGGGGAAAGTGGGAAATTCCAGTGTACTTCATGGATAAAGGAAACGAGTCATTAAATCCCTAAAGACCCGTTAAGTGACTCATCAATTGACATAATGAGTCATTAAATGACTCTTCATTTCTGCCAATATAAAATTTCATGTCGAATCATTAAGGATATTTTTGTAATTTCTAATCTCCTAAGTCCTAAACTATGTCATTTTAAGCTTGAAAAAGAATGTTTTAAGGGTATTATCCACCCTAGAACCTTTATTCTCTTCCTTACACCCTAATTAGATGATCAAATTACCTCAAGGCTCTCAAGAGAAAAGCTAGGTTCATCATCTTTATCTTCATCAAATCTTCTTGGATCTCAAGCCAAGTCAAGAAATCAATTTACCCAGGTATGTGGGGTTCATCAATGAGGGGCTCTTCCACCCTCATTCCCCTTATCAAATTGAAATTATGATTTCCTATTCCCCATGCCCTAATTTCGAAATTCTAGGGCTTTATTGGGTATTGTTGAAATTCCTCCATAATTTCCCTATGGGTTTAGCTATCTTGATCAATTTGATGATTCTACGATTAGGATTTTATATTTCTATCAAGTCTTCCATGAAATTACAATCAAGTATGATTATGAATTTTTAGGGCTAACATTCGCTTCTATTGAATTCCCATGATTTCCTCATGATATCAACTCTCAAGTTTTAAGTTATGTATTATGATCATGATGTAGAATTTTTACAAGAACCCTTCATGAATTTATGAATTTTAAGTATTATGACTTTCTCAAGTATGCATAGTTTTTCTATAAGTATCATGCATATGTTTATGGCCGACTCATGGGCCTCTTTCATGGCTAGTTCACATATTTTAAGCATGTTCATGTATCTTATGATTTTAACTAGCCTATGTATATCAAGTATGTTTCATCATTTCTCTATGAGGCATGTGCATGTTTTTTAGAGTAGTCTCTAGGATCGAGTAGGTCAGGGGTTTTGGGAACCCAGGCCTCAGAACTACGTGCCAACGTAGGACTATACTCATGTTAACCCTACAAGGTCTCTCCAATGATCATGCCATGTCATTGTCCCTTTCCTGACAAGCTTAGGGCGGCTCTACCCACTTGAGCGAGATATTTAGGGCATCATGTAAGCTCTCTCATGATGGTGTCAGTTATGATAAGTCTCCCACTATTCCTCATGTTTTTAGTTACTTATGTTCATTTATTTTGATATTATGTTTTATAGTATATTAGACCCATTGAACAGTTTACGAGTTTTCACGTATAATTTCAAGTATGGTACATTACATGATTTTCTATTTCTAAACCTTAGGTCATTATGTTCAGCTTATGATGAATATCTCATGATTATGATTATTTCAAGAATATGATGTTTAGCATGTTGTCCTTACTCTCATGTTCTCTCTTGAATTATGTTCATGTTTTCGGACTATCATTTTACTTGCATGTTTTACTTACCTCACATACTCAGTACATTCAAAGTATTGACCGCATACTCCATGTATATCATTTTATGATATAGGTTCAGGTGGTCCACACCAGTCTTGTTGTTAGCTCACTCCTGCTTAGTACAGATCCAACTTAGCCTTGGTGAGTCCTCATTTTTTGAGGACCGTTGGTAGTTTATGTTTTGCGTGTTATTTCAGTTTTCAGACTATAGCGAGCTAGTTGGGGGTGTTGTCCCATCAACTCATCCAATGTTTTAGAGGCTTTTCAAATATTATGTAGGTGATTTAGCTTGTTGAGTATTGACTCCATTTATGGTCTTTGTTATATTTCAATCTTTCGCTTATTCATGTTGCTTTTAATTTCTTCTTTAGTTATTCCCTTGAATTGCTATCCATAGGCTATCTTGAATCCATTCGTGGTTCTAGGTCCTGGGTCTCGGTCCGGGGTCCCAGTTCAGGTCGTGGCATCTTATCCACATAAATAGCAAATTCAGGAGAAAGTATCATAATGATAATGAAAGGGCAATAGGTTTTGTACAAGCATAGAGTAGGAAACTGTCACCCCCCAAATCCGGGGAGGCGTCACCGACACCCGGTGCCTCACTTGACCGAGCGAACCTGCAACTAACTAACCAACAACCGACAAGCCTGGGCTAATGAGGTTCGACATCACAATAATATAATTAAAGAAATAAATACAACAACTATCATCGAAGTCTATGGTGAAAGTTGAGCTCCAAACCAACACTTATATACAATAGGCCTACAAGGCCAAACTTGAACAATAACAACTGTACAATATGGTCACTCAGGCCTATAATAGTTCTACAACTAAAGTATAATTTTGCTAGCCTCTACGAGTTCAATAGATGATATACGATTAGAATAGGGCCCTAACCTACCCATATATACATATGTACCAAAACCAAAACAACTGGTAACTGCCATTGACATGGAGCTTACCAACCAAGACGAAACTCCACTCAGCTACGAGGATCATGAGCTACATGTCGATCAACACCTGCAGGCATGTATGTAGCGCCCTCAGGCTTGGTGCATCAGTACGAATTTGTATCAAGTATGTAAGTTAATAGAAAGAGAAGATACAAGTATATAGGACAACAAAATAAGGTACACGAGAATTGATGTTGGGAATATTTCTATGCCCATTTTCCATATTTTTGCCCATCTTTTACCTTGTTTTGATTTCTTAATCCTTAGGAGAAGCAAAAATTCATGTGTTTGTGTGTTTTGTATGCTAACAAACGATTTGAGATGTTTTGAGCAGGTAATCAAGGAAAAAGGACTAAAATTAGCCCAAAGTGTGAAGATTTGAGAAGCTGAGAAGAAGGATCTAAGGTTATGGCTGACGCCCCGCACCAGGTCCCAAACTTTAGAGAAATGTGTAGGAAATTTGGGGCTATGACCACTCCAGGTCCTAAACATCAGAGATAAGTTCTACACTAAGTTTCTTCTCTGCTTTATTATTTTACTTTTGAATGATGATGATTAAGTCTTTGTTTTTCCACTTGTCTATGAGTGGCTAAACTCATATTTTAGGGTTTTGGCCATGGTATATGGTTGATTGTTTGAAAGATTGATTTAATCTAGTTTCCATTCTTCATGTAGGTTTGTTTATATTTACTTATTTTAATTTCTTATTTATCAGACTAATCACCTTATAAGTAAATTAGTTGCCTTTCAGTTGAATTTGGGAAAGAGAATCGAAAGGGTTAAAGGTAAATACAGAACAAGAATTCAAAGAACCTTGAACCCATTGGTGAGAGGATAGAAGTTACTGTTAAGGATAGGGATATACCCTTCAACCTTGTTTAGTTGAAATACAAGTAGGCATAACCATCGTTTCATGTTTCTCCTGCAACCATAGGAATATAGGCATTAGGGTTCATGAGATAATTCGTGGATTCTAGGGATAGTGTCAAGGAATGGGATAGTAACTTGCAACTAGCAACCATAGGAAGAATCGTTCTAGTGTAATCACGTCTTGAAAACTCAACATGAAACTGCAAAGTGCCATTTTCCTAGTTTTTCATCATCATTTGAAGTAAAACCAAGTTTGCAACCACTTTAATTAATTTTACATTTAAAGTTTTAGTAGTTTAATTCTCTATATCATTCCCGTTTTCAACTGTTTGATAGAATAGTGAAACAAGAATCAACCTTGAGCGATTAAACTGATAAGTCTCTGTGGGTATGATAATTGGGGCGTTCAGTCCTACACTTCTTGATGACCACGTGCTCTTGGGTGACATAAAGAATATCAATATATTAGCCCAAGTCACAGGACAACAACAACATATTATAGAATGATATCTGACACAATACAAGTTTCACGCCTTGAGCCTACACCTTAGACACGACTGACACCCGAAACCACAAGTGGCCCTAGTGAACCCTTGGCCTGGCATACTATTGAAAGACATATTGAAAGATATTGCAAAGGCTAAAGCATGACCAAACTCTTATAAATATAATAAAATGAAATTTCGTTAAACTGAAATATAAAATCATTTGAAAACTGATACAACAAACTAACGGACAGGCTATGAAGCCTCTACTAATATTTTGAGTAATGTTTATTGGGACAGGATCCCCTATCTACCTTTATTTGATAACTAGACTACTGAAGTAAACTAGAAATAGCTAATTCCCCTAAATGCAAGGACTCGCACAAGCTAAGGAGGTGGTATCTCAATGGAGCGCCTTCTGATATATCTGAGTACCTGAACCCGCATGATGAAATGATGCAGCACCAAATGGCGTCAATACATAAAATGTATGGTATGTAATCAAGCTGAGTAAAGAAATACTAACAACTGACAAGTTGTACAACTGAGGCATGAATATAATATGAAATCAAGATCATGAATTAACTGAATGACTGAGACTATGTGACTAAGCTTTTGAATCTAAATGATAAAGGTGTTATATGCAAGTTATTATAAAAAAAACATACTTCGAAACTAGAGGCTTGGTGCTAAGGATCATACTTTAAAACTCTTATGGAAACTAAATAAAACTGAATGCTCAAAATAATGCAATAAAGCACAAGTATAAATATTGTGAAAACTGGTTATGCATCTGAAAACCATATATTGATATAGGTTTCTAAAAAATACTATACTTTAGTTGGGAGTTTCTCTTAACCGACATACACTATGAATGAGCGCATGATGTCCAACCTCTAGCCTGGTTCAGTGAGTTGTTCAATGTCTTGCCAGGGACTATCTGAGGAGTTTCCCGAACCAATAACATTATCCTAACCTACACTATCTACGTAGTTCTGGGGATTCGGGTTATATGATCCCTTCACCCGTCTCGGTGCAACCTTCCAAAACTATGCTCATATAAAAACTATACCTATTTAAGGCACTGTAACATCTCTATGGATCCTTTCTAGCTCAAAATAAATATAAATGTATAATAATTGGTGAGCCTCCAAAAAAAAAACAATCTCGAAACCATCGGAACAACAATGAGAACACAAGCTACATGATGGATATAATGATCTAGGCTTGAAAACAAGATCGGATCATGTGTTTATGGCTCGAAATGATCAATAATATCAAGGATATGTAGAGGAAAGGGTTTCAACCATTTCACTTTTGGAAAATGAGTTTTTTGATTGAACAAAACTGACCAAGGGGCTTTATATAGTCCTCTGCTGGTGAACGGTTTAACATATTGGAAATTAGACTAATATAACATCAATAAAATAGGTAGAAGGCCCTATAACTCCTTTTATATTGGGAGAAAATCTTTAAGACATCTGATCCAACTTTCAGAGAATTTAAGAAAGTAATTTGCGATAACTTTTGCTGACTTTTATTTTACAACTTGATTGACTTCAAATCTTAACATACGATTATATACTGATTCGAATACCTCATAACATATACTTCTTAGCATATTAAATAATATTAGTTCTATCTCAAAAATCATGAGTATATTGCTTTAATTATATGAGGTGTTACGTCCTCCCCTATCATAACCTGAGATGGGATACCAGATCGAGACATGGGACCTATATTATACCCCCAATAACTCAAAAATCAGACCTGGGAGTGAATTGGAGAAAAACTGAAAAAATGTTGCAGTAGTTGCAGAACGAGTCACTGAATGACTCATGAGGCGACCCCACGAGTCGTCAGGTGACTCGTGGGAAGACCTGGAAGGATGAGGGACTCGAGGTCCCCACGGGCAATGTAACGACTCGTGGTCAGACACCACGAGTCTTCATGTCATTCGTGGGGTGGTTTTAGAGGAAGATTGGAAAATTGATCCAGTCCACTTGATGGGGAGTAGTAACGAGTCGTGGCTGCTGGGGATGAGTCGTCATGTCACTCGTTAGGAGCCCCAGTAGACCATTTCTCCAGTGAACTGCCGAGTGAACCAACGGATCGTGAGCCCTAGCGACGAGTCGTTGGGTCGTCCCTTAGGACCCCCTGACAGTTCTTTTCATGGATTTTAGTAAGGGCTTTTCCGTAATTCCTAAGTTCTAAGGGCCTATACTACGTCATTTTAAGCGCGTAATAGAGGGTTTTTAGTAGAGAAAAACCCATCTTAGGCCATTACTTTCATGAATGCAAGGTTGGGGGTTGGTGGAGAAGAATAAAAGTGAATTCTCAAGGTTTCCAATTGGAATCTCAACTGGGAAATTAGGAAGAGTTAGGATTTTTCAATCGCAAGTATGTAAGGCTATGAGTGGGTGCTTCCTTCCACACCCATGCCCATTCCCTAGCAATTTGTGATTGGTTTGTGATGACCAAGTATGGGTTTTCATTCAATTGTATGATTCTTATATCTCTACTCATGGGTATGATTAAATTGAGTTGATATTGGTGACTTACTGAGCTTTGAGCGGATTCTAACTTAATTTCTTTTACAAAATTGTCTTTCTAAAATTGAATCTAAAACGCTCATATGTGGATAGTTCATATAGAATGTGATGATGATGGAGTCAATGATGAAAGGCATGTTTCCAACCTTGCCCATGATTTTGATGATGTTTTCAAGGAAGATTAAATAGATCCAAGTATGATGAAGCTTTGGGTAGTGCCCAATGATGAGTATGAATGATGATTTTTTTTCTTGAATTGACTTTATTACCTCGTTTTGGAGTGAAAGCTCCCAAATTATAATGTTTTAAAATGAATTGTATGAGTTCAAGCATGATAAGGTTTTGGGCAAGGCCCTTATATTGATAATGATGAAGTGATATTTCTAAAGTAGGCTTACCACATGATTTTGGAGTAAAGTCTCCCACTATTCTTTGAGCTTGTGGTATGTGTCATAGTAAAGCTTCTCATATGCATGAATTCGTAATTGAGATGTATGTTGTCATTAAGCTTCATTTCACATGATGTTGAGTCTAAGCATGATTCCATTCTAAGCTTTGTCGAAACGACATTATTGAGCTTCATACTTACATAATGTCTAGTATATGTATGATTTCATAATGACCTTTGTTAATAGACAATGTTGAGCTTCGTTTCATATGATGTTGAGTTTATGCATGAATTCATGTTGAGCTTCTTCACTATACGATGTTGAGCTTTGTATTTATATGATGTAGAGCATCTCATGTTTTGGGAGAAGAGTCTAGCACCGAGCGGACTAAGGGTTGATAACCCTATGCCCCAAACCTGCGCACCTATGTAGGTTGATACTATTATATTATTGGGACCTCCTTTGTGAGCTATCCCCGGCCTGATTGGCCCTTCAGCTTGATATTGATATCATGGTAGCGTCCCTAGCCCTGGAAAGGTTTTGGACGGCTCTGCCCACTTAAGTGTAATAGTCGGGACCATGTAAGCTCTATCGTGGTATGTCGGCTAAGTGACGAGTCCCCACTGTCTATATCATTCGGATTTGCATAACCCTTACTGATGATAATTATCGTATGTATGCATGTTCAAGAAGAAAGGTTTGACTCATTGTTCAGCTTTTAATATAAGTGTTATGTTTCGGCTTTGAGTCATTAGAGTCAATCATGATGTTTTAAAGATATGCATGGTCATGTTATGATAAGAGTATAATTTCAGAATGATTGCTTTTAGCCTTCTATTTTCACTTAAAATCTTATGATATGTTATGAAATGTTTTAAATGGTTTATTTACTTAAGCAGTTTTACTTACCTTATATACTTGGTACATTCCACGTACTGACCACATACTTTCTATGCTGCATCGTTTCATGATGCAGAATTCGATTCTCAGGTCCAGCCCCCTTCTTAGTCGCTTATCAGAGTCAATACCTGCTTGGTTGGTGAGTCCTCATCTTTCGAGGACTAGACTTTTAGTTATCTTGGTTGTACTTTCAGTTTTAGTATTGTTGAGCTAGTTGGGGGCGTTGTCCCATCAACTCATCCAGATTAGAGGCTTATCGGACTTAAACATGTATTCAGCTTCAGATGTTTATTCTGTCGTTATGTTAAGTTAGACTTCCAATGAGTTTATAATTATGTTTTCTTCATGTTTACTGAATGAGTTAGAAAATGCTTATGCCATGGGTTGGCTTGGGGTCTCTCGGGGTCCCTTGTCCCGTGTCTATGATCCGTCTACGCTCAGATCGTGACAATCAAGATCCACAAATGACTCCAAGTCGACCCATAGTATGTATATAGAAACTAAAGAGCATATATTAAAGTGGAAACTGATAACTTAAACATGAATAAGTGAAAGTATGAACAATAAGACGAATAAAAATGTTCATAAATGGAGTCAACTGTAACACCCCGAAACTTCCTAAGACTATCCTTTAGATTTAAAACTTGATCCTATAGAAAAATGAGAAAAAGATCTCAGTACGAGTCACAGTACGACTCGTAGAATTGAGGTATGGATCATACCTAGACTCATAACTAGAGGATGTAGAAGAACAGTGAATGAGGTTGGAGAAACCACGACATCATGTTATGAATCGTATTATCCTGGTATGGATCGCGCTGACCAATCATGGAAAAGGTCAGAGAAATAGTTAGGGAAATCCCAAGTAACCATGAGTCATGGTATGACTCATCGTGCGGTGTTAAGACTCACTGGATGAGTCGTGACAGGGATCAAAGGAAGACTCAGAAGTAAGCTATTGACCGTAGCAAGACTCGTGGGATGTTGGTACCGGCCGTAGTAAGAATCCATGGAAAACTTCAGAAAAATGGGTTGAAGCAGAGTCCTTAACCACGAGAGGTGGTACAGATCATAGGACCCTAGTGTGACTCGTAGGTTGAGTTGTACCATCTGACAGAAAGAAATTCTATTAAATATTTCAGTAGAATTTTTGTAAAACCTTATCATCCATTCCTAAACCACGTCATATTAGGATTATAGGAGGTATTTTAGAGTATTATCCAACCCTCTCCCTCATTCTTTCTATAAACATTTAGAAAATCACGAAGAACTCACACAATTCTCCCAGAACAGGACTAGGACTTCCATTTTTCTTAAGCTTTCCAAGCAGTTTCTTAAGGGAATTTTTACTCCAGGTATGTGGAATTTCAACAAGGGAATTTCTCTTCCCTTGTGCCCTAAAAATCTTATAGAAAATTTATCAGTTCTATCATTGAAGAATTAAAACCAGGGTTGTACGTCAGTTAGATTATGAAATCCTTCTTGTTATAATTCTTGTGATTCCTGAAGACTTCTACCAACTATAATTCATAAATATCCTTTTCCATGAATATGTGTTTTAGATCTAATCCTTAAATGTAATTTGAATAAATCTTACATAATTGAAAGTCCAGATATGAATGTTGCTTGATTCTGATAGTTTCTTTTTATATCACCATGATAGTATAGATTTGTGACCAGAAGTTAGCTTATGGATTTTTTAATCAGTACTTAGCATTCTCAATGTTTTATAGAAATGTCAGCTGATCAGTTTGACTATAGTCAGTCTTTTTAGGAGTTTAGTGAAACTCCGTAGTCTCAGTTATCAGTTGTCAGATTGTTCTTTATACAGTTATGACACTTTCAGATAAAGTAGCTCTTACAAGTCTTGGAACACCTATATTTCAGTTATCAGGTCCTCTAGACTCTCAGAATGCTTCCAAATAAGTGGTCCTGACTTGAGGCTTAGGACATTAGGTTCGAGCTATCAGCTTAGCGGACAAAGTTAGGGTTTGCAGTGGGAGTAGGACTTAGCACCAAGCGGGCTAGGGTTCATCATACCCAGGTTCCAAGAACTACGTTTCCATCATAGGTCATTAGCCCAAACGGGCCTCAGACAGTGATCACTCAACTGTAGCTACTATACCTAGACAAGGTATAGTGGGCCTTCTCTGATGGGGGGTACACATCAGACTCCACGTCTAGCTCACGTGGTTACATGTCGATTATAGTTTCTTCCACAGCTTAGTAAATTACAACTCAGTCCAGTGCAGCCTCAGTCTCCAGTTCAGTTCAGTACTCCAGGACTTAGACATGTTTATGATGTTCAGTTAATTACTTAGTACTTACAGTGTTGGTAGTTTTTCAGATGCCTTCAGTGTTTGAAATTCCAGTATGGTCTTTGCATGTTTTGTTAGTACAATTTACAGTTTTCAGTATCTTTACGTTTATTTCATATCTCACTTACTCGGTACATTCAAAGTACTTATGCATACTTTCTATATTATATCGTCTTATGATACAGACGCCGATTCTCAGTCTCAGCATCGTCAGTAGTTCCTTCCGATGATTTTTAGCAACAACGTGGATTTATGAGTCCTCATCTTCCGAGGATGAGAGTTTAGCTTCCATTTCAGTTTGCTTGGTTTCATACTTTAGAGTTAGTTGGGGGCTTGTCCCAGCAACTCGCTAATTCTTTAGATGGCTTCCAGATAGAGTTGGTGTTTTAGTATGTTTTTCCTTTGTTGCATAAATTTCAGTATCTTATTAGAAAATTCTTATTTTCAAAAAAGTGTTACTTATCCATGTTTTTTCGCAGCTTACTCTTATAGATTTCTTCTAGTTATTTAGAATTTCAATAGTATTCTACGACATGGGTTAGCTTGGGATCACTTGTGGTCCTAGGTACTATGTTTCATCCAGGGTGCAGACTCGAATCGTGACATCAATACATGATAAAGCTTCTAGTCTACATAATGTCTGATAAGCCTCTAAATAGTTTGATGAGCTGACGGGACAACACCCCCAAGTAGCTCACCAAAGTCTAAAACTGAAATAACATATTCAAACACCAAATTGAATGTCCTCGAAAAATGAGGACTCACAATTAATGGGAACTGAGATGGACCAGGATGAGAGTAATGACTGCATACTGAAAATTGAATCTGAGGCATACATTGTCATAAGCTGATTATCATAACTGAACATAATGACCGAAAATTTAGAAATAGAAATCATATGACTTGTCATAGCTAAAATCATAAGTAAAGCTCATAAACTGATCATTGGGTCAAATCTACTGTGAAATATAATATCATAAGTCATGAACATAAGGAAATGAAATCATGAGGAACAATGGGAGATACGTCATAACTAACACCATCACGATTGAGCTGACATGATACCTCAACTACCACACTCAAGTGGGTAGAGCCGTCCAAAATCTTGTCAGGGCTAAAGAAGATACCATGATATAATATCAAGCTGAGGCCCCTTGCGGGTGGGGAAAACTCTCAAGGGAGGTCTCAAAGTACATGTATACCTGCGTTGGCATGTAGTTATGAGACTCGGGCTTTACCTGAACCCTTGTCCTACTCGGTGCTAGACACTGCTCCCAAAAACATGCACAGTGCTCCCAATATATTTCAATGAAGCTGAAATCATAGTTACATGCATAGCCTGAAATCTAAACATTTGAGAGTCCTGGCTCGAAACATACCATAAGTTGAATTAGGAGTATTGACTCCAAACCATATGGTAAGTGATCTTATTAACCTGAGATAAATCATGAAAACATACTTAACTTGTGTGGGCTTACCCCAAATCATAAAATTATGCATACTTGAAATAGACTTCATAAGTCAAAATCATAAATTCATACATGGGTAATTTATAAACATTCATTCATGCTAGATATCTCATCATATTTGAAATCATGAATCATAAACTTGACTTTTCATAAAACTTGCATAATAGGCATAATTTCTAAAAACATGCTTTGGAACATGAATTTACATGGGTAGATTAATTTCTAAAAACATGCTTTGGAACGTGAATTTATAATCAATTTGTGTATAAAATCTGCCCATAAATCTTAAAACATGCTTTGGAACATGAGGGGAATTGACCCATAGACATATCATAGAGAATTTTATAAAATTGTGTTAAAACCTTATAAAACCATATACTTGAATTAGAACTTGAATTCATGAACTTGAGGAGAAATTTGGGCATGATAGTGAAAGAAAACTCTCATTTATAGCCCTACATACCTGGGTAGATTAATTCTCTAACTATCCTTGAAAGCCAAAGAGAATTGGGGAAGAAATTGAGGGATTCAAGCTTGATCTTCAAAGGGAATTTCTAAAATTTGCATGTATGGGAGCCTAATGACTTGAGATGGGCTAAACCCCCTTAAAACACTCCTTTCAGGGCTTAAAACAACGTATTTTAGGACTTATGAGCTAAGGATTTATGAAAATACCCTTAATAATTTTCCTGAAAAATAGACACTACCAGTTACAATGATCCCTACAACGAGTCGTTGTAGGATACCATGGCTTGTTGGATCGTCCGTCATTTCCTGGGGCAATTCTGGAACTCGTCTGATCCCTCTCCAACGATTGATAGGACAGGTTGTTGCTCTCTCCAATGGGTCATTGCACCTGCCCATTGTATCTGAAGCACATCCAGTATTCTGCTGAGGTTCTAACTAATGACTGCTCAAGATGGGTCATCTCATGAAACAACGACCCATTACTCCATCATTGCTACTGCTTCTAACTCCTCTGCTCCTTCCCATGGTACAAACCATGACTTATTGTTCCTTACAATGAGTCGTACCACGAGGTATGACTTGTACCATCCAACCCTGCCACCCTAGAAACAAACAACGACTCTAGACCACGACCTGTGATAGGGACTCACATGTCGTACCATGGCTCGTTGCTATTGGGCCTCCGTCTGCATATACCAACCATGACTCGCGACTGTGAGCGGTTACATCAATACGAACCTGTACCTTGACTCATGGGTTGTACCTTGACTCGTTGGTCCAGAACCTGTCAACCCGAAATTCATTATGACTCAGTCCTACGACTCGTTACTCCTCTCCACGACTCGTACAATGAGTCATTCTGAGACATTTTCAAACTTTTTCTACTGATCATATTTAAAATCTCGAATCTAGTCTTAGGAACTTTTGGGGTGTTACATCCCCCTTTTAGGAGATTTTTCCTCAAATGTTAACAACATGCACGAATAAGTTCTAAGAGTTTGCACACCACAACAGTACTCACATACTCAAATAGAATCTACGGGTCCTCAATAAAATGACCCCAAACAAAACAACCCTGGACATACAAAGGTACAAGCATGACACCAATGAGTAATAAGATTAAGGATCATACCTACTGCCATGTCTAGCCACTGACTTGCTATAGTTCTTTGGGTCATAATAATCCTCTACACAAATTACTTTGGGTCATAAGCATCCTCTGCACAAATTAGAAAACATAAGTGTAGACACAATTCTTGTGACATTAAACTTAACACATGATAGATTAAAAAGAAGGGTAGCAATCCTAGATGTCTTGTACCCTCCTACTTATAAGTACGTTATGCAACGCATACATAAACAAGACTCTAATAGAATGACTCATAGACTTTCTAGGACATGATCTACTCTAGTACAAAATTTTTCACGCCCCAAACCTGGGGAAGCATGACCGGCACTCGGTGACTCACTGACTGAGCGAACCTGCAACAAAACAAACAACAATTGACAAGCCTGAGCTGATGGGGCTCAGCATCCTAAAAATCTAACAAAAGAAATAAAAACAACAACTTTCATCAGAATCTATAGTGAAAGTTAGACTCTAAACCAACACTTATATACAATGAGCTGATGAGGCCAAACTTGAACAATAATAATTATACAATATGGACACTCAAGCCTACAATAGTTCTGCAACCACAATATAACTGTATGAGCCTTTATGAGTTCAATAAATGATATACGAATGGAGCAGGGCCTCGACCCATCTAAATATACATATGTACTAAAAGCAAACAACCTTGCAACTTCGAATGACATGGAGCTTACCAACCAAGTTGGAACTCCACTCAACTACGAGAATCACGAGCTACTTGCCGATCAACACCTGTAGGTATATATGCAGCGGCCTCAGGCTCTAGGCGTTAATGTACCGAGTATGTAAGACAACAAAAAGATAGGATATAAATATATAGGACAACATAATGAGGTGCAAGAGAATATGAACAAATTAGCCCTAGTCACTGGCCAACAACAACAGATTACAAAATGATACTTGACCACAATCAAAGCAACCCAACAATCACAATCACCGCCAGCTCACGTATTCAATTCACTGCTAACCAGAACAGAACAATCTTCAACACAAGAATACAAAATGCATATCAAATCACAACCATAGCCTTGCCAGAAATTGTCACGGACTCGCAGGCATCACAATTCACAAGTATGACCTTGCCGAAAACAGTCACAAACTTACAATTCCTCATATGCCATGGGCTTAGCCTAGCGAAAATTAGTCACAGACTTGTAGGTCATCACAAAGCCTCCTGAGGGCCACGTAAATCAAAAGAGTACCATATTAATAAATTATACACAAAAAACAAACATAAAAAATAGCCCATAAATGATACTAAAATCCTATATTCTCCCCAATGAGTCCAAACCAATTTCAAACAATAATCAACTTACCAATGTGCCTTTCCACCACGCTAGTCTAAACTCAACCCGAGTTATCCCCTCGACTCCAAATTCACTACCAAACAATATCCTCAATTGAGAGCAAGAGTCACGATTTTAAGGCCCACCAAAATAGACAACCACATGATGATTGTGACAATTCAACATAAGATGGAAACATGCTGAAAAGAGATATAAGAAAGCCATAACATACTTTACAGATGACAATAAGAAGCTTAGTTGAACCCCATTCTACAAACCACCAAGGTATTGCTATAAAATGATAGCTCATCACAATACCCAACACAAGTCAACGTACATATATATTTAAAAAACCCGTAAATCTACCAACAAAATCCACCAAGTGATTCTCACAACGCGACTCAAGTTCTATGTGTTTGACCATCCCATTAACGTACTAAAATTGCCTAAAACAACACTCAAATCCTAAAAACAGTTACCACTCCAAGAAGACTACAAAAAAAATCCCAACAAGGTTTTAATGATTGAATTAAAGTCTATTAAAACAGCCATACGCATGATGATAACGACAACACAAATTTCATTGAAAATATGTTAAAAATAAGAAGAAAAGGCCTTAACATACCTTGAATCTGACGACCATGAAAATAGATAAATCTCAATGCTACAAATGTTAAGGTACTATGGCAAGTAGCTCTTCAATCACCTAACATGATACTATAGCCAGATCGACAAGAAAAATATGTATAATATGTGTACGATAAGATTTCGATGAATTCAATCCTAGAAACTTCAACACGAAGATCTAAGGATACATATGGATCCTTATCTATGATAATAAGATAAGAATTAAAGAGGAAGAGGCGTTATCCAACTTTTCTACTAAAATTATCCATGAATCACGGAACAACGACGAGAACATGATGGGTACAATGATCTACTCTCGAAAACAAGCTAGGAAAATAGGTTTATGGCTCAAAATCATCAAAAACATCAAGGATATGAAGAGTAAAGTATTTCTACCATCTCACTTATGGAAAATGTGTTTTGGATGGAACAAAACCAATAAAGGGGCTTTATATAGTCCTCCACTGACTTTTCCTGCTTTAACGTGCCTACTTGTGTAGACTCGCGAAAATGTAAATATCTTTCTATTTCAAAATCATATTTCCAAATGATTTAATGTGTTAGAAACTAGAGTCATAGACATTCAATCTGATAGCTAGTAATCCCTCTAACACCTTATAGATTTGGAGAAAAGCTTTGATATATCTGAGCTAAATTTTAGAGAATTTAAGAAAGTAATTAGCGACAACTATTGGTGACTGTTGTTTTACAACTTGATTGACTTTAAGTATAAATATATGACTATAGAGTGGTTTTTATACATCATAACAAATCTTTATTAGTATATTAAGAATTCTTATTCCTACCTCAAAAGTATGAGTTCATTGCTTAAACTATACAGACTGTTACAGAAATACCAATAGCAGTCCTAAATACAGATACAACAAGTGTTGAAGAGGTTCAGTATATCAGTAAGAATGAGCGGCAACTGGTATCTTCAACAACCATGTTAGAACATAATGTCTCGTAACATCATGGAGGGGGAGGTGATAGCAACAAGGAGAATGAGATAGGATATATGAAGGAGATTATGATGAATCTACTAGGAAAAATCTATAATAGATTATAAAGAAAGCAGATGTATTACCAAAGGCTTTTGAAAAGGAGGGAAGAAATAGAGCTCCAGTAAGATGCACCAACCTATTAGAGTTATTCCAAAGAAGAAGGTTAACAAATTCAATAAATGAATGCCATTGATTCCGTTGGAGGAAAGCAGGGAATACAGTGATATTCGACTATCGGCGGGGAAACCGTAGACTGAACTGAAACCTACACTCTTTCTTGTGTGTAATGAGCGACTTAAACTATGATGTTTCAAGATGTCATATGGAATATTAGATATGTTAAGACACAACAAGCTTTTCACAGGCTACAAATGTTACACACGCACCTTCAATTTGTTCTAATTGCACTTATGGTGCCATTTCAACAAGCTAATGAGATTCATAATTACATTAGGAGATTAGAGATGCAACAAACATGAGCTAATAGTAATGGAAATATATGGTTCTTTGTGAAAGAGAATATGGATCTGAAAGTTATTATGGTACTAAACAAAAATAATTTTAAAGTTATTTTTATAAGAAAAGAAATTTGTGCATAATCACTACACTAATTTATGCTAAATATTATGTTGGGGAGAGACTTATGTTATGGGATAAGTTATACCAGTTGGCCAATATAATAAACCTACCTTGGTTAGTGCTTGGGGACTTTAATGTAGTGATGAATGAAAAAAAAAAATTAGTGGTTCACCAATCTTACCTCAGGATACAAAAGTCAAAAGATTATATATTCTATATTAACTCCTCAAAATTATTTAAAGTGAATTTCAAAAGCAGTCCTTTTACTTGGTGGAATGGAAGAGCAGTTGAAGACTGCATATTTGAAAGACTAGACAGGGTGGTAGTGAATCGATCAATGCTCAGTCTTTTTGATCACATAGAGGTGGAACACTTAATAAGAACTGGTTATGATAATGACCCTATGCTGATAGCATTGGGATCATAGAATCATTCTATTAGAAACTAATTAGATTTCTAAGTTTTTGGATAAAACATGAGGAATTGATATCTCAGGAAGATAACTTAATGCTCTATGAGGGTCCTACCAAAGAAGAGGTAAAACAACAGTTTTCTCAATTAATGGTGTAAGCACGGGGGGTCCTGATGGTCTCAATAAGATGTTCTATCAAACTTCTTGGCATATACTTGAAAATAATGAATTCAATGTGGTAAAGGCATAATTTGATGGTGATACACTTTCTAAGTGTTTTGCTCACATCAATTTGGTTATATTGCCCAAGAAATCTATTATACAGTCTTTTTCAAAGTTGAGACCTATCAGTTTGAGTAACTTCATTAATAAAGTTATCTCAAAAGTAGTGTAAATAAGGATGGATGACCTTCTGCCAAGAATAATCTCAAAAAATCAATTTGTATTTGTTAAAGGCAGACTCATTTTTGAGAATATCTTGCTGACAAAGGAGATAGTAACTAACATTAGAAAGAGGGAAAAACCAACAAAGTATTAAAGTTAGATATGACCAATGCTTATGATAGAATGTCATGGTTATACCTGACCAAAGTGTTAAGAAAAATGGGTTTTACAGAAATATCTGTAGATATGATTTGGAGCCTGATGCCAACAATTGGTACTCAATCTTACTAAATGGGAAGAGTTATGATTTTTTCCATTCGACAAGAGATGTGAAACAAGAAGAGCCTCTATCCCCTGCCTTATAAATAATTACACCTGAGGTTCTTTCCAGGACCTTAAATTCTTTATTTGAGGATGAGATGTATAAAGGATATGACATGCCTAAATGGATAGAAGTGTTAATCATCTGGATTATACAGATAATATTATCATTTTTGCCTTAGCAGATAGAAGATCTTTGGAGATAACAATGAAGGTGGTATATGATTATGAAAAGATTTTAGGTTAGTTAATTAATAAAAAACTCTTTATATATGTTCAACAAAACTGTAGAGGTGTTGATGAAGAAAGTAGAACAAACTACTAGATTTGAAAAGGGAAGATTTTATTCAAGTATTTGGGTTGTCCTATTTTCCATTCAAGGAGAAAAAAGGTCTACTATAATGATATTATAAAAAAGCAAAAGGAAAGGCTGTAGAATTAGAACAGAAGGTTATTATCATATAGAGGGAAGGTAGTCCTCATAAATAGTGTATTACAAGACATGCCTATATACCCTTGTCTATCTAAACCCCAACAAAATTCACTATCTAAGAGTTGCATAGAATTTTGCCAGATATCTTTTAGCAACAAAAGGAGAAGAAAAAAGCAAATGTTGGGTAGCTTGGTTGAAAGTATGTTTTTCTAAGGATGTAGGAGGATGATGCTTTAGATTATTGTATGATGTATCTAAGGCTCTCTTCGCCAGACTTTGATGAGAATTCAGAACATCTTAATCACTATAGGCAGATTTCATGTGGAACAACTATTGCAAAAACCAGAATCCTGCTCTGGCACAATGAAGATGGGGTTCACAACTTTGGAGAATAATGTTGAAAACAAGGGAAGGCATTGTTTAGGAAATATGGTCGGAGCCTGGTGATCACACTCAATACAACTCTCCTTTTTATAGGAGGTGGCAACAGTCGTTGTTAGAAAATAAATTTCTAATGGATTTTGAGATCGAATTCCACAGAGATTGAACTATATCAACTAAAAGTCATAAAGTAAATCAATTTGGAATGCATCATTATTTATATTATAAAAAGGGGAAAATTGGGGGAAAAGGAGTAAATTATAGAATTCTACTGTCAAAGCAAAAAAAGGTAAGTTCAATGTTGCAAGCAATGAGAATAAACTAGGGATGTGCTTTTGATAGGGGTGTCGGTTGGATTGCGGTTAATTGACAAGTATAAAATATCAATTATAGAATGAATAGCAAAGGAAAAGGCTATACCCAATGTTTCTCAACCACTTAGGTGAATTTTCCTTGGGTTTTCTTAAACCCCAAGGCCAATATTATCAATCAGCCACCAAAAACTTGAGAAAGAGCTTAACTATCTCTACCTGTAGCCCCTTAATGGATGATGGAAATGGGTTTTGACTATATCTAGCTCAACCCCACATGTCCATGATCAAATTCCTCATTAATGCTTCCTCACCCAGATCTTACTCCTCCCTTTCAAGCAAAAGTAAGATAAGAGAGTAAATTAATGTTTTGCAACCATTATTTATAGCATTCAAATATAGAGGAAATACTAGATTCATGCATTATAATTGAATTTAAGACTAAATCAATAACACCTAATCCATTCTAAACCCCAATAATGTACACACCCCTAGCAATTAAATTAGCTACTCATAGATGAAATTAAAGAGAATATACCATGAGGGATTCACTAACATTGATCATATTTGAATAGAAAATTTAACTTCGGTGGATTTTGCTCAAGAATGGAAAAGAGGAAGAAGAAGAAGAATATACTTTTTTTTACTTCTCTCTCCACTTTTCTGTACTTCTCTCTATAAATTCTTAGCTAAGATGTACAAGTTATGACATGTATGAGTAAAAATGGGGTAATTCTACATATTCTCTTTTTGTACAGCATTCCTCAAATACCCTTGAAAGCTTCCACATTGAATTTGTGCCACATTTGGATAATTTTACCCAATTAGCAATCTGGTCAGTTGTGCGGCACCTGCATTTCCCAGGTGCCCATCAGTGAAACGTGGATCCTTCGCAGGTCTTGGCTACCTTGTTCCAAAAGTGGCTGCAAATGCAGCGCCCACCTACATTTCACTGGTGCACTTCAGCACTATTTAATGAGTCCTGCATTTCGTAGGTGCCAAAGTGTGGCACGCAGATTCCTATCTTCCAGTAGAGTACTTTTTGTTCAATTTCTCTATTTTCCTTATCTAAGTTCAATACCTATAAAATCAAAGAGAAAAGACATAAAACCTTCCTAAATTGATGTGAAACCATGCAAAAGCTCATGCTTAAGAGCCTAATGAGTTGGTAAATTACCAACTCATCAAACCCCCAAACTTGAACCATTGCTTGTCCTCAAGAAAGGCATTCCTCTCGTCACTAAGAATTGAATTAAGCATTCTCATCACAAGAATTGCATAAAGGACTTCTAAAGCTTAAGAAAACCCCAAAAATCTCACACGGACTCACGAAAAATAAAAAGACTCAAAAGCATGTTGTACAAACTCAATTGGTAACCACAAGCATTTGGCATATCTCATTTCCATTCTATCACTACAAAATAGTGGATATTTTCAATCCAAAGGACTCTCAATAAGCATCTCAAGTCATTGACAATTAATATTCAAGGTTTGCCTTAAAGTTCACTGCTTAACTTGTCTCATTGACACCTCTCAATTGAAAGCAAAATTTAAGCATGTGCCCCAAGAAAGTGATGCCACTCACACAAAGAGAGAATCAAACTCATATTCATGCAATTCACATATAGGGATTATAGAATAAAACAAAGACACTCACTCTCTCAAAGACATTCAAGTACATACTCATTTGACCAATAGGATTGCCCTTCTTGTAATACGCCACTAATGTAGAGTTTCTACACTCAGAATCACTAAGAACATAGGGGTTACAATGATGGCAAGGAGTAATTGTAGGACAAATTTTAGTTCTAGTGGCTAGAACCTCCCTAATGACTATTGTTACACAATCAACCATCCTGCTACACTAGTGAGATTACTCCACCTTGTCCCTCCTTATTCATCATTCTCATTTTTTCACATCAAGAACCACCTTTGTAACACCTCGGAGTTTACATTTAGACTCATCCAAGTCAGAAATAACACCTTTCAACTTTATCTTTTTCATTTATTGATTGGAGTTTTTTAAACCACCAATTTCATTCTTTTTCATAAGTAATTTGGTGCTACCTTATATAGAAGCTCACATCATTTCCCTTTATGCACACTCCCAAACTTAGGTTTTTGCCTACATTTCCTTTCATTTCTTTATCTTTCACCAAGTCTTTGGGGTTCGAAGCCCAATTTTCTTTCATCACTAGCAATTAGAGAGGATTAAAAAGGGTAATAGGCTTGTAATGTGGTTTCCAAAAAATGAAGTTCAAAGGCTCAAACATTGACTCTTAAAAATTAACATTCAAGGACGTCATTTTTTTGGTGAAGTGACTATCTAAAGAAAGTCTAAGATCATTTTTTAAGTGCAGTTACTTCTAGGATTTCGCCTTGAATCTCACTGGGTGAAAGTTTTAGACAATGTGCACACACAAGAATCAAGTCTAAGATCTCACTACACAAGACATCACAATCCTAGGAGTGTAACTATTTTTCACAATCAAATCAAGGGCATGAATTTAGACAAGCTAGCCTACAAATGAAGAAGCCACTAAGGAATGTGTAACACATGACAAGACAGTGCTCATTTTGAAGTTCAAAATTCATTGCTATGACATTAAAAATATTAGTGGTACCATTAAAGTAAACATAAAAATGACTCAACAACATGGTATTTTCCCTTAAGAAAGTCATCTCTCAATCTATCATAGGAAAATATCACCTGATTCGACACAAAAGAGAAAAGAAAGAAAAAATTTCTCCTTGGAAAAGAATAGTACTATAAAGAAAACTCTTGAAATTTTTTGCTATCCACTAAAAGCAAAGGTGATTTGCAAAGCACAGACCAAGAATTAATTGGAATATAAGACCAACCCATTAATTGCACTTCACAATATTAAGTAGGAAAGACAACCTAACAATTTTCAATAATTCAAAATAAGACAAGGGCATTCATTCAATTAAGCATCACAATATCTCCTCACGGACCCAACAAGGGTAGATTCTACCCTACCCCCAAAACAAAACATTCATTGTTCCCAAGGCACTTTAACACAAGGTAGCTTGCTATCTTGAACATCAGCGTCTGGTGCATTCTCAAATGGGCTATACCCCGTGCACCAATCATTGGGAGGGCTACTAGCCACCACAAGTAGGTCCTGTCCTGCTGGTGGTATGTTCAAATTAAAATCCATGGGAAATGTCATTTCCTATCTTCTATCCAATTCTTCCTGTAAGATCGTCACTTTATTCTCTACCACATCCACCCGAGCACACAAACTACCCAACTTGTTAATCACTAGTTTCATAGCCGTTTTGATGGCCTGATGGACCATTAGAGGGATAGCTTTGGCTAACCTTTCTAGTTGATCCTTGTGGATACTAGCCATTTGCGCTACCTTTAGAAGACCACTTTTTGGTGGCGAGACAGGCTCATCAGCTATATGTGAAACAGAAGCCTCATCCATTGGCAAAGTGCACAGAGGAGCACTTGGTTCAGAAGTCAACTTGGGTCGCTTTGAAACCGGAGCATCCTTATCTCTTTTAGTGGTCAAAGTGATTTCTTTTCTCTCCATGTTTTAACCAATGGGCAGAACAGAAGGAAGTTGGCTCGTAAAAATAGCAAACTAATCAGGATCGGATATGGAATAGAGGTGGCTTGTTGTCTAGCCTTCTACTAGAATTGTTCTGCAATGATTTCCTCCACATTGATATGTTTGTGATCCATGATACATGCTACAAGGATGGCCACCTCAATGGGAACATGCATTGTGTTTCTGGAGGGAATGATGTGGGAACACACTAAGTCAAGCCATATTCAAGCTCTAAATTTAAGAGCATGGCTATGAATCTCGCCTTTCAAAACTGCCCATTTTGGCTGCCCTTCAGCAATAATACCTGCCACCCATGCAAATTGATTATCTTTGTCTCCTATTCCTTGTAAACCCTAAAACAAGAAGTACCGAATAGGCCTAATAAATAAAATATATTGCCTGTGGAGTTATGATAGCTTCTTGGCCTCGCACCAGCACGGATGACAGGTAAGGCATCATATCCACTCGGCCTCTATGCTTGCTGAGGTCCTATCATGCCCTATAGGAGGCATAAAACTCCCTTACCAACTCTGGGAAATAGGGGTCCAAGGGCATAGTGAATGGCTTCTAATCACGAAATTGGATTTTGTCATGACCTGAACATAGGCCCGGATTGAGACACGAGACAAGGAACCCTAAGGGACTCCAAGTAGACCCATGGTATGAACATAACATCTAATTGAACCATAAAAATGGAAGATCCATCATAATAAATCAAGTAGAAGTCTAACATTACATAACATCAAAAAACATACACAAATCTGAAGTTGATTATACACTACGTCTGAAAAGCCTCTAATACTGACGAATTGATAGGAAAAGATCCCAACTAACTCTCCAAGTCTGAAACTAAAATTACGTAAAAATAACTGAATAGAAAGGGGCCCTCAACAAATGAGGACTTACCAATAGAGTCTGGATGCTAACTCAAGAATTGGCTAGTCATAGGGCTGAGTGTCACACCCCGAGCCTACACCCTGCGCGTAATACGGTACTTGAAGCCACAAGTGACCCCAAGTCAACCCCTGGTCTATCAAGTTACTAGCATTCTAAGTAAATATGCACATTAGAACTTTGAAATAATATCATAAAATATACATGAGAGGAAAGTCTGAAAACATAAAGTTGAAACAATAGAATAATACTGATAAATCTGAAGTCATGTTTGTCTGAAAGCCATCTAACTGAGGAGCTGCTAGGACAAGCCCCTAGCTAACTCTAAGTCTAACTGAAACTAACATATGACTAAAAATGAGAAATAGTGCCCTCGGATAATGAGGACTCACACTTCGATCATTGAGATGGAGAATCTGAACTACAGCGTCTAGCGGTGCTGAGTCTAAGAACCTATAGCTGTATCATGAAACGATACAACATAAAAGTACGCGTCAGTGCTTGAAATGTACTGAGTAAGTGAGAGAAGTATGAAAAACATTATAGAACTGCTAAATGAATTGATACGACAAGAAACGACCAACTGAAATGCTGAAAACTGATACAACTGAGAATAGACTGATATGGTCAAAAGTGACCCTGGCTGATAGTCATAAACATGTCCTAAGTCAGAAATACTGAGTCTGAAATACTGCACTGAACTGATCTGGACTAAAGAATCTAAGAGTAAACTGTACTGACTAGTGGGAGAGGCTATAACCGACATATAACCACGTGAGCTAAATGTGGAGTCCGATGTGCACACCCCATCGGTAGGACCCAATATACCTTGCTAGGGTATAAAGGCATGGACTATGAAAATGACTGTCAAAAGGGGACGTTAGGCCAAGTCAATAAAACCTATGATGGCAATGTAGTTCTGGAGCATGGGTGTGCTAGAACCTTGGCCCTTTCGGTGCTAAGTCCTACTCCCATTGGAAAGTCCTATTACAGCTACTACTAACAAGCGGATAGCTCGATACTGGGGTCCAAGACTATACTGACCCAGGGATACTGTCAGAGAGTTCCCTGAGCATCTTATAGGACCAGATTTGGAAATTGAGTTCTAAGACTGGTCAGAGTTGCTTATTTGAAAGCGTCGTAACCGTCTAGAGAACAAACTGATAATTGAACTGGGGTTTTAGGGCTGGTCAGAGCTATAACTGGAATTTCATGACCGCCTAATGGACCAAATAACTATAATCTAAGTCTGAGTCTGATAACTAGGAGGTACCACTGACACCTCGGGAAAAGACTATAGTCAAACAATCAGCTGACATTTCTTATTAACACTGAATATTCTAGTACTTAGACTGCAACTGAACTGACAATTCTGAGAAATACAAACTATATAAACTTTCTGACTGAATATGGATAACCTACATGTGACTGAGATTTTAACACAAACAATCGGTATAAAAGCCCCTAACTCTGAAGCATGCAAACAATTCTCAAGAATTCAAATTTAAGCAGGATTCTAGTTTCTGGCCTTTCAAAATCTAGGGATGAATTTCTAGTTTGATGGGACAAGCATCATTTTAGTTACAAATTGGCGGAAAATAGGTGTAATTAACATAGGGTAGGATTCCACATGAGTTAATCAAAGAACGATAACAATATATGCAAATTCGCAATCTCAGGGCTAGGACTGAAAGTGAACAGAGAGAAAGTTTTGGGGGATGCAAGGGGAGAACAATCTCTTTGCTAAATTACCACATACCTGTAGAAGAAACTCTGGTGGAAATCTCTGAGAAAACTGAGAAGATTGACGTCTGCCCTAGCTTCTATTTTGTGCTTCCAAAGAAACTCTACGCTCTGTTCTTGAGGATGAGAGAATGAATATGGGGAGAAACCATTGATTACCCCTTCTAAAACCTCTGAATGAATCCCAAACAACGTAGTTTAGGGACTTGGTAGGTGGAATTTTACAAAAATAACCATGGGATTTAAATCTAAAATCTAGCCTACAGGAACCAACTAGCCTCAGAATGGGTCGTTGGAAGAAACAACGACCGGTAGAATCTGGTTGTGGTTTCTAAGTTCAGAAACTAGTTTCACACTGGTAACCCATAGTTAGGTACAACGGTCCTTTGGAAGCAACAACGGGCTATTGATTCCTCCTATTATTTCTGGAAAGAAAATTGGGCACGGGGACAATGGCTGATAACAACGACTCATTGGTAGGACCAACGGGCCGTTATCCCCTCGCAGTTCACATGGCTGGGTTTTGGAACTGAACGACGCGTTGTGACAACGGCACATTGGAGGCTACCACAGGCCTTTGTTTCTTCCCGTTGTCTCAAGGAAGGGGTCTGGTAGACCTCTAAATTGGGATTCAATTGACGACAGGACGACCCATTGTTGGAATCAACGGGTCGTCATATGAGTCGTTGTTTCCCCTCGAAGAAAGGCTTCTTCTAACTATGAACACTTACAATGGTCCATTGGTTCCACCAACAGTCCGTTATAGGGGTCCTCTGAGACAAAAAAATTGGTTTCCTGTGGTTTTTCATGCAACATCTGAATTTGGTCTAGGAAAGTGTAGGGGAGTTACAATATCTCCCCCTTGGGATCATTCATCCTCGAATGGGGACCAAAACCAGGAAAAGAGCTGAGATTCCTAAAATTGAGGCTATGAATGATTTCTGAAGGAGTAACTAACTCCAAACTGACTTAACCGTGCTACCTGAGCTGATGCAACTAGATTGCATGCAGAAAATCTAAATAAGGCTGATGAATAAGGAACTAAGTAGAGTACTGAGGAGGAATTTAGTACCTTATTCTGGGTCTGAACTAGGAAGGAACAAGTGAGGGTATCTGGCCATCATGTCTGCTTCTGCTTTCCATGTGGCTCCCTCAACTTGCTAATTTCTCCATAGTACCTTGACTGAAGCTATCTCCTTATTCCTCAGCTTACTAACCTGGCGGTCAAGGATCTGGATTGGCTCCTCCTCATATGTGATATTATCTTTTATCTCCACACTGTCCAATGGAGTACTAAAGTTGGATCACCAATGCACTTCTTCAGAAGTGACACATGGAAAGATGGGTGTACTGTTACTAGTTCTAAAGGTAACTCTAGCTCGTAGGCCACTCTACCAATCCACCTCAAAATCTTATAGGGTCCCACATATCATGGACTGAGCTTTCCCTTTTTCCCAAATCTCATCACCCCTTTCATGGGAGAAATTTTCAGGTATACCCAGTCATCAACTGCAAACTCCAATTCTCTTCTCCGCATATTGGTATAAGATTTTTGACGGCTCTGAGCTGTTTTCAACCTTCCTTAAATGAGCTGAACTTTCTGCATTGCTTCATGAACCGAGTTTGGCCCTATCAAGGTAGATTCGCCAACCTCAAACTACCCTATAGGGGATCTACACCGCCTACCATATAATGCCTCAAATGGGGCCATCTGAATGCTAGAGCGATAGTTGTTATTGTGCGCAAACTTGATAAGAGGAAAATGTTCATCCCAATTACCCTTAAAATCGATTGCACATGCTCTTAGCATATCTTCTAAGGTCTGAATGGTCCGCTCAGCTTGTCTATCTATCTGCAGGTGAAAACTTGTACGGAGCTTGACTTGGCTACCTAGTCCTTTTTGAAAAGACTTCCAGAAGTGAGAGGTGAATTGGGTACCTCTGTCTGAAATAATGGACAAGGGCACCCCATGCAGTCTAACTAGATCCCAAATATAAAGTCTAGCATAGTCCTCAGCTGAATATGTTATTTTGATTGGAAGGAAATCTGCTGACTTAGTCATCTGATCTACTACCACACAGATAGAATCATGTTGCCGACGAGTTCGAGGTAGACCTATAATGAAATTCCATGTTTATTTCTTCCCACTTCCATGTGGGTATACTGATATCCTGAGTCATACCTTTCGGTCTCTGGTGTTCTACCTTTACTTGCTGGCAGTTCAGGCACTTAGCTACAAGTTCAGCAATATCTTTTTTCATGTCGTTCCACCAGTAAATATCCCATAAATCACGGTACATCTTAATAGCACCAGGGTGAATGGAATATCTAGAACTGTGCACTTCAGCCAATATATGTTGTCTCAACTCACTGACATCCGGTATATATAATCTACCCTGGTAACGGAGCACACCATCGCCCCCTTTAAAGAAAGCTTCTATCTCTTTCCTGAGAATTGCTTCCTTCATCTTAAGTAGGATGGGATCTTCATCTTGTCTGGACTTAACCTCCACAACAAAAGAGGAATCTGACCCGCTCTGCATTACTACACCACCCTCAGTTGAATCCATCAGCTGTACTCCCAACTGGCCTAGCCTGTGAATATCTTTAGTAAATTCCTTTTTGCCTTCTTCTACATGAGCCACGCTGCCCATAGACATTATACTTAGTGCATCAGCCACCACATTGACCTTGCTTGGGTGATATAGCATGCTCATGTCATAGTATTTCAGTAGTTCTAACCACCTTCTCTGACGAAGATTTAGGTCCTTTTGACTGAACACATACTGCAGACTCTTATGATCTGTAAATACATCTATGTGAGCTCTATATAAGTAATGTCTCCATATTTTTAATGCGAACACCACCGATGCCAGCTCCAAGTCATGAGTCGGATAATTCTTCTCATAGAATTTGAGATGTCTGGACGCATAGGCTATCACTTTGACCCGCTGCATCAAAATGAAACCAAGTCCAACTCTGGAGGCGTCACAATATACAACCAACCCATTTGTTCCTTCTAGCAAGGTCAAAACTGGAACAGTAGTGAGTCGAGTCTTTAACTCCTAAAAACTCTTCTCACACTCATTCGACCACTGAAATTTAACCTTCTTCCGAGTTAACTTGGTCAGAGGAGATTCTATGGAGGAGAAACTCCCAAAAACCGTCGGTAATAACCTGCTAAGCCCAGGAAACTCCTGATTTCAGTAGGAGAGGTAGGTTTGGGCCAATCCTTCACTGCTGCTATCTTAAAAGGATCTACTTTTATCCCCTCACCTAAGATTACATGACCTAAGAAATTCACAGACTTCAACCAGAATTCACACTTGATGAACTTGGCGAATAACTAGCGATCTCTGAGGGTCTGTAATGTTAACCTTAGGTGATTGGCATTTTCTTCCTCATTTCTGGAGTACACCAGAATGCCATTGATAAATACAATGACGAACGTATCCAGGTACTGCTTGAAGACCCTATTCATCAAATACATGAAAGCTACTAGGTCATTTGCTAACCCAAAGGACAAAACCACAAACTCGTAGTGACCATACCGAGTTCTAAATGTTGTTTTTGGTATGTCACACTCCCTAACCCTTAGCTGATGGTACCCTGACCTGAGATCGATATTGGAGAAACAACTTGCTCCTTGAAGTTGATCGAACAAGTCATCAATTCTAGGTAGGGGATATCTATTCTTGACTGTGACTTTGTTCAGCTGACTGTAATCTATGCACATTCTGAGGGCACCTTCTTTCTTACGCACAAATAGCACTGGAACACCCCGGGGAGAGATGCTGGGTCTTATAAAACCCTTATCAAGAAGATCCTTTAACTACTCCTTCAGCTCCTTAAGCTCAGGTGGAGCCATTCTATAAGGCGGGATGGAGATGGGCTGAGTGTCTAGAAGGAGATCTATTCCGAAGTCTATCTCCCGCTCAGGGGGATCTCCGGGAAGATCTTCAGGAAATACATCTGGGAACTCACTAACAACTGAAACTGACTCTATGGCTAGGGTCTCAGAGTCGGAATCCTTGACCTGAACTAGATGATATATACATTCTTAGGAAATGAGTTTCTGGGCCTCAAGGAAGGAAATAAATGTTACACCCCGTAAATTCTCGACATGTAGATGGCCTATTCGCATATTGGTTAAGAGTTTTTTATGCCATAAATGCTAGGAAAAGGCCCGGGGAAAGACCGGATAAGTGACACGTCGAACCATCACAAGAAAAGGCTGGCAGACCCCCTCGGCGATGGCCAGAGTGTCACGGAGGCTCACCTATGCGATCCACAGCGTGTCACGGAGGCTAGGCTCCGCGATACACAGCGCGTCATGGAGGTGAGGTGCAGCCCCAAGTATAAAAGCCTCCAAACTTTGATTTTTGCTTTAATTAACTTATAATTTCCGGCAAGAACAGAGAGTAAACCAGAGAGAAGGAGGAATGAATAATCCTATCCATTTCTCATCCGATTACGCCGCCAAACGCGGTCCAAACTCAAATTAACTCCAGATACTGAGGTATTAAGCACAAAGGAGCATTCCTACGGATTTAGTTTTGTGAAATTTGGCCGGCGAATTATCTTGCTACCGAGCTAAGGTAAGTGGAATTGCTCCAAATTAGTGTCAATATACTTCTAGCCATAAAGTGAGTATTTCTCCCTTCTAGACTTTCGAGAAATAGCGAGTTTTCGACCATTTTTTGATAAGCCAAAGTTTTGGCTATATATATATTAAAAAGTGTTATCTTCTTCCAGAATATTAGTGTATTTAGTCCTAATTGATATATATATGGATGCAGTTGGGAGAAATAGCGAAAATACTGACCGAGCTACGCCAGTTAGTCCGGAAATCAGAAGCAAAGGTATGTAAAGCCAATTCTTCTTCAGCAAGTTAGTAGTTCCGGTATAGTAAAATAGTTCAAGTGCCAGTAGAATGTTTCAGAAACCACATATTATGTTGATTATGCACTTTAGTATGATGTTAGTAACATCATGTCATGTGTAGCGTAAAACTTACTAGCACGATGAAAATTCTAGTAGAAAGTGACCAAAAAGTACAGCATGCCCAGTATGTTATTTAGTAAAGTATGTTAGGATATTATCGTGTTCAGTTGAAACTTAGTAAAGCAATATAAGTTCCTGTAAGGTATTTCAGAAATAGAATGGCAACCGAAAATGAAGTTTAGGTAGCATGTTAGAAATAGTAAATCATGTTACTATGAAACTCAGTTATACAACATGATTCCCAGAAGAAAAACTATATCTTATTCAGCATTAGACTCAGCACAGTATGATAGAAGATTGTATATATACCATTATCAGTTGCAGTATGTATTAAGTACATACATATCCCGATCATTAGTTTTAGCATTTAGTATATACATACCTATTATTATCACTAGTTTCAGCATGTGGTATACGCAGTTAGTATTTCTAGTTGAGACCACTGTATTGTGTTGGGGTTTGACTACCTAGCATTCATGACCGCCCCAGGGTTAATAGTTGTATCGACTCGTCCGCCAGAGAGCGAGGATACGTTTCTCTACAGAGTGGCATGCCATCCCCTAGGGGATGAAGATGGGATGCCGGTTTCCCCATATTTTGCCTTGGTCGGCTTTTATACACCCCCGTCGAGCGGGTACGCCTGGGGTGTTGATTCAGGAGTCCTTCGGACTCAGGTACAATTATAGTCAGGGGCTCAACGAGCTCAAGTGCATACCCAGGGGATCAGCAGGATGCTTATAGTTATTATAGGAGGTGGGACGACCGGGGTAGGGGTATAGATTGCGTGTTGATTGTACCTCCCGGCTTATGGGGGCCGGGTAAGGTTTGTGTGTGCTATTCTATGTTATGTTATGTTATGTTATGCCATGTTACGCTAGATACGAGTAGATCGATAGTAGAGCGATACATTTCCAGGTATGACTCCTACTCCTTCCCGCATAGTTGAGAATAGGCTTAGCTTTACATTTTCAGTCAGTTTAGTCTATTTCATTCTATTTTAGTTCCATCAATTGTATTGTTGTTTTCAGATATTTTTCAGCTGTTGTTTTACATACTCAATACCAGTGGTATTGACGCCCGTTGGGGGCACTGCATTACTTGCCTATAGGTACTCATAGACGAGGAGTCGATACCTCGTGATTCCAGCTAGCTCACAGAGTAATCAGCTCCAATCATCCGGAGCTAGATAGCTAGAGGTTTATCCTTTTCTTTTGATTGTACAGCTTGGGTAGGCCGGGGCCCTGTCCCGACCATATTATCAGTATTCTTAGAGTCTTGCAGATTATGTATACCCTGTGGTTTGTTATACCGGTCGTGTGAGGCCGTGTGTATGTTATATCTTGTTATGATGGTCGTGTGGGCCCTTACTCAGTTAATAGTGGTGACCTTGTCGGTCACATAGCAGTTTAGTACTTGCTTTCTTGATTTAGAGATAACTAGACAGCATGGAGGCCTTGTCTTCTCGCATAGGTTCCCCTATATGAATGTGATTCTAGTTAGCTGATGTTATAGTACAAGTGGCTATAGGCCTAGTCAGTCGGAGGCTGTATTTACAGCCGTTATATAGCCCATTGTTTTCTTGAATCCAGAGTTAGAGTCAGCCAGGCACTAGAAGTGCTTAAACTCAGCAGTTTAGTAGTTCAGGTCCCAGTAGGGCACCAGGTGCCAGTCATACCCCCAGGGCGGGGAGTGACAAGCTTGGTATCAGATCAGGTCGTATCCCAGGTAGTCTGCAAGCCGTGCTAAGTAGAGTCTTGCCTATGGATGTGTTGTGCACCACATACTATAGGTAGGAGGCTGCAAGGCATGATAGGATGGTTGCTTTTTATTTTTATTCAGTCGTGCTGTAGAGCGGTATAGTATTGGGTTGAGTCCCTAAAGCTTACTATATTTTTTGGTTACAGATAATGTCAGACCAGCGACACCCTCTCACTGGCCGGAGCTTGGATTTTAGCAGGGGAAGGCACTAGCAGGATGCCTCATCCTCGTATAGAAACAACCCGATCAGAGGGCAATACCGAGGTATCATCCCAACATTCTCAACAGTCTCCACCACATCGTGAGCCACTTGGGGCGACACCACCTCCAGCAGTCCCCATACCAATACCTTTGGACCAGGAGGTTAGGAGTGCAGTAGTCATGTTAGCACAGATGATGGCTTCTCAGCGTCAGCCGATGCCGCCTACAGTTGCAGAATCGGTAGGAGGGCCCGGTAGTTTGAGGGTCCGAGAATTTTTGGCTCTGAATCCCCCACAGTTTACAGGTACGGACCGGACAGAGGACCCTCAGGATTTTCTAGATCAGATGCAAAGAATTTTCAGGGTTATGCATGCCACGCCTACAGAATCAATTGAGTTGGCAGCATTCCGGTTACAGGACATCGCCGTGTTGTGGTATGAAAGCTGGGAAAGGTCCCGAGGGAGAGATGTTTCCCCTCCGACATGGTCCAGCTTCTCAGGAGCTTTTTTGGATCATTATTTTCCACGGGAGATTCGACATGCCCGGGTGGACCAGTTTTTACATTTATAGCAGGGGGCCATGAGTGTTCGAGAATACGCCTTGCGGTTTGAATCTTTGGCCCAGTACGCACCGGCCTTTGTTGATACCATGGTATCCAGAGTACACCTCTTTATCATGGGGTTGAATCCAAAATATGTTGAGACTTGTATTACGGCCACACTACGAGAGGACATGGATATTGCCCGAGTTCAGGCATTTTCCCAGAATATTGAGGGCATCAGGCAGCAGCATCGGGAGATCAGGAGGACTAGTCAGGAACAATGTCGCAGGGATAGGCCAGTTGAGTTATAGAGGGACGCTCGGGGAGGACCTAGGCCATGATTGTTAGATAGGCCGCCCAGACCCCCGCCTCCACCACAGCCGCAGAGGGGCAGATTTTTCCGCAGGTGGCTATCAGAGTCCGGCAGAGGCTCGCAAATTGCAGACTCACCATTACAGAGGAGGTCAGAGCAGAGTAGGTATATCCTACCACTTTGCGCTATATGCAGCCGACGCCATTCTGGAGCATGAAGGTATGGCTCCATCGGATGTTATATTTGTGGCCAAGAGGGCCATCTGATAAGAGATTGTCCAGCTAGAGGATAGGAGGACCGGGATAGACAGGACAGGGCATCCGCAGGGTCACGAGCTTCAGTATCGTCGGTAGGGCACAGACCCTCAGTTTCAGCAGGCAAGGGCCGGGGCAGATCAGGGGCCTCCAGTATAGGTGCGGGCCCAAGCCGCACGTATGCCTTACCAGGGAGGCAGGATTCAGAAGCGTCACCTGATGTTGTGACAGGTATGTTGACTATTTGCTCATACCCTATTTATGTATTGATTGATCCAGGATCTACTTTGTCCTACATTACTCCATTTGTGGCTCGGAAGTATAGTGTTGCACCAGAGTTTCTCCAGCAGCCCTTTTCAGTATCCAACCCCGTCGGTGACTCCATTATAGCCAGAAGGGTCTATCGCGGGTGTACAGTAGAGGTTGCTAATCGTCAGACCACAGTAGACCTGGTAGAAATAGAAATGGTCGATTTTAACGCCATTATGGGTATGGATTGGTTGGCTCCGTGCTATGCAAATGTAGAATGCTGGACCAAGACAGTCCGATTCCACTTTCCAGGGGAGGCAGTACGAGAGTGGAAGGGTAGTACAATTACGCCAAAATGTAGGTTTATTTCCTATCTTCAGGCGAGGAAGTTGATGGCTAAGGGGTGCATTTACCATCTTGTCAGAGTTCAGGATGTTCAGGTAGAGCCTCCGACTCTCCAGTCAGTCCCGATGGTGAATGAATTCCCTGATGTATTTCCAGATGAGCTACCTGGTATTCCTCTAGAAAGAGAAATAGACTTTGCAATTGATTTGCTACCAGACACTCAGCCCATATCAATTCCTCCGTACCGTATGGCTCCTGCCGAGCTCAGAGAATTAAAAGAGCAGCTGAAGGACTTTAGATAAGGGCTTTATTAGGCCGACTACTTCACTGTGGGGTGCGCCAGTTCTATTTGTGAGAAAGAAGGATGGCTCGCTTCGCAGGTGTATAGATTACCGGCAGTTGAATAAGGTCACAGTTAAGAATAAGTATTCGCTTCCCAGAATAGATGATTTGTTTGATCAATTACAGGGGGCCAGATATTTCTCCAAGATTGATTTGAGGTCCGGATACCATCATGTTTGAGTTCGTGAAGGGGACATTTCGAAGACAGCTTTCAAGACCAGATACGACCACTTTGAATTCCTAGTTATGTCTTTTGGGGTGATGAATGCTCCCGCAGTATTCATGGACCTGATGAACAGCATCTTCAGACTGTACCTGGACCTGTTCGTGATAGTGTTCATTGGTGACATTCTGGTATATTCTCGCTCAGAGGAAAATCACCAGAATCATTTACGAACAGTGCTTCAGATTCTTAGGGACCTTCAGTTGTATGCCAAGTTCTCCAAGTGTGAATTCTGGCTGAACTCAGTAGCTTTCTTGGGGCATATTGTGTCGGATGCTGGAACACAGGTAGACACGCAAAAAATAGAAGCAATAAAAACGTGGCCTAGACCTACCACTCCGACTGAAGTCCACAGTTTCCTGGGATTAGCAGGATACTATAGAAGGTTTGTTGAAGGATTCTCCACCATAGCGGCACCTCTGACTAAGCTGATGCAGAAAGCAGTAAAGTTCCAGTGGACAGAGGCATGTGAGCAGAGTTTCCAAGAATTGAAAGACAGGTTGACCTCCGCTCCAGTGTTAGCGTTACCGGAAGGTAAGAGGGTTATTTAGTGTATTGTGATGCATCAGGTATTGGGTTGGGATGTGTGTTGATGCAGCATAGTAAAGTGATTGTGTATGCTTTCAAACAACTGAGGAAACACAAAAAGAATTATCCTACCCACGACCTGGAGTTAGCCACAGTGATCCACGCCTTAAAGATATGGAGACATTACTTGTATGGCGTCCATGTGGATATTTTCACAGATCATAAGAGCCTACAGTATATCTTCACTCATAGGGAGTTGAATTTGCGACAGCGTCGCTAGTTGGAGTTATTGAAAGATTATGACGTGGACATTCTGTATCATCCGGGGAAAGCCAATGTAGTAGCAGATGCTCTCAGCTGTAAATCGATGGGGATTTTGGCGTATTTGCAGCCCGAGCAGCGGGAGTTGGTCAGAGAAATACATCAATTAGCCATTCGTGTAGCAGAGACAGAGGACAACAGAGCGGTAATTCAGAACACCGCAGTGTCGTCATTAGTTGAGGAGGTAAAAGAACGGCAGTATGAAGATCCTGACCTGGTCCAGCTTAAGGATATAATTCAGCAAGGGAAAGCGCCAGATTTTCGGGTAACTGAGGATGAAGTGCTGAGATGTAAGGGTCGTCTCTGTGTTCCAGATGTTTCAGGGCTCCGCCAGCGGATTATAAGTGAGGTACATTACGCCCTCTATTCTCTCCACCCAGGCGCGACGAAAATGTACCACGATATCAAGGAGATCTACTGGTGGCCAGGTATGAAAAGGGAAATAGCCGAATTTGTAGCCCAGTGTTCTAACTGCCAACAAGTAAAAGCGGATAACCAAAAACTGGGCGGATTGACTCAGGACATAGCTATGCCTCTCTGGAAATGGGAAGCAATAAACATGGACTTTGTAGTAGGATTACCCCGTACCAGGCATAGACATGATTCCATTTGGGTAATAGTTGACAGACTGACGAAATCAGCCCATTTCCTACTAGTGAAAGCTACTTTCTCTGCCGAAGATTATGCCGAACTGTATATCAGAGAAAGAGTTAGATTACACGGTGTTCCAGTATCTATTATCTCTGACAGAGGAGCACAATTTACAGCTAGATTTTGGCAGTCATTTCAGAGAGGTCTGGGAATGCAGATTAATTTGAGCACAGCATTCCACCCTCAGACAAATGGGCAGGCTGAACACACTATTCAAACGCTCGAGGATATGCTATGGGCGTGTGTGCTAGACTTTAGAGGTAGATGGGATGAGTATTTGCCGCTAATTGAATTTGCTTATAATAATAGTTATCACTCAGCTATCCAGATGGAGCCCTTTGAGGCATTATACGAGCGAAAATGTAGGTCGCCAGTTGGCTAGTTTGAAGTGGGAGTGTCAGCACTGATTGGGCCAGATATTATTAAACAGTCAGAGGAGAAGGTAAAGCTTATCAGAAAATGCCTACTGACTGCACAGAGCCGCCAGAAATCGTATGCTGATGTGCGGCGCAGAGACCTTGAATTTGATGTGAATGACTGGGTATTTCTGAAAGTATCTCCGATGAAAGGGGTAATGAGATTCGGTAAGAGAGGTAAGCTAAGTCCAAGATTCATTGGGCCTTATCAGATTTGTCGATGAATAGGCCAAGTGGCATATGAGTTGAACTTGCCTCCAGAATTAGAATCCGTTCATCCAGTTTTCCACGTATCTATGCTAAGAAAGTACATAGGAGACCCATCCAGAGTAGTCCCAGTCCAGGATGTCCAGGTTACAGAGGAGATGGCCTATGAAGAGGTTCCAGTAGCTATCTTAGACAGACAGATTCGTAGATTGAGAACTAAAGATATTGCATCTGTCAAGGTACTGTGGCGTGACAGGAACCTAGAGGAGATGACTTGGGAGGCAGAGGAAGATATGAAAATCAGATATCCTCACTTGTTTCAAGCCTAGTCAGACAAAAGGTATGCTAGTATTGTTATTTTATATAGTGCCTTATAGTATATGTATAAATGAGATAGTCTACTCTAGTCTTTTATGAGATGAATACTATAGTATTGTGTGGAGTACCTGTATTGGACTTTCTGTATTTCAGGTTTTTGAGATAATCCATATTACAGGGGAAACTCTGCCAAAATTTTTCTAGAAATAAGTTGAGTAAGTTGAGAATTCCTATAAATAGAAGTTTACATTTGAGGACGAATGTTCTTAAGGGGGGGGGGGGAGAATGTTACACCCCGTAAATTCTCTACATGTAGATGGCATATTCGCATTTTGGTTAAGAGTTTTGGAATGCCATACATGCTAAGAAAAGGCCCGGGGAAAGACCGGATAAGTGACACGTCGAACCATCACAAGAGAAGGCTGGAAGACCCCCTCCGCGATGGCCAGAGTGTCACGGAGGCTCACCTCCGCATACACAGCGTGCCACGGAGGCTAGGCTCCACGATACACAGCGTGTCACGGAGGTGAGGTGCAGCCCCAAGTATAAAAGCCTCCAAACTTCGAATTTTTCTTTAATTAACTTATAATTTCCGGCAAGAACAGAGAGTAAACCAGAGAGAAGGAGGAACGAACAATCCTATCCATTTCTCATCCGATTACGTCGCCAAACGTGGTCCAAACTCAAATTAACTCCAGATACCGAGGTATTAAGCACCAAGGAGCATTCCTACGGATTTAGTTTCGTGAAATTTAGCCGGCGAATCATCGTGCTACCGAGCTAAGGTAAGTGGAATTGCTCCAAATTAGTATCAATATACTTCTAGCCATAAAGTGAGTATTTCTCCCTTCTGGACTTTCGAGAAATAGCGAGTTTTTGACCGTTTTTTGATAAGCCAAAGTTTTGGCTATCTATATATATTAAAAAGTGTTATCTTCTTCCAGAATATTAGTGTAATTAGTACTAATTTATATATATATATGGATGCAGTTGGGAGAAATAGTGAAAATACTGACCGAGCTACGCCAGTAAGTCGAGAAATCAGAAGCGAAGGTATGTAAAGCCAGTTCTTCTTCGGCAAGTTAGTAGTTCCAGTATAGTAAAATAGTTCAAGTGCCAGTAGAATATTTCAGAAACCGCATATTATGTTGAGTATGCACTTTAGTATGATGTTAGTAACATCATGTCATGTGTAGCGTGAAACTTACTAGCACGATGCAAATTCTAGTAGAAAGTGACCAAAACAGTACAGCATGCCCAGTATGTGATTTAGTAAAGTATGTTAGGATATTATCGTGTTCAGTTGAAACTTAGTACAGCAATATAAGTTCCTATAAGGTATTTCAGAAATAGAATGGTAGCCTAAAATGAAGTTTAGGAAGCATGTTAGAAATAGTAAACCATGTTACTATGAAACTCAGTTATACAACATGATTCCCAGCAGAAAAACTATATCTTATTCAGCATTAGACTCAGCACAGTATGACAGAAGATTGTATATATACCATTACCAGTTTTAGCATGTATTAAGTACATACATATCCCTATCATTAGTTTTAGCATGTAGTATATACATACCTATTATTGTCACTAGTTTCAACATGTGGTATACACAGTTAGTATTACTAGTTGAGACCACTGTATTGTGTTGGGGTTGGACTACCTAGCATTCATGAACACCCCAGGGTTAATAGTTGTATCGACTCGTCCGCTAGAGGGCGAGGATACGTCGCTCTATGGAGTGGCATGCCGTCCCCCAGGGGACGAAGATGGGATGCCGGTTTCCCCATATTTTGCCTTGGTCGGCTTTTATACACCCCCATCGAGCGGGTACACCCAGGGTGTTGATTCAGGAGTTTTCCGGACTCAGGTACAGTTATAGTCAGGGGCTCAATGAGCTCAAGTGCATACCCAGGGGATCGGCAGGATGCTTATAGTTATTATAGGAGGTGGGACGACCGGGGTAGGGGTATAGATTGCGTGTTGATTGTACCTCCCGGCTTATGGGGGCCGGGTAAGGTTTGTGTGTGCTATTCTATGTTATGTTATGTTATGTTATTCCATGTTATGCTAGATAGGAGTAGATCGACAGTAGAGCGATAAATTTCCAGGTATGACTCCTACTCCTTCCCGTATAGTTGAGAATAGGCTTAGCTTTACATTTTCAGTCAGTTTAGTTTATTTCTTTCTATTTCAGTTCCATCAGTTGTATTGTTGTTTTCAGATATTTTTTAGTTGTTGCTTTACATACTCAGTACTAGCGGTACTGACGCCCATTGGGGGCGCTACATTACTTGCCTGCAGGTACTCATAGACGAGGAGCCGATACCTCGTGATTCCAGCTAGCTCACAGAGTCATCAGCTCCAATCATCCGGAGCTAGATAGCTAGAGGTTTATCCCTTTTCTTTTGATTGTATAGCTTGGGTAGGCCGGGGTCCCGTCCCGACCATATTATCAGTATTCTTAGAGGCTTGCAGATTGTGTATACCCTGTGGTTTGTTATACCGGTCGTGTGAGGCCTCGTTTATGTTTTAGCTTGTTATGATGGCCGTGTGGGGCCTTACTCAATTAGTAGTGGTGACCTTGTTGGTCACGTAGCGGTTTAGCACTTGATTTCTTGATTTAGAGATAACTAGACAGCATGGAGGCCTTGTCGGCCCACATAGGTTCCCCTAAATGAATGTGATTCTGGAGATGATGTTATAGTACAGGTGGCTATAGGCCTAGTCGACCAGAGGCTGTATTTACAGACGTTATATAGCCCGTTGTTTTCTTGAATCCAGAGTTAGAGCCAGCCAGACACTAGAAGTGCTTAGACTCAGCAGTTTAGCAGTTCAGGTCCTAGTAGGGCACCAGGTGCCAGTCATACCCCCTAGGGCGGGGCGTGACAAGCTAAACCTACTCTTAGGCGCTGAATTATTGCCCGACCATTCTAACACTGGTTCATTCAAACACTAGAACATGACAACTCTAGTTCTGCAATCAACTGAGGCATAGCAGGAGTGTAACCAATCCATGCCAAGAATAAGGTCGAAGTCAACCATGTCTAGCTCTACGAGATCAGCTGGAATTGCTTTGTTTATGATTGAGACTGGTCAATTTCTATACACCCGGCTGGCTCTAACTAACTCGCCAACGGGGGTGGAGACTGAGAATGGTTCCGAGAGGACCTCTGGACTTATATTGAACTGAAATGCTATATATGGAGTCACGAACGAAAGAGTAGCTCCTGGATCTCAGAGGGCATATACATCTAGATGGAAGAGATGTAACATACCGATAATTACGTCAGGTGATCTTTCCTGATCCTGATGAGAAGATAGAGCATAGAAACAATTCTGGCGCTGACCACCATCTGTACCTGATGAGTTGGCTTGCTGAGCTGGTCGACCTGCTAGAGTTGCTGAGGTAGTGGATTGCGATCTCCCTCGCCCTGCTAACGGGCACTCTCTAAGTCGGTGCCCAAGCTGTCCACATCCAAAACAGCCCTCTCTGCCCTGTATACACTCTCCAGAATGATTCTTGCTGCACTTGGGGCAAACTAGATACTTGTTCCCTGTATTATGGGCCTGAGACTGCGTGCCAGATGACCCACCCCTCCGATCCTAGCGGCACCAAAAGGTTGGGGCGCTGGCTGAGATAGGTGCTAGGGTCCTCTGCAGTTGCTACTATTGTTGCTACTGCTGTGGGCTGCTACCACTGCTAGATCTTTGTTGACCTAAATCTGAATGAAAAGTTCTTGCTCGCTTGTTCTTACATTCCATATCTTTCAACTTCTCTACCTCAATCTGCTGGGCATGAACAATTAGGCTAGAGATGTCCATGTCCTTGATTATATCGCGGTCCTGCACTCCTTGAGGACCAGATTAGACACTCCAAGAATGAACTTCAGCATGCAAGCCCTTGGCTCGGCCACTATCTCTGGAGCATCCTTTGATAACCTGGTCAACTCCAGAGCATACTCCTCCACTGTCCTGTTGCCCTGTCACAAGCTCATAAACTCTGCCATCTTATCCTCCCTCATCTCTTGAGGGAAAAACCTATCTAGGAAAGCTGTGTGGAACACCTCCCAGTCCATCGGTCCTGCTTCCACCGGTCGCCCCTCCTTCCACTGTTCATACCAAACTTGGGCTACCCCTTTATGCTGATAGGCAACCAGGTCAACACTCTCGGATGAGCTGACACCCACAATGCGGGTAATCTTCCTGACCTCACATACAAAATCTTGGGGGTCGTCCCCCACTTTAGACCCCTGGAACGATGGAGGGTTCATACGAGTGAAGTCCCGCACCCATGCCGCTACTACAGACCCATTTATGTTCACCGGCATGACTTGCTGATTCACCTAGTTGGTCACGGTTTGGGCCAGTAATTCAATAGCCGCTCTAAACTCTGCGGTAGAAATCGAATCATCTTGAAGAGCTGCGGGACTGGTGGGCCAAGTTTGTTGGAATTTCCGGCCCTCCTTCCGTTACCGCATCTAGGAGTCATGGTTCACTGAAATGAAGTAGAGCACAAATTAGAAGGACATTTCTGCAATTGAACTTAGATGCACGACAAAGAATATGAAAAAAGGGAATTTTCCTAATAACAACTCATAACCTCCTCGTCATAAGTGTGGCGCGCTTCACACCCATGAAAAGGACTCTACTCGATGCATCTTTCAGACATTCCAAGGATACTCTAAAGCTAGCGCTCTGATACCAAGTTTTTCACACCCCGAGCCTACACCTTGGGCGTAACACGGTACTTGAAGCCACAAGTGACCCCAAGTCAACCCTTGGTATATCAGTTACTAGCATTTTGAGTAAACATGCACAACTGAACATTGAAATAATATCACAAAATATTCATGAGAGGCAAGTCTAAAAACATAAAGTTCAAACAATAGAATAATACTGATAAATTTGAAAATCATGTCTATCTAAAAGCCATCTAACTGAGGAGTTGTTGGGACAAGCCCCCAGCTAACTCTAAGTCTAACTGAAACTAACATATGACTAAAAACGAGAAATAATGCCCTTGGATAATGAGGACTCACACTTCGATCACTGAGATTGAGAATCTGAACTGCGGCGTCTAGCAGTGCTGAGTCTGAGAACCTGAAGCTATATCATGAAATGATACAACATAAAAGAATGCGTCAGTGCTTGGAATGTATTGAGTAAGTGAGAGAAACATGAACAACATGATAAAACTGGTAATTGAACTGATACGACATGAAACGACTAACTGAAATGCTGAAAACTGATATAACTGATAATAGACTAATACAGTCAAAAGTGACCCTGGCTAATGGTCATAAACATGTCCTAAGTCTGAAATACTGAGTTTGAAATACTACACTATACTAATCTGGACTGAAGAATCTGAGAGTAAATTGTACTGACTAGTGGGAGAGGCTATAACCGACATATAACCACGTGAGCTAAATGTCGAGTCTGATGTACACACCCCATTAGTAGGACCCAATATACCTTGCCAGGGTATAAAGGCATGGACTGTGAAAATCACTATCAAAAGGGGCCGTTAGTCCAAGTCAATAAAACCTACGGTGGCAACGTAGTTTTAGAGCCTGGGTACACTGGAACCCGGGCCCTTTCGGTGCTAAGTCCTACTCCCATTGGAAAGTCCTATTACAGCTACTACTAACAAGCGGATAGCTCGATACTGGGGTCCAAGACTATACTGACCCAGGGATACTGTCAGAGAGTTCCCTGAGCGTCTTATAGGACCAGATTTGGAAACTGAGTTCTAAGACTGGTTAGAGCTGCTTATCTGGAAGCGTCATAACTGTCTAGAAAACAAACTGATAACTGATCTGGGGTCCTGGGGCTGGTCAGAGCTATAACTTGAATGTCATGACCACCTTATGGATCAAAAAACTATAATTTGAGTCTGAGTCTGATAACTGGGAGGTACCACTGACACCTTGGGAAAACACTATAGTCAAACTAATCAGCTGACATTTCTAATTAACACTGAATATTCTAGTACTTGGACTGCAACTGAACTGACAATTCTAAGAAATACAGAGTATATAAACTTTATGATTGATTCTGGATAACCTACATGTAACTGGGATTTTAACACAAACAATCGGTATAAAAGCCCCTAACTTAGAAGCATACAAAGAATTCTCAAGAATTCAAAGCTTAAGAAGGATTCTAATTTCTGGCCTTTCAAAAGCTAGGGCTGAATTTCTAGTTTGATGGAACAAGCATTATTTTAGTTACAAACTTGTGGAAAATAGGTACAATTAACATAGGGTAGGATTCCACATGAGTTAATCTAAGAAAGATAACAATATCTGCAAATTCGCAATCTCAGGGCTAGGACTGAAAGTGAAGAGAGAGAGTTTTGGGGGACGCAAGGGGAGAACAATATCCTTGATAAATTCCCACATACATGTAGAATAAACTCTGGTGGAAATCTCTGAGAAAACTAAGAAGATTGATGTTTGCCCTAGCTTCTGTTCTATGCTTCCAGAGAAACTCTAACTCTGTTCTTGAGGATGAGAGAAAGAATATGGGGAGAAACTATTTGTTACCCCTTCTAAAACCTCTAAATGAATCCCAAACGACGTAGTTTAAGGACTAGGTAGGTGGAAGTTTACAAAAAAAACCCTGGGATTTAAATCTGAAATCAGGCTGACAGGAAGAAACGGGCCTCAGAACGAGTCGTTGGAAGAAATGATGGTCGGTGGAATCTAGTCGTGGTTTCTAGGTTCAGAAACTAGTTTCACACTGGTGACCCAAGGTTAGGTACAACAGTCTTTTGAAGCAACAACGGGCCATTGATACCTCCCGTTGAGTCTGGAAAGAAAACTAGGCTCGAGGGCAACAGGTGATAACGACTCGTTGGTAGGACCTATGGGCCATTGTATCCCCTCGTGGTTCACACGATTGGGTTCTGGAACTAAAAAACGGGTTGTCACAACGGCTCATTTGAGGCTACCACGGGCCATTGTTCCCTCTCGTTGTCTCAGGGAAGGGGTCCGATAGACCTCTGAATTGGGATTCAACGGATAACAGGATGGCCCATTGTTGGAATCAGCGGATTGTCCTATGACTCGTTGTTTTCCCTTGAAGAAAGGCTTCTTCTACCCATGACCACTTACAACGGTCCGTTGGTTCCACCAACGGTCTGTTGTGGGGGTCGTCTGAGACAGAAAAACTGGTTTCCTATTGTTTTTCATGCAACGTCTGAATTTGATCTAGGAAAGTGTCGGGGTGTTACACTAAGTCTGAAGATCGAAGCCTATATCATGAAATGATACAACATAGATTATGTGGTCAGTACTTGAAATGTAACGAGTATGCAAGGTAAGTAAAACGGACAGTTAAAACACATAAGAGTTCATAAGAGTAGGACAACATAATCATAATGCAAATATCATAATGTAAACATAAGGATCAAGGTTTCCAAAACATTTGAAAATCAATCATAATGGTAAGAAGCATAAGAGATATCTTATTGAACATGACTTGAGCCAAAGTACATAATCATAATCATGCATAAATCATGAGAAACAGTGGGAAATTCTTATAATTGAAATTACCCAAATGAGCACACATGGATCCCGACCTAAAAACCCCTAGTCGGGAGAGTGCTCATACCTTGCCAAGGGTAGAACCAAGAAAATAGGAATGATATTGTCACACCCCGCCTTGGGGGGGTACGACTGGCACCTGGTGCCCTACTAAGATCTGACTTGCTAGACTGTTAAGCCTGGGCGCGTCTGGCGCCTGGCTGGCTCTAACTCAGATTTCTGGAAACAAAGGGCTATATAACGGCTGTAAATACAGCCCCCGGCCCATTGGCCTATAGCCTTCTGTACCTGTCTTGGCAGCTAACCAGAAATATAGTAACTCAGGGAAACCTATACGGGCCAACAAGGCCACCATGCTGTCTAGTTATCTGCTGCTTAATCAAAAAGCACAAAAAGAAGCTATGTGACCGGCAAGGTCACCACTACTGACAACTATGGCCTCACACGACCATCACAGAAGTAAGAAAGAGTAAAGGCAACTATACAACTGCACGGCCCCACACGACCGGCTCATCTGACCACAGGGACTACATACAGAATGCAAGCCTCTAGGAATAGTAATAGAACTGATCGGGACAGGGCCCCGACCTACCCATGCTATATACAACAAAAGGAACTGAATTACACCTCTGAAATTCAGCCTCCGGATGACTGGAGCTGAATAGTCAACCGCTGATAGGGAGTCACGTAGAATCACCTACTCGTCTAGGAGTACCTGCAGGCAAGTAATGCAGCGCCCCACTGGGCGTCAGTACCACTGGTACTGAGTATGTAAAGCAACTGAAATACTATAACTGAAAATAACATCTGAAAGCAATAATATGACTGATGAAGCTGAAGTAGGAGGAATAACTTAAGTGTCTGATGATGTAGATCGCACCTGTTCTTATTGATACCGAAGGAAGTAGGAATCATACCTGGAAGCGTATCATTCTACTACCAACCCACTCGCGTCTAATATAACATGGCATAGTATACATAACATAACACATCACATACAAACCTTACCCGGCCCCCATAAGCCGGGAGGTACAATCAACACAGAATCTATGCCCCTACCCCGGTCATCCCATCTCCTATAGTGGCTGTAAGCATCCTGCTGGTCCCTGGGTATGCACTTAGGCTCGCTGAGCCCCTGACTATAACTGTACCTGAGTCCGAAGGACTCCAAATCAACACCCCGGGCGTACCCGCTCGACTGGGGTGTATAAGGGCCGACCAAGGCACAATATGGGGAAACTGGCATCCCATCTTCGTCCCCTCGCGGGACGGCATATCACTCCGTAGAGTGACGTATCCTCGTCCTCTGGCGGACGAGTCGATACAGCCATTAACCCTGGGCGGTCAGGGATGCTAGGTAATCCAACCCCAATCAATACAACGGTCTCAACTAGTCATGCTGTCTGTGTATCTCATAAGCCAAAACTAATAGGCGTAAGGTATTATATAAATCATGAACTGGGCTAAAAAAATAGCAATCTGCAGATGTCTGATACATGCTGTGACAAGGAAGTATAAATATGAATATAGTTCCCTGTCTAACTGTACTGGGGCAAAGGCTATACAAGCGGATGTTTCTGCTGAAGGCTATGTTGTTCACTAGGTTTCTGTATTAACATGATTTCCTATTTCTAACATGCTTTCTAAATCATATACAGTTACTATTCTATATCTGGAATGCTTTACTGATGTTGTACTACCTTGCGAGGTTTCAGCTAAACACAACAATATCTTGGCAGGGCATATTATATCACATACTGAATATACTGGGCAACCTTAACCACTTACGCCCAAATCTATATCGTACGGATAGGTATCGTACACGTTACGGCCCAAAACTGCTCATATTGCACCAATGTTCAAAATAATACAATAATCAATTTCTGAACCTTCTACTGGTCTGTAAATTACTACGCTGCTTCAATGTTACTCAACTTGCCGAGGAAACTTAACTTTACATACCTTATCTTTGAATATTCGTCCGTCGGACGAGGCTCGGCCGGTACTTCTACTGTTTTCTCCCAACTGCATTCATAAATACGTCAATCAATACTAAATACAACGTTATTTCAAAAGGCAACGTCACTTTCGATATAGTTTATAGCCTAAACTTAGGCTTATCGAAAGACGGTCGAAAACTCGCTATTTTTCAGTGGCCCAGAAGGGAGAAATATTTACTTCTCAACTAGGAACACATAGACATTAATTTAGAGCAATTCTACTTACTTTAGTTCGGCGGCTCGCCGATTCGTTGGCCGTATTTCATGAAACTAACTCCGTAGAAATGCTTTCTGCTGCTAAATACTAGGATATCTAGGATTAATTTGGGTTTGGGCAGCGTTTGGCAGCGTAATCGGACGAAAATATTTAATTTTCCTTGTCTTTCTCGGCTTCACTGCGTTTTCTGGAAATCTGTTAAGTGTGAAATGATTTTTAACCCGAAGTGGGGGCTTTATATACTTGGGCCTGGACAAGGGCAACGTGGCACGGAGCCATCGCGGAGGCCTCCCCTCCGTGACACGCTGCCATCGCGGAGGGGCTCTGCCTCGGCTCCTCCTGCGATGGTTCGACAGGTTTCTCGTCCGATCTTTTCCCGGGCCTTTCCCTAGAACGTATGGCTTTCAAATATGCTTAACCAACGTGCGAGTAGGTCGTCTAAGTGCCGGGAATTCTACGGGGTATAACATTCTCCCCCCCTTAGGAACATTCGTCCTCGAATGTATACTGCTATCTAGAGGACTGTTTACTTTACTTTCTGGGAAAATTTTGGCAGAGTTTCCCCTGTAACATGGACTATTGCAAAAACCTGAAATGCAGAAAAGTCCAACACAGGCACTGCACACAATGTTCTACAATCCACTAGACAACTAAGTATTACTTCTCTCTTTATCATTTACAACACACATATCATAAAGTACTGTATAAGCAATGATATGGACATACCTGTCGTCTGACTAGGCCTGAAATAAGTGAGGGTATCTGATTTTCATGTCTTCTTCAGCCTCCCACGTCATTTCTTCCCGATTTCTGTTACGCCACAAAACTTTGACAGATGCAACATCTTTAGTTCTCAACCTGCGAATCTGTCTGTCTAAGATAGCTACGGGAACCTCTTCGTAGGCTAACTCCTCTGTGACCTGAACATCCTGGACTGGAACTACTGTAGAAGGGTCCCCTACGAACTTTCTTAACATGGAAACGTGGAATACTGGATGAATAGATGCTAATTTTGGAGGCAAGTTTAACTCATATGCCACGCGGCCTATTCTTCGCCGAATTTGGTACGGCCCAATGAATCTTGGGCTAAGCTTGCCTTTCTTGCCAAACCTCATTACCCCTTTCATCGGGGACACTTTCAGATATACCCAGTCGTTTACCGAAAATTCTAGATTTCTGCGCCGTCTATCTGCGTATGACTTCTGACGACTCTGAGCGGTCAGTAAACGTTCCCGGACAAGCTTTATCTTTTCCTCGGACTGCCGAACGATGTCTGGGCCAACTAATGCTGATTCTCCTATTTCAAACCAGCCCACTGGTGATCTACATTTTCGCCCGTACAATGCCTCGAAAGGCGCCATCTGAATAGCTGAATGGTAGCTGTTATTATAAGAAAATTCGATTAACGAAAGATGTTCATCCCAACTACCCCCAAAATCTAACACACACGCTCGTAGCATATCTTCGAGCGTCTGAATTGTACGTTTAGCTTGCCCGTCTGTCTGAGGATGGAATGCTGTGCTCAAATTAATCTGCGTCCCCAGACCTTTCTGGAATGACTGCCAGAATCTAGCTGTAAACTGTGCCCCTCTATCTGAAATGATAGATGCCGGCACTCCATGTAATCTAACTACTTCTTTGATATATAATTCGGCATAATCCTCCGCTGAGAAGGTAGTCCTTACTGGCAGGAAATGAGCTGATTTGGTCAGCCTATCAACTATTACCCAAATGGAATCATTTCTGCGTCTCGTACGGGGTAACCCTGTTACAAAATCCATGTTTATTGCTTTCCATTTCCACGTAGGTACCGTTATCTCTTGAGTCAAACCGCCCGGTTTCTGGTGCTCGGCTTTTACCTGCTGACAATTAGAACATCTAGACACAAATTCAGCTATTTCAGTTTTCATACCTGGCCACCAGTAGATGTCTTTGATGTCGTGGTACATTTTCGTCGCCCCTGGATGGAGGGAATAGCGAGCGTAATGTACCTCGTGCATAATCTACCCACGAAGGCCTGAGACATTCGGGACACAAAGGCGGCCCTTACAGCGTAGTACACCATCCTCGGTTGTCTGAAAATCTGGCTCCTTACCCTTCTGAACTCTATCTCTGAGCTGGACTAAATCGGGATCCTCATACTGTCGTTCTTTTATCTCTGCAACTAATGAGGACACTGCAGAATTCCGAATTACTGCTCCATTATTTTCTGTTTCCATTATTCGAACGGCTAGCCCAGCTAACTGATGAATTTCTTTAGCTAATTTCTATTTCTCAGGTCGCAAATACGCCAAACTCCCCATTGACTTACGGCTCAGGGCGTCTGCCACAACATTGGCTTTTCCCGGATGGTACAGGATGTTCACATCATAATCCTTCAACAATTCTAACCAGCGACGTTGCTGCAGATTCAACTCCCTCTGAGTAAAAATGTACTGTAAGCTCTTATGATCTGTGTAAATATCAACATGAACTCCGTACAGATAATGCCTCCACATCTTCAAGGCATGAATTACTGCGGCCAATTCTAGGTCATGGGTAGGGTAATTCTTTTCGTGTTTCCTCAGCTGTCTGGAAGCATATGCAATTACTCTACCATGCTGCATCAACACACATCCCAATCCGACACCTGACGCGTCGCAATAGATTGAATAACCTTCTGTGCCTTTCGGCAGTGCTAATACGGGAGCGGAGGTCAATCTATCTTTCAGTTCCTGGAAACTCTGCTCACATGCCTCCGTCCACTGAAACTTTGCTGCTTTCTGTGTCAATTTAGTCAAAGGTGCTGCAATGGTTGAGAATCCCTCAACGAATCTCCGATAATACCCTGCTAACCCCAGAAAGCTACGAACTTCAGTCGGGGTGGTAGGCCTAGGCCATGACTTAACTGCTTCTATCTTCTGTTTGTCTACCTGTATACCAGTATCTGAGATAATATGCCCTAAAGAGGCTACTGAGTTAAGCCAGAATTCACACTTAGAAAATTTTGCGTACAACTGGCGGTCCCTGAGAATCTGGAGCACTGTTCGCAAATGAGTCCGGTGATCTGCTTCGGAGCGAGAATACACCAGAATATCATCAATGAATACTATCACGAACAAGTCCAGGAAGGGTCTGAAAATACTGTTCATCAGGTCCATAAAGACTGCTGGGGCATTTGTTAGTCCGAAGGACATAACCAAAAATTCAAAATGTCCATATCGGGTCCTGAATGCTGTCTTAGGGATGTCCCTCTCACGTACTCGGACCTGGTGATATCCGGACCGCAAGTCAATCTTAGAAAAATATCTGGCTCCCTGCAACTGATCAAATAAGTCATCAATTCTGGGAAGCGGATACTTGTTCTTTACTGTAACTTTGTTTAACTGCCGATAATCTATGCACATTTGGAGCGAGCCATCTTTCTTTCTCACGAACAAGACTGGCGCACCCCACGGGGAAGTACTCGGCCAGATAAAACCTTTATCTAACAAATCTTTCAACTGCTCCTTTAATTCTCTGAGTTCTGCAGGAGCCATACGATAAGGAGGTATTGATATTGGCTGAGTGCCTGGTAGCAAGTCGATAGCAAAGTCTATTTCCCTTTCTGGGGGAATACCAGGTAACTCATCAGGAAATACATCTGGGAATTCATTTACCACTGGGACAGACTGGAGTGTCGGAGATTCTGCTTGGACATCCTGAACTCTGACAAGATAGTAAATGCACCCCTTAGATATCAACTTTCTCGCCCGAAGGTAGGAAATAAACCTACCTTTTGGCGTCGCGGTGCTGCCCTTCCACTCCCGTACTGCCTCCCCCGGGAAGTGGAATCGGACCGTTTTGGTCTAACATTCAACATTAGCAAAACATGGTACTAACCAGTTCATACCCATTATGGCATCGAAATCTATCATCTCTAACTCGACCAGATCTACTGTGGTCTGACGATCAGCAACCTCTACTGTACACCCGCGGTAAATTCGGCTAGCTGTGATGGAGTCACCGACGGGCGTAGATACTAAAAAGGGCTGCTGTAATGATTCTGGTACAATACTAAACTTCCGTGCCACAAATGGAGTAATATAGGACAAAGTAGACCCTGGATCAATTAGCACATAAGCAGGGTGTGAGCAGATAGTTAGCATACCTGTCACAACATCAGGCGATGCCTCTGAATCTTGCCTCCCTGGTAAGGCATATGTGCGGCTTGGACCCGCACCTGTACTAGAGGTCCCTGATCTGCCCCGACCCCTGCCTGCTGAAACTGGGGGCCTGCGCCCAGTCGAGGATGCTGTAGCTCGTGATCCTGTTGATGCCCTATCCTGTCTGTCCCGGTCCTCACGACCTCTGGCTGGGCAATCTCTCATCAAATGGCCTTCTTGGCCACAAATATAACATGCGGTGGAACCATACCTGCATGCTCCAGAATGGCGTCGACTGCATATAGGACAAAGTGGTAGGGTATACCTACTCTGCTCCGCCCTCCTCTGTGACGGTGAGTCTGCCGTCTGCGAACCTCTACCAGCCTCTGACTGCCCCCTGCGGTTGGATCTACCTCCCTGTGACTGTGGCGGAGGCGGGGTCCTGGGCGGCCTATCTGACAATCGTGGCCTGGGTCCTCCCCGGGCCTCTCTTTGTAACTCAGCTGGCCTATCCCGGCGACGCTGCTCCTTATTAACCCTTCTGATTTCCCGATGTCGCTGTCTGATGCCCTCAATATTCTGGGCAAATGCCTGGATTCAGGAAATATCCATATCTTCTCGCAGTGTGGCCGTGATACAAGTCTCGACATACTCTGGGTTCAACCCCATAATAAAACGGTGCACTCTGGATGCCATGGTATCAACAAAAGCTGGTGCGTATCGAGCCAAAGAATCAAACCGCAAGGAATATTCCCGAACACTCATGGCCCCCTGTTCCAGATGTAGGAACTGGTCTACCCGGGCCTGTCGAATCTCCCGCGGCAAATAGTGATCCAGAAAGGCTCCTGAAAAGCTGGACCAGGTAGGAGGGGGAACATCTCTCCCTCGGGACCTCTCCCAGCTTTCATACCATAACACCGCAATATCTCGCAACCGAAATGCGGCCAATTCAACTGACTCAGTAGGTGTAGCATGCATAACCCTGAAGATTCTCTACATCTGATCCAGAAAATCCTGGGGGTCCTCGGTGCGGTCCGTGCCTGTAAACTGTGGGGGATTCAAGGCTAAGAACTCTCGGACCCTCGAACTACCGGGCCCTCCTGATGCTTCTGCAACTGTGGATGGCATTTGCTGCCGCTGAGCAGCCATCACCTGTGCTATCATAACTACAGCACTCCTAACTTCCTGATCGGAAGGCATCGGTATAGGGACTGCTGAAGGTACTATCGCCCCAAATGGCTCCTGACGCGGTGGAGACCGCTGAGGCGGCTGGGATGATGCCTCTGTAGTGCCCTCTGATTGGGCTATCTCCAGATGAGGGGGAGGCATCCTGCTGGTGCCCTCCCCTGCTGCAATGTCTAAGCTCCGACCTGTGGTAGGATGTTGCTGGTCTGACATTATCTGTAGCCAAAGAATATGATAAGATTTTTTGGAATTCAACCCTATACTGTACCGCTCTATAGCACGACTGAATCAGAATAAAAGACAACCATCCTATCATGCCTTGCAGCCTCCTACCCATAGTATGTGGTGCACAACACATCCATGGACAGGACTCTACTTAGCACGGCTTGCAGACTCCCTGGGATACGACCTGCTCTGATACCAAGTTTGTCACACCCCGCCTTGGGGGGGTACGACTGGCACCTGGTGCCCTACTAAGATCTGACTTGCTAGACTGTTAAGCCTGGGCGCGTCTGGCGCCTGGCTGGCTCTAACTCAGATTTCTGGAAACAAAGGGCTATATAACGGCTGTAAATACAGCCCCCGGCCCATTGGCCTATAGCCTTCTGTACCTGTCTTGGCAGCTAACCAGAAATATAGTAACTCAGGGAAACCTATACGGGCCGACAAGGCCACCATGCTGTCTAGTTATCTGCTGCTTAATCAAAAAGCACAAAAAGAAGCTACGTGACCGGCAAGGTCACCACTACTGACAACTATGGCCTCACACGACCATCACAGAAGTAAGAAAGAGTAAAGGCAACTATACAACTGCACGGCCCCACACGACCGGCTCATCTGACCACAGGGACTACATACAGAATGCAAGCCTCTAGGAATAGTAATAGAACTGATCGGGACAGGGCCCCAACCTACCCATGCTATATACAATAAAAGGAACTGAATTACACCTCTGAAATTCAGCCTCCGGATGACTGGAGCTGAATAGTCAACCGCTGATAGGGAGTCACGTAGAATCACCTGCTCGTCTAGGAATACCTGCAGGCAAGTAATGCAGCGCCCCACTGGGCGTCAGTACCACTGGTACTGAGTATGTAAAGCAACTGAAATACTATAACTGAAAATAACATCTGAAAGCAATAATATGACTGATGAAGCTGAAGTAGGAGGAATAACTTAACTGTCTGATGATGTAGATCGCACCTGTTCTTACTGATACCGAAGGAAGTAGGAATCATACCTGGAAGCGTATCATTCTACTACCAACCCACTCGCGTCTAATATAACATGGCATAGTATACATAACATAACACATCACATACAAACCTTACCCGGCCCCCATAAGCCGGGAGGTACAATCAACACAGAATCTATGCCCCTACCCCGGTCATCCCATCTCCTATAGTGGCTGTAAGCATCCTGCCGGTCCCTGGGTATGCACTTGGGCTCGCTGAGCCCCTGACTATAACTGTACCTGAGTCCGAAGGACTCTAAATCAACACCCCGGGCGTACCCGCTCGACGGGGGTGTATAAGGGCCGACCAAGGCACAATATGGGGAAACTGGCATCCCATCTTCGTCCCCTCGCGGGACGGCATATCACTCCGTAGAGTGACGTATCCTCGTCCTCTGGCGGACGAGTCGATACAGCCATTAACCCTGGGCGGTCAGGGATGCTAGGTAATCCAACCCCAATCAATACAACGGTCTCAACTAGTCATGCTGTCTGTGTATCTCATAAGCCAAAACTAATAGGCGTAAGGTATTATATAAATCATGAACTGGGCTAAAAAAATAGCAATCTGCAGATGTCTGATACATGCTGTGACAGGGAAGTATAAATATGAATATAGTTCCCTGTCTAACTGTACTGGGGCAAAGGCTATACAAGCGGGTGTTTCTGCTGAAGGCTATGCTGTTCACTAGGTTTCTATATTAACATGATTTCCTATTTCTAACATGCTTTCTAAATCATATACAGTTACTATTCTATATCTGGAATGCTTTACTGATGTTGTACTACCTTGCGAGGTTTCAGCTAAACACAACAATATCTTGGCAGGGCATATTATATCACATACCGAATATACTGGGCAACCTTAACCACTTACGCCCAAATCTATATCGTACGGATAGGTATCGTACACGTTACGGCCCAAAACTGTTCATATTGCACCAATGTTCAAAATAATACAATAATCAATTTCTGAACCTTCTACTGGTCTGTAAATTACTACGCTGCTTCAATGTTACTCAACTTGCCGAGGAAACTTAACTTTACATACCTTATCTTTGAATATTCGTCCGTCGGACGAGGCTCGGCCGGTACTTCTACTGTTTTCTCCCAACTGCATTCATAAATACGTCAATCAATACTAAATACAACGTTATTTCAAAAGGCAACGTCACTTTCGATATAGTTTATAGCCTAAACTTAGGCTTATCGAAAGACGGTCGAAAACTTGCTATTTTTCAGCAGCCCAGAAGGGAGAAATATTTACTTCTCAACTAGGAACACATAGACATTAATTTAGAGCAATTCTACTTACTTTAGTTCGGCGGCTCGCCGATTCATCGGCTGTATTTCGTGAAACTAACTCCGTAGAAATGCTCTCTGCTGCTAAATACTAGGATATCTAGGATTAATTTGGGTTTGGGCAGCGTTTGGCAGCGTAATCGGACGAAAATATTTAATTTTCCTTGTCTTTCTCGGCTTCACTGCGTTTTCTGGAAATCTGTTAAGTGTGAAATGATTTTTAACCCGAAGTGGGGGCTTTATATACTTGGGCCTGGACAAGGGCAACGTGGCACGGAGCCATCGCGGAGGCCTCCCCTCCGTGACACGCTGCCATCGCGGAGGGGCTCTGCCTCGGCTCCTCCTGCGATGGTTCGACAGGTTTCTCGTCCGATCTTTTCCCGGGCCTTTCCCTAGCACGTATGGATTTCAAATATGCTTAACCAACGTGCGAGTAGGTCGTCTAAGTGCCGGGAATTCTACGGGGTATAACAGATATCACTCATGAAAGGCCCATTCGGAAAAAAGGGACAATCGCAAAGAAGGTCCCATCATGACTACGTTAGCTCGTAGTTTTGAGACTCAGGATACGCTTGGACTCCAGGTCTACTTGGTATTAAAAACTACTTCTAGAACATATATAGTGCTCATAGGATAATTTACATGAGATTCATGGGCTAGTAAAAATCATGATAATCATAAGCATTCTTGAAATACGGGAACTGGCCATGAAATTAGTCCTGTGAGTCAGCCAAAATCATAAATCATGAAATGCATGCACACTTGTAAAATATGTATATACTTGATATCTCATAAATCCAAGATAGGTATTTGATAGAAATCATATTGTGAAGCATAAATTGTAGTTTGGCTAATCTAGATCAAGATCATAGAAAAATCATAACTTAACTTTTCATAATAACATGCATAATTGGGCATATATGGAGTTAAACTCAAATCTATCAATTTGTATTCAAAATAGTTATAAAATTTTCCCATAGAACATAAAATATGATTTAATACATGAGAGATATTGACCCATCGATAGATCATATCGAATTTCACAAGAATTGACATAAACTTCATTAATTATGAAACTTGACTTTTAGAATTGGAATTTATGAAATTTGAGAAGAGTTTAGGACATGAGAGTGAAAGAAATTCTCATTCATAGCCTCACATACCTGGGTAAGTTTATTCCACTCACTTCCTTGATCACCCAAAGGAAATTGAAGAAGAATTGAGGAAGAACCTTGATGAATTATGCTTGATCACTCTCTAAATCCTCAAACTTGCATGCATGAGTTTTGAATAGGATAGAATGACTTAACCCATCTTAATACACTATATTCTGACCATAAAATAATGTAGTTTAGGCCTTAGAATATAGGAATTATGAAAAAAACCTTAATAAACTCGCAGGGAAAAACAGACTGCTAGTACCAACTAGGTACTGGATGAGTCGTTGTCGAAGGCCATGACTCATAGTCTGAGTACACTGCCACAATTTTACCTGGGGCTCATCATGGGGGACACCACGACTCGTGACGCTCCTAATGAGTCATGGTTCTGACCCGTCACCAACACTGTCCATTATCATCTTCCTTCACCTCATTCTTGACCTTGGCTGACTAAACGAGTCGTGGTGCTGACCATGATTTGTGGTTATGTCCGTAGTGACCCAAAAAACTAGAATTTCCAACGTAAGTCAAGCACCTCTCCATGAGTCACCTAACGACTCGTGGTCATCCTGGCGGGTCACTAGATGACTCATTTTGTGACCTGGTGTAGAAATTCATATTTTCTCCATTTCAACTCCTGGGTTTGATCTTAGGGTTTTCGGGGCATTACAATATCTCCCCCTTGAGAACATTCATCCTCGAATGTTGGAAACCATACAGAAAAGTAGAGAAAGGAAATCATCTTACTCAAATACTGAACATACATGTTAAAACTGACGAAGTGACTGACTCCGATTGGAACTACATGACTGAACTGAATTCTGGAACCACACATACATCCATTTACATGAAAGAAACTGAGGTATATGAGATGAACATGAAACAGAATAGAGTATTAAGGAGGAAACTGATACCTCAAGCTGAAACTAAGCTGGAAGGGAAGCTTCGGCTTCCCATGAAGCTCTCTCAACATGTTGTTTCCTCCAAAAAACTTTGACTGAAGCTACTTCCTTATTTCTTAGCTTTCAAACCTGACTATCCAGTATTTCTAATGGAACATCCTCATAATTAAAATTGTTCTTCACACCCACACTCTCTACCAGAACAACTAGAGTTGGATCACCCAAGCACTTCCTTAAGAGCGATACATGAAGAACTGGATGGACGGAGGCTAGTTCTAAGGGAAAGTCCAATTCATATGCTACCTTGCCAACTCATTTCCCAATCCGGTACGGGCCAATATAACGGGGACTGAGGCTCCCTTTCTTTCTAAATCTCATCACTCCCTTCATGGAAATACCTTTAGGAACACCCAATCATCGACTTCAAACTCAAGTTCTCTCATTCTCACATCCGCATAGGACTTTTAGCGACTCTGAGATGTTTTCAACATGTCCGTTATGAGTTGAACTTTCTCCATGGCCTCATAGACGGAATCTGGACCTATCATTGTAGCTTCACCGACTTCAAACCAACGAATAGGCGATCTACACCTCCACCCATAGAAAGCCACAAACGGAGCCATCTGAATGTTGGAATGGTAGTTATTGTTATACGCAAACTCAATGAGAGAAAAATGATCATCCCAACCACCTTGAAGTCAATCACACATGTTCTCAACATGTCCTTGAGAGTCTAAATAGTCCACTCCGCCTGACCATCTATTTGTGGATGAAACACTGTGCTAAGCTTGACCTGAGTACCAAGTCCTTTTGGAACATCTCCAAAATTGGGAGGTAAACCGATACCTCTGTCTAATATGATGGACAAGGGAACTCCATACAACCGAACTAGCTCTTGAATATATAGTTTGGCATAATCCTCTGTCGAATCAGTAGTTTTGACCGGTAGAAAATGAGCGGCTTTAGTCAACCCGTCCATGACCACCCAAATGGAGTCATATTGTCGATAAGTGCGAGGCAATCCTGTGAAGAAGTCCATATTGACATCCTCCCACTTCCTAGTAGGGATACTGATGTCTTGAAGTACACCTCCTGGTCTCTAGTGCTCCACCTTCACTGATAATTCAGACACTTAGCTACAAATTCTGCAATGTCCTTCTTCATGCCATTCCACCAATAGACTTTTCACAGGTCATGGTACTGTAATACCCTGGAGGTGCCTGAGAATAAGACCCAAAAGTTAAAAGTTCATAAATGTTGAATATTGGAAAATTTGCACAGAACGGACCAAGGAATGACTCGTGGTATCAACCACAGGTCGTTGTATGCGATCATTGGGAGGAGAAGTATTGGTGGCAGTGGAAACAACGAGTGATGTGACGACCCGTTGTTGGATACAATGGGTCTTCCTTTACAGTCGTGGTAAGATATGGACTTCAGCAGATGGCATACAACGAGTCTTCTAATGACTCATTGTGAGGTGTAATAACTCATTGTTACGGGTCATTATTGGGTTGCAAGAATTTCCAGTGTATATGACGAATCAAGACCACGACTTGTTGGAAGCAACCACGAGTCGTGGTGAGGCTCATGGTAGGAAGGTTTAGATTGGGTAAAGGGCAAACAACGATCGGTGTAAGGATCCATTGTATCAGAGGATGAGTCATCCTGTTCACCCATGGTTTAGATCCGAAGGCAAGTCTCAGCAATGCATAGCATGGACAGATACCACAGGTCATGGTATCCTCTAACGACCCATTGGGTCATCCATTTTTTGGTCCAGTGAGTAGTTTTTATGTGATTTCAGTAAGGGTATTTCCATCATTCCTAAATTCTAGGAGCCTATACTACGTCATTTAAGGCTCATTTCAGTAGGTTAAGGAGGGAAAAACCTATTCTAAGCTAGTTCATTCCATGCATGCAAGCTTGTGAGTTTGAAGAGAGGATTTAAAGCAAGTTTTAAAGGTTTCCATTGGAATCTCAACTTGGGCAATTAGAGAACTGGTAAAATCATCCCTCTCGAGTATTTAGGGTTATGAATGGATGTTTCTTTCCTCACCCATGCCCAAATCTCTAGCTAAGTATGAGAAATTCATATGATCAAGTTATGGGGTTTTTACCCAATTGCATAATTCTTCAATCTCTATACATGGGTATGATTAGATTATGTTTATAATGATGAATTGTGAAGCTTGGGAAGATTTTAAATTGTTTTCAATAAAATATTATGTTTTTTTAGAAAATTATGAAATTTAAATACCCATGGATGAGAAGTTCATGAAAGAAGAGAATGATGATGAGATTTGATGATGAAAAGCATGTTTCTAAAGCTACCTATGACTATGATATTATTTTCAAAATGAATTGAGTAGATCCAAGTATGGTAAAGCTTTGGGCAATGCCGACATATTGATTTAAAATGATAATTTTTTTCCGAAATAAGCTTACCACATTGTTTGGAGAGGAGTCTCTCAAACTTCATATTATTAGCATGTGGTATGTTTCAAATTAAAGCTTCTCATATGCATAAGTTCATAATTGAGATGTATGTCATTATTGAGCTTTGTCAAAGGACAATGTTGAGCTTTGTTTCATACAATGTTGAGTTATGCATGATTTCACCTTGAGCTTCATCAATAGACGATGTTGAGCTTCGTTATATACGATGTAGAGCATTGCATATTTTTGGAGAAGAGTCTAGCACCGAGCGGGCTAAGGGCCGATCACCATATGCCCAGAACTACGCGCCAACGTAGGATGATACTATTATACTATTGGGACCTCCCTTGTGAGCTATCCCTGGCCCTATTGGCCCTTGAGCTTAATATCGATATCATAGTTTCGTCCATATACCTGGCAAGGTTATGGACGACTCTACCCACTTGAGTGTGATAGTTGGAACCACATAAGATCTATCGTGGTATGTCAGTTAAGTGACGAGTCTCCCACTATCTATACTATTCAGATTTGCATATACATTACTCATGATGATTACTTTTCACATGCATGTTGTAAAAACAAGGTTTGACTCATTTTTCAGCTTTAATCACAAATGTTATATTCTAGCTTTGAGTCATTTGAGTTAGTCAAGATGTTATAAAGCTATGCACTATCATGTCATGATAAGATTTCAATTTCAGAATAAATGCATGTATCCCTTCTTCTCAGTCTTGAAATCTTATGATATGTTGTGAAATGTTTTAAATGATTTATTTTACTTAAGCAGTTTTACTTACCTTGCATACTTGGTACATTCCACGTACTAACCGCATACTTTCTATGCTATATTGTTTCATGATACAGGACCCGGCTCGCAGCTCCAGCCCCGCTCTTAGACAGCTTTCCGGAGTTAGTATCTGCTCGAATTGGTGATTCCTCATCCTTCGAGGACTATACTATCATTTTCCTTTATGTATTTCCAGTTTCAGTATTATAGAGTTAGTTGGGGTCTTGTCCCATCAACTCGTCCAGACTAGAGGCTTTTCAGACTTATGTATGTGTTAGCTTCGGATGTTATTCTAACGTGATGTTGAATTATACTTCCGCTGAGATTATATTGATTCTTTCCTTCAGTTTATCGAATGAGTTAGATGTATGCTTATGTCATGGGTTGACTTGGGGTCTCTCGGGGTCCCTTGTCTCGTGTCTACGATCCGGAACTTAGTTCAGGTTGTGACACGTACGTCTTTGTGGCACCTGGATGTATGGAATATCTAGAACTGAGCCTCGTGCAACATCCGATCTCTCAAATCTTCCACATCCTAAACACAAAAGTGACCCTGATATCGAAGCACACTATCTCCCCTTTTGGAGAAGACCTCTACCTTCTGATTCTGAACATCTTCCTTTAACTTTACCAAAATAGGGTCCTCGTCTTGTCTATCATTTACATCAGTCACCAAGGATGATTCTGACCCATTCTGAATAATAATTCCACCATCAGTCGAGTCAACCAAACGAACTCCCAATAGTGCAAGCCAATGCACATCTTTCACCAGCTCCTTCCTTCCCTCATCTGCATGGGACACACTCTCCATAGAGAGCCTACTAAGAGTGTCTGCTACTATATTAGCCTCGCCCAAATGGTAAAGAACACTCATATCATAATTTTTTAGTAGCTCCAACCACCTCCTTTGGCGCAAATTTAGATCCTTTTGAGTAAACACATATTGTAGGCTTTTGTGGTCCGTGAACACATCTACATGGACCCCATACAAATAGTGTCTCCAAATCTTCAAGGCAAATACCACCGCTGCCAATTCAAGATCATGGGTCAGGTAATTTTTTTCATAAACCTTTAGCTGCCTGGAAGGGTCTGCTATCACTTTACCATGCTGCATCAACACACAACCAAGGCCGACCCTCGACATATCACAATATACCACAAATCCGTTGCTACACTTGGGTAGGGTTAACACCAGTGTTGAGGTGAGTCGAGTCTTCAACTCCTGAAAGCTCCTCTCAAGAGCCTCCGACCATTTGTGCTTCACTTTCTTTTAGGTCGATTTGGTCAATGGCGCTTCAATAGATGAAAACCCCTCAACAAATCTCCGATAATAACCAGCTAAACCCAAGAAGCTCCTGATATCTGAAGGGTTCACCAGTCTAGGCCAATTCTTCACCGCTTCTATCTTCTGAGAGTCCACCTTTATACCCTAACTTGACACCATATGGCCAAAAATGCCACTGAGTTCAACCAAAACTCACACTTGCTGAATTTAGTATATAATTGGTGGTCCTTGAGAGTCTATAACACCACCCTCAAATGAGCGGCATGCTCCTCCTTACTCCGAGAGTATATACGGATATCATCTGTGAACACGATCATGAACATATCCAAATATGGCTTGAATACCCTACTCATCAAATCCATAAAAGCTATAGGAGCATTCGTTAGTCTAAAAGACATAACTACAAACTCGTAATGACCATACTGAGTCCTGAAGGTTGTCTTCGGGATGTCACTCTCCCGAACCATGAGTTGATGGTATCCGGATCTGAGATCTATCTTCGAAAAGCACTTAGCACCCTGAAGCTGGTCAAACATATCATCAATCCTGGAAAGAGGATACCTATTCTTGATGGTGACCTTGTTTAATTGTTGATAATCAATACATATACGAAGAAAACCATCTTTCTTTCGGACAAAGAGAACTGGTGCACCCCATAAGGATTTGTTAGGTCTGATGAAACCCTTGTCTAACAGGTCTTTCAACTCCTCCTTCAACTCCATTAGCTCGGCTGGAGCCATTCTGTAAGGAGGAATGGAGATAGGTTGCGTCTTGGGAAGAAGGTCAATACCAAAATTAGTCTCTCGCTCGGGAGGAATTCCCGGTAGATCATCTGGGAACACTTCTGGATATTCACATTCATAGAACGGACAGGATACTCGGGGTTTCAGATGTAGCATCCTTAACCCTAACTAGATGGTACATGAAACCCTTGGAGATCATCTTTCTGGCCTTAAGGTAGGAAATAAAATGACCTACAGGCACAATTGAACTTCCCTTCCACTTTAGGACTGGCTCACCCAGAAATCTAAACTCTACTGTCTGGGTTCTACAATTGACTGAGGCATAGCATGCAAATAGCCAGTCCATGCCGAGGATAACATCAAAATCGATCAGGTGACATTCTAAAGGACTGTAACCGGGCAATTTCTATACACCCGTCTAGCTACAACTGAATCACCCACTAGAGTAGAGACTGATAAGGGTTCTAATAAGATTTAAGGACTGACTCCAAAACTACTAGCAACATAGGGCGTCATAAAAGACAAGGTTGCCCCTAGATCTAACAATGCATATACATCAATATGGAATACTCGCAACATACCAGTGACTATATCCGAGAAGACCTCCTGCTCCTAGCGAGATACTAGGGCATGGAATCTGTTTTGGCGTTGTCCACCAGCTGTGCTAGTAAAAGCACCCTACTGGAAGGGACGTGCTGCCGGAGCTGCTGAACTAGCAGCTGGGTACGGGCTCCACCATTGCCTAATCTGTTTGAAGGGTAATCTCTGAGCCTGTGTCTGGGTTTGCCAAACCCGAAACAAGCGTCTAAACCAACTAAACACCTCCCTGGATGGTTCTTTCCACACTTTGCACAGGTTGTAAAAGAGTTATCTTTTGAAATGATCCCCTAGCCCCTCGAGCCTGACGTTCTACCCCTTCAATTAGTTTGGATCGGGATGGGACACTAGCTGATAATGGTGTTGCAGCAAAGACCTCTGGTGGGACTGCTGACAGTGATCACTAGGCCTCAGCTAGGAGAATTCGATCCTTTCAGTCCTGGCCCTCTCCGTCTCCCTCTCTCACTCACTTAGCTGTACCACTCCATTTGCTGGGCATAAAGGACTATCCAAGCAAAGTCAATATCCTGGAGAAGCATCATGGTACGGCAATTCTTGAAAAAGGAGTCTGTATCCTGTGTACGAACCTTCTCACACGGGCCCTCTAATCCGCCACCAACTCAGGTGCATACCTGGACAGCCGCGTGAACTCCAAGGTATACTCTTGAATCGTTATCTTTCCTTGCTTAAGATTCACAAACTCGGCCACTTTCAGCTTCCTCGTCTCTCAAGGAAAGAACTGATCAAGAAAAGCGGCATAAAACTCATCCCAAATAATAGGACCTACCCCAACCGCCCTATTATCCTTCCATTATTTGAACCAAATATGTGCGACCCCCTTCAATTGATATGAGGCCAAATCAGCACAGTCCTCCCCAGTCACCCCCATAATTTGGGTGATCTTCAAAATCTCTTCAATGAACTCATGTGGATCCTCGTCCACCTTCAATCCAAGGAACTCAGGAGGGTTCATCCTCGGAAAGTCTCTAACTCTCGCTTCCATCGTTGTCCCGTTCTGAGGGACATGCATTATTTCCTTCTGATTGAGCTAGGTAGTCAACGCCTGGGCTAACATTTGGATGGCTTCCCTAAATTCTGCATGGGCAACCGGCTTGGGTATCCGCATGGACTGGTGGGGCCTGTTGGTGTCCGTCGCCATTGCCACCCTCATGGCTATTTCCATTCCCGTTTCTCCTTTAACTCTACTGGGAGGCATGATTCTGCAAACGCAAATAGCATGAGTTAGAAGGATAGAGAGATATTTCACCGCACGACATAGATAATGAAAGAAGGGAATGTTTCCTAAACGTCTCATAGACTCTTCATCATACGTGTGGCGCGCTTCAACCCCATGAAAATGACTCTACTTAACGCGGCTTTCAGATACCCTAGGAAACTTCAAAACCTATTTCTCTGATACCAACTTTGTCACGACCCAAACATAGGCCCGGATCAAGACACGGGACAAGAAATCCCGAGGGACTCCAAGTTGAGCCATGTTATGAACATAACATCTAACTAAACCATCAAAACAAAAGATCCATCATAATAAACCAAGTAGAAGTCTAACATAAGATAATATCAAAATACATACAAAAATCTAATACTGATGAGTTGATGGGACAAGACCCCAACTAACTCTCTAAGTCTGAAACTGAAATTACTTAAACATAACTTAATAGAAAGGGGCCCTCGACAGATGAGGAGTTACCATAGAGTCTGGATGCTAACTCCGGAACTGGCAAGTGATGGGGCTGAGTCTGAAGATCAACTCATGTATCATGAAATGATACAGCATAGAATATGCGGTCAATACTTGAAATGTACCAAGTATGCGAGGTAAGTAAAATGGACAGTTAAAATACATAAGAATTCATAGGAGTAGGACAACATGATCACAACGTAAATATCATAATGTAAACATAAGGCTAAAGGTTTTCAAAACATTCGTAAATCAATAATAATCATAAGCATAAGAGAAAATCTTATTATACATGACTTGAGCCAAAGTACATAATCATAATCATGCATAAATCATGAGGAATAGTGGGAGATTCTTATAACCCGCATACCCCATATGAGCATACAAGGAGCCTGACCTGTAAACACCTAGTCGGGAGGGTGTTCATACCTTTCCAAGGGTATAACCATGAAACTAGGTGTGATATCACTCATAAAAGGCCGATTTGGGAAAAAGTGACAGTCGTAATGGAGGTCCCATCATGTCTACATTGGCACGTAGTTCTGAGACTCGGGATATGCTTGGACTCCGGATCTACTCAGTGTTAAATACTACTCCCAAAACATATATAGTGCTCATAGGATAATTTATATGACATTCATGGGCTAGTAAAAATCATGATAATCATAAGCATGTTTGAAATACGTGAATTAGCCATGAAATAAGGCTCGTGAGTCAGCCAAAATTATAAATTCATAAATTATGAAATTCATGCACACTTGTAAAAAATATATATACTTGATATCTCATAAACCATGATAGGTTTTTGAGAGAAATTATATCATAAAGCATAAATCATAGTTTGGCTAATCTAGATCAAGATCATAGCAAAATCATAACTTAACTTTTCATAAGAACATGCATAATTGGGCATTTGGATTTAAACTCAAATCTATCAATTTATCTTCAAAATAGTTATAAAATCTTCCCATAGATTATAAAATATGATTTAATACATGAGAGAGATTGACCCATCGATAGATCATATCGAATTTCACAAGAATTGACATAAACATCATTAATCATGAAAATTGACTTTTAGAATTGGAATTCATGAAATTTTAGAAGAGTTTAGGGCATGAGAGTGAAAGGAATTCTCATTCATAGCCTCACATACCTGGGTAAGTTGATTCTACTCACTTCCTTGATCACCCAAAGGAAATTGAAGAAGAATTGAGGAAGAACCTTGATGAACTATGCTTGATCACTCTCTAAACCCTCAAACATGCATGCATGAGTTTTGAATTGGATAGAATGACTTAACCCATCTTAATACACTCTATTCTAATCTTAATATGACGTAGTTTAGGCCTTAGGAACTTAGAAATTATGAAAAAGCCCTTAATAAACTCGAAGAAAAAAATAGACTGCCAGTCCCAACGAGGGACTGGAGGAGTCGTTGTCCAAGGCCACGACTCTTGGCCACCAGTCGTTGAGTACACCGCCACAATTTTACCTGGGGCTCATCACGGGGGACACCACGACTCGTGGTGCTCCCAACGAGTCGTGGTGATGACCCATCACCAACACTGCCCATTCTCATCTTTCTTCACCTCATCCTTGACCATGACTGACTCAATGAGTCATGGTGCTGACCACGATTCGTGGTCATGTCCGTAGTGACTCAAAAACTAGAATTTCCAACTTAAGTCAAGAACCTCACCACGAGTCACCTAACAACTCATGGTTATCTTGACGAGTAACTAGATGACTCATTCTATGACCTGGTGCAGAAATTTCTATTTTCTCCATTTCAACTCCCAGGTTTGATCTTATGGTTTTTGGGGCATTATAGATTTTCTCAACCAAATAAGGGAATTCTATTATGAAAGATTCGCTATCAGATTGGGAATCTTCTGTTATAGTCCTCCTCTCTTTGAATGAGATATAATAAGCTTCAATACTGGGCAACTCGAAATGGAGTTGTGAGATTCTCATAGTCTCTGCTTCATCTAACTCCTGAGATGTGTCAATTCCCATAGGGGCCTTTCCTATATCCTGACATCGGGAGGATGACATGTTTTGGCAAGACCATGTGAGTGTCATACACATACCAACATTTCTTTTGTATTTTTGATAAAGAAAGTAAAAGTAAACCATGAAAAATCAAGAACCAAAGATGAAAATCAAGAATACATACCAAATGGAGTGAGTGGTAAAGAGAAATTGAAACTTTGGAAAACTTTTCTTCAATTATAGCCAACCCTAAAGCTTTGCTCTTCTTTTATGTGGTGTTTGAAATGACAAGTGATGGTGGAAAATGGTGGAGAAATGGTGGGTTTTATAGGAATAGAGGAGGTGAAGGAATTGGTGGGTTTTAAGGTGAAATTTAATGGAAGAATATGGGAAGTTGTAGCAGTAGTAGGGAAGTGGAGAAGATGGAGAGGTGGTGCAGAAAAATGGGAGGTTTTGGGCAGTGGGGAGAAATTTAAAAGACATGGGTTGTCCTGGGCCGGGCCGGGTAAATAGGTCGTTCAACATTTTTAACATCATTTTATATCTGCCGCTACGCTTGACCTGAGGTCGTAGGAGTGCCCTGCAAAACGCATCTCAAATGTAGGTTGCCTCTTTTTCTTCCCAATTCACTAGATGCATCTGCGGCAGACCTGTGTTCCGCGGGTCTGTACCTATGTTTCAAAGGGCTCACGCAGGTGGCCTCCTTTTTCTCAAATTTTTTCCTGGTATTCTACTTTGGATTTGCTGAAGATATGCATTCTGCGGATCCTCACCTGTGTTTCACAAGTGATACGTAGGCACACTCATATATTTCTATGTCTACTGGTTCCGGGTTGCGCCTGGCCTGCGTTCCACAGGTATGCACCTGCATTTCACAGGTGCCATCTTCTATTTTCTTCCACTTAGTTCTCATTCTTATCTATCGTACAAAACAGAAACAACAAAAGATGTGAAATGCAAATAAATTTAAAGACACTTGGGTTGCCTTGCAAGAAGCACTCTTTTTAACATTGCGGCACCACGGTTTCAGCCTCATGCTAAGGCTCATCAAGGTAGGTTACTCCAATCAAATCGATTTCCTTGGGAACACCTAAATATTTCACAACATGTTTCCATTGACCCTAAACTTGAGTCTATCTTCCCCTTTAAACTCAATAGCTCCGTTTGCAAATACTTGAAACACCTAGAATTGAACAATAGTACCCAATCACCCGGAGCAAATTCGCTCTTTAAATTTTCTAATCATGAAAATGTTTCATTGTGGCTTTATATATGGAGGCATTCTCATAAGTACTCATCAATTTCATTAAGATTCCCAACTCTTGCACAGACAGCCCTTCCCCAATCAAGATTCAAACTTTTCAAGTCCTACATTGTTCTGTGTTCCAGCTCTACTGAGTAGATGACAATCTTTGCCCAATAATAGCTGGTAAGGGGACATTCTAATGGGTGTTTTGTAAGCCGTTCGATATGCCCAAAGGGCATCATCTAGCTTCCTAGCCCAATCGATTCTATTGGCATTCATTGTTTTTGTCAAAATAACTTTGATTTCCCCGTTAGATAACTCTTCTTGGACACTTGTTTGAGGATGATAAGGTGTGGCTACTTTATGATTTACTCCATACTTCACGAGTAATGCTCCAACCAACCTATTACAAAAGTGCGACCCCCCATCAATGGTTATGGAATGCGGAGTGCCAAACCTTAAAAAATTGTGTTTCTTCAAGAAAAGGGTTACGCTCCTTCCTTCATTATTTGGTAAATCCACGGCCTCAACCCACTTGGACACATAATCAATAGGTACAAGAATATAAGTGTTCCCATAGGAGCTTATGGAAGGTACCATGAAGTCTATGCCCCAAACATCAAACAACTCCACCTCCAAGATCGGAGTTAAAGAAAGCTCATGATACCTTGAGATACCACTGGAACATTGACATTGATCACATTGTTTGACAAGATCATGAGCATTGTGATGAAGAGTGGGACAATAGAATCCACATTGTAATGCTTTTGCTATTGTCCTAACACTTCCATAATGGCCTCTCATTGGTGAAAAATGACATACCTTAAGGATAGGTATCATTTCTACTTTTGGAACACAACGATGAACCAGGCCATCAACACAGATTCGAAAAAGATATGGTTCATCCCAATAAAACTTGCGGACATCAGACATGAACTTTTTCTTCTGTTGGAAACTTAGACCTTCAGACATTATGTTGCTAGCCAAAAAGTTTGCAAAGTCAGCAAACCAAGGTACCAAATCATGAGAAGCAACAAGAATATGTCCATCGGGAAAGGCATCATCTATATCATTGTCCCCACCAACCTACCATCTTTCTCTAGTTGAGATAGGTGATCGGCAACCTGGTTTCCACATCCTCTCCTATCCTTGACCTCGAGTCAAACTCTTATAGCAAAAGCACCCATCTGATGAGTCTGGGCTTTGCATCCTTCTTTGTTATAAAGTACCAAGTGTTGCATGATCAGTGTGCACCATAACTTTAGTCCCCAACAAATATAATTGAAATTTCTCAAAGGAAAATACTACCAGAAGCAACTCTTTCTCTTTCATAGTGTAGTTGGCTTGGACATCATTCAAGGCTTTGCTAGCATAGTATATAGGATGAAAGATCTTTTCTCTCCTTTTCCCCAGCACCGCCCCTAAGGCAACACCGCTTTCATCACACATTAGTTCAAATGGTTTAGACCAATCCAATGCAATGGTGATAGGGGCTTATATAAGTTTTCGCCTTTAAATCAAGGAACGCATTCATGCATGCATCGTCAAAGTGGAACTTGGCATCTTTCTCTAACAGCCGAAACAGAGGGTGAGCCACTTTGGAAAAATCCTTGATGAACTGGTAATAAAATCCTGCATGACCTAAGAAACTTTGTATGCATTTCATAGTCTTGGGGGGAGGCAGATGAGAGGTAGCTTCAATCTTTGATTGGTCCACTTCTATGCCCTTTTCAAAAATTTTATACCCTAACACAATGCCTTCCTTCACCATGAAATGGCACTTCTCCCAATTAAGAAACAAATTTGTTTCCTCACACCTTTTCAATACATCATTCAAGTGAGCCAAGCAATCATCGAATGAATTTCCCACAATGAAAAAATCGTCCATGACAACTTCCATGTTATCCTACACCATATCTAAGAAAATTGACATCATGCATCTTTCAAAAGTAGTTGGAGCATTATAGAGCCTGAAGGGCATCCTCTTGAATGCAAATTTCCCATAGGAGGCATGTGAAGGTTGTCTTCTCTTGGTCTTCTAGGGTGATTGAAATTGGATTGTACCCTGAATGTCCATCCAAAAACTAGTAATACTATTTTCCAACCAGTCGGTCTAACATTTGATAATAAACGGGACCAAGAAGTGATCCTTCTTGGTCCATGATTTCAACTTTCTATAGTCCATGCAAACTCTCCATCCAGTGACCAGTCGCATAGCTATTAGTTCTTCCTTCTCATTTGGAACCACGGTGATCCCTCACTTTTTGGGCACACATCGGACTTGACTCACCCAATTACTATTAGCTATACAACCCTCATATCCAACCATTTGATGATCTCTTTCTTAACCACCTCTTGCATAGGTGGATTCAAACGTCTTTGATGTTCCATTGAGGGGTTACAATCTTCGTCAAGGTTGATCTTATCAGTACAAATGTCGAAGGAAATTCATATTATATCAGCTATCGTCCACCCAATTTCTCGAATATTAGTCTTTAAGACTGCCAGGAGTGCCTCTACTTGCTGCTCTGTTAGCTTAGCCGAGATGATCATCGGTAGAGTTTCATTTAAACCCAAATAAGCACACTTCAAATGTGAGGGCAGCGGTTTAAGTTCTAGCACTGGAGAGTCAACAATTGAGGATTGTGATGGAGGAGTTTTTGATTCTTAAAATCAAGGTCAAGCTTTTGTAGTTGATAATGGTAGGACCCAATACCCGTTATAGCATTACAAGCTTCCTCTAACCCTTCACTACTTTTAACAATGTTATTGAAGAGAATGACTTCTAATGACTCTTTAAATAATATCTCCTCAAAAGTCTTCTCTATATCTTCCTCATTGATGTTTTGTTGATTTGGAGTGACATTTTTCACAAGCGGCTTTGTTTCCTTCACACTCATCTCCGATCTCATTTGAGAAGCTAAATGGTTCATCCTATCTTCCAAGTGTCTAATAGAGATGTCATGATATTTCACCGTTTGAGTGAGCTCTAAAAGATCACCTTTCAATTCTTGAATCCCCGAGTCAGTGGAAAGCACCTTTTCCATAACCATGTCAAGCATGCCCTTGATTCTTGAATGTGTGGTATTATCACTCTCCCAACTTCTAAATTCGGCTGCAATTTCATATTTCCAATTTTGATTCTTATCACGGGAATGCCGTAAGTATTGGAATTCTCCTTGACATCCCGGATGAGAACCCCTCATGCACATTGCTATTAGTCCTATCTGAGTCTTAATTTTTACCAACATAGCATCTCTTTCCTCCTCTTTTTTTTCATATTTCATTCATCCATTGAGCAGAGTTTCTACATGAAGAAGCTTCGGTATCTCTTAGTATCCATGCGAGATAGATTATTTTTAAGCACCTAAACAACCAACAAACCAAAAACCATGTGAAAGAAACACAAGATGAAACAACTAAATTGAATTACTAAACAACTAATGGAATTCAAATTTATTCTCCATCAATATCGCCATTTTTTTATTATGCTAAATACAACTCTCCTTTTTACATGAGATGGTAGCGGTCGCTGTCAAAAAATAAATTTCCAATGGACGTTGGGGTCGAATCCGACAGAAAATTAAACTAGATCAACCAAAAGTCGTAAAGTAAATCAATTCGACATGCATCATTGGTTATATTGTAACAAGGGGAAAATTGGGGGAAGGAGTAAACTATAGAGTTCTACTATCAAAGCAAAACAAGGTAAGTTGATTATTGTAAGCAACGAGAATGAACTAGGGATGTTCTTTTGATAGGGGCATCGATTGGTTTGGGTTATTAACAAGTATCAAATATCAATTACAGCATGAATAGCTATGGCAAAGACTACCCGATGTTTCTCAACCACTTGGGTTTATTTTACTTGGGTTTTCTCAAACCCCAAGGTCAATACTATTAATCAGCCACCAAACACTTGAGGAAGAACTGAACTGTCTCTAGCTTCAGCCCTCTAATGGGTGATGGAAATAGATTTTGACTATCCCTAGCTCCCCATATGTCCATGACCCAATTCCTTACCAATGCTTCCTCACCCAGATCTTACTCCTCTCTTTCAAGAAAAAGTAAGATAAGAAAAGCAAATTAATATTTTCAACCATTAATTATAGCAATCAAACATAGAGGAAACACTAGATTCATGCATTATAATTGAATTTAAGACTAAATCGATGACACCCAATCCTTTCTAAACCCAAATCATGCACACACCCCAAGTAATTAAATTAGCTACTCATAGATGAAGTTAAAGAGAATATACCTATGAGGGATTCACTAACATTCATCTTATTTGAATAGAAAATTGAACTTTTAAATTTGCAATAATGGTGGGTTTTGCTCAAGAATACCAAAGAGGAAGATGAATTCAGAACAATGCAATTTTTTACTTGTCTCTCTACTTTTCTCTACTTCTCTCTACAAATTCTTAGCTAAGATGTACAAATTATGATATGTATGACTACAAAATGGGGTAATTCTGCATATTCTCTTTTTGTACAACTTTTCTCAAATGCCCTTGGAAGCTTTCACATTAAATTTATTCCAGGTTTGGATAATTTTACCCAATCAGCGATCTGGCCACTTGCTCGGCACCTGAAAATCTGTGAAACGTGAATCCTTCATAGGTCTTGGCTGCATTGTTCCAGAAGTCGCTGATGCAGGTGCACTTCAGCACTATCCAGTGAGTCCTGCATTGGCACTTGTGCTATGCAGGTTCCAAAGTGTGGCGCGCAGATTCCTAGCTTCCAGTAGAGTGCTTTTTGTTTAATTTTTTTTTTGTCTAAGTTCAATACCTGCAAAATCAAAGGGAAAAGGCATAAAATCTTCCTAATTGATGTGAAAACCATGTAAAAGCTCATGCTTAAGAGCCTAATAAGTTTGTAAATTACCAACTCATCACTTAGGAATGAATGTTCAAATCTGTGGTTTGACAACTGAAAAAACTTGGTCCACTTAATACTTGAATATTTCCACATTGATGAGAGCACACAAGATATAAATCACTTTATGAAAAATGGAAAGTTTTATGTTCAGCTACTATAATAAATGTTACTACAAGATATTGTGGAGAATGTTTGCTATAATATTGATATTTTTGAAAAGTTAGATTGGTGGGACAAACCTTGGTGGATAGCCAATAGTAGTGGCAGCTTTACTATTAAGAGTGCCTAGGAGATAATATGACAAAAGGAGCAGAAGTTTGGTTTATCTAGTAATTTTTGAATGAAAGGATTATCATACCAAATTTTCTTTTTTATGGAGGTTATGGAAAATAAAACTTCTCGTGGATGATGTGTTGGCTCAATGTGGCATTGCCATAGCATCTAGATATAGATTTTGTATATAGCCTCAATTGAAAACTACATCTCATCTCTTGATGACAAGTAACTTTTATAAAGAAATTTGGAGTAGTTTTAACACAGTAGCAAGGTTAATTGGTCCTTTTGTATAGATTAACCAAGAAGTGACACAGTGGTGGAGGGCTGAGTGTGTGCCTAAGATTAAACTACTGTTCAAAACTATTCTAGCTATAATCTATTTTCATGTATGGAAATGGAGGAACTTAGTGGTTTATGGATGCAGAATATCCAACGTAGAGTGATATATGTGAATAATTGGAGTATAGATATGTTGGCAAGAACTACATACCCTTGGTTGAAAAGTATTCCGAGGACATGGTCATCGGTGATATAATACTTTGAAGAATACATGCCTAGAATAATTTACAGGATAGTAAGATGGGATTATCCTCAACAAGGATAGTACAAATGTAACACTAATGGAGCCTAGAGGGGATATTGAGGAGATATTTCAATGGCCTTTTGCATTAGAGAATGTAGAGGCCACTTTTCCTATGCAAAGGCTAGAACTATTAATGATAAACTAGTATATGAGATGAAGTAATAGCTATTGAATATAGTATCGATTTTCTGTGTAACTAATAACTGGTGTCCAGTTATCATAGAAACAGATTTCTTTATCATGAAAGGGTACTAGATGGAGAGATACAAGTATCTTGAGGCATTTATTTGGAAGTCAAAAAGATTATGAGTTGGAGAAATAAGGGAGAGAATCGAATAAATCATGTCCTCAAGGAAGGAAACCAACTAGCAATTTTTTTAACTAACATAGTTTTTGATTTTACAGGAACAATTCATTTCCACAATTTTCAGAAGCTACCAACAATGGAAAGAAGAATAATCAATACTAACAATCAAATCCCTAATTGGAGATTCAAAACACTTAGAATAACTGTACCAGACTGAAGACACATAAGGAAAGACAAATAACATTAGAAGATACAAAGGAGTAAAGTGGGCAAACACAACTGTTACCAAATTGATTTATTGACAAGGTTTCTAGATATCAACTTTCATATGGTGGTATTAGTTAGAAATTCAACCCATCAAAAGAAGATAAATAAAGACCTAGTTAATAAATTAATTATACAAGATAAGTTCAACCTGAAAAGCCAAAAATTTCACAAGAGACAAGATCAAGAATCGAGTTTGTATAAGATACATTCAAGGTAAAAATTCAACATCAATTTTCACAACTAAGACATAAAATTTTCACAGATTTAAGGTAGAATGACATTCTCTAGTACTTAATTACCATGGAATTGACACAAACCTCTTAAATTTATGCAGGGTATGCTATTAATTGGGTAGAATAGAAGCTAGAATTAACAAGTTCTCTAAAAATGACATGCATGAATAGATATTACCGGTGGGGACATCTGCATCAATATTCTCATTGGAGAAGAAGGTGGGGATTCCATTAGCTATAGTCATCCAAATCGAGACTGGCCACTGGAGATACTGTTAGCCATTAAGAAGATGACCGCTTGCTGGAGAAGATGGTCAATATCTTCCATGAATGGACATTCCAGTTCCTTCTACAAAGAAGATAACCTTACATGTTACACTTTACACTTTCCTCTTTCTAGAACTATAGTTGTCGTTTGTGCTTTTGATAGGCTATTTCAGATCTTCTAGACTGGGCCTCTATTTATTTTTATTATTTTGGTTCTATTTTACCATTTGGGCTCATATAATTTTATTTAATAAGAAGGGATTCAAGCCCAACCCTTTATTTTAAAAAAAGAGACACACAGAGAGAGAGGTAAGATTTAGATGTTCAATTGTCAAGATGAGGTTATGTGTAAAACTACAAAAAGTCCCTAAGATCATACCCGAGGACAGAAATGAAGAAAATATAAAAAACTACACTAGATCACAGAACGAGTCATCAAGTTGCTCGTTAGTCAACTTAAAACTCATTAAGTAGGTCTTTGGGTGTAGAGAGGCTAAGAAAAGTTAAGCTTCAAAGAGTCATAACGAGTGGTAAAGTGATCCATTAAATATCATGATGAATCGTTAAGAGGAAGCATCAACAAGGATCAAAAAATTGGAAAAAAATTGGCCAGTGGTAACGGATCATGGGTGACGACCCATCAAGTATCCTAACAGGTCGTCAGGTCACTTGTTAGATCTACTAGAGTGATTTTTCCAATCGGGTTATTTAGGGTGTTTTCATAAATACTAAGTTTCTAACTCCTAAACTAAATCATTTTAAGCTCCTAAAAGGATGTTTTAAGGGGTTTTATTCATCCTAAACCCTCATTCTACTCCTAAAACCTCTAAGTGAAGATCAAATACCCTCAAGAGAAGCTAGGGTTCTTCATTAATCTTTCCCTTAATTCCCTTTGGGTATCCAATCAAGTTAATGATTCTCCAAGTACAGGTATGTAGGGTTATGAATGGGGGAAATCTTCCACCCTCATGCCCAATTTCTTCCATATTTCATGATTTTAAGTCTTCAAGCAGGATACGTTGAAATTCTAGGGTTAGACCCAATTCTTGTGAAATCTTTTATGATCTCTAACGAATTCAAGTCTCTTATGATTAAACTCATGATTTATGATTATGATTACCTATTTTCTATTAGAACCTCTCATGGATCTATACTTTCAATTTTATGGTGATTCTTCCCAATTATGCATGACTTTATGAATTTCAAGCTTATAAGTCTATGATCTCAATTATGACTATCTAATCAAGTATATATGATTTTCATGACATTTAAGATATATACATCATGGACAACTCAATGGAATTATTCTCATGACTATTTCACGTATGTCAAGTATGATTATGAGTCATAAATTAGACAAGTCTATGCAAGATCAAGTATGTTTTCACGATGTTGATTGTGAGTCATGTGCATACTTTTGGGAGTAGTGTCCAGCACCAAGTAGGCTAGGGGTTCAAGAAAAACCCGAATCTCATAACTACATGCCAGCATAGATATATATATTCATGTTCAAGCCCTATAGGGATTCACGAGTGATATCACGTCTTAACTGTTCCTTGCCTTGGCAATTTGGGACGGCTCTGCCCACTTGAGCGAGATAATTGGGGCATCATGTAAGCTCTATAATGATGGTGTCGGTTATGACGAAACCTCTCATTGTTTCTCATGTTTTACGTTACTCATGTTCATGACTTATGATACTATGACTTATAGCATATTTGACCCATTAATTAATTTATGAGCTTTTGCTTATGATTTCAAGTGTGGTACACTATATGATTTCTATTTCTAAACCTTGGGTCATTACACTTTATCTTATGATGCATAACTCATGTTTATGACTCTTGTACGAATATGATTTCTGCATGTGTCCTACTCTCATGTTCATTTTAGCCTTTACACTCAACCTTGATTTACTATTTTACGAGCATATTTTACTTTCTTTACATACTCAGTACATTCAAAGTACTGACAGCATACTCTATGATATATCATCTCATGATATAGGTTCGGGTGATCAGTCTTAGCCCTAACATTAGCTCGGTCCCGCTTCAGTCCAATACCATGCCAGTTTTTGTGAGTCCTTATGATCAAAGGACGACAATTTTGGCTCATGTCTCTTTCTATTATGTCTTTAGTTTCAAACTTAAAGAGCTAGTTGGAGTGTTATCCCATCAGCTCATCGTATGGTTAGAGGCTTTTCAGATAGTTATGTATAGATGGTTCAACATTGTTGACTTATTACCTATTCTCATGCTTCATGATATGTAGACTTCCGCTTATGTTGTTTTCATGCTTTATTTTCAATTAGTTATGCTCATATATCATGCTTTGTATGTACCATAGGCCAGCTTGGAGCTATTCATGGTTCTAGGTCTGGTTTCTCAGTACGGGATCTACGCTCGGGACATGACATTGTGAGGTGACGGATGACGCCTTTGATCACAAATAATGTCCTTATTGCTGATACGGTGTTTTTCCATCAGAACTTTTTGTACCTGTTCTCAAAGAAAATTATTTAATTTTGGGAGGGGTGTTGATTTATTATTGACCAAGAACTTAATATAGTAGCTATATCATCCATTATTCTTTTGAAAATTGTAGTGGCTGCAGTGCAGTGGAATAAAAATATCTCCTAATCCCAAATGATGTTCTTTTTTTGATGGATCTTCCGATGGAAACTTTATTTTCCAAAATATACCTTGGTGTTCTATTCAATGCAATATAATCATTGTGGCTTGGGATGATGAATGGGATTTTCAAAAGGGTATAAAGAATATTTTTTGACCAAGCCTAATTCAAGCTGCCTATATATCCTAGATTAGGAATCAGGTCAGAACGTAGTTTTATACAAGGAATAAGGTTAAGGAGGTAGGTGAGTGGATATTAATAAAGCCAATAATTATGATGAGCTCTCTTTTGAGGCTTGTTTATGTCATTTGATGAAGCGACGTCTTTTCTATAGGAATTTGTCAACATTTGTTCATTCTCGTGCTGCTAGTGGCTATGATTGGAGTGTCCTTTCTCTGATTGATGTTATTGTGACTTTTGGCGTCGATCAAGTTCTGAGTCTATATGCTTCAACGTTACTCATTTGTCTGTGTCTTGGATTGAAACCTTAGAGATAGAAATGCAGTGTCTGCTAGGGTGAAATAGCGATGTTGTCACGACCTGAGTCTACACCATGGATGCGACACAGTACTTAGAGTCACAAGTGATCCCAATCTAACCCATGGTATAGCATAATACTGACATAATAGGATTAAATACAAAATTGAGGGGAAGCTACTGAAGTTCAAAACAATCTCTTTAGAGTAATGATAAAATCTGATAAATGCTAGATTTTTAAACAACACTGAAAATAATAAGTTGAAACTGATACCACATTGTCTGAAAGCCTGTACTAACAAATGAGTTGTTAAAACAAGTCCCCAACTAACCCTAAAGTCTAAAAACTGGGAATAGTACTACGAAAATACTAAGAACTGCTTTGGTCCTCGAAAGATGAGGACTCACCAATAGGATATTGCTGCACTGAATCTAAAGGAGAGCCTAACCACACTGCTAAGCCTGAGCGCCTCAGCCTATATCATAAGACGATATATCATTGGAGTATACATTAGCACTTTGAATGTACTGAGTATGTGAAGCTATGCAATTTAATACATAGACATATTGATAAAGACATTATAAGAAAGAATGATGCAGTAATATGAAATGAACTCACCTGTAAATACAAATGTCGTAAATAACTTGAAATTTGAAAATACTATCAAGCTAGTAAAGACTGATTAAAGGTCTTATGCATATTATGAGATCTAAGGCTGGACTATACTATTGGGAGAGCTTGTTAACCGACATATAACCACGTGAGATAAATATGGAGTTCGATGTATATGCGCATTTAATAGGACCCAATATACCTTTCCAAGGTATAAATGCATGGTTGTATGATCACTAATTGATGCCCATTCGGGCTAAAGAACTATGGTGGCACGTTGTTTTGGGGACCAGGTCCGTTTGAACCCCAGTCCTCTCAGTACTAAGCTACTCCCAACTGAACTCCTAAGTATAACAAACTGAAGTGATTAGCTCAAAGTGGTGTCTTAACGCCAAATTAGAACTACTTATCTGGAAGTGTCCCGACAGCATAAAGACCTAGTGACTGAAAGTGCTGAAAAGTTGGTACTTCTGACATTACTGATTATACTGACTATGCTAATAGTACTGTAAAGCATGGTCACATAAATCATGAGAAAATCATATATATACTCTGAAAGATCATACTATTTTTGAAACATATCTAGTTGATGAAGTGAAATCTCAAAATCATGCAAGAATGAAGAATCTGGATAGACATTTTTCAAGTTGATAGTAACATCCCAATTAAAGCATAGTACTAGTCATGACAACTCTAAAACATTAAGGAGATAGAGAATTTCAACCACTAGAAGAAAATCCTAGGTCGTGATTTCTAGGAAGCTTTAAAACAAGGAACCACTAGTTATTTTGGGGCAGAAGGGTGGAAGGAATACCGTTGCTAAATACCCACATACCTGTAGAAGAATTCCTGGAGAAAACACTTGAAATCCTGAGAAGAAAGTTGAAGCCCCAGCTCTTGCCTTGAAATGCCTGTCTGAGTTCTTACGGTGAAATTCTGAGAGATTAGGAAAGAATGAGAGTAAAGAGTTGACTAATCCCCTAAATTCCCCTCTAATAAATCCCAATACAATGTAGTTTATGAATTAAAGTAGCGGGAAATTACAATATGCCCCTAGAGAAATGTCTGAAAATTGCCCGTCTAGATCTAATGGGTCACACAACGAGTTGTTGGTTGTGACTTGTCATGCCCCACCTTGGGAGGCATGACTGGCACCTAATGCCACACTAGAACCTGAGTCGACCTAGCTGGGCATATGCACCTCTAGTGCTTGCCAGCAACTCAAAATCAAGAAAACAAACTACTATATCTCGGCTGTAAAAACAGCCTCAGGCCGACAAGGCCACGTAGCAACCTATAAAGGAAAACAGTTAACCCAGCAACATAATAACAAAGGGATCATATGCGAGCCGACAAGACCACCATGTTGTCTAGTCATAACAGAATGAAAAACCGTGGTCATATTCATACTATAGCTGACAAGGCTACTAACTAACTAGTTAAACTAGGCCCCACACTGCCAACACACACAACCAACATACATAGGCCCCACACGACAACACCAACCCACAACAGAAACACTGTAGTCTGCAAGCATCTAAGAGGAAAATATTGGTCGGGACAGGGCCCTGTCCTACCCAAAATATATATATTAAGGACAAGAAAACCTCTACTATCTGGCAACTCCGAACAAAAGAAGCTAACCAATCTTCTGACTCTAAGTAGCTGCTAAGGAGGTCCTGAACCCTATCTATCTAAACCTGCAGGCAAGTATGCAACACCCCATGCGTGGGCATCAGAACAATATGTACCGAGTATGTAAGGCTATAATAAAAGCTAGATAGAAGATGATAAACAACTGAAAGTAAATAGAAAGAAGGGACAGAAGTTAACCTGTAAGCTTTCTTATCCATAACCTACATCTAGTAAATTACTACACGAATATGAGCTGAAGCTACATGGCTATACATTCATAAACTATATCTAACAAGCAAGTATATAGACAAGAATCTAACCTGGCCCCCATAAGCCTAGAAGGTGCAAGCAACACGAAAATAACCTACCGGAGCCCCCATAAGCCCTGGAAAGTACAATTCAATCTATATACCCCTAACTAGGTCCTTATGATTCTACTGGTAACTATAGCCAACCTACCTGGCTTCTAGGTCTGCAACTGAGCCCGCTGGACTCCTGTAACTGTGTCTAAGCCTGCTGGACTCCTGCAACTGTGTCTAAGCCCATTGGTCTCCTGTAACTGCACCCTAGGAACACAAGGCTCGACAGAGGGTCAGTAATGCCAGTATGGCATAAGAAGAGGTCCATACATGGATGGAAATAAATATGGTTTTATAGGCCTGAATATAGTCCTTTCAGACATCACGTAACTCCTCTGAGCGATATCACATAGTTCCTCAGATCTATAGCGCCATAGGCGACAACACAGTTAGCAACCCTGAAATTGGTCAACAGAAGGCACCCTAGGTAGGGACACTCCCGACCGAAGTACTACATTTTATTCTCAATCTAACCACTCAAAAGATGTATCTAGCCATTAGGCTTAACACGACTGCTACTCGCCCCTAGAATAGTTTATATAGCTACTAACCGGCACACCCATATGCCTAGAGCTGACCAGTAGGTCCTTGCAGTAATTATAATCTCTGACGGCCTGCACAAAATAGTACGAGGTCCCGAGTGGCCTAAGAGGTACTTTGAATGTCATGCTAGCGCAGTGGTAGCTCATAAACAAACAACAAGGTCGTAGGCGACCGTCTATATGATTCCTTTGCTTAGGATCACTACAAGGATGCTACCAGGTGGATATGTTCCTAAGAAGTCAGCCCTAACTTCCCACAAGCAACATGCTATAATTCTTAGCCTGGTGGTAATGTTGTGATACTAAGATTCTAGTCCCTTAGATGCTAACTTGGTCTGTCCAAATTTCTGATGGCTCCTTTGGATGGTTCATAGCCTCGTAGAAAGGTATATCTAGACCTAGCCTTGTACGTCGGCATGTACATGAGCATCTATAAAAGTTTCCTAGGGCGTTAGCTTCCCATATGTCTACTAATAAGGTTCCCTCCTTAGGGTATCAACTAGTCTGTCAGGCTTGCAACAACTGTAGTGGTTTCTAAGCGACCTGTAGGACAAGCATTGAGTCAGTTGAAACTAGCAGTCACTGACAGTACCCAATCCTATGGCAAGTTGTCGCTCAGTTCACTAGGCAACCCTGGTGTCACTAACTCAAAGGTAAGACCACCCCATCCCAATTCTAGACCTCGAGCCTTCACGGTACGCCAACGGCCTCTGGGCGAGATTTACTGACAATATAGGTGTCAACCTGAAAGTTATATCGCCCGGCTACGCCCAATGCTGTCCAACATACCAAGTCAAGCCCAACAGCTAACTATGAACTTCTAAGGCCTTGGTACAATAGCAAGGCATTAGAATACCTCTAAATGGTAAACAGGTGAACGGGGAACTCTCTATGGTGCACCCAACATTTGTCACACTTTACATACCCTTTCCCGATGAGGAATACGATGGTATAATCTCACTATGTCTTATACAGCTAACCATTACGTACATAATCCTTATCTACTAACAGTAGCTAATTACAACATATAAGATCATTATCTACTAGCAGCAGCTAATCGCTACATATAAGATCATTATCTACTAATCGCAGCTAGTCACGACATATAAGGTCATTATCTACTAGCAGTAGCTAATCACAACATACCACATTATTATCTACTTTCAAGGGCATAGGTTGTATCACTATACAATGAGAGTAACTTGCTGAAGAGATAAGCCTTAACATACCTCGAATGCCGACTTTCGTTCACCCAAACAGTTTCCAACCTGAAGCCAATAATTCCACTCAATTGTAGTCCTTATGCTGAAAGGATAAGCCTATTTTCTGTAATAGAAATGGCTAATAATAATATCTTCCAAAGAACATTGACTACAATTCAACTTCATTCAATTCAGCCAAAAATCCACAAATTCTCGAGAGTCAAAAAGGTAGAAATGCTTACCTGTCACTTGCAATCGCTTAAGATTCAATTAGAAGTGATTTCGACAACTTTTACTCGCCGGGATTCCAATAATCCGAGCGAGATTTCAAGAAATAACTTTGTTGGGACGTTCCTCATAGGTCCGAAACTTGTTATCCGAGATGAATTTGCATTTGAATGGAGTTTAATGGCGTTACTCGGTGAAAATCAAATGAAATTATCGCCCAAGTCACTCTTTTGATTTTGGGAAATATTAGAAAGAGTCACTAACACATTGAGGGAGTTTATATAGTTTTGAAGCAGTGGCGGGGGGGCACGACGCGCCCACAGTGCCAAGAGTTGGGCATGACGCGCCACTCAAGGCACCGGACCAAAGGCGCGATGTGGCGTTCCTTGCGCCCTGCCTCTACTTCGGCCTCCTTCTCACTCGACGATGCACTCGTGGCCTCCGCTCTTCGAGCCTTTTTCTGCATACATTGTACTCCAACACTCTCAACATACGTACACCCACATTGGTTAAATGATAGGTACTTACGGGTTGTAATATCATCCCCCCTTGGGAACATTCATCCTCGAATATAATCTTAAACTCAAGAGACTCAACTCCTATAACCATTGCCTGAAAAATTTCAGCAGAGACTCCTCTGTGACATGGACTATCCAAAAACCTAAAATGCAGAAAAGTCCAACATAAGCGTCTCACAGGACGCTACAACAAATGGTACAACATATCTTCATATCATAAAAGCGAATAGCTAAACAATACTGACATTTTAAGTAACAACACAATAGTTGAACAACAATCTCACCTCAACTGCACAATCTGGGTCACCCTGAAATAAGTGAGGATATCTAGATCTCATGTTGTCCTCAACCTTTTAGGTTATCTCCTCTACATTTTCATTCCTCTTTAGGACTTTAATGGAGGCTACATCTTTAGTTCTTGACCTACGAACCTGCTAATCTAATATAACTATGAAAGTCTCTCTGTAGGACGACGCTTCTGTACTTGGGGCATCCCCGATTTAGGTCAATCTGAGAAAAGGTCTTCTACGCGCTTGCATAACAGTGATAAATAGATCGTAGCCCCAAAGACCACTCTAACTCATAGGCCATCTGGACAATCTTTCGGAGAGTTCGGTATAGCTTGGTTAATCTAGGGTTGGGATTGCCCCTCTCGCCAAATCTCACAACACCCTTCTTTGGCAAAAAAATTTTGGAATACCCAATCATTGCTTCAATCTCCAACTCCCTACGTCGTACCTTGGATTAGGACTGCTGACAACCCTGGGCTATCAATAAAACCCTTTCTCCTGACTGATGTGTTATGCCAGGTTTAACTAACCCTGACTTATCTACTTCAGACCATCCTATAGGGGACCTATATTTCCACCCATAACATATCTTCGAGCATCTGAATTGTGTGCTATGCTTGGCCAGTTTCTTGGGGATGAGAAGCTAGACTCCAATTAACTTGCATCCCAATTTGTTTTGACACCCTCTCAAAACCTAGCTGTGAGTTATGCCCCTCATATAGCTGGATTATCCATTTTGTATTTAACTCAACATAATCTTTAGCTGAAATGTAAATCTTACCAACATGAAATGAGTTGATCCTACTAGCCTTTCAACAATAACTCAAGTAGGGTCAAGTCTACACCTGGTACGAGGTAAATTTGTAATTAAATTCATATTGGCTACTTCCATCTCTCGCGCAGGCATGGCTATCTCCTGAGTTAGCCCGTCATGGTCTTGATGTTCAGCCTTTACTTGCTAGCAATTGGAGTATCGTGTGATAGCTCAACAATGCCTCTTATTCTTCCCGTGCCCCCACTAGATCTTTTTATTTCTTATAACCTGATGCTTTTTCATCAAACCCAGGTGGAGGAATAACAAACACGGTGTACCTTTGCTACAGTCTACTAGTGAAGCCCTGCCATATTTGGAATGCAAAGTCGGCCTCTGGATCTCAAGACTCTGCCCTCTACTATCTCGAAGGCCGATAATTCCTGATACTGGGCCCCGTCTCTAGTTTGTACTAAGCTAGGGCCTCCGCACCGTCACTCCTTCGTCTCCACAACTAGTGGTAATATTGCAGTATAGTTTACAATCTCACTACCCTCTAGATGTCAACCTAATGCTCATTTCTCAACATACAGTGGTGATTCCAAGCTCTATCAGCCCACTACAGCTTGGCGCTGATTCTGTGCTCCTCTAGATCTAGATACTCATCCCTTCCCCTTACTTCTATAGAGTAAGATCCGGGGTTCGTTCCCCATGCACCGTACCAAAAAGGAGTTTACTGGCCAAAATCGCTAACCTGTATCATCCGGACCCACACTCGGGCCAACTTCCATTGTATAATCCCTTTGTCCTTCAACATACTAAACTAGGGCCATAGATAGTATTCACTACTGCCATCAACATACCATGGTAGGATTAATCTTTTTCTGACCCGAGCTTTACTATTGCTGGGGGTCTATAACTTATGGGCTCTCACATATACTCAACTGCTGGCACTCTCACCTGCCCTCCTGATTTACTGCTGTGAGGGACTAGGTGACTTATTTAAGTACTAAGGGTCTCAACCACTCTTTCTAACACCTCCCCGGAATCAACGGGTTTAGCCCTCCTTTATTATTTACTCTTAGCAACCTGGCATCAATACTCACCCTCTCTTCTATACTGAGAGAAGGGCTAGGAGGTGGAAATTAACCATATTGTACTATGGTGGGGCTGGAGTGTGAAACTCAACAAACTCTAAAAGACTGCAGGTAACAATCTAACAATTTTACAACCTTTTACACCTTTCAGGTAATCCACAATAGCTATTGTTCCTGTCTAATACTTAATAGCTACTAGGTAAGACAACATGTATTCTACACTCCTAACATCCTAATCTGAGGGTGTAGGAAAAACTAGGAGCAGTACTAATGTGTTTGTTACCTTATGAGGTTCCTGGTGCCCCGGGAGGCGCTGGGGAAATTGAAAAGAGTGTCTCTCCTGCGCCCTCAGGCTACGCTGTCCCCCATCTATGGCACCCCGCTAGTACCTACTCCTACTACTGTATCTAACTTGCGGCTGGTTGTAGTTTGTCTTATGTTAAACATTATTCTAGACAAACATAACAATGAAAGCTTAGGGACTCAACCCTATACAACTCCGCTCCATAGCACGATCTTTGAAGAAGGAGGGGTAACTATACTATCATGTCTCGTAGCCTCCTGCTTATAAAATGCAGTGCACAACACATTTATAAATAATACCCTACTAGACATGACTTGCAGACTCCCTAGACTATGACGTTGCTCTGATACCAAGTTGGTCACGCCCCACCTTGGGAGGCATGACTAGCACCTAATGCCATACTGGAACCTAAGCGGACTTGGCTGTATGCACCTCTGGTGCCTTCCAGCAACTTAAAATCAAGAAAACCAACTTCTATGTCTTGGCTGTAAACACAGCCTCGGGCCGACAAGGCCACGCAGCAACCAGTAAAGAAAAATAGCTAACCCAACAACATAATAACAAAGGGGTCCTATGCAGGACAACAAGAACACCATATTGTCTAGTCATAAAAGAATGGATAACGGGCGATCGTATTCATATTATAGCTGACAAGGTTGCTAAATAACTAGCTAAAATAGGCCCTACACGGCAAACTCGCACAATGCAACATACATACGCCCCACACGGCCAAGAACAACCCACAATTGAAAAACTATAGTCTGCAAGCCTTTAAGAGTGAAAATATTGGTCGGGAAAGGGCTCTGGCCTACCCAAAATATATATAATAAGGATAAGCAAACCTTTACTATCTGGAAACTCTGAACGAGAGAAGCTAACCAATCTACTCCGACTAGATGCTTAAGGAGGTCCTGAACCCTGTCTGTCTAAACTTGCAGGCAAGTATGCGGTGCCCCATATGTGGGCGTCTGTGCAATATGTACCAAGTATGTAAGGCCATAATAAAAGCTGGATAGAAGCTGATAAAGAACTAAAAGTAAATAGCAAGAAAGGGAAGAAGTTAACATGTAAGCTTTCTTATCCATAACCTGCATCTAGTAAATTCCTACATGAATATGAGCTGAAGTTGCACGGCTATACATCCATAAACTATATCTAACAATCAAGTATACAAACAAGAACCTAACCTAGCCCCCATAAACCTAGAAGGTGAAAGAAACACAGAAATAACCTACTAGAGCCCCTATAAGCCATAGCAAGTACAATTCATTCTATATACCCCAAACCAGGTCCTTATGATTCTACTGGTAACTATAGCCAACCTACCTGGCCTTTGGGTCTACAACTTAGCCCCTAGACTCCTGTAACTATGTTTGAGCACGTTGGGCTCTTGTAACTGCACCCTGGGCACATAAGGCCCAACGGAGGGTCAGTAATGCCATTATGGCATAAAAAGAGGTCCATACGTGGATGGACATAACTATGGCCTTATAGGCCTAAATATAGTCCTTTAATACATCACATAGCTCCTCTGAGCGACATCATACTGCTCCTATGCGTGATATCACATAACTTCTATGAGCGATCCATAGCCTTGTAGGCAATGACATAGTTAGAAACTCTGAAGTTGGTCAACAAAAGGCTACCCTAAGTGGGGTGACCCAAGACCGAAGTACTACATTTTATTCTCAGTCTAGCTACTCAAAAGGCGTATTTGGCCCTTAGGCCTAACGCGACCGCTACTCGCCCCTAGAATAGTTTGTATAGCTGCCAACCAGCACATCCCGTATGCCTACACCTGACCAGAGGATCCTGCTAGCAATTATAATCTCTAACGGCATGGACAGAATAGGGGGAGGTTTGGATTGGCCCAAGCAATACTTTGAAGTTCTTGCTAGGGTAGTGGAAGCTTGTAAGCAAACAACAATGTCATAGGTGACCGTCTATATGATTCCTTTGCTTGGGATGACTATAGGGCTGCTACCAGCTAGATACGTTCCTAAGCAGTCAACCCTAACTTCCCACAGGCAACATACTATAATTCTTAGCTTGGTGGTAATATTGTGATACTAAGATTCTAGTCCCTTAGATGCTAACTTGGTCTATCCAGATTTCGGATGGCTCCTCTGGACGGTTCATAGCCTCATAGACAGGTATATCTAGACCTAGCCCTATGCGGTGGCATGCACATGAGTATCTATAAGAGTTTCCTGGGGCGTTATCCCCCCATCAGGCTTGCAAAAACTGGAGTGGTTTCCTGAGCGACCTATAGGACAAGCATTTAGTCGGTTGAAACGAGCAGTCACTGACAGTAGCCAATCATATGGAAAATTGTCACTCAGTTCATTGGGCAACCCTGGTGCCACTAACTCGATGGTAAGACCACCCCATCCCAATTTTTGCCATGGAGGCGTCAAGGTACGCCAACGGCCTCTAGGTGAGCTTTACTGACAATATAGGTGTCAATCTAAAACTTATATCGCCCGGCTACGCCCTATGTTGTCCAACTTACCAAGTCAGGCCCAATAGCTAACTATGAACTTCTAAGGTCTTGGTACGACAGCAAGGAATCAGAATACCTCTAAATGGAAAATAGGTGAACGGGGAACTCTTTATGGTGCACCCAGTTTTGGTCACACTTTACATACCCTTTCCCGATGAGGAATACGATGGTATAATCTCACTATGTCTTATGTAGCTAACCATAACATACGTAATCCTTATCTACTAGCAGCAACTAATTACAACTTATAAGATCATCACCTACTAGCACTAGCTAAAACGCAACATATAAGATCATTATCTACTAGCTGAAGCTAATCACAACATATAAGGTCATTATCTACTTGCAGTAGCTAATCACAACATACCAGATTATTATCTACTTTCGAGGGCATAGATCGTAACACTATATACCGAGAATAACTTGCTGAAGAGATAGCCTTAACATACCTCGAATGTCGACTTTCGTTCTGCCAAACAGTTTCTAACCTGAAGCCAATAATTCCACTCAATTGTAGTCCTTATGCTAAAAGGATAAGGCTATTTTCAGTAATAGGAATGGCTAATAACAATATCTTTCAAAGAATATTGACCATAATTCAACTTTGTTCAATTCATCGAAAACCCACAAATTACTGAGATTCTAGAAGGTAAAAATGCTTACATGTCACTTGCAGACGCTTAGGACTCACTTAGAAGTGATTCCGACAACTTTTACTCGGCGTGGTTCTAACAATCCGAGCGAGATTTCAAGAAATAACTTTGTAGGGACGTTCCTTATAGGTCTGAAACTTGTTATCAAAGATGAATTTGCATTTGAATGAAGTTTAATGACATAACTCGGTGAAAATTAAAAAATATTGTTGCCAAATTCGCTCTGATGATTTTGGGGAAATATTAGAATGAGTCACTTACACATTGAGGTGCCACCCAAGGCATCGGGCAAAGGTACGACACAGCGCTCATTTCACCCTGCCTCTGCTTTGGTCGCCTGTTCACTCGACAATGCACTCGTGTGCTCCCCTCTTCAGGCATTTTCCCGCATGCATCATACTCCAAAACATTCAACATACATACGCACACATCGGTTAAACGATAGGTACTTGCAGGGTGTAACACGACCATGACTCATTGGGACCATTCATTGCTTCTGGGTCTGAAATTCTAGTTTTTGGGCTTCAACCAATGGTTGGGAAGGACAACTCATTAAAGATGACGAGCCGTCAAATTTGATCATTGTCACTGAAGTGATTTTGAAAAATTTCTAAGCCTCTCCCAGTGGACAGATAGGGAAGGGTTTGTAATCCCAATACTCAACTATGAGATGAATACTGAGGGATAACTGAATCTGAACTAGGATACGCATACTGACTAAATTCACAAACCACACATCTAAGCTAGGACAAGAAAAAAGATTGAGAGACATGAAACTGACATGAATTTGAATAGAGTGCTAAGAAAGGATCTAGTAACTGAAACTGAAGCTAAGAAGGAAGGGAAAAGATGAGGTTTTTATCCATCATATATGCTTCATCTTCCAAAGTAGCTCGTTGTACGAGTTGATTCCTCCAAAGCACTTTCACTAAGGTGACTTCCTTATTCCTCAACTTAGGAACCTATTGGTCGAGTATCTCAACGAGGACCTCTTCATAGAAGAGACAATCTTTCACTCCCACACTTTCAATGGTATAACTTAGACTAGATCACTAATGCACTTCTTCAGCAAGGAAACATGAAACACTAGGTGCACCGATGCTAACCCTGTAGGTAGGTCCATCTCATAGGCCACATTACCAATGCGCCTTAGAATCCTATAAAGGCCAACATATCTAGGAATGATCTTTCCTTTCTTACCAACCTCCTCACCCCTTTCATAGGTAAAATTTTCAAATATACCCAATTATCTACAGAAAACCCCAGCTCTCTTCTCTTCACATCTGCATATGATTTCTGAAGAATTTGAGCTTTTTTCAGCCATTCCCTAATAAGCTGAACCTTCTGCATGGCCTCATGTACTGAATCAGGCCCTATCAAGGTAGCTTCACCAACTTCAAACCACCCTATAGGAGACATACATCTCCTACCATATAATGCCTCGAACAGGGCCATCTAGATAAGAGTGGTAGCCGTTGTTATTTACAAACTCGATGAGAGATAGGTGATCATACTAACTACCCTTAAAATCGATCATGCAAGCCCTCAACATATCCTGTAGAATTTCAATGGTCCGTTCATCCTGGCCATCTGGCTGCGGATGGAAAGTTGTACTAAGTTTAACCTGAGTACCAAGTCTCTTCTTAAATGACTTCCAGAAGTGTGAGGTAAACTGAGTACCCAAATCTAAAATGATGGACAAGGGGACTCCATAGAGTCTGACTATCTCTCGGATGTATAATCTAGCATAATCCTTCACTAAATGGTGGTCTTAACTGGTAGGAAACATGCTGACTTAGTCATTCAGTCTACACCACCAAATCGAGTCATGTTGTCGGCGCATACGAGGTAAACCTATAATGAAATCCAAGTTTACTTCTTCCCAATTCCAAATAGGAATGCTGATATCTTGAGTCATAGCCCCAGGTCTCTGTTGTTCAACCTTGACCCACAAGTAGTTTGGACACTTAGCCAGAAATTCTGCGATGTCCTTCTTCATGCCATTCTACCAATAGACTTCCCATAGCTCATGGTACATCTTGGTGGCATCTAGGTGGATAAAGTACCTGGAGCTTTGAGCTTTCGTTCGTATATGTTGCCTCAAATCATCTACATCTAGAATGCATAATCTTTCTTGGTAATAGACATTGGCATTGGACTTGTAAATCGATTCATAACCCTTCGAGCACAACCAATCTCTATTCGAACTCCCTTTACTTGCAGGAGTACATCTAGGATTTGTCGATTATGTTATGGCTGGAGTCCTAGAGGAAGCGGTTCACCAGCCACTACATCTGTAGATCCCACCAAATTATTAAACCTGGCGGCTGCTCGCTCTTTGATCAGTGATTCACCGGCCACTAGATCGATGAAGAATCTCTCCAAAATCTGCTCATTCATCAGTGATTCACCGGCCACTAGATCCGGCAATAGTATGACCGATCATTTTGGGTATAATGGTAGATGCTTGGGACCAAGTTATTATTATTTCTTTTTCTTCTTTTGTGTTAAGCTTATCAATTTTTTTTAATAAACTGAAATTTGGATGAATAATCCGTTTATTTAGTTTTATCTTTTTTCCCACCTTCAGAAGAATAATGCGTACGCATTTCTACTAGTGTTAGAATTTTATGAAAGGTAACTATCTCGGTTTCATAGATAAATTTATATAGAATTTTTGACAAAGACTTCCTTTCATAAGAAAGAAAAAATCCTATAAATGATTGTTCGGGTATGTCGTGGAATTTTTTTGAAAGACAAGAATCAAATAATTTTTTGTGGTGAAACAAAATATCTCTCATCTCCCCCTCAAATAGATTCTTTTTTTTGTTTCCAAAGGAATATTGTTATGTTTTTTTGAAGGGTACACTAATCCTTTGAATCCGGTACTTGGTATCACCCCCCCCCCCCCCCAAAAAAAAACAATGTTCTCTTTCAGGCCTTTCAACCAATCGATACGACCCCGGAGAGCCACATTTGTTAAAACTCGAACAGTTTCTTGAAAACTCGCTTCAGATATTAAGAAGTTTCGGGAGTTACAAAGGAAGCTTCAAGCTCATACTGTTCATGGGTTGAGAACGAGAATTGAACTCTATGAGATCGAATCTCAAGGAAGAAGTGGGAAGGAAAGGTTGGTTGCACGTTTTCTGGGAGTAATGCCTCCTTTCTCTCTCCCCCAAGGACTCAATCTCTCGGGTATCTATCAGCATATAGAGATCTTGCCTCTGTCGCTGCATAGAGTGATCTTCTTCAATCTCCGAGTTCGAAGGGTAGAACAAGGGAAGGTACCGTGAGGGAAGGGTGAAAAGGACCCCCATCGGGGAGTGAAATAGAACATGAAACCGTAAGCTCCCAAGCAGTGGGAGGAGCCGGGCCTCTTGAATTCTCTTTTTCCTATAATTTCTTTCAGAATAGTTAAAATTTCTTATCTCTTCATCATTTAGAAAATCTAAGAATGAGCCCTGTTGTTATCCGCTACATTTAAATGGGTCTGAGGTTGAATCATTTGTTTAACCTGTTCTTTGAATTCAAAGGGCAAAGAAAAAAAAAGAAATATTTTTGTCCAAAAAAAAAAAGAAACATCTTTACTTCAGTATTATATTGTTCAATACGTTCACAGTTAATATTACTAATTTAGTCAGCTCGAATGGTTACCATGATTCTTTCTTTATTCTTTTTTGAAATAAAAAAATAATACCTACAGTAGAAAGACTAATCAGTTATTTCTTTCATTGTTCCCACCATGCCAATATAGTGGAGATAGTAGCACGTAATGACAGATCACGGCCATATTATTAAAAGCTTGTGGTAAGAATGGGTTTTGTTCTAGTGCTAGATGATCGTTTATTTACAACAGAATGGTATACAAAGTCAATAGATCTCAATGAATATGCAGAATAAATCAATCCCAAAATGGGATAACATGCTCCATAGGGCATGAAATTTTAGTATCATAAGCATTTCCTCATAGGAATGTCCGCGAATTTGATCGATTACTCTTCGTGTTTTGTCAGCAAGCACACCATCTCCCACTTTGGAGAATGTTTCCATCTCCTTTTTGAGGACTACTTCCTTCAACTTAAGTAGGATTCATCTTGCTTTGACTTAACCTCCACCACGAACGAGGACTCTACTCCATTTTGTACTATGACTCCACCCTCTTCTGAATCTATCAACTGAACACCTAACTGAGCTAGCCTATGAACATCTCTTGCCAACTCCCTCTTATCATCCTCAACATGAGCAAAATTCCCCATAGACAACCTGCTGAGGGCATCAGCCACTACATTAGCTTTGCCCGAGTGATACAACATGCTCATATTATAATCTTTCAACTATTCTAGCCATCTCCTCTAACGAAGATTCAAATCCTTCTGACTGAATACATATTGCAGCCTTTTGTGGTTAGCGAATACATCTACATGAACGCCATATAGAAGTGCCTCCAAATTTTTAAGGCAAATACTACCGTCACTAGCTTGAGATCGTGAATCGAATAGTTCCTTTCATAAATTTTAAGTTGTCTGGAGGCATATTGTATAACTCTGCCATGTTGCATCGGAGCACACCCAAAACAAATTTTGGAGGCATCACAGTAGAATACGAACCCATCCGAACCTTTTGGCAGGGTCAAGACTGGGGCTATAGTGAGCTGAATTTTTAACTCCTGAAAACTCTGCACACATGCATTAGACCACTGAAACTTCACTTTCTTTTAAGTTAGACTAGTCAAAGGAGAGGCAATGGAGGAGAATCCTTCTACGAACCATCTATAGTAACCGTTTAGGCCTAAGAAACTCCCGATGTCTAATGAAGAAGTGGGTCTTGGCTAGTACTTAACTGTCGCTGTCTCTTGAGGATCTACCTAAATACCCTCTTTGGAGACAACATGACCAAGGAACGCCACTGATTTCAACTAGAATTCACACTTGCTGAACTTAGCAAACAACTGGTAGTCCCTTAAAGTCTACAAAACTATATTTAGGTGGTCTGCATGTTCCTCCTCTATTTTAGAATAAACCAGAATATCATTTATGAAGACAATAATGAACATTTATAGGTACTACTTGAATACCCTATTCATCAAGTCCATAAAAGTTGCAAGACCATTCGTTAGTCCAAAAGGCATAACTACAAATTCATAATGACCATACTGCATTCTAAAGGTTGTCATCAGAATATCACATTCTCTAACTCGAAGCTGATGATAGCTTGATGTGAAGTATATTTTAGAAAAGCAGGTAGCACCTTGAAGTTGGTAAAACAAGTCATCAATCCTGGGGAGAGGATACCTATTCTTGACTGTGACCTTATTCAGCTGACAGTAGTCTATACACATTCTTAGTGTACTGTCCTTCTTTCGCACGAATAGGATTGGGGCTCCCAATGTAGAGATGTTGGGTCTGATGAAACCCTTGTTCAAAAGGACCTTTAACTCTCTAAGCTCAGTTGGAGCCATTTTATAAGGAGGAATTGAGATGGGATTGGTATTTGGAAGAAGGTCTATGCCAAAGTTGATTTCTTGCTCAAGAGGGACTCTGGGAAAATCCTCGGAAACACATCTAGAAACTCACTAATGACTGGAATTGACTAAAGAGTTGGGGTTTGGAACTAGGATCCCTGACCCTAACAAGATGATAGGTGTATCCCTTATAAATTATTTTCCTAGCCTTAAGGTAAGAGATAAACCGACCCTTAGGCGCTAAAGTACTAACCTTTCACTCTAGGACTGGTTCGTTAGAAAATTGAAACTTAACCACATTGGTTCTACAATCAACTAAGGCATAACAAGAATATAACCACTCCATTCCAAGAATGAGGTCAAATCAACCATGTCTAACTCTACTAGACCCCCTATGGTGACTCTCTGTAAGACTATGATCGAGCAATTAATATATACCCCACTGACTATGAACGACTAACTGACAGGGGTAGAAACTGGGAATGATTCTGAAAAAGCATCTGGACCAACATCAAACTGAACCACTACATAAGGAGACATGAAGGAAAGTGTGGCTCCTGGATCTAGTAATGCATAGACATCTATGTGAAAAAGGAATAACATATTAGTGATTATATCAGGCGAGTTCTCATGGTCCTGGAGGGAGGATAGGGAATAGAAATGATTTTGACACTGACTGCCACCTATACCTGAAGTAGTACCCTGCTGAGCTAGCAACCCATCGGAGCTGTTGATGTAATGGACTGGGCCTTCCCCATCCAACTGATGGCAAGTCTCTCAATTTGTGACCCAGCTGGCCACAACTAAAGCAACCCTCCTTGCCCAGACGGCACTCACTTGGATGGTCCTTACCACACTTAGAGCATATTGGGAAAGTGTTACTACTGGAGACATGACTTTGAGACTGGAAACTTGATACTCTACCCTTTCGATCATTGCGGGGATTGGAAGAAGGAGCACCGCTAAAGAGGGTACTGGAGGTCTCTATTGCTACTGTGGGCGACTACCACCGCCCTCTCTCTATTGTGAATACTAGAACTGACCGGTCCTTGCCCGCTTACTTTCCCTTTCTATTTCCTTCAATTTCTCTTCTTCTATCTGTTGTGCATGGATTATAAGCTGGAGATATCTATGTCACTGATCAGCATGGCAGTCCTGCACTCCTTAACCACCAAGTCTGAGACTCCATTTATAAACTTGTTCATGTGATCCCTTGGCTCGACAACCATCTCCAAAGCATATTTTGATAGTTATGTGAACTTTAAGGCATACTCCTACATCATCATGTCATTCAATTTCAAATTGACGAACTCTACAGCCTTTGCTACCCTTAACTCTAGGGAAGAAACTTGTCTAGAAACATAGTCATGAACTCTTCCCACTTCACTGGGCATGCACCAACCCATCACCCCTCTTTCCATTTTTTGTACGATATCTGAGCCACTCTTTTCAGTTGATAGGCAGCCAAATCTACACTTTCGATAGAGGTAACACCCATGATTTGGGTGATCTTCTGAACCTCGCCAATAAAGTCATGCAGGTCCCTATCTAGCTTAGACCCATGAAATTTTGGTGGATTCATCCGAGTAAAGTCCTGGAATCTGGGGACAGTTGTAGGTCCATTCATGTTGGCAGTTACGATGGCCTGCTGGTTGAACTGGTTCGTAATAGCTTGAGCGAGCATCTGAATAGCGGCCTTGAACTCAACAGGTGTCACCTGATTGTCCTAAAGGGATGCTGGAGCTGGTGGGGCGTATTGGTTGGCATTACCGTTTCTCCTTTTGTCTACTCTTCTGGAATGCATTATCAATTGAAAATGGTACAGCAAGAGTTAGAAGGATATTTTAGAGATTCACACTCTACGCACAATAATATTCATGAAGAAAAGTGAATTTTCCTAAAAACACCTTGCAGCCTCTCCCTCATAAGTGTGGCGTGCTTCATACCCATGAAAAATACTAACCGGCATAGCTTTCAAACACCCTATGACACTCTAAACCTCATTCTATGATACAAAGTTTTTCACAACCCAAATCTACACCCTGGATGCGACATGGTACTTAGAGTCAAAAGTGATCCCAAGATAACCCATGGTATAACATAATACGGACATACTAGGATTAAATATAAAACTGAGTGAAAGCTATTGAAGTTCAAAACAATCTCTTTTGAGAAATGATAAAACATGATAAATATTAAAGTTTTAAACAACACTGAAAATAATAAGCTAAAACTGGTACCACATTGTCCGAAAGTCTCTACTAACATATGAGTTATTGGGACAAGTCCCCAGCTAACCTTAAAGTCTGAAAACTAGGAATAGTACTACTAAAATATAAAGAACTACTCCAATCCTCGAAAGATGAGGACTCACCAATAGGATACTACTGCACTAAATCTTAAGGAGAGCCTAACCACACTGCTGAGCCTGAGGGCCTGAGCCTATATAATAAGACGATATAACATAGGAGTATGCATGAGCACTTTGAATGTACTAAGTATATGAAGCTATGAAATTTAAGACATAGACATACTGATAAAGACATTATAAGAAAGAATAACACAGTAATATGAAATGACCCTGCCTATAAATACAAATACAATAATAACCTAAAATCTAAAAATACTGCCAAGCTAGTAAAGATGATTAAGGGTCTTATACATATTATGAGATTTGAGACTGGACTATACTATGGGAGATCTTGTTAACTGACATATAACCACATAAGCTAAACATGGAGTTCAATGTATACACCCAATGAATAGGACCCAATATACCTTTCTAGGGTATACAGGCATAGTTGTGTGATCATTAACTGATGCCCATTCAAGCTAAAGACCTATGGTGGCATGTTGTTTTGGGACCTGGGTGCACTGGAACCCCGATCCTCTCGGTGCTAAGTACTATTCCCAACAAAACTTCTAAGTATAACTAACTGAACTAATTAGCTCGAACTGGTGTCTTAAGGATAAATAAGAACTACTTATCTCGAAATGTATTGAGAGCTAAAAGACCTAGTGATTGAAAGTGTTGAAATGTTGGTACTGCTAACATTACTGATTATACTGACTATGCTAATAATACTGTAAAGCATAGTTACATAAATCATGAGAAAATCATATATATACTTTAAAAGATCATACTATTTTCAAAACATTTCTAGTTCCTGAACTGAAATCTCAAAATCATGCAAGAATCAAGAATCTGGATAGACATTTTACAAGTTGATAGCAACATCCCAACCACAGCATAATACTAGTCATGAAAACTCTAACAAATTAAGGAGATAGGGAATTTCAACCACTAACAGAAAACCCTAGGCCATGATTTCTGGAAAGATTGAAAACTAGGGTTTACTGGTTATTTTAGGGCAGAAGGGTGGAAGGGAATACCCTTGCTAAATCCCCACATACCTGTGGAAGAATTCCCAGAGAAAACACTTGAAATTCTAAGAAGAAAGATAAAGCCCTAGTCCTTGCCTTGAAATGCTCATCTGAGTTCTTACGGTGAAATTCTGAGAGATTAGGAAAGAATGAGAATGAAGGGTTGACTAATCCCCTAAATTCCCCTCTAATAGGTCTCAATATGACATAGTTTATGAATTAAAGTAGCAAGAAGTTACAAAACTTCCCTAGAGAAATATCGGAAAACTGCCTGTCCAAATCTAACGGTCACCCAATAAGTCGTTGGTTGTGACATAACTCATTGGGACCATTTGTTGCTTATGGGTCTGAAATTCCAGTTTTCGTGCTTCAACTAATGGTTGGGAAGGATGAATCATTAAAGAATAACGATCCATCAAATTCAGTTGTCGTCACTGAAGTGATTTTGAACAATTTCTAAACCTCTCCCGATGAAGATAGAACAACCCATTATATGATACAACGGGTCATTGTTTCCACCCGTGGTCACTGGAGTGATCTTGCACACTTTATGGATTTCATCTAACGGCTTATCAGGACAAGTTATTACATCTTTCAATGACTCATCGTCTCGCTCATTGGTTCGAGGAAAGATTTTGACAAGTTTCTGGACTTTGTCAGAACGAACAAAATGATGACTCGGTACTTCTAACAATGGGTCATTGTATCATTTGTGAATCTGAGGAAGACATCTACTGGGAAACTAATGACTATCTTAACGAGTCGTTATCTCTGACAACAGCTTGTATAGTGAGCCATTCTATGGGAAGTTTTCTGGTTTCCTTTTGGTTTTCATTCCAAGTCTGGGGTTTGTTCTTAGGGACTTTTGGGGTGTTACAGATACTTCATATTGACTATTTTTCTTCATTGGTAGATTTCTGATTAGACTTTTATAGTAGTCTAAGCAATATGTTGTCCTCTTTCTTTGAGAGTATTGAACTTTGGTCACTCAAATCCTAGTGAAAGTTCAAGGTCTGATCATCTAATCATTTCTTGAGTGCATCCCTACTTTAGTAATATTCCTCCAATCATAGATATACGTTGTCATTCCTTTCTATTTGAACTTATTTTTGGTTCTCTTATACAGGTACCGCCGGCTGATTTGGTCGACGTCCAAAATTGATTAGTAAGTGTAGTTGGTCGGACATCAAACAATGATATGATTTTAGAAGTATTTCAATTGGTAATTTTTCTAACGATATTTTCTAAAAGGTCCTATATATAGGAGTAGGGTGAGGTAATATAGTGAAGGAAATTTTAAGGATGACACTTTTGCTTTAAAGGGTTGGTAGTCTCTTTTGTGTTGACAAAAGTTTCTTCACGCCACATTTGTGTTGTCATCTGGAGCTCTCAAAGAACTCTAACCATTGCTAATCATGAAATAATTGTTTATCATTGGTACAAATTTGATATTAATTTAGTTGTTTGGAGCAAAACAACCTTGATGATAAAACCTCCAAGTCGAACGTCCAATTCTATGCTTGAATTGGACTTTTGTCTTTGCTGATATTTTGGAGCGTTTCCCAAAATTTTGCAACAGTACTTAGGGGAGATTTTCTTGATGATTCCTTTGCTTATCTCAAGATATTTTTTACCAAAAGCATCAAGTCCTCTAGATTTCATTGATTGTACCCTAATTTCCTTTTTCACTTCGTTAGGAGGGGGGATAAGAATTTATTTTAAAGGGACAAAGCCTTATATATGCTTCCTACATATTCCACTGAGGGAAATTAGGTCTTACATAGTTCTAGTTATAAAATGAGGGAATGTTGGTTTTTAAAAATATGACCAAACTCGATGAGAGTTGCCTACGTATCTCACCATGAGAAATCAGGTCAGACATAGTTATATTTTGGTTGCATGCAGGGTGCAGTGAGGAAGATTTTACAGCTTGGCGGGTGAGAAAGGGGATAATAGATTTGTTAAGTCTATGGTGATAGTGGGAGATTGTGTTATTGAAAAGTGTTTGGATACTAGAGATCCTAGTTGTCGCACCCCTTCTTGGGAGGCGTAACTGGCACCTGATACGACATTGGACCTTAAACTGACTTAGCTAGACATATACACGTCTGGTGCATACCAACAACATGTAATCAAGAAAATAAATAAGTATATCTTGGCTTAAAAAATTTCTTGGCCAACATGGTCGCAATACAACACCTGCGCAGATAATCAACTGTCTAATATCACAACTCCTTATGCAGACCAATGAGACCATCATGCTATCTAATATGACATAAATCTTAAAGTAAACGTATATATAAGGTCCCTTAAGTCCTTCAAATTGTCGATACAAAATAACAAACCAACATGGACAACAATGTACTTTTATACAGTTTCACAATCTACAAATCTCCAAAGAGTAAATACTTGGCTGGTACAAAGCCCAGACCTATCCAAAAAAAATTACAGCAAAAGATAGGTAAATCTCTAAAGTATGACAACTCTGAAAGAGAGGAGCTGACCAATATACTGAGCCTGAACTGCTACTGAGGAGGTCTCTAACCTGTCTGTCAGAACTTGCAGGTAAGAGTGTAGCACCCATACTCAGGCGTCAATACAACTATATGCTGAGTATATAAGGTAATAAGAATAAGCTAAACTAAACTTAAGTAAGAACTAAAGGTAAACAACTATAAGAGTAAGAGGATAACCTGAAAAATCTTATTAAACTATATTATAAGCTAAACAAGCAGTAAGAAAACAAGAACCTAACTAGTCCCCCATATCCTAACAGGTAAGAAAACAAGAACTTAACTAGTCCCCCATATCTTGACAAGTCAAACAACAAACAAAAACGTACCTGAGACTTTATAAACCCTATCAGGTATACCTCAATCTATATAACCCAATTGGTAACCCCGTAGTCAAGTTGTAACTGTAATTAAAGCATACTTTACTCTTGTATCTATATCTTTAGCCTTCTGGGCTCCCATAACTGTATCTATATCTTGAGCCCTCTGGGCTCCTGTGGTTGTATCTTAAGCCTTCTAAGCTCCTATAACTGTACCCCGGCACAAGGCTCTATTGAGGATCAGTAATGCCAACTTAAGAATAAAGGAAGTCCAAGCGTAAACAGACTTTATTATGGCTCTGCAGGCCTCAATATAGTCTTTCTAGATATTTTATAGCACTTATAAGCATAATATAGCCACATAGGCAAGGTACGCTTGTTAATATCCCTTCTAGGCAACCTGTAAATGGACATCCATATGTATATGGCTTAAAGACTTAGGCCTAAATACTAAAAGCTGACAAGTTAGCCAATGTAGGCATAAAACAATCTTCTAACCTATCAACAAGCAAGGTGGCTTTCTACATGACCTGCATGAAAATATATATGTCATATAGAATTATAACGTCACTTAAAAATAAGTGAAATACCTAGAAGCTCACTACTATAATTCAATAGGCAAACACAACTTTGTTTACCCGAAGGTAGAACCACCACTCTAATTCTTTAGCTCTATCAGAGTCAAGATACGCCAAAGGCCCATAGGTGAGCTATGTAGTTTATAGGTATTACAATCACGTAGTTTCTATTCCAAACTAATCATTATGCTACCTATATCAACATGAAATGCTAAGCAGCTAATCAGTCCTTAAGACATTGGCAAAGAAACAAACTATCAATAACCAACTAAGAGCTGACAAATTAGATGAGAAGATTCTTATGTCACTTTTAACACGAGGCAACAGCTAAACGAGGATATGTACTACAATGATAACAACAATTCGTATCAACTATACGATGAAGAATTCTTACCGAAAAAGATTTAGTCTTAACATACCTCATAAGCAATCTGATAGCTTGACTATTCTCAATTAATAATTTTATATGCTACTATAGCATAATAAGCACAACATGCTATAACTTAATAGCCACTTAAAATAGTCCACAATGCACAAACAAAAAAGAGATACCGTCGTCGGTAGACATTTTTGATAAAAGCGTATAACTTCCAAATAAATAATAAGGGGACGTTTAGAAACCATTACCTTATGTTATACGAAGGAAATAGTAGATGCACCATAATTGTTATGAGTTTATTCTTCGATTATCGACCACAAAACTCAAAATTGATGGGGTAAACACATTCTAGACTGGCTTTATAGCCACCCGACTTATTTTTTAGGTTGGAGCAAATTTCAATGGAGATTTCCTCTTTAAATCATCTTGGAACCCTAGAGAAGAGAGGAGGAATGTCACGACCCAGACATAGGCCCGGATCAAGACACGAAACAAAGAACGCCGAGAGGCTCTAAGTCGACCCATGGCATAAACATAACATCTTACTCAATCAAATAAAAAAGAAGATCAACATACTTAACATAGCGGAAGTCTAAACATAACATAACATCTAAATACAAACATAAGTCTCAATATGAATACAACTATGCCCGAAAAGCATCTAATACCGATGAATTGATGGGACAAGACTCCAACTAACTCACTATAGTATGAAAACTGAAAATACAAAATATAACTGATGAGAAGGGCCCTCAAAAGATGAGGACTCACCAACTGGGCCTAAGGAAAGCTAACTCCGGGAATCTGACTAGTGGCGGGACTGACCCAGGATATCGGAGCCTGTATCATGAAATGACACAGCATAGAGTATGCGGTCAGTACATGGAATGTACCGAATATGCAAGGTAAGTAAAACTGCTAAGTAAGTAAAAATAATAAATCATGCATAGTATAAAACATAATCAGTATAAGATTCTGAGAGTAGGGCTTGCATGTTATTTTCTGAAATCATGATCTGAACATAATAGAACATGATAACTGAATCGAATGACCCAAAGCTAAAAACTGATAATCATAAGTAAAACTTAACATTGGTTCAAACTTGCTGAAAACATAATATCATGACTAACGTACATGCATAACTGAAATCATGATGAATAATGGGAGACTCGTCATATAACTGACATTACCATGATAGAGCTTACATGGTCCCGACCATCACACTCAAGTGGGCAGAGCCGTCCAAAGCTTTCTCAGGGCTAAGGTCGCTACCATGATATCAATATCAAGCTAAAGGCCCATTGGGGCTAGGGGAAGCTCACAAGGGAGGTCCCAATAATCTGAATATACCTACATTGGCGCGTAGTTCTGAGGCATAGGGTTGACTAACCCTTAGCTTACTCGGTGCTAGACACTACTCCCAAAAACATACATATTCTCTACATCATTTTTCAATGAAGCTGAACCCATCGTCTAGAGCTGAATCTGACTCATAACATATATACATAAATCTAAAATCATAACATGAGAAGCCTTGGCTAAAACCATACCACAAGCTAAAAATAGTGGGATTCTAGACTCCAAAATCATGTGGTAAGATAATTCATGAAATCATAAAACATACTTGATCATATGGGCTTTCCCAATGCTTACACATGCTTGAAATCAACTTGATTTACTTTGAGAACATGAACATAGGCATGGATATTTCGAAATCATACTTTTTTCATAAATATCTCATCATGCTTGTACACATACTTCATAGATCTCATCTTTCATGGACTTTTATGGATGGGCATCATAATTTTGAAAACTTGAAAACATAATTTTTGATTTAAAACAATGTAGAATTTGCCGATTTTATCATAATTCAACATTGAAAATGTGCTTAGATCATACCCATCATTGAAACTTAGGAAATTCACACATTGGGTAGAAACCCCATAGATTCATCAATTAGAACATCATGAATTGAGAGGGAATTGGGCATGGGTGTGGACACTTGCAACCTCATAGCCTTACATACCCGAAGAGATCTGATTTTACCGCTTCTTTGATTGCCCAAAGAGAATTAAGGAAAAAATTTGATGAAACTAGATTTGATCACCTCTCAAATCTCTAAGCTTGCATGCATGAATTAGGATAGGCTTAGAATGACTTAACCCTTCTTAAAACACACTATTTCGAGATTAAAACAGCGTAGTTTAGGACCCTAGGGCTTAGGAATGATGAAAGTACCCTTCATGAAATTTTTGAAAAAACTGCACTGCCAATGGCGACGGGCGTCACAATGGACCATTACTGGCTCCCACGGCCTGTTACAACCCCTCGTTGTCTCATCCCTGACTTAGGTCTCAGGTCCTTTAAAACGACCAGATAGGACAAGTCATTACAAGCTCCAATGACTCATCGCTACTAGTCATCATCACCACTGCCTTATCCTAGGATTCCTTTCAATGGATGTTGACAATAGCCCATTGCTTCCAACAACGGGTCATACCGTGACCCGTTACTTCCTTGCTGATCAAGAAGTACCTCACAAAGACTCCCATTCAACGACTCATTACAACATCCAACAGGTCATTCTGAGACCCGTTACTTTCCAGCCCGATTCTGTAGCTTCTCACCACGGGAACCTTCCAGGGGTCGTTGATCCCACCAACGATCCGTACAACGAGTCCTCCTGAGTAGGTTTTCAAATTTTTCTGCCAGTTTTTAACTGAACTCCCGAGTCTAGTCTTAGGAACTTTTGGGGCATTACAATATCTCCCCTTTGGGAACATCATCCTCGATGTGGGAAAAACAGATTGAAAAATAGAGAATGCAATCATCATACTCAAACACTAAACATACATGGTGAAAACTGACAGAGTGACTGACTTCGATCTGAACTAAATACTGAAATGAATTCCTGAATTACACTTACATCCATTTACATGAAAGAAACTAGGGTATATGAGCTGAACATCGAACTGAATAGAGTACTAAGGAGGAAACTCATACCTCAAGCTGAAACTCTGCCGGAAGAGAATAGATGTGGATATTTAGCCATCATATTTGCCTCGGCTTCCCACGTAGCTACCTGAATATGTTGATTCCTCTGTAAAACCTTGACTGAAGCTACTTCTTTATTTCTTATCTTATGAACCTGACGATATTTTCACCAGAACCTCCTCATAACTAAGGTTGTCCTTCACACTGACACTGTCCACCGAAACAATAAGAGCTGGATCACCCAAACACTTCTTTAAGAGTGATACATGAAAAACTAGATGAATTGAAGCTAATTCTAAGGGCAACTCCAACTCATATGCTACCTTGCCAATCTGTTTCACAATCCGATATGAGCCAACATAACGAGGACTGAGTTTCCTTTTCTTTTCGAACCTCATCACTCCCTTCATAGGAGATACCTTTAGAAACACCCAATCATCGACTTCAAACTCAAGTTCTCTCCTCCTCACATCTGTATAGTACTTTTGGCGACTATGAGCTGTTTTCAACCTGTCTCTTATAAGCTGAACTTTCTCCATGGCCTCATGGACTGAATCCGGTCCTATCGTCGCAGCTTCATCGACTTTAAACTAGCCAATAGGCGATCTACATCTCTGCCCATAGAGAGCTTCAAACGGAGCCATCTGAATGCTGGAATGATAGCTGTTGTTATAGGCAAATTCAATAAGAGACAAAGTCATCCCAACAACCCTTGAAGTTAATCGCACACGCTCTCAACATGTCCTCGAGAGTCTTAATAGTCCGTTTTGCCTGGCCATCTATTTGCAGGTGAAATGTTGTGCTAATCTTGACCTAAGTACCAAGTCCCTTTTAAAAGGATCTCCAAAACTGGGAGGTAAACTATGTACCTCTATCCGATATGATGGACAAGGAAACTCCATGAGACCGATGAATCCCTTGTCTAAAAGGCCTTTCAACTGCTCCTTCAACTTCTTAACTCAACTAGAGTCATTCTGTAAGGAGGAATAGATATAGGCTGCATATGGGGAAGAAGGTCAATACCAAAATCGATCTCCTGCTCAGGAGGAATTCCTGGTAGATTAGTTGGGAAAAAGTTTGGATACTCACATACCACTAGAACTGACTGGATACTCAAGGTCTCAGATGTAGCATCCTTAACCCTAACTAAATGGTACACGCAACCCTTAGAAATCATCTTTCTGGCCTTAAGGTAGGAAATGAAACGACTTACAGGCAAGTTGAACTACTCTTCCACTTTAAGACTGGTTTACCCGGAAATCTGAACTCTACTGCATGGGTTCTACAATTGAGTGACATATAACTTGAAAATAACAAATCCATGTCAAGGATAACATCAAAATCGATCATGGATAACTCTACTAAATTGCTGAGGTGACTTTTTGAAGGACTGTAATAGGGAAATTCCTATACACTCATCTAGCCATAATTGAATAACCAACTGAAGTAGAGACTGAGAAGGGTTCTGATAAGATTTCAGTACTAACTCCGAAACTACTAGCAACATAAGGTGTCACAAAAGACAAACTAGCCCTTGTAACTAGCAATGTATATTCTTTCTGCCACCTGTACTAGTAAATGCCCCTTGCTGGGCTGGGCGTACTGGTGGAGCTGCTGAAATTGAAGTTGGGCCTCGGCCCCTATCATAACCCTGTCTGGCTACTGGGCAATCTCTAAGAATATGTTTGGGCTTCCCGCACCTGAAGCAAGCACTTGTACTCGCCAAAAACTGCCCTATGTGTCTCCGGCCCTATCTGTTACACTCTAGAAGGCTGATCTCTATGGGTATGCTACTCTAACCTCTCTAGCCTAATGTTTGTCCCCTCGGATCGCGCCTGGACCTGGTTGGCACACTCATAGCTGAAGGCACTGGGGATGAAGATCTCTGGTGGGACTATTGACGGTGCCCACTAGGTCTCTACTAGGAGACTCCGAAACTATCAGTCCTGGCCCTCTTGGCCTCTCTCTCCTGCTCAGTCATATACACTGCCTCCATCTACTAGGCATACAGGACTATCCGAGCAAAGTCAATATCCTGAAGCTACATCGCAGTCTGGCAATCCCTGACCAAGTAGTCTGCTATCCCATGTACAAACATGCTCTCTCAAGCTCTCTGATTTTCCACCATCTCAGGTGCATACTTGGACAGGAGAGTGAACTCCAAGGCATACTCTTGAACTGTCATCTTTCCTTGCTTTAGATTCACAAATTCAGCTGCTTTGATCTCCCTCATCTCCCGAGGGAAGAACCGATCCAGAAAAGCGGCATGAAACTCATCCCAACTGATAGGGTCTGCTCCAACTTCCCTACTATCCTTCCATTGCTTGAACCAAATATGTGCAGCCCCCTTCAACTAGTACGAGTCTAAATCGGCGCACTCCTCCCCAATCACCCCCATAATTTGGGTGATCTTCAGAACCTCCTCAATGAACTCATGTGGATCCTTTTCCACCTTTGATTTAAGAAACTCCAAAGGTTTTATCCTTAGAAAATCCCTAACTCTTGTCGTCGCTGCATTCCCGTTCTGAGGGACATGTGCTACCGCCTACTGATTGACCTGGGCAGTCAAGGCCAGGGCTAACATGTGAATGGCTGCCCTGAACTACGCGTGGGCAATTGGCTCGGGTACGTGCTTCTCATGGGCTGGTGGGGCCTACTGGTGCCCATCCCTATTGCCATTCTTATGGTCATTCCCATGTCTGTTTCTCTTTCTATTAACTCTGCGAGGAGGCATGATTCTGTAAATGCGTATAGCATGAGTTAGAAGGATAGAGAGCCACTTCATCGGATGACATAGATCATGAAAGAAGGGAACATTTCCTAAATGTCTCGTAGCCTCTTCGTCATAAGTGTGGCGTGCTTCACACCCATGAAAAAGACTCTACTTAATACGTCTTTTCGGACACCCTAGGACACTTCAAAACCTAATGCTTTGATACCAATTTCATCATGACCCAAACATAGGCCCGGATTGAGGGACAAAGAACCCCGAGAAGCTCCAAGTTGACCCATGGCATGAACATAACATCTAACTCAATCAAATAAAATGTATTATCACTATACTTAACATAGCGGAATTCTGAACATAACATAACATCTAAATACATAAGTCTCAAGCATAATACAAACTATGTCTAAAAATCCTCTAATACAGACGAGTTAATGCGACAAGACCCCAACTAACTCACTATAGTCTAAAAACTAAAAATACAAAATATAACTAATGAGAAAGGCCCTTGAAAGATGAGGACTCACCAACTAGGGCTGAGGAACCGGGAATCTGACTAGCGGCGAGACTGATCCTGGATATCGGAGCATGTATCATGAAATGATATAGCATAGAGTATGCGGTCAGTACGTGGAATGTACCAAGTATGCAAGGTAAGTAAAACCGCTAAGTAAGTAAAATTCATAAATCATGCATAATATAAAACATAAACAAGATAAGATTTTGAGAGTAGGGCTCGCATGCTATTTTCTGAATTCATGGTCTGAACATAACTGAACATCATAACTGAATCAAATGACCCAAATATGAAAACTGATAATCATAAGTAAAACTTAACATTGGGTCAAACCTATTGAAAACATAATATCATGACTGATCTACATGCATAACTAAAATCATGAGGAATAATGGGAGACTCGTCATATAACCAACATTACCACGATATAGCTTATGTGGTCGCGACTATCACACTCAAGTGGGCAGAGCCGTCCAAAGCTTTGCTAGGTCTAGGAACGCTACCATGATATCGATATCAAGCTGAAGGCCCCTTGGGGGCAGGGGAAGCTCACAAGGGAGGTCCAAATAATCTGACCATATCTATTGGCGCGTAGTTCTGAGGCATAGGGTTGACTGAACCTTAGCCTGCTCGGTGTTAGACATTACTCCCAAAAGCATGCATATGTTCTCCATCGCTTTTCAACTACGCTGAACCATCGTCTAGAGATGAAGCTGACTCATAACATATATACATAAATTTAAAATCATAAAATGAGGAGCCTTGGCTCAAACCATACCACAAGCTAAAAATAGTGGGAGTCTAGACTCCAAAATCATGTAATAAGCTAATTCATGAAATCATAAAATATACTTGATCATATGGGCTTGCCCAATACTTACACATGCTTGAAATCAACTTGATTTACTTTGAAAACATGAACATAGGCATGGGTATTTTGAAATCATACTTTCTTCATAAACATCTCATCATTCTTGTACACATACTTCATAGATCTCATCTTTCATGGACTTTTATGGATGGGCATCATAATTTAAAAAACTTGAAAACATAGTTAATAATTTAAAACAATGCAAAATCTGCCGATTTATCATAATTCAACATTGAAAACATGCTTAGATCATACCCATGATTGATACTTAGGAAATTCACACATTAGGTAGAAACCCCATAGATTCATCAATTAGAACATCATGAATTAAGAGGGAATTGGGTATACGTGTGGAAAATTACACTCATTCATAGCCTTACATACCTGAAGAGATCTGGTTTTACCACTTCCTTGATTGCCCAAAGAGAATTGAGGAAGAACTTTGAAGAAACTAGACTTGATCACCTATCAAACATCTAAGCTTGCATGCATGAATTAGGATAGGCTTAGAATGACTTAGCCCTTCTTAAAACACACTATTTTGAGCTTAATATGACGTAATTTAAGACCCTAAGGCTTAGGAATAACGAAAGTACCCTTAATGAAATATCTAGAAAAACTGCACTACAAGTGGCGATGGGCGTCACAACGGACCGTTACTGGTTCCCACGGTCCATTACAACCCCTCGTTGTCTCATCCCTGATTCAGGTCTCAGGTCCCTTACAACGACCGGACAGGATGAGTCGTTACAAGCTCTAACGACTCATTGTTGCCAATCATCGTCACCACTACCTTATCTTGGGATTCCTTTCAACGGATGCTAACAACGGCCCGTTGCTTCCAACAACGGGTTGTACCATGACTCGTTACTTCCTCCCTGATCAATACCAACCTCACATTAACTCACATTCAATGACTCCTTACAACATCCAACGGGTCGTTCTGAGGCCCATTACTTCCCAGCCTGATTCTGCAGCTTCTCACCATGGGAACCTTCAACGAGTCATTGGTCCCACCAACGATCCATACAATGAGTCGTCTTCAGTAGGTTTTAAGATTTTTCTACCAGTTTTCATTTCAACTCCCGAGTTTAGTCTTAGGTACTTTCGGGGCATTACAAGGAAGATGACCTGATCTTTTTGGAACTTTTTGAAAATGAAAAATATGTCCCAGGATATATCTATCTATTTGCTGCCAGTATTTGGGCCCTCCTCTAAGTGTCTGCTTATGTAGTCTCGCAAAAATGCAAATATTTCTCTATTCTAAAGTCGTATCAATGAACAGTTTAGTGCTTACAAACTAGGTTCATAGACCTTTAATTTGATAGGTAGTAGGCCTCCTAACTCTTTAGAGATTGGGAGAAAATCTTTGAGATATCTGACCTAAATTTTAGAGAATTTCTAAAAATAATTTGCGATAATTATTGGTCGACAGGCAAGAGAGTTGGTTTAGGTCGATAGTCAAGCATATTTATAAAGTAACCATGTCGGATCGTGTATACAAACAATGTCAAGTAGACGTGTCTTTTATGTGCAAAGGGCCTCTTTTTCCATAGAAAGGCCTACATTTCATACAAATTGTTAGTAGATTGATCCAGGATCTGACATGTTCCAGATTCGGAACAATTCCAGATTTTTCTTAATAATAAAATGCATCAAAAGAGATAAGGCCAAAGGAAGCCATAATATTCTAATGATGGTGATCATGAGAGCGTACATTTGGTATGAATGAGAAGAGTGGTCCCAAAGCCGCTTTTGAAAAATGTACTAGAAAGAGGCCAAGTTATTGATAAGAAAGTGCTTTATAACAAGGAATGTCATACGTAAGAGAAATTTTGACAATATTCAATTGATACACCCCACAAGTTCCGAACGTTATTCGGCCCATTCGTACGTTAGTCAAGAGTTCTAGAGTACGACGTATACGAGAAAGGGCCCGGAGAAAGGTCGAACGAGCGTGGAATCGGGACCACACAGGAAAAGGCCGGAGCAAGCCGCGACAAGGGTTGCGTATCACGAACCCCCTCCTTGCGCGTTGGGCTCTATGGCACACCCATAAATTGGCGCGTTGGGGTTCATTCCACGAACCCCCTGTCCACCGCCCAAGTATATATAATGCCTCTTCCTTCATTATATGTGATATACACATATTTACATTCGGTCAGAGGAGAGGAGATATGAAGAAACCAATAAATTTTCATTCATTTGCACTAAGAAATGCTGTCCAAACTCAAATAAACTTCGGATATCGAAGTTTAAGGCCGTAGAGAGCATTATTACAGAGTTATTTTCGCAAACTTCGTCCGGCTAATCGTAGCACCGCCGAGCCAAGGTTGTCAAAATTGCTCCAGAATGATCTCTATATGATCACAGGCTTCAAGTGAGTATTTCTCCCTTCTGAACTTTCGAGAAATTATACATTTTTGGTCGTGTTCTGTTAAGTTGAAGTATAGCTAATATTTATATAAAAAATTATCGTTTTTGCCGAATTTAGTACTAAAATTAGTCTCATTCTCCCAGTAATACGATTGCAATTGGGAAGAGCTATCGAATACGAACTAGAACCCGCCATTTAATCAGAAATCGGCGATCGAGGTATGTTAAGGCAAATTCCTTCAGCAAGTTAGTTTCTTTAGTATTATGACTCAGCTTAAATCCCAGTAAGTGGACCAGAAGTATAGAAATTGTGATTAGCTTTGTTATTAGCTGAGACCAAAATCCTATGTTTAGTTTGGGATTGACTACGCCCTGTATAGCCTTCCATGACCAACCCCAAGGTTGCTAGCTGTGTCGACGCCCGCCAGGGGCGAGATGACGTCGCTCCACGGAGCGATATGCCATTCGCGAGGGATGAAGATGGGGTCCCATATTCTCATATAGTCCATTCCATGGCTGGACTGTTATATGTCATATCGGCACCACACCCCTGTCGAGTCTGTGCATGGGGTGCAGATATCAGGAGTCCACTGCACTCAGACATAGCTACATTCAGGGGCCGAGCGGGCTTAGTTGTAGACCCAGGGGACTGGTAAGAAAGTTATAGCTAATAGTTTACCAAGTGTGACCTTGCTAAGGGTATATAGATTGAGGTGTACTCACCAGGGCTTATGGGGGCCCCAGGTGTGTTATTCTGTTCTAGTTGTACCTTCCATCTTATGGGGGCCAGGTAAGGTTCTTATTTGTATTAATTACTGGTAAATTAGATAGCAGGAAGTTCAGCTATTCAGTATCTCTATCCTTTCCTTTTAGTTATTTTCAGTTTCATTTCTTTTATTCAATTGTTTACAATTATTTCCTTACATATTCGGTACATATTATACTGACGCCCTTCTTGGGGGCGCTGCATTACTTGCCTGCAGGTGCCGATAGACGTGGACCAGGACCTTCTTAGCTTTCTGTCAGAGTTAGCAGAGAAGTCAGCTGCATTCCTCCATAGCTACTAGTTAGAAGGTTGACTCTCTTTTGGTTGTACAGTTTATGGGTAGGTCGAGGACCTGTCTCGACCAGTATATCACTCCTAGAGGCTTGTAGATTGTTTCAGATTCCCTGTGGCTAGCTGTTGATGGCCGTGTGGATCCCATATGTGCTTTATCTTGCATGTTGGTCATGTGGGGCCTTTTTTGGCTGTTACTAAGTTGCCTTGTCATCCATAGCGTTGTTTAGTATTAGATTTATTTTCAGTCATAAATAGACATCATGGTGGTCATGTCGGCCCTCATAGGATTTCCTATTATTACCTGTTTCTAGTTAGCTGTTTCTTTTACAGATGGTTATAAGGCCTTGTCGGCCAGAGGCTTTGTTTACAGTTGAGATATAGCCCGTTGTTTTCTTGATTTGAGTTTTAGTGTTAGTCAGGCACAAGAGGTGCGTAAGAAGTCAGGACAGTTCAGACCCTAGTAGGGCACCGGGTGCTAGTCGTTTCTCCCAAGGTGGGGCATGACAAACTTGGTATCAGAGCAGGTCGTATCCCAGGGAGTCTGCAAGCCGTGCTAAGTAGAGTCTTGTCTATGGATGTGTTGTGTACCACATACTATAGGCAGGAGGCTACGAAGAATGATAGGATGGTCGCTCTTCTTTCTCTTCCAGTCATTCTATAGAGTTGTATAGTATAGGGTCGAGTCCCTAAGCTTACCATATTCTTCTTGTCTAGAAAGAAATGTCAGACTTGCGACATACTATGACTGGCAGTAAGTTTGACGTTGCAGCAGGAGAAGGCCCTAGCAGGGTGCCTCAGTCAAAGTCAGCCCGATCTGAGCGCGACAGGGAGACTCCATCTTGGTCTCCCCAGTAGTCTCCACTCCGTCAGGAGCCGTCTGGAGCAGTAGAAGCACCGATACCACCTCCAGTAGTTCCTATACCGACACCATCAGATCAGGAGGTTAGGAGTGTCATTGTTATGCTAGCTCAGATGATGGCTGCACAGCATCAGCCAGTGGCACCCATGGTTGCAGAATCTTCAGGAGGAACACGTAGTTCGAGGGTTTGAGAGTTTCTCGCATTTAGTCCCCTGCAATTTACAGGGACGGATTGGGATGAGGACCCTCAGGACTTTTTGGACTAGTTGCAGTGGATCTTTAGGGTGATGCATGCCACACCTATAAGGTTAGTGTATTTAGTGGTATTTCGGCTACAGGACATTGTAGTATTATGGTACGAGAGTTGGGAGAGGTCCCAAGGTAGAGATGTACCTCCTCCGACTTGGCCCAGTTTTTTAGAGGCCTTCCTGGATCATTACTTGCCACAGGAAATTCGACAGGCCCAAGTTGATCAATTTTTTCATCTGGACCAGGGCTCAATGAGTGTTTGGGAGTATGCATGAGGTTTGACTCCCTGGACCGATATGCACCGATTTTGTAGATACCATGCCAGCCAAGGTATACCGGCTTATTATGGGGCTAAATCCAGAATATGTGGAGACTTGTACTACGGCTACTCTGTGAAAGGACATAGACATTGCCCTTGTCTAGGTATTTGCCTAGAATATCAAGGAAATCAGGCAGCGACAGCAGGAGATAGAGAGGGCAAATTAGGAGTAATGCCACAGGGCTAGACCGAGTGATGTGCAGGCAGAATTTCAGGGCAGACCCAAGCCACGACTATCAGATATACCACCTAGACCCTCACCTCCACAACAGTAGCAGGGTAGTAGATCTGGTTGTCGAGGGAAGTCAGGTCCCGGCAAGAGCTCATGACCAGCAGGTTCGCAGCAGTAGAGAGGGTCAGAGCAGAGTAGATTTACTATACCACTTTGCCATATCTGCAGCCGATGTCACTCTGGGGCATGAAGGTATGGATCCATGGCATGTAACTCATATGGACAGGAGGGTCATCGGATGAGGGACTATCCATCCAGGGGTCAGGGTGATCGGGACCGACAAGACAGATCTTCAGTAGGGTCGCGTGCCCCAGCACCTCCAGCAGGGCGTAGGCCTTCAGCTCCAGCCGGTAAAGGTCAAGGCATACCAAGGGCATCTAGTTTAGGCACTGGTTCAAATCGCACTTATTCTTTACTTGGACGACAGGAGTCAGTGTCGTCATCGAATTTGGTGACAGGTATGTTGGACATTTGCTCTCATTCCGTTTATGTGTTGATAGACCCAGGATCCACTTTGTCTTATGTTACCCCATTAGTGGCCTGGAAGTTAGGTATTACGCCAGAATTGCTTCAGTAACCTTTTTCAGTGTCTACTCCCATCGGTGACTCCATTATAGCCAAGAGGGTCTACCGGGGATACACAGTAGAGGTTGTTGGTCGCTAGACTTTAGAAGATTTGGTAGAATTAGAAATGATTGACTTTGATGCAATTATGGTTATGGATTGTCTAGCGCCATGCTATGCCAGTGTAGAATGTTGGACCAAAACTATATGATTCCACTTTCTCGGGGAGGTAGTACGGGAGTGGAAAGGTAATCTAGTCACGCCAAAAGGTAGGTTTATTTCCTATCTTTGAGAGAGGAAGTTAATATCGAAGGGTTGTATCTATCATATTATTAGGGTTCAAGATGTTCAAGATGAGTCCCCGACTCTCCAATCCATTCCAGTAGTCAATGAATTTCCAGATGTATTCCCAGATGAACTTCCTGGTATTCCCCCAGAACGGGAGATCGATTTTGCAATTGATTTACTACCAAGCACTCAGCCTATATTCATTCCTCCATACTGAATGGCTCCTGCTAAGCTTAGAGAATTGAATGAATAGTGGAAGGATCTGTTAGATAAGGGCTTCATCAGGCCTAGTACTTCACGGTGGGGTGCGCCAGTCTTATTTGTGAGAAAGAAGTATGGCTTCCTCCGCGTGTGTATAGACTACCGCAGTTGAATAAAGTAACCATCAAGAATAAGTATCCGCTCCCTAGTATAGATGACTTGTTTGATCAGTTACAGGGGGCGAAGTATTTCTGAAAAATTGATTTAAGGTCTGGGTACCATCATGTTCGGGTTCGCGAGAGGGATATTCCAAAAACTGCTGTCAGGACCAGGTATGGCCATTTCAAATTTATAGTCATGTCCTTCGAGTTGACGAATGCTACAACAATGTTCATGGATCTGCTGAACAGCATATTCAGGTCGTATCTAGACTTGTTTGTGATAGTGTTTATTGATGACATTCTGGTGTATTCCCTTTCAGAGGCAAATCACCGAGATCATCTACGACCAGTGCTCCAGATTCTTAGAGATCGCCAGCTATATGCGAAATTTTCTAAATGTGAGTTTTGGCTGAATTCAGTGGCCTTCCTGGGCCACATTGTGTCAGATGTTGGTATTCAGGTAGATTCACAGAAGATTGAGCCAGTAAAAACATGGCCTAGACCTACCACTCCGACTGAGGTGCGCAGTTTCCTGGGGTTAGCCGGGTATTACAGAAGGTTTCTAGAGGGGTTTTCTACCTTAGCAGCACCATTGACCAATCTAACTCAAAAAGTAGCTAAATTTCACTGGACTGAAGCATGTGAATAGAGCTTCCAGGAGTTGAAAAACAGGTTGACATCAGCACCAGTATTAGCTTTGCCAGAAGGATCAAAGGGTTATGCAGTGCACTGCGATGCTTCGGGCGTCAGGTTAGGATGTGTTATAATGCAACATAAAGGTAATTGCTTACGCTTCAAGACAGTTGAGGAAGCATGAAAAGAACTACCCCACCCATGATATGGAATTGGCCACGATAATTCATGCCTTGAAAATATGGAGGCACTATCTGTATGGTGTCCATGTAGATATTTTTACTGATCATAAGAGACTCCAGTACATCTTTACATAGAAAGATTGAATCTACGGCAGCGCCACTGGTTAAAGTTGTTAAAGGATTACAATGTGGACATTTTATATCACCCAAGAAAAGACAACGTTGTAGAAGATTCCCGTAGTCGTAAATCCATGGGAAGTTTGGAATATTTGAAGCCCGAATGATGGGAACTGGCTTAAGAATTGCATCAGTTAGCCAGGTTGGTTTTCTGAATAGTAGACTCGGGAGACAGTGGAACAGTGATCCAGAATACTGCAGTATCATCCTTGGTTGTAGAGGTAAAAGAACGGCAATATGAAGACCCTAACCTAGTCCAACTCAGAGATAAAGCTTAGCAAGGGGAAATATCAACTTTCGAAGTAACCGCAGATGGGGTCTTGAGATGTAGAGGTCGCCTCTATGTCCCGGACGTGGCAGGACTTCGCCAGCAGATCATGGAAGAGGTACATTATTCCCATTATTCTCTTCACCCAGGTTCGACCAAAATATATCATGATATAAAAGAGATTTACTGGTGGCTAGGAATGAAGAAGGAAGTAGAAAATATTGTGACACAACGTACTAATTGCCAGCAGGTAAAGACAGAACATCAAAAACCTAGTGGATTGACACAGGAGATAGCAGTGCCTATGTGGAAATGGGAAGCTATCAATGTGGATTTTGTGGCCAGATTACCCCGTACCAGACACAGATATGATTCTATCTAGGTAATTATCGACAGGTTGATGAAATCAGCTCATTTTCAACCAGTCAGGGCTACCTTCTCAGTTGAGGACTATGTCGAACTGTATATCAGAGAGATAGTTCGATTGCATGGTGTTCCGGTATCAATCATTTCTGACAGAGGGGTGCAGTTTACAGCTAAATTCTGACAATCCTTTCAAAAGGGCCTGGGGACGCGGGTTACCTGAGTACGGCCTTCCATCCTCAAATAAACGGGCAGACAAAACGTACAATTCATATGCTCAAGAATATGTTACGGGCGTGCGTGCTGGACTTTGGGGGCAGCTGGGATGAACATTTACCCCTTATTGAGTTTGCTTATAATAACAGTTATCATTCCGTGATCCAGATGGCACCTTATGAGTCCTTATATGGGCGGAAATGCAGGTCCTCAGTTGGTTGGTTCGAGGTTGGAGAATCAAAGTTAATCAGACCATACATAATCCACCAATCAAAAGAAAAAGCGAATCTTATCAGAGAATGTCTGCTGACAGCAGAGCCGCCAGAAATCATATGTCGACGTACAGCATAGAAACCTGGGGTTCAGTATAGGCGAATGGGTATTTCTGAAGGTTTCTTCAATGAAGGGCGTGATGAGGTTTGGTAAAAAGGGAAAGCTTATCCCGAGATTTATAGGACCTCCGGAGGATAAGTTAGGTGGCATACGAGCTAGATTTGCCTTCAAAATTAGAATCTGTCCACCCGGTCTTTCATGTATCAATGTTATGGAAGTGCATAAGATATCCATCCCAAATTGTGCCAGTTGAGGATGTTTAGATTACAGAGGAGTTAGCCTATGAAGAAGTTCCAGTAGCCATATTAGATCGGAAAGTTCATAGGTTGAGAACTAAAGATGTCGCTTCTGTTAAGGTATTGTGGAGGAACAGGAATAAAGAAGAGATGACCTGGGAAGTTGAGGACGATATGAGATCCAAATATCCTCACTTGTTCCGGGCTTAGCCCAGACCATGCAGTTGAGGTACATTTATGATTCAGTTTTGCTTTATGATGTGTGTTACATATATTGCTCAGTTGGATACAATTTTATTGTGAAATACTTATTGTAGTGTTATATGAAATGCCTGTATTGGACTCTTCTGCATTTTAGGGTTTTTAGATAGTCCAGATTACAGGGGAGACTACCGAAGTTTTTCCCAAATAGTAGTTAAAAAGGTTAAATTCCCGTAAGCGGATATGACATTCGAGGACGAATGTTCCTAAGGGGGGAGGATGTTACACCCCGTAAGTTCCTAATGTTAGTCAGCCTATTCGTACGTTAGTCAAGAGTTTTAGAGTATGATGCATACGAGAAAGGGCCTGGGGAAAGGTCGAAAGAGCGTGGAATCGGGACGGCATGGGAAAAGGCTGGAGCAGGCTGCGACAAGGGAGGCGTGTCATGGACCCCCTCCCTGTGCGTTGGGATCTGTGGCACACCTGTAAATTGGCGCGTTGGTGTCCGTGCCATGTACTCCCTGTCCACCGCCCAAGTATATGCAAAGCCCCTCCCTTCATTATATATGATATACACATATTTGCATTCGGCCAAAGGAGAGGAAATACGAAGAAATCAATAAATTTTCATCTGTTTACGCTAAGAAACGCCATCCAAATTCAAATTAACTTCGGGTATCGAAGTTTAAGTCATAGGGAGCATTACTACGGAGTTATTTTCTCGAATTTCGTCTGGCGAATCATAACCTCGCTGAGCCAAGGTTGTCAAAATTGCTCCAAACTGATGTCTATATGATCATAGGCTTCAACTGAGTATTTCTCCCTTTTGAACTTTTGAGAAATTATACGTTTTTAGCCGTGTTCTGTTAAGTTGAAGTATAGTTCATATTTATATAAAAAGTTATCATTTTTGCTGAATTTAGTACTAAATTAGTCTCATTCTCCAAGTAATACGATTTCATTTAGGAAGAGATATCGAATACGAACTGGAATCCACCAGTTAATTAGAATTCGGCGATCGAGGTATGTTAAGGAAAGTTCCTTCGGCAAGTTAATTTCTTTAGTATTATGACTTAGTTTAAATCCCAGTAAGAGGACCAGAAGTATAGCAATTGTGATTAGCTGTTGTTATTAGTTGAGACCAGTATCCTATGTTTAGTTTGGGATAGACTATGCCTTGTACAACCTTCCATGATCAACCGCAGGGTTGCTAGCTGTATCGATGCTCACCAGGGGCGAGATGATGATGCTCCACGGAGCAGTATGCCGACCATAAGGGACGAAGATGGGGTCCTAGGTCCTCATACAATCCATTCCATGGCTGGACTATTATATGTCGTATCGGCACCATACCCCCATCTAGCCTGGTGCACAGGGTGCAGATATCAGTAGTCCACTAGACTCAGACACAACTATAGTCCAGGGCCGAGAAGGCTCAGTTACAGACCCAAGGGACTGATAGGATGGCTTTATCTATTAGTTGACCCAGTGTGACCTTGCTAGAGGTATATAGATTGAGGTGTACTTACTAGGGCTTATGGGGGCCTCGGGTGGGTTATTCTGTGCTAGTTGTACCTTCCATCTTATGGGAGCCATGTAAGGTTCTTGTTTTCATTAATTACTGGTAAATTAGATAGAAGGAAGTTCAGTTATTCAGGTAGTATCTCTATACTCTACTTTCAGTTATTTTCAGTTTAATTTCTTTTATTCAGTCATTTACATTATTGCCTTACATATTCGGTACATATTGTACTGCCCTTCTTAGGGGCACTGCATTACTTGCCTGCAGGTACCGATAGACACAGACCAGGATCTTCTTAGCTTTCTGTCAGAGTTAGCAGAGCAATCAGCTCCATTCCTTCGGAGCTACTAGTTAAAAGGTTGACTCTCTTTTTGTTGTACAGTTTATGGGTAGGTCGGGGCCCTTTCTCGACCAGTATATGCCTCTATAGGCTTGCAGATTGCTTTAGATTCCTGTGGCTAGCTGTTGATGGCCGTGTGGGTCCCATATGTGCTTTATCTTTCATGTTGGCCATGTGGGGCCTTGTTTAGCTGTTAGTTAGCAGCCTTGTCGGCCATAGCGTAGTTTAGTACTAGATTTACTTTTTAATCATAACTAGACATCATGGTGGTCTTGCCGGCCCGCATAGGATTCCCTATTATTACCTGTTTCTGGTTAGCTGTTTCTTTTACAGTTGGCTATAAAGCCGTGTCGACCGGAGGTTGTGTTTACAACTGAGATATATCCCATTGTTTTCTTGATTTGAGTTTTAGTGTTAGTCCGGTACTAGAGGTGCGTAAGCAATCAGGCCCATGTTCATAGATGTAACACCCTAAAAGTTTCTAAGATCAGACCCTGGGTATGAAGTAGAACACCATAAGAAAACTTGCCTTTTCCCTCAGAATGACTCACACCACGAGTCATCGTGTGAGACGACGAGTCGTGGTCAAACCCGTCCTGGGTAGTCCGGAAAATTTCAGCAACTTTGCATTTTCTTCCCAGGGACTATGATTCCAAACCATGATTCATTGTTTAGGATCAGAAGTCGTGGGTGGCATTCATGGTTACCAACATTAGTGAATTTCCAGGAAACCATGACTCAGTCTACGTGTCATGGTATATAGGCATGACTGGTAGGAACGTGTTGTAGTGCCCAAATTCAATGAACTGTTTAGGTTAAACTCAGACACCACGAGTCAGGGGATGACTCTTGGTATCAAAGGATGACCGGTCTTGATAGTCCATGGTATAAGTTCCCATAAGTGTTTAGGTTGCTCAGTAACCCATGAGTCCACTCCTCGAGTCGTTGATTGATAGCATGACTCGTGATACGATTCGTTGAGACTAGAATTCCAAAATTTCGAGCAGTTTCTCCAGAGGTACTTTTATAACTTCTTATGCTTTTAACTCCTAAACTACGCCATTTTGAATTTTTTTTGGAGGGAAGTTAAGGAGTTTTAGTCAGCTAACATCCCACTCCTTCTCATACCATCGAAACTTTAAGGAATCAGTAGCTCTCAGACCCTCAAGAAAGAAAAGTTAGGGCTCTTCTTCTCCATCCCTTGAATTCTCAAGCAATAGGCAAGAATTTATCATTCCAGGTATATGGGATCATCAGTAAGGGTTTTCTTTCACTTTTATCCCCAGAACTCAAGCTCTAAACTATATTTTCAAAATGATTATTTGAATTCATGATTTCTAGGGTTAAAAACTCTTTATAAAAAAATTATGGATTTTTGTATGTTATGTGTCACGATCCAAATGGCGTGATTGGAACCCACGCTAAGCCCCGGTGGGCGAACCAATGTTTTTCCAACAATTTCTCCAACACCAAATATTTTGAAAGAAAATAACATCCTTGAAATCAAATGAAACAAAAAATCTAACTATACTTGAATGAATCAATAGAAAGGAAACAACCAAAAAATCTAACTATACTTGAATGAATCAATAAAAAGGAAACAACCAACTCCTACAAATATTTTCTGAACTGATTGTCATTGCACTTCAGATGTCTAACACCAATGTCTATGAGGAAAACAAAACAACATGACTAAAATAATAATGTTTGGACAAAAGACATCTTGAAATGAGGAGTGGGACTGTGTCGTCTTGCTTTGCTTACCTTTCTGGAAAATATGATGTTGCTCTAAAGGTGAGAGCGAGAAGAGCTTCATGGCTCGGATTCTGCACTCAAAAAAGAAGTGCAAGAGTAGCGTCAGTACGAAACAGCATACTAGTAGGCATCATCAGCTAACCATACATAATAACATATAAGCATGCAAAAATTAATATGAAACCAGTCTAGAAAACCATTCACATATAAAATACACATTATAGGAAATTTAGCTCTGCATAGGTGACAATCAGCCTGCTCACTGGAGTAGTCCCTTCGCTGCAATGGTCACTTGACCTCTGTCGCGGTCTCGTTGTAGCGAAATAAGTCCGCTACAGTGGCATTGTCCTGGGCAGTAGCTCGACTTAGCTGCACCTTCATCATTTCACCAACTCTTTGCAATCTCACGCATTAATATATATACACACACACACACACACACACACATCACTGACATCAATACATGAAAATGATGCATGACATTCACATTCAGATAGCATTCACATGATTACAAGCTCAATTTAGCCAAATAGCACTACCCTTTCCACGTTCCAACTTTCTTACAATACGTAGTCTCATATAAACATCATATAATAGAAAAATAATGAAATGCTTGGAAAACACATCCGTCATATCACCGTAAACATCCATTACCAAACCTCGATGTATACATATGCTAGAGGGTCTTATTTATGCCCTTCCAGTTATGACCTGCAAGAATTCTAAAAATCTATGCACTATACCGGCGTGGTACCCACTCTCACTCATATGCTCGTCTGGATGCTCCCTCGAACACAAGCCACTCAATCAATATTGCTCGTGCAGATGCTCCTCTCGGGCACGAGCCTCTCATCTCAGTATATTCTTACTGTCCCTATTCATTCTCATAGAAAGTACATCATTACTGAGTTCGTTATTATGACATTCAAGAGATCACTATCTACTTCCCTTAAATATTTAAATAATTCATCAATCACTCCAATGTAAATGCAAAAGAACACACTCAACAGTTCAACACAATTCCACAACAATTCGGTGGCAATATCATCTCAAATTTATTTCACAATTAACTTTTAACAGAGCAATCATCGCAACAACAAATGTCCAGAGATCAAATCAACACATCATCTCTATACATACATACGGGTCATGATATAAAGTCTAACTCCTCTAAACCATAACCTACCTCGATTGGGGAGGGTTCGAATAGAAATTACTCTGCTCGAGCCTTGACCTTCCTCAAAGCCTCCGAACGTTCAAAGTCTAGAAACAAGAAATTGCACAATTCAGTAGTCTGCTACCAAAACAAGGATTTTTGAGGATTCCAACCCCCCCCCCCCCTTTAAGGTATTTTTAAGGGTAAATCCCAAACCCACCCATTTCTAGATCTCAATTTCCACATGAACTATGTTCCCTAAGAACTACACATTGGGGAATGATCATACTCCCTCTTTAAACTCAAAATCATCTCCCATTAGTTCCCCATGAATCAGCCCTTGTTTTATCAACCTAGGGTTTCTTCACTAGCAAAACACCATTAAAGGTTCCCCCCTTGATTTCTAGGTGTTTACTTAATCAATCATAATATTAGCAAGTCAAAAATCTTACTTGAGGAGGAAATTCAACTACTCTGGGAAAAATAACCTTCAGTTCTTGAAATTTTGTGTTTTGGAAATAATAGGGTATAACCCGTGAAATCCACTTAAAGTCACTTTTTGATTCTCATCTTCTGTTGCAGCGGTTATATTTTCATTTCAACGGACTCTCTATGGTGGTTAGGATGCCTCTACAGCAGATCCAGTGGTTACTTTCCCGGTCCATTACGGTGAAACTCCAACCATTACCTCTGTCTCGCTGCAGCGGCTCATCGTAACCGGTAACTCCCCAAAATAATTAATTTTTCACCAGCTCACTCCACAACACCTTTCTACCTATACTCTAGCCCTGTTATAGTATTATGTGTTTATTTTCCATCGTAATTACATACAGGTCATTACATTATGTTTTTCTCATGATTTCCACACGTACTTTAAAGTTATGTATAGGTTAAATTATTTGAAGAACCTCTATTTATCTTTATACTCAGAACTTAGCATGATTTCCTCAATTTAACCATATTTTCATAATACTCCATTATATTAAGATTTTATGACCTTAGAATCAGTACAACTTGCCTAACTAGTCTAATGTTTCAGATATTTTCAGTAAACAGTATGAATTTAACTAGTCTATGCAAATCTTTCAGACCTCAGTTATAATTATGAGCATGTATATAATTTTGGGAGTGATATATAACACTGAGAAGATGCAGGCTCAGATAACTCAAGTCCCAAACTATGTGCCACCTAGGATAAGGAGTCCTCGCCAGTTGATAGTGTCTCCTTTTGCCCAAAGGATAAGTGGTCCTTTCTAGTTGAGAGTGTTTCTCCTTGTCCGGATGGGCACATGAATGAATTCATGCCAATCATGGTCCATACCCTTGGCAAGGTATGAACACCCTTCTGACTAGGGTTAAAGGTTTAGGCTCCATGTTGCTCACATGGAGTATATCGGTTATGAGAATCCCCCACAGATATATATGTTTTTATTAAGTATTTGTATGTGGTCCATAGTTTCAGTATATAAATTTATGTTATAACTTACAGACACGTTCAACTCTACATGTATGTTTACTTTTGGGTCATTGTGCATCAGCTTATGTTTTTCCTATACATGATTCTTACTAATCATGATTTTAGCTTTTAGTATGATTTCCTATTTCACTCACTTTTTACTTATCTTACATACTCGGTACATTTAATGTCCTGATCATATACTTCTTGTGCTATATCGTCTCATGATATAGGTTTAGGTACTCAGACTTAGCCCTGCAGTTAGATACGCTTCAGTGCCAGTCTAACGTTACAAGTGGTGAGTCCTAATCATTTGAGGACTAGAGTTTAGTTATCTTTTCTTTATTTATTTCAGTTTCAATATTTAGAGCTAGTTGGGAGCCTATCCCTTCAACTCGTCAGTCCTAGAGGTTTTCAGACATTGATAGAGATATATTCAGCTTTGGTCAGTTCTTATATATATTTTTCAGACTTAAGCATTTACTTTTTAATTCAAACTTATTTAGTTATGTGATTATGTCATGCCCCGAGTATATAACCTGGACGAGACACGGTACTTGGAGTCACAAGTAACCCAAGTCAACTAATGGTCTATCATAACACCGCCATTCTGAGTAGAAACATAGCGAAAGCTTTAAAATAATAAAATAAAACATTTATGAAGAAGAACTAAATCATAAAATTTTAAAATAACTAAAACAAAGCTTAAAAAAACTAAAAACTCTGTCTGTGTCTAAAAGCCATCTATTTGATGAGTTGCTGGGATAAGCCCCCAACTAACTCTAAATCTAACTGAAGGAAATATAACTGGAAAGAAATAATCCTCATCCTCGAAAGATGAGGATTCACCACTGATGCAGCCGAAAACTTCTGGGCGAGATCTACTAACGGTGCTGAGACTGAGAACCTGCAGCTGTATCATAAAATGATACAGTATAAAAGGTATGCATCAGAACTTTGAATGTACTGAGTAAGTGAGAGAAACCATTACACAAAGAATAAAGTAATTGAACTAAAAAGATATGCAGTGACCAACTGAAATGCTAAAACTGAATAAACTGAACTAGACTGAGATGGTCAAAATGACCCTATCTAATGGTCAAAGACATGCCCTAAATCTGAGATACTAATCTGAAATATTGTATTGAATGATCTGAACTGAGTACTCTAAAACTGTTCTAAACTGAGTTAATCTGAGACTGAACTGAACTGACTAGTGGGAGAGTCTATAACCGACATATAACCACGTGAGCTAGACGTGGAGTCCGATGTATACACCCCATCGATAGGACCCAATACACCTTGCTAGGGTATAAAGGCATCAACTGAGTGATCACAGGTCTGGGTCCATGAGGCCAATAAAATATAACCTACGGTGGAAACATAGCTCTAGGAACCTTGGTGCGCTAGAACCCCGATCCACTCGGTGCTAAGTCCTACTCCCACTGCATAGTCCTAGACTGACTACTAAGCTAATAGCTCGAAACTGGGTCCCAAGACTAAGTCAGGAATACCTATATAGAAGTACCCTGAGAGTCTTATCGGATCGAATTCTGTAACTGGTGTTCTAAGACTGGTCAAAGTTGCTTATCTGGAAGCGTCGTAACCATCTAAAGAATAAACTGTAATCTGAAACTGGGGTCCTAAAGTTGGTCAAAGTTGCTTATCTGGAATTATAATGACCGCCTAAAGAACTACTAAAATCTAATACTGAGTCTAATACTGATAACTGGGAGACATAACTGACACCTCAGGGATTAACTGTGGTCAAACTGATCAGCTAACATTTCTGGGCTACACTGGGTCTAATAATCTGACTAAGACAGAACATGTAAATATCTAACTAAAATTTCCACATACACTAATAATATGGGGATTTCAAATCTTATAGAATCAGGCTACAAGGAAACTAGTCCAACACGCAAGATCCTAAATTCTACTGAACTAAGACTTAGGGATAAATTATACCACAAGATACAATTCTCATAAGTGTCTTGAAATAGGGAATAATAAGCAATTAATATCATGAGAAATATACTACTCGAAACTTTAATGATATAAGTCTGACAATCTTCTACATTTTGAATCCACAGGGCTAAACTAAAAGAGGAAAATAGAGTGATACTTAAAGTGACGTAGTTTAGAGGATAGGAGTTAAGGGAATTATGGAAAAGCCCCTAAAAATCTCATAGAAAAATCACTCTGCTAGTCCAAACGAGGGACTAGACGATTCGTGGTTACTGACCATGACTCGTGGTCTGCCTCGTTGCCTATACTTGAAATTCCTCATCATGGGTCACCACGAGCCATTTAACGACCCATTACCAATGACCACGACTCTTGGTTACCTCCCATCATCCTCACTATCGAAAACCACCTGGGGGTCACCACGGGCGACACCATGACTGGTGGTGTCCCAAACGAGTCGTGGTGAGGACCTGTTAAGTGCACTCTCCAACTTCTCTTCTTCCGTCGCCCATCCTTGACCATGGATGACCTAATGAGTTATGTGGCTGACCACGACTCATGGTTAGGCCTGTGGTAACTCAGAACTTGAAATTTCCAAGTCAAACTCCTCACCACGAGTCACTTAACGACTCATGATTGTCTTGACGGGTCACTAGACGACTCATCCTGTGACCTAGTTTAGGAAATCCTATTTTCTCTGTTTTAGTTCTCGGGTCTGGTCTTAGGGTTTCTGGGGCATTACAATATCTCCCCATTGGAAACATTCATCCTCAAATGTTGGTAAACACACAAAATAGCAGAAAAATACATTCACCGTATTTAAATACTGAACAAGTTGAAAACTAACAGAATAACTACCTCTGAACTGAACTACATGACTGAACTGAATTTATGAGTCAAAGTTACGTACATTGACATGAAAGAAGGTAGGGCACATGAACTAAACATGAAACTGAATAGAGTTTTAGGGAGAAAATTGATACCTTAAACTAAAACTGAGCCGGAAGGGAATAAATATGAGTATCTAGCCATCATATCTACTTAAGCTTCCCATATAGCTCCTTCAACTTGCTGATTCCTCCACAAAACTTTGACTGAAGATACTTTTTTTTTTAGCTTACATACCTAACGGTCAAGGATATGAACTTGGACCTCGTCATAAGAGAGACTATCTTTCACCCCCACACTGTCTAGTGGCACCACTGAAGTGGATCACTAATGCACTTCTTCAATAATGACACATGGAACACTGGGTGCACAGATGATAACTCTTAAGGTAATTCCAGCTCATAGGCTAAATTGCCAATTCGCCTTAGAATTCTATAGGGTCCCTTCGTATCTCGGACTGAGTTTTCCTTTCTTCCTAAATCTCATCACCCCTTTCATGGGTGAAATTTTTAGATAAATCCAGTCATCCACTGCAAACTCTAATTCTCTTCTCCTCACATCAACATAAGATTTCTGACAACTTTGAGCTATTTTCAACCTCTCTCTAATAAGTTGTACGTTCTTCATAGCCTCATGAAATGAATCTGCCCCGATTAGAGTAGCTTCACCAACCTCAAATCACCTGATAGGAGATCTACACCTCCTACATACAATGCCTCAAACGGGGCCATCTAGATACTGGAGTGGTAGTTGTTGTTGTATGCAAACTCGATGAGAGGTAGGTGATCATCCCAACTGCCCTTGAAATTGATCACACATGCTCTCAGCATATCTTCTAAAGTTTGTATAGTCCGTTCAGCCTGTCCATCTGTCTACGGGTGAAAAGTTATGCTGAGCTTGACCTGGGTACCAAGTCCCTTTTGAAATGACTTCCAGAAATGTGAGGTGAACTGGGTACCTCTATCTGAAATAATGGACAAGGGAACCCCATGAAGTCTGACCAACTCCTGGATATAAAGCCTGGCATTATCCTCAGCTGAGTCTGTAGTTTTAACTGGGAGGAAATGTGTTGAATTAGTCATCCAGTCTACTATCACCCAGATTGAGTCGTGCTACCGATAAGTCTGAGGTAGACCTGTAATAAAATCCATATTTACTTCTTCCCACTTCCATGTGGGTATGCAGATATCCTGATTCATACCTCCTAGTCTCTGATGTTCCACCTTAACTTGCTGGCAATTCATACACTTAGCTACAAATTCTGCGATGTCGCTTCATACTGTTCCACCAGTAAATATCCCGTAAATCATGATACATCTTAGTAGCACCTGGGTGGATGGAATAATTCGAACTGTGTGCTTCATCCAGTATCTGTTGTCTCAAATCACCCACATCCGGTACGCACAACCTACCCTGGTAACGGAGTACGCCATCTCCCCCTTGGGAGAAAGCCTCCACTTCTTTTTTGAGAACTGCCTCCTTCAACTTAAGCAATATGAGCTCTTCAACCTGCCTTGACTTAACTTCACTCTCAGCTGTATCAACGACCTACACTCCCAATCAAGCTAACTTGTGGATATCCTTTTCCAGTTCCTGTTTTCCCTATTCAACATGAGCCACGCTCCCCATAGACATCTTGCTTAGGGCATTAGCCACCACATTGGCTTTGCCCGAGTGATACAGCACGCTCATGTCATTGTCCTTTAGTAGCTCCAACTATCTTCTCTGACGAAGATTTAGATCTTTCTGACTAAACACATACTGAAGGCTCTTGTGATCGGTGAATACATCCACGTGAGCCCCGTAAAGGTAGTGCCTCCATATTTTCAATGCAAGCACTACCGCTTCCAACTCTAGATCATGAGTCGGATAGTTCATCTCATGAACCTTGAGTTTTCTGGAGGCGTAAGCTATCACGTTACCCCGCTGCATCCGAACGCAATCGAGTCCAACTTTGGAAATGTCGCAATACATTATTAACCCATATTTTCCTTCTGGTAAGGTCAAAACTGGAGCGGTAATGAGTCAAGTTTTTAACTCCTGGAAACTCTTCTCTCACGCATCTGACCACTGAAATTTCACATTTTTTTGAGTCAACCTACACAGAGGAGATGCAATAAAGGAAAAACCTTCCATAAAATATCGGTAGTAACCGGCTAGACCCAAGAAACTTCTGATTTCGATTGGAGAAGTAGGTCTTGGCCAGTCTTTCATAGCTTCTACATTTTGAGGATCTACATGAATACCCTCACCTGAGACCACGTGACCAAGGAAAGTCATAGAATTTAACCAAAATTTGCATTTGCTGAATTTTGCAAACAATTGGCGGTCTCTGAGCATCTAAAGCACTATCCTTAGGTGATTAGCGTGTTCTTCCATATTTTTGGAGTATACCAGAATGACTTTGATAAATACAATGACGAACATATCTAGATATTGCTTGAAAATCATACTCATCAGGTCCATGAAAGCTGCAGGGGTATTACTCAGTCCGAAGGACATAACCACGAATTCATAGTGACCATACCGAGTTCTGAAAGCTATTTTCGGTATGTCACACTCTCTGACTCTTAGTTGATGATACCCCGACCTGAGATCTATCTTGGAGAAACAACTATCTCCCTAAAGCTAATCGAACAAGTTGTCAATCCTGGGTAGGGGATACCTATTCTTGACTGTGAACTTGTTCAACTGATGGTAATAGATGCACATTCTGAGGGTACCATCTTTCTTTCACACGAATAGTACTAGAGCACCCCAAGGAGAGATGTTGGGTCTAATAAAACCTTTATCAAGAAGGTCCTTTAGCTTCTCCTTCAACTCCTTAAGCTTAGATGGAGCCATGCTATAATGGGGGTGGAGATGGGTTGAGTTTCTAGAAGAAGGTATATGCCGAAGTCTATTTCCCGCTCAGGAGGGACTCTGGGAAGATCTTTGGGAAACACGTCGGGGAACTCGCTGACAATTGGAACTGACTGGATAGTTGGGGTCTTAGAGTTGGAATCTTTGACCCAAACTAGATGATAAATACACCTTTTGGAAATAATCTTTCTAGCCTTAAGGTAGGAAATAAACTGACCCTTACTCGTAGAACTACTACCCGTCCACTCCAAAGCTAGCTCATTAGGGAACTGAAACCTGACGACTCTAGTTCTGCAGTCGACTAAGGCATAACTAGAGTGTAACCAATCCATGCCAAGAATGAGGTGAAAGTTAACCATGTCTAACTCTATAAGATCAGCTGGAATGACCTTATTCAAGATTGAAACTGTTAAATTTCTATACACACGACCGGCTCTAACTGACTCGCCAACTGTGGTGGAGACTGAGAATGGTTTTGAGAGGACTTCTGGACTGATATCAAACTGGACAGCTACATAGGGAGTCATAAACGAAAGTGTGGCTCCTGGATCTAGTAGGGCATACACATCTAGATGAAAAAGGCATAACATACCCGTGACCACATCAGGTGAGCTCTATTGATCCTAACGAGAGGACAAAGCATAAAATGATTTTGGCATTGGTCGCCATCCATACCTGAGCTGGTCGGCCTGCTGAGCTGGTCGGCCTGCTAGAGCTGCTGAAGAGGTGGATTGTGATCTCACACGTCTTGCTGATGGGCATTCCTTGAGCCGATGACCAAGCTTTCCACACCCAAAATAACCCTCTCGTCCATGAAGGCATTCTCCTGGATGGTTATTGCCATACATAGGGCAACCCGAGTAACTGTAGCGATTGCTAGCACTATGACTCTGGGATTGTGAGCCAGATGCTCCATCCTTTCGATCCTTGCGGGGCCGAAAAGTAGGGGCACTGGCTGAAGTGTGTACTGGAGCCCTCTGCTGCTACTGTGGGCAGTTACTACCGCCAGATTTCTAGTGACCATAATCTGAATGGCCATTCCTTTCTCTTTTGTTCTCCCGCTCCAAGTCTTTTAGTTTTTCTGCCTCAATCTACTGGGCATGAACTATGAGACTGGAGAGATAGATATCCTTAATAAGCATTACGGTCCTGCACTCCTTGAGGACCAAGTTTGATACTCCATTAATGAACTTCAGCATGCGAGCCCTTAGCTCGGCTACCATCTTTGGAGCATATTTAAACAACCTCGTAAACTCCAGTGCATACTCTTCCACCGTCTGATTTCCCTTTCCAAATTCATAAATTTATCCACTTTAGCCTCCTTGAGCTCTCAGGGGAAGAATTTGTCTAGAAAGGTTGTAATGAACTCCTCCCATTCCACCGGCTCTGTTCCCGCTGGTCTCCCCTCCTTCCACTGGTTATACCAAATCTGAGCTACCCCTTTTAGTTGGTAGACAGCCAGGTCGGCACTCTTCGAGGAGCTAACACCCATAATTAGGGTGATCTTTCTAATCTCATCCACGGCTCTTATGGGTCCTCTCCCACCCTAGATCCATGGAAAACTGGATGGTCCATCCGGGTGAAGTCCCGAATTCGAGCAGCTATTGTGGACCCATTAGTAATGAACGAAACCACCTACTGGTTCACTTGGTTCATGATAGTCTGTGAGAGCAGCTGGATGGCCGCTCTGAAATCTGTTGAGGAAACTGGTCGTCCTGAGAGGCTGATGGGGCAGGTCGGTGAGCGTTGTCTGCCCTTCTTCCATTACCATGCCGTGGAGGCATGATTTCACTTAAATGAAACAGAGCACGAGTTAGGAGAATATTTCTGGGATTGAACTTAGACACACGGTAAAGAGTATGAACAAAAGCGAATTTTCCTAATAACGTCAAATAGCCTCCCCATCATAAGTGTTGCGCTCTTCACACCCATGAAAAGGACTCTACTCGACGCGACATTCAGACATCCTGGGTGTCACACCCCGCCTTGGGGGGTATGACTGGCACCTGGTGCCCTACTAGGACCTGAACTGCTGGACTGTTAAGCCTGGGCACATCTGGTGCCTGGCTGGTTCTAACTCATATTTCTGGAAACAAAGGGCTATATAACGGCTGTAAACACAGCCCCCGGCCCATTGGCCTATAGCCTCCTGTACCTGTACTAGCAGCTGACCAGAAGCATATCAATATAGGGAAACCTATACGGGCCGACAAGGCCACCATGCTGTCTAGTTATCTATAACTCAACCCTGAAGTACTGGATAGCTACGTGACCGGCAAGGTCACCACTACTGTCGAACTATGGCCCCACACGGCCAACATAAAAGAAACGGAAATACTAACAGCTAACAACTGCACGGCCTCACACGACCGGCTCATCTGACCACAGGGAAACATATACAGACTACAAGCCTCTAGGAATAGCAATAGAAATGATCGGGACAGGGCCCCGACCTACCCGTATTATACAACAAAAGAAAATGAAATACACCTCTGGAATTCAGTCTCCGGATGACAGGAGCTGAATACTCGATTGCTGACAGGAATCACGTGGTATCACCTGCTCGTCTATGAGTACCTGCAGGCAAGTAATGCAGCACCCCACCGGGCATCAGTACCGCTGGTACTGAGTATGTAAAGCAATAACTGAAAGAAATATCTGAAAACAATAATATAACTGATGAAACAGCAGTAGGAAGAAATAGATTAACCGTCTGATAATGTAAGTCATACCTTCTCTCAAATATACTGGAAGGAGTAGGAGTCATACCTGGAGACATATTGTTCTACTGCTGATCTACTCGTATTTACTGTAACACGGCATAACATATCATAACATAACATAGCACACACACACCTTACCCGGCCCTCATAAGCCGGGAGGTACAACCAGCACAGAATCTATACCCCTACCCCGGTTATCCCATCTCCTATAAACCCTGTAAGCATCCTGCCGGTCCCCTGGGTATGCACTTGGGCTCGCTGAGTCCCTGACTATAACTGCATCTGAGTCCGGAGGACTCCTGAATCAACACCCGGGCGTATCCGCTCGACAGGGGTGTGTAAAAGCCGACCAAGGCATAATATGGGGAAAACTGGCATCCCATCTTCGTCCCCTGTGGGACGGCATGCCACTCCGTAGAGCAACGTATCCTCGTCCTCTGGCGGACGAGTTGATACAGCTATCAACCCTGGGGCGGTCATGGATGCTAGGTAGTCCAACCCCAAACAATACAACGGTCTCAACTAGTAATATTATCTGCATGTCCCATATACTGAAGCTAATAGTGGTATAGTATTTGTATATACTATATGCTGAGCTAATGACAGTAATATGTACGTACTTAACACATGCTGAGGCTGGTAGTAGTACATATGTATAAATATAGTCTTCTGCCAGACTACACTGGGTCTAATACTGAACATGATATAGTCTTTCTGCTGAAACTATGTTGTATACTGAGTTTCTATAGTAACAAGATTTACTAATTCTAATACACTTCCTAGCTTCATTTTAACTTATCGTTCTATTTCTGAGATGTCTTATAGATATTACATTGCTTTACTGGGTTTCAACTAAATACAATGATATCCTAACATTCTGTGTCACATCACATACTGAGCATGCTGTGCAGTCCCTAACACTTACATTAAAATCTATATCGTGCTAGTAAGTCTCGCGCTGATCATAACATGATGTTTCTAATATCGTAGCAACATTCGTAATAAACATCATACATGGCTTCTGAATATTCTACTGGCCTTTAAATTACTATACTGTACCAAGATTACTAACTTGCCGAGGAACTAGCTTTACATACCTTATCCTTGAACTATTCGTCTGTCGAACGAGACTCGGCCGGTACTTTAGCTATTTTCTCCCAACTGCATTCATAAATATGTCAATTAATATTAAATACAGCTTTACTTTAAAAGTCAACGTCGCTTTCGATATAGTTTATAGCCTAAACTTAGGCTTATCGAAAGACGGCCAAAAACTCGCTATTTTTCAGAGGTCCAGAAGGGAGAAATATTCACTTCACAGCTAGGAACACATAGACACTAATTTAGAGCAATTCCACTTACCTTAGCTCGTTGGCTCGACGATTCGTCGGCCGTATTTTGCGAAACTAAATTCGTAGGAATGCTCTCTGCTGCTAAATACCTCGGTATCTGAGGTTAATTTGAGTTTGGACAACGTTTAGCAACGTAATCGGATGAAAATTATAATACCTCCTTCGTTCTTACCTTCTCTCTGCTGCTTACTCTCTGTTTTTTGGAAATTTATAAGTGTATAAATGATTTAAAACCGAAGTGGGCTTTATATACTTGGGCCTGGACAAGGCCAATGTGTCACGGAGCCAACGCGGAGGCCTCTCCTCCGTGACACGCTGCCATCACGGAGGGGCTCTGCCTCGGCTCCTTCCGCAATGGTTCGACAGGTTTCTCGTCCGATCTTTTCCCGGGCCTTTCTCCAGCACGTATGGCCTTCAAATATGCTTAACCAACGTGCGAACAGGTCTTCTAGGTGCCGGGAATTCTACGGGGTATAACATTCTCCCCCCTTAAGAACATTCGTCCTCGAATGTACACTGTTATCTAGAGGACTACTTACTTTACTTTCTAGAAAAATTTCGGCAGAGTTTCCCCTGTAATATGGACTATAGCAAAAACCTGAAATGCAGAAAAGTCCAACACAGGCACTGCACATAATATTCTAGGATCCACTGGATAACTAAGTATCAATCTTCCTCATTCACACACACACAACTATAAGGTACTGCATAAGTAATAATACGGACATACCTGTCGCCTGACTAGGCCTGAAATAGGTGAGGGTATCTGGCTTTCATATCTTCTTCAGCTTCCCACGTCATTTCCTCACGGTTTCTATTACGCCACAATACTTTGACAGATGCAACATCTTTAGTCCTTAACCTGCGAATCTGTCTGTCTAAGATAGCTACGGGAATCTCTTCATATGCTAACTCTTCTGTGACCTGGACATCCTGAACTGGAGCTACTGTAGAAGGGTCTCCTACGAACTTCCTTAACATAGATACATGGAATACTGGGTGAACAGATGCTAACTCCGATGGCAAGTTCAATTCGTATGCAACTCGGCCTATTCTTCGCCGAATTTGATATGGCCCAATGAATCTCGGGCTAAGCTTGCCTTTCTTGCCAAATCTCATTACCCCTTTCATTGGAGACACTTTCAGATATACCCAGTCATTTACTGCAAATTCTAGATTTCTGCGCCGCATATCTGTATAAGACTTCTGGCGGCTCTGAGCAGTCAGTAAACATTCTCGGATAAGCTTTATCTTTTCCTCTGACTGCCGAACAATGTATGGGCCAACCAATGCTAATTCTCCTATTTCAAACCAGCCTACCGGCGATCTACATTTTCGCCCGTATAATGCCTCGAAAGGCGCCATCTGGATAGCTAAATGATAACCGTTATTATAAGCAAATTCAATCAACGAAAGATGCTCATCCCAGCTACCCCCAAAATCTAGCACACACGCTCGTAGCATATCTTCGAGCATCTGAATTGTACGTTCAACCTGCCCATCTGTCTGGGGGTGGGAAGCTGTGCATAGATTTATCTGCGTCCCCAGCCCCTTCTGGAACGATTTCCAAAACCTGGCCGTGAACTGCACTCCTCTGTCTGAAATAACGGATACTGGCACTCCATGCAATCTGACTATCTCTCGGATATACAACTTCGCATAATCTTCAGCCGAGAAAGTAGTTCTAGCTGGCAGGAAATGAGCTGATTTAGTCAATTTGTCAACTATTACCCATATAGAGTCATGTCTGTGTCTGGTACGGGGTGATCCTACCACAAAATCCCTATTCACTGCTTCCCATTTCCAGAGAGGCACAGCTATGTCTTGAGTTAACCCGCCTGGTTTCTGATGTTCTGGTTTCACCTATTGGCAGTTAGGACACTGGGCTACAAATTCAGCAATTTCCCTTTTCATACCTGGCCACCAGTAGTTCTCTTTGATGTCATAGTACATTTTTGTCGTATCAGGGTGAAGAGAATAACGGGCGTAATGTACCTCGTTCAGAATCTGCTGGTGGAGCCCTGAAACATCTGGAACATATAGACAGCCTTTACAACGCAGCACTCCACCCTCTGTTACCTGAAAACCTGGCGTTTTCCCCTGCTAACCAGGTCAGGATTCTTATACTACCATTCTTTTCATTTTCACAACTGATGACGACACAGCAGTGTTTTCGATTACCGCTCTGTTGTCCTTTATTTCTGTTACACGAACGGCTAAATTGATCATTTGATGTATCTTTCTGACCAACTCCCGTTGCTCAGGCTGCCCATACACCACACTTCTAATAGATCTATAGCTAAGAGTGGTTGTTGCTCCATTACCTCTTCTTGGCTAATATAACATTTTCATACTTAGAGAGCTCGACATATAATTAACGGTTATACTGACTTGCCTTGCCAAAGAAATTGGCAGGTGGTTTACAGGCGTAGCTAGAGCTTACCTGGCCCTCCGGCCACATGCTAAGGCTACTTGTTGCTGAGATAACCTGAACGACCGTCTGCGCACCTTATGCCTTTATCTGATCAGAGGATCCTGATATTGACCATGACCTCTAATGATCTGGCTGCATAACCTTAATTAACTGAATAATCGGGTTGAATGACCCGAATGTGGCAGTAGTCTAATAATGCTCTAACTGTTCTACTTGAGTACTTATAGTTCATGCCTAACTGCAGACTTGTGGGCATCTAATTGCTTTGTTATTTTGCTTGAACCATTGTAAGGCTGGGCTTAATCAAACTTACTTCCAGGCGATCAATCTCTGGGTCTTCACGGGGAGTCTACTGATCCCCTGGTCTTAGTAAACACTGTGCTAGCAGGGTACTACTGATCCCCTGGTCTTAGTAAACACTGTGCTAGCAGGGTACTATCAATTTCTTACGCCTTGTGTGTATCCACTTGGATTTATACTGCTATTCTGGGGAATTCTCGGTCTTATGAGCTATTCTGTAAATACTGGCCTTTTGCTAGGGCTCTGTATCTAAATATCTTACGAGAACCAGCTGAAGTACTAGTATGTCGCTGACTACTGATGTGGACCCTTCCTTGGTGTACCCACGGGTATTCTGACTGGGATGGCTGGCTGTCTTATGGGGTGTTCCACATAATAACTGCTAGGCTGGTTAAGGCCGACTCTCACCTACAAGGCTGGAAACATGACGGACGACCACTTAACATACTAGAACAATTCTGGTATTGCTAATTTCTAAAATTTGCCTATTCGGCCTCTAATCCTGGTTCTAGCACATATACTACTGTTACCGATCTTCAGGGATGCTTCCCTACTAATGCAGGCGCCAGCTGGTCGGTAGACCGTCTAACTGCGCCCTTATTATCTAGTCATCTGGTTTAGGCCATTAACTCTGATAAGCTTTTAGAGCCTAGATCTGGCAACAACACATAAATCTATTAACTTAATAACTGAGAACTGAGATAGTTTCTATGACTTCATACGTAATTCACACTTAATCTGTCCTTTCCCTTTATCCTTTCTTCTCTCCTTTTCTTTCTTTCTTCTCCCCCCTTTTTTTTTGGCAAGGGGGGGGGGTCCTGCAATGCAATTTGTACATGCTTTCTATTACTAATCAGCATCTGTGATTGTACCCCTTATAGGCAACTACTCACAGCATATCTATTATCTGTGTATATATATATATATCAATAGCTACGTACAATATGTACTGAATTCTGCGGTAATACATAATCTCTGACATGCTCTGCTGAGTCTCATGCCGTACATATTACACCGCTTCTACAGCCTAATAATATCTCCTGCCCTGACTTATCATTTCATTGTATTGTCACCCCATTCTGACAGTAACAAACATAAACACTTTAGTTATTGTCTGCTGTTTGAAATTCCGCCACTCTTGCGATGTGGGGTCAACGTTTGAATCTTGTGGCCTTACTTGGCTTATACTAAGAGCCCATGACTGTATGCTGGGCCTTATCTCTAGGCCACACTAGATTAGAATTACTGTATCAGTAATTTCTTAACTTCTCCATAGCGGACATACTGCGGTATTCTGAACCGCAATCTTACTGTTAGTCCGAGGCTTAATCCTTAATACGATATTTTATCAATCTGGGGGTAATTCTAATTTCCCCACAAGGTCTGACATTCCTGCTTCTTTCCCTCACCTTACTTAGGCGGAACTCTGGGGTTCAAGGTACCTGCTCCTCATTGTTAACAAGATTGCTGGTCCAGTATCAGTTCATACTTCCCCTGACTTGCAGTCAGACCTATCTGATTCACATGACCCCTCACCCTTTCGATATCACAACTGGATCATAACTACAATCTTACAGGTATGTCTTTGTCTTGCTATCTGTTAGCATATGTAACGGACTTGGCCTTTTTCTGACTCGAACTTGACTATTACCTGGCATTTATCACTAACAGGTCTTTTACCCCTGCTTCGGGTAAGCTAACGGTCTTACTTTCTCTACTGACTTATTGCCATAAGGGTCTGCACAACTTACGTAATCCTAGGGGCTCTTTATACTTTCTAATACTTACTAGGATCAATCAGCCCATCTTTACTTACCGCTGGATTTGGCAACCCCATCTCAAGTTTTATGCCCCTTTACTATACTGGAATCAAAATCAAGAGGTAGGAATAGCCCTTTTCTTATTGCAACAAATAAAAGTATTTAACTGTACCATATCCAAATAGATGTATTTGGGATTCCTGCATTTCCCTCTCTTTCTTATACTTACCTGGTGGTCTGACCTTGTCTGTAATCTTAATCAGATCTTATATGGCTAATAAATAAATCAACTCGTATGTACATTACACTCCTGACTTCCTATTCTGATGTTATCAACGTATACTAGGGATAGTACCGATAAAGGTATCATGCTGGGAGGTCTCGGGTACCTTCCTCCTGCTGCTGTAGTTATCATGTAACTGGCTGATGCCTTCTTCTGTTGCTATATCTGATCTTCTGCCTGTAATAGGATAATGCTGATCTGCCTTTGTATCTGTAATCAAAGAATACGGTAAGTTTTTAGAGACTTCACCCTATACTGTACCGCTCTAAAGCACGACTGACTGAGAAGGAAGGGTAACCATCCTATCATGCCTCGCAGCCTCCTGCCTATAGTATGTGGTGCACAACACATCCATAGACAAGATTCTACTTAGCACGGCTTGCAGACTCCCTAGGACACGACCTGCTCTGATACCAAGTTTGTCACACCCCGCCTTGGGGGTATGACTGGCACCTGGTGCCCTACTAGGACCTGAACTGCTGGACTGTTAAGCCTGGGCACATCTGGTGTCTGGCTAGTTCTAACTCATATTTCTGGAAACAAAGGGCTATATAACGGTTGTAAACACAGCCCCCGGCCCATTGGCCTATAGCCTCCTGTACCTGTACTAGTAGCTGACCAGAAACATATAAATATAGGGAAACCTATACGGGCCGACAAGGCCACCATGCTGTCTAGTTATCTATAACTCAACCCTGAAGTACTGGATAGCTACGTGACCGGCAAGGTCACCACTACTGTCGAACTATGGCCCCATACGGCCAACATAAAAGAAATAGAAATACTAACAGCTAACAACTGCACGGCCTCACACGACCGGCTCATCTGACCACAGGGAAACATATACAGACTGCAAGCCTCTAGGAATAGCAATAGAAATGATCGGGACAGGGCCCCGACCTACCCGTATTATACAACAAAAGAAAATGAAATACACCTCTGGAATTCAGTCTCCGGATGACAGGAGCTGAATACTCGATCGCTGACAGGAATCACGTGGTATCGCCTGCTCGTCTATGAGTACCTACAGGCAAGTAATGCAGCGCACCACCGGGCGTCAGTACCGCTGGTACTGAGTATGTAAAGCAATAACTGAAAGAAATATCTGAAAACAATAATATAACTGGTGAAACTGCAGTAGGAAGAAATAGATTAACCGTCTGATAATGTAAGTCATACCTTCTCTCAATTATACTAGAAGGAGTAGGAGTCATACCTGGAGACGTATAGTTCTACTGCTGATCTACTCGTATCTACTGTAACACGGCATAACATATCATAACATAACATAGCACACACAAACCTTACCCGGCCCCCATAAGCCGGGAGGTACAACCAGCACAGAATCTATACCCCTACCCCGGTCATCCCATCTCCTATAAACCCTGTAAGCATCCTACCGGTCCCCTAGGTATGCACTTGGGCTCGCTGAGCCCCTGACTATAACTGCATCTGAGTCCGGAGGACTCCTGAATCAACACCCGGGCGTATCCGCTCGACAGGGGTGTGTAAAAGCCGACCAAGGCATAATATGGGGAAAACTGGCATCCCATCTTCGTCCCCTGTGGGACGGCATGCCACTCTGTAGAGTGACGTATCCTCGTCCTCTGGCGGACGAGTCGATACAGCTATCAACCCTGGGGCGGTCATGGATGCTAGGTAGTCCAACCCCAAACAATACAACGGTCTCAACTAGTAATATTATCTGCATGTCCCACATACTGAAGCTAATAGTGGTATAGTATTTGTATATAGTATATGCTGAGCTAATGACAGTAATATGTACGTACTTAACACATGCTGAGGCTGGTAGTAGTACATATGTATAAATATAGTCTTCTGCCAGACTACACTGGGTCTAATACTGAACAAGATATAGTCTTTCTGCTGAAACTATGTTGTATACTGAGTTTCTATAGTAACAAGATTTACTAATTCTAATACGCTTCCTAGCTTCATTTTAACTTATCGTTCTATTTTTGAGATGTCTTATAGATATTACATTGCTTTACTGGGTTTCAACTAAATACAATGATATCCTAACATTCTGTGTCACATCACATACTGAGCATGTTATGCAGTCCCTAACACTTACATTAAAATCTATATCGTTCTAGCAAGTCTCGCGCGGATCATAACATGATGTTTCTAATATCGTAGCAACATTCGTAATAAACATCATACATGGCTTCTGAATATTCTACTGGCCTTTAAATTACTGTACTGTACCAAGATTACTAACTTGCCGAGGAACTAGCTTTACATACCTTATCCTTGAACTATTTGTCTGTCGAACGAGACTCGGCCGGTACTTCAGCTATTTTCTCCCAACTGCATTCATAAATATGTCAATTAATATTAAATACAGCTTTACTTTAAAAGGCAACGTTGCTTTCGATATAGTTTATAGCCTAAACTTAGGCTTATCGAAAGACGGCCAAAAACTCGCTATTTTTCAGAGGTCCAGAAGGGAGAAATATTCACTTCACAGCTAGGAACACATAGACACTAATTTAGAGCAATTCCACTTACCTTAGCTCGGTGGCTCGACGATTCGTCGGCCGTATTTCGCGAAACTAAATCCGTAGGAATGCTCTCTGCTGCTAAATACCTCGGTATCTGAGGTTAATTTGAGTTTGGACAACGTTTAGCAACGTAATCGGACGAAAATTATAATACCTCCTTCGTTCTTACCTTCTCTCTGCTGCTTACTCTCTGTTTTCTGGAAATTTATAAGTGTATAAATGATTTAAAACCGAAGTGGGCTTTATATACTTGGGCCTGGACAAGGCCAACGTGTCACGGAGCCAACGCGGAGGCCTCTCCTCTGTGACACGCTGCCATCGCGGAGGGGCTCTGCCTCGGCTCCTTCCGAGATGGTTCGACAGGTTTCTCGTCCGATCTTTTCCCGGGCCTTTCTCCAGCACGTATGGCCTTCAAATATGCTTAACCAACGTGCAAACAGGTCGTCTAGGTGCCGGGAATTCTATGGGGTATAACACTGGGATACTCTAAACCTAGTGCTTTGATACCAAGTTTGTCACACCCCGAGTCTATACCTTGGATGAGACACGATACTTGGAGTCAAAAGTACCCCAAGTCAGCCCATGGTCTATCATAACACTGGCATTCTGAGTAGAAACATAGCGGAAGCTTTAAAATAATAAAATAAAATATTTATGAAGAACTAAATCATAAAATTTTAAAATAACTGAAACAAAGCTAAAAAAAATCTGAAAACTCTGTCTGTTTCTGAAAGCCATCTATCTGATGAGTTGCTGGGACAAGCCCCTAGCTAACTCTAAATCTAACTGAAGCAAATATAACTGGAAAGAAATAATCCTCGTCCTCGGAAGATGAGGACTCACCACGGATGCAGTTGAAAACTTTTAGGCGAGATATGCTAACGATGCTGAGACTTGGAACCTACAGCTGTATCATAAAATGATACAGCACAAAAGGTATACGTTAGTACTTTGAATGTACTAAGTAAGAGGGAGAAACCATAACACGGAGAATAAAATAACTTAAATGTAAAGACATGTAGTGACTAACTAAAATGTTGAAACTGAATAAACTGAACTAGACTGAGATGGTAAAAATGACCCTATCTGATGGTCACAGACATGCCCTAAATTTGAGATACTGATTTGAAATACTGTACTAACTGATCTGAACTGAGTAGTCTGAAACTGTTCTGAACTGAGCTAATTTGAGACTGAACTGAACTGACTAGTGGGAGAGTCTATAACCGACATATAACCACGTGAGCTAGACGTGGAGTCCGATGTATACACACCATTGGTAGGACCCAATATATCTTGTCAGAGTATAAAGGCATAGACTGAGTGATCACAGATCTAGGGCGATGAGGCCAATAAAGCCAATAAAATATAACCTGCGGTGGAAACGTTGTTCGGGAAACCTAGATGTGCTGGAACCCCGATCCGCTCGGTGCTAAGTCCTACTCCCACTAGATAGTCCTAGACTGACTAGTAAGTTGATTGATCGAAACTAGGTCCCAATATTAAGTCAGGAATACATGTGTAAGTATCCTGAGAGTCTTATCGGACCGAATTCTATAACTAGCGTTCTAAGACTGGTCAGAGTTGCTTATCTAAAACTATTATAACCGTCTAAAGAACAAACTATAATCTAAAAACTGGGGTCCTCAGACTGGTCAGAGCTGCTTATTTGGAAGTGTCATGACCGCCTAAAGAACCACTAAAATCTGATACTGAGTCTAATACTGATAACTGGGAGACATACTGACACCTCAGGAATTAACTGTGGTCAAACTGATCAACTGATATTTCTGGGCTACACTGGGTCTAATAATCTGACGAAGACTGGACATGTAAATAACTAACTAAAATTTCCACATACACTAATAATATGGGGATTTCAAATATGATAGAATCAAGCTACAAGGAAACTAGTCCAACACGCAAGATCCTAAATTTTATTAAACTGAGACTTAGGGATAAATTATTCCACAAGATATAATTCTTATAAGTGTCTAGAAATAGGGAATAATAAGCAATTAAAATCATGAGAAATATACTACTCGAAACTTTAAAGATATAAGTTTGACAATCTTCTACATTTCGAATCTTCTACTTATCATGACTCGTGGTCTGCCCCGTCGTCTACACTATAAATTCCTCATCATGAATCACCACGAGCTACTCAATGACCCATTACCGGTGACCACGAATCATGGTCACCTCCCATCATCCTCACTGCTGAAAACCACCTCGGGATCAGAACGGGCGACACCACGACTCATGGTGTCCCAGACGAGTCGTGGTGAGGACCCATTAAGTGCACTGTCCAACTTCTCTTCTTCCTTCGCCCATTCTTGACCACGGGTCATATACTAGTTCTCTCTCTCTCTCTCTCTCTATATATATATATATATATATATAGATAATAGTACTCTCTTTTTCTATTAATAATAGTACTCTCTTTCCCTCCTTGTCCTTATTTCAATAATCTTGCCTGCTCAAGTGATGCTTGAAAAAACAATTGCAAGAGTTCATTCCATAGCAAGGAAATTAATTCTCCAAGTTTTACTAAGCTGACCACTACTCGTGGTCAGGCCTGTGGTTACTCATAACTTGAAATTTCAAACTTAAGTCAAACTCCTCACCACGAGTCACTTAACGACTCGTGGTCGTCCTGACGGGTCACTGGACGACTTTTCCTGTGACCTGGTACAGGAAATCTTGTTTTTCCCGCTTCAACTCCGGGGTTTGGTCTTAGGGTTTTCGGGGCATTACATATTATAAATCATTCTAGCTTCCAATCAAATTATTCAGCATATGTTTAGTGTCATGCTAGTACTATGGGTTAACTTAGAGCCACTTATGGTTCTAAATACCGTGTCACTTCTGGGGTATAGACTCAGGTCCTGACAATAGATTTGAAAAGAAAATATTTGTAGAGTTTTGACAATACTCCACATTCGTTGTTCAACTGAATATGGACTTTGAAAATACTCTACACTTGTCGATTAAAAAGAAATATTCCACATTTGTTGACTAGAAAAAAAGTGATAGTCGACTAAAAACAGTGTCAAATATAGAAGAATTCTTAGAAATACTCCACATCCACCGACTCGAAAGAGACGTCAAACAAAGTGGGTCTTAACAATACTCCATGCTCATCGACTAGAAAAGGAGTCAAACATTAATAGAGCTTTGACAATAATCCACATCAATTGACAAGATTGAAATTTTAAAGAAGGTCAACTAATGTTTGATATTTGGATTATCTGAATCAATTCTTCACAAAAGGTATGTCAATACGTACCAAACCTACTAAAAAAAGGGTGGCTTCCTAATTACAATAGCAATACCTCGGATTATCCTGTTTAAGGTGAGTACAACATCACTTACTTCTTCTAAAGTAAGAATATTTTTTTAGATTTTGAGAGTGTGATTGAATAACTTCCAGAAGAGGTATGTAGTAAAACTAAACACATCAACCTCTTAAACAAAGGATTTTGAAAAATAATTTGAAGAAGCACAATATACTTCACCGCATGTTCAGCGTGTGTTTTGTGAGAAAAGACTCGATAGGAGATGCAATGATAATATAGGAAAAGCAATAACATTTAGTATCTTTCAAACAAATAGGAATACAAGTTGAATTTTGATAACGCTCAAACCACACTTACAACTGAAGTATGAAGCGGACGTTGTCAATAAAGAACCCAACTAAGAGGTTGGGATCGAACCCACAGGGAATATGGAAGATCTAGATTATAGCCGGTAGATGAACTTGTATGGTAATTACTTCACAATGGGGGGAATTCTAATAAAAATCAATAAGATAAATAAACAGATGTCAAGATTATATTTGTGAATCAATAATTAAAGGAATAACTTGGGTTTGTGTTCCCCATGGGTTCATAATAGCTTTGGGTATACACTCATGATCTTTACCAACACTTACTTACAAAACTGATAACTTAGGTTCATTCAAACGATCGACCAATCCCTATTGGATGACTATCCTCAATTACTTGACCAAGTCTCATGAGTTTTGCAAACTAACCATTATTACTAAGTTCCATATATAACTATCCTACGAGCACAGCTCAAGTTAATACAATGATTATCAAGATCAAGGCTCTGTTGTAATTCTCTTTTCCTAATCTCTACCTCTTTGACCAAAGCAAGTAAAGAATTCAGGCACTTCCTAATGTTGTACACCGCTAAGAATCATTAAAGATGAAGAGAATACAGTATAAGTAATTAGTATTGGTTTTACACTCACTTTGTGCAACCCCAACTTGTTAATCTACCATGGTTTCCACAACCCTAGCTATGGAGGTTTTAGTCTCTCATAGTTGCAAGGTTGTGATTTGTGTTCATGATTGAAAATATAAAACAATACTTACAAAGATGATTGAGAAAAAAAATTATTCCTTCAATTAAACCACGAAATCTTGAATAACAAGTAGCAAGAACAAGATGAATTCAAGAAAAGGTTGATCACAAGGTTGAACCAACTCAATTCTCTCTTCCAACAATGTAAAATTGCTTACTACAATATTTTCCTACTAGAATTAAGTCTATTCGTCCTCCTCTCTCTCTATGAAAAATAAAACATAAAAAGTATTAATAGAGACACAAGAATCTTTTTCCTAAACTAACAGGACTGCTTTCCATATCTGTAGCCGACCTCATCATGGGTCCACCTACAACTCGTAGGGGCTTCTCATGGATCGTGACATCAACTTGTGGCTTGGATTGTTGGCTGAATTTTGGCTAAGTGTTGGGCCAAGGTACGATTCGTACCAACATGCTACAACACGTACATTGCACCCGTGTCTTGATCTTAATCTTTTGAACTTTTTCTGAACTTCACCACGACCGGTATGGTATGACTCGTACCTTCATCTCACGGGTCGTAGGGTGCTCTCGTACTAAGAGTCAGCCTCCGGTGCAATTCTTCTGGATTTCATCACGACTGGATTACCACGACTCGTACCTCTATAGTACGATCCGTGACAAGTCTCATAAGTTCAGTCTTCCAGGTTAAACTTTCAGTTTCTCATCAAGGCCCTCAGTACGACTCGTAGGTCCATCCTACGGATCGTACTGTGGTTTGCACTTTTTGACCTTTTTTGTGCACTTTTAACTTCCTTTTGCACTTTATTGTTCCAATACCCATTTATCCTGAAATCAAAGGAAAAGTGCCTCATATCCACATAAATACACCTAAGTCTATGTTATTTTCTTAGTTTTGAGCGTCAATAGTGCTGTAAATCCACAGCACATTAGATTTGACTTGCATCCTTTCAAACAAAGTAGTGTAGAAAAAATTATAATATTACAATCAAAAATCAAGTAATAGGAAGAAAATAAACATACATCCCCAAATATTAATCTTATACTAAATTTTCTAAGTATAAACCTAAAGTCTGAAGTCCCCAGCAGAGTCATCATTCTGCATGGCCTATTTTGAACGATTCAAAATAGTTCACAACTTCATGGTTGTGTTTTCTCTTATTTGTCAGTATTTTATAATTAATTAACTAAGCTTTTTAATTTAAATAAAATAAATATTTATCTGCAAAAATTGAATAATTATACTATTAAAATTATAATTGACTCAAAATTGATACCTAGAATATGCACTTAAAATAAAATACTTATTTTGGCACAGATCAAAAATAGTAAACACACTAAATAATATATAATTAATTTTGTATATGTGTTTAATATTCAAATTATATATAAGATATAATATAATGTTTATTTAGAATATTTGGCCAAATTAAATGGCAAAATATTATTCAAATTAATGTAAAAATATTTTTGACCTTTATAAATATTTATTTTATTTTATTTAAAATTTTATAAGCATTATGAAGAGATTTAGTACCTTTATATTACTACAACTGAAGTTGGTTATAAATATTTATGTAAAAGATCTGGGCATGGTTATGAAATCATCTGTGATACTAAACTAGAAGTTGATAGAAATAAATATTAGTTGGTATAACCTATTGACCATCCCGGTTCAATTATGATTCAAAAATAATAGAGAATTCATGTGGTTATATACATTGAAGGAATCTAATATTCCTCAAAAGAATTTCTTTTGTTGCTTATTCTCATGATAAATAGAGTATTATACCAACTAAGGTTGAGATTGAATCCCTCAATTTTGGAACATAAGAAAGATGGATATGGGCAGCCCATTCACCCGTCATGTGAACCGTTTACTATTATATGATTTTAATATATGCATCTATTTTATGGTCACGTGTGCATTTGGTATCAACTTGCAATTTAATTTTTGTAAGGTTGTTTGTTTAAATTGTTAAATTAAGAGTACGATTTCAAACTATAAACTTTTATTTAGAATGTTGGTTTATATCCAAGTTGGTTTAGCAGAAATTGTATGTCTCCAATGAGAATTGAAGTCCTTGAAGGAAAGAATTTATGGAATGCCTGAAGCATGATAGACCAATTGGTTCCAAATGTAAAGCTCCCTGAAGAAGGAGAGAGCAAATGATAAATATAATCATAGTAATGAGGCAAGTTCTTTAAAAGAGTACCACGACATAACATATCATTAAACCTTGGCAAAGGTTCTGTTACCTGAAAATGAAAAAAAATCATGAGACTTTAATAAGTCATGTTGCATTGGAACCAATATAAATGACTATCAATGATATCTTTGATATAATATAATGCTCAATATTATAAATGGTGAGGAGAACCTTGAATTCTAATTTGTCAAAAAGTGTTGACAGATAAATAATTTGAAAAACAAAAATACGTGCGAAAGTAAAATGAAAAAATAAAACGGTAAGATATAAAGTACGACTTATTCCTTGTGGCATAAAGGTTTTTTTAATAAAAATCCTGATATTATTGTACGGAGATGTATCCTCTATGGTGGATGCAATGAGATGTCTTTCAGTCTGCCAATATATGAAAAACTTGAACACGTATAATGAATAGTTGTCATGTCTATCTAAAAGGTGAAGGTTATATGAAAATCGTTGAAGGATTTAAAAAGTCTGAAAGCGATTTCATTGAGTATTCCAATGACTATGAAATCTCTTAACACAAAGAAAGATCAATTTCAATCTCATGAAAATAGTTACAAAATATAATGTCTTAGCGCAATAGGTGCACTTCTTTATCTTGCTATTACTATTCATGAGATAATATTTTTATCAATATGCCGGTAAAATATAACTTTATTTTTATCTGTGGAGACATCATAGTGAATGAAATATTGACAAAAGTTATTTATTCTAACTAACTTTGTCAAGATTTATTGGTTATAAAAGTGCAAAAAACTTATTTGATTTATGTGAAGTTTGATCTCAAGAAAATTATCTATTTGCATGTGAGAATACTGTTATATCATGTTATTCTACAAGATAAATAATTTTATTATCATGCAAATAAGTGTCCGCCACTTGGTTAATACTATGAACAAGTCGAATGAGCAATTTATCTATGATGACGAGGTCACAAACAAAGTAATTGTCATAAAAAATATGTTTAGCAGAGTTCAAAGACTCAACATATTCAAGAGACATATGTGTTGGTAAGTTGGTATAAAAGATTGGATTGCATCATCTATAAAATTAAATAGTGTTCTCATCAGGGGAAGTAAAATATATGTTTGCACTCTTTTTTCTTTAGCTTAGGTTTCGTCCCACTGGATTTTCCTGACAGGATTTTTAATGAGACAACAAATAATACTTATTACAAGATATGTACTCCTTTTCATTCATTAAGATATTTTCCTACATGATTTTCTTCTAGTAAGGTTTAAGGAGACACATCGTTGGATATCCAAGAGGAAATGTTGTAAATATATTATTTAAATATGGATGTCAATAACTTTTAAGTGTAATTCTGACTGTTATATGTAGTAAAACTCACACCTCCACTACCTCCTCATTGATCTTCCACACTCTCATAATATTTTCGGCATTCTCAAAAGGTTAATGACATATTAAGACAACCTTACAACTACCCTTTTGTAATAATATAAATAGGGATATGATAGTGATTGATGGTATACTTGAAAACATACTTGAAGATACTAGGATAATACACTTAAAAAGAATAATAAAACTCTCCTCTCTTATCTCTCCATATTTATTATCTACTTTCTTATCTATATTATTACTTGTTTGTTCTCATTTTATATCGAGTATTGATTTTTGAGATTTTTTTAAGAGAGAAAATAATAATATTTTAGATGGACCAAAACTAGAAAATGGAGTAATAGAAAGTTATTTAGGAAATTGATATTTTATTATTACACTTATTCAGGTAACTTTCGTTCCGTCAAATAAATAACCAAATTATAATTTGTCGAGGATATTACTTTTTTATATTTATATTTTCAAAAAATTCATTTTCGTGTCTGGTCAAGTTCAAAGAATATTGCAATTATTAATAACATGTCTTTGTTTAATTTTATTTACTGCAGTTTATTAATTACCTAAAATTCAAAACCGTCAAACTCATGCCATTGCCTAAAATAAATGAACATAGCTACGCTTTATTATTTTGTATTATTTCTAAAAGATGTTTGAATTCATTTAAAGAGACGTTACTATTTCCTTCATCCTTCCCCTTCTTGTCTATTAAATGTACTTACAAATTAGCCATTTCTTCTCCATTCCAATATTTTTCAAAGACAACAATATGGCAAAGCTGATAAGACTTGTAGACAATATTCTTGCAATTGTCGCATTAATTTCCTTGTTTTTTCTTATTGTGTCACCAATAGCACTAGCTATCGAAGATTCATATGGTTCGGACATTTTTTATGACGATATAGAGGATAATTATATTAAAGATTTATCTGATTCTCCGTTGTATTCAATTCATGGGGATTATAAATCAGGGTTATCACCTGATCCGTACCCTGGATTTCACACAGAAGTGAAGAAATGTTTGCTGGAGATTTCGGACGATTGTGGGGTGATCATATTCAACAGGATTTTCGATAGTGGAAAGTACAGCGATGTGGAAGAGTGTTGCGGTCAACTTTTGACATTGGGGAAGAAATGTCATCACGCTATTGTTGAGTCTACTATTGCCAGTCCTGAGATGAAAGGAGTGAACAAAACTGAGGTCCGGAAAAATAGTGATAAGCTTTGGAAGGAATGTGCTTCTGTATCCCTTTAATTATTTTTTTTGTCCCTCCAATTTGTTATTGACCCTATATCTTGATGCTTTCAAATAAATTAAATTGTTAAGAGTAAAATATTTATGTAACCTTTTTTTTCATTGTTGAATAATATATGCATATTCCACTGATAGTGATTGTCTTGGCATGTATATCTAATTTCTAGCTACTTCACTGAAAAGTTCAATGAACAATCCCAAAATAATTTTAAGAATGTTATTTCATATCTTATGTTATTCTATTTTGTGTTATAAATATATGCCTATGATTCTAAGTACGATGAGAGCGATATTCAATTTTGTATATTTATTTTGGAGAGCTTGCGAAATAGGCAAATTGAGTGGCATGAGTGTCAAACAAATTTTGTATTAGGAAATTCAGAACTTTTGTCCCTTAATTTCCTGAAGATAGCAATTTTAGTGGGGTCATTGCCACTTATATCCGTATTTTGTAATGATTTTTAATGTATGCTTCTTATAAAAAATTTTTTTACTAGGTATAAACATATTTTTTTTCATATTATAATATTTTTCAATTTCTGTCTTACATAACTTTAGTTTTTTACAAATTTATGTCCTACTAGATATGAGTTCAATTAAGGATAATCAATTTTAAGGATAATTCGTGAAAAAAAAAGATTTTTTTTAGTGCCAACATTAAAAGAAAATTATAACTTGTTAAGAGTAATCTCATGTAATGCTTCGTATTTTCCCTCTCTTCTCCTCCTAACTCCTTTTTCTTTTACAACTTTTCCAATTTTGGATGCTTAAAGTGATTAGGAGTATCTTGTTTAAGAGAACTACTGCAATTGCGGTAAATAAGTGTATCCACTTTTTAATATTAAAATTACCTATTTTAATGGTATTTTTAAAGAGTTTATTAATGTGCTAATTAAGATAAAATTTATTTTAAATAACATAAACACCCCGCAGTCCTTCAGTGTAGCAATACGATGATAGCAACATTATTATAATACCGGATTACATAAGATACAGATTACCAATTAAGTTTACAAACTTTAAGGTCCAACCGAAATATAATTGAAGAAATGAGTACCAATTGGTAGTGGCCACGTGTCATTTCTTTTCAAAGTTCACCAATTAAATGTAACCCACGCAATAGAACTTTGTTTCTCTTCATTGTTGAATGTTGACTATTATTGTTATTATTATGTTATGAAATAATACAGCAAGAGAAAGAATAAGTAGTTTGTAGAGAAAGAAAAAGAAGAAAATAATTTTTATTTTTCTAGCGGGATTAAAATCTCTTTATTTATAAGAAGAGATTAATCCTAACTTAGACATTTAGTATAATACAAGTATACATTAAGAGCTTATCTGATTGCAAGCTCATTCAATTCCAAGTTTATCCAGTTGCAAGTTTATCTAATGAATATCCATAATATAATATATTTATAATACTCCCCCTTGGATGTTCATTAATAAATAATGTGCCTCATTAAAACCTTGCTAGAAAAAACTCAGTCGGAAAAAATCTAATGAAGGAAAAAGAGTACACATATCTAATAATACGCATTTTAGCTGTCTCATTAAAATCTTACGAGGAAAACCCAGTTGGATAAAACTTCATAGGAGAAAAAGAGTACAACGTGTATTAACTCCCCCTAATGAGAACATCCTTGAATCTTTGCATCCCCATCATGTGCACCAACTTCTTGAAAGTTGCAGTTGGTAGAGATTTGGTGAATAAATCATCCACATTGTCACTTGAACGAATCTGTTGCACGTTGATATCACCATTCTTTTGGAGCTCATGTGTATAGAAAAGCTTTGGCGAAATGTGTTTCGTTCTATCTCCTTTTACGAATCCTTCCTTTAGTTGTGCTATACATGCTGCATTATCTTCATATAAAATTAAATAATTTTTCAGCACTGTATAACCAACAATCCTTTGACAATATTGGTTAGAAATAATAAACTCATATCAGCATTTCCATTCACTCTTACCTCTACTAATAAAAGTGAAATTATATTTTTCCTGCACATTATAAAAATATTATCTCATAGATAATAATAGTAGGAAATATAAGTACACTAATTGCACTAAAATACTATACTTTCTAACCATTTTCATGAGATCGAATTTGATCTTTATTTATGTTAAGCGATCTCACAGCCATTGGGGTATTCAATAGAATTGCTTTAGAACTTTTAAATCTTTCAAAGATTTTCATATATCCTTCACTGTCTATCTAGATAAGAAAATAATTTCATTATACGCATATCAAGTTTTTAATGTATTGCCAGACTTATGAGAAACCTCAAAATAATTACATCCACCACAGGAGGACCTCTCTATATAATAATGTCAAGATTTGTGAAAATCTTTATGCCACAAGGCACAAGTCATACTATTTTACGATGCTGTTTATTTCACCTTTCGCACAAGAATTCGTTTATAACCATTGAGATTATATTTAAATTGTATATTTTTATTTGGCCAACCATTTATCTTTCCACACTTTTTAACAGATTTGAATTCAAGATCCTCATAAACATTTACAATAATGAGCGCTACATTATATCCAAGGTATCGTCGACGATCATTTTGATATCGATCCAATACGACATAACTTATCAAGATCTCTTCATTTTTCATCATTTTAGCTACTTGAACCTTTGCCAACGTTTTATGAAGTATTATATCGTGGTGCTCCTTTTAAAGCTTGTGTCACGACCCGAGTCTACACCTGGACGAGATAAGGTACTTGGTGCCACAAGTGACCCCAAGATAACCCATGGTCTAACATTACAATGGTAAACTAAGTAAACATAAGCGGAAGTTGTGCAAAAATAATTATCCAAGAAATACTAATTTGAAAAGAGTAAACATAACTGAAAAGAATACTGAACAACTGTTTCTGAAAGCCAACTACTAACTGATGAGTTGCTGGGATAAGCCCCCAGCTAACTCTAAAATCTAACTAAATAAGAATTATTGAAAAGCAAGCATCATCCTCGGAAGATGAGGACTCACTAAATAATGTTGCTGCTGAAATCGTCATAGAGGAAACTACTGACGATGCTGAAACTGAGAACCTGCGCCTGTGTTATAATACGATACAACATAGAAAGTATGCGTCAGTACTTTGACTATACTGAGTAAGTGAGATATACAATAAGCATGAAAAATAAGCAACTGAACTAAAATGACATGAAATGACTAACTGATATTACATACTGATAAAAGCTGAGCTAATACAGTGATGAGGTCAATATAGACCCTAACTGACGGTCATGAACATGTCCTGGAAGTGAGGGACTAAACTGAGCTAAACTGAAACTAAGTTGAACTAGAATTGAGCTGAACGGAATTGTTCTAACGAGTGAAAGAGTCTATAACTAATATATAACCATGTGAGATAGACGTGGAGTCTGATGTATACACCTCATCGGAGAAAGTCCATTGTACCTTTCTAGGGTATAGTGGCTGAGCTGGGTGATCACAAGTCTGGGGCTCATTTGGGCTAATAACCTACGGTGACAACATAGTTCTAGGAACCTGAGTGCATTGAAATCCCGGTCAGCTTGGTGCTAAGTACTACTCCCACTGGATAGTCCTAACTTGATTACTAAGCTGATAGCTCAAAGCTGGGGTCCTGGACTAAGTTAGGAATAATTATCTGGAAATAACTTGAGAGTCTGTAGGACCAGATAACTAAAAACTGGTGTTCTAAGACAGGTTAGAACTGCTTATCTGAAAGTGTCATAATTTTCAGAGAACTAACTGATAACTGATACTGATGGTTTTAAGAATGGTCAAAGTTGTTTATCTGGAAACGTCATAACCATCTAGAGAACTAACTGATAATTGAAACTAGGGAATGTTACTGAACTGAACTCCTCAAGATCTGACTATTGTCAAACTGATTAGCTGACTTACTGAAAGATACTGAAAATGCTGATTTCTGACTGAGACCGGACTAACATGCAACTGACCGTGAACTCACATAATTGTAATAACATGGGAATTCAGGAACTAACAGAGTTAAGCAATAATCATATCTAATCAATTATGCAAGACCCAAATTTACTTCACTTCATAGAATTAGGGATAAAAAATATTTCATGAAGAGAGTAACAACATGCTTGATAAATAGTGAAAACATTTCAAGAATTCACAAGAATTTCAATCAGCAAGAATATTCATAATTTGACTGAAGCTAATCCTTTTTTATATTCAGGGCTAAGATTGATAAGGAATTACAGAAGGATTTTAGGGGCATAAGGGAAGGGCAATTCCCTTGTTAAATTCTCACATACCTGGTGAAAAATTTTAGAGAAGAAATCTGGAGAATCTTGAAGAATACTGGAAGCCTTAGCTTAGCTCTGCACTAACTGTCTGGAACTTTTATGTTCTGAAAAATCGAGAGTTGAGAGAAATGGGAGGGATTAAGTTAATCACCCCTTTAATTCTCTCCAAAAATGCCCAAACTGACGTAGTTTAGAGATTAAAAGGTGAAAAAATACAAAAATGCCCCTGAGATAAAAGTTTGAAAATGGCTCGACGGGGACCAACAAGTCACACAATGATTCGTTGGTTGACACCACGACTCGTTTGGACCATTCGTTAGTCCTGGGCCTGAAATATGGGCTCACTAGACATTGGCAACGGGAGGGGATAACGACTCGTTGGACGAACCAATGGGTCATTGGTTCCTCCCATGGCCACTGAAGCAGTTAGGAACAAGAACATCGGACCTCCTCTAACGGATGACACCACGATTAATTGGTCAAACCAACAGTTCATTGTCACCTCTCATCCTAGCTACTGTAATTCTGAAGGATTGCTGGGCTTTTCACCACGGGTGGACACAACGACTTATCGTGTGATACAATGGGTCATTGTTGTATCTCGTTATCACTGGAAGAGATCTTTGAACAACACTCTGGGATCCAAATAATGAGTTACCCTACGAGTCATTACATCAGACGATGGCTCGTCGTTTGACTTGTGGGTCCCTGGGAAGGGTCTAACAGATTTCTAAGCTGGGGATACAATGAGTGACAGGACGACTCATTACTCCTCACAAAGGGTCGTTCCATGTCTCATTGGTTCCCGAAAAGCAACTGGCAGGCTGACAATGACTCAGACAACGGGTCGTTACTTCTGACAACAACTTGTTATCTCGACGTTCTGAGATAAAAATTTTCTAGTTCACTCTGGTTTTTCATGCAAAGTCTAAGTTTGGTCTAGAAAAGTTTTGGGGTGCTACAATATCTCCCTCTTGGGATCATTCGTCCTCGAACGAAGACTAAAATTGTAGGAAAACTGGGTAAGGAGTTGTAATTCCCAATATGAAGCTATAAACTGATTTAGTCATACTAATTGAGTTGATGCAACTAGGAATCATATTGATAACATGAATAGGATTGATGAGTACAGAACTGAATAGAGTACTGAGGAGGAATTTAATACTTGATGCTGAAACTGAACTGGAAGGAAATAAATGGGGATATTTACCCATCATGTCTGCTTCTGATTCCCATGTGGCTTCCTCAATTAGTTGGTTCCTCCACAAGACTTTTATTGAACTGACCTCCTTGTTTCTCAGCTTACGAACCTGACAGTCTAGGATCTGAACTGGGATTTCTTCGTAAGAGAGATTATCCTTCACTCCCACACTATCTTGTGGCACAACTAAGATCAGATCACCGATGCACTTCTTCAACAGTGACATATGGAAGACTGGGTGCACAGATGCTAACTCTGAAGGTAATTCTAACTCACAGGACACATTGCCAATTCTCCTCAGAATCCTGTAGGATCCTACATACCTCGGACTGAGTTTTTCTTTCTTTCAAAACCTCATCACCCCTTTCATGGGTGAAATTTTCAGATAAACCCAATCATCTACGACAAATTCTAGCTCTCTTCTCCTCACATCAGCATATGATTTTTGTCCGTTCTGAGCTGTTTTCAACCTTTCTCTGATAAGTTGCACTTTCTGCATAGCCTCATGAACTGAGTCTGGCCCTATCAAAGTGGCTTTGCCAACCTCAAACCACCCTATAGGAGACCTATACCTCTTACCATATAATGCCTCAAATGGGGTCATCTGAATACTGTAGTGGTAGTTGTTGTTGTATGAAAACTCAATGAGAGGTAGGTGATCATTCCAACTGCCCTTAAAGTCGATCACACAAAATCTCAATATATCTTCTAAGGTCTAAATGGTCCACGAAGCTTGTCCCTCAGTCTGAGGGTGAAAAGATGTACTGAGCTTGACCTCAGTACCAAGTCCTTTTTGAAATGACTTCTAGAAATACGAGGTGAACTGGGTACCTCTATCTGAAATGATGGACAAAAGAACCCCATGTAGTCTAACTAATTCCCGGATGTATAGCCTAGCATAATTCTCAGTTGAGTCTGTAGTTTTGACTAGGAGAGAATGTGCCGATTTAGTCATCTGATCTACTATCACCCAAATGGAATCATGCTGCCGACGAGTACGAGGTAAACCTGTAATGAAGTCTATATTCACTTCTTCCCACTTCCACGTGGGTATGCTGATATCCTGAGTCATACCCCTAAGTCTCTGATGTTCAACTTTAACCTGTTGGCAGTTTGGGCACTTAGCCATAAATTCTGCAATGTCTCTCTTCATGTCGTTCTACCAGTAGATTTCTTGTAGGTCACGGTATATCTTAGTGGCACTTGGGTAGATAGAATATCTGGAGCTGTGTGCTTCTGCCAGTATTCTCTCTCTCAAGCATCTACATCCGGAACACATAGTCTGTCCTGGTAACGAAGCACACTATCTCCCCTTTTGAAAAAAGCCTCTACTTTCTTTCTTAGAACTTCTTCTTTCAGCTTAAGAAGTATGGGATATTCATCCTACTTTGACTTAACCTCGACAACTAACAAGGATTCTGACCTATTCTGCAGTACTATTCTGCCCTCAGCTGAATCCACCAACTGCACGCCCAACCGAGCTAACCTGTGAATATTCTTTGCCAGCTCTTTTCTGCCCTCTTCAACATGAGCAACACTCCCCATGGACATTCTACTCAAGGCATCTGTCACCACATTTTCCTTGCCCAGGTGGTACAACACACTCATGTCGTAATCCTTCAATAACTCCAACCACCTTCTCTAACAAAGGTTCAAATCCTTCTAACTGAAAATGTAATAAAGGCTCTTTGTGGTCGGTGAAAACATCCACGTGAACTCCATATAGGTAATGCCTCCATATCTTCAAGGCAAACGCCACTGCTGCCAATTCAAAATCATGAGTCGAATAGTTCTTCTCATAAACCTTGAGCTGTCTGGAGGCATACACAATCACCTTACCTCGCTGCATTAGAACGCAATCGAGGCCAACTCTAGAAGCATCACAATAGACTACTAACCCATTTGTTCCTTCTAATAAGGTCAAAACTGGAGTTGTAGTGAGTTGAGTCTTCAACTCTTGGAAACTCTTCTCACATGCATTTGACCACTGAAACTTCACCTTTTTCTAAGCTAGCTTAGTCAGAGGAGACGCAATAGAAGAAAACCCCTCTACAAACCATCGATAATAACCGGATAGACCCACAAAACTCTTGATATCTATTGGGGAAGTGGGTCTTGGCCAGTCTTTCACCGCTACTATCTTCTGAGGATCTACCTGAATACCCTCACCTGAAGCCACATGACCGAGGAAAGCTACAGACTTCAGCCATAATTCACATTTGCTGAATTTAGCGAACAGTTGGAGGTCTTTGAGAGTCTGCAACACTATCCTCATATGGTTAGCATGGTCCTCCTCATTTCTAGAGTATGCCAAGATGTCTTCTATGAAAACAATGACGAACATGTCCAAATACTATTTTAATACCCTGTTCATCAGGTCCATGAAAGCTGCAGAGGATTGGTTAGTCAAAATGACATAACCACAAATTCATAGTGACCATACCGAGTTCTGAAGGCTGTTTTTGGTATTTCATGTTCCCTGACCCTAAGCTGATGGTATCCCGACCTGAGATCTACCTTGGAAAAACAACTGGCTCTCTGAAGTTGATCGAACAAGTTGTCAATCCTTGGTAGGGGATACTTGTTCTTAACTGTAACTTTATTCAGTTGACGGTAGTTAATATATATTCTGAGAGTGCTCTTTCGCACTAATAACACTGGAGCATCCCATGGAGAGATGTTGGGCCTGATGAAACCCTTATCTAGAAGGTCCTTCAGTTGTTCCTTCAACTCCTTAAGCTTAGTTGGAGCCATTCTATAAGGAGGAATAGAGATGGGCTAATTATCTGGAAGAACGTCTATGCCGAAGTCTATTTTTCACTTGGGAGGGACTCCGAAAAGATCTTTCGAAAACACGTCAGGGAATTTGCTCAAAATTAGAACTGACTAAATCATTGGGGTCTCGAAGCTAGAACCTTGGGCCTGAACTAGGTGATAGATGAACCTTTTCCGAAATGATCTTCCTTTTCTTAAGGTAGGAAATAAACTGAACCTTAGGCGCTGAAATACTACCCATCCATTCTAAGACTGGCCCTTTTGAAAAGTGAAAGCTGATGACACTAGTTTTGTAGTTGACTGAGACATAATCGGAATGTAACCAATCCATGCCAAGAAAGAGGTCGAAATCAACCATGTCTAGCTCTACTAGATTAGCTGGAATAACTTTACTGCACACTAAGATTGAGCAGTTTCTATATGCCCGGCTGGCCCTAACTGACTCACCAACTGGGGTAGAGACTGAGAATGATTCTGAGAGGACTTTTGGACTAATTTCAAACTGAAGAGCTATATAAGGAGTCACAAATAATAGTGTGGCTCCTGGATCTAGTAGGCCATATATATCTAGGTGGAAAAGATGTAACATACCTGTGACCACGTTAGGTGAGCTCTCCTCATCCTGACAAGAGGACAAAGTATAAAAACAGTTTTAGCGTTAACCGCCATCCGTATCTGGAGTATTGCCCTGCAGAAATGGATGGCCTTTTGGGGCTGCTAAAGTGGTAGACTGTATTCTCCCCTGTCCTGTTGATGGACATTCCTCTATTATGTGACCTAACTGCCCACATCCAAAGCAACCCTCTTTCCCCATGCGGAATTCACCTGGATGATTTTTGCCACACTTAGGACAATTTGTGTAAGGGTTGCTAGCACTGTAACTCTGGGACTGAGATCCAGATGCTCCACCCTTCCGATCCTTGCAGGACCAAAAATAAAGGGCGCTGGTTGATGTGGGTGTGGAGTTCTCTGTTGCTGCTGCTGTGGGCGACTACTACCACAGGACCTCTGGTGGCCATAATCCGACTGACCTGTTCTCCGGCTCTATATCCTTCAACTTCTCTATCTCAATATTCTAAGGATGAATGATGAGGCTAGCGAGGTCGATGTCCTTGATGAGCATAGCCATCCTGCACTCCTTAAATACCAAATTGGACACTCTATTGACGAATTTGAGCTTGCGAGCTCTTGGCTCAGCAACCATCTCTGAAGCATACCTCGATAACGAATGAACTCTAATGCATATTCCTTCACTGTTCTATTACCCTATCTCAGATTCATAAATTTTGCGACCTTAGCCTCTTTCAATTCCCGAGGAAAGTATCTGTCTGTAAATGTTGTAGTGAACTCATCCCACTCTACTGATCCTGCTTCTGCTAGCCTCCCTTCCTTCCACTGATTGTATCAAATCTGAGCCACCCCTTTCAACTAGTAGGCATCCAAATCAGAACTCTCCACGGAACTAACACCAATAATTCGGGTGATCTTCCGTACCTCATCCACAAACTCCTTCGAATCCTCTCCCACTTTAGATCCATGAAAAGTTGGATGGTTCATTTGGGTAAAGTCTTGAACCCTAGCAGCTGTTGCAGACCCGTTTGCATTCACTGGAACCACCTGCTGATTTACTTGGTTGGTCACAATATATGCCAACAGCTTCTTCATGCTCAAAATTCTACAAAGGATACTTGATCGTCTTGAGGGGATACTAGGTCATTTCGGTTGGCATTGCCAGCCCTCCTTCCATTTCCTCATTTTGGAAGCATAATTCACTTAAACGAATAGAGCACGAAATAGGAGTACATTTTTGGGATTCAACTTCAACGCACGATAAAGAGTATGAACAAAAAGGAGTTTTTCTAATAACGTCTTATAGCCTCCCCGTCATAAGTGTGACGTGCTTCACACCCATGAAAAGGATTCTACTTAATGCAGCTTTCAGATATCCTAGGATACTCTAAACCTAGGGCTCTGATATCAAGTTTGTCACGACCTGAGTCTACACTCTAGATGAGACACGATACTTGGTGCCATAAGTGACCCCAAGCTAACCCGTGGTCTAACGTTACACTGGTAATGGGAGGGGACAACGACTCGTTGGACGAACCAATGGACCATTAGTTCCTCCCATGTCCACTGAAAGAGTTAGGAACAAGAACACTAGACCCCCTCTAACGAACGACACCACAACTTGTTGGTCTAACCAACGGGTCATTGTCACCTCTAGTCCTAGCTACTATAATTCAAAAAGATTGTCGGGTTTGTCACCACGGTTGGACACAATGATTCATCGTGTGATACAACATGTCATTGTTGCCGCTCATTGTCACTGGAAGAGATTTTTCAACAACACCCTGGGCTCCAATTAACGAGTCACCCCATGAGTCATTAGTCGTCGTCTGACTCGTGGATCCCTGGGAAGGGTCTAACAAATATCTAAGTTAGGGATATAACAGGTTACAGGACGACTCGTTAGTCCTTACAAAAGATCATTCCATGTCTCATTGGTTCCTGAAAGGAAACTGCCAGGCTTACAATGACTTAGATGATGGGTCATTACTTCTAACTATGAGTCGTTGTCTTGATCATTCTGAGATAAAAAATTCTGGTTCACTCTGATTTTTCATGCAAAGTCTGAGCTTGGTCTAGGAAAGTTTTGAGGTTACAACTTACCTCACTATTCTGACCATCTTGATCATTTTCTCTTCTCCTTCTTCAATGAGTTTTTATTTCTAGAATCGATTGATCTATCATGCTTCAGGCATGTCATAGACTTGTACTTCAAGGACTCTAATTTTTATTAGAGCATTTGTAGCTGAATTATAGGGTCAACAAATACATCTTCAATTGATTTGCAATATTTTGCAAGTGAATTATCTCTTGAACTTTAAGTTCACATTTATTTCTCAAGGATCTAGAAATTCATCCCACACACAAATTTAATTTGTTAATCACTTCTCCCCCTAATGTTAGGAAAACTAACATTTTCCCTCCAAGCTCATTTGGAAATCCATCTTTGTGCATTGTGGTGGAGCAATTGATACCCCACATTCAAATTTTTAGATGGAATTATTTGGTTCCTGAACTGAACCAATTGTGATAGGGAAACCTTGTTGGATTGATGCATTCAACTGTTGCTACATGTTAAATAAACATATCTCATGCTAAATTATATTTTGAAATTTTATTTTCATAATAAATGGTTTAGCTATAACTGGAGGCATACAATTTCTACTAAACTAACTTAGATATGAAATAACATTATCAACATGATTTTGTAATTGGAAACTACACTCTTAATTTAACAATTCGAGCAAACAACCTTGCAAAACCAATTACAAGTTGATATTAAAGCACATGTTACCATACCATAGATGCATCCATTAAAATTATATAATAGCAAAAGGTTCACATGGCAGGTGAACGGGCCCATATTCACCTTTTTATAAATTTCAAAATTTCAGGGAATATAATTTCAATCTTAGTTGATATAATGATCATTCTGTCATGAGAACAAACACCATAAGAGAATGCTTGAAGAATCTTTTATTTCTTCAATATATAACCACGTGAATTCTCAATTATTTTTAATCATATTTGAACCCGGATGACAAACCAGTTATGCCAACTTATCTTTATTTTAGTAAACTTCTAGTTTTCTTCGTATGTGATTCTATCATCATACTCATATTTATGTACTACAAATAAAAAAAATGCGGGTAATTTTTTACGTAAATATTTATAACCCGCTTCAATTGTAGCAATATGAAGATATTAGATCTTCCCTTAATTGATAGTCTCAATTTTTTTTAAATGTCTTTGAAACTTATAAGTTTTCCTTTTGAGACTTACTATAATATCAATATTATGAATAATTTCATTCCTTCGGGTAATAACACATTAGCTCTTTCATAGCTCTAAATTAATTTATATACTACCACATATTCCATCATATTAACATCATTAATAGTCCCTCCACATTATTTCTTGAGAAACAATTCTGAACATTGCAAAGTTGTACTCATGAACAGACTTATAGTCTTGAAACCTCATATGCATCCAATCATATTGTGCCTTTGGGTGGATGACCATCCCGGGATGATCATACCTTTCTTTCAGGCTATTCCACAAAAATAAGTGGATTCTTAATAGTGAGATATTCAATTTTTAGAATTTCGTCAAGATGATGACGCAAGAGTATCTTAACCTTAGCACGATCTTGATTTGATGCTTTATTTTCACCTTAATGGTGTCTCCAAGACCCATTGCATCCATATGGATTTCAACATTCAATACCCATGTCAAATAACTTTTGCACGATATATCCGAGGTTATAAATTCAAGTTTACTATTTCATAAGTAAACTTCAAATTTATTACTTCAAGAGTAAATCAAGGCATACATATAATGTAGAGAATTTTTCTCTAACATATCTTTCAGAGTGTACCAGGCTTCAAAATAATTACTATTTTAGGAGCTATAAAACACCCTAATTTAGCAACAAAAAAAACCATGATTCATCAAAAACATAAGGAATCAAACATTAAAAATATCTAATTCACAAGTTAATATGGTCATAACTAAACACTTACCTCATAATTATTTCGGAAGCTAGGGCAAGATCAAATTTGAAGATGTCCAGAAACTCCGTTCCATATATTGATCAATGCAACAAAGTGAATTTACTACACTTACTTGGATAACAGTTTATATGTCCATAGTTCATGGTAAACATATATTTATGTATGTTGAAATTTTTAAATATGTATCATCTTAAACACCTCATAATAAAGAAAACACCAAGTAACGGTTAGATCTGGCAGGGGAAAATAATGGTGAACCAAATTTAATATTAACCAACAATCTGGTGATATTAACTTACCCCAAATGACAGTTATGCATTTTTATTTACACCATCCGTTTATCAGCCAATAAAGTAAAAGAACTATCCATCCTTGGATCAAACAAATGTCAAAATTTTGAGGGAGAACAGAACTTACAGATTAACGTGAAGTCATTATATACCTGATGTCACAAAGATTAATTACATGTTCGTAATCGTCTAGCTCAAATGGTGGCTAGAACTTCATGCTGATAACGTTTTATGAGATTATAAAGTTAGAGAAAGAATAAAAAGTTTGTAGAGAAAGAAACAAGAGAGAATAATTCTTGTTTCTCTTGAGGAATTCTCTTGGGGTCTTTTCGGCATACACTTTAGTTTATTGATAGTTATGATGAGTTCTTATGATTGGTATTTTCTATTTGAACAGGTACACTATGGTGAGACCAAGTTTACCATCATCCTCTCATCCACCTATAAAGAAGAGGAAGAGAGCAGGAAAAGGCTCTAACAATCAGGCCCTGCCCTGGCTAACTAAGTAAATACATATGCCCAGGAGATATGGCCTGAAAAGGGTAAAGAAATATGGTAAGAAGTGATTCAAAAACTTCAAACTATATAAATATGATGATAAAATGGTGATGGATGAGGAGTCGTTGAAGGGAGCTTTACCCTTCGGTGAACTATTTAGAACTTGGGTCTCGAGTTTGTGTTTAAGCATTCGGGTGATGCTAACATCAACCTCTCTTGGGAGTTTTACATAAAATTAGGATTTAAACAATCTTGATAAAGTGTTGCGAAGGGTTTATTTCTCTAACAACACTTTATACAAGTACATAGTATTTGTACTGATGTTACTCCTGCATTTTTTTTCTGAGTGCAGACTGTGATCTTGGGAGTTCATCGAGACCATACCTTTAGAGTCATCTGATACTTGATCTGAAGGTGAGTTGACTTCTATCCTGGCTGTTAAAGATCCTCTTTTAGTAGATGTCTATTTATCCCAAACACTGATTTACGCTTTCTATTATTTTTACTACTCTTAGATAGTTATAGTTAGAGTCTTTTGTACAATGACTTTCGGATCTTTGGGATTGTAATAGATAGCTTTCGCACCATTTCTAAATTTTAGTTTGATTTTATTGCATAACATTCTAAACTGTTTTATTTCGAATAAAATGATTGTATAAATGGATGGGTTAGTTGGAAAACAACAGTTCACTCCAAAAGATAGTGTGGGTTCTAATTATGCTCATTAGGGTCGTGATAGTTGAAGAATGAAGAGCCTTTTGGATTCTTTCAATTTACTAGAGGGTTGAAAATACATTATCTCCCACTTTATTCAGATTAGCAGTTGAAGTATTAGCTAGAGTGCCAAATGAGTTACATGATGACAGTGAGTACAAGGGATATGGATTATCAAAGTGAAGTGCACATATCACTCATCTATCCTATACAGATGACGCCATTCTATTTTTCTTAGCATACATCAATTCAATAAAGAAAATGATAAAGGTACTTAGACTCTATAAAAACACACCAGGGCAGTTGATAAAAATTCCACAAAACTCTTTCTATATTCATGAAAAGGTACCAATACTAATTAGTAATAAAAATAGTCACTGGGATAAGAAAAGGAATTTTTTCTTTTACTTGCTTAGGATGCCTAGTTTTCTATGGTGGAAGAAAGATAGAATACTATGAAGATCTGGTGAAGAAGGTAATGAAAAGAGTTATGTCTTAACAGAATAAATCACTTTCTTTTGGAGGGAGATACATCTTGATAGCTAATGTTCTTCAATTTATGTCAGTCTATCTATTGTTTGCTATCTGAATCCACCCTCTAGTGTTATAAAATAGTTGCATAAGATTTTTGCTAAATTCTTTTGGAGTGCAACACAGTTGGAGTTAAAATAAAGTACTGGATTTTATGGAACAAGATGTGTGTACGAAAGAAAGAGGGTGGATTAAGCTTCAAATCCCTTCATAATGTCAAAAGCACTTTTCTCCAAGTTATGGTAGAATTTATAACCTCTTATTCCTATGGATCTCCTACCTGGGTAATAAATACTGCAAGAAACATCACCTATTTATTGTGCAAGGTTCATAGGTCTCACATGTTTGTAATAAGATGATAACAATTAGAGAATAAGTAGACATTTGGACACGTGATTTCATGTCGCGATTTGAAATTATGAGATGAAATCAGTATTTGGACATGTGATTTCATCTCATAATTTCAAATCATGAGATAAATTCCAAATTCTCAAAAAGCTTGATTTTGAATTTCAAATTATGAGATGAAATTTTTCAAACGCAAAATTTAACCCAAAAATTTATATTTTGTAAAAAAAGGTCCATCATTTTATATTTAGCAACCATTTATTTAATGAATGTAAACAACCTTTACCAACTAGCATATTATCCGTGAAGAGATTATCCGTACTATGTGGGAGATTATAATAAAGAGTAGTATACTACAACTCATGTTTAATTTTACTTTTTATTAAACTAAAGTTCGATTCTTAAGTTGTATTTTTTTAGAATGACTTTTTTGATAGTGTATTATATTTTATTCTGAACTTTTACTTATTCGATAAAATTGTATAAGAATTTAGACAATTTGAATAGTTTTTACAACTTATGGGGTATGCTCATGAGAAAAAAATACAACTTAAAAATCCCAAATTTCATTTCCAAACAAAACTTCAAACTTCATCTCATAAGATTTCTAATCATGATTTTATCTCGTATGGCCAAACGGGCTCTAAATAAAGCACCATATCTGGTAGTAACTTAAGGTTGGTAATTCTAACTTTTTCTTTGATAGCTAACTAAGCCATAAGTTCTTTATTTTGTGGAAGGAGAATAGGAAGGGGAGGAGGAATTAGAGGTGAAAGAGTTCATATCGACATTGGAATACATAAAAGCTACAAAACTATTTATCAAAAAAGATGGTGTAAAACATTCAAGAAAATATTAGCCTTAGTTTAATAGAGGTAGACAATGATAAAGCATAGTGGATGAAGAAATACTAATGGACATTTTATAGTTAAGTCTGCTTAGAGTGAACTGAAGAAACAAATAGGAGAAGATAAAATCTTTTGACTACATATGGGCTAAAGATCTTCCTATCAAAAATTAGTTTTTTCCTATGAAAAGTGTCGAAGAGAAGGATCTCCACAGATAATAACTTGATGAAGATGACAACTAATTTTGCCTCTAGGTGTTGTGTTGTGAAAAACATGGCCAAAATATCATATCACACATTTTTCTAACAATTCCATTAACTTTTAAGCTATGAAAACAGTTTGCTTCTTAGAGCCTGTTTGGATAGCTTTTTACTCATGGCTTATAAGTCAAAAGTCATAAGTTAGAATTTTTAAGAGCCCGTTTGGTTTAGTTGAAAAAAGTGGCTTTTAAGCCTAAGTGCTTAAAACACTTTTTAAGTGCTGAAACTTATTTTATAAATAAATAGTTATGTGTTTGGATAAAAGTGCTGAAGCTGAAAAAAATTTATTGATGTGTTTGGTACATAAGTGCTGTTAAGCAACAACACTTATTTTGGATCAAATGACTGAAATGTTCTTAAAGTTGTTAACACTATAAAAAGCGAATTACTAGGATATTTATATTTCTAAAATAATTAAAATTTAAATTAGTTTTATACTTTTATTTATTTTTAATATAAACTCATTATTTAAGTTATTTTTAATTTTTAAAATATATAATTTAAATAAAATTAGGTAAATCTTCCTCTTACTTTTTATTAGGAGTATAATTCTATTTTTTATTTGTAAAATTGAATATAATAATTTAAATGAAAAAATACTACCTTGATTTTTTTCTTTTCTTTCAGATTTTTAATTTTTTTCTTCTAATATGTACAAAAAAAAGAATTTGTCAAAGATTTGAGTGAGGGTATTATTGAAATTAAGAAAATATTATGGGATAAAAAGGTAAATTGTTTGGTCAAACTTAAATAACTTATAAGCCAAAAAATAAAAAATTGGTATCTACCAACTTTTGGCTTTTGGCTTTTGGCTTTTTTTAAGCACTTTTCAACTTTTTTTAAGTACTTTTGATAAAACCAAACACTACAAAAAATTAAAAAGTGTTTATAAGCTGGTTTGACCAACTTATAAGCTAAACCAAACACCCTCTAACTTATGACTTTAGAATTATTTTTGTTCTTTTACTTTAAAAATAAATGCTTAAAAGAACTTTTTAAATATATCCAAATACTATAAAACTGCTTAAAAACTATTTTGACTTAAAAACACTTAAAATAAGTCAATCCAAACGGGCTCTTGTACATGTACCAATATAGAAGAGTTGCAATTTCAACAAGTCATTAATAAGTGGTGAAGAGTTCCAGCAACTCCCAAACTACAAAGCATTTGCAAGGCAGTTCCCGCTATCCTAATGCGGGAGATATGAAAAAGAAGTAACTCTAGAAAACATGAAAAAGATACTACATTTAACAAAATATTATACCAAGCACAATTGATAAGAGCCAATTATTCTTGGCTAACAGAAGTTCCTCTAGACTGATTCTCTATAGTGAGATGGAGCAGATCATGAAAAGAAACCCTAGGAGGAATTCTTATGGATTTTACTTAAGGGGTGACAGAGAGGATATGGTGTTTGCTCAAGCAAAGGAGATAGGATGCACAACTAATATGGAGGCAGAAACTATAGCTATCCTAGAAGCTTTAAGGTATTGTTCTAACAATGGTTCACAGAATGTCAGTTTAGAGACAGATTCAATGACTATATCATGCATGATGTATGAAAAATATCTAGGGAACTAATTGAGCAAGTGAAGGAAATAAAGCTTTCATGACACAACTATAACAAAAATCAGTCACATATTCAGAGAAGGTAACCCAATAGTTGATTAGCTAACCAATCTTGCATTTAAAAAGGAGGAGTTGTGGCAATATCACAGTTTTCAAAAACTACCATCTATTAAAAGGAAATTAATGAACAGACAAAGCACCAATACCAACAATTTGAATAAAGATGAGGATACATCAAAGTTAAATCATGCAAGACAACAGAAGCATACACACTAGAAAATATCACAGGACAGACAACATAAAGAAGCTATAAAGATCTCTCACAATAATAAGAACCAAAAAAGAAAGAAAAGTCCCAAGAAGCAACAACTTATTACAAGTCATATAGTGGAATAAACTAAAAGGAAAAGATAAAACTTCAAAAATCAGGACCTTAGCATGTATAATACTCCAATGGATCTTCACAACACTGATCTTGAAGCACCTGTAGAGAACACAGCAGATCTAAGATTTGAGATGACGAATGCCAAATGAATCTACACTTACAAAGATGGAGATTGGAGCAAACAGTGCCTCACAATAAAAATAATAAAGTTTGGAATATGGAAGGAGAAAACAAAGGCAATAGGACGTCATCTTTCACTGATGAAATGGAGATTAATATGCCTATATCTAAAGAATCTCCTAATCTATTGTGGATGATCCAAGAATAAAATTGGGGAATTTACTTTCCTAAAATTAGTATAGGGTTTTTGTTTTGATTTTATTTTGATTTAGATCAATAGGATTGGGGGCCCTCTTCATTTTCTACTTTTTGGATCGATCCAATTATTGGGTATGTCAAGAAATTTTTATTTATTGCTGCAATTTATTTTTCTTTATTAAATAAAGGGAATAAACACAGATATGCCATCGAACTTTAGGAAAAGGCTCATTCATGCCGTCCGTTAAAAGTTGAGCTCATTTATGGCACTGCCGTTACTGAAAGGGGTCATCTATATCATTATATTTTAACAGACCTAATATCTTGTTTTTGAAAATTAGATTGGACACGTGGCAAAATTTTAATGAGCCATGTCAATTAAAAAATTCACCTATTAAACTACACACCAACCGAATCTACCCGACCCATGACCCTTTCCCCCATTAAAACCCACAAACTTTTAACCTGACCGATACCAAATAAAACCCCATTCCCACCCAATTTCACTGCTCGTTTATACTCCTCCAAAGACCTAAACCCCATCATCTTCTTCTTCGTTTCATACCTCTTCTTCTTCATTTTTCAGTCAATATTAAATTTTATTTTGAAATTATTATTCTCATCACATATAAGAAAACTTAGAAGATGATTGAAATTATTTTGAAATTCTTTTTTCTTATCATCTCGATTCGGAGTCTTTGTCAACTTGATTAATTGTAGACTTGTTGTATACACACAAAATGAGTAGTAGTACTCCAATTATATTGATGAGGACTAAAATCACCATCCCAAAATCAACAAGTCAACAACTACTACTATTACGTGAGTCCCAAACAAATTGAGGCATCATCATCTCTGAATATGAAAAAAAATATAATCATATTCAGTTAATACTTAAAAAAAGGACACAGAGAATTAAGGAATTGACAATTTTCTCACCATTTGGAGTAGAACTTGCTTTGTAGCAATGCATCAAACATTTTAATTTTCTAGAACGGTTTGGATATGGAATCAGAAGTTGGTTGCCATAGAAAATGCTATTCAAATCGCGTCAAAATTGGCAATGAACAAAAAAAAAATGGAAGAAATGAAGCAGATAGCTTTGATTTGAATATTGAAATGTCGAAGAAGAAGGAAACTTTATGTTGGAGAAGAGGACTTTGTAAATACCTCTAAACCCCTTGAACTTCTACATATGGACTTATTTGGTCCTATAAGAACTGCTAGCATTGGTGGTAAGAAATATGCATTTGTTATTGTTGATGATTTCTCACATTTTACCTGGGTCATGTTCTGAGCTCACAATGATGAAGCCTTTACAAATTTTAAAATCTTCTGCAAAAAGGTTCAACAAGAAAAGGGATACTTTATCACTTCCATCCATAGTGATCATGGGAGAGAATTTGAGAATCAATCTTTTGAAGAATTCTGCAACAAGAAAGGATATACTTAGACCATCTCCTCACCTTGTACTCCTCAATAGAATGGGGTGGTTGAAAGAAAGAATCGCTCTCTACAAGAAACAGCTAGAGCCATGCTCATTGAACAAAATCTTTTCAATCATTTCTAGGCTGAGGTTGTAAGTACTGCATGTCATATTGTTAACAGATGTCTCATTCGACCTGTCCTGAAGAAGACTCCTTATGAACTATAGAAAGGAAAAAAGCCGAATATCAGCAACTTTTACCCTTTTATTTTGTAAATTTTTTATCCACAACAATGGTAAGGACAATCGCCATAGAGGAACTGCACTTCCACCTGTAACATATCTCTGGGTATCTGAATCGTGTGCTCTGCCTGGCCTTTTTTTGGGGACAAAAAATTGTACTCAAATTAACTTGCGTCCCAATCTATTTTGACACCTTTTTCCAGAACTTGGTTGTGAGTTGTGCCCATCTGTCATACTATAATAGATTCGGGGACATCGTATAGTCGAACAATTTCTTTAGTATTCAATTAACTGTAGTCTTTAGCTGAAACATGATACTGACCGGCAAAAAATGAGTTGACCTTATTAGCCTTCCAACAATGGCTTAAATAGGATCGAATTTACACCTAGTATGAAATAACCCTATAGCTATGTTCGTACTAGGTACTTCCCACTTCCATGAAGGCATAACTATCTCCTGAATCAACCTGCCTGATTTCTGATATCCAGCCTCTCCTTGCTGGACATTGGAGCTCTGTGCCACAACTCGACAATATATTTCTTCTTTCTATGCCATCAGTAGATTCCTTTTTTTATTTCCTGATGCGTTTTCGTCAAACTCCAGGTGGAAGGCGTAACGAACATGGTGCACCTTTGCTACAGTTTTCTAACAAATCCCTACCAAACTTGGAACACAGAGTCGGCCTCAGGATATCAAGGCTTCACCCCTATTATATCACAGGCCAACGACTCCCTGCTGGCCTTGTCTATGGCCTTACTAGGCTAGGGTCTTCGTACCGTCACTACTTCGCCTCCACAACTAGTTGTAATATTGCATCTTTCTAGGTCAAAAGCACACTATCCCTTTAATATCAGCCTAATGCTCATTTCTCGACATTTAGCAGTAGCTCCGAGCTCTATCAGCCCGCTACAGCCTAAAAGCAGTTCTTCTTTCATCTTGAGCTTGATGTTCATATCTTGCTCTTACACCTATAAGATGAAAACCTGGGTTCATGCCCCATGCACCATACTAGCAAGGATACTATTGGCCAAGTCTAGCGACCTATATCGTCTTGACCCGCCCTCAGGCCTATTCCTATCATATAGTCTCTCTATCTTTTAACATAATAAACTGGGGATTGAAGGCTTTGTTCTCCAGGTATCCCCTACCGCCATCCACATACTGCAGTGGGATTAGTCTATTTCTAACCTAAGCTTCACTATTAATGATGGTCTATTATTTATGAACTCCAACACGTACTTGGTTGCTACGAGCGATCTTAACTACCCTCTTGATTTACTGTCGTGAGGGTCTAGGTGACTTTTTAAACACTAGGGGTCGTAACCACTTTCTAACACTTTCTTGGAATCAACGGTTTTAACCCTCCTTTACTATTTATTCTGGTAGCATGGCATCGAAACTTACACTTTTTTGATGAATTGAAAGAACAAGCTCGGAGGTGGAAAATGACCCTATCGTTCTATAATGGGGCTAAGGTGCAGAATTCAACAAACTCTAGAAGCTGGAGGTACAAACCTTGCATAGTCCTTCGCATATTTTGGGTAATCCAACATTAACTGTCGTCCCTATCTAATTCTAAGTTTAAACGAAGTAAGATAACTCATATATATACCACACTCCTGGCCTCCTGTTTCGATGGTGTAGAAAGAACTGGGAACGGTGCTGGCATGTCTGTCACCTTATGAGGTTTTTAGTGCACCGAGAGGATACTGGGGAAATAAAGAAAAACATCCCCTTTTGCTGTTAGACTTGGTTGTCCCCCCGACTGTGGCACCTAGCTGGTACCCTCTCCTGATATTGTAGCTAACTTATGACTGGCTGAAGTCTATCCCATATCATACCTTATTCTAGACAGACATAACAGTGAAAACTTATGGACTCAACCTTGTACAACTCAACTCTATAGCACGATATGAGTAGACGAAAGGGTCACCATACTATCATGCCCCGTAGCCTCCTACTTATAAAATGTGGTGCACAACACGTTTATGAACATGACTCTACTATACACGGCTTGCAAACTCCCTACGATACGACGTTGCTCTGATACCAAGTTTCTCATGCCCCAACTTGGGAGGCATGACTAGTACCTAATGCCAAACTGGGATCTGGGCTGACCTGGCTCAGCATATGCACATCTGGTGCCTACTAGCGACCCACAATCAAGAAACAAACTGCTATATCTCGGCTGTAAATACAGCCTCGGCCCACACACCTGTAAAAGAAAACAGCTAACCCAACCAACATATCAATAAAAGGGATCATATGCGGGCCAAAAAGACCACCATGCTGGTCTAGTTATAATAGAATGAAAAATAGGCAGTCATGTAAATACTATAGCCGACAAGGCTGCTAACTAAAAGATGAACTAGGCCCCACACGAACAACATACAGAACTGAATATATATATATATATAGTTCCCACACTGCCAACACGGATAACTAACTGAACACTGTAGTCTGCAAGCCTCAAATAATAAAAATAGTGGTCGGGATAGGGCCCATCCTACCCAAATCCTATACCAATAAAAGATTGGTAGCCTCTACAACCTGGCAACTACGAATGAAAGGAGCTGGCCAATCTGCTTACTTTGAATAGCTGCTAACAGAGACCACAATCGATCTGTCTAAACCTGCAGGCAAGTATGCAGTGGTCCATAGTTGGGTATCAGTAGAATATGTACCGAATATGTAAGGCAGTAATTAAAGCTGAATAGAAGCTGATAAAAACTGAAAGCGAATAGCAAGAAGGGGCAGAAGTTAACCTGTAAGTTGTCTTATCCATAACCTACATCTAGTAAACCACTATACGTATATGAGCTGAAGTTGTACGATTATACATTCATAAGCTATAGCTAGCAAGAAAGTATACAAACAAGAACCTAACTTAGCCCCTATAAGCCTGGAAGGTGCAAGTAATACAGAAATAACCTACCAGAGCCCCCATAAGACCTGAAAAGTACAATCCAATTTATATACCCTTAACAAGGTCCTTATGATTCTACTGTTAAGTATAGACAACCTACCTGGCTTCTAGGTTTGCAATTGAGACAGCTGGACTCCGGTAACTGTGTCTGGGCCCTCTGGGCTCTTGTAACTGCACCCTGGGTACACAAGGTTCGACGGAGGGTCAGTGATCTAATATGGCATAAAAGGAGAAGCCCATTTATGGATGGACTGTAACATGGCCCTTGGGCCTGAATAATCCCTTGGGACATCACATAGATCCTTTGAGTAACATTATATAGCTCCTGTGAGCGATCAATAGCCCCATAGACAATGACACAGTTAGCAACCATGAAATTAGTCAATGGAAGGCTATCCTAGGTGGGGGCAATCCTAACCGATGCGCTACACTGAAGTCTCAATCTAGCCACTCAAAAGGCATATCTGGCCCTCTAGGCCTAACGTGATCGCTACTCGCCTCTAGAATAGTCTATATAGCTATCAACAGGCACACCCCGTGTGTCTACACCTGACTAGAGGGTCCTGTAAATGATCATAATCTCTAATGGTCTAGACATAATAAGGAGAGGTCTGGAGTAGCCTAAATGATACTCTATATGTCATGATAGGACAATGATAGCTCATAAGGGAACGGTAAGGTCGCAGAAAACCAACTATTTAGTTACCCTCGCTTAGAACGACTATAGGGCTGCTACTAATCGGACATGCTCCTAAGCAGTCAGTCCTAACCTTGCACAGGAAACTTACTATAATTCTTAGCATGAAGGAAATATTGTACTACTATTGTTCTAGTCGCTTAGATATTAACTTGGTCTATTCAGATTTCATATGACTTCTCTGGGCGATTCATAATCTCATAGGCAGGTTTATCTGGACCTTGCAACTCATGGCAACCTGTACCTGAGTATCTATAAGAATAAGCTAGGGCACTAGCCCCGCATCCAACTACTAATAAGGTTCCCTCCATAGGATACCCATGGGTCTATCTGACTTGTACCACTGGGATGACTTCCTGGGCGACCTGTATGACAAGAACTAAGTCGATAGAAACTAATAGTCACTAGCAGTCGCTAACTAGATGGCAGGCTGTCAGTTAGTTCAACAGGCAACCTTGGTGCCGCTGACTCTAAGGTATGACCATCCTATTCAAATTATAGCCCTAGAGGCATAAAGGTACGCCAACAGCCTCTGGGCGAGCTTCACTGACAATACAGGCATCAAATTGAAATTTATATCGCTCAGCTGCACCCCATGCTGTCCATCTTACCAAATCAGGCCCAACAGCTAACCATAAACTTTTAAGGCTTTGGCATGATAGCAAAATATCATAATTCTACTAATACAGTGAACAGAAGAACAGAGGAGTTTCAACACCGCTCTTAGCGTGAGTCACATTTAATATACTCTTTCTCGATGAGGGATACTACAATATACTCTCAATACATCTTTTATCAGCTAACCACAACATTCATAATCATTATCTACTTGCAACAACTAATCACAATATATAATATCATTATCTACTTTTGAAGGCATAGGTCGTATCACTATATGACGAGAATAACTAGCCGAAGAGATAAGCCTTAACATACCTCGAATGCCGACTTTTGTTCACCAGCCAGTTTCGAACCTGAAGCCAGTAATTTCACTTAATTACGGCCTTTATGCTAAGAAAATAAGGCTATTTCAATAGTAGGAGTCGGCAAACAACAATGTCTTTAAAATAACTTTGATTATAATTCAACTATGTTCGATTCGGTCGAAAACTCATAAATTCTCGATAGTCTAGAAGGTAGAAGCACCTACCCGTCACTTGTAGTCACTTAGGACTCAATTAGAAGTGATTTCGACCATTTTTACTCGGCGGGATTCTGGTACTCTAAGCGAATTTCTAAGAAATAACTCAGCAAGGATTTCCTTATAGGCCTGGAACTCATTATGTAAGATGAATTTGCGTTTGAACGGAGTTTTATGGTGTAAATCGATGAAAAACAACCGGAAACTTGAGAGGAGAAGTTGTAGGGTTAAGGTACTACTCCAAAACTTCCAACATATGCACGCACGTGTCGGATGAACTATAGAAACTTACGAGCTGTAATAGTTTCATCATGTATTGCACCCCAACTGTGTTTCTCACATCATACCCAAATCATTTTGGTATATATTGTATCACACTTGTATCCCTGTACCTCTCTGTCATTGCAGCCGTATGTATATCATACTATACCCACATCATCTCTATCTCTCAATCATATTATTGGTGATATGCCGAGCACAGACCTTCGTCACATCACTGTACACATATGCCAGAGGGTCTTATATTTTTCCTTCTATTCATGGCCTGCAGGTTATTCTAGAAATTCATGTATTGTACACCCAGTGTATGAGACTTTTATCATACCTTTCTATGTATCTTGTCTATACACCCAGTCGTATGATCATTTAGTCATACAGGTCTATGTACCCACTCATACCACTCTGTTGCATGCTCATCTCGGGCACGGGCCACTCATACCCAAGCACTCACCCACGACTTGATCCAACAATTTGCTCATCCAAGCCTCATATCGACCCCAGGCTTCTTTTATCAACATATAAATGATTTACCTTACGATTTTAACACACCTCTTGATTCACTAGCTCAGTTATCACAGATTCCAATGATCATTTAAGGCACAACATATCATATTTAAAATAACAATAAAATCACACACAAACAAGAATTACACATAACCAATTATAGCACTATCCTGATTCGAGGCCATTTCAAGACCTGTTAATTGTTACATCATTTATATCAGAAGTTCTATGATGAGGTACAACATTGGCCCACTTGGGAGATTGGGTTTTGTTACAGCGGCATCATAGCTGCCACTACGATCTCACTGCAGCGGTACTGTTCAGGTAGTACTTTGACCCGTTCTTCCTCCAGATTTCCCATGGATTGTTTCTTCGCAATCTCTCACCCATTACACATAAACAACATCGATTCATCTCTACAATCAACCTACCTTCTTCCTCAAGAATGACAATCGAATTAATATGAAACAAATAAGCATAGGTCACAGCGTAACAAAGAAAAATTTACTAGCCTCGTAGCTCGCTTTCTCCCCTAATTCAAGTGTCATGATTCAAGCCATGAAATAATTTTAGCCTACCCCTCAATGTTCAATCCCCGCATTATATAAGTAAGGATTTAGGACTGATCATTCAATATTATAATTCGTAAAGGAAGGACAATACATACACACACACACATAAATGAGCAATATCTGAAGGCCATTAGGCATAAAATCAACCTACTCCTATATATCCATTATCTAAAGTCTATTCCCATTAAATCATAATCTAAGAATTTCATCTCATGGGGATTTCACCATCCCTTCCCTGTTTCCTTTTCCCCCAGACACTTACTAATTATCGTCTTCGCTATCAATTTACTCAATAATATTCTCTACTCATCAATAGCACATATATTATACGCATAAATATATTTTTCTTATCAAAGTCTAACATAAAGGACCATAGTCTACCTGGGTGCCGAGCTATTGTCGAGATATTACCAGCTTTGTGCTTGCATCAAATTCCTAGTTATTGCAAGGATTTGTCGTGGCGGATGGTGAACCCCTCTCTCTCTAGCCTCCTTCTTTTCTTTCTCTATTAGAAATCCCCACTCTTATTTCCTGGGCGTTTTATTTACCAAACCTTATATCAATAGGTTTTTAAATCTATCTTGGATAGAATTTTGGAGTTATGTTCTGCGTCACTCACTGCAGCAGTTCCGCTACTGGGAAAATTTGGTACGCTGCGGCGATTCCGCAGCTAGGCTCAACAGATTTCAACCGGCCCATTATAATTTATTCTGGCCGATTGTCCCTTGATCCGAGAACATAACTCAGTCCTTCAATTTTTTTTTAAAAAATCCTTTCACGTTTACATCGTGGAGGTACTATAATAATCGGACATGTCGTTATAAGTTCTAGAAGCCCCTTAAGAGCAAATAGATTTAAGACTTCTTCCTTGTCCCTTCCCTATCACACCTGGTGCAATAAATGCATATTTGGTAGTATCTTTCATAGTGGATGTCACCTTATTTTCATTCTTTGATGGTTTCATATTAAAACCTACAAAACAAATTAAGACATTATAAAAACAACGTTATAATATAAATAATCAAGACCTTATAAATATAATATACCAACAAAAATCATGTATTAGAATATATAACAATCATTATACTAAATCATAAAGAGATACATCACCTCAATTATTATTTTTTTCATTTATTTTGTGTATGATTTTCCAAATTTGCAACATCATTGTCCATTTATTGTATAATTCCATAGCAATCATGAGGTTATATCTTTCTCACTGCAAACCAAACTTTATTGGAATTATGATTAGCATAAAATACTTGAGATGCTTGGTCCACTTATATAAAAGGCTCTTTTATTTTCAAAAATCACCCCAAATTACTTAAGATGCCATACTCCTCTATTTTCAATCCTTTAATTTTACCATATGCATCAAACCAATTACATTGAAATAAAGTCATTCTTCTACCCATGAACTGCAATTCAAGAACATCAGTTAAAAATCCATAGTAATCAATGCTCTCATTATGTTTATCAGTCTCACCAACAACAACCATACCATAATTTTGAGTCCTTAAATTTTTATCATTGACAATATAACCATTATAATGTAATACATATGGGGTAAGACCACCTGAAAGAATTAGGAGATCTTCCATAGTCCAGACTATCATTTCTTTATGCAATTGTGCAACCTATCAATAAGATAAAATTCATTATTTCTAAATGAGTATTCAATGTTAGATTTTCAATTGTAAGTGTATATATTACTCATCCCAATCTTGAAACCATTCGATAAATTGTCTGCCATTCAATAAATTGTTTGCTCCATTCTTCATCAAACAAACGTGGTGTAGCATCTACATAAATTTGTGCAATTAACTCTTTACAAATTTTAATTGAACCACAAATGTCATACAAAAAAAAGAAACAATCCTAAAGAAACAATGTGAATGAAGTACAAAATGAAGGAAAAATCATACTTTAGAAATGGTAGGACATCATCACAATTCTTTAGTATGTATATATGTGTTTGCTCTAATTTATTTGCTTCAAGATGATGATGTTTTGAAGCTCCTAAAGTTTTTTCAGATTTGCAAAATACATATTAACCTCCCTCAGATTTTTTATACCACCATCATAATTTCGTTTTTCCCTATTAACTTTGTGTCAATTTTATGAAGATACCTTGAATGTAAAGTCATACATTTATTGGCAATGTAACTCTCTGCAATACAACCTTCTAGATAAGCCCAATTACCAATGAGAAATTTCAAACAATATAACCATCGTTCTATATGATACATCAACCAATACTAAACAGGTCTACCAAGCTTAGCTTCATTAGCTAAGTGAATAGGCAAGTGTACCATGACGTCAAAAAATGAAGGAGGGAAGACCTTTTCTATCTTGCAAAGAGTTGTAGGAATTTGAGCTTCAATATGTTCCAAGTTATCAGTCGTTAATACCTTAACTCCAAGCATATTAAAAAATATGGACAACTTAATAAGTGGTTCACACACTGCTTTGGACAACATACCACATAGTGCAAGAGGGAGTAAATGTTGTAGAAGAACATGACAATCATGACTCTTTAGGTCGGAATTCTTATGATCATTCAAGTTAACACACTAAGAAATATTGGATGAAAACTCATCAGAAACTTTTAAATTATTAAAAAAAGACACAAGTTTTGCTTTTCTTGAGGAGATAATATATAACATGTAATTGGAACTTCATATTTCTCACCTTTTTTGATAGGGTGCAATTGTGGCCTAATACTCAATTCTTGTCTTGTCGAGTTTTAATGGTGTCCTAGGTGTTTTCTTTGGCATTCATAATTGTCCCCATAATATTATCACATATATTTTTCTCAATATGCATAAACATTAAAATTATGTCTTAACTGAAGAAATTCCAATATGGAAGTTCAATAAAGATATTGTTCTTATTCCAGTTATCTTTTCGACCATCATGTGCTATCTTGATTCTTTTGTTTGGATCCTCTGTTAATTGTAGTTGTTCAAGATCTTTCACTTAATTAAGTTCCTCAATACCGTAATGCTATTTTAGAGGAAGTCTTTTCTCTTTTGTTACATCAAATGACTCTATATCATTCCTCTATTTGTGATTAAGAGGAAGATAATGTCGATGACCCATAAAACACTATTTCTTACGTTAGCAAATCTGATTGAGGAAGTGTCTTTGTTGCAACATGGGCATGTCAATTTCTCTTCTGTACTCCATCCAGAAAAAATTTTATATGCTAGAAAGTCATTTATGATCCATGACAAAGAAGCATGTAACTTAAAATTCTGTCTAGTTGATGCATCAAAGATCTCAATCCCAATCTCCTATAACTCCTTCAATTCCTCTATCAAAGGTTGAAGATATATTTCAATTGCATCTGCAGAACCTTCTAGACTAGAAATAAGCATGGACATAATAAAATTTTCTTGTTTCATACACAACCAAGGTGGTAAATTATAAGTAATAAGTAATACAGGTCAAAAACTATATAAGGTTTTTGAGTTTCGAAATTGCTGAAACCCATCACTAGCATTCCATGTCAAACATTGTGATGCTCGGCTGCAAATGAGGGATGAAGTTCATCGAATAATTTTCATGCCATTGAATTAGCTGGCTGCCTCATTCCATCATCAACTCTTTCATTATGATTTCATATCATTAGAGAATATGTCTTTATATACATTAATAACCTTTAAAGTGTAGGCTTTAATGGAAAATAGCATAAAGTTTTTGAATCTATCTTTGTACCTTTTTTATTTTTTGCTTCCCCCCTATGTTTACCTATTTTTCATCTGGATGTACCACAAACTTTACAAGAATCAAGTTATCCTCCTTCCAGAATAACATACAATCATTTCTACAAGCATGAATCTTGTGTGTAGGAAATCCCAAGGTTCCGAATTACCATATTTGCCTCATAATATGAATTTCGCAAATTAGCTCCATCTGGCAACAACTCCTCTTTTAACATTTTCAATAACATTGTAAATGACTCATTGCTTGGCCATACTTTTTATATGAACTAATTTAATCAAAGTTGAAAGCTTTGAAATTTTTGTAATTTGGTACAGTGGCTTCTCGAAATCTCCCAATAGGCAATAAAAGTTTTTGGCTTAAACATTTGATTCCTCTTCAAGTAAATCATCACAACCAACATCTGTAGTGTGACCATCAGGATCAGGATATAAATCTCTCAAAAATTTCCTGTATTCATCCTCACTCTCACATTCTTTTGCTTCATTATCATCTCCATCTTAATATTCTGACAGTGGTTCACTTAAGACTTCCTCGTGGTGATACCAAAAGTAGTAATTTTGAATTATTCCATACACTTTCAAATGTGTCTTGACTTTCTGACGTGTTCCAAATGTTGTATTACAACATTTGACACTTAGAAATTGTATTTCATACATTTCTCCTACTCTTTGAAAAGCATAATTCAAAAAATTTTGCACCTCGATTAAGTAGGCTTTATTAAGTCGATCATTAATAAGTTGCATCCATTTCTTACTGGGTGCTAGAACTTTAGATTGTAAATAAAAGTTAGATTAAAGAAATTAGTATAACAAAATCACTAAGATGTACATAACTTTTATTAAACTTGTCAATACATCTTAATGATTAAAATTTCTCAATATATCACAGGAATAAGATAAGCTTCAAAATGATAGGTCAAACATGGATTGGGATCTCCTCCAATAGGCTCCTGTCCAATATTTTTTAGTAATGTTTTTGATTATTAAAACGTTGTGAATATAATAATCAATGGATCCAATCTTACTAATATTCAGCTCATACAACTATCCCTTATTTTTTCTGTTCTTCTCCACATTTCAAAAACTAAGCAGCTTAAGGTACACTAGCTAATTTCTTATTTCAAACAATGGCGATTAACCTCGTATTCAACTGTTACACCTCGTAAGTTTTTAACGTTTAGTCGGCCTATTCGTATGTTGGTTAAGTGTCTTAGAGTGCCATACGTACGAGGAAAGGTCTCGGGGAAAGGCCGAACGAGTGCCAAGTCGGGATTTCGCGGGAGGAGGCCGAACCAAGCTGCCCATAGGGGCAAAGTGGCACGGGGCAGATCCTCCGCGTTAGCCAACGTGGCACGGAGCAGAATCAGCGTGATGGACAGAGTGCCACGTTGCCTTGTCTGCTGCCTCAAGTATATATAGGCCTCACCCTTAGATTTCATGTTATTTTCTCAAATAAACTCGGCCAGCAGAGTTAGAAGTTTGAAGGGGAATTATAATTTTCATCCGATTACGCCGCTAAACACCATCCAAATCCGAATTAACTTTGGGTATCGAAGTATAAGGCTGTAGGGAGCATTTCTACAGAGTTAGTTTCGTGAAATTCGCCCGGCGAATCATCGTCCCGCCGAGCCAAAGTTATTGAAATTGCTCCAAACTAGTGTCAATACGATCCCAGGCTTAAAGTAAGCATTTCTCCCTTCTAGACTTTCGAGAAATAATGAGGTTTCGACCGTGTTCCGTAAAGTTGGAATATAGTTAATATTTATATATAAAGTTTTCCTTTTTGTCAAATTTAGTGTTAAAACTAGTCCTATCTTCCCAGTAACACGATTTCAGTTGGGAAGAGCTATTGAATACTAATTGGAACCTATCAGTTAATCAGAAATCGATAATCGAGGTATGTTAAGGCATTTTCTTTCGGCAAGTTAGTTTCTTCAGCATAGTAGTCCAGTATGAATCCCAGTAAAGCATGTCAGGAGTACGTTATCATGTCTAGTTGTTGTTGTCAGTCGGGGCTCATAATTTGTATTGTTTTGCACTGGATTACACCTGTATAGCTTTTGTGACCACCCCAGGGTTAATAGTTGTGTCGTCGCCCGCCAGGGGCGAGGATACGTCGCTCTACAAAGAGGTATGACGTCTGCAAGGGACGAAGATGGGGATCCAGATCCTTATATTGCCGTGGTTGGCCTTATACACACCCCCACCGAGCGCTTACGCCCGGGGTATATATATGGAGTCCTTCGGACTCAGACACAGCTACAGTCAGGGGCCGAGCGGGCCCAGTTGCAGACCCAGGGGATAGGCAGGACGCTTATAGCTGGTAGTTGACTCAGTACGATCTGGATAGGGGTATATAGATTAAGGTGTACTCACTAGGGACAATGGGGGCCCAGGTGGGTTATTTTGTGCTGATTGTACCTTCCGGCTTATGGGAGTCAGGTAAGGTTTATGCTTGCTTTAGTTACTGATAGCTAGATAGTAAGACGCTTCGCTTGTTAGGTATGACCCTTACCCTCCTTATTACAGTTATGTTTAGCCCTGATTTCACTACTTCAGTCATTTTCAGTCTATTTCCTTTACTTCAGTTATTGTCAGTTCTATTTCCTTACTTTTAGTTATTTAAAGTTACTGCTTTACATACTCAGTACCTGTGGTACTGACGTCCTCTTTTGGGGCGTTGCATTACTTTCCTGTAGGTACAGATAGACGAGGAGCAGGTCCCTCGTTGTTCCAGTCAGCCGTACAGGATCGTCAGCTCCCTTCTTCCAGAGCTTGTGTTATAAAGGTTTACTTCTTTTGTTTGTACAGTATGGGTAGGTTGGGGACCTGTACCGATCATCTTATTACTCCTAGAGGCTTGCAGATTATCTTATTTTCCCGTGGTTAGATGATATCGGTCGTGTGGGGCCCGTGTGTGTTTTGTATTATGTGTGCTGGCCGTGTGGGGCTCTGTTTAGCTGTTAATTGATGGTCTTGTCGGTCATAGCTCAGTTTGGCATTTGATTTCGCTTTCCAATTATAACTAGATATCATGGTGGCCTTGTCGGCCCATATAGGACTCCCTATGTTTGTTTGTCTCTGGTTAGCTATTTATTTTCACAGGTGGCTATAGGCCTTGTCGGCCGGGGGTTGTATTTATAGCCGCTATATAGCCCATTGTTTTCTTTATTCTAGAGTTAGATTCAACCTTGCACCAGAGGTGCTTAGGCTCAGTCAATTCAGCAGTTCGGGTCCTAGTAGGGCACCAGGTGTCATTCATGCCTCTCAAGGTGGAGCGTGACACCAACTTGCGAAAAATACAAAGTACTATATTTTCTAAGATGATTTCCATCTAGAACTAGAAGACTATAATACTAGAAAAATCATAGAGAATTTAGAAAAACTTATATAAAATATTTTAAAATGTGAAAGAACTTTAGCAACCATTTCATTATAAGAACTTGATTATAGTTTTGCTTTTGAATATTACAACTAATTGTATTGAGGTTGAATAATAACTTTAGTTCCAATTCAATTTGCTTTGGCAATAGTTACAAAACAATTTGGTATTTTCAAATATCAATAATCATTGAATTTACATATGTGATAGCAAAGTGGTTAATCTCACACCATCAATGGTCTAGATTTCTTCCTTGTAAACATCAAAAGAAACCTTAGAAATTATATTTACTAATAAATTTAATCTTAAACTGATTTACACTAAAATTAGCAGTGGATAGCTTAGTTAATGAAAAAGAGAAATGCCAAGGAAAAAGAAGGGATGGAATTATAAGGAATTTAATATTGGAGAAATCTAATCCATTGATTGTATTATGCACCATGTCTTAAAAATCAAGCGAACTATTGAACAATACTAGAGGGAAGCCTGTTGGAGGGGATCCCATCCTGCCAAACATAAAATACACAATTGCGAAGCTAAACCATCCACACATTCTCAACAAAAAAAAACTTCACCAAACTGCACGAGGAACCAAACAATTTCAGTAAAACACTCTAACAGCTAATTAAGAGCAACAACCACAACATACCTTAACAAAAACAGAAATGAAAAACAACGGCAAGTTACCCAATAGTTTAGGATACAAAAGTGCACCAAAAACAGTAATGTTAGAAAAAATGCAGTAGTATTTGTAGGAAGAAAAAATTGAAAATAACAATTAAAACACCATGTCAAACAACAAACTGAAAGCAGATATAATGAAGTATATTATATGCAACACATAGTTCTATTACATGAAGTATAATTCACCTAAGTGTTATTGTTACGCCTCGAGTCTATACCCTGGATGAGACACAAGTAACCCCAAGTCAACACATGGTCTATCATAACACTGGAAATTTTGAGTAAAACATAGCAAAAGCTTTAGATAATGGAATCATTTAAGAAAACTCATTTAATAAGTCCATACATCTGAAAGAACAACAATACTGAACATCTAAAATTCTGTTTGAAAGCCATCTACTAATGATAAGTTGCTGGAACAAGCCTCCAGCTAACTCTAAAGTCTAACTGAAGGAAAATGAATTGATGTAAATAAAATATCATCCTCAAAAGATCAGGACTCACAACTGCTGCTACTGATATCACCGGAGCAAATCTACTAATGACGCTGAGAATGAGAACTTGCAGTTGTATCATAAAACGATACAACATAAAATGTATGTGTCAGTACTTTGAATATACTGAGTAAGTGGGACAAAACATAGCACAATGGAATAAATAACTAAACTGTAATGACATGCAATGACCAACTGAAATATAGAAACTGGATAAACTGAAATATAACTGAAATGGTCAATATGACCCTGTCTGACGGTCATAAATAATGCCCTGAGTCTGAGATACTGAATCTGAACTAACTGTTCTGAACTGGTCTGAGTAAACCGAAATTGTTCTAAGATGAGTTGTACTAATACTGAACTAACTTGTGGGAGAGTCTATAACCGACATATAACCACGTGAACTAGATGTGAAGTTCGATGTATACACCCCATCGGTAGGACCCAACATACCTTGTTAGGGTATAAAGACATGAACTAGGTGATCACAGGTCTGAGGCCATGAGGACAATAAAAATATATCCTATGTTAGCAATGTAGTTCCGAGAACCTTGTGCGCTAGAACCCCAGCCCGCTCAATGCTAAGTCCTACTCCCACTGGATGGTCCTAGACTGACTACTAAGATGATAGCTCGAAACGGGGCCCAAGTCTACTCAGGAATACCTATATGGAAGCATGCTTAGAGTCTTATCGGACCGGATTTTATAACTGGGTTCTAAGACTGGTCAGAGCTGCTTATCTAAAAGCATCATAACCGTTTAAAGAACAAATTGTAATTTGAAGTTGGGATCCTAAGACTGGTCAGAGCTGCTTATCTAAAAGTTTCATGACCGCCTAAAGAACCATTAACATCTGATACTGAGTCTAATTCTGATAACTGGGAGGCACTACTGACACCTCGAGAGTTTCCGTAGTCAAACTGATCAGCTGACATTTCTGACTAACACTGAGTATTCTGACATTCTGACTGAAACTGAACTGACATTCATCTGACTGAGGGCTCAATACAAACTAACAATATGGGAACCCCCAACATTAAAAGAATCAAGCCATTTTGATAAATATATCAATTAGGCATGGCTATAGTCTTTTTTGTATTCAAGAGCTAGGACTCTAATTCACTTTATAGGAACAAGCAACAACATAGTCACAAAATGGTGGAAAATATCTAAAATTAACATAATTAATATTTCACATGAATTAAATGAAGTCTGACATGTCATTTCTTCACATTCGAAAATTTTAAGGCTAAACCTGATAGAGACGACATGGACGATTTTTGGGGACACAAGGGAAGAATAATTTCCTTGTTGAATTCTCACATACCTGGCTAAAAATTCTCTAGAGAAGGAAGTCCTTGCTTGCGAGTTCTTAAGAGGAAAATTATGATAGTTTTTCTGAAAATCTAAGTGGAAATGGGGGAAAACCGTTTAATCCCTCTAAATCCCCTTAAAATAACCTAAAACGACGTAGTTTAGAGTCTTAGAGTTTAGAAAATTACTAAAACACCCTTAGAAAATTGGCAGGAAAGAGGACCCTGCCAATCCTCATGAGACACTCCATGAGTCGTGAGGTCAAGAATGACTCATGGGGTCCAATCGTTAGGTGCACTGGAAGTTTTTTACAATTTCTTCAGTCCTGCCAATGACTGACTTCACGAGTCGTCAGGAGACCCGACGACTCGTTGTTGCCCCCCATCACCCTTACTACCAAAAACCCCTTGGGGTCACCACGGACGACACCACGACTCGTGGTATCCCAAACGAGTTACGGTGAGGACCCGTTAAGTACACTGCCTGAACTTTTCCAACTTTCGGTCAACCTTAACCACGACTTACTTGACGGCTCGTGGTGTTGACCATGACTCGTGGTCACACCTATGGTCACTAAAACTTTTTCTAATTTTTCAACCAAGTCCGGACCCTTCCCCACGAGTCACTTCACGACTCGTGGCCTACCCCACGCGTCACCGAACAACTCATTTTGTGATCTAGTACAGAAAATTCTATTTCCTCTATTTCAACTCCCGAGTATGGTCTTAGGGTTTTCGGGCCATTACAATATCTCCCCCTTGAGAACATTCGTCCTCGAATGATGAAAAACACACACGAAAGCAGAGAATTGCAATCATTATACTCAAATACTGATCATGAAAGCTGAAAACTAACAAAATTACTACCTCCGAACTGAACTACATGGATGAACTAAATTCAATAATCATACACATATTCATTTATAAGAAAGAAACTGGAACACACGAACTGAAAAGAGTTTTAGGGAGGAAATTGATACCTTAAACTGAAACTGAGCTGGAAAAGAACAAATATGGGTATCTAGCCATCATATTTGCTACGTATTTTCACGTAGCTCCCTCAACCTGTTGATTCCTCCACAAGACTTTGATTGAAGCTACTTCTTTGTTCCTCAGCTTGCGAACCTGACAGTCAAGGATCTGGATTGGGACCTCTTCGTAAGAGAGACTATCTTTAACCCCCACACTATCTAGTGGCTCAACTGATGTTGGGTCATTGATGCACTTCTTAAATAGTGACACATGAAAGACTGGGTGCATAGATGCTAACTCAGAAGGTAATTCCAGCTCATAGGCTACATTGCCAATTCATCTCAGAATTCTATAGGGTCCCACATATCTGGGACTGAGTTTTCCTTTCTTCCCAAATCTCATCACCCCTGTCATGGGTGAAATTTTTAGATAAACCCAATCATTTGCTGCAAACTCTAACTCTCTTCTCTTCACATCAGCATAGGATTTCTAATGACTTTGTGTTGTTTTCAACCTCTCTCGGATGTGCTGTACTTTCTGCATTGCCTTGTGAACCGAGTCTGGCCCTATCAAAGTAGCCTCACCAACCTCAAACCACCCTATGAGAGACCTACACCTCCTACCATACAATGCCTGGAATGGGGCCATCTGAATACTGGAGTGGTAGTTGTTGTTGTACGCAAACTCGATGAGGGGAAAGTGATCATTCCAAATGACCTTGAAATTGATCACACACGCTCTCAACATATATTCTAAGGTGTGAATAGTCTGCTCAGCCTATCCATCAGTCTGCGGGTGCAAAGTTGTGCTGAGCTTGACTTGGGTACCGAGTCCTTTCTAAAATGACATCCAGAAATGCGAGGTGAACTGGGTACCTCTATCTGAAATAATGGACAAGGGAACCCCATGAAGTCTGACCAGATCCCGAATATAAAGCTTGGAATAGACCTCACCTGAGTCTGTGGTTTTAAATAGGAGGAAGTGTGCTGAGTTAGTCATTCGATCTACTATCACCCAAATTGAGTCATGCTACCAGCAAGTACGGGGTAGACCTGTAATAAAGTCCATATTTACCTTTTCCCATTTCCATATGGGTATACTGATATCCTGCGTCATACCTCCTAGTCTCTAGTGTTCAACCTTGACCTGCTGGCAGTTTGGGCACTTGGTCAGAAATTCTTCAATGTCTCTTTTCATTCCATTCCACCAGTAAATATCCCATAGATCACGGTACATCTTAGAAGCACCTGGGTGGATAGAGTATCTTGAAATGTGTGCTTCTTCCAGTATCTATTGTCTCAAATCACCCACGGCTAGTACACACAGCCTGCCCTGGTAAAAAACCATGCCATCTCACCCTTTGGAGAAAGCCTCAACTTGTTTTCTGAGAACCGCTTCCTTTAGCTTATGTAGTATGGGATTTTCATTCTATCTGGACTTAACTTCAACAACCAAAGAAGAATCTGAACCACTTTGCATTACTACTCCATCCTTAGCTGAATCAACCAATTGTACCCCTAACCCAGCTAGTCGTGAATATCATTCCCCAGTTCCTTTTTGCCCTTTTCAACATAGGCCACGCTCCCCATAGACAACCTGCTTAGGGAATCAACCACTGCATTGGCTTTGCCTGGGTGGTACAACACACTCATGTCATAGTCCTTCAATAGCTCCTACCATTTTCTCTTATGGAGATTTAGATCCTTCTGGTTGAATACATACTGAAGGCTCTTGTGATTACTGAAAACATCCACGTAAGCCCTATAAAGGTAGTGCCTCCATATTTTTAATGCAAACACCATTGTTGCCAACTCCAGTTCATGAGTCGGATAATTCTTTTCATGAACCTTGAGTTGTCTTGAGGCGTAGGCTATCACCTTGCCCTGCTGCATTGGAACGCAACTGAGTCCAACTTTAGAAGCGTTGCAATACACTACAAATCCATCTGATCCTTCCGACAAGGTCAACACTGGAGAGGTAGTGAGTCAAGTTTTTAACTCCTGGAAGCTCTTCTCACACGCATCTGACCACTAAAATTTTATCTTTTTCTGAGTCAACTTAGTCAAAGGAGAAGCAATAGAGGAAAATCCTTCTACAAATCATCGGTAATAACCGGCTAAACGTAAGAAACTCCTGATTTTGGTTGGGGAAGTAGGACTTGGCAAGTCTTTCACCACTGCTATCTTTTAAGGATCTACCTGAATACCCTAACCTGAGACCACGTGACCAACGAAAGTCATAGACTTCAACCAAAATTCGCATTTGCTGAACTTAGCAAACAACTGGAGGTCTCTGAGCGTCTGAAGCACTATTCCCAGGCGGTTAGCATGTTCTTCCTCATTCATGGAGAATACTAGAATGTTGTCGATAAATGCAATGGAGAACATATCCAGATACTGCTTGAAGACTCTGTTCATCAGGTCCATAAAAGTTGTGGAGGCAGTAGTTAGTCCGAAGGACATAACAACAAACTCGTAGTGAACATACCGAGTTCTGAAACACGCTATGTATTCATATGTGGGGTACTGCCATATCTTGGTGATCTACAAAATAGCCTATTATGGCTACTTCATCAAATCATGCTGAGATAATAACTATTCATGAAGCAAGCCGAGAATGTCTGCGGTTGAGGTGATCAATGATACATCTCATTCGAGAAAAATGAGGTTTGAAATGTGACAAAATACCCACGATCTTATACAAAGATAATGCAGCATGCATATTTCAACTAAAGGGAAGATTCATAAAAGGAGATAGAACAAATCACATTTCTCTAGAACTTTCTACACACGTGAGCTCCAAAAGAATAGTGATATCAACGTACAACTAATTCGTTCAAGTGATAACGTGGCTGATTTATTCACCAAATCTCTACTAACTGTAATTTTCAAGAAGATAGTGCACAAGACCAGGATGCAAAGATTTAAGGATGTTCTCATTAGGGGGAATTAATATACGTTATACCCTTTTCCCTTGCAAGGTTTTGTCCTATTAGTTTCTTCTTGTAAGGTTTTTAATGAGGCAACTACCAATGCGTATTACAAGATATGTGTACTTTTTTTCCTTCATCAAAATTTTTTCCACTGGATCTTTTTTCTAGTAAGATTTTAATAAGGCACATTATCAATATATTTTTTTTTCAAAGTAATTATAACTTTTATACTTATTAATTATTAAAATGATATTTGTGAAGAATCTCTATTATTTTTATGTAATTTTTCCAGTCAGAACCCACGCTTAGAGGCTTTATAAGCCCAATTATTTCAAGTGCCATTGATTGAGAACACATAATAATACATATGTATTAAAGTAAATATCAAATATTATAACTGAGAGCATCGGTGCAGGCGGGAACCTGGCCTTAAAATAAATATTATTATATCTTAATTAATTATTAATTTTATAATTGAAATGCTATTTTGTTTGAATTTTGAATAAATTGAATATGTCTCTGCTTAGGTATGTTTAAGAGAAGCGTCTTTTTGATCTTTGCTTTAAAATAAAATGTTTTCCCAAACGGATAGAAAATATGGAAGCATCAAATTAGTGACTTCTTGTAGTTTGAAGAAAATCGTTTGTGTTTTTTCTAATTTACTTTAAGGGTGAGCCTTCTAAAACGATTTACTAAATTTATTTAGTTGTTTTAAAGAATTAAAAAAATCAGTTATTAATGAAATTTCTTGTTCGATCGCTATAAATTACTCGTTTGATTGAGGTCTTTCAAACACATCATAAACTAAATTGATGCTGACAAACAACAAACCCTCAATATCTTCGTTAAGAAAAATCAATTTCAGGCGTAAGCTTTTATTCAATTTTTGTTTTTTCAATTTGTCAATTTTTCTAGGTAGAAAGGGTCATAATGCGCTTAAACTATGAGAAATTAAACAAAAATGCCCTCTGTTAATAGTTTAATTCAAAAATGCCCATGTCATTAATATTTTGGTCCAAAAAATATACTGTTAATAGTTTGGTCCAAAGATGCCCCTATTTTTACTTTTGGGTCAAAAATACCTTTTTTCGAATAAACATATTATTTCTTTTCTTTATAAACACATTATTTTTAAGGAATTGACACAAAAGTGCAAGTGTTAAATATAATTGATATTTTTATAAATCAATAAATATTAGCAAAATTCTAACCTCAAACTATTAGAAAGCTATAGCCAAAAGGCAGTAAAACAATCTCTATTAAATTGTAAAAATGAGTTTTTACGATAATCTTTTTTACTCCTTAAAAAAAGAAAAAGTTGCCTACAATTTTGTAACACCCCGTACTTTCGGCTGTGGTTGAGACTATTAGACATGTGAGTTAGATCCTAAACGAGCGAACATGGGTATACTTAGGTGTAAGGATCAATTCTTGAATGTGGAAAGTGTGTTGGATTAAGACCTTAAGGAAACTCTAGAGCAAATTTGGGTTGAAATCCCCCACCTATGAAGTTTTTCCGAAAATCTGGTGGAAGGTCCAACTTCAAACGATCGTACCTCCCAATCTATAAAGTATTTTTGAGTGTTCTACCCATAAAATTAAATATATATGAATTTAGTTTCAGATGCATCCAAGTATGCCTAAATCGGAGTTCGGAATAAAAAGTTATGGGCGTTTACTGAAGAATTGTCGAGCTGTTGCGAACCGCGGACCAAAACGCGGCCAACGCCTTAGGAAGCGCAGGCCACAGATTGGACGTGAAACGCAACAGTGGCCGGTCAGTAGAAGGGTCAAAAACGTGGACCAAATCGCGATCAATACCTTGGAAAGAACGACCCACAGATTGGCACGAAATGCATATTTTTCCGTAAAACATGACTTCCGCCCCAATTTAAAAAACATAATTTCGAACTCACTTTCTTATTTCTTCAACTCAACTCAAATCCAACAACCCCAAAATCTATCCAAAACCCTTCCAAGGCTAGGTAAGCATTCTCCAACCTATTCCAATATAAATCCATGAATTTCTTCATGATTCTAACATCAAAATTATCTCTCTCCTCTAGCAAAGTCAAGACAACTTTTGAGTGTCAAGACTTAGAATCTTGAGCACTTCTTCTTTCTTCAAGGTAAGTAAATATTCTTAGGGATGATAGACTTTTAAATTTTGATGACTCTCTTCTAGGAGTACTAGAAAGTAACCTCGCCCATGGCCCGGTATACTTTAATTGCTACCCTAATTTCTCGGTAGATATCCACGATCCAAACATTATGGATACATGCTGGACATGTGGCAAGAAGGGCCACAGAGCTAACAAATGTCCTAGAAACAATAAAAAGAAAAAGAAGATAAACCTTCTTGAAGTTGACGAAGAAGTCAAACAAAAGCTCTACTCAATTCTTGAGGAAGAAGAATCTGAGTCTGAATACACTTCTGAAGAAGAAGGAAGCGAAGACGACGAATTTCTCAACGTCGCTCAACATTCAGAAACAGAAGAAGATACTTCTGAATGCAATTGTAATGGGGCTTTTTGCCTCTGTGATAGCAGATCAATTGGAGTCATCTTTGAGAAAACAGCCGAGACTCTCTTCTCAACCATCGAGCACATCCAGGATAATGATGCTCGAAGAAAATACCTTATCGAGCTTCAAAAGCTGGTGACTCATCAAAAGGAGGAAAGACCTAAAGTAACTCCTTTTAGCATGAAACAAATCATGGGAAGATTTGATACCAAGAAGGAAGAACCTTCTATAGAAGAACTCCGAAAGGAAGTCAAAATTCTGAAAGAAGAAGTCAGGGAAGTCAAAAGCAGACTTCACAAAATTGAAATAGATGCTCTTACAGAACAAGTCCTTAAGGGCATCAACAATGAAGCTTCTACCTCTAAAGGTAATTTACTAAGAAACTCTGATGATGAACAATCGGATGAGCAGCCTGACAACCCTATCAAAGAAACCGAAGGCGATGCTGGCATCTCGGTTATCTCAAAGGTAAAACCACAGAGTTCTCATATTCTCATCAAGCTAGTTATTAATGATGATTTTGTCCTTAATAAGATTGCTTTATTAGACAGTGGTGCAGACAGGAACTGCATATCCGAAAGATTAATCCCTACAAAGTATCTTAGTAAAGGTACTACCAGGTTATATAGCGCTACAGGTGAGCGCATCACCATCAACTACAAGTTGAATAAGGCTCATATCTGCAATAATGGTATTTGCCTTACTAATGATTTTGTGATTACCAAAAACATTAATGAGGAAATTATTTTGGGAATTCCTTTTATTACCCAAATTAAACCTTATATTTCAGACTTTGATGCTATTCGCACAAAGATTTTAGGAAAAAATATTTCCTTTCCTTTTATTAAAACCCTTTCTCTTGAAGAAAGTAAATTTTTGCATAAACAAACTGCTTTCAAAATAAATCAGATTTGTTTTCTCAAAAATGATATTAGGCTTAAAAGAATTGAGCAAATTTTAAAAACCCCGGAAATGGTAACTAAGATTGCCAATTTACAAAACACTTTTGAAAAAGAAATTTGCTCAGATTTTCCCAATGCTTTTTGGGCCAGAAAAGCCCATACTGTAGATCTTCCTTATATTGATGGATTCAATGAGCAGGCCATTTCTACTAAAGCATTCTACTATTGTAATATCATTGTAAATTTCAAGCTTCCGCTACTATGCAATAAACTCATTTAGTAAGTAATTTCTCATTCATTGCTTTACTTACTAAAGTTATTCGATCCGCGCAAAAATGGTATCAGAGCCATGTTACTTAGTTTAATTATCGCTTTTATCGCCATGAGAGGCTAATTTCTTGATGCCATGACTGTGTAACTTATATTTTGGGGACTTAATGAGTTAATCTTTAAGTCTAGGTATTTCGTAATTATTCTGCATGATCTTTTAATTCTTTAATGGTAATTTTGGAATTATGCTTGGTGGTTAAGAGGAGGTTTCGAGGTATTCTCAAGTAGTTGCGATGCTGACAGGCGGTCGTTTAGCCGAAGGACAGGCGTTTAGACTGCAAGGTACTTTGCTTGAGAAACTCGTGTAATATCCATGGTCTCTTAACGTAATATCCTTAGCATAAATCCACAATAACCTTATAAGAGTTAAAAGAGTCATACTTTATAATTATGAAATTCCTTCATTAAAGGATTTCCTTTAAAGTCTTAAGATTATAAGGAGCATAGTCAAGGGCATCTTCTCCCTCAATGGATAATAACCAGCATGTTATTAACAGTGTTAATTTGTCTATCTCTAAGATAGAAAACGATTTACAAAATTGGTCTATTCCCAAAGAACCTTTTGAAAAGATTTACCAGTTAGGTAATTTTTCTGTATTTAAAAAATATAATATCAAGACCTGTGAGTCTACTATTGCTATAAACAATTCTCTTGAAACTATCAAGTTGTTGATTGCTGCTGATATAGATAGATATAAGAAGGAGTTTAAGTTCCTTCATATCGGTCTTGTTCAAGTTGCTGTAAAACCCCTTTTTCGAAAAGGTTTAAATATTCTTATTTGTCTACTTCTTAGGGATGATAGACTTTTAAATTTTGATGACTCTCTTCTAGGAGTACTAGAAAGTAACCTTGCCCATGGCCCGGTATACTTTAATTGCTACCCTAACTTCTCGGTAGATATCCATGATAGGACAGGCGTTTAGACTGCAAGGTACTTTGCTTGAAGCCCAAGAGAAAGTTCAGAAGAAGAAAAACTTCAGAAGAACCTTCTCCTGAAGAATCATGTTGGACATGTGGCAAAAGAGGCCACAGAGCTAACAAATGTCCTAGGAACAACAAGAAGAAAAGGAAGATAAACCTTCTTGAAGTTGACGAAGAAGTCAAACAAAAGCTCTACTCAATTCTTGAGGAAGAAGAATCTGAGTCTAAATATACTTATGAAGAAGAAGGAAGCGATGACGACGAATTTCTCAACGTCGCTCAACATTCAGAATCGGAAGAAAATATCTCTGAATGTAATTGTAATGGAGCATTTTGTCTCTGTGACAGTGGAACTATTAGGGTCATCTCTGAGAAAACGGCCGAAACCCTCTTCTCAACCATCGAGCATATCCAGGATGATAATGCCCGAAGAAATTACCTTACAGAGCTTCAAAAGCTGGTGACTCAACAAAAGGAAGAGAGACCTAAAGTAACTCCTTTTAGCATGAAACAAATTATGGGAAGATTTGATGCCAAAAGGGAAGAGCCTTGTATTGAAGAACTTAGAAAAGAAATCAAAATTCTTAAAGAAGAAGTAAAGGAAGTCAAAAGCAGACTTCACAAGATTGAAATGGATGCTCTTACAGAGAAAGTTCATAAAAACATCAACAAAGAGGCCTCTACCTCTAAAGGTGGTTTCATAAGAAACTCTGAAGATGAACAATCAGATGAGCAGCCGGATGAACAACCTGATAATCCTATCGAAGAAACCGAAGGCGATGCCGGCATCTTAGCCATCACAAAGGTAAGACCACAGAGTTCTCATATTCTTATCAAGCTGGTTATTAATGATAATCTTGTCCTTAATAAGATTGCTTTGCTAGACGGTGGTGCAGACAGGAACTGCATCTCTGAAGGATTAATCCCTACCAAGTATCTTAGTAAAGGTACTACAAGGTTATACAACGCTACTGGTGAACGCATCGCTATTAACTACAAGTTAAACAAAGCTCATATCTGCAATAATGGTATTTGTCTTATTAATGATTTTGTGATTACCAAAAACATTAATGAAGAAATTATTTTGGGAATTTCTTTTATTACCCAAATTAAACCTTATATTTCAGACTTTGATGCTATCCGCACAAAGATTTTAGGAAAAAATATTTCCTTTCCTTTCATTAAAACCCTTTCTGCTGAAGAAAGTAAATTTTTGTATAAATAAACTGCTTTCAAAATAAATCAGATTTGTTTTCTTAAAAATGATATTAAGCTTAAAAGGATTGAGCAAATTTTAAAAACCCCGGGAATGGTTACTAAGATTGCCAATTTGCAAAACACTTTTGAAAAAGAAATTTGCTCAGACTTTCCCAACGCTTTTTGGGCCAGGAAAGCCCATACTGTAGATCTCCCTTACATTGATGGATTCGATGAACAGGGCATTTCTACTAAAGCTAGGCCCATTCAAATGAACCATGAATTAATGGAAATCTGCAAAAAGAAGATAAATACTCTTTTAAACAATAAAATTATTCGGCCTTCTAAATCACCTTGGAGCTGTTCAGCCTTTTATGTTAACAATGCAGCGGAGAAAGAAAGAGGTTCTCCCAGACTTGTTATTAATTATAAGCCTCTGAACACCGCTTTAAAGTGGATTAGATATCCTATTCCTAACAAAAGGTATTTGCTAAAACGGACTTTTAAAGCCAATATTTACAGTAAGTTTGATATGAAGTCAGGCTTCTGGCAAATCCAGATTTCCGAAAAGGACAAATATAAAATTGCTTTCAATGTCCCGTTTGGACAATATGAATGGAATGTGATGCCCTTTGGGTTAAAAAATGCCCCCTCTGAGTTTCAAAATATAATGAACTCTTTATTCAATTGTATCAGCCATTGCTCAATAGTTTATATTGATGATGTATTGATATTTTCCGAAGACATCGATTCTCACTTTAAACATTTAAACGTTTTCTTTAAGATCGTTAAACAAAATGGTCTTGTGATCAGTGCCAAGAAGATCAAATTATTTTTAACTAAAATCAGGTTTTTGGGTCATGATCTTTATCAAGGCACATATAAACCCATTTGCAGAGCCATTGAGTTTGCAGATAAATTTCCTGATGTCATCATGGACAAAACCCAGTTACAAAGATTCTTAGGAAGCCTTAACTATATAGCTGATTTCATCCCAAAAATCAGACAGATTTGTAAGCCTCTTTATGACAGGTTAAAGGAAACTCCTGTCCCTTGGGGCAAAGATCAAACCAATGCCGTCATCAGAGTTAAAGAAATGGCGAAAAATCTCCCCTGTTTAGGCATCCCCAACCCTGATTACTTCATGATTGTGGAAACTGACGCCTCAGACATCTGATATGGTGGCATTCTCAAACAAAGGAAAACTGCCAAAGACATCGAACAATTAGTTCGTTATACTTCTGGAATCTGGAATTCTGCACAAAAGAATTATAGTACTGTTAAGAAAGAGGTTCTCTCTATTGTTATTTGCATTACTAAATTCCAAGATGATTTAGTAAATAAAGAATTCTTGCTTCGGGTAGATTGTAAATCTGCTAAAGACATCTTACAAAAGGACATTAAAAATCTTGTTGTTAAACAGATATTTGCTAGGTGGCAAGCCTTACTTTCCAGCTTTGATTTTCAGATAGATTACATCAAGGGAGAAGAAAATTCTCTCCCAGATTTTCTAACTCGAGAATTTTTGCAGGGTAAACCATGAAGCCCCGAGTCAGACCCGGAGTAAGAAGCCCCTTTAAGGGGAAAGGGAGAGAAGAAGCAGCTGCCCCTTCTACCCCATTGGTTAAACCATTCAGGCCAGAATTTACAGGTCAAAATAGGTATTCAGCGTTAGCCCAACTACCGCCAATCAACCCATCAGCATTTCCACCTCTGCCGCCCTCAAACATGGTGGTCCTGAGCAGGCCCTTTAAACAAGCCGGAGAAAACAGCTCCTGCGCTCAGAAAAGGCAAACTTTCTCGCAAATACAGACTGCTGAAATGTATAAAATGAAAGCACCTGAAAGCTTTGCAGAAGCAGTCAATCCAGGAGCCGCGACTCCCAAGAAAAATGTAGAAACATCTACCTCTAAAAAGGAAAGAGAAATTTTCCACCCAGTCTCTTTGCAGATTGCCCCAATATTGGCACTAGACAAAGAATACGAAAGATATCCAGTAGATGGCCTCCTAGGACCATTATACTCAAATGACAATTTTGTGGAAAATGAGAATCCACTCAAAACAAGAAGATACTATGAATTCATTTTATCCAACACCTGTTCTGTCGAAATCGAACATGACCTTTCGGATAAAACAAATCCAAATAGTATAGCCTTCTCCAGGTTTACTATCAAAAAGATTTTTACCCCTTTTGAATGGAAAGTAGACCATTTACATACGCCTATCAGCTTCACTGAGGAATTCAGACCTCAAACTTATAATTGGTATGACTACAAAAATGCCTGGTTCAACTTCCTGTACCTAAGGCCAGCTTCGCATACTTGGTTTGTCAAGTATAGCCCTGAATTTACCAAGTCCATCATCCCCAGATGGTTTTATGAGTGGTGGGCATGGTTTGGAGGAAACAAGCACTCTATGCCTAAATCATTTGTCGAAAAATTTGGCAAATTCCAAACGGAGACAGAAATCTCCACACTTCCTGAGCACATTCAAATGTGTAAATATTTTATTACTAAATGAATTTCTTATATTATTAGTTGGAAATTTGTTGTTTTTGAATTTGACAGGATCAAGTATCTGTCTAAAGAAATCTTTGTCAAAGGATGGGCGCCAAAAGACCCCGACGAAAAGAAGCCAAAGCAGAAGCCTTCGGGAATTCGATCAAAATCTTCCCCTAAGGAAGAACTCAAGAAAAAACTCCAGCAGGCGTTATCCGTCCTAGATGAAGGTAACTCAGATGAACATGCCATATCGGCACTCCTAGAGGAAGCTTCCTCACAAAGTGACGACAATGGTGACATGCTAGACCCAAAAGCTCTAGCAAAATCCTATTTAGGTCCCTATGATTAAATCCAGTAGAGGTTTATTAAAAAACCGGAATTACTGTTTCCAAGATAGAGGTTATTAAAAACCGGAATTATCTATGGAAAATAGAAGAGACCAAAGGTCGGAATTTCTCTTGATTAAATCAAGTGGGTCCTAGCCACCGAAAGGATATTTGTCTTATTCGGAAAATTATGCAGCCACCCACTACTTTTGATAAAGCAGATGGCCGACAAGCCTTTTTGAAAAAAAAAAGACATCTTCCTTACTCAGACGGGCCCCGTAGAAGATAAGGCAATCCACTCTAACCAATCAGAAAAGGATCAGCTAGATCTCTCTTATCGTTTCCCATCTATATATAGATTAGGGAATTTCATTTACCAGATCATCTTTTGATATCTATCATCTTTTGTAAGCCTTCTACTCTGTAAGCATTATCTTCTATTTTGTAAACATTTCAAGCTTCCGCTATGCAATAAATCTTCAGTTTGTAAGTACACTCTGTTTATATCTACACTCTGTTTATATTTACTTTACTGCTCATTTTGATCCTTTTCCAAATGGTATCAGAGCCATGTTACTAATGTTAAACGTTGTTTCACAGTAAATAGCCATGTTACTAATGTAAAGGTACTACAAGGTTATACAGCTCTACTGGTGAACGCATCGCTATTAACTACAAGTTAAACAAAGCTCATATCTGCAATAATGGTATTTGTCTTATTAATAATTTTGTGATTACCAAAAACATTAGTGAAGAAATTATTTTGGGAATTCCTTTTATTACCCAAATTAAACCTTATATTTCAGACTTTGATGCTATCCGCACAAAGATTTTAGGAAAAAATATTTCCTTTCCTTTCATTAAAACCCTTTCTGCTGAAGAAAGTAAATTTTTGCATAAACAAACTGCTTTCAAAATAAATCAGATTTGTTTTCTTAAAAATGATATTAAGCTTAAAAGGATTGAGCAAATTTTAAAAACCCCGGGAATGGTTACTAAGATTGCCAATTTGCAAAACACAGAGCACTCACTATTTATTTCCAAATGGTAAAATAAATCAGATTTGTTTTCTTAAAAATGATATTAAGCTTAAAAGGATTGAGCAAATTTTAAAAACCCCGGGAATGGTTACTAAGATTGCCAATTTGCAAATTTCTTTTTCAAAAGTGTTTTGCAAATTGGCAATCTTAGTAACCATTCCTGGCATCCCCAACCCTGATTACTTCATGATTGTGGAAACTGACGCCTCAGACATCGGATATGGTGGCATTCTCAAACAAAGGAAAACCGCCATTCTTGATGCCATGACTGTGTAACTTATATCACTAAGACTTAATGAGTTAATCTTTAAGTTTAAGAATCTTATAATTATTCTGCATGATCTTTTAAATCTTTATTGGTAATTTGGGAATTATGCTTGGTGGTTAAGGGGAGGTTTCGAGGTATTCTCAAGTAGTTGCGATGCCGACAGGCGGTCGTTTAGCCGAAAGGACAGGCGCTTAGACTGCAAGGTACTTTGCTTGAGAAACTCGTGTAATATCCATGATCTCTTAATGTAAAATCCTTAGCACAAATCCACAGTGACCTTATAAGAGTTAAAAGAGTCATATTTTATAATTATGAAATTCTTTTGCTAAAAGATTTCTTCTGAAGTCTTAAGAATATAAGGAGCATAGTCAAGGGCATCTTCTCTGTCAATGGATAGAAACCAGCATGTTATTAACAGTGTTAATTTGTCTATCTCTAAGGTAGAAAACGATTTACAAAATTGGTCTATTCCTAAAGAACCTTTTGAAAAAATTTACCAGATGGGTAATTTTTCTATATTCAAAAAATATAATATCAAGACCTGTGAGTCTACTATTGCTATAAACAATTCTCTTGAAACTATCAAGTTGTTGATTGCTGCTGACATAGATAGATATAAGAAGGAGTTTAAGTTCCTTCATATCGGTCTTGTTCAAGTTGCTGTAAAACCTCTTTTTCGAAAAGGTTTAAATATACCTATTTGTCTACTTCTTAGGGATGATAGACTTTTGAATTTTGATGACTCTCTGTTAGGAGTTTTAGAAAGTAACCTCGCCCATGGCCCGGTGTACTTTAATTGCTACCCTAATTTCTCGGTGGATGTCCATGATCCAAACATTATGAACAGAGTGCACTTACAAACTGAGCAGTAAAGTAAATATAAACAGAGTGTAGATATAAACAGAGTGTACTTACAAACTGAAGATTTATTGCATAGCGGAAGCTTGAAATGTTTACAAAATAGAAGATAATGCTTACAGAGTAGAAGGCTTACAAAAGATGATAGATATCAAAAGATGGTCTGGTAAATAAAATTCCCTAATCTATATATAGATGGGAAACGATAAGAGGGATCTAGCTGATCCTTTTCTGATTGGTTAGAGTGGATTGCCTTATCTTCTACGGGGCCCGTCTGAGTAAGGAAGATGCTTTTTTTTTTTGAAAAGGCTTGTCGGCCATCTGCTTTATCAAAAGTAGTGGGTGGCTGCATAATTTTCCGAATAAGACAAATATCCTTTCGGTGGCTAGGACCCACTTGATTTAATCAAGAGAAATTCCGACCTTTGGTCTCTTCTCTTTTCCATAGATAATTCCGGTTTTTAATAACCTCTATCTTGGAAACAGTAATTCCGGTTTTTTAATAAACCTTTACTAGATTTAATCATAGGGACCTAAATAGGATTTTGCTAGAGCTTTTGGGTCTAGCATGTCACCATTGTCGTCACTTTGTGAGGAAGCTTCCTCTAGGAGTGCCGATATGGCATTTTCATCTGAGTTACCTTCATCTAGGTCGGATAACGCCTGCTGGAGTTTTTTCTTGAGTTCTTCCTTAGGGGAAGATTTTGATCGAAGTCCTGAAGGCTTCTGCTTTGGCTTCTTTTCGTCGGGGTCTTTTGGCGCCCATCCTTTGACAAAGATTTCTTTAGACAGATACTTGATCCTGTCAAATTCAAAAACAACAAATTTCCAACTAATAATATAATAAATTCGTTTAGTAATAAAATATTTACACATTTGAATGTGCTCAGGAAGTGTGGAGATTTCTGTCTCCGTTTGGAATTTGCCAAATTTTTCGACAAATGATTTAGGCATAGAGTGCTTGTTTCCTCCAAACCATGCCCACCACTCATAAAACCATCTGGGGATGATGGACTTGGTAAATTCAGGGCTATACTTGACAAACCAAGTATGCGAAGCTGGCCTTAGGTACAGGAAGTTGAACCAGACATTTTTGTAGTCATACCAATTATAAGTTTGAGGTCTGAATTCCTCAGTGAAGCTGATAGGCGTATGTAAATGGTCTACTTTCCATTCAAAAGGGGTAAAAATCTTTTTGATAGTAAACCTGGAGAAGGCTATACTATTTGGATTTGTTTTATCCGAAAGGTCATGTTCGATTTCGACAGAACAGGTGTTGGATAAAATGAATTCATAGTATCTTCTTGTTTTGAGTGGATTCTCATTTTCCACAAAATTGTCATTTGAGTATAATGGTCCTAGGAGGCCATCTACTGGATATCTTTCGTATTCTTTGTCTAGTGCCAATATTGGGGCAATCTGCAAAGAGACTGGGTGGAAAATTTCTCTTTCCTTTTTAGAGGTAGATGTTTCTACATTTTTCTTGGGAGTCGCGGCTCCTGGATTGACTGCTTCTGCAAAGCTTTCAGGTGCTTTCATTTTATACATTTCAGCAGTCTGTATTTGCGAGAAAGTTTGCCTTTTCTGAGCGCAGGAGCTGTTTTCTCCGGCTTGTTTAAAGGGCCTGCTCAGGACCACCATGTTTGAGGGCGGCAGAGATGGAAATGCTGCTGGGTTGATTGGCGGTAGTTGGGCTAACGCTGAATACCTATTTTGACCTGTAAATTCTGGCCTGAATGGTTTAACCAATGGGGTAGAAGGGGCAGCTGCTTCTTCTCTCCCTTTCCCCTTAAAGGGGCTTCTTACTCCGGGTCTGACTCGGGGCTTCATGGTTTACCCTGCAAAAATTCTCGAGTTAGAAAATCTGGGAGAGAATTTTCTTCTCCCTTGATGTAATCTATCTGAAAATCAAAGCTGGAAAGTAAGGCTTGCCACCTAGCAAATATCTGTTTAACAACAAGATTTTTAATGTCCTTTTGTAAGATGTCTTTAGCAGATTTACAATCTACCCGAAGCAAGAATTCTTTATTTACTAAATCATCTTGGAATTTAGTAATGCAAATAACAATAGAGAGAACCTCTTTCTTAACAGTACTATAATTCTTTTGTGCAGAATTCCAGATTCCAGAAGTATAACGAACTAATTGTTCGATGTCTTTGGCAGTTTTCCTTTGTTTGAGAATGCCACCATATCAGATGTCTGAGGCGTCAGTTTCCACAATCATGAAGTAATCAGGGTTGGGGATGCCTAAACAGGGGAGATTTTTCGCCATTTCTTTAACTCTGATGACGGCATTGGTTTGATCTTTGCCCCAAGGGACAGGAGTTTCCTTTAACCTGTCATAAAGAGGCTTACAAATCTGTCTGATTTTTGGGATGAAATCAGCTATATAGTTAAGGCTTCCTAAGAATCTTTGTAACTGGGTTTTGTCCATGATGACATCAGGAAATTTATCTGCAAACTCAATGGCTCTGCAAATGGGTTTATATGTGCCTTGATAAAGATCATGACCCAAAAACCTGATTTTAGTTAAAAATAATTTGATCTTCTTGGCACTGATCACAAGACCATTTTGTTTAACGATCTTAAAGAAAACGTTTAAATGTTTAAAGTGAGAATCGATGTCTTCGAAAAATATCAATACATCATCAATATAAACTATTGAGCAATGGTTGATACAATTGAATAAAGAGTTCATTATATTTTGAAACTCAGAGGGGGCATTTTTTAACCCAAAGGGCATCACATTCCATTCATATTGTCCAAACGGGACATTGAAAGCAGTTTTATATTTGTCCTTTTCGGAAATCTGGATTTGCCAGAAGCCTGACTTCATATCAAACTTATTGTAAATATTGGCTTTAAAAGTCCGTTTTAGTAAATCCCTTTTGTTAGGAATAGGATATCTAATCCACTTTAAAGCGGTGTTCAGAGGCTTATAATTAATAACAAGTCTGGGAGAACCTCTTTCTTTCTCCGCTGCATTGTTAACATAAAAGGCTGAACAGCTCCAAGGTGATTTAGAAGGCCAAATAATTTTATTGTTTAAAAGAGTATTTATCTCCTTTTTGCAGATTTCCATTAATTCATGGTTCATTTGAATGGGCCTAGCTTTAGTAGAAATGGCCTGTTCATCGAATCCATCAATGTAAGGGAGATCTACAGTATGGTCGTTGTAGTATAGTGGTGAGTATTCCCGCCTGTCACGCGGGTGACCCGGAGTCAGACCCGGAGTAAGAAGCCCCTTTAAGGGGAAAGGGAGAGAAAACTTTCATTGTATGATTTGCATCTTCTTCTGGTATAGATTTTAACCAGACTATCCCGAAAGTTTACTATGAAGACACCATTGCTAGTCCCACTTTAAGTGACATGAGACCTGATCATGATCGTAAAGACTCGCTTGGAGTTCTCACTTCTGATGACGAATTTGTCATCGATAAAAGGAAGATCAACCAGTGGAAACTACCCAAACACCAGAGAAAAGTAGAATGGTACAAAGCTACCTACTCTTTGGAGCAAAGAATCTCATTCAGAGATAAATGGTTTAAAGACATGAGAAGATTCAAAACGGAAATTGAATTCTTCAAATGGTTTGAATGTTCCGGACAGATAGACGACGCCCAGTCTTCTCTTCAGGTCCTAATTAACAAATGGTATACCAAAGACCAAGTGGTTGAAAGTATTACGCCTCCTCTAGAAGGATTAACGATTCCTTATAAAAAGGAACTGCTTACAGCTTCACCCTTCAAGAAACTCAGGGGTAAAACCAATTCTACCACCCTCGTCTCTACCAAGGACATCGACAAAATCCCAGAACAAAATAACTATACCAACCAAATTCTTCATGTTGTCTCTAAACAAATTAAAGAAAAAACCAGTCATAATCCCTTGGTCAAACCAAGTACCTCCAAGGTTAGCCCCCAAATTGAAACTAACCCTATTTTCAAAATCCCTGAATTTTCCAAAGAAAGATATCCTAATCTCTCCAAGGAATTTGGAAGTTCCTCTGATCTTCTTGAAAGGATCAATGAACAATTATCTAAACTTAATATCACCAAAGGAAGTGATAGTAAGATTAGAACCTTATTGGAGCGCCATCCAAACAAGAGGAATTTTTACCCTAGACCTTCTTTCCCAGACGTCCAGTTTGAAGAAAATGTTCTACATCCGCAATCCACCGCTGATGGAACGGGTATAACAGAATGGAACATTGATGGAATGGCAGAAGGCCAGATCTACAATAAGCTCCAAGAAATGGGAATGAGCATAACCGCCTATAAGATGAAAGGCGCCAGCGATAAACATGCAGCTACTCTAATAACTGCAGGATTCACAGGAACCTTAAAAAATTGGTGGGACAACTATCTCACTGAAGTCAACCGAGCTGAAATCTTCAATGCAGCTATTTCACAAACTGTTGTTAAGACAGAAAATGGTACCCAAACCTCTGAGGTTGTCACAATAGAAGACGCTACTGCCACTCTTGTGTATAGTATAGCAAAACATTTCGTGGGAGAACCACGTCTTTTCCAAGATAGGAGTCTTGAGATCCTTAATAATCTATACTGCAAGAAGCTTACAGACTTCAGATGGTATAAAGATATGTTTCTAAACAAAGTCATGATTCGATCAGACTGCAACAATGAGTATTGGAAGGAACGCTTTTTAAGCGGATTACCTCCTCACTTTGCTGAAAAGGTTAGATCAAAGATTAGAGATAGGTGTGAAGGGAAGATCCCTTATGACCAACTCTCCTACGGAGATCTTATAAGCCTAGTCAACGTCGTTTCAATCGAGCTTTGCACAGATCTCAAGTTGAAAAAACAACTTAAAGAAGAACAAAAGTCTTCACCTACAAAATTGGGCACTTTCTGTCAGGATTTTGGGTTTCCTTTGTTAAAACCCCCTTCGGCAAGAAAACCTGGCAAAAGAGAAAGAACTACGAGAAAATACAAGAAAACTTCTTCTAAAAAAGGAAGAGAGTTTAGAGATAAGCCCAAGAGAAAGTTCAGAAGAAGAAAAACTTCAAAAGAACCTTCTCCTGAAGAATCATGTTGGACATGTGGCAAAAGAGGCCACAGAGCTAACAAATGTCCTAGGAACAACAAGAAGAAAAGGAAGATAAACCTTCTTGAAGTTGACGAAGAAGTCAAACAAAAGCTCTACTCAATTCTTGAGGAAGAAGAATCTGAGTCTGAATATACTTCTGAAGAAGAAGGAAGCGATGACGACGAATTTCTCAACGTCGCTCAACATTCAGAATCGGAAGAAAATATCTCTGAATGTAATTGTAATGGAGCATTTTGTCTCTGTGACAGTGGAACTATCAGGGTCATCTCTGAGAAAACGGCCGAAACCCTCTTCTCAACCATCGAGCATATCCAGGATGATAATGCCCGAAGAAATTACCTTACAGAGCTTCAAAAGCTGGTGACTCAACAAAAGGAAGAGAGACCTAAAGTAACTCCTTTTAGCATGAAACAAATTATGGGAAGATTTGATGCCAAAAGGGAAGAGCCTTCTATTGAAGAACTTAGAAAAGAAATCAAAATTCTGAAAGAAGAAGTAAAGGAAGTCAAAAGCAGACTTCACAAGATTGAAATGGATGCTCTTACAGAGCAAGTTCTTAAAAACATCAACAAAGAGGCCTCTACCTCTAAAGGTGGTTTCATAAGAAACTCTGAAGATGAACAATCAGATGAGCAGCCGGATGAACAACCTGATAATCCTATCGAAGAAATCGAAGGCGATGCCGGCATCTTAGCCATCACAAAGGTAAGACCACAGAGTTCTCATATTCTTATCAAGCTGGTTATTAATGATAATCTTGTCCTTAATAAGATTGCTTTGCTAGACAGTGGTGCAGACAGGAACTGCATCTCCGAAGGATTAATCCCTACCAAGTATCTTAGTGAAGGTACTACAAGGTTATACAGCGCTATTGGTGAACGCATCGCTATTAACTACAAGTTAAACAAAGCTCATATCTGCAATAATGGTATTTGTCTTATTAATGATTTTGTGATTACCAAAAACATTAATGAAGAAATTATTTTGGGAATTCCTTTTATTACCCAAATTAAACCTTATATTTCAGACTTTGATGCTATCCGCACAAAGATTTTAGGAAAAAATATTTCCTTTCCTTTCACTAAAACCCTTTCTGCTGAAGAAAGTAAATTTTTGCATAAACAAACTGCTTTCAAAATAAATCAGATTTGTTTTCTTAAAAATGATATTAAGCTTAAAAGGATTGAGCAAATTTTAAAAACCCCGGGAATGGTTACTAAGATTGCCAATTTGCAAAACACTTTTGAAAAAGAAATTTGCTCAGACTTTCCCAACGCTTTTTGGGCCAGGAAAGCCCATACTGTAGATCTCCCTTACATTGATGGATTCGATGAACAGGCCATTTCTACTAAAGCTAGGCCCATTCAAATGAACCATGAATTAATGGAAATTTGCAAAAAGGAGATAAATACTCTTTTAAACAATAAAATTATTCGGCCTTCTAAATCACCTTGGAGCTGTTCAGCCTTTTATGTTAACAATGCAGCGGAGAAAGAAAGAGGTTCTCCCAGACTTGTTATTAATTATAAGCCTCTGAACACCGCTTTAAAGTGGATTAGATATCCTATTCCTAACAAAAGGGATTTACTAAAACGGACTTTTAAAGCCAATATTTACAGTAAGTTTGATATGAAGTCAGGCTTCTGGCAAATCCAGATTTCCGAAAAGGACAAATATAAAACTGCTTTCAATGTCCCGTTTGGACAATATGAATGGAATGTGATGCCCTTTGGGTTAAAAAATGCCCCCTCTGAGTTTCAAAATATAATGAACTCTTTATTCAATTGTATCAGCCATTGCTCAATAGTTTATATTGATGATGTATTGATATTTTCCGAAGACATGGATTCTCACTTTAAACATTTAAACGTTTTCTTTAAGATCGTTAAACAAAATGGTCTTGTGATCAGTGCCAAGAAGATCAAATTATTTTTAACTAAAATCAGGTTTTTGGGTCATGATCTTTATCAAGGCACATATAAACCCATTTGCAGAGCCATTGAGTTTGCAGATAAATTTCCTGATGTCATCATGGACAAAACCCAGTTACAAAGATTCTTAGGAAGCCTTAACTATATAGCTGATTTCATCCCAAAAATCAGACAGATTTGTAAGCCTCTTTATGACAGGTTAAAGAAAACTCCTATCCCTTGGGGCAAAGATCAAACCAATGCCGTCATCAAAGTTAAAGAAATGGCGAAAAATCTCCCCTGTTTAGGCATCCCCAACCCTGATTACTTCATGATTGTGGAAACTGACGCCTCAGACATCGGATATGGTGGCATTCTCAAACAAAGGAAAACCGCCAAAGACATCGAACAATTAGTTCGTTATACTTCTGGAATCTGGAATTCTGCACAAAAGAATTATAGTACTATTAAGAAAGAGGTTCTCTCTATTGTTCTTTGCATTACTAAATTCCAAGATGATTTGGTAAATAAAGAATTCTTGCTTCGGGTAGATTGTAAATCTGCTAAAGACATCTTACAAAAGGACGTTAAAAATCTTGTTGCCAAACAGATATTTGCTAGGTGGCAAGCCTTACTTTCCATCTTTGATTTTCAGATAGATTACATCAAGGGAGAAGAAAATTCTCTCCCAGATTTTCTAACTCGAGAATTTTTGCAGGGTAAACCATGAGGCCCGGAGTCAGACCCGGAGTAAGAAGCCCCTTTAAGGGGAAAGGGAGAGAAGAAGCAGCTGCCCCTTCTACCCCATTGGTTAAACCATTCAGGCCAGAATTTACAGGTCAAAATAGGTATTCAGCATTAGCCCAACTACCACCAATCAACCCAGCAGCATTTCCACCTCTGCCGCCCTCAAACATGGTGGTCCTGAGCAGGCCCTTTAAACAAGCCAGAGAAAACAGCTCCTGCGCTCAGAAAAGGCAAACTTTCTCGCAAATACAGACTGCTGAAATGTATAAAATGAAAGCACCTGAAAGCTTTGCAGAAGCAGTCAATCCAGGAGCCGCGACTCCCAAGAAAAATGTAGAAACATCAACCTCTAAAAAGGAAAGAGAAATTTTCCACCCAGTCTCTTTGCAGATTGCCCCAATATTGGCACTAGACAAAGAATACGAAAGATATCCAGTAGATGGCCTCCTAGGACCATTATACTCAAATGACAATTTTGTGGAAAATGAGAATCCACTCAAAACAAGAAGATACTATGAATTCATTTTATCCAACACCGGTTCTGTCGAAATCGAACATGACCTTTCGGATAAAACAAATCCAAATAGTATAGCCTTCTCCAAGTTTACTATCAAAAAGATTTTTACCCCTTTTGAATGGAAAGTAGACCATTTACATACGCCTATCAGCTTCACTAAGGAATTCAGACCTCAAACTTATAATTGGTATGACTACAAAAATGCCTGGTTCAACTTCCTGTACCTAAGGCCAGCTTCGCATACTTGGTTTGTCAAGTATAGCCCTGAATTTACCAAGTCCATCATCCCCAGATGGTTTTATGAGTGGTGGGCATGGTTTGGAGGAAACAAGCACTCTATGCCTAAATCATTTGTCGAAAAATTTGGCAAATTCCAAACGGAGACAGAAATCTCCACACTTCCTGAGCACATTCAAATGTGTAAATATTTTATAACTAAACGAATTTCTTATATTATTAGTTGGAAATTTGTTGTTTTTGAATTTGACAGGATCAAGTATCTGTCTAAAGAAATCTTTGTCAAAGGATGGGCGCCAAAAGACCCCGACGAAAAGAAGCCAAAGCAGAAGCCTTCAGGAATTCGATCAAAATCTTTCCCTAAGGAAGAACTCAAGAAAAAACTCCAGCAGGCGTTATCCGACCTAGATGAAGGTAACTCAGATGAACATGCCATATCGGCACTCCTAGAGGAAGCTTCCTCACAAAGTGACGACAATGGTGACATGCTAGACCCAAAAGCTCTAGCAAAATCCTATTTAGGTCCCTATGATTAAATCCAGTAGAGGTTTATTAAAAAACTGGAATTACTGTTTCCAAGATAGAGGTTATTAAAAACCGGAATTATCTATGGAAAAGAGAAGAGACCAAAGGTCGGAATTTCTCTTGATTAAATCAAGTGGGTCCTAGCCACCGAAAGGATATTTGTCTTATTCGGAAAATTATGCAGCCACCCACTACTTTTGATAAAGCAGATGGCCGACAAGCCTTTTTGAAAAAAAAAAAAAAAGACATCTTCCTTACTCAGACGGGCCCCGTAGAAGATAAGGCAATCCACTCTAACCAATCAGAAAAGGATCAGCTAGATCTCTCTTATCGTTTCCCATCTATATATAGATTAGGGAATTTCATTTACCAGATCATCTTTTGATATCTATCATCTTTTGTAAGCCTTCTACTCTGTAAGCATTATCTTCTATTTTGTAAACATTTCAAGCTTCCGCTATGCAATAAATCTTCAGTTTGTAAGTACACTCTGTTTATATCTACACTCTGTTTATATTTACTTTACTGCTCATTTTGATCCTTTTCCAAATGGTATCAGAGCATTTGGAAACAGGCCCTAATGGTGCCTGGGACTTCGAACACCGGAATTACTGTTTCCAAATGGTGCCTGGGACTCCCGACCTCCGGTCCCGACCTTGAGCTCGCTCGGTGTCATGCTTGTATGTTCACTCCCCGTGCCCTTGCTCGCGTGCATCATACTCCAAAACTTCCAACATACGCATGCACGTGTCGGATGAACTATAGAAACTTACGAGCTGTAATAGTTTCATCATGTATTGCACCCCAACTGTGTTTCTCACATCATACCCAAATCATTTTGGTATATATTGTATCACACTTGTATCCCTGTACCTCTTTGTCATTGCAGCCGTATGTGTATCATACCATACCCACATCATCTCTATCTCTCAATCATATTATTGGTGATATGCCGAGCACAGACCTTCGTCACATCACTGTACACATATGCCAGAGGGTCTTATATTTTTCCTTCTAGTCATGGCCTGCAGGTTATTCTAGAAATTCATGTATTGTACACCCAGTGTATGAGACTTTTATCATACCTTTCTATGTATCTTGTCTATACACCCAGTCGTATGATCATTTAGTCATACAGGTCTATGTACCCACTCATACCACTCTGTTGCATGCTCATCTCGGGCACGGGCCACTCATACCCAAGCACTCACCCACGACTTGATCCAACAATTTGCTCATCCAAGCCTCATATCGACCCCAGGCTTCTTTTATCAACATATAAATGATTTACCTTACGATTTTAACACACCTCTTGATTCACTAGCTCAGTTATCACAGATTCCAATGATCATTTAAGGCACAACATATCATATTTAAAATAACAATAAAATCACACACAAACAAGAATTACATAACCAATTATAGCACTATCCTGATTCGAGGCCATTTCAAGACCTGTTAATTGTTACATCATTTATATCAGAAGTTCTATGATGAGGTACAACATTGGCCCACTTGGGAGATTGGGTTTTGTTGCAGCGGCATCATAGTCGCCACTACGATCTCACTGCAGCGGTACTGTTCAGGTAATACTTTGACCCGTTCTTCCTCCAGATTTCCCATGGATTGTTTCTTCGCAATCTCTCACCCATTACACATAAACAACATTGATTCATCTCTACAATCAACCTACCTTCTTCCTCAAGAAATGACAATCGAATTAATATGAAACAAATAAGCATAGGTCACAGCGTAACAAAGAAAAATTTACTAGCCTCGTAGCTCGCTTTCTCCCCTAATTCAAGTGTCATGATTCAAGCCATGAAATAATTATAGCCTACCCCTCAATGTTCAATCCCCGCATTATATAAGTAAGGATTTAGGACTGATCATTCAATATTATAATTCGTAAAGGAAGGACAATACATACACACACACACATAAATGAGCAATATCTGAAGGCCATTAGGCATAAAATCAACCTACTCCTATATATCCATTATCTAAAGTCTATTCCTATTAAATCATAATCTAAGAATTTCATCTCATGGGGATTTCACCATCCCTTCCCTGTTTCCTTTGCCCCCAGACACTTACTAATTATCGTCTTCGCTATCAATTTACTCAATAATATTCTCTACTCATCAATAGCACATATATTATACGCATAAATATATTTTTCTTATCAAAGTCTAACATAAAGGACCATAGTCTACCTGGGTGCCGAGCTATTGTCGAGATATTACCAGCTTTGTGCTTGCATCAAATTCCTAGTTATTGCAAGGATTTGTCGTGGCGGATGGTGAACCCCTCTCTCTCTAGCCTCCTTCTTTTCTTTCTCTATTAGAAATCCCCACTCTTATTTCCTGGGCGTTTTATTTACCAAACCTTATATCAATAGGTTTTTAAATCTATCTTGGATAGAATTTTGGAGTTATGTTCTGCGTCACTCACTGCAGCAGTTCCGCTACTGGAAAAATTTGGTCCGCTGCGGCGATTCCGCGGCTAGGCTCAACAGATTCCAACCGGCCCATTATAATTTATTCTGGCCAATTGTCCCTTGATCCGAGAACATAACTCAGTCCTTCAATTTTTTTTAAAAAAATCCTTTCACGTTTACATCGTGGAGGTACTATAATAATCGGACATGTCGTTATAAGTTCTAGAAGCCCCTTAAGAGCAAATAGATTTAAGACTTCTTCCTTGTCCCTTCCCTATCACACCTGGTGCAATAAATGCATATTTGGTAGTATCTTTCATAGTGGATGTCACCTTATTTTCATTCTTTGATGGTTTCATATTAAAACCTACAAAACAAATTAAGACATTATAAAAACAACGTTATAATATAAATAATCAAGACCTTATAAATATAATATACCAACAAAAATCATGTATTAGAATATATAACAATCATTATACTAAATCATAAAGAGATACATCACCTCAATTGTTTTTTTTTCATTTATTTTGTGTATGATTTTCCAAATTTGCAACATCATTGTCCATTTATTGTATAATTCCATAGCAATCACGAGGTTATATCTTTCTCACTGCAAACCAAACTTTATTGGAATTATGATTAGCATAAAATACTTGAGATGCTTGGTCCACTTATATAAAAGGATCTTTTATTTTCAAAAATCACCCCAAATTACTTAAGATGCCATACTCCTCTATTTTCAATCCTTTAATTTTACCATATGCATCAAACCAATTACATTGAAATAAAGTCATTCTTCTACCCATGAACTGCAATTCAAGAACATCAGTTAAAAATCCATAGTAATCAATGCTCTCATTATGTTTATCAGTCTCACCAACAACAACCATACCATAATTTTGAGTCCTTAAATTTTTATCATTGACAATATAACCATTATAATGTAATACATATGGGGTAAGACCACCTGAAAGAATTAGGAGATCTTCCATAGTCCAGACTATCATTTCTTTATGCAATTGTGCAACCTATCAATAAGATAAAATTCATTATTTCTAAATGAGTATTCAATGTTAGATTTTCAATTGTAAGTGTATATATTACTCATCCCAATCTTGAAACCATTCGATAAATTGTCTGCCATTCAATAAATTGTTTGCTCCATTCTTCATCAAACAAACGTGGTGTAGCATCTACATAAATTTGTGCAATTAACTCTTTACAAATTTTAATTGAACCACAAATGTCATACAAAAAAAAGAAACAATCCTAAAGAAACAATGTGAATGAAGTACAAAATGAAGGAAAAATCATACTTTAGAAATGGTAGGACATCATCACAATTCTTTAGTATGTATATATGTGTTTGCTCTAATTTATTTGCTTCAAGATGATGATGTTTTGAAGCTCCTAAAGTTTTTTCAGATTTGCAAAATACATATTAACCTCCCTCAGATTTTTTATACCACCATCATAATTTCGTTTTTCCCTATTAACTTTGTGTCAATTTTATGAAGATACCTTGAATGTAAAGTCATACATTTATTGGCAATGTAACTCTCTGCAATACAACCTTCTAGATAAGCCCAATTACCAATGAGAAATTTCAAACAATATAACCATCGTTCTATATGATACATCAACCAATACTAAACAGGTCTACCAAGCTTAGCTTCATTAGCTAAGTGAATAGGCAAGTGTACCATGACGTCAAAAAATGAAGGAGGGAAGACCTTTTCTATCTTGCAAAGAGTTGTAGGAATTTGAGCTACAATATGTTCCAAGTTATCAGTCGTTAATACCTTAACTCCAAGCATATTAAAAAATATGGACAACTTAATAAGTGGTTCACACACTGCTTTGGACAACATACCACATAGTGCAAGAGGGAGTAAATGTTGTAGAAGAACATGACAATCATGACTCTTTAGGTCGGAATTCTTATGATCATTCAAGTTAACACACTAAGAAATATTGGATGAAAACTCATCAGAAACTTTTAAATTATTAAAAAAAGACACAAGTTTTGCTTTTCTTGAGGAGATAATATATAATATGTAATTGGAACTTCATATTTCTCACCTTTTTTGATAGGGTGCAATTGTGGCCTAATACTCAATTCTTGTCTTGTCGAGTTTTAATGGTGTCCTAGGTGTTTTCTTTGGCATTCATAATTGTCCCCATAATATTATCACATATATTTTTCTCAATATGCATAAACATTAAAATTATGTCTTAACTGAAGAAATTCCAATATGGAAGTTCAATAAAGATATTGTTCTTATTTCAATTATCTTTTCGACATCATGTGCTATCTTGATTCTTTTGTTTGGATCCTCTGTTAATTGTAGTTGTTCAAGATCTTTCACTTAATTAAGTTCCTCAATACCGTAATGCTATTTTAGAGGAAGTCTTTTCTCTTTTGTTACATCAAATGACTCTATATCATTCCTCTATTTGTGATTAAGAGGAAGATAATGTCGATGACCCATAAAACACTATTTCTTACGTTAGCAAATCTGATTGAGGAAGTGTCTTTGTTGCAACATGGGCATGTCAATTTCTCTTCTGTACTCCATCCAGAAAAAATTTTATATGCTAGAAAGTCATTTATGATCCATGACAAAGAAGCATGTAACTTAAAATTCTGTCTAGTTGATGCATCAAAGATCTCAATCCCAATCTCCTATAACTCCTTCAATTCCTCTATCAAAGGTTGAAGATATATTTCAATTGCATCTGCAGAACCTTCTAGACTAGAAATAAGCATGGACATAATAAAATTTTCTTGTTTCATACACAACCAAGGTGGTAAATTATAAGTAATAAGTAATACAGGTCAAAAACTATATAAGGTTTTTGAGTTTCGAAATTGCTGAAACCCATCACTAGCATTCCATGTCAAACATTGTGATGCTCGGCTGCAAATGAGGGATGAAGTTCATCGAATAATTTTCATGCCATTGAATTAGCTGGCTGCCTCATTCCATCATCAACTCTTTCATTATGATTTCATATCATTAGAGAATATGTCTTTATATACATTAATAACCTTTAAAGTGTAGGCTTTAATGGAAAATAGCATAAAGTTTTTGAATCTATCTTTGTACCTTTTTTATTTTTTGCTTCCCCCCTATGTTTACCTATTTTTCATCTAGATGTACCACAAACTTTACAAGAATCAAGTTATCCTCCTTCCAGAATAACATACAATCGTTTCTACAAGCATGAATCTTGTGTGTAGGAAATCCCAAGGTTCCGAATTACCATCTTTGCCTCATAATATGAATTTCGCAAATTAGCTCCATCTGGCAACAACTCCTCTTTTAACATTTTCAATAACATTGTAAATGACTCATTGCTTGGCCATACTTTTTATATGAACTAATTTAATCAAAGTTGAAAGCTTTGAAATTTTTGTAATTTGGTACAGTGGCTTCTCGAAATCTCCCAACAGGCAATAAAATTTTTTGGCTTAAACATTTGATTCCTCTTCAAGTAAATCATCACAACCAACATCTGTAGTGTGACCATCAGGATCAGGATATAAATCTCTCAAAAATTTCCTGTATTCATCCTCACTCTCACATTCTTTTGCTTCATTATCATCTCCATCTTAATATTCTGACAGTGGTTCACTTAAGACTTCCTCGTGGTGATACCAAAAGTAGTAATTTTGAATTATTCCATACACTTTCAAATGTGTCTTGACTTTCTGACGTGTTCCAAATGTTGTATTACAACATTTGACACTTAGAAATTGTATTTCATACATTTCTCCTACTCTTTGAAAAGCATAATTCAAAAAATTTTGCACCTCGATTAAGTAGGCTTTATTAAGTCGATCATTAATAAGTTGCATCCATTTCTTACTGGGTGCTAGAACTTTAGATTGTAAATAAAAGTTAGATTAAAGAAATTAGTATAACAAAATCACTAAGATGTACATAACTTTTATTAAACTTGTCAATACATCTTAATGATTAAAATTTCTCAATATATCACAGGAATAAGATAAGCTTCAAAATGATAGGTCAAACATGGATTGGGATCTCCTCCAATAGGCTCCTGTCCAATATTTTTTAGTAATGTTTTTGATTATTAAAACGTTGTGAATATAATAATCAATGGATCCAATCTTACTAATATTCAGCTCATACAACTATCCCTTATTTTTTCTGTTCTTCTCCACATTTCAAAAACTAAGCAGCTTAAGGTACACTAGCTAATTTCTTATTTCAAACAATGGCGATTAACCTCGTATTCAACTGTTACACCTCGTAAGTTTTTAACGTTTAGTCGGCCTATTCGTATGTTGGTTAAGTATCTTAGAGTGCCATACGTACGAGGAAAGGTCCCGGGGAAAGGCCGAACGAGTGCCAAGTCGGGATTTCGCGGGAGGAGGCCGAACCAAGCTGCCCAGAGGGGCAAAGTGGCACGGGGCAGATCCTCCGCGTTAGCCAACGTGGCACGGAGCAGAATCAGCGCGATGGACAGAGTGCCACGTTGCCTTGTTTGCTGCCTCAAGTATATATAGGCCTCACCCTTAGATTTCATGTTATTTTCTCAAATACACTCGGCCAGCAGAGTTAGAAGTTTGAAGGGGAATTATAATTTTCATCCGATTACGCCGCTAAACACCATCCAAATCCGAATTAACTTTGGGTATCGAAGTATAAGGCTGTAGGGAGCATTTCTACAGAGTTAGTTTCGTGAAATTCGCCCGGCGAATCATCGTCCCGCCGAGCCAAAGTTATTGAAATTGCTCCAAACTAGTGTCAATACGATCCCAGGCTTAAAGTAAGCATTTCTCCCTTCTAGACTTTCGAGAAATAATGAGGTTTCGACCGTGTTCCGTAAAGTTGGAATATAGTAAATATTTATATATAAAGTTTTCCTTTTTGTCGAATTTAGTGTTAAAACTAGTCCTATCTTCCCAGTAACACGATTTCAGTTGGGAAGAGCTATTGAATACTAATTGGAACCTATCAGTTAATCAGAAACCGATAATCGAGGTATGTTAAGGCATTTTCTTTCGGCAAGTTAGTTTCTTCAGCATAGTAGTCCAGTATGAATCCCAGTAAAGCATGTCAGGAGTACGTTATCATGTCTAGTTGTTGTTGTCAGTCGGGGCTCATAATTTGTATTGTTTTGCACTGGATTACACCTGTATAGCTTTTGTGACCACCCCAGGGTTAATAGTTGTGTCGTCGCCCGCCAGGGGCGAGGATACGTCGCTCTACAAAGAGGTATGACGTCTGCAAGGGACGAAGATGGGGATCCAGATCCTTATATTGCCGTGGTTGGCCTTATACACACCCCCACCGAGCGCTTACGCCCGGGGTATATATATGGAGTCCTTCGGACTCAGACACAGCTACAGTCAGGGGCCGAGCGGGCCCAGTTGCAGACCCAGGGGATAGGCAGGACGCTTATAGCTGGTAGTTGACTCAGTACGATCTGGATAGGGGTATATAGATTAAGGTGTACTCACTAGGGACAATGGGGGCCCAGATGGGTTATTTTGTGCTGATTGTACCTTCCGGCTTATGGGAGTCAGGTAAGGTTTATGCTTGCTTTAGTTACTGATAGCTAGATAGTAAGACGCTTCGCTTGTTAGGTATGACCCTTACCCTCCTTATTACAGTTATGTTTAGCCCTGATTTCACTACTTCAGTCATTTTCAGTCTGTTTCCTTTACTTCAGTTATTGTCAGTTCTATTTCCTTACTTTTAGTTATTTAAAGTTACTGCTTTACATACTCAGTACCTGTGGTACTGACGTCCTCTTTTGGGGCGCTGCATTACTTTCCTGTAGGTACAGATAGACAAGGAGCAGGTCCCTCGTTGTTCCAGTCAGCCGTACAGGATCGTCAGCTCCCTTCTTCCGGAGCTTGTGTTATAAAGGTTTACTTCTTTTGTTTGTACAGTATGGGTAGGTCGGGGACCTGTACCGATCATCTTATTACTCCTAGAGGCTTGCAGATTATATTATTTTCCTGTGGTTAGATGATATCGGTCGTGTGGGGCCTGTGTGTGTTTTGTATTATGTGTGCTGGCCGTGTGGGGCTCTGTTTAGCTGTTAATTGATGGTCTTGTCGGTCATAGCTCAGTTTGGCATTTGATTTCGCTTTCCAATTATAACTAGATATCATGGTGGCCTTGTCGGCCCATATAGGACTCCCTATGTTTGTTTGTCTCTGGTTAGCTATTTATTTTCACAGGTGGCTATAGGCCTTGTCGGTCGGGGGTTGTATTTATAGCCGCTATATAGCCCATTGTTTTCTTTATTCTAGAGTTAGATTCAACCTTGCACCAGAGGTGCTTAGGCTCAGTCAACTCAGCAGTTCGGGTCCTAGTAGGGCACCAGGTGTCATTCATGCCTCTCAAGGTGGAGCGTGACACCAACTTGCGAAAAATACAAAGTACTATATTTTCTAAGATGATTTCCATCTAGAACTAGAAGACTATAATACTAGAAAAATCATAGAGAATTTAGAAAAACTTATATAAAATATTTTAAAATGTGAAAGAACTTTAGCAACCATTTCATTATAAGAACTTGATTATAGTTTTGCTTTTGAATATTACAACTAACTGTATTGAGGTTGAATAATAACTTTAGTTCCAATTCAATTTGCTTTGGCAATGGTTACAAAACAATTTGGTATTTTCAAATATCAATAATCATTGAATTTACATATATGATAGCAAAGTGGTTAATCTCACACCATCAATGGTCTAGATTTCTTCCTTGTAAACATCAAAAGAAACCTTAGAAATTATATTTACTAATAAATTTAATCTTAAACTGATTTACACTAAAATTAGCAGTGGATAGCTTAGTTAATGAAAAAGAGAAATACCAAGGAAAAAGAAGGGATGGAATTATAAGGAATTTAATATTGGAGAAATCTAATCCATTGATTGTATTATGCACCATGTCTTAAAAATCAAGCGAACTATTGAACAATACTAGAGGGAAGCCTGTTGGAGGGGATCCCATCCTGCCAAACATAAAATACACAATTGCGAAGCTAAACCATCCACACATTCTCAACAAAAAAAAACTTCACCAAACTGCACGAGGAACCAAACAATTTCAGTAAAACACTCTAACAGCTAATTAAGAGCAACAACCACAACATACATTAACAAAAACAAAAATGAAAAACAACGGCAAGTTACCCAATAGTTTAGGATACAAAAGTGCACCAAAAACAGTAATGTTAGAAAAAATGCAGTAGTATTTGTAGGAAGAAAAAATTGAAAATAACAATTAAAACACCATGTCAAACAACAAACTGAACACAGATATAATGAAGTATATTATATGCAACACATAGTTCTATTACATGAAGTATAATTCACCTAAGTGTTATTGTTACGCCTCGAGTCTATACCCTGGATGAGACACAAGTAACCCCAAGTCAACACATGGTCTATCATAACACTGGAAATTTTGAGTAAAACATAGCAAAAGCTTTAGATAATGGAATCATTTAAGAAAACTCATTTAATAAGTCCATACATCTGAAAGAACAACAATACTGAACATCTAAAATTTTGTTTGAAAGCCATCTACTAATGATAAGTTGCTGGAACAAGCCTCCAGCTAACTCTAAAGTCTAACTGAAGGAAAATGAATTGATGTAAATAAAATATCATCCTCAAAAGATGAGGACTCACAACTGCTGCTACTAATGACGCTGAGAATGAGAACTTGCAGTTGTATCATAAAACGATACAACATAAAATGTATGTGTCAGTACTTTGAATATACTGAGTAAGTGGGACAAAATATAGCACAATGGAATAAATAACTAAACTGTAATGACATGCAATGACCAACTGAAATATAGAAACTGGATAAACTGAAATATAACTGAAATGGTCAATATGACCCTGTCTGACGGTCATAAATAATGCCCTGAGTCTGAGATACTGAATCTGAACTAACTATTCTGAACTGGTCTGAGTAAACCGAAATTGTTCTAAGATGAGTTGTACTAATACTGAACTAACTTGAGGGAGAGTCTATAACCGACATATAACCACGTGAACTAGATGTGAAGTTCGATGTATACACCCCATCGGTAGGACCCAACATACCTTGTTAGGGTATAAAGACATGAACTAGGTGATCACAGGTCTGAGGCCATGAGGACAATAAAAATATATCCTATGTTAGCAATGTAGTTCCGAGAACCTTGTGCGCTAGAACCCCAGCCCGCTCAATGCTAAGTCCTACTCCCACAGGATGGTCCTAGACTGACTACTAAGATGATAGCTCAAAACGGGGCCCAAGTCTACTCAGGAATACCTATCTGGAAGCATGCTTAGAGTCTTATCGGATCGGATTTTATAACTGGGTTCTAAGACTGGTCAGAGCTGCTTATCTAAAAGCATCATAACCGTTTAAAGAACAAATTGTAATTTGAAGTTGGGATCCTAAGACTGGTCAGAGCTGCTTATCTAAAAGTTTCATGACCGCCTAAAGAACCATTAACAACTGATACTGAGTCTAATTCTGATAACTGGGAGGCACTACTGACACCTCGAGAGTTTCCGTAGTCAAACTGATCAGCTGACATTTCTGACTAACACTGAGTATTCTGACATTCTGACTGAAACTGAACTGACATTCATCTGACTGAGGGCTCAATACAAACTAACAATATGGGAACCCCCAACATTAAAAGAATCAAGCCATTTTGATAAATATATCAATTAGGCATGGCTATAGTCTTTTTGTATTCAAGAGCTAGGACTCTAATTCACTTTATAGGAACAAGCAACAACATAGTCACAAAATGGTGGAAAATATCTAAAATTAACATAATTAATATTTCACATGAATTAAATGAAGTCTGACATGTCATTTCTTCACATTCGAAAATTTTAAGGCTAAAACTGATAGAGAAGACATGGACGATTTTTGGGGACACAAGGGAAGAACAATTTCCTTGTTGAATTCTCACATACCTGGCTAAAAATTCTCTAGAGAAGGAAGTCCTTGCTTGCAAGTTCTTAAGAGGAAAATTATGATAGTTTTTCTGAAAATCTAAGTGGAAATGGGGGAAAACCGTTTAATCCCTCTAAATCCCCTTAAAATAACCTAAAACGACGTAGTTTAGAGTCTTAGAGTTTAGAAAATTACTAAAACACCCTTAGAAAATTGGCAGGAAAGAGGACCCTGCCAATCCTCATGAGACACTCCATGAGTCGTGAGGTCAAGAATGACTCATGGGGTCCAATCGTTAGGTGCACTGGAAGTTTTTTACAATTTCTTCAGTCCTGCCAATGACTGACTTCACGAGTCGTCAGGAGACCCGACGACTCGTTGTTGCCCCCCATCACCCTTACTACCAAAAACCCCTTGGGGTCACCACGGACGACACCACGACTCATGGTGTCCCAAATGATTTACGGTGAGGACCCGTTAAGTACACTGCCTGAACTTTTCCAACTTTCGGTCAACCTTAACCACGACTTACTTGACGGCTCGTGGTGTTGACCACGACTCGTGGTCACACCTATGGTCACTAAAACTTTTTCTAATTTTTCAACCAAGTCCGGACCCTTCCCCACGAGTCACTTCACGACTCGTGGCCTACCCCACGCGTCACCGAACGACTCATTTTGTGATCTAGTGCAGAAAATTCTATTTCCTCTATTTCAACTCCCGAGTATGGTCTTAGGGTTTTCGGGCCATTACAATATCTCCCCCTTGAGAACATTCATCCTCGAATGATGAAAAACACATACGAAAGCAGAGAATTACAATCATTATACTCAAATACTGATCGTGAAAGCTGAAAACTAACAAAATTACTACCTCCGAACTGAACTACATGGATGAACTAAATTCAATAATCATACACATATTCATTTATAAGAAAGAAACTGGAACACACGAACTGAAAAGAGTTTTAGGGAGGAAATTGATACTTTAAACTGAAACTGAGCTGGAAAAGAACAAATATGGGTATCTAGCCATCATATTTGCTACGTATTTTCACGTAGCTCCCTCAACCTGTTGATTCCTCCACAAGACTTTGATTGAAGCTACATCTTTGTTCCTCAGCTTGCGAACCTGACAGTCAAGGATCTGGATTGGGACCTCTTCGTAAGAGAGACTATCTTTAACCCCCACACTATCTAGTGGCTCAACTGATGTTGGGTCATTGATGCACTTCTTAAATAGTGACACATGAAAGACTGGGTGCATAGATGCTAACTCAGAAGGTAATTCCAGCTCATAGGCTACATTGCCAATTCATCTCAGAATTCTATAGGGTCCCACATATCTGGGACTGAGTTTTCCTTTCTTCCCAAATCTCATCACCCCTGTCATGGGTGAAATTTTTAGATAAACCCAATCATTTGCTGCAAACTCTAACTCTCTTCTATTCACATCAGCATAGGATTTCTAATGACTTTGTGTTGTTTTCAACCTCTGTCGGATGTGTTGTACTTTCTGTATTGCCTTTTGAACCGAGTCTGGCCCTATCAAAGTAGCCTCACCAACCTCAAACCACCCTATGAGAGACCTACACCTCCTACCATACAATGCCTGGAATGGGGCCATCTGAATACTGGAGTGGTAGTTGTTGTTGTACGCAAACTCGATGAGGGAAAAGTGATCATTCCAAATGACCTTGAAATCGATCACACACGCTCTCAACATATATTCTAAGGTTTGAATAGTCTGCTCAGCCTGTCCATCAATCTGCGGGTGCAAAGTTGTGCTGAGCTTGACTTGGGTACCGAGTCCCTTCTAAAATGACATCCAGAAATGCGAGGTGAACTGGGTACCTCTATCTGAAATAATGGACAAGGGAACCCCATGAAGTCTGACCAGATCCCGGATATAAAGCCTGGAATAGACCTCAGCTGAGTCTGTGGTTTTAAATGGGAGGAAGTGTGTTGAGTTAGTCATTCGATCTACTATCACTCAAATTGAGTCATGCTACCAGCGAGTACGGGGTAGACCTGTAATAAAGTCCATATTTACCTTTTCCCATTTCCATATGGGTATACTGATATCCTGCATCATACCTCCTAGTCTCTAGTGTTCAACCTTGACCTGCTGGCAGTTTGGGCACTTGGTCAGAAATTCTTCAATGTCTCTTTTCATTCCATTCCACCAGTAAATATCCCATAGATCATGGTACATCTTAGAAGCACCTGGGTGGATAGAGTATCTTGAAATGTGTGATTCTTCCAGTATCTATTGTCTCAAATCACCCACGGCTAGTACACACAGCCTGCCCTGGTAAAAGACCACGCCATCTCACCCTTTGGAGAAAGCCTCAACTTGTTTTCTGAGAACCGCTTCCTTTAGCTTATGTAGTATGGGATTTTCATTCTATCTGGACTTAACTTCAACAACCAAAGAAGAATCTGAACCACTTTGCATTACTACTCCATCCTTAGCTGAATCAACCAATTGTACCCCTAACCCAGCTAGTCGTGAATATCCTTCCCCAGTTCCTTTTTGCCCTTTTCAACATAGGCCACGCTCCCCATAGACAACCTGCTTAGGGAATCAACCACTGCATTGGCTTTGCCTGGGTGGTACAGCACACTCATGTCATAGTCCTTCAATAGCTCCAACCATTTTCTCTTATGGAGATTTAGATCCTTCTGGTTGAATACATACTGAAGGCTCTTGTGATTAGTGAAAACATCCACGTAAGCCCTATAAAGGTAGTGCCTCCATATTTTTAATGCAAACACCACTGTTGGCAACTCCAGTTCATGAGTCGGATAATTCTTTTCATGAACCTTGAGTTGTCTTAAGGCGTAGGCTATCACCTTGCCCTGCTGCATTGGAACGCAACTGAGTCCAACTTTAGAAGCGTTGCAATACACTACAAATCCATCTGATCCTTCCGACAAGGTCAACACTGGAGAGGTAGTGAGTCAAGTTTTTAACTCCTGGAAGCTCTTCTCACACGCATCTGACCACTAAAATTTTATCTTTTTCTGAGTCAACTTAGTCAAAGGAGAAGCAATAGAGGAAAATCCTTATACAAATCATCGGTAATAACCGGCTAAACGTAAGAAACTCCTGATTTTGGTTGGGGAAGTAGGACTTGGCAAGTCTTTCACCACTGCTATCTTTTAAGGATCTACCTGAATACCCTAACCTGAGACCACGTGACCAACGAAAGTCATAGACTTCAACCAAAATTCGCATTTGCTGAACTTAGCAAACAACTGGAGGTCTCTGAGCGTCTGAAGCACTATTCCCAGGCGGTTAGCATGTTCTTCCTCATTCATGGAGAATACTAGAATGTTGTCGATAAATGCAATGGAGAACATATCCAGATACTACTTGAAGACTCTGTTCATCAGGTCCATAAAAGTTGTGGAGGCAGTAGTTAGTCCGAAGGACATAACAACAAACTCGTAGTGAACATACCGAGTTCTGAAACACGCTATGTATTCATATGTGGGGTACTGCCATATCTTGGTGATCTACAAAATAGCCTATTATGGCTACTTCATCAAATCATGCTGAGATAATAACTATTCATGAAGCAAGCCGAGAATGTCTGCGGTTGAGGTGATCAATGATACATCTCATTCGAGAAAAATGAGGTTTGAAATGTGACAAAATACCCACGATCTTATACAAAGATAATGCAGCATGCATATTTCAACTAAAGGGAAGATTCATAAAAGGAGATAGAACAAATCACATTTCTCTAGAACTTTCTACACACGTGAGCTCCAAAAGAATAGTGATATCAACGTACAACTAATTCGTTCAAGTGATAACGTGGCTGATTTATTCACCAAATCTCTACTAACTGCAATTTTCAAGAAGATAGTGCACAAGACCAGGATGCAAAGATTTAAGGATGTTCTCATTAGGGGGAATTAATATACGTTATACCCTTTTCCCTTGCAAGGTTTTGTCCTATTAGTTTCTTCTTGTAAGGTTTTTAATGAGGCAACTACCAATGCGTATTACAAGATATGTGTACTTTTTTTCCTTCATCAAAATTTTTTCCACTGGATCTTTTTTCTAGTAAGATTTTAATAAGGCACATTATCAATATATTTTTTTTTTCAAAGTAATTATAACTTTTATACTTATTAATTATTCAAATGATATTTGTGAAGAATCTCTATTATTTTTATGTAATTTTTCCAGTCAGAACCCACGCTTAGAGGCTTTATAAGCCCAATTATTTCAAGTGCCATTGATTGAGAACACATAATAATACATATGTATTAAAGTAAATATCAAATATTATAACTGAGAGCATCGGTGCAGGCGGGAACCTGGCCTTAAAATAAATATTATTATATCTTAATTAATTATTAATTTTATAATTGAAATGCTATTTTGTTTGAATTTTGAATAAATTGAATATGTCTCTACTTAGGTCTGTTTAAGAGAAGCGTCTTTTTGATCTTTGCTTTAAAATAAAACGTTTTCCCAAACGGATAGAAAATATGGAAGCATCAAATTAGTGACTTCTTGTGGTTTGAAGAAAATCGTTTGTGTTTTTTCTAATTTACTTTAAGGGCGAGCCTTCTAAAACGATTTACTAAATTTATTTAGTTGTTTTAAAGAATTAAAAAAATCAGTTATTAATGAAATTTCTTGTTCGATCGCTATAAATTACTCATTTGATTGAGGTCTTTCAAACACATCATAAACTAAATTGATGCTGACAAACAACAAACCCTCAATATCTTCGTTAAGAAAAATCAATTTCAGGCGTAAGCTTTTATTCAATTTTTGTTTTTTCAATTTGTCAATTTTTCTAGGTAGAAAGGGTCAAAATGCGCTTAAACTATGAGAAATTAAACAAAAATGCCCTCTGTTAATAGTTTAATTCAAAAATGCCCATGTCATTAATATTTTGGTCCAAAAAATATACTGTTAATAGTTTGGTCCAAAGATGCCCCTATTTTTACTTTTGGGTCAAAAATACCTTTTTTCGAATAAACATATTATTTCTTTTCTTTATAAACACATTATTTTTAAGGAATTGACACAAAAGTGCAAGTGTTAAACATAATTGATATTTTTATAAATTAATAAATATTAGCAAAATTCTAACCTCAAACTATTAGAAAGCTATAGCCAAAAGGCAGTAAAACAATCTCTATTAAATTGTAAAAATGAGTTTTTACGATAATCTTTTTTACTCCTTAAAAAAAGAAAAAGTTGCCTACAATTTTGTAACACCCCGTACTTTCGGCTGTGGTTGAGACCATTAGACATGTGAGTTAGATCCTAAACGAGCGAACATGGGTATACTTAGGTGTAAGGATCAATTCTTGAATGTGGAAAGTGTGTTGGATTAAGACCTTAAGGAAACTCTAGAGCAAATTTGGGTTGAAATCCCCCACCTATGAAGTTTTTCCGAAAATCTGGTGGAAGGTCCAACTTCAAACGATCGTACCTCCCAATCTATAAAGTATTTTTGAGTGTTCTACCCATAAAATTAAATATATATGAATTTAGTTTCAAATGCATCCAAGTATGCCTAAATCGGAGTTCGGAATAAAAAGTTATGGGCGTTTTACTGAAGAATTGTCGAGCTGTTGCGAACCGCGGACCAAAACGCGGCCAACGCCTTAGGAAGCGCAGGCCACAGATTGGACGTGAAACGCAACAGTGGTCGGTCAGTAGAAAGGTCAAAAACGTGGACCAAATCTTGATCAATGCCTTGGAAAGAACGACCCACAGATTGGCACGAAACGCATATTTTTCCGTAAAACATGACTTCCGCCCCAATTTAAAAAACATAATTTCAAACTCACTTTCTTATTTCTTCAACTCAACTCAAATCCAACAAATCCAAAATCTATCCAAAACCCTTCCAAGGCTAGGTAAGCATTCTCCAACCTATTGCAATATAAATCCATGAATTTCTTCATGATTCTAACATCAAAATTATCTCTCTCCTCTAGCAAAGTCAAGACAACTTTTGAGTGTCAAGACTTAGAATCTTGAGCACTTCTTCTTTCTTCAAGGTAAGTAAATATTCTAAAATTATATATGGGTGTTGTTTTATAATCCTTCGAGATGTTCTAAGGTCAGGAATCATGGGACGATGCTAGAAGCCATGAGTTCATGTGATAACCCAGGATTAAGGTTAGGGGATGGTTTTGGCATTGAGGATGGAGGTGGTTGGTTTGGTTGGACCTGTAATTGGTGTGTATTTTATTAAGAGGCTATAGAAAGAGGAGGATATTAGTACACCCTATCCATATGAGACTTGAGTTTTCTATGCACTTTGGATGTTCGATGAAATGCCTCTATGACTTGAATTTCGTCGTTAAGTTATTGATTGTAGTTCCTACCTAGAAAATTATTGTAGATTGACATATAGAAGGGATTGTTGCTTCATGGTGATAGTTTTGAGGCCAAAAATAAGGTATGTAAGGCTAACTCTTTTGCGGAAACACTTTTTTTCATTCCCCATACCATGCTTCATGAAATTTTTACATAAATATCTTTCTTCTTGAATTGTTAAAGTTAAGGTTAAGAATTTTATGTCCGTAATAAATGATTTTCAAAACTCTTTGAGTTCCTACATATGTATATGTAATGCCCTGAAAACTCAAAAATTAGACTTGGGACTTAAAAATAGAAAATTTACAGAAAACTGGAAAATCTGTCACCAGGGAAAAAGACAGTTCGTTAAGTGACCCATTGGAGGTACCCAAGAGTCGTGATGTGACTCGTGGGGAGGCTAGGAGATGAGGGTTGAAGGTTGGGAGAAGTCTACCCCACGGACGAGACCACGAGTCGTGGTTAGCCCCCACGACTCGTTAGGTCAGTCGTGGGGAGTGGCAGTGAGGAGATGAGAGGAGGAAGCAGTGTACTTGACGGGAGGATCTAACGATTCGTGGTTGGAAACCACGACTCGTTAGGTGAGTCGTGGTCAGTTGGTAACTTATTGTTCAAGGTCGAGGCAGTGAGGTTAACGGATGATGACCACGAGTCGTGATCACCAGTAATGACTCGTTGAGTGACCCGTTGGGACCCCGTCGACCAGATTTCAGATTTTAGCCCAGGGTTATTTTTGTAAGCTCCTACCTATTTAGTCCCTAAACTATGTCGTTTTAGACAAAATTTCAGAGATATTAGAGGGATTAAACAGTTTTTCCCCTCATTCCCCACGTTAACTTTTAGAAAACGATCGTAGTTTCCTCTCAAGAACTCTCAGGATATACTAGGGCTTCACACCCACTGTAGCAGATTCAAGCTTTCTTATCCGGGGAAAGTTTCATCCAGGTATGTGGCAGTTCAACAAGGGGATTATTCTTCCCTTGTGTCCCCTAAAACTCTTTCTCAGCTCACTATCAGTTCTGGCCCTGAATTTTCGATTGTGAAGATATTGCTACCAGACCTTGTTTAATTCTTGAGGAATATTATTCTATGCTAATTTTAGATGTTTTCCATCAGTTTGTAACTCAAATGATGTCTGTTCTATTGAATGTGAATTTTAGCTCTAACTCTTGAAAGCAGAAACTAGAATCCTGCATAAGTATCGAATTCTCAAAAATTGGTTGAATCTTTTAAAGTTAGGGGTTTCTATAATATTTGTATGTGTTAGAAACTCCTACAAATGTATGTTGGACAGTTTCAATCAGAAAGTTCATATTCTCAGAAATGTCCGCCTAGTCTCAGTCATATTTTTAGCAATCTCCTGGTTGATCAGAATAATGTCAACTGATCAGTTTAACTACAGAAATTCCTAAGGTGTCAGTATCACCTCCCAGTTATCAGAATCAGATCCAGAACTCAGTTTATTGGTCCACTAAGTGGTCATGAAAACTTAGACAGATAGCTCTGACTAGCCTTAGGACCCCAATCAAATTATAATTTGTTCTTAGACGATTACGACACTTCTAGATAAGCAGTTCTGACTAGTATAGAATCCAGTTTCAGAATCTTGTCCGATAAGACTCTCAGGATACTTTCAATTATATATCCCTGACTAGTTTTGGACTCTAGTTTTGAGCTATCAACTTAGTATTCAGCTTAGAAATTCCAGTTGGAGTAGGACTTAGCATTGAGCGGACCGGGGTTTCAGTACACCTAGGTTCCCAAAACTACGTTGCCAGCGTAGGTTACAGTATTTATTGGCTTGATTAGTCCCAGACTTTTGTGATCACCCAGTTCATGCCTTTATACCCTAGAAAGGTATATTGGGTCCTACTAGTGGGGTGTATACATCGGACTCCACGTTTATCTCATGTGGTTACATGTCAGTTATAGACTCTCCTACTAGTCAGTTCAGTTCAGTCTTAGTCCAGTTCAGTCCAGAATAGTATACCGGACTTAGAACATGTTTTGACCATCAGACAGGGTCTTCTTGACCACCTCAGCATTTCAGTTATTTCAGTTCAGTAGATTCTGTTGGTTAATGCATGTCTTCTAGTTAAGCATTTCTCTATCATTTATTTCATTGTGTTATGTTATTCTCACTTAGTCAGTACATTCAAAGTACTGACGCATTCCTTTTATGATGTATCATTTTATGATACAGCTGCAGGATCACAGTCCCAACTTCATTAGCTATTTACTTCTCGAAGACCTCAGCTTTGCGAATTGGTGAGTCCTCATCCTCCAAGGACGAAGATTAATTATATGTATGATTTCATTTTTTTCAGTTGATTTAGAGCTAGCTGGGGATTTGTCCCAGCAGTTCATTAGACCTAGTGGCTTTCAGGATTAGACTCAGTTTTCAGACTTAGTTGTTTTCTCGCAGCCTTGTAGTTTGTTCTATTATTTTCAGTATTATGATTCAGTATATTTCTATTAAATATGTATATTTTGCTTTAAACTTCTCCTATATATATTTTTATGTTGCTCAGAATGCCAGTGTATGATAGACCAGGGGTTGACTTGAGGTCACTTGTGACTCCAAGTACCGTGTTCCGTCCAGGGTGTATACTCGGGGCGTGACAGTATAAGATTATCCTTGACTTCTCATGAGTTCTATTGAAATCATTTTATTGAAAGGAGTCAAACTCTATGATTTATAATTTTACTTTTTTCCTCAAAAAGGAACGTTGCTATGATTTTGTGAAAAACGACTATGACTTGATGCCTTATGAATTTAAAGGCCTACTGATGATGAAATACTATGATTTAGATATGATAATGACTGATGATGATAAGCTTGATTTCTTATGATGATTTTAAGTAAATCATGTTACGTAATGAAAAGGGAGTAGTATTGATAACCGAGAAGGCTTCATGCCTAAAACTACATATGCCAACGTAGGATGATAGATCATTTTCGTTGGTTCGGGCGACTCCTACATTCCCCTGGTACAGGATGTTATGAATTCTTGCTAGCACTATGATATGTATGTCTCATACCCCGGCAAGGTATGGGATGAGTTAGCTGATCGGGCAGAGATTAGACTCTATATTTATATGGTGGCTTATGTCAGTTAAGAAAAGCACCTCCCGTAATGAATTTAATGAATGACAATGAAAATGTTATTTGATTTAAAGGGATCTATTACCGATCTGTTTTAAAGGGATCTATTACCGATTTGTTTATATCTTTTGTTATACCCCGTAGAATTCCCGGCACTTAGACGACTTATTCGCACGTTGGTTAAGCATATTTGAAGGCCATACGTGCTAGGGAAAGGCCCAGGAAAAGATCGGACGAGAAACCCATCGAACCATCGCGGGAGGAGCCGGGGCAGAACCCCTCCGCGATGGCAGCGTGTCACGGAGGTGAGGCCTCCGCGATGGCTCCGTGACACGTTGCCCTTGTCCAGGCCCAAGTATATAAAGCCCCCACTGCGGTTTAAGGTCATTATTTACTTAGTGAAATTTCCAGAATCGTAGGTAAACAGAGGGAAGACGAAGAAAATTTAATATTTTCGTCCGATTACGCTGCCAAACGCTGCCCAAACCCAAATTAATCCTAGATACCAAGGTATTTAGCAGCAGAGCATTTCTACGGAATTAGTTTCGCGAAATACGACCGACGAATCGGCGAGCCGCCGAACTAAAGTAAGTAGAATTGCTCTAAATTAATGTCTATGTGTTCCTAGCTGAGAAGTAAATATTTTTCCCTTCTGGGCCGCTGAAAAATAGCGAGTTTTTGACCGTCTTTCGATAAGCCTAAGTTTAGGCTATAAATTAAATCAAAAGTAACGTTGCTCTTTACAATAACGTTGTATTTAGTATTGATTGACGTATTTATGAATGCAGTTGGTAGAAAACAGTAGAAGTACCGGCCGAGCCTCGTCCGACGGACGAATATTCAAAGATAAGGTATGTAAAGTTAAGTTTCCTCGGCAAGTTGAGTGACATTAAAGCAGTGTAGTAATTTACAGACCAGTAGAATGTTCAGAAATTGATTATTGTAATATTTTGAACATTGGTGCAATATGAGCAGTTTTGGGCCGTAACGTGTACGATACCTATCCGTATGATATAGATTCGAATATAAATGATTAAGATTGGTCGTATATTCAGTATGTGATATAATATGCCCTGCCAAGATATTGTTGTGTTTAGCTGAAACCTCGCAAGGTAGTACAACATCAGTAAAGCATTCTAGATATAGAATAGTAATTGTATATGGTTTAGAGAGCATGTTAGAAATAGGAAATCATGTTAATGCAGAAACCTAGTGAACAGCATAGCCTTCAGCAGAAACACCCGCTTGTATAGCCTTTGCCCCAGTACAGTTAGACAGGGAACTATATTCATATTTATACTTACCTGTCTCAGCATGTATCAGACACCTACAGATTGCTATTATTAGCCCAGTATATGATTTATATAATACCTTACGCCTATTAGTTTTGGCTTATGAGATACACAGACAGCATGATTAGTCGAGACCATTGTATTGATTGGGGTTGGATTACCTAGCATTCCTGACCGCCCAGGGTTAATAGCTGTATCGACTCGTCCGCCAGAGGACGAGGATACGTCGCTCTACGGAGTGATATGCCGTCCCGCAAGGGGACGAAGATGGGATGCCAGTTTCCCCATATTGTGCCTTGGTCGGCCCTTATACACCCCCGTCGAGCGAGTACGCCCGGGGTGTTGATTTAGAGTCCTTCGGACTCAGATATAGTTATAGTCAGGGGCTCAGCGAGCCCAAGTGCATACCCAGGGACCGGCAGGATGCTTACAGCCACTATAGGAGTGGGAATGACCGGGGTAGGGGCATAGATTCTATGTTGATTGTACCTCCCGGCTTATGGGGGCCGGGTAAGGTTTGTATGTGCTATGTTATGTTATATATGCTATGCTATGTTATATTAGACGCGAGTGGGTTGGTAGTAGAATGGTACGCCTCCAGGTATGATTCCTACTTCCTTCGGTATCAGTAAGAACAGGTACGATCTACTTCATCAGACAGTTAAGTTATTCCTCCTACTTTTGCTTCATCAGTCATATTATAGCTTTCAGATGTCGTTTTCCGTTACACTATTTTAGTTGCTTTACATACTCAGTACCAGCGGTACTGACGCCCAGTGGGGCGCTGCATTACTTGCCTGCAGGTACTCCTAGACGAGCAGGTGATTCTACATGACTCCCTGTCAGCGGTTGAGTATTCAGCTCCAGTTATCCGGAGGCTGAATTTCAGAGGTGTAGTTCAGTTCCTTTTGTTGTATATATCATGGGTAGGTCGGGGCCCTATCCCGATCAGTTCTATTACTATTCCTAGAGGCTTGCATTCTGTGTGAAATCCTTGTGGTCAGATGAGCCGGTCGTGTGGGGCCGTGCAGTTGTATAGTTGTCTTTACTCTTTCTTACTTCTGTGATGGTCGTGAGGGGCCATAATTGTCAGTAGTGGTGACCTTGCCGGTCACGTAGCTTCTTTTTGTGCTTTATGATTAAGTTGCAGATAATTAGACAGCATGGTGGCCTTGTCGGCCCGTATAGGTTTCCCTGAATTACTATATTTCTGGTTAGCTGCTAATACAGGTACTGAAGGCTATAGGCCAATGGGCCGGGGGCTGTATTTACAGCCGTTATATAGCCCTTTGTTTCCAGAAATGTGAGTTAGAGCCAGCCAGGCGCCAGATGCGCCCAGGCTTAACAGTCTAGCAGGTCAGGTCTTAGTAGGGCACCAGGTGCCAGTCATACCCCCCCCCCACAAGGTGGGGTGTGACAAACTTGGTATCAGAGCCGGTCGTATCTCAGGGAGTCTGCAAGCCGTGCTAAGTAGAGTCCTGTCCATGGATGTGTTGTGCACCACATACTATGGGTAGGAGGCTGCAAGGCATGATAGGATGGTTGTCTTTTATTCTGATTCAGTCGTGCTATAGAGCTGTACAGTATAGGGTTGAATTCCTAAAATCTTACTATGTCCTTTGGCTACAGATAATGTCAGACCAGCGCCATCCCGTCACAGGTCGGAACTTAGACATTGCAGCAGGGGAGGGCACCAGCAGGATGCCTCCCCCTCATTTGGAGACAGCCCGATCAGAGGGCCCTACAGAGGCTTCATCTCAGCCTCCTCAGCATCTCCACCACGTCAGGAGCCGTTTGGAGCGACAGTATCTTCAGCAATCCCTATACCAACACCTTCCGACCAGGAGGTTAGGAGTGTGGTAGTTATGATAGCACAGGTGATGGCTGCTCAGCGGCAGCAAATGCCATCCATAGTTGCAGAAGTATCAGGAGGGCCCGGTAGTTCGAGGGTCCGAGAGTTCTTAGCCTTGAATCCCCCACAGTTTACAGGCACGGACCGCACAAAGGACCCCCAGGATTTTCTGGATCAGATGCAGAGAATCTTCTGGGTTATGCATGCTACACCCACTGAGTCAGTTGAATTGGCCGCATTTCGGTTGCGAGATATTGCGGTGTTATGGTATGAAAGCTGGGAGAGGTCCCGAGGGAGAGATGTTCCCCCTCCCACCTGGTCCAGCTCTTCAGGAGCCTTTCTAGATCACTATTTACCGCGGGAGATCCGACAGGCCCGGGTAGACCAGTTCCTACATCTGGAACAGGGGGCCATGAGTGTTCGGGAATATTCCTTGCGGTTTGACTCCTTGGCTCGATATGCACCAGCTTTTGTTGATACCATGGCATCCAGAGTGCACCGTTTTATTATGGGGTTGAACCCAGAGTATGTCGAGACTTGTATCACGGCCACACTGCGAGAAGATATGGATATTTCCCGAATCCAGGCATTTGCCCAGAATATTGAGGGCATCAGACAGCGACATCGGGAAATCAGAAGGGTTAATTAGGAGCAGCGTCGCCGGGATAGGCCAGCTGAGTTACAAAGAGAGGCCCGGGGAGGACCCAGGCCACGATTGTCAGACAGGCCGCCCAGGCCCCCGCCTCCGCCACAGTCACAGGGAGGTAGATCCAACCGCAAGGGGCAGTCAGAGGCAGGTAGAGGTTCGCAGACGGCAGACTCGCCGTCACAGAGGAGGGCGGAGCAGAGTAGGTATACCCTACCACTTTGCCCTATATGCAGCCGACGCCATTCTGGAGCATGCAGGTATGGTTCCACCGCATGCTATAGTTGTGGCCAAGAAGGCCATTTGATGAGAGATTGCCCAGCCAGAGGTCGTGAGGACCGGGACAGACAGGATAGGGCATCAACAGGATCACGAGCTACAGCATCCTCGACTGGGCGCAGGCCCCCAGTTTCAGCAGGCAGGGGTCGAGGAAGATCAGGGGCCTCCAGTACAGGTGCGGGTCCAAGCCGCACATATGCCTTACCAGGGAGGCAAGATTCAGAGGCATCGCCTGATGTTGTGACAGGTATGCTAACTATCTGCTCACACCCTGCTTATGTGCTAATTGATCCAGGGTCTACTTTGTCCTATATTACTCCATTTGTGGCACGGAAGCTTAGTATTGTACCAGAATCATTACAGCAGCCCTTCCTAGTATCTACGCCCGTCGGTGACTCTATCACAGCTAGTCGAATTTACCGCGGGTATACAGTAGAGATTGCTGATCGTCAGACCACAGTAGAACTGGTCGAGTTAAAAATGATAGACTTCGATGCCATAATGGGTATGGATTGGTTAGTACCATGTTTTGCTAATGTTGAATATTGGACCAAAACGGTCCGATTCCACTTCCCGGGGGAGGCAGTACGGGAATGGAAGGGCAGCACGGCGACGCCAAAAGGTAGGTTTATTTCCTACCTTCGGGCGAGAAAGTTGATATCTAAGGGGTGAATTTACCATCTTGTCAGAGTTCAGGATGTCCAAGCGGAATCTCCGACCCTCCAGTCTGTCCCAGTGGTAAATGAATTCCCAGATGTATTTCCTGATGAGTTACCTGGTATTCCCCCAGAAAGGGAAATAGACTTTGCTATTGACTTGCTACCAGGCACTCAGCCAATATCAATACCTCCTTATCGTATGGCTCATGCAGAACTCAGAGAATTAAAGGAGCAGTTGAAAGACTTGTTAGATAAAGGTTTTATCAGGCCGAGTACTTCCCCGTGGGGTGCACCAGTCTTGTTCGTGAGAAAGAAAGATGGCTCGCTCCGGATGTGTATAGATTATCGGCAGCTCAATAAAGTTACAGTAAAGAACAAGTATCCGCTTCCCAGAATTGATGACTTATTTGATCAGTTACAGGGAGCCAGATACTTTTCTAAGATTGATTTGCGGTCCGGATATCACCAGGTCCGAGTACGTGAAAGGGATATCCCTAAGACAGCATTCAGGACCCGATATGGATATTTTGAATTTCTGGTTATGTCCTTCGGGCTAACAAATGCCCCAGCAGTCTTTATGGACCTGATGAACAATATTTTCAGACCCTTCCTGGACTTGTTCGTGATAGTATTCATTGATAATATTCTGGTGTATTCTCGCTCTGAAGCAGATCACCGGACTCATTTGCGGACAGTGCTCCAGATTCTCAGGGACTGCCAGTTGTACGCAAAATTTTCAAAGTGTGAATTCTGGCTTAACTCAGTAGCCTTTTTAGGGCATATTGTCTCAGATACTGGTATACAGGTAGACAAGCAGAAGATAGAAGCAGTTAAGTCGTGGCCCAGGCCTACCACCCCGACTGAAGTTCGTAGCTTTCTGGGGTTGGCAGGATACTATCGGAGGTTCGTTGAAGGGTTCTCAACCATTGCAGCACCTTTAACTAAATTGACACAGAAAGCAGCAAAGTTTCAGTGGACGGAGGCATGTGAGCAGAGTTTCCAGGAAATGAAAGACAGATTAACCTCCGCCCCAGTACTAGCACTGCCGGAAGGCACAGAAGGTTATTCAGTCTATTGCGACGCGTCAGGTGTCGGGTTGGGTTGTGTGTTGATGCAGCATGGTAGAGTAATTGCATATGCTTCCAGACAGCTGAGGAAACACGAAAAGAATTACCCTACCCATGACCTAGAATTGGCCGCAGTAATTCATGCCTTGAAGATGTGGAGGCATTATTTGTACGGCGTTCATGTTGATATTTATACAGATCATAAGAGCTTGCAGTACATTTTCACTCAGAGGGAGTTGAATCTGCGGCAACGCCGCTGGTTGGAGTTGTTAAAAGACTATGATGTGAATATTCTATACCACCCCGGAAAAGCTAATGTTGTAGCAGATGCCCTGAGCCGTAAGTCAATGGGGAGTTTAGCGTATTTGCGACCTGAGAAGCAGAAGTTAGCCAAAGAAATTCATCAGTTAGCTGGGCTAGCCGTTCGGGTAATGGAAACAGGAGATAATGGGGCCGTAATTCAGAATTCTGCAGTATCATCGCTAGTTGCGGAGGTAAAAGAACGACAGTATGAGGATCCCGATTTAGTCCAGCTCAGAGATAGAGTTCAGAAGGGTAAGGAGCCAGATTTTCAGACAACCGAGGATGGTGTGCTATGCTGTAAGGGCCGCCTTTGTGTCCCGAATGTCTCAGGCCTTCGTGGGCAGATTATGCACGAGGTACATTACGCTCGCTATTCCCTTCACCCAGGGGCGACGAAAATGTACCACGACATCAGAGACATCTACTGGTGGCCAGGTATGAAAACGGAAATAGCCGAATTTGTATCTAGATGTGCTAATTGTCAGCAGGTGAAAGCAGAGCACCAGAAACCGGGTGGTTTGACTCAAGAGATATCGATACCTATGTGGAAATGGGAAGCAATAAATATGGATTTTGTAACAGGGTTACCCCGTACCAGACGCAGAAACGATTCCATTTGGGTAATAGTTGATAGGCTGACAAAATCAGCTCATTTCCTGCCAGTAAGGGCTACCTTCTCAGCTGAGGATTATGCCGAATTATATATCAGAGAAATAGTTAGATTACATGGAGTGTCGGCATCTATCATTTCAGACAGAGGGGCACAGTTTACAGCTAGGTTCTGGCAGTCATTTCAGAAAGGTCTGGGGACGCAGATTAATCTGAGTACAGCATTCCATCCTCAGACAAACGGGCAAGCTGAATGTACAATTCAGACGCTCGAAGATATGCTATGAGCGTGTGTGTTAGATTTTGGGGGTAGCTGGGATGAACATCTTTCGTTAATCGAATTTGCTTATAATAACAGCTATCATTCAGCTATTCATATGGCGCCTTTCGAGGCATTGTACGGGCGGAAATGTAGATCGCCGGTGGGCTGGTTTGAGATAGGAGAATCAGCATTAGTTAGCCCAGACATTGTTCGGCAGTCCGAGGAAAAGATAAAGCTTATCCGAGAACGTTTACTGACCGCTCAGAGCCGTCAGAAGTCATATGCAGATAGACGGCGCAGAAAGTTAGAATTTTCGGTAAACGACTGGGTATATTTGAAAGTGTCCCCGATGAAAGGGGTAATGAGGTTTGGCAAGAAAGGAAAGCTTAGCCCAAGATTCATTGGGCCATATCAAATTCGGCGAAGAATAGGCCGCGTGGCATACGAGTTAAACTTTCCTCCAGAATTAGCATCTGTTCACCCAGTATTCCATGTTTCTATGTTAAGGAGGTTCGTAGGGGACCCTTCTACAGTAGTTCCAGTCCAGGATGTTCAGGTCACAGAGGAGTTAGCTTATGAAGAAGTTCCCGTAGCCATTTTAGACAGACAGATTCGCAGGCTGAGAACTAAAGACGTTGCATCTGTCAAGGTATTGTGGCGTAATAGAAACCGAGAAGAAATGACGTGGGAGGCTGAAGAAGACATGAAAATCAGATATCCTCATTTATTTCAGGCCTAGTCAGATGAAGGGTATGTCCGTATCATTACTTATACAGTACCTTATGATTGTATGTATGTTGTAGATGATAAAGAAAGAAGTGGTATTTAGTTGTCCAGTAGATTGTAGAATATTGTGTGCAGTGCCTGTGTTGGACTTTCCCTGCATTTCAGGTCTTTTCGACAGTCCATATTACAGGGGAAACTCTGCCAAAATTTTCCCAGAAAGTAAAGTAAGCAGTCCTCTAGATAGCAGTATACATTCGGGGACGAATGTTCCTAAGGGGGGGAGAATGTTATACCCCGTAGAATTCCCGGCACTTAGACGACTTATTCGCACGTTGGTTAAGCATATTTGAAGGCCATACGTGCTAGGGAAAGGCCCGGGAAAAGATCGGACGAGAAACCCATCAAACCATCGCGGGAGGAGCCGGGGCAGAACCCCTCCGCGATGGCAGCGTGTCACGGAGGTGAGGCCTCCGCGATGGCTCCGTGACACGTTGTCCTTGTCCAGGCCCAAGTATATAAAGCCCCCACTGCGGTTTAAGGTCATTATTTACTTAGTGAAATTTCCAGAATCGTAGGTAAACAGAGGGAAGACGAAGAAAATTTAATATTTTCGTCCGATTACGTTGCCAAATGCTGCCCAAACCCAAATTAATCCTAGATACCAAGGTATTTAGCAGCAGAGAGCATTTCTACGGAATTAGTTTCGCGAAATACGGCCGACGAATCGGCGAGCCGCCGAACTAAAGTAAGTAGAATTGCTCTAAATTAATGTCTATGTGTTCCTAGCTGAGAAGTAAATATTTCTCCCTTCTGGGCCGCTGAAAAATAGCGAGTTTTTGACCGTCTTTCGATAAGCCTAAGTTTAGGCTATAAATTAAATCGAAAGTAACGTTGCTCTTTACAATAACGTTGTATTTAGTATTGATTGACGTATTTATGAATGCAGTTGGGAGAAAACAGTAGAAGTACCGGCCGAGCCTCGTCCGACGGACGAATATTCAAAGATAAGGTATGTAAAGTTAAGTTTCCTCGGCAAGTTGAGTGACATTAAAGCAGTGTAGTAATTTACAGACCAGTAGAAGGTTCAGAAATTGATTATTGTAATATTTTGAACATTGGTGCAATATGAGCAGTTTTGGGCCGTAACGTGTACGATACCTATCCGTATGATATAGATTCGAATATAAATGATTAAGATTGGTCGTATATTCAGTATGTGATATAATATGCCCTGCCAAGATATTGTTGTGTTTAGCTGAAACCTCGCAAGGTAGTACAGCATCAGTAAAGCATTCCAGATATAGAATAGTAATTGTATATGGTTTAGAGAGCATGTTAGAAATAGGAAATCATGTTAATGCAGAAACCTAGTGAACAGCATAGCCTTCAGCAGAAACACCCGCTTGTATAGCCTTTGCCCCAGTACAGTTAGACAGGGAACTATATTCATATTTATACTTACCTGTCTCAGCATGTATCAGACACCTACAGATTGCTATTATTAGCCCAGTATATGATTTATATAATACCTTACGCCTATTAGTTTTGGCTTATGAGATACACAGACAGCATGATTAGTCGAGACCATTGTATTGATTGGGGTTGGATTACGTAGCATTCCTGACCGCCCAGGATTAATAGCTGTATCGACTCGTCCGCCAGAGGACGAGGATACGTCGCTCTACGGAGTGATATGCCGTCCCGCAAGGGGACGAAGATGGGATGCCAGTTTCCCCATATTGTGCCTTGGTCGGCCCTTATACACCCCCGTCGAGCGGGTACGCCCGGGGTGTTGATTTAGAGTCCTTCGGACTCAGATACAGTTATAGTCAGGGGCTCAGCGAGCCCAAGTGCATACCCAGGGACCGGCAGGATGCTTACAGCCACTATAGGAGTGGGAATGACCGGGGTAGGGGCATAGATTCTATGTTGATTGTACCTCCCGGCTTATGGGGGCCGGGTAAGGTTTGTATGTGCTGTGTTATGTTATATATGCTATGCTATGTTATATTAGACGCGAGTGGGTTGGTAGTAGAATGGTACGCCTCCAGGTATGATTCCTACTTCCTTCGGTATCAGTAAGAACAGGTACGATCTACTTCATCAGACAGTTAAGTTATTCCTCCTACTTTTGCTTCATCAGTCATATTATTGCTTTCAGATGTCGTTTTCCGTTACACTATTTTAGTTGCTTTACATACTCAGTACCAGCGGTACTGACGCCCAGTGGGGCGCTTCATTACTTGCCTGCAGGTACTCCTAGACGAGCAGGTGATTCTACGTGACTCCCTGTCAGTGGTTGAGTATTCAGCTCCAGTTATCCGGAGGCTGAATTTCAGAGGTGTAGTTCAGTTCCTTTTGTTGTATATAGCATGGGTAGGTCGAGGCCCTGTCCCGATCAGTTCTATTACTATTCCTAGAGGCTTGCATTCTGTGTGAAATCCCTGTGGTCAGATGAGCCGGTCGTGTGGGGCCGTGCAGTTGTATAGTTGTCTTTACTCTTTCTTACTTCTGTGATGGTCGTGAGGGGCCATAATTGTCAGTAGTAGTGACCTTGCCGGTCACGTAGCTTCTTTTTGTGCTTTATGATTAAGTTGCAGATAATTAGACAGCATGGTGGCCTTGTCGGCCTGTATAGGTTTCCCTGAATTACTATGTTTCTGGTTAGCTGCTAATACAGGTACTGAAGGCTATAGGCCAATGGGCCGGGGGCTGTATTTACAGCCGTTATATAGCCTTTTGTTTCCAGAAATGTGAGTTAGAGTCAGCCAGGCGCCAGATGCGCCCAGGCTTAACAGTCTAGCAGGTCAGGTCTTAGTAGGGAACCAGGTGCCAGTCATACCCCCCCCCCCCAAGGTGGGGTGTGACATCTTTGATCCCTTTAATGCTATATTTTTTTAAAATCTCGGTTACCCTTTATATATATATATATATATATTGCTCAGTATGTTATGTTTTCTTCAGCTAATTTACATATAGTACGATCCTATGTACTTACGTCCCTTTGGTCAGAAGAGCTGCATTATTTTATAATGCAGATTCAGGTTATCACGCTGACAATCAAGCTGCTCGCTCGGATTCTACTTCATTCAGCTGTTGGTGAGCCCCACTTGTTTTGGGCTTAGTCCTTTATCCAAACTTATTAGATATTGATTTAGAGGTATGTCAGGTGTCTTGTCCCGGTAAATAGTTAATCCAGTATGTTAGAGGCTTCCTACATTATTTCTTATGTTATGTTAGCTCGGCAAATCTTCTCTTTAAACTAAGTATTTTGACCTTTTAAGTTTAAGTTTAACTATTATTTTCACTTATGATTAGATGCATGCTTATGATGTACACCATGTATGCGGTTCGCTCAAGTTAGTAATGGCTTTGAGTGCCGGTCACGCCTAGACCCTGATTCAGGGGGTGACAATTTTTTTACTTTATTGCATTTCAATTATAAAACAGTTCTCATATATTCTAGAAATTTACTGCATATATCACATTATTATAGCTTTGAAACTAGAGATTCAATTTTTTTTTTTATCTATTTATTAAAGTTGTCCTATATTATTTTAAGTAATTATTAGTTAAAATACTTTAATTAATTTTTTTTCTTATTTCAAGTGAAATTTCTAAAATTAAAAATTCAATTTTTCTCTCCTTATTTTGTTATTGGATATCCTTAAAACTAGGGATCTAGGTATTAAAGTTGTCCCATTTTATTTTGAGTAATTATTAGTTAAAATATTCTAATTAATTTTTTATTTCTTTTTTCACGTGAAATCCACAATTACTCAACATTTACAAATAGAAAGATATGTGGATTTCACGTGAAAAAATATGAATGTGGATAGGTAAATATGGATCAATATTTACAAATAGAAAGATATGAATGCAAATATATGTATATCACTTTATTAAATAAATAAATCAACGTATACTAATTTATTAGGTGAATATGAAATAATGAATATTAATGTAAATAAATGTATACGGTGAATACGAACCAATGAATACCAATATAAAATTATAAAGATATGTATATATAATACGAAGAAACAAAATTTAAAAATTAAATGTATACATTAATATAATATATACATACATATATATATAATATATACATACATATATATATATATACATACATATATATATATATACATATATATATATACATATATATATATATACATATATATATATACATATATATATATATACATATATATATATATATATATACACAACCGATTTATATATACATAATAAATTGAAATACACTAGTAATAAGTACTCTTGATGGATAATGTCAATACCATTATATAAATATGAGAAATTATTTTTAAAAAAAGTTAAAATTATACATTAATTTAATGTATCTTATATATAATGTATACCATCAATTATACATAGATAATAAATTAAAACAGTTGATTTATGTATACATAATAAATTGCTATGTATACATACTTGTTTAAAAAGAAATTGCTATGCAATATTTAAAAAAATCAGTTGTCATTCCCAATAAAAAAAATTAAATAAAACTGTCAAGTTATCATAAAAAATGAAAAAATTTCAAATTTCTTCTAATAAAACGTGTATTTATAATCAACAATTTGCCATGTAATAATAAAAAAATAGGTTTTTAAAAATGATGTCAATTCCCAGCTAAATAGTGAAAAGGCTTTTAATTTATTTTAAGTAAATCGTGTATATTTAAATAAAAAAAATGGTCAATTATTTTAAAAAGATTAAAAGAAAAGCTTTCCAATAAAGAAGTGAAAAACTTTTCAATTTTTTTGGATAACTATGTTTTATTAAAGAAATAATTTTTATGAAATATTAAAAAAAAAATGACACAGCTGGCCTGTCATTCCCAATAAAAAGTAAAAAAAACCTTTTCGATTTTTTTAATAGTCGGTTATGTCTTACTATCAAAAAATTTGCTAGTGCAATATTAAAAAAAATAAAAATAACTGTTAATTCTTAATAAAAAATAAAAAAATTTTAATTTTTAATATAAAATTATCCTACTTTTTACTCAACTTTTGAGGATATTAAATGTCATAATTATTTACCCAATAATTATAAAAAGGTTATTATATGCCAATTAGTTAAAAGTGAACTATTTTTATCAATTTAAAAGGTAAGTTAGCATACTGTGCTAATTTTTTTATTAAAATACTATTTTTAAAGAACCCTTTTCTTATTTATTTTCTACACAAATTTCTTTAACTAATAAAAAAGTGAGAAGTAAATCTTCTTCTTCTTAATTTTGTTTTACCAATTAAAAAAGAATAATCATGTGTACTTTTTAAAATTATATATAATCATAGTAACCTCGTCATTAATTTTCATTCAAATAATAATAATAAATTTCTAATAAAAAAATAAAAAAATATTTTTATTTCTTATTTTTTTTTCAAATTGAAGTATAGGATAGGCATTTGCTAATAAGTTAAAATGGAAAAAAAGAATCAATAATAACTCTATGTTACACTCCAAAAAAAATTTGACGTGTTGAAAGTATTAGGGGAATGAAATTTTAAATGGGAGATTAAATTATAGAATGGATTTACGGGGGTGATTAAAGAATTAAATTGAAGTTTTAAGCCAAAGAGAGTTTGGTAACAAAAATTTGAGTTCACGGTTTATTACGAGAAAATATTTTTAACAAGTCTCGTATACGGGCTAACTTGGGACGATCATATCTCCCAACCTATAATGAGATAGAAGCCTACGGCATACCAAATTAAAGGTATTTGAGTTTAGTTTTCAAAATGTCAAATCACTCATCAATTGGAGTTTGAAGTAAAAATTTATGAGTTTTTACTAAGGCACTGTCAAGCAGTCACGGTAGGCAAGCCGCCCACCGCCCACCGCCCGACCTCTTATTTATAATATCTGTTTGCTGCCAAATTCATTTTATCTTGATCCCAAATCGACCGGCTTGCTTCGGGAACTTATTTCTCTTTCTCTCTCATTTTCAGTAGCATAGATAAGAAAAATTCGAAAAAGAATCTTAAGCAAAACTCAACCACAATACAAGACAAAGTGAAGTAGTTGGCTGCAAGTTGTATAGAGTGTTTGGTGGCTATTTTGAGCTGCATTTGGGCAGTTGTTTTGTGGTGATTTGCTATGTTTTGAAGCTGTTTTGGACTGCCTACTTGTCCTCCTTTTGGTAGGGATTTAATTTAAGAAAAAAGGTAAGGATTCTACCTTTTAAATTCGTCAAAATTCTCAGCTATAAAGCTGGAAATTCGTAGCTAGATAGGCTGTCATTTGGTGCGTTTTCAATTGAAGTTTCTATCCATTTTTCTTAAGGATGGAGCAATATTTCTGGCTGGAAATATACTTTCATATTATTGGGAATAGTTTCAAGGGAAGTTAGATAATTTTCCTTTTCTCTTTCCCCCTTAAAAGTTGATTGAACAAGTGTAGAATTATGGCTAAATATTGCTACTGTTGTTGGTTGTTGTTCTTGTTGTGGCTTTGGCTGCATACATTGGCATAAATCAGACTTTTTACTTGTCTATAAACTCAAAAAATTGAGGACGGTTGAGGCGTAACACCCCAAAAGTCCCTAAGATCTTATCTGAGAGTTGAAACGGAGATAACAGAAAAATCTGTACCAGGTCACAGAAAGAGTCGTTAAGTAACTCGTTATTTACCTAACGAGTCAGAAAATGACCCGTCATTTGTAAAGCTCAGAATGTCCCTTAACAAGTCATCAAACGACTCGTCATTTTTCCAACGAGTCGTCAAATGACTCGTTGTTACTGGTAGTATGAGATTTTTTGTCGAACCATTAAGAGAATTTTCGTAATTTTTAAGCTCCTAAGTCCTAAACTACATCATTTTAAGCTCTATTGGAGGGTTTTAAGAGGGTTTAACCTATCCTAATTCATTCAACTCCCGTGCATGCAAGATTAGAAGTTCTCCTTTGAAGATCAAGCTTGAAACACTCCAATTCTCCTCCAAATATCTTGGGTTTTTAAATACAAGTTGAGAATCAGTTTATCCAGGTGTATAGGGCTATGAATGAGAGTTTTTTTCATTCTCATGCACCAAATTCTCCTCAATTTCATGAATTTAAGTTCTAGATCAAGTTAATGATCTTATGGGGTTTTATCCTAATTTTACGCAATTCTCTATGATTTATTTATAGGTCAATTCCCTTCATATTTCAAAGCATATTTTAAGATTTATGAGTAGATTTTATATCTATTTTGATTATGAATATATGATTTCAAGTTTTTAGAAAAGTATGCCCAATTATACAAGTTTTATGAAAAGTCAAGTTTATGATTCTATTATGATTTTGATTCTCCAAGATCTAAATTATGGTTTATGATTTATGATATGATTTCCTACAATCACTCTTCATGAATTTATGAATTTAAAGTATGGTGATTTTCTCAAGCATGTACGTTTTTCTCGATTTATGAGTTTATGATTTTGACCGACTCATAGGCCCTTATTTCATGGCTAGTCATTTATTTCAAGTATGATCAAGTATATTATGATTTAACTAGCCCATGAACTTCATGTATGATTTTCGGATAATTATATGAGCCTTCATATGCATGTTTTTGGGAGTGGTGTTTAGCACCGAGTAGACTCGGCATTTAGGTAAACCCCGAGGTCTTAGGACTATGTACCACCATAGGTATATATTCATGGTTAACCCTATGGGGTCCTTATTAGTGATATCACGTCAAGTATCGTTCCTTGCCTTGGAAAGCTTGGGGTGACTCTGTCCACTTAAGCGAGATAGTTGGGCATCATGTAGCTCTATCATGATGGTATCGGTTAAGACGAGTGCTCCCATTGTTCCTCATGATTCCAGTTATGCATGTTTATGACTTATGATATTATGTTTTCAACAGGTTTGACCAAATAATCAGTTTGTAAGTTTTTATGTATGATTTCAGATATGGCAAGCCATATGATTTATTTCTAGCTTTAGATCATTCTATTCAAATATGAGATTCAGTTATGATGATTATACATGTTTTTAGATATCAGCATGCAGTCCCTACTCTCATGATCTTATTATTTATATTTATGTGCATGATTTCAGTTATACTCACTCAGCCTATTTTACTTACCTTACATACTCAGTACATTTCAAGTACTGACTGCATACTCTATATTGTATCATTTCATGATACAGGTTCAGATGCTCGGACTCAGTTCCACCTTAGACAGTCTCCACATCTTAGTCCAGTTCTCTTGTTGGTGAATCCTCATCCTTCCGGGACCTTCAGATTATTAAGTTGTTTTACTTTCAGCTTTTAGACTTTTTAGTGATCTAGTTGGGGATGTTGTCCCATCAGCTCTTCAGTTATGTTAGAGGCTTTTTCAGACAATATGTAGAACTTCATCTTTTACAGTGTTGACACTGTATGGTTGATATGTATTCAGACTTCCGCTTGTTCATGTTTAGTTTATCAGTTTCCAATTGATGTATGCTCTTTAGCCGCTATGTTCATGTCATGGGTCGACTTGGAGCCATTCGTGGTTCTAGGTTCCGTGTCTCAGTCTGGACCTATGTTCGGATCGTGACATAAGGCTTCTTATTAAAGGGAAAAGTTGGCCAAGGAAGCATGTCGAAATAAGGTATGTAAAGGCACCATTGTCCTTATTTTTCAAGCACACTTTGAACCATTGAAGGGACTAGTAGCTCCACATTTTTAAACTCATATTGAGGCATATAAGATTCTGTCCAAAAAAGTTAGAAATACTTATCCTTAAGCTTGAATGGTAACAGGAAACAGAATGATCAAATGTGAAGTGAAAGGCGCTTTGTTTACGATTGTTATCGTACTTACAAGTCAAGTATGAAGTCCCGTTATTATGGGCACAATGATATAGTCTTTTACTGTCTACTATATATATGTGATGTTATATGTTCTTAGAATTTGGTTGCTGGACAAAAAGGATAAAAGAGTTAAAACGATAACTTGTGAACGAACCTAAACTAAGAAAATGTTATCAAGCCCAATTAGAGAGCATGAGATCACCGAGATGAAAATACCTTAACATGATTGTTTAACCTTTCATGTTTATGTTATGGAGTATGTGAGGCCAAAGGGAGACTCCCTAATTCCTCTCTCTTAAGCTGAATGTCAAATTAGCGAACTTCTGGATTCCAAGGTCCTTTCAAACTTTATCTATGCATCTTGTTGAAACTCTTGGGTTATTCGCATCTTCTTATGATATTTATGAGTCTAGAATGCATATGTTTATGTGCTAATTGTTAGCTATACATGTTATGTGTGCTCACTTGCAGCTATATGTTATGAAAGAGGCCTACTTAGGCTGGAGTTTTATGATTTCTTATTTGTTATGCTATATATGTTAGATTGGCTTAGTGCAAGCCTTATCAGTTCACTTGTAATTATGATATAAGACTTATGAACATACTATCGATCTAGCACGTGCGGTGGGTAGTTTTCCTTTTAGATATGATACTATGACCTTACCACCGGCTTGGCATGTCTGGTGGGCAGTTGTCCTTTTATGAGTGTGAGTTATGACCTTACCACCAACCTGGCACGTCTAGTGGGTAGCTGTCCCCTTATATATGAACCTCGGGACCTTACCACTAATCTAGCACATCTGGTGGGTAATTGTCCCTTTTAGTTATGAGAGCTCCGAGACAGATACCTAGGTAGGCGGTATTTGATTGATTTGACTGGATCATTATTTGATTAGGGATTGTGTAGCTTGCTGACAAGATATTGTGACTTACTCTAATTTTTTAGTATCTTGGATGTGTTTCTATTTATAGTTTCCGCCTTACATACCAGTACATTTCATTTGTACTGGCGTCCCTTCGTTTGGGGACCCTCATTTTCCTGGAATCGTGCTACAGGTACCGGTAGAGGTTTTAGACCGATAGACGCAACAAGAGAAAGATTTTAGCAGAATAGTGATATGTTCCTCTCTTACAGGAGCCATGTCCCATTGTTGATTATTTAAGTTTTTTTTATGTATAGTATGGGTAGGTCGGGCCCCTATCCCATGCATTTCAATTTACTTACTCTCTAGAGGATTATGTGGACTGGTACTATAGTTGTTTTGGTTGTGTGGCCTTGTCGATCTTCCATTGTGCAGTTTAGCTTTATTGTAGCCTAGTCGATTTTTCAATTGCTTTTTGTTATCATCGAGACCTTACGGGTTCAGAATCTACCTTAGTAGACCATGACAGGTGCCCTGGCCGGCCTTCATGCTACAGTTATTCTGTTATATAGCCGATTTCTCGATCACCTCTGAATCTAGTGTCAGTTGCGCCTTCCCTCAGTTTTGGGGCGTGATAAACTTGGTATCAAAGAGAAGTCATGTCCCAAGGAGTCCACAAAGTCGTGTTTAGTAGAGTCATACTTATAAGTATGTTGTGCACCATACTTATAATCAGGAGGCTACAGGGAAATATAAGGAGTCATGTCCCTTATTTTTTAATAGTTTATGCTATAGAGCGAAGTTATAAGTATTATGATATCTAACTCGTGCTATTATTTCATAATATTCCTATACGAGGAAAATGACTATGCGGTTGATCGGTGCAGACACAAAAGAGAGTACCAGTCACCGTCCAGAGGATTAGGGAGATATATTAGAGGCTCAAAGTGATCTTCTACCCCGAATATCATAATTCCTTCAGCCCCAGTCAAAGTTACAACAGATAGACCTCCAACTCCTCCCGCCCCAGTAAGACATGAGGATGATAGAGTGGCAAACCTTCTAACACCTGTGGCACCCCCGATTGGTCCGAAAGGATAGGTTTTTTAGGGAGCTGGTCAACTAATGGCTCATATAGCCACAAGTCAGGAATGGTGATTGGAGGCGATGAAGGGACACAAAGTTTAGGCAACATAGAGTACTAAGTCTCGTGAGTTCTTGAGTTTGAACCCTCTCGTATTCACCTAATCATACCTAAACGAGGATCTTCAAGACTTTATTGACTAGACATATGAAGTGTTGAAGGTGATGCGGGCTACAACAACTGAAGGGGTAGAGTTGGCAGCCTTCAGGCTACGTGATGTGTCTATATTGTGGTATGAGGCTTAGGCTCTATCTAGAGGAGTCGATGCACCGCTAGTTGAGTGGGAAGAGTTTTCAGAGGCCTTTATGCACCAGTATCTACCCAGGGAGCTTCGGCAAGCTCGAGCTGAGCAGGTTTTGCACTTAGAGTAGGGTAGCATGAGTGTGCGCGAGTATTGCCTTAGGTTTAATTCTCTATACATGTATGCTCCATACATGGTCTAGATGATAGAGGAAAAAGTTCATCAATTCGTGCTAGGGCTAGGACCTCACATAGATCGCGATTATTTAGGGGTATTTACTCAGGAGCATACAAACATTGTACGGATATAGGCTTTTACCCAAAGGGCAAAGGATTTGGTTTATCAGTTATGGGATGCACGGCGGCCTAGGAGTAGAGGAAGAGAGCTAGGACCATGGGTTCTTACATAGGACCGCAGAATAACCCAGGGGCCCGGTCATCCCGAAAGTCAGTTAGAGCGATAGGAAGTGCCCCACCTCAGCTTCAAAAGCAGAGGAGAGACCAGAGCCCAGCTCCGTCTTGCTCATGATGACAGGAGTGGGCGGGGCAAGGGAGATTATCGGTACCTCCTTGTGCCCAGTGTGGGAGATCCCATTCAAGTCCATGTCGTAAGGGGGAAAATGTATGTTATCATTATGGGCAGCCAAGGCATATTATGAGAAATTATCCAGGTAAAGTCGATGTAGACCCGGCGCGGCCAGAGAGATCAACGGTTGTTTCGTCATCCTTAATTTGGCCCCCTAGACTTGATCCTTAGTTTGAAATAGGTCATGGAAGAGGCATAGAGAGAGAGGCTTCTGGTTCTAGGGCGACCCAGAATTGATTTTATGCTTTGGATGGTCAGAAGGACTAGGAGGTGTCCCCTGATATTATTGCAGGTACTTTGAGTATTCATTCTCGTGTAGTATATGCCTTGCTTGATCTTGGTTCTACACTCTGCTATGTTACACTGTTAGTTGCAAGTCAGTTTGAGATGGTCCCTGAATTATTCTCTGGACCATTTGTTGTTTCTACGCCAATTGACGAATTTGTGTTAGCTAGACGAGTTTATCGGAACTTTGTAGTATTAGTATGTGATAGATTGAACCTAGCTGATCTAGTTGAGCTTAAGATGGTTGATTTTAATGGCAGTATAGTCATGGATTCATTGGCGGCGTGTAATGCTAATGTTGATTGTAAAACCAAAGATGTTAGATTCTATTTTCCAAGCAAGCCACTCTGGGAATGGCAAGGTAATGCTACTACGCCTAAAGTTAAGTTTATTTCATACAATAAGGCTCATAAGTTCATATACAAGGGTTGTATTTCATAGTTATTTTGGATAAGAGACTTGGAACGTGAGCCTGCGACTCTCCAATCAGTTCCTATTATAAATGGGTTCCTAGATATCTTTCTAAAGGATTTGCCTGGAATTGCTCCTAAAAGGGAGATAAACTTTGCTATTGATTTACTTCTAGTCACTCAATATACATCAATACCTCCATACAAAATGGCCCCAACAAAGCTAAAAGAATTAAAGGAGCAGTTGAAAGATTTGCTCGAGAAAGGCTTCATCTGGCCCATTGTGTCGCCATAGGGTACAGCAGTGTCATTCATTCGAAGAAAAGATAGGTCGTTGAGAATGTGCATTCATTACAGGCAGCTGAATAAGGTGACCATTAAGAATAAATATTCGCTTTCCAGGATTAATGACTTGTTTGAGCAATTACAGGGTGCCAAATTCTTTTGGAAGATTTATTTGAGGTCTGGATACCATCAGCTTCGAGTTAGAGAGGTGATATTCCTAAGACTGTTTTCAAGACTTGGTACGACCATTATGAGTTTCTGGTGATGTCATCTGGGCTTACTAATTCCCTAGCGGCTTTTATGCATATGATGAATCGGGTGTTTAAGCTTTTTTTGGATGTATTTGTGATCATTTTTATTGACGACATTTTGATTTAGTCATGATAAGAGTTCGAGCATGCGGATCATTTAGGAGCGGTGTTGCAGAATCTCCGAGAGCGCATCGTATATGCTAAATTTTCTAAATGTGAATATTTCCTGACATCTATAGCTTTTCTTGGTCATGTGATTACAAATGAAGGTATAAGGGTAGATGGCTAAAAAATAGAAGCTGCAAAGAACTGGCCCAGACCCTGAAACCCTATAGAGGTTTGTAGCTTTTTGGATTAGCAGGTTATTACCACCGATTTATGGAAGTTTTATCCACTATCTCCGCTCCATTGACAAAGTTGACTCATAAAGAAGCTAAACTTCAATGGTCAAAGGCATGTGAGCTGAATTTTTAGAAGTTGAAGGATAGGTTGACTTCAACACCTATCCTAACTCTTCCGAAGGGTATAGAGGACTGTGTGTGTGTGATGCTTCTTGAGTTGCGCTAGGTTGTGTTCTAATACAACACAATAAGGTTTTTTCTTATGTCTCTAGATAGATGAGGAAGCACAGGCAGAATTACCCTACCCATGATTTGGCTGCAGTAGTATTCGCATTAAAGGTTTAGCGTCATTACCTATATGGGGTACATGTTGACATATTGCACACCATAAGAGCCTCCAAAATTTGTTTCATCAGAAAGGTTTGAATTTAAGGCAGAGGAGATGGCTAGAGTTACTGAAAGATTATGACATGAGTATTTTATATCATTCGGGCAAGGTGAATGTTGTAGCTGATGTATTGAGCCGCAAGTCTATGGTAGATTGAGTCACATTCAGGCTGACAAAATTGAAATGTTAAGGGCTTTCGAGTAGTTATCTAATCTACAGATTCAATTGCTTGATACCAAAGATGGGGGCATTGTTATTTATAATATGACAGGATCATCCCTAGTAGCAGAAGTTAAATAGTGCTAGTATGACGACATATAGTTAGTGTCACTAAGAGGCATGGCCTATTTGATTGTGGGCCAGACAGAGTCCTCAGAAATCATATTCATCTATGTGTATCTAATGTAGGTAATCCATGGGAGGAGATTATGAGTGAAGCTCATTATTCTAGATATTCAATACATTCAAACGCCACAAAGATGTATCATGACTTGAGGAAGCTGTATTGGTGGAATAACATGAAGAAGGACATCACAAATTTTGTGGCTCAATGTTTTAATTGTCAGTAGGTGAAGGTTGAACATCAGAAACCCGGAGTCTTGACTCAGAACATAGATATCCCGGTGTGGAAATGAGAGGTAATCAATATGGATTTTATTACAAGTTTTCCTCCAATACGCAGAAAGCATGATTCTATTTGTGTTATTACCGATAGGATGATGAAATCAGCTCACTTCTTGCATGTAAGAACTATTTATGATACTGAGGATTATGCTAGACTTTATATTCATGAGATAGTTCTCCTTCATGGTGTTCCTTTATTTATTATTTTGGATAGAGGCGAACAGTTTACAGCGAACTTCTAGAAGTCTTTCTAGAAAGGCCTAGGCACCTAAGTAAGTCTTAGTACAGGATTTTATCCTCAGACAGATGAATAGGCTGAACACACCATTCAGATATTAGAAAACACATTGCACGCCTGCGTTTTGGATTTTGCCGGAAGCTGGGATAATCATATATCCTTGATAAAGTTTGGCCTATAATAATAGCTATCGGGAGAGTATTCAGATGGCCCCGTCAAAAGCTTTATATGGGCGGAAGTGCAGGTCACTGGTGGGTTGGCTCAAACTTAGTGAGGCAGAATTATTGGGGCTAAATTTGGTGCATCAGGCTATTGATAGGCTAAAACTTATGAGAGATCAAATTTAGATAGCCCATAGTATCCAGAAGTCTTATGCAGATGTACACCATCGAGCATTAAAGTTTGTCGTTGGTGATTGGGTGTTTCGAAAGGTGTCTTTATGACACACGTTATGCATTTTGGCAGAAAGGGTAAGTTAAGCCCAAGGTATGTTGGGTCTTATAGGATCATCAACAGAATAGGCAAAATGGCCTATGAGTTAGAGTTACCACCGGAGCTAGCAGTAGTCCATCCCGTATTTCATATTTTGATGTTGCGAAAATGCTTTGAAGATCAAACTCGCATCATGCGTATAAAGAATGTCTAGATTTCTGAGGAGGTGAACTATACAGAGGTCTCAGTTTTCATTCTTGATTGGTAGGTTAGGAAGCTTCAAACTAAGAAAGTCGCCTCAATTAAAATATTGTGGTGGAGTAACAACATTGAAAGAGTGACTTAGGAAGTGGAGGAGGAGATGAGGAGAAAGTACCATCACTTATTTGTGATGTCGATGTGATATTTAAGGTATGTGTTTGATACTTAAGTTACTAATTATGTACTTTTAACGCATAATAAGTAAAGTTAACCTCCATTCGAGGATGAATATTTCTATGGTGGGGAGGATGTTACACCCTAAAATATTTTTGACGTTTAAAAGTGTTGGAAGAATGAAATTTCAAATGGGTGATTAAATCATGGAATGGATATGGGGTGATTAAATAATTAAATTGAAGTTTTAAGCCAAAGAGAGTCGGGTAAAAAAAATTTGAGTTTACTATTTATTACGAGAAAATATTTTTAATATGTCTCATATATAGTCTAACTTGGAATAATTATATCTCCCAATTTATAATGCTTTAGAAGTCGTACAATTAACAAATTAAAGTTATTTGAGTCTAATATTTAGAATATCAAACCACTTGTCAATCGGAGTTCGGAATAAAAAGTTATGAATATTTTACTGAGGCACTATCAAACAGTAATGGTAGGCGCGCCGCCACCGCCCACCTCTTATTTATATTAATTATTTGTTGCCAAATTTATTTCATCTTGATCCCAAATTGACCTGTTTACTTAGGAAACTTATTTCTCTCCATTCTCTCATTTTCAGTAGCTTAGGTAAGGAAAAATTGAGGAAGAATCTCAATAAAAACTCAACCACAGTACAAGACAAAGTGAAGCAGTTGGTTGCAAGTTGTGTAGAATGTTTGGTGGTTGATTTGAGCTGCATTTGGGCAATAGTTTTGAGGTGAGTTGCTGCGTTTTAGAGCTATTTTGGACTGCTCACATGTCCTCCTCTTGGTAGGGATTGAATTCAAGAAAAAAAAATAAGGATTCTGCCGTTTAAATTTGTCAAAATTCTCAGCAGAAAAGCTGAAAATAGGCAGCTAGATAGGCTGCCGTTTGGTGGGTTTTTTGCTGAAGTTTTTGTTCGTTTTTATTAAGGATGGAGCAGTATTTTTGGCTGAAAATATAATTCATATTATGGGAATAGTTGCAGCAACCCTTGAAAAAGTGCGTAATAGCTCACTGATCGAGCGCTCTTGTGCTGAAGATGAACGGGGCTAAGTAATCTCTTTTATGATTCAAAATCATAGTGTAACATGTATCCTCCCCTGTTTCGATCATGAAATAGATGAAATAAATCAAAAAATAGATTTTTGTTCAAGAATGAAATCTTATTGGAACTGTAAGGGAAGTTAGATAAATTTTCCTGTTCTTTTTCCCTCTTAAAAGTTGATAGAACAAGTATAGAACTATGGCTAAATGTTATTGTTGGTGGTGGTGGTTGTTGTTGTGCCTGCCGGCTGGGGTAATGTTTTGGCTACATACATTGACACAAATTAGAATTGGTACTTGTCTATAAACTCAAGGAATTAAGGAGGGTTGAGAATGCTTGTTGAAGGGAAAAGTTGGCTAAAGAAGCACGTCAGAACAAGGTATGTAAAGGCGTCATTGACCTTAATTTTTCAAGCATGATTTTGTACCATTGAAGGGACCAGTATCTCTACATTTTTCATAAGATTATTTACAAAAGAGTTAGAAACACTTGTACTTAAACTTGGATGGTAACAGGTAATAAAATGATCAAATGTGAAGTGAAAGATGCATTATTTGTGATTGTTGTCGTAGTTGTAAGTAGAGTATCGTGGTCACCGTGAGCTGTTCCTTTACTATATAATATATGTATGTGATGTTATATGTGTATAGAATTTGGTTGCTGGACAAAAAGGGTAAAAAAGTTAAAATGATCTTGTGAACGAACCTAAACTAAGGAAATGATATCAAGCCTACTGAGGGAAAATAAGATCACCGAGATGAAAATACCTTAACATGGTTGCTTAACCTTTCGTGTTTATGTTATGGAGTATGTGAGGCTAAAGGGAGACTCCATAGTTCCTCTCCCTTAAGATGAATGTCAAATTAGCGAGCTTTCGAATTTCAAGGTCCCTTCAAACTTTATCTATGCATCTTGTTGAAACTCTTGGGTCGTTTGCATTTTATTATGATCTTTATGAGTCTAGAATGAATATGTTTATGTGCTAATTGTTAGCTATACATGTTACGTGTGCTCATTTACAGCTATATGTTATGAAAGAGGCCTACTTAGGCTGGAGTTTTATGATTCCTTATTTGTTATGCTATGTATGTTAGATTGGCTCAGTGCAAGCCTTATCAGTTCACTTGTGATTATGATATGTGACTTATGACCTTATCACCGACCTGGTATATTTGGTGGGCAGTTATCCTTTCAGACATGAGACTATGACCTTACCACTGGACTGACCAATCTGGTGGGCAGTTGTCCTTTTATGTATGTGACTTATGACCTTACCACTAACTTGGCATGTCTGGTGGACAATTGTCCTTTTACATATGAGACTCATGACCTTACTATGGACTTGGCACGTTTGGTGGGAAGTTGTCCCTTCAGTTATGAGATCTCCAAGATAGACACCTCGGTAGAGCAGTATTAGATTGATTTGACTGGATCATTATTTGATTAGGAATTGTGTAACTTGCTGACAAGATATTGTGATTTGTATACATGCTTACTTGGTTGTATTCATGTGATGTATTACATTGGTTCCGATAGCAGTTTTCAAATTTTTGGCTTACTCTTGTCTTTGCTCTGACTTTTTAGTATCTTGGATATGTTTCTCTTTACAGTTTAGCCTTACATACCAGTATATTTCATTTGTACTGACGTCCCTTCGTCTAGGGACCCTCCTTTTCCTTCAATCATGTTGTAGATATTGGTAGAGGTTTAGACCGACAGACGCAGTAGGAGCAAGATTTCAACAAAATAATGGCATGCTCCTCTCTTCTAGGAGCCATGTCCCGTTGTTGATTATTTTGAGTTTTTTGTGTATAATATGGGTAGATCGGGGCCCCATCCCGTGTATTTCAGTTTACTTACTATCTAGAGGTTTAGTGGACTGGTTGTATAGCTGTTTTGATTGTGTGGCCGTGTCATCCTTCCATTGTGCAGTTTAGCTTTGTTGTAGCCTGATCGGCTTTTGTGTTATTTTTTGTCATTAGCGAGACCTTATAGGTCCAATATCTACCTTAGTAGACCATAATAAGTGTCCTGGCTGGCCTTCAACAGTTACAGTCGTTATATATCTGGTTTCTTGATCACCTCCGAATCGAGTGCGAATTGTGCCCTCCCCCAGTTTTGGGGCGTGACACTCTATCGGGCAATATTTTAAAGATATTTTGTGATTTGAAGCAATATAATAAATTTTCATGTTTTATCACATTAAGATTGTTATATCTTAATTTTAAAATCAAGGATTATATTAGCACATGTTCATCTTTTTCAATCTAGAAAAGATTAAGAAAAAAATAATTTCTATTTTATTAGAAACTTTTTTTATCGTTATCTAAATAAAAATTACTGATGAATTGTTGTGATTTTAAATATATGAAAATTAATGATGGGGTGCAACATTTTTATTAAGAAAATAACGTATCTAAAAAATATGTTGATTAGGAAAATGATATTTTTGACCCAAAAATAACAATAGGAGCATTTATGGATCAAAACATTGACGTCAAATGTATTTTTGAATCAAACTATTAATCAAGAGTATTTTTATTCAATTTTACATAATTTAAAGATATTTTTTTTAACCTTTTTTCCATTTTTCTAACATACATCTCATATGAATGGTCGGTAATGCTTTTCCTGTTCATTAACTCTAAATGTTTTTTCAATACCACAACAATCTGAGCCAGAAGCAAAACCGATGATTCCACAATTACGTAAAGAACATGTTCCTCGCAAAAAATAATAATATCATTTTCAATGTTGTCCTGTCGTGGTGCAGTGAGGTCGTGGAGGCCACAAGCTTTGAAAAAATTATACAAGGACCATCGCCCGTGTCTCTTCAGTTCCTGAAAAGGATTATTTGTTTAGTACACGTGTCGTTAACAAAAGAAACTAATTCTATGTCACTTGTGATTTTTAACAAGGAAAACTATACCCATTCACTTTTTATGGTATTGTTATTGAAATTTTACAGAATTTTTTTTTAAATAGAGAGAGGTAGGGCAACACAGGAAAAAATATTATTTCTAAAATTTTTTAATGGATTAGGGTAGAACAGCGTAAGACTCAAGATGGAAGGACTATTATCTTTAGGCATAGTTCTGAGAGAGATGAATTTTCTTTAGTAAAGTATTATTTGGTTCTTTTTATCATAAAAATTTATACTCATTATTTCATTTTATTTTATTTGTCTTAGTTACTATTTAATTAATTAAAATAATAATTTCTTTAATCATAATTTTTTTCAAATATTTTTTGTTTTAAAAATGAAGATTTTACATTCATATTCACACTGAACATTAGTTAATTTAACCTCTGTATTCTGAATCAAGCCAAACAAATTATAACAAAGAGTATATTTTACTTACCAAATTAGAATAATTTATTTTGTCAAGTTGAAGGATGAAAAATGAGACGTCGCAATAAAATATTTATCCAATTAACTTTCATTTATAGATGGTAAAGAAGTTAAAAATAATTCATGTTGCAAATTTTTTTTTTTTTGAAAAGAAAGATAACATAAACGGAGTGGGGCGGCGTAACTTTTTTGAAAAATGCTAAATAGGACAAGGCAGGGTCGGTTAAAATCGAAATAGATCAAACCTTGCCCAACCTTAATGTCATCCCTATATATATATAATCACATAACTATATTCGTTTGTGACCGCTCGAAGACCGAGAAATATAGATGGAGATGGTATAATAGAGATCCAATTTTCATATTGAATTGAAATCTTTTATACCATAAAATTGATATTATGGTATTTGATATACATTTAATTTTTTTTTTAGTATTTGATATAATATTCAATATTTATAAATAAAATATCAAATATCGTATCGAAGTATATATATTACATAAATAATTTATATATACTATTATTATTATCATATAATTTATACTATATTAAAAGCACGAAGATCCTTAGAAATGTTGATTGAACTTTTTATACTTCATTAAAAGACTCTACAATAGATAAATTGCCATTTACTATTATTCTTAAATATTTGTCATATAATTATTATACTAATATTTAGAACTTTTGAATTAATTAAAGTTATAGCTATTAAATTTTACTAATTTGTAAAGGCAAGGACTTCTAATTGTTAGTACTTTAAAATTGAGTAAATTTTACTTCTTAAATACTATTTTAAAGGTACTAACATTTAAAACTTCAAAATCAATTACAATTTTGTTAATTTATTTCAATACATTATTTATTAAACTAGCTAACTATCCATCACAAATTTTCAACTACCACTATGAGAAAATAATTTAAAGAATATAATTTTATTATGCATGAATATGTTGAATTCCTCTTCCTTCTTCTTTTTGTTTAAAAATTTATACAATTATTTGGAAAAAATTATATAATTGAAAAAAAAATATAGAAATACAACATATTTTAAGTTATTTCAATTAATCGAATGCTCTTGTTATTCATCCTCTTTAGTTTAATATACACTATTTCTTCCATTTTAATTTCTGTGAAGATACTTGACAAGACACATAGATTAAGAGAGAAAAAAATTGAGCTGAAATCATCTCATAAATGGTAAAATGAAAAAAAATTTAAGTTATTAATAAATATTTAAAGTGTGAACCCTTATAGCAAAATATCATCCACATTTTTATTCTTTTAAAAATAGAGTTCACACTTAACAAAATAATTATTTAATTATTTTTTAATATTTAAATTAACTAAATTTTATGTATTAAATCTTTTCTTATTTGAAATATATAGAAAATATTAGTATGTAGAAATTTAAATGAGATTAAGGTTTTATTTTTTAAGAAATAATTATGCGTTCAATAAAATTGTACTTATAATACAAATCAATCTTATGTTTAGGATTTTTGAAAATACAATTTGAAAAAAAGGGCAACGCGATGCACAAAACATTCTGCGTTTAGAGTCTGGAGAAGGATCATACCTCAAAAAATGTGATATAGAAAGTACACCATAATGCAAACATTATTGGTTGTTTTCACTAATTTTGATGAGTCTTTCTTAGTTTGGACGATCAATTACAAATAAATAAATGCATTTGTGATATGATATCAATTTATTAGTGCCAAAACAAGTCATTAATAACTCACAACACATACTCGTAAGTGCTAATTATTTAAACGAATAACTTATACTATATGTTCTATTCCACTATACAATGTTGTATTACAATGCATCTTCGGTAATGATAGTATTTATATTAAATGCTAATCTGTTAATAGAAGGGGAGCCTTAGAGTAACTTGTAAAATTGCTACTGTGTGACCAAAAGGTCACAAATTCAAGCTATGGAAACAAACTCTTGCAGAAATGCAAGGTAAGGCTGCGTACAATGGACCTTTGTGGTTCGGTCCTTCCCTAGACCCCGCACATAGTGAGAACTTTAGTCCACCGAGTGCCCTTCTTAATATGTTAATAGTGTACTAATCCAAATTTTACTATAATTAACATGAGATATACATATAATGCATCCATTTAAATGCTCATGTAAAAACAGATGATTGTTTTACCTTTCAAACAAACGTTATTTCTATTACCTTTTTGTTCATTGAAACAAGTATAGAACAACTGAAGAAAGAACTACTGGATTGGATCAAACTCTTAAATATAGTATTTATCAATTTGAAATTTATAATTTTCTTTCTAAAATTCTTATATTATTACACAAACACATCTTTTAGATATTTTTAAATTTTTGCTCTTATTAATATAAGGAACATGCATGAGACGCGTACACTAAGACTAGGAATAACAAATAAACAACCTAATACTAGTACAAAACTAAATATTTAGACGTTAGAACTTTGACTACTCGATCTTGATTGAAATGTCTTTTTTTGTGTAATTGATTAGCAAAGGAAGTTGCTTGTACTTTCCATTGAATATATATTTCTGCATTTGTAATGTGTTAATATGACATAATTGAGACGTTTTATGAAAATCAGAAGTCATAATTCTCTATTATATGAGTATATATAAGTCAATGTTGAACAAACTATGGTTACTAATTTATAATACCGCTAAATATCAAAAATGAATTTAAAATACCAAACTATATCGAAATAATTTAGTATGATAATGATAAAGTATTTTTAAAAATCAAATACCAAAATTATCGAACCGAAGTTTCAAATACCGTACCATGTGCATCCCAATCAAGAAGCCACTATTTATAGTAAGTGTAAAGAATTTGAATTTTTTTACTTCTAGCATGTTTAGTCAAATTTCTAATATGAACTTATTTTTGAAAGTTTTTTTTAAAAAAGTGTTTTTCAAAAAAGTACGTTTAATTAAAAGAAGTTTGTGTGACGATAAATTTTAAAAAACTTTTTTGAAAAATAATTAGTGATTCGCCAAATTTTTAAAAAGTATTTAAGTTTATTTTCTCAAAAATATATTTTTAGCCATTTTGACAAAATATGCTATTCTTTGACGCTTATATTGGTCATTGAGTTCTGAAAAACAATTCTATGACCAAGAAACCACTATTTGTTTCTTAAAAACATTTCTTATCTTATATAAGATAGGGGAACAAAATTATTTTTACGTTACTATCTGTTTAAACAATATATAGTGAAAAAAATATTTATATTACCATGAATACAACATTCTCACACAATTTGAATTTTTTTTTTTAAAAAAAGAAAATATTGTCAAATAGGGTTGGTTAAAGTGTACTACATGAAATAGAGTGTGTACTACAAAATTTAATTTATTTGTACTACCACAATGAAATATTATGTCGACATGTTGGAAAGAGCCAAAGGCAATCCAGTCTAGAGAAGTCCATCGTATTGCTTATTTCTCCCACTTTTGAGTAAACACAAAGTTAGAAGTGATAATGGCGGCTACTGCTTATGCTAACTCACTGACCTCTGCTTTTCTTTCTCCTCAACAAGGTCCATTTAGCATTTCCCACTTTCCTTATTAATTGACACCTACCTTAAAAAAAACAAACATAACTAGTTTGATGCTTTTTTAATCAATGATGCAGGATTTCATGGGTCATCTCATCATCAGAGCGTGAAATTGAGAACCCAAAAGGTATTTCAGATGACAGATTGCCTTTTCTTTGACTAATAAACTCTAATTTTGACATTTATTTCTGATGTATTTAGTTGCTTTTTTGATATTCGCAAAATTTGGTCGCAGAAGCAGTTTGTAAGGAAAGCTGGTTCGGGTACAATAACAGCTAAATTTGAACTCCAGCCTCCTCCTTATCCCATGGTAAGTTTTCGAAATGGATATACAAGATTTATATATATATAGCTAATCACAATCAGAGACGGACTTACCTTTTTGATTTTATATGGGTTCTGGATTCTAATATATGTGGGTTCTCCATACATCATAAGTGGGTTTTTAAATATAAGTACACAGTCTGTGCCAAAACTACTTGGTTCTGCAACAACTATTTTTGAGATTAAGCTGTTGTTATTGTTTATATTCTAAATTGCTAACTGAACCATGATCCCGTGTGACGACATAATGACGGGGTATTTTTTTGTTACGAGATTCGTTTCCAAAATTGCTAATTCTTGTTAAGACTCGGAAATTATGAGTATCTATCTTTTTAATGATGTAAAATGCTTGCCTCTATTCCTAATTCCATATAATGGTGCCCTGTCAACCGCCCCCCTCCCCCCCCCCCCCCCAATTTAGATGATACTAGAGATCAACATTTTGGGATTTAAGATCTCTTAAAGGAAGCTGATGTAGATGATTTTGGTTGTGGCCTAAATGATGCCAATTCATTCTTATTTTTGGGCAGTTAGAGGCCTCTCCAGCATGGAACTTTCCTATCATATGTTTTCAATATTAGTATTGGAAGTCTGAAGAAGTTCCATTGCACACCATTATTTTCCTTAAGGACTAAGATGAATATTTATATCACTTATTTTAAGGCCTTTGTACGGACTCAATATAATTGATTATAAATTTTAAATTAATTTAATTTATAGAAAATTAGATTTTTTGCTATTATTTCATCTATTTAACACATATATTAAAAGGTTGTTCATAAAAATATTATATAGTATTTTGATCAATAATTTATTTGTCTCAATTAAAACTCTAGCATAAATAAAATATTATAATAAAATAATTTAACCCAAAAATATTTTCAAGAATTGTTAATATTAATTATGAAAATATTTATTTTTTAAGTTGTAAAACACACAAGATTTGACATTTAATTCGCATTTTACTATCACATAATGACATAAGTTTATTGAAACTTGAAGTAATTTATTTTTTAGATTTGATAGTGTTATATAACAATTGTGAGTCTTTATGTATTATTCTCTTAAAGGACAATACATTTAATCTATTGCTTACCAGTAAAAATTAAAATTAAAACGTGCATCTCATTATCACATGAAATTCAATATATAACTCATTTTAATCGATACCAAAAGATTATTAGCATGACATAATATTTGTTTTTGATTTTTTTGGCCTGAAGAATGATACTCTGTAATTAATAAGTACTTATATCATTTATATCAATTTAATGAAAAGATTACGTATAATCTCAAATCATAAGTGTAATTTTAACTTTTTATTTAGATTAAATTTTTAAATTCATTTATGAAAGTCATCTACATATTTGATATGTATTGTTACATAGTAAATTCATTTCTTGGCTCTTATTCTTATTTTATTTCAAAATTTAATTTGATCAATGTTACCGGTTACGTAGTTTCTTATATTCTAATTATGCATTTGTTATTTTTTCCCTTTTTTATAAATAGTGATCCGCATAAATTTATTTACTTTATTTTTAATAATTAAGTAATTTTATTTATCAAGAAAATAAGTATTTACAAGCAAAGCAAAATTCATTTATTTCTCTAATTGCTAATAAGTTATATATTCAAAATATGATTAATGTAATAGTTCATATTCTATATTCAAATTTTTATTTTATTAATTTTTTGCTATGAATATAAAGATTGTGAAAACTCAAATTCCTCAAGTAAGTAATCTATTATAATTAATTAAATTTTAATTTGATTAATTTAAAAATATAAAGATATTCTATTATCAATATACGTAAATTAGACTCAAGGAATACTTATTCTTTCTATCAAAATTTGATTTGATAACTTCAAAATAAAATCAAACTTATATTAATTTAAATATTTAAATGAAACAAAGTACAAATTTGATCCTCTGTCTAAATGACGAACTACTATTTTAAAATTCAGTGAACACTTTTAGTTTACTTTAATTTCAAGTATTCCAATCAATTCATTTTATTTATCAAGTTATTTTTACTCTTTAAAAAATATTTTTATTAAATAACACTTAGTTATTCTTTGATCTCCATTTAATATATTATTCATTTACTATACTAACTTTTATATTTTAAATATTTATTAAAATAAAAATATATGTAAAAAATAATTAATTATATTTCCAAATTTAAAATAACAACTTTTTTTATATTAAAATAGTTATTTTAGTAAATATTACGAATAGAAAATATGTTATGAATTAAAGTGGAGATATAACGTAATAGAGCAATTAAAAATAACTTTTCTAGTAATCTTTTGAAGATAAGAATGGGGTCCATATTTTTAGATGTACATATGATTCTTTTTACTCTTTTAATGCAGGAAAGCTATTAAAATTTACTTGAATTTAATTAATTTTTTTTCAAAAATTCAATATAGTCTTTATATGATATATAATTGTTTTAAGCTGGATGTTGCAATAGTATATAATATATAGAAGATATATGTGTAAAATTTTCCAGAAAAAAGTTGATAGTTGGGATAAATATATAACCTCTGGGATATAAATTATTGGACACGTACAATAATATATAATATATAGAAATTAAATAACACGTGTTTAGAGACTATTGTGAGAAAATAAGATAAGGAAAATTACATAGTACAATTTGTATTGCTTCTTGTATAGCTCTTTATACCCATGATTGTTCTTTCATAGCTCCTCTATATAATAAAAAATAAAAATAGAAATGAATATCAAAAGATTCATTATTATTCAATTGCTATATTAATTTTATACAATAATCAAATATGAAAGTAAAAAATAAATACAAATAAATTGAAATGTCCATCTTAATATTTATGATGTTATTATGCTTAACATATGGAATAAAAATTAATATCATAATATAAAAATAAAAATAAAAAATAAAAGAATTTGCATGGAATGTGTACTCTAGTCACACACATGGAATAAGATTTTTTGTGGGTTTTTAAAAAAAAAATCCTTCTAAAATTTTATTTTAACCATTGATGCTATAATTATAATTTTACCCTTAAGTGATATTAAATTTTCAAAAATGCCATTGATCAACCTTGTTATAGCTCTTCTATATAATAGAAATATTTCAGAATTTCACTTCAACTAATGTCGTTCTCAAAGCTTGATTCGTTTCATATATTTCACTGAGATATGCATATTAGGCTTCCTAGGATTCATATTTCACTCTTTGGAGTAGTTTATCAAACAAGGAAAGAAGAGTACTTCCAGGCATATGCCTGTTTTCCCTGTTCAACTAATTCTTCGGCTTGAAACAAGCATGTCGCCTAAGGTGGGCATGGTTTGGTATATACCAAATACCATATCGAAATTAAAATTTTTGATATCGTGATTTTGACATTATGGTATGTGATATGGTATTTGATATAGTTTTAAAAATACTTGGGTATTTGGTATTTATGAAAAAAATACCGAAATATCGAATACCATACCGAAGTTTATAGGTACATATATAATTCATACATATTATATTATAATACTATAAAATATATAAAATAGTATTAGCACAAAACTAGTTATTTGAAACTTTTTCTGTGTAATAGGTTCAGGAAGGAAATTATTTATATATTTTTTAAATATATTTACAATGTAACATATTAGTATGATATAATCGTGATATTTTTTGAAAATTTGGAGTCATAATTCTGTATTGTATATGTAAGTTGAAGTTGAATGGTTACCGATTTACTGTACCGCAAAATACCGAAATTAAACTTTATTATACCGAACCATACCGAATTAATTTGGTATGGTAATGATATAGTAGTTTTAAAAACCGAATACCGAAATTACCGAACCGAAGTTTTAGAATATCATACCATGCCATACCATGCCCACCCTAATGTCGCCGCTGATAAATAATAATTTGTATAAGATGGCAAATTTTCGCAATTTATTTATAATGTAAACTCCCTCCCTTCCCCTTCCTCCCTCTTCTGCCAGTTTCTCTGTTAATTTCAGTGTTTCTTCTCATGTGCTTATACATTGACCTCTGAATATGTCATAGGATGCTTTGGAGCCTCATATGAGTAGTAGAACATTTGAATTCCACTGGGGGAAGCATCACAGGGCGTATGTCGACAACTTAAACAAGCAAATAGACGGAACAGAGCTAGACGGAAAGACACTAGAAGACATAATACTCCTTACATATAACAAAGGTTCTCCCTTTCCAACATTCAACAATGCTGCTCAGGTAAAGTAACACTTCTATCTTGTGGTCAATGGCTGAGCACATAGATTGAAGGGTGAGATCAGTTCAACACCCTTCGTTGGGATTTTGTGTACTTAGAAAACTGTACAAAAAATTTACTTTTCTAGACATTTATATTAAATCTTGAACACCTTTTGCGAAATTCATGTCTTCCCACCACCTGCCCCTCCTTTCTCTTTTAACCACTTGAGAGGCTTCCCAAGTGATTTACTTGCTCAGGAAAGAGTTTGGCTATATACAATCAAGTCTCTTATCAATGAACGTCTGATCTGTTTGAGATGTCCATAAAATGAGATTCTTCAAGAGTATAATATTTAGAAAGAAATTATCCAAGTTAGTTTATGGGAAACTTAATATTTTGATTTTTGTATTTGTTTGTAGTACAAGTTTTTTAGTCATCTCTGTAAAGCATTGACTATAACAACTCAATCTGTTGGTTCAATGGTTTATGCACTTTTAGCTATTTTTTCTGTGTAATGCAGAGTCCTTTTATATCTTCTTTCGCTTTATAGGCCTGGAATCATCAGTTCTTCTGGGAATCTATGAAGCCCAACGGAGGAGGAGAGCCATCTGGTGAATTATTAGACCTAATCAACAGAGACTTTGGTTCCTTTGATACATTTGTTAAAGAATTTAAGGCAGCTGCAGCAACACAATTTGGTTCTGGTTGGGCCTGGCTTGCCTGTGAGAAATTCTTTTCCTGTTATCCGCACATCTATGTGTCTGTCCGTCTATCCCTTTTTTTTGTAATTGAGCTAAATTGAAAAGTGATTCATTTGTTACTTTGTAGACAAACCTAAAGAAAAAAAGCTTGCTCTGGTGAAAACTCCTAATGCTGAAAATCCTCTTGTGTTGGATTACATAGTGAGTAAAACACATGCTTCTCCATTTCTTTTGTTCATGGGATTTGCAGTTTATATCATAGTGGAAATCTCACAACTGTGGTTTTGGTTGCAGCCACTACTCACCATAGATGTTTGGGAGGTAAGCAGAATACACTCACATGTCATAAATCTGTCTGAATTTGTTTTTTCCCCCTCTCCCCCCACTGGGAGGGTGATGGTTGAAATGATTTAGGAAGCCAAGTCTTATTCCTTTTTACTTTTGTGTTTGATACTGCAGCATGCCTACTATCTGGACTTTCAGGTTAGCTAGCTTATGAAACTACTTAATATTTGGTTTCACATTTCATATTTCCTCAAGACATATTTTTGAACTCTATTAATGGTAGCACTACCATCTTTTGCTTGTAGAATCGGCGACCTGACTACATATCCATCTTTATGGAGAAGCTCGTGTCATGGGAAGCAGTCAGTTCTAGGCTTAAAGAAGTAACAGCTTGAACTGCTTAGCGAGAAAGCGGAAAGGGGGAAGAGGCAAATCTAAGAGGCACTGAAGGGAGAAAGATGTATGCTGAGAATACATATTTGAGGCAGAATGATTTTTGTTTAAGAGAGACTATGTTCAATCCTACCATCCTTCTTATTATATGCACTTTGCAAGAGAGTCTTAAGTGATGTTCTAAATTCGGATGAGAATATTGTTTATGTTCTTAAGCAGTTGGGAAACTTAAGTATGAGTTGTGGAACAACAATGTAGAAGGACATGAATAAAGAAATTTATTGCAGTTTGATACTGTCATATCAGAATGATTCTATGATTAGCAAAACAAAGAAATGGTAAAGTAAAATAGGCCCCTTACTTACTTCAAAGTTGCTTCGTGGGATGAAGGGCATCCTCCCAATTAAAGACTTGATCCAATATTCCTTTTTTTTGCAAGTTGAAACTGTTTTACATAAAGCTCTGTAGAAAGTCCTGATCACCAGCTAAAGCTTCTAAATTGAACGCGCACTAATGAAGGAGGTTCTATTCTTGAAGAGTAGTAGTTCACTGATTTTTTGCATTTATTAGGTAGTAAAATATTATGCTCCACAAAGATTTTGTCAAGGTATTAAGGTCTCCAATTTGCAAGGAGGTAGCCCATTTTTAGCCTACGCAAGGATGAGTTAACACAATTATGATGGCAAGAGAACTGGGAAGCAAAGCGAAAAAGACATCCCAAGCTGAAACATGCCATGAACAATTTCTTTGAATAAATCTGTTTCTCATAAATGCAGTTTACAAGTACGGCCAACACACGACAACTAAATCTTGTCTCAGGGCATGTTTATTCAAGTGGTGCAGGGCTTAAAACAGGTAGCACCTCTTCCAGGTAAAATTGTTGAAATGCAGCTTATATAAAAGGGTGGCGAGTACAATCAAGCAGGCACAGAGAAGGAGGAAGTATGCTGAACAAGGACAAACATAAAACTCCACCTGTTTTACCAGTAAGTGCAGCATTAAGCACACTATGTACATCTATGCCGATCTGGGCTTCAGCTTTCTCTACATCAGTTGATGCAGCACTTAACTTCTGTATAAAGTCAGTGAGGCCCTTTTGAACCAAATTGGGATCGATGCGGTCAAGTGGTAGTACAGCTTCAACAGCAATTATATCTGCAAAAGAATTTGCATGAACAAATGCAAACACACCACTCACGAAATACTTTGAGACGTCGTTGCCTTCATGAACCAATAAGATACCAGGCTTAGCTCAGCAATTGTTGCCACATGCCCAGGCAAGACCCCCATCTGTCCTGTAGTTGCGGGAATTATAACCATGTCAACCTGGAATATAATGCAAAAAAGATGAATTGCCAAGCTCGAACTCATAATTTTGCAGATAATATGTGTGTCTATACACATAAGCATACATTAAATCTGACACAAGGCTTCTCACATCACTCTACACATGTTGAAACATTCAACCACAAATTCTACGCTGATTCAGTCTGGTTCCAGTATGCAATCCAGAACTCAATCGGTACTACAGTTAGATCCTCCAATATATTGACTAATAATCTAAAAAAATGACCACCCCAGCAAATCTGCCTAAATCATGGCACCGAACTTCCGAGCTGATGCACTGTTGTAGAGTTTAATACAAGAGCAACAAAAGAGATGCCGTTGAGAAGCTTTTTATTGATGTTATTCTTAAGTCACAAATGAACTTAACAGTTAGAGACTGATTCGGTGATTCTTTATTGCAGCATAACAATAAGCAGAGTACCAAATTTGTAGAATGCTAAATACTCCAAGGAATCAAAGAGGCAAAAAGGCAAATCCCAATTATACAAATGAAAATGTAGATTCTCAGTTATTTTACCCAAAAATAAATGATTGCCTACAGCATAATCCTCCACTCAAAAGGATACTTATCTGTGAGTTCTTCTTGAAACAACCTTTTCTATATAATTGAGAAATCCCCCAGGCCCAGTGGCACACGGTTCAAAACTCTAAGGCTAATTGGTCTGCCCCTTCACCCTTCTTGCTTTAGCTGCTTTTCTTTCTTTCTTTCTTTCTTTTTTCTGGGGTTTGGTGGGGGGAGGGGGGATGTACACTAAGATGGTTTTAATAAAATATGCACCCTAGGAATCTAACCTTGACTTATACAACATGGAATTTCCTCTTTAAACAAAAAGCAAATGGAAAGAAAGAAATTTATGCATGACTAACCTTAGCGTGAAACACATGACCAACCTTAGCATGCACTTTTAGTGCAGTACTAATATATCATGAGCTTGAAACTTTGAAGTCATTAAATATTCATGATAGAGGATAAATGTGATTACATGTGAGATGTGTTTAATAGAGACCAAAGAAGCAGTCAACGAGATTATGGAATAGAACGCATACTCCAAGCTTCTCTAAATTTTGTCACCATGTGCAAGCTATTGTTGGTGAAAGAATGGATAGAGTGAAAGGGAGGAGAAATATTACTAAAACAAATAAATGAACAACTGCGCAGCTGAAAAAAAAGGAGGTATGCTCTGTGTATTAAGCATTGACTCCCTGATCCTTATTTGTTTGCCTTCAATTGATAAGTTCCCGATCTCACCCATATGTGTTAGTGATTTATCTTAGCTAATATAATTTTGTAAGTCAGCAAAATTTTATGGCCTGTATTTCTGCCCCGGCCAATTCACCAAATGCGGTGTTAGAACCAATTCATAGTTGTGTAATGAAATCAAAACTTATCTATCCCAAGTATCCTCAGATGAATTCAAGGATCTTCCTATTCCAACCATTTGAAGCTTTTTTTTAAGGAAAATTGAATTAGTGTGACACCTCTAAACCATGAGCTACTTGATCTTCAATGTGGGTGCTTATTGCTTTATTCCGTTTTAAGTGCGTAAGTATGAACAAGAATGTAAATTAAGATATTAATTTGACCTATATATTATACAAGTGATAGTTGGAAAATATTGAAGTACAGTTGAAGAAGTCAATTTCTAAGACTTACAAACTATAAATTAAAAAATTAATATTTGGTGCTGAGCATTGAAATTAGGACATGAATGACAATGAAACTCAGCATCAGCCTAGAAAAGAACATCATCAATATCGATCATAGTAAAGGTTATACATATCTGTCGTCTGACTTGATTGAAAAAACATATGTTATCTAGTCAATTCTCTCTTTATATCTCACTCAGAACAGTAGTCTAGAATGCAACCCCCATACCAAAAAGAGAGAGAGAGAGATCAAGGGGTAAGGAAAAAGAAAGACAGAAAAAGACACGGAAGATACAAAGAGGGATAAAAGAAAAGTTTGGAATTAGGTAACAATAAAGTTTGAATTTAGCATGCAAATAGACCTAATATATATGTAAAAATCACGGAGCATGAAAATTATACTTAAAAATGTTACAATTGTTGTGTCTGTAATTACTGTATCTGTATCTGTAACTAAGCCCATCGATCCAAGGCATCTTTTTCTTGCTATGTGAGCTCTGACCTACAATTATGTCTTTGACCACAAAAAAGTAAATGCTCCAAATCTGCATGAAAAGTCTCACTCCCATGTTTCAAGACATGGATGTAGGATTGTTTCAGAGGAAAATGAACTGTAACTCACAGAGGGGATAGACTTCCGATCAGATGGAAAATAAAAAAAGAATATTGGCAAGTATCATAATTATCCAAATATTCATAAGCAAAAGAAAAAAATTAAAGATGTTCGAGGTACAGTCCAGACACCATAAAGGCATAGACAAGGCAAATAAAAACCTAAACCCGAAACTAGTCGAGGTTGTCGATTTTATCACTAAACGAATGAAAACAAACTAGAACACTTCCTCCATTGGAGAGGAAGGAAGGAAGCAATGCAAAAAGGAGAGGAAAACTGAATTGAAAATGAGGCAAAAACTACTCTCTTCTTCCTCTGTTTCTGGTTATATACACAAAGGAAAAATCCTAACTAACTATGCAATTTACAATTTTAACCTTCTAACTAACTCCTAACTAACTTATAACTAATCAGCATTAATATACTGCTAATCAGCCTAACTAACTAACTCAAATTTAAGCTAACTAATTAACTAACTAATGAGGTGTAATCTCAACAGAGATCAGCTATATAAATACTGTGTATTCATTCCTCTCTCTTCCGCCAATTTCATTCGAATACTGAGTAATTTGCCTTGCAATGAAAAAGAGGATTCTCTAAACGAGCACTAATAAATAGCCAAAATTTAAAAATTTAAAAGGAAATGGTTTTCTTATCCATATATACCTCTTTACCTAAGAGTTCAGAAGAGTAAGGAAGGACAAAGTTGACAGTGAGATTGGAGGGAATGGATGATGGGGTTGCGGGCCTTGTAGCCATGAAAGCCGAGGGAGTGCTTGGTGGTTCAACGTTGGGAATTGCTTTCCTCCATGCCTGGACGAAGTTGGAATCTGCAGGGGCTTCCGCTGGTAGGTCAGTCGAAAATGGGCGGTGCCACCTCATCATGGAGGCCCGAGAAAGGATCGTGAACCGTGTCGGAACACTGTCGGCGTACTAGGAACGGAGATCAGAGGCGATTGCAGAATCCGATCAGAGATGGGAGAGGATTGAGCAACCTGGTAGTGGAGTTAGCCGGGTTTTAGCTGGTAGTTTGAAATGCGGCAGTGTTAATGGGCTTCAGGTTATACTGTTATATTAAAGAAAAAAATACATAAAATATTATTATAGGACTTTTAATTACATTTTATATCAAAACTTTAATTTACTTACTTAAATAACAATTAATTTATAAAAATATCAATATTGTGGGTATACAACAGTTATCATTATTGCCCATGTAATCCGGTTAAAAAATAATTTTTTTTTATTTATAGCATAGATATCTATGAAAAGTATTAATTACTGTTCCACGTCAATCAAACTAGGAGGGTTAATTTTGAAATATCCATGTGTATTATTATTTTACTTTAATCGGGTGATTTTTCTCTCTCTTAAAATAATTTGTTTCCTTCGACAATACTCATCTCACTCAAATCGTAACTCTTATTCTTCATCAAATTCTAAACATTCATCTAAGAAAAAGTGTCTTCTCCAAAGCTTAATATAATACGAAATCCAAATCTAAACAAAAAATTTCTATTTGCCAAAATTTATTGATCAACTCCGATTGATAGTCCCAATAAACCATCATCACAATCGAGTTTTGAGTTGAATGCATTTACTCAATTTCTAATAAAAATGAATGAGAAGGACAATGAAATCATTATTTCTGATACACCCAAGAAATCTGAAAGTATAGGGAAGAACCCGTTGTTTCCCATAGCCCCAAAACGTTCAAAACAAGGGGAAGAAACTCATTATTTCAGATAGCCCCAAAATAACAAAAGCAAGGATTTAAAAAAGAAATCTAAAGAAATTTCAAGCAGCAATCCTTCCAAAATAATTCAAGATTCTGATTTCAAAAACGGAATCGACCATGCAACAAGAAAAAGATCAAAGACTGAGAAGGGGCAAACTTCAAGTACAAAAAAAAAAAGGATCCAGACAAAGGTAAACTCCTTAATTTTGTTTTAATTAAAGAATCATTTGTTTTATTCCGTATTTATGAATTCGAATTTCTTTGTTGATTTAATAGTTGATAACTTATTTACAAATTGGTATATCTTATAGGTTAAAATTTTGCTCTCGAGTTGTTTACTGTCATATGTGTTAATTTATTATAGTTTGAATTTATAGATGTTTAGAATTGATATTAAATATTTTTAAAAAATATTCTTTTCATCTTTTTTGTCTTATGTTAATATGTTAATTTTTTTTTTTTTGGGGGGGGGGGGGGGGGCGGGGATTATATAATTTAATAGTGTTATCAAGTTTAGTGGCTTATATGTTTGCAGAATAATTAGAAATTAGTATACATTATTTCTTTTGAAAATGCATTAGGAATCCGTATTTTGTATGTTGCTTTATTAGTGTAACGACCAGTTAGTCGTTACGGGGGGAGAGGGGATAAGTCCGGAACACCCTCATTTGCCTAGGTTTTGGTGGGAAGATGTTAGGTGAGTGTTAGTTAAAACTTGAGGTTGAGGAATAGTTTGTGTGCAGGGGATGGGAGCTATTAGTTACGGGGGACCATTGCAGCACAAGGATAACCGCTGCAGTGAGACCGTTACCATAGTTAAAGGCCTGCTATAACGAACCAGGAGGATTACCATCGGATCTGCTGTGGCGGTGTCTTGAGCTCTATAGTGGGTCCACTGCAACAAAAATATGGCTGTTATAGCAGACGATGGGAGCCAGTAAGTGGATTTTAAGTGGAAATTTAGGGGGTTTACCCCATTATTCAAAGAACAACCTGTTAATAAACTCAGAGCAATTTTTCAAGAGCAGAGCAATTTTCCTTCCTCAAGGTAAGAATTTTGATCTGTTATCTATGCTTTTGACTCTCTAACCCCGTGAAACTTCTGATTGAAGAACCCTAGAATGGTGAAACGAGGGCTGCTTAATGAGAACTAGAAGGTGTTGATTCCCAAGTCTAGAAGGGAGTAATGAGCATTATTTTCGGGGATTGCAAATGCTTGTGAATAAGGGTAGAGTAATGGAGACCCGTAATTCGATAAAGTAATGCTATTAGCCTTAGTAAAGTCGTAATGAGGGGCTAAGGAATGGGAACTCCATGACTCGGGTTAGGAATAATTACTATATGAATAGAATGGAATGGGTTCCTTAGTGGGTAGCGAGTGTCATGACCCAAATGGACGTGATTGGTACCATACTAATCCTCCAATGGGTAAACCAATGAATCCTGATACTACTCCCGAAATAAGACATGCAAAAGGTAACACTATCTTTAATTATTGAGATACTTCACATCATGAATCAACTGCTTAAACCAACATTACAAAGAAAATAAAATTACCCAAGATCTAAAAGTCATTGCACAAGACATCTGTTTCCAAATCTAAGGAACTAAAACTATAAATGAAATAAAGTATTCGAATGTCCGAAAGAAGGACATCTGCAATGAAGGAGTGATCTTCGTCCTCATTTGCTCACCTTCTCAATCCACAAAAGCTGTTGGTTTACAAGTGAAGGCACGAAGAACTACCGGGCTTGAATTCTGCACTCAGAAAAGAATGCAGGAGTAGGGTCAGTACATGATATAGTACTGGTAGGCATCATCAGCCGACCTTCCATAATAACAGATAATTACAGCAATAGAGATATAAAAAGGATCCTTAGCTTTATACGAAACACAAACCATTTTATGAACACTAGCTCTACTCAGGAATTAACCGACCTACTCACTAAATTAGGCTTCTCGCTGCAGGGGGAAATTGTCCGCTATAGCGGTCTCACTGCAGCGGAAATGGTTTCACTGCAGCGGCACTGCGTAGGCAATAGCTTGACGTGCTGCACTCTTCTCAGTTCATCCATCCCACAGTTTATTAGATCAACAGTTAACATTTCACATACTCCATAAATCCATCAACAACCATAATAAAACAATAATCACAATAGCTATAAAGAGATACAAATCCTCAGTTACTCATAGTGACAACTACTCAACAACCACACAGGGTAACAAAGTTGCACTTAGCATTAACACCATGTTCATTGTTATCAAATTGCATCATATCCACGATAATTTTGCATATTCTCGTAGCACATTTCACATCCACCTTATGAATATAAATGAAATCAAAAACAAATATGCAAACAATACTACCAAGGGTAGCATGACGGGCACACGTCTCCGCCATCTCCCCTTCACACTCAACCACACAAATCATGTACACACATGCCAGAGGGTTTTATTTATGTCTATCCAGTCATGAACTGCAGGGGACTCTACAAATCCATGTACTGTGTTGGCGTAGCACCTGCTCCCATTCATACGTTCATCTGGATGCTCCCCTCAGACACGAACCACTTAAATACAGTTATTCGCTCGCCCGGATACTCCCCTCGGGCTCGAGCCTTTCATTTTAGGATGTTAAATCATTTCATTCATCATTCTCATAAAAGGCACGTCAAGTGCATCATTGCATCATACAGAAAGTTACAATCCATTTCTCAAATAGCCATCATCAATTAGCGATTTTCTCATTAATGGAGTGTGATCACTTTACTAACCATTCATCACAAGTAATTACATTAACATATATACACAATCTTTTAAACAAGCCATCACAATTCAATATCATATCTTAGTCACATTCTTAAAATAAATTATCAACAATAGACTCACATGTCACGTAAATGTACGAAGACCAATCGTATATCAACATTGCACACTATACATGCTATTATATAGGTATATCCCTATAAACCGTAACCTACCTCAATTTGGAAGGTAACAATTGAATTACTCTGCAGGAGCCTTGCCTTTCCTCAAAGCTTCAAAATGCGTAAAATCTATAACATAAGAGTAATTCGTTAATTACCCTTCAATTTAGAGTCTAACAGATCAAACCCTCCCCTTTGGGGTGTTTTTCGAAAGTAAAACACCAATTCTACTCGGTTCTAATTCAATTCCCCGAGCAACCCTTGTTCCCAACACGTGATTCTAGGGGAGTGATGAAAACTTATCAACCCAACCCAATTCACCCCCTAATCATCCTATAATTCAGCTCTAGTTAACAACCTAGGGTTCTTCCTCTACAAAATTTCCACCTTTAGAGGTCTACAAATCTTCTAGGATCAAAACTACTCACTTTAGAGATAGAGAATCGAAAATCTTACCTTGGGTGAAGAGGTTACTTCTCTAGAGAGTTTTTTCTTCCTCTATACCTCCTGATTGCGTTTTGGAAAATAATAGGGTGAAAACCCCATAATTTCAACTTAAACCTACATTCTGATTTTTGATGTCCACTGCAGCGGACCCGCTACAGTGGAAATAGGGTCATTGCGACAGTCCAAATGGTTACTCTCTAATTTTCACCATGGCGGGACTCCGACCGCTACCACAGTCTCTCTGCAGCGGTCCCCCGGACCAGTAGTTACTTAAAATGCATAATTCTATACTTAGTTTATTTCACAACCTCCGTATCTCATCTTTAGCCAGTTTTCTATATTCTATGCCCTTAACCATCCCGTAACGATATCCGGGTCGTTACAGCGAGGGAGATCGTATCACCGGGTAAAATTAGGGGGCTTAAGTGTCCTAGAACCTAATTAGAAGAGTAAATAATAGATTATTCTATATTTTTTGTTGTAGATTTTGAACGTTTTGAGGCGCTGAGGAAAGGCAGGGCTCCAATAGAGAAATTGATATTTTAGTCCTTCAATCGAGGTAGGTTATGGTTTAGAAGGAGTTATACTTTATATAATGGCATGTATATGTGTGGAATGATAATGTCTGTATTGGTCTTTGGACATTATTTGTTGTAATGATTCTCTTGTTGAATGCCATTATTGCATGAATTTGATATAATGTCGTTATTTATGTAATGTGGAATTGGATGTTTGAGAGGTTGTGCATGCTCTTTTATATTGTCTAAAAGTGATCCATGAGTTTTGTGACTATTCGAGTAGAGGGAGGTAAGATGAGGCCTCCCAAAGTTCAAATAAATTAACTTAGTGGTAAAATACTAAGATATGTGAATAAAAGTGGATAATATATTTTATCATGAAATGAGTGGCTCGTACCAAGCGGAGCATCCGGGAAATCGATTATGGTTGAGTGGCTCATGTCTAAAGGAAGCATCTGGATGAGCAGATGAGCGGGAGCGGGTATCACATCGGTAAAGTACATGAATTTCTAGAGTCCCCTGCAGGTCATGACTGGAAGGGCAGAAATAAGACCCTCTGGCATGTGTGTACAATGATGATCAGTTTTTGGAGCGTTTATATTGATGTGACAGAGGCGTGTGCTCGGCATATCACCACTTGCTATGATAATTGGTTGTGTGTAAAGAAACAAGATTGGTTCGGAAATGTGACAACTTAAATGAACTAAATTTCTTGCTGTGTATTCTATGTGTTAGAAATATTAATGTGTTTATGATAATTTGACATTAATTTTAAAGTCATGTAAGAACTTGTGATGAGTTCTGAAATATGTTGTGAGTAGTCGATTGTATATTTCATGTAGTTACGTATATTGGTTACTGTACTGGCGGTTATGAGTAGCTTGAATGGTTGTGATGAGTAGAATGCTAAGAGTTAAAGGGAGCTGTAGGTGTGCAGCTAAGTCGACCTACTGCCAAGGAAATACTGCTATAGTGGTATCTATACCGCCCGACGAGACCGTGGAAGCAGTCAAGTGACCGCTGCAGCGTGACCTAATCCTGTGAGTAGGCCGACCAAACACCCTACACAGATTGATTTCCTGAATGAGTATTAATTACTGAACTTGTGCTTTGAGGATAATTGCATGTTGTTGTTTCATTTTATATATGTTATTATTTAAGGTCGGCCGATGATACCTACCAACACTTTATTTTGAATTGATGCTACTCCTGCACTTCTTTTCTGAGTGCAGACCTCGATCCAGAAAGTTTATCTTGACCCCATTTTTACAGCAGCAGCAAACCTAATTGAAGGTGAGTGGATCAGGATGTGTTGCTTTGATTCCACTACAGAAAATATTTTATGTTCAGACATTGACTTTTCTTTGATTTTCTTGATTTATTCTTTTTTGTAGATGTCCTCATGTACAATGAATTTCAGGCTCTGGAGATGTATTAGACCGATTTGACGACTATATTTTTTTTAATTTAGTTACTGCTTTCGCTTAATTTTTCATAATGTGATTTACTTGTATTTGTTATTGGAATTGGATTAGTTGGGTTCGCCCACCGGAGGAGATAGTGTAAGTGTCAATCACGGTCACTTGAGTAATGAAAAAGTTGGTATCAGAGCTCTAGGTTCGTTGACCTCATTGTACGAGAATGAGTCTAGTAGTGTCTCGCAGATCGGAGCAGAAACATCTATTACTTATCTTCGAGAGGCTATAGGACTTTAGGAAACTCCCTTCTTTCTTTTCTTTTCGTGTTATTACTTGATTTCAATTGGTATCTAGTGATCCAAATTGGTATTTAACAATTCTATTTTTTTTCTCATTGATGGTGAAAACACATGCAGGCGAAATCTGAAAGGAAACACTCGAGCCAGAACCAGCAGCTGCAGTTTGTGATAGAGGATGGGGCAGAGGTTGCGGGCGGAGGCCTGCTGCCAGAGGAGGGGTCCGTGCTCCTGCTCTGATTCGGGAAAGGTCAACATCTCCAATGCCTCCAGCGGTTCAGGAAAGGGTGGTAGTGGAGGTGGAGGTTTTGACACAGGGAGAGGCTGTAGCCTCTCCAGCATCCTCGGGGATCCTAATTCAGGTCCTGAATCTTCTAAGCAGCCTCGGGGATAATGAGGTAGCACCAGCGACTCCCGCAGGATAGCAATTGGGGATGCAAAATGTAGCTGCTGCGGCTCCATATATACATGATATTTCAAAGACTGTGATCTTTTCGAGGCCGGTAGCAGGACCGGTAATGATCAGAGAGGAGCATGACTTATTTTGGAGGTTCACGATGATGAAGCCTCCCACCTTCTACGAAACTGAGGCTGAGCATGCCTATGAGTTCATTATCGACTACCACGAGAGGCTCCATAAAATAGGGGCAGTGGAGAAGTATGGGGTGGAATTTGTCACCTTTCAGCTAATAGGTGATGCTAAGCTCTGGTGGAGCATTCGTGGAGTGCAGACTAGCGGGGTCACTACCACTGACCTGGACCCAGTTCTACTCCACCTTCCTGGAGAAGTATGTGTCTCATACCCTGCGAGATCATAGGCGAGATGAGTTCACCACTATCGAGCAAGGGACCTCTTCAGTTGCTGCCTATGAGGCTCGATTTCACTCACTCTCCAGGTATACCCCACCCTTATTTCCTACTGAGGGGGAGAGAATCAGGTGGTGCCTTCAGCTGTCAGCCCTCCAGATGGTCTCTGCAGGTAAGAACTTCCAGGAGGTAGTAGAATTTATGAAGAATTTGAAAGGGGTAAAACAGGATGGGTATGCGAAGAATGTCGAGAAGAAGGCTCGGATGGTGGGTACTTTCAGTGGTTTCTTTGCTAGGACATCGATTCCCCAGGAGCACTAGGGGTGCCCTATTTATTCAGCTGTGCAGGTTTCGACCAGGGGTCCGCCAGGGACTAATCAGCAACCTTTAGGTGCAGTTGGGAGCGCCCAGATAGTTCACTCAGATTTTGGGGCTCGTCCTATTTCCTCACTTCCGGCTCAGAAGCCAGTGATTGATAAGGTGTTCCATGAGTGTGGGGATATATTAGACTGATTTGACGATTATATTCTTTTAACTTAATAATTATTTTCGCTATTTATTTTTCATAATGTGATTTACTCGTATTTGTTGTTGGGATTGAGTAATTAGTTGGAACTCATTGGTTCGCCCATGGAGGGGATAGTGTGGGTGCCAATCACGGTCACTTGGGTTGTGACAATTGGCGGACAAGTTGTACATATTGGTATAGCTTATGGTTAAAAGTTTGATTTTCAAGTTGTTTACTGCCATATGTGTTATTTTTATTATAGTTGAGATTTATAAATGTTTAGAAATTTGTATTAAATATTTTTATATATGTTCTTTTTATTTTTTTAAATCTTATGTTGATATGTTGATTTATTTTTGTGTCTTATATAATGTCTAGCCTGTTTGACCAAGCTTCTGGGAGGCCAAAAGTGCTTTTTTTTTTAAAAAAAAACACTTATTTTTAAAAAATGAGATGTTTGGCCAAGCTTTTGAGAGAAAATAAGTATTTTTAAGGAGCAACAGAAGCTGTTTTTCGGAAGCTAAAAAAGGTATCTTCTTCCCAAAAACACTTTTGTGAAAAATACACTTACAAACATTTTTCAAAAGCTTGACCAAACACCAATTGTTGCTCAAAAGTACTTTTTAAATTTATTGGCCAAACACAAACTGCTTTTCACCAAAAATACTTTTTTGATAAGCAATTTTGAAAAAAACACTTCGCAAAATAAGCTGATTTGAGAAGATTGGTCAAACAGGCTAGTAATATTATTGTCAAGTTTACTGGCTCATATATTTGCAAAATGATTAGAAATTTGTATACATTATTTTTTTTAAAAAAACTACATTCTATTTTATGAATCCAAATTATGTTTATGAACCCGATTTAAGTCATGTATAGATTTTAATTTTGTATTTTTATTTAACTAAATGATTGAGGTCTAAATTGTGTATGTATAATAAATTTCCGAAAAGTGGTATTAAAATGAATTTAATATATATAAAAATAAATGTAATGACAAATCTTATGTTTAGTTATGTCATTTAATATATATAAACAACAGGCTTCATATTCCAAGTATGTCCTATACCTTTTCAAATTTCTAAATTAATTATGTCATACAGAAAATAGTTCATTCATAATTTATATTCGTTATTTTTTTACACAGTAATTACAACTTTTTCACTTGTGCATTCGTCGAATATATCAGTTAGCGAATATTGAAACTTAAAAATGTGAAGTTTGACCCCAATTTATATAGAAGGAGGTATAGAGCGTTACTATAAGTGTATAGAAGAAAAAATAAGAGTCTGATTCAATTAGCGCAAGTGAGGTAACGTCAATATCACAAGCAGATACAGAGGTCTGCGAATTGCAAAGGAACCAATGACCGCAAGAGACAAATTACCAGCTCTCAAGAAAAAATAATTTTACATATGTTATGCTTATTTGGTATTCATATTAGTGTTTACCATGGTTGTTTTAATGGTGTAAATAAATTTATGAGTTTATTTTAACTTTTTTTATATCAAAAAATTATTTTTATATATGAACATCAAAATTTATGATATATATGTTTCTTGTAGATATCAAATTGCCAGTTTATTTTTATATATATGTTTCATATTAACTTGCTTATTAATTTTATGTATTGACAGATAAAATATACATAATATATTTAGATATTTTTTTTATAGTTAATTAAACCACAAATCTTACCTAATGATATAGTATTTTACACATGCTCCAGCACCACATTCTATATGTAGAGTATTTTTCAATCTACAATAATATTTGTTCAGTTATTTAACAAATACATAAACGATAAATAAGTACAGATATTACGAAATAGTAATGCGATTTAAATTTTAAAAAAAAATCAATTACCATACACATTATAAATTTATATAGATGATTTTGTCGAATTAAAATTGAAAAAAATTAATTTTTAATAAGCAACAAAGCTGAGCGAACACACATTCTCTAATTGAAATCGCGTAAGAATGACAGTGGGCATCGTCAATAAATATACCATGTGCACCATCGCGTATCAAAATATAAAACACTCAAATCCCACTCATAAAAAATTCACGTTTTATATAAGATCAATACATTGTCACGACCCAAAATGGCATTGAGCCGTGAGGGCATCCACCATACATGTAGGCGAACCCCATTCTTTATTGACCAATTAATAATTTAAAAAAAATATGAAAATAACATAAAATAAACAACTAACTCTTATAGGTGTGGAATAAATGAGTCTAAGTCCAAAACAACCCCAAGACCTGGTGACACTAGTACAAGAGCATCTACGAGTACCGAATGAGTATAAGAACTAAAATAACTGTCTGGAAGCAATTAACATAGAAAATAAAAGAAGAAATATCTAGAATTCAGTGATTGCCGAAGAGGAAGCAACTCACTCTTAACTCTAGCCGCAAAAGTCTCGAACTGCGTGAGAACTCAAGTACTGCTAGTACCTAGTGTAATCCCTGCACACAAAAAGGTACAACAAGTATAGAGTGAGCACGGAAAGCACGTGCACTCAACATGTTTTGATAACTGATCCTTTCTAAAAGTGATGACGAGATGTAACTCCTAACAATTCCTTTTTCAACAGTTATAAATATACAATAATAATAATTCATCATAACAAGAGTTCACGGATTTAATATCAACACAATAAGAAAATAAGACACATATTATCCGAAATCAACTACATCACTGATGATATCACCATATGTCTCAAATTCATCTAGTCAAATCAATATCACAATCATACCAATGCTCAACTCAATATGCAATGAAGATGAATGTAATGCACTGGCCAAGAACTTTTATATACCCGCTTTCTCTGTTGGATAGTCGGGACTCATGTGGGACTCACAAGGTCTATATACCTGTCGGAATCATTTTTCATCGGCAATCACACATGCTAGAACTATTTTTCATCGGCAATAATACATGTCAAAATCATTTTCCATTGACAATATCACACTCCGAAACCATTTTCTGTCGGCAATAACACATGTCAGAATTATTTTCCATCGATAATAACACACACCGAAATTATTTTTCGTCGGCGTCACAAGAATATGAATTTTCACAAAATAACTCAAGGGGCACTATTAATCAATAATCATCATGCAACAATAAGAGTGATCTGTGTATGTATGAATAACACAAGTTCATCAACTAACCATAAAATCAAGGATTTTTGAGTCAGAATCAAATATCACGTAGTGCGTACGTCTCAGTATATCAATTATATCACAAGTCGTAGAATTACATATATAAATTTCGTATAAAATTACCAATATCATGACACCAGTACCCGTATAAATGCTCGTCACCTCATTTATACGGGACCCTCTTATTACCCGTTATCTTCATTTAAAATATACAAAACTAACACCTCAAAGAATCAAGAAATCTCTACTTGCCTCAAATCGAAGTCCAACCGTTAAATTATAAATTTTTCCTTCCGTAACGCTTCTGAATGGTTAAAATCTGGTCAAATATATATTCTACATAAGAAAATAAAATCACGGACACTCATATTAATATACTTTTATCCCGAACCCAAAAAGTCAATCCAAAAGTGAACCCCAAGCCCGCAAGGATAAAACTGAAATTTTATTTAAAAATCATGTTACACATAACGTAAAGCACTCAAATATGAAATTTCATTCAAAACGGAGCTCAAACCGACCTTGAATTCATCAAAATATGATTTTTTTAACTTTAGGCTCAAAATCCCTAATTTTCATGCTCATATACGAGTTTTAAACAATAAAATAATTGATAAATCAGAAGTTTAATACCAAAATTGACTTACCCATAACATAAGAACCTTAAAAATCAAGTCAAAATTGACATTCAAATCAAAGAAATATAATTTCTAGATGTAGGGCGAAAATTCCTAATTTTTTTCCAATAAATTCATGGATAAAAATGAAAACCAACTGAAGAAATCATGGAGAAATACCAAAATAAAGGTTAGATACTTACCCCCTTGATAAATAAATAAGAATGCCGCAAAAATCACTCAATTTCGAGCTCTAGAACTCCAAATATACTCAGAAGACCAAATAAACACAGTCTGTATCAAAATACACTGTTCAAGTATTTATATAGGGCTGCACCAGCAATTTTAATTTATACTAAAATGGTCATAACTTCGTCATACAAACTCGAAATACAATGCTTTTTTTTCTATAATTCCTAAATAATGATACAGACCTATTTATTCAATCAAAACTCCATTTGGTATTTGTTTGCTCAATTAGATATTATTTTTGCTTGTTTAAGAATTATTTCATCTTTTGCTATAAAAACCCAATCTTGACTTATCGAAATTGCACCAAACTTTTTAGATCACTCCTATAATTCATGCTACGAATTTTAAAAGTCTCAGAATATTTTTTTGATCTCTAAAACTAAAAGCAGACCTCTGAGTTGTCACATTTTATGCTTAAAACCATGCTAAAACACACACAACGTTCAAATCCATCCGAAACTCATCAAAATTAAATCAAAATTTGTGGACAAGTCAAAAGTAATCATACAAACCTGTTGGAACTTTCAAATCCTTAATCCGAACTCATTTAGTTAACTATTTGACCGAGTTCAATTCTTAACTTTAAGTTCTACTAGAATGCAACTCGAGTGTAAACTCATCCAAAATTCTCTGGACACAAACCAAATATGTAAATCAATCATAGAACATATTCTGAATCTGTTGGAATCATCAAATCACCGATATGAGGTCGTTTTGATCAAAAGTTGACTGTGGTTAAACTTAACTTCCTTAAAGTTCATAAATTCAATTATAATCTTTAAATGAGCTAGAGTGCAACCATTTACTCAAATTACTCATGAACCCCTTGAGATTACTGAAAACTCTCCAATTAAGTCATAAATCACCCTCAAATCTAACAGAGGCTTGTCAAAACTCGAATACGAGCTCGTTATCTCCAAATGTTGACTTTGGTCAAGCATTTCTTTATTTCAACTTAAGAACTTCAAATTTTAGATTTTCTTCTCTGGAATGCACCCGATTATCTCAAAAATTGTGTCCCCTATTCCCACAAGGCCTAGATCACATATAAAAGATACGTAAAAGGGTTATAATGGATTTTTTTAAAAAAATCACGAAATGACTAGAAGGGTCGTTATATTATCCACCACTAAAATACATGTTCGTCCTCGAATAGGAAATAAGAGGAATACCTGAATTGCTGAATAACTGAGGATATATGTTCTGCATGTAAGACTCGACCTCCCAAATGGCCTCCTCCACAGGACGGTGCCTCCGCTGCACCTTAACTGATGTTATCTCTTTGAATCTCAATTTTCTAACCTGCCTATCTGGAATGGCTATGGGCTCTTCCTCAAATGCTAGATTTTGATATAATAATACTGAATCCCATTGAATCACATGATATCCATCACCATGATATTTCTTCAACATTAAAACATAAAATACAGGACGAACACCTGATAAGTCTAATGGCATAGCCAATTCATAGGCCACCTCACCAAAACGTCTAAATATCGCAAATGGACCAATGAACCTAGGAATAAGCTTGTCATTCTTTTCAAATCTCATAACACCCTTCATAGGTGATACTTTCAACAACACCTTCTCCCCAACCGTGAACTCTAGATCACGAACTTTCTGGTCCGCATAACTCTTTTGTCTACTTTGGACTGTGAGAAGTCTATCCTGAATTAGTTTGATCTTGTGTAAGGAATCCCTCAACAAGTCTGTACCCAAGGGCCTGACCTTGAAAGCATCGAACCAACCCACCGGAGAACGACATCTCATACCATACAAAGCCTCAAATGGGGCCATCTGGATGTTAGAATGGTAACTATTATTATAGGCAAACTTCGCTAACGGCAAGAACTGGTCCTATTGTTCACCAAAACCAATCATACACGTCCGTAGCATATCCTCCAATACCTGAATAGTTTGCTCAAACTGGTCATCTGTCTATGGATGAAAAATCATACTAAGCTCCACCTAAGTACCCATTTCCTTCTACATAGACTTCTAGAAGTGGAATGTGAACTGGGTACATCGGTCTGATATGATAGAAATGGGCACACCATGCAAATGCACTGTCTCCTAGGTGTAAATCCTAGCCAATCTCGGTACAAAATAAGCTGATTTGGTCAATCTATCCACGATGACCCAAATAGCATCAAATTTCCTTGAAGTGTGTGGCAAACCTACCACAAAATCCATGGCAATCTGCTCCTACTTCCACTCAGGTATAGGCATCCTTTGAAACATACCACCTGGTCTCTAGTGCTCATACTTAACCTGCTGGCAGTTCAAACAATGAGAGACATACTCTACAATGTCCCTCTTCATTTTACACCACCAGTAATGCTACTTTAGATCCTGATGCATCTTTGCTGCTCCTGGATGAATAGAGTATCTAGAGCTATGAGCCTCCTTTATAATAAACTTGGTCAAATCACCAACTCTAGGAACACAAATACGACCCTTGATTCTCAAAACACCCTCCAGATCTAAAATTGCTTCCTTGGCCTCACCTCTTAACACTTTGTCTTGGATCATTTTCAACTTCTTATCTTTGAATTGTCTAGCCTTGATCTGATCCAATAAAAGAGATCGTGCCTCAATACGAGCAAGAACCCTACCAGGCTCCGAATGTCAAGTCTCAAAAAGCTATTAGCTAAGGACTAGACATCCATGGCCAAAGGATGCTCCTCCACTCGCAACATAGCTAAACTTCCCATACTAACTGACTTTCGACTCAATGCATTTGCTACCACATTCGCCTTATCAGGGTGATATAAGATAGTGATGTCGTAATCCTTAAGCAGCTCCAACCATCTTCTTTGCCTCAAATTAGATCTCTCTAACGGAAAATATATTGAAGACAACGATGATCCGTGAACACTTCACAATGCACTCCATATAGGTAATGCCTCCAAATTTTCAAAGCAAAAATCACTGCTGCCAACTCTAGGTCATGAGTAGGGTAGTTCTGCTCGTGTATCCTCAACTGCCTCGAACATACACTATCACCTTACCTTTCTGCATCAAAACACATCCAAGGCCAACTCGTGAAGCATCACAATACACCGTAAAGCCGTCACCTTCTATCGGTAAGGTTAAGATTGGAGAAGAAGTCAACAAGGTCTTGAGCTTTTGGAAGCTTGCCTCACATTCCTCAGACCATTGGAAAGTCACATTTTTCTGAGTTAGTTTTGTCAATGGAGATGTAATAGATGAAAAATCTTTCACGAATCGTCTGTACTACCCAACCAACCCCATAAAGCTCCGAACTTCAGTAGGTGAAGTAGGTCTAGCCCAATCTCTAACAGCCTCAATCTTTTTCAGATCTACCATAATACCATCCTTGGTTACCACATGCCCTAAAAATGTCACATAAGTGAGCCAAAATTCACACTTAGAAAATTTTGCATATAGTCTCTCTTTCTTCAAAGTCTGAAGCACAATTCTCAAATGATATTCATGCTCCTCTCTACTATGAGAATAAATCAAAGTATCATCAATGAAGACTATAACGAAGGAGTCCAAACATGGCTTGAAAACCCTATTCATCAACTCCATGAATGTTGTTGGGGCATTAGTCAGCACAAAAGACATAATCAAGAACTCATAATGGCCATAACGAGTCCTGAAGGCGGTCTTAGGTATATCCTTCGCCATAATCTTCAACTGATGCTAACCAGACCTCAAGTCGATCATAGAGAATACTGAGAATCCCTGAAGCTGATCAAATAAGTCATCAATACATGGAATGGGATACTTGTTCTTAATTGTCACCTTGTTCAACTGTCTATAGTCAACACACATCCTCATGGTGCCATCCTTCTTCTTCACAAATAGGATCGGAGTACCCCAAGGAGAAACACTTGGCCTAATAAATCCCTTACTCAATAAATCTTGTAACTGCACCTTCAATTCTGCCGGAGCCATTCGATATGCAGGAATAGAAATGGGTTGAGTGCCCGGCTCCAAATCAATATAAAAATCAATATCACGATCGCGAGGGATGCTTGGAAGATCATTCGAAAATACCTCTGGAAATTCTCTCACCACCGGTACTGACTCTAAAGGAGGAGTATCGACACTAGAATCATGAACATAAGACAAATAGGTGAGACACCCCTTGTCAACCATAGGCTGAGCCTTCAAAAATGAAATTACTTTTCTCAGATAAGGACTAAGAGTGCCCTGCCACTTCAGTTTAGGAATACCCACCATATTTAAAGTCACCGTCTTGGCATAGCAATCTAGAGCTGCATGATAAAAGAAAAGCCAATCCATACCCAATATAATATCAAAGTCTACCATGTACAATATAATTAAGTCTACCCATGCGTCATAGCCCTCTAAAGTCACAATACAAGATCGGTAAAACCGATCCACCACTAAAGATTCACCCACAGGTGTAGAAACATGAATAAGCATAGAAAGGAAATCACATGGACTACCAAGGCCCAAAGAGAAATATGCATACACGTAGGAAAATATAGAACCAGGATCAAATAAAGCTGTAGCAGGACGATGACATACTGGAACAACATCTGTGATAACCGCATCAGAGACCTCTACCTCTGGAAGACTTGAAAAAGCATTACACTAAGCATTAACACCCTCAACTTGAGCAACCTTTTGGCCTCCATCTCGGCCACCACCCCGGCCTGTATGAAAGCCGCTATGATCTGTATGAGAACTGCTACGACCTCTAGCTGGTTGTGCTACTGCTCCAGAAGGACCCTGAGAACCCTACTGTTGTGATCTCTGCCTGAGTCGAGGGCAATCCCTTTTGATATGTCATGGATCACCACATTCTTAACATTTTCTAGGTGTCATCATCTACTGGTTAGAACGATAGTGGTCAAAATAACCTCTATGGTGTGAAGATATCTGAGAATATCCTTGTGGAACTTGTCCCGAGCTGTAGTAACACCATATAGAATAACCTTCCTTGGACGACTGAATAGCTGTCTGAATTGGTCTGCCAGAAGGTGGTCGGAAACTCTTTGCAGAAAAAACCCTACCTCTAGATGAGGTGCCACTGTAACTACCAGAAGTACGGGATCTATTGTCCCTTACATCACTGAACTCCTGAAGCCGCATGTACTCGACATCCTTAGCTGTATCCACTACTTTCTGAAACGTTCCTCCAACAGATGCAGTGTGAAAAGCTACCACCCGAATTGGATAGATCAATCCTTTTACAAACCATCGAATCCTCTCGGCCTCGTTGGGCAAAATCATCAAAGCGTGACGACACAAGGCATGGAACCTCGCCTCGTACTTGGTCACAAAAATACCATCCTGAGTCAGATTCTCAAATTGATTTCTCCTCTCTTCCCGCATGCTACGGGGAACAAAATTCTCAAAGAAAACCTGAGTGAACTGCTCCCAAGTCAATGGAGGAGACCCAACTGGCCTAGTCCCAATATAAGCTTTTCACCACTACTTGGCTAGCCTGATCATTTAAAAAGCAGTATAGTCAACTTCGTGGGACTCCACCAATCCCAGATTGTGCAACCTCTCGTGACAACTAATAATTAATTCGTAAGCATCCTCTCCCTATCGGATTTTGAACTGTGGTGGATCCATCTTCCTTAATCTCTCAAACATCTTCTGCTCCTCATATTCCATGATAAGCCTAGCAACTAGGCGAGTAGCAACGCTTGACAAGGGCATACCCTCGATTCTAGGAGCCACGACTGCGACTAGCTAACCCAAACGGGACTGAAGACCTGTAGCTGTCTGTTGGTTAGGAGTCTATCCTCCAACCCTAGTCTGAAAACCGCCGGACATACTAGGAAGAATACCAGCCTGAGCCATCCCTTCTAAGAAATTAAGCATATGTGCCAAAGTGTCCTGAAGTATCGAAGTAGCAATAAATCCAGGCGGCGCCTGATCTGGGCCCACTCGCTCATCTCGAACCTGATCATCCTCAGGGATATAAACATCCTCCTCAGGATACTCTGCCCTAGTAGGTATTGGAGTAGTTGTTGGTGCTCTAGTCTTGACAGGTGGCTCGTGCCCTGCCTCTACCTCGCCCTTTGCCTCTCCCGTGTGCTACGACTCGAGCAGCAGGTGCAGGCGTAGGTACCTGACCTCTAGCACTCGAAGATCGTGTTTTAACCATATGCAATAGAATGAAATAGAATGACTTAGTATCCAACAAGATTAATTGCGCACGATAAGGAAAGAAAGAATAGAAGTTTTCTAAAGTCCTGTTGCCTCCCAAAAATAAGTAACGGACGTCTGCGCACCTATCCGCAAGACTACTAGACTCTGATCTTGTACTTAGTGGGACCTATGAACCATGCTCTGATACCATATTGTCACGATCCAAAATGGAACTGAGCCGTGAGGGCATCCACCATACCCGTAGGCGAACCCCATTCTTTTATTGACCAATTAATAATTTAAAAAAATGTGAAAATAACATAAAATAAGCAACTAACTCTTATAAGTGCGGAATACATGAGTCTAAGACCAAAAATAATCCAAGACCTGGTGACACTAGTACAAGAGCATCTACGGGTACCAAATGAGTATAAGAACTAGAATGACTTAGTATCCAGCAAGATCAACTGCGCACGATAAAGAAAGAAAGAATAGAAGTTTCCTAAAGTCCTGTTGCCTCCCAAAGATAAGTAACAGACGTCTCCGCACCCATCCGCAAGACTACTAGACTCTTCTCTTATACTTAGTGAGACCTATGAACCATGCTCTGATACCATGTTGTCACGATCCAAAATGGCATTGAGCCGTGAGGGCACCCACCATACCCGTAGGCAAACCTCATTCCTTTATTGATCAATTAATAATTTTAAAAAATATGAAAATAACATAAAATAAGCAACTAACTTTTATAAGTGCGGAATAAATGAGTCTAAGACCAAAACAACCCCAAGACCTGGTGACACTAGTACAAGAGCATCCATGGGTACCGAATGAGTATAAGAACTAAAATAACTATCTGGAAGCAATTAAGACAACAAATAAAATAAGAAGTATCTGGAATTCAGTGATTGCTGAAGTGGAAGCAGCTCATTCTGAACTCTAGCCGCAATAATATCGAACCGCGTAAGAATTCAAGTAACGGTAGTACCTAGTATAGTCCCTGCACACAAAAAGGTGCAGCAAGTATAAAGTGAGTACGGAAAACACGTGTACTCAACAAACTTTGATAACTGATCCTTTGTAGAAGTGATGATGAGATATAACTCCTAATAATTCCTTTTTCAACAGTTATAAATATACAATAATAATAATTCATCACAACAAGAGTTCACAGATTTAATATCAACACAATAAGAAAATAAAACACATATTATCCGAAATCAACTACACCACTGATGATATCACCATATGCCTCAAAGTCACCTAGTCAAATCAATATCACAATCATATCAATGCTCAACTGAATGTGCAATGAAGATGAATGTAATGTAATGCAATGCACTGGCCAAGAGTTTGTATATATCCATTCATTTTTTGTATAGTCGGGACCGATGGGGGACTCGCGAGGTCCACACACCTACCAGAACCATTTCCCATCGGCAATCACATGCGCCGAAACTATTTTTCATCGGCAATAACATATGTCGGAACCATTTTCCGATCGACAATAACATATGCCAGAACCATTTCCCATTGGCAATAACACATGTCGGAATCATTTTCCATTGATAATAATACACGCCGAAATCATTTTCCATCGGCATCACAAGAGTATGAATTTTCACAAGATAACTCAATATGCACTATTAGTCAATAATAATCATGCAATAACAAGAGTAGTATGTGTATGTATGAATAACACAAGTTCATCAACCAACCACACAATCAAGGATCTTCAAGTCACATTCAAATATCATGTAGTGCGTACATTTCAGTAAATCAATCACATCACAAGTTATGGAATATCATCAATACATATATCAATTTCGTGTAAAACTACCCATATCATGACACCAGTACCCGTATAAATGCTCGTCACCTCATTTATACAGGACCCCCTTATTATCCATTATCCTTACATTCATTTAAAATATACAAAAATAACACTTCAAATAATCAAGAAATCTTTACTTGACTCAAATTGAAGCCCAAGCATCAAATTATAAAATTTTCCTTCCGTAACACTTTCGAAAGATCAAAATCTGGTCAAATATGTATTCTACATAAAAAATAAAATCATGGACGCCCATATTGATATAATTTTTTTCGGGGCTTAAAATGTCAACCCAAAAGCCAACCCCGAGCCCGTAAGGGTAAAACTGAAATTTTATTTGAAAATCATGTTACCCATAACGTAAAGAACTCAAATATGAAATTTCATCCAAAACAAAACTCAAATCGACCTTGAATTCATCTAAATGCGGTTTCTTAACTTTAGGCTCGAAATCCCCATTTTTCATGCTCATATACGATTTTAAACGATGAAATATTTGATAAATCAAAAATTTAATACCAAAATTGATTTACCTATAATATAAGAACATTAAAAATCAAGTCCGAATTGACATCCAAATCAAAGAAATATGATTTCTAGATCTAGGGCGAAAACCCCCAATTTTTCTCTAATAAATTTACGGATAAAAATGAAACCAACTGAAGAAATCATGGAGAAATACTAAAATAAAGATTAGATACTTACCCCCTTGTTAAATAGATAAGAATGCCGTAAAAATCACTCAATCTTGAGCTCTAGAACTTCAAATATACTCAAAATACCAAATAAACACAGTCTGTGTAAAAATACATTGTTCGGGTATTTATATTGGGCTGCACCAACAACTTTAATTTTCATTAAAATGACCATAACTTCATCATATGAACTCGAAATGCGACGATTTTTTTTCTGTAATTCCTAAATAATGATAAGAATCTATTCGTTCAATCAAAACTCCATTTAGTGGTCGTTGGCTCAGTCAGATATCATTTTTTCTTGTTTAAAAATTATTTCATCTTTTGTGATAAAAATCCGATCTTGACTTATCGAAATTGCATCAAACTTTTCAGATCACTCCTATAATTCATGCTAAAAATTTTGGAAGTCTCAGAATAATTTTTTGATCTCTAGATTTAAAAATGGACCTCTGAGTTGTCACATTTTATGCTTAAAATCATGTTAAAACACACAGAACATTCAAATCCACTCGAAACTCATTGGAATTAAATCAAAATTTGTGAAAAAGTCAAAAGTAATCATACAAACCTGTCGGAACTTTCAAATCCTTAATCCGAGCTCATTTAGTTAACTATTTGACTGAGGTCAACTCTTAACTTTAAGTTCTACTAGAATGCAACTCAAGTATCTGAAACTCATCCGAAATTCTCTGCATACAAAACAAATATGTAAATCAATCATAAAACATGTTTCAGATCTGTTGGAATCATCAAATTACCGATATTAGGTCGTTTTGATCAAAAGTTGACCGTGGTCAAACTTAACTTCCTTAAAGCTCATAATTTAACTCTAATCTTTAAAATGGGCTAGAATGCAACCATTCACTCAAATCACTCATGAACCCCTTGAGATCACTGTAAACTTTCCAACTAAGTCATAAATCACCCTTCGAACCTAACAGAGCTGTCAAAACTCGAATACGACCTTGTTAACTCCAAATGTTGATTTTAGTCAAACATTTCCTTATTTCCACTTAAGAACTTCAAATTTTAGATTTTCTTCTCTGAAATACATCCGATTATCTCGAAAATTGGGTCACCTATTTCTGCAAGTCATAGATCACATATAAAAAATACGAGAAGGGTTAAAATAAAAAATATAGTTAAAAATCACGAAACGACTGAAAGGATCATTATATATATAAACTTTAGATAGATGATTTTATGGAGTTAAAATTGAATTAAAATTATAACTTGAAGAGCTGCACGACCGCACAGCTATTATTAAAATCGCACATTCTTCACAGTTAGTGTTTGCATTAAATAGACCAAGTGCGTGATCACGTATTAGAAGGTGAGAAAGCGAAGAAACCGTGCGTAAAAAAAATCACTTTTCATACAAAATTAAATAATAAACTTTAGATAGATAATTTGGTGGAATTAAAATTTTAAAAAAAATTTATACCCTGAAGAGCTGCACAGCTATAGTTGAAATGGAGCAATCTTCACAGTGGGTATTTTGCAATAAAGGGAACATGTGTGTATTCGCGCATATGAAAGCGAGATCGCGTGGAAACCTTGTGTAAAAAATTCACATTTGATAGAAAATTAAATTATAAACTTTAGATAGATAATTTTATAAAATTAAAATTAAAAATAAATAAATTTTATCCCCGAAAAGCTGCGCAACTATGCAACTATTATTTAAATGGAGAAATCTTCATAGTAGGTATTTTGCATTAAAAAGACTATGTGCGCGTTCGCGCAGCTGGAAGTGAGATCGAGCATAAAAGAATCACGTTTTTTTTTTTTTTTTTTTTAAAGATATAACCGGTTCCTATTCTATTATATACTTTTATTTCTTTTTTCACCATATTTTCACTTCTCTTTCTTTTTCAAAAACAAATTGAAAATCTAAAACCTTGGTTCAAGGGTGTACATAAGTCGGGTTGATTTGATTTTTTATTAAACTATTACTAAATCAATTATGTCGGTTTATTGAATCCATAAACCAAATCAAATCAATATAAATTGGTTTTCTTGATTTCGATTTTAATCAGGTCGATTTTTTTCGATTTTTTGAATTTTTTAAAATTAAATCAAACAGTTAAAATATCAAACATAACTAAATTATGTCTTATATATATATATATATATATATATATATATATATATATATATATATTTTAAAAAAAAAATTAAATCAAACGTAACTAAATTAATCAAAAATTAAAAAACTACAAATGACCTTTGAGGAAATAAAAAAAAAAGGAAAAGTGGTCAAAAATACCCCTCTACTTTCATCTATTAGCTAACTTTACTCCTAGTTATACTATAAAGTCAAATATACCCCCGCCATTAACAAAGTAAATGAAAATACCCTTCAATTAGATGGAATGCCCCAAATTGATTTTTAAAATATTCGATTTCAATAAAATTACTCATTTTTTCCTTTAAACCCGAACTCGACCCACTAAACTAGATAAACTCAAATCAAATTAAATTCAAAAACTCCTCTTCTTTGTCTCCTCCATTAAAACAACATGTTAGCTCTACCAATTCCTCCATTGGATTAAACAAAAAACACCATGCATAAAATCCTGCTTGGTTTGATTAAGCACTTTGAAAAGCATTGAGAGCTTGAAAAAGCACAAACAATACAAAAGCAAGAGAAGGAAACTGCCACTTAATATAAACAATGAACACCCTTGCTCAGCTTTAAGACCCAAGCATGGAGTTTCAACAGCCCCCTTTTGACTATAATAATGTCCTTTTCTAGAAAATAAAATTAAAGAGTACAAACATTTGCAATCGATTTATTTTACCTAAATCAAATTTGGGTATTAAATTATTGAAATTCAAAGAACAAAAAAAAAATTACTGGCAAAATAAATTCAGACACACATAATTGAGATTTAAATCAATTTTTACTTACACTTAAATTGTGTATGACTGAAATCAAATGCGAATTTTCTATCTCAATTGCATACATCTAAATTATTTTCAAGTGAATAAATTTATGAAAAAATTACGAAGCAAACACAAGTTAAATGATGAACCAAAAATAGATATTTATACACTTAATTAGCCTCATAGTTTTCTATGGATTTAATTTATATACAATAAGTTACTAACGGTGTAAGAATTTTTACATGATATATGTGTAATTTAACCAGATGCAGCATCTTGGTCTGTCTTATTTTCTTTAGGTTAAATAATTTCACTAATTATGTAGAGTTACTTGTAGTCATTTTAATTTAGCAAACATATGATACTTGTAAAATTCTTTTGCACAATCATTGTATAAGAGTTAATACTCTTATTTAGTTTAATATTGTTAAAAGGGGCAGGAACAACCTAACTAAATATCAGTGGCCTCGGGAATGAACTCGTAGTAGTCCAACTTTGATCTTGCGAAATAAAGCTTTTTTGTTTAATGCAATGGAGGAAGTCTGATGGAGCTAGCATGGTGTTTTAATGGAGGAGACGAAGAAGATGAATTTTGAAATTTAATTTGATTTGAGTTTATTTAGTTTAGTGGGTCGGGTTCGGGTTTAAAGAAAAAAATTGATAATTTAATTGAAATAGGATATTTTAAATTAATTTAGGGTATTTTATCTAATTGAGGGGCATTTTTCTTTACTTTATTCACGGTGAGGGTATATTTGACCCTATAGTATAAATAAGGGCAAAGTTAGCTTATAGATGAAAGCAGAGGGGTATTTTTGATCTTATTTCCATGAAGACAACTTAACCGCTTAACTCATAGAAAAATAGAAAGAATAGATACTAATAAACATGCGAAAGTGACCAGCACCCAATGAATGAGAGGAGGAGAAGTATCTAGAAAGTGAAGATGATGACTGAATGATTTATTTTATCTTGCTAGATTTTTAGATTAATATTGGGCCTTTATATTTGGACCATTTACTTATTAGTTACTATCTATTGAACAAATATTATAATTTACAAGTTTACAACTTATCAACTCAAATCTAAATATATATCTAATTTCTAAACATTGAAAATTAATAAAATTAATTTAAAATGTATTTATTAAATATATTATAATTAATATGTTTATGTATAAAAAGTTAAAATTATATATATATTATATCGGTTTGTGTTGGGCTCGGTTTGACTTTTTTTTTTTTGGTTAATACCAAACCAAACCAACAATGATCGATTTTTTCTCCAAGGCCAAACCATAAGTTGTTTTTTTTCTTGATTTGACTTGCTTCTTCGGTTCGATTTGGCTTGATTGTTTGGCTTGTACATCCCTAACCTTGGTGATAAATTCTTGCTTTCAGTTCATCTTTATCTGGGATAAGGTATGAATCACCAAGAATGTATTTCATCTCCAGTTCATTATTGGATGTGTCTATTGATAGGTATTTAGTAATCACAATAATTAAACCATTAAAATCGATATTTGCGTCATACGGAATTCCCTTAACCTGAAAATGCACATATTTTCCTGTCACCAGTACACTTAAAAGTGAGACCAAAAAAAGAAGTGGCTAATAATTTAATAAGTAATTCAAAAATATTTAAACCAAAATCTATATTACAACTAAACACACAACTCCATATTATCAACAAAATGTCTTACATGTCTATAGTGTAGATTTGGTCTTAGAATTCGATATCAAATATTTATTTCATAAGAAATAAAATTATAAATACCACAAAATAAACAATGATTACACCACAAAATATAATGTAATTTATATAGTACCAATTATATGAATTAAAACGAACTTTAAAACAAAAAATATAAATACAAAAAAAAATAGTAGTTTTGGCTTTATAATTAGAACATCAATTAAATTATCATGATATTTACAAATTATAAACCAAAAAAAAAAAGAAAAACATTAGTTTTGGAAAAAACAATTCACAGCGTAAATGTTTCTTAAAAAAAAAATAATTTAAACACATAATTATATACAAATTGTTCAACGAAAAATCTATAAATATATTATAAAAAAAATAATGATGATTTTTTAGAAAAAAGAAAGAAAGAAAGAAATGTACTTTGGGTGAAAAAAAATTTCAAATAAAAAAATTTACCAATTACATCTCATCTTCCTCCGTGTTGAATCATAATTGAATTGAAACATCTTTCTAACATTGTAAAAAATATGATTTTTGATTCTCTTTTGGAGAAGAGAAAAAAGTTGTCAAGTTTGATTAGGAAACAATAATGGTATAGATTAGATATTCATTTGGCAAAAAAAGGGAAATAAAGGGAAGGGTGTCAAAAACCCCAAATAGGTTGGTCGTGTGGGCACTTACATTGACTCTACTTGATAGGAGAACCTTTGTGGAACATTACAATAACAACCAAATATTTTCATTTACTTACACAAATCAACAATAATGTGAAACAATAACCCAAAATCTCCAAAGACTATGACTCTCCCAAGATTTAGTCTAGACAGGTATAATAGCTCTAATAGAGTACATGACCATACAAATGACACAGCTTCATCTGAGAAGAAGAACACGAAAGCTAATGCTGAGTACTCCATGCCAATCAAGGAACTTCAAATCTGCCACAACCTAAACCAAACAGGTATCGCAAGATAGTATCAGTGCACCACACGTACGGTAGGCATCATCGACCGACTAAGGTTAGTTCATATAATAGCATAATAGTCAACATATAATCAATGTTACTAAAACCAGCAATTATATCACTTATGCAATAACTCATTAATTTCAATAACTACCTTATGTTTTCTCAAGTCTCACCAAGGTTCACGAAATTACCCTACCATTCTAGCCATCAATTTATCTCCAATCTACCTCCTTACTGTTCCGCTGCAGCGAGTACTCAGATCGCCACAACGATCTCGCTGTTGCGGTGATGTATCTGCTACAGTGCTATCTTAAAAATCAGTAATCGATTTTCTCTGATCCAATTCTGTTCTATTCCGCCATATAGTTTTATGGAACATTTACCTTTTTTACCCTTTCCCTATGATCGACTAAGTCCGTTCATTACCCCTTATTAACCTACTCAATTACTTACTAAGTATTCAAACCTTTTCAAATCTAGTATATTAATTAGTAAAGTCTACTCGCTGTCTCACAGTAATTCACTGCCTTTTTCTAAACCCACCATGCCACCTTCTGTAACTCATCAAACCAATTAAAATAATCATTCATTCGCAAATACAACTGAACTAATTCAAGTACACACAAGCAATCATCAGAACATATCAGGGGAGTCAATTGTCCCAATATTAAAGCACATACATATACCTGTCTCCACACTATGAAAATGCCATAATACATCATACCTGAGCCGTGTAGCCATATACGGTATTTCACACATGTTCCTCACCTCCAACCTGAATCATGTCAGTATATCTTGTATTACACTTGTATACCTGTACCTTTCTATCTCTGCTGCCGTATGTATAATTAAACCATAACCGCACAATCTCTGTCTCACAATCATCCATCGATGATATGCTGGGCATACGCCTCCGTCACATCACTATACACACATGCCAGAGGGTCTTATGCTTGCCCTTCCATTCATGACCTGCAAGGGACTCCAGAAATCCATGTAATATACACCCAACTGTATGAAGCCTTCACCATACCTGCCTGTAATCATATTTATACATCTGACCACATGGTATTTTAGACATACCTGTCTGTTTACTCTCTCATACCGCTCGCCCGGATGCTCACCTCGGTCACGAACCACTCATGTCTCCAACCCTCATTCTAAGTCTGATCGTACTATCCTACTCATCCAAGTTCTTTCCCTTTGGCCCCAGGCCTCACATTTACCATCATATCAATGATTTACCTTTCCATATCATACATTATCTCATGCACACATTCGCTCGATACCAACTCACCCCTAAATCTCGAGACACATTTCATAACACAACAAATAATAATTCACACATGACAAGAATCATGTAAACATATCCACAAGTATAATCAAATGCATAGTTTCGAACCCAATTTCATACCAAAATAGTAATAATGTCAGCTATATCAACACATCACAAGGAAATGCAACTTGGCCCTCTTGATAGTTTGGGCTCCGCCGCAGCAACATTATTGCCGCTACAACATCTCGCTGCAGCAGCACCATACCCGCTGCAGTGGTGCTGTTTGGCAGTACTGCGACCAATTTTTCTTCCCAGTCTCTCCCATGGATTGTTTCTTCCTAATTTCGTATCTCATCTCTATCATGCCCCACTATAATACCCTAAAAGTTCCTAAGATTAAACCGAGGGTTGAAACATTGAAAGCAGGAAAATTCACACCAGGTTACAGAATGAGTCGCCCGGTGACTCGTGGTGTGGCCTTACGGGTTGTTAAGTGACCCGTCAGGTGGTGACCAGTTTTGAGGATATGTTGTTCTTAGGCAGTGCCAATGGATAGGACAGCTAGTCGTCGTGACTCCCAACAAATCGTGATATGACCCGTCAAGTGGATAAAGGGGTGAGATTGCAATATTAGTAACAAGTCAAGGGAATGAGTCGTTGGTATCCCTAACGACTCGTTAAGTTAGATGTGGGGATGAGAAGATTGGATGATTAGAAATTTCCAGTGGTGGTGATGAGGGGAGACAACAAGTCGTCAGATGACCTAACGACTCGTTATATCCCTCGTGGTGACTAAAAGCATCATTTTTTCTGTAAATCAATAAGGGTGTTTTCGTAATTTTTAAGCTCTTAAGCCCTAAACTACGTCATTTTAAGCTCTGAAAGAGGTGTTTTAAGGGGGTTAAACCTACTCTAAATCATTTCCCTCCCCTGCATGCAAAAATTAGGAGTTCCCCATTGAAGATCAAGCCTTGAATTCTTCAATTTCTTTTCCAAATCTCTTGGACTTTTAGGGACAAGTGTAGATTTAGTTTACTCAGGTATGTAAGGCTATGAATGAAGGTTTCTTTCACTCTTATGCTTAAACTCTCCTTAAATTCATGAATTAAGTCTCAATCCAAGTTATGATCAAAAAGGGGTTTTAACCCAATTTTATAAAATTCTCTATCAATTGTTTATGGGTTAATCCCCTTCATGTTTTGAAGTATATTTGAAGATTCATGGTCATATTTTAAGAATATTTGATTAAGTTCATGATTTCAAATTTTAGAAGATTATGCCCAATTATGCAAGTTCATGAAAAAGTCAAATTTATGATTGATGATTTCAAGTATGATGAGATGTCTAGTAGGTATGAATGTTTACAAATTAACCCATATATGAATCTATGATTTTGATCAATTAAGTCTATTTCAAGTATGCATGATTTTTAGATTTGGGCAAGCCCACACAAGACGACTATGATTTATGATCTAGCCAAGGCTCCAAGATCAAATGCTATATATATATATATTTTTTTTGGAGTCAAGACTCCTCAACTGTATAGATTCAAGTTATGTTCTAGAATATGATTATATGAGCATTATATACATTTTGGGAGTAGTGTCTAGCACCGTGCTAAAGATTCCAAGGTTCTCCGGTCTCAAAAATAACGCGCCAACGTAGGTGTATCTTGGGGCCTCTCAAGAGAGCGTTTTTCCCCTGCCCAAGGGAACACCGTGATATCAAATCTTACTTATCCTTTTCCCTAGCAAGACTTAGGATGGCCCTCCTCCACATGGGAAAGACGTAGGATCATTATGCACTCATACATGGTGATTGTCGGTTATGATGAGTCTTTCATTGTTTCTCATGATTTCGATTATACATGTTTACGACTTATTATATTATGTTTTAAGTAGGTTTGACCTAGTGATCAGTTTATAAGCTTTTACTTATGATTTAAGTTATGAAAAGCCATATAATTCTATTTTCAGCTTTGGGTCATTCTATTCAGATATGAAATACAGTTTATGACTATACATGATTTCAGATATCAGCATGTAGTTCTTACTCTCATGATCTTATGATTTATGTTATGTGTATGATTTCAGTTGTACTTACTCAGCCTATTTTACTTACCTTACATACTTAGTACATTTCAAGTACTGACCGCATACTCTATGTTGTATTGTTTCATGATATAGGTTCAGATGCTCAGACTTAGTCCTGTCATTAGCAAGTCTCCACAGCTTAGCCCAGTTCTCTTGTTGGTGAGTCCTCATCCTTCAAGGACCTTCAGATTGTTGAATCGTGTTACTTTCAGTTTTCAGAATTTTAGTGAGCTAGTTGGGGATGTTTTTCCGTCAGCTCTTCAGTTATGTTAGATGCTTTTTCAGACAATATGTAGAATTTTAGCTTTGTCGGTGTTGACTCTGTATGGTTGATATGTATTCAGACTTCCGCTTATTCAGGTTTTTCAGTTATCAGCTTTCGCTTAAAGTATGTGCTTTAGTTATCATGTTCATTCCATGGGTCGACTTGGAGCCATTCGTGGTTCTAGATTTTGTGTCTCGGTCCGGACATACGTTCAGGTCATGAAAAACATGATACCAGAGCCAAAGGTTTAGAATGTCCTAGGATGTCTGAAAGCCGCATTGAGTAGAGTTTTTTCCATGGGTGTGAAGTGTGCCACACTTATGGGGGAGAGGCTACAAGACATTTTAGAAAATTTTCCATCTTTTAGGATCTATGTTGTGCGATGAAGTACCTCTCTTTCCTTCTAACTCATGCTATACGCATTTGCAGAATCATGCCTCCATTCGAGTAAATGGTAGAAGGAACGGAAACAAAAATAGCCATGAAGATGGCAATAGAGATGGGCACTAGCAAGCCCCGCCAACACCAACATGTCCTTTTTTCGAGCAGGTCTCTCATGACAAGTTTAGAACAACTTTTCAGATGTTGGCTTAGTCTTTGACCACTCGGGTCAACCAGCAAGTGGTAGCCCATGTCCCTCAAAATGGCAACGCAGTGGCGACTTAAGTTCGAGACTTCCTCAGGATGAATCCACCTAAATTCCCTGGGTCAGGAGTGGATAAGGACCTGTATGAGTTTCTAGATGAGATACAGAAGATCACCTAGATTATGGGAGTGACGGGAGAAGAGAGCGCAAACTTGGCCTCCTATCAGCTGAAGGGGATTGCTTATATTTGGTACCATCAACGGAGGGACGGTAGAGCAATGGGCGCTATTCCCGTGAGCTGGGATGAGTTCATGACTGCCTTCTTAGATAGATTCTTCTTTAGGGAGTTGAGGGAAGCAAAGGTGGAGGAGTTCATCAATTTGAGGTAGAATAATATGACTGTACAAGAGGAGAAAACTCTACCTAGGGTTTTTGGAGAAACGCAGAGGAGCGAAGGAGAGAAGGAGAAAGTTCTGTGGGTTTGAAATTCTTTCTTAATTCATTCTTGTCACTTAGGTTATTTTATTATTTTTATCACGTGTATTTTTAGAGAAACACAAAGGAGCGAAGGAGAGAAAGAGAAAACTCTACCTAGGGTTCGAAATTCTTTCTTAATTCATTCTTATTCTTACATGAATTATAATTGTATTATGAATTTGTGTGTTAGAATGAGTGGCTAAGATCCTTCTTCTAGGGTTGAGGCCACAAAGCATGATTGTAATTGTGTATTTCGACATTTGGTTCAAGTTTTCATTATTATTCGTCTTGCATTTTTGTTTTATCATTTTAATGATTGATCACCATTAAAATGCATGTGTTAAGCTTAAGTAAAACTCGAAAGAGTAAAACCTAGGTTAGTACTAGGAATGCAATAAGTAAGTTCAAGTCTTCAATATTTGATTCGCGCTTAGGATAGAAATATATCTAATTCGCCTTGCTTGGTTAATAAACGGGAAGATAGCGAGATACCTGGGATTAAATTGTCACATCACCACTCACATACATAGTTGTGAAGTTAATTCTAGGTTAAAAGGTTAGAGGTTCGAGAGTCCATAACCTAAGGCATTAACCCCGTAAATCACTCCATGTAGATAATTGCTTATGAGTTAGGTTGCCACGTTTTTACTCAATGATGTAGTTGTGAGGCTAAGCCACTTATGTTTAGAGGTTCGAAAGACCATTAACATTGCATTTTTCTTGTGATACAATAAATAAAATCACATACTTGAACCAATACGAATGTAGCATTGCATGATTGTGTGGCCTTAACTCTAAATGCTTCTTAATATTTTTTTTTTGAATTATTTTGTGATCACTCTTAGATTTAGAAACCAACAAACTATAAATCTTGAAAACTAGCACTTTGGAAATTTGACTTAACACTTGAACTTGATAATTCACTAAAATAGTCTAGTCCCTGTTGATTCGACATTCGGCTCTTTAGAGTCACTTTATTACTTGTACGACCACGTGCACTTATGTGTGCCAGAGCACGAACAAGTTTTTGGCGCCATTGTCGGGGATTGGAAAAAATTAGTGAATTTCTTGTTTTTTGTGAGTTTCAAATTTTCTAAGTGTTGAAAAAAAATAGTTTTAGATTTCTTTTATTTCTGTTTGTAGTTTGATACCCTTCTTGACATGACATCATGAAATACATATGGGTTAAATGGTGGATATTTATATTTTGATGATCATTGTCGGAATTGTGAAGGACCCTTCCCCAAGCCCCTCCTATGATCCTCCTGTTGTTTTTTTATGCTTACAGGAATAATGAAGAGGAGGATTTAGAACACCATGCTCAGATAGGCAACATGTTAAAATAGGTCCTTGCGCAGAGGGAAGTGATGAGGGAGCAGATGGAAGTAATGTGGCTTCACTAAGAAAAATGGAGAGGCCATAGAAATGATGAGTGCCAAGTGCACAAAGATGAAGGCTGAGGCCGAAACTTGCATTGATTTTCAAGTCACAGTCTTAGTCAATACTCAAGAAAAATCTCAAGGAGAAGTAAAGAGTGAGTTCTTGGAACAAGATCAACCAATAGAATCTCATAAGTTTCTCCGCGATGGTCTTACGTATATGGCCAATCCATTCATGAAAGGGGGAATAGATCTAAGAAAAGCGATAGATCAAATTGGCTCAGCTATCCATGACCAACATTCTTATGTAAATGAAAAGGTTGTGGTGGCATATGAGGCCTAACTACAGAGTGTTTTGGATAGTAGCCAGGGTATGGAACAGGAAGAAGGGTTCCAACCATTTGATGGTGTTGTGTGTTTGGATGATTATGTGGAGAAGGTGAACAAAAGTGAGGATGTCAAGCACAGTGCAATTTTAGAGTTGGGGTGTATTGGTCCTCATTCTATGTATTTATCGACATTATGTTTGGTTGAAAACCTATAAAGAGAGTCTCCCAAGCCTATAGAGAAAGGTATAGATGAGGAACAATCCCCATACAATCTGAAATTTGCTAAGCCGAAGAGACAGAATGACTTCCCTTACTTAAGGCCCAATAAGTGCAAGAGGCGATATCTATTGCTTGGTCCCTTCATTTTTTCACTATCACCCTTGGAGCATAATAGGACAGTTAAGAAATTAGGGGTGAAATTCATATCCTCAAAGTGGAGGGAAAAATGGTGAAAATTGATACGTCGTGTCGTCACGTAAAATCAGATGCTGCTTGGGAGGCAATCCAAGAGTACCACAGGTACGATTTTTTTCTTTTTTTTTTATTTTGTTTATCTTCACTTTTGTTTTTTTGTTTTTGTGAGTAAAACACAGATTGAGGGGAAGTCTAAGTAACTTTAGAAGAGAAAGCTAAGGAGCATGAAAAAATATGAGTGTGGGGTCAATAACCCTTGTTATGCAAAATGGATGAAAACATACTGCTAACTAGGCTTAGAGGCCTCAGGAAGTATCCCTAACCCTTGTTTGTAATTTTGATTCATGCTTTGGGGACATAGCATAATCTACATGTGGGGTGAGGGGTAAATTTCAAATTTTGTGAGGTGAATTTCGGGTGAATGTTGTGCTTGCTCTGAAATTTGTGTGATTTGAAGTCTGAGTTGAGAACAATTTACCCACCCTTTTGTTTTTCTTTTTAGTTCTTTTCTGAAGGGGGGAACTTTGAATCAATAATAAAAAAATTTATTTGTCTGTAAATAGTTGTTTCAGTCATAGTTAAGGACTTTCACCAATGATGGATAGATGGCGACCGTCTTGAGAGAAAAATTAGTCAGTAGTTTTTTTTTTGTTAAACCCTTGGTTGATTGACAACTTGATGCTTTTGTTGAGTGATATACATGATTGTAAGAGGAAAGTTATTTTATTTGTGAGGCATGTTTAGCATTTGTATGACTTTGTTTGATACACCTAGACTCTTGAATATGACTCTGTATGCTGTATGCTCAATTCTGAATTCATGTGATTAGCTATGTTAAGAGTTTGTATGGGTCCATCTTGAAATGAACATGTGCATTGAGTATAAGGTTCTTCATGTATTCTATGCTATCATGTAGTGTCTAGAACTTGCCTAGTATGTTTGTAAAGCAAAATGAGGAATGTTAATTGCAGGAGATGATGTAGACATTTCTTTGAATGAGCCTATTTTCATCCTATGCTTTATCTACCCTTAACGCATAATCCTAGTTAGCCCCATTGAGCCTTTAGCCTATTCTTCGATTAACCATATTAAAAACTTAATCTTTTTCTTTCAATAGCCTTGAATTTGATCAAAAACTCCTAAGCACTTAAGTGAAAATGTATAAGAGTTAAAGGAGTGAGAATCTTGAAAAAGGAGGAAAATAGTAGTTGTGAAAGTTGAAGAAAAGATTAAAGGTGCACTTATTTAAAATGCATATGTGTTGGTAGGGAGTAAAAGATCACAAGAATGAAAACATGTCTAATATGTGATTACTCTTTACTAATATGATAAGTATGCATAAAGAAATGGGTAAACAAAAAGGATATTGAGAGTTGAAAAGAACAAGAGGTGAAGAAAAAGAAGAGGATGTGCATAATTAGAAAAAGTGAGGTATTAAAAGCGCTTAGGGAAGATAGTCACTATTACTGTCCAGAATAGTACCTACCGTCCCTTGGTCACATTATAACCCGATAAGTCCTACTTGATCTTACTCTCAGACGTTCCTAAATTAGTGGAGCAATATACTAAAGGCAAGCTTATGGGTCATTACATATTGCATGTGAATTCTTTGTGAGAGGGAACTAAATTGTATTCCTATACCCATACATGTTATAATTGGAAATTTTGCGAGTGAAAATGGATATCTCTCTTGTTGTGAGGGCACATGTTTGAGGAAAGATGAAATTCATATCCGACGTCTTGATTGGTTAAATTGCATGAGGTTGCTAAATTTTAGAGTCGATTCTTGAGGCGAGGAGGTCTTAACTCGGTTGTATGTGATTTTAGTTGGTTATATATATAGCATGCTCTATTTTGAACTTGCCATCTAAATCAATCATGGTAGCCTTAACTTGAGTTGTCTTGTGTTAATTGGTGGTGTGGAGTCCTCCTTATGCATGAGATGTAATAGAGTTGTTCTAGGACGAACAAGGCTTTTAGTATGGGTTAATGATCTTGGGCATATTTACATGATCAAGTGCTATTTTATATCTAATTTTTAGTCGTGTTTGTCAATTTAATTAATTTTATTCTCATATAATTTTGTATATTTGTGTGCTGAAACTAACCAACATGATTAGCCCCTTTTGTATGTACATTTTTCTAAGGAGGGAGCAAGGAATGGAAATACATGATCAAGGAAGAATCAAGGATAGATCCCTAAGTGAGTGCATGAAAATACATGAAATGAGGGCTGCCAAGTCAAGGCAGTGAGCCACGCCAAGGATCCCTCGCGCCCAGCTCCGTGCCACACTGGGCGAAGGCCGCGCTCACATCTATGCCACACCAGTGTTGTGTATGAGCAACTGGTGCCAGAAAGTGTGCCTGTCACTGGCGCCATGCCACGATGGGAAGTCTACGCGTTGGGCGTCGTGTCACGCTGGCCCTGTTGCACAACCACGTCCGTGCCATACCCAATGGCACTCGTCCATGCCATGCCAAGCTACTAACATCCAGTGAGCATCCGCAACTGCTCCGTGTCATGCCAGTTGAGCTCCGCGTTGAGCAGCGTGGCACGAAGGCAATCCCTCCACGACCATTTTTCACACATTATAAATTAAAAACTTAGGTTATTTTATCATTTTTATCATGGTTATTTTTGGAGAAACGTAGAGGAGCGAAGGAGAAAAGGAGAAAACTCTAACCAGGGCTCGAAATTCTTTATTAATTCACTCTTTTCACTTAGGTTATTTTATCATTTTTATCACGGTTATTTTTGGAGAAACATAAGGAGCGAAGGAGAGAAGGAGAAAACTCTACCTAGGGTTCGAAATTCTTTCTTAATTCACTTTTGTTCTTACATGAATTATAATTATATTATGAATTCATGTATTAGCATGAGTGGCTAAGACCCTTCTTCTAGGGTTGAGGCCACAAAGCATGATTGTAATTACGTAATTCAACATTTGGTTCAATCTTTCATTATTGTTTGTCTTGCATTTTTGTTTTATCATCTTTATAATTGATCACCATCGAAATGCATGTGTTACGATTAGGCAAAACTCAAAAAGAGTAAAACCCAGGTAAGAACTAGGAATGCAAGAAATAAGTTTAAGTCTTCAAGACTCGATTTACGGTTAGGATAGAAATATACATAATTCGCCTTGCTTGGTTAATAAACAAGAAGATAGCGAGATACTTGAGATTAAATTGTCACATCACCACTCACAAACGTAGTTGTGAAGTTAATTCTATGTTAGGTTAGAGGTTCGAGAGTCCATAACATAGGGTATTAACCCCGTAAACCACTCCACATAGATAATTGTTTATGACTAGGTTGTCACATCCTCACTCAATGATGTAGTTGTGAGGCTACGTCGCTTATGTTTAGAGGTTCGAAAGACCATGAACATTGCATTTTATCATGGTGAGACAATAAATGAAATCACATACTTAAACAATTCAAATGTAGCATTGCAACATTGTTCGACCTTAACTCTAGATGCTTCTTAATATTATTTTTCAAATTATTTTGTGATCACTCTTAGATTTAGAAACCAAAAAACTTTAAATCTTGAAAACTAGCACCTTTGAAATTTGACTTAACACTTGAACTTGATAATTCACTAAAATAGTCTAGTCCCTGTGGGTTCGATATCCGGATTTTTAGAGTCACTTTACTACTTGTACGACTGTGTGCACTTGCGTGCACTGGAGCGCAAACAAGTTTTTACAAAAACTTGTTCGCGCTCCGGCGCATGTGCAAGAGTACGCAATCATACAAGTAGTAAAGTTACTCTAAAGAGCTAGATGCCAAACCCACAAGGACTAGTCTTTATAGCAAATTACAAGTTCAAGTGTTAAGTCAAATTTCACAAGTGTTGGTTTTTTTTTTTGGATTATGTGTCTAAATCTAGAGGTGATCACAAAATAATTCGAAAACAATGATAAGAGACATCTAGAATTAAGGCTTAACAATCATACAATGCTACATTCACATTGGTGCAAGTATAAAATTTCATTTATTATCTCACAAGATATATACAATGCTCATGGTCTTTCGAGCCTCTAAGCATAATAAATTATCCTCACAACTACATCATTGAGCGGGAACGTGACGTCCTAATTCATATGCATTTATCTATGTGGAGTGATTTATGAGTAATACCCTTGATTATAGACTTTCAAACCTCTAACCATTTAGCCTAACTTAGTTCCAGAACTATGTCAGTGAGTGGTGATGTGACAATTTAATCCCAAGTGTCTCGATATCTTCCCATTTATTAACCAAGCAAGGAAAATTAGGTATATTTCTATCTTAACCGCGAATCAAGCGTTGAAGAATTGAACTTACTTCTTTATTTCTTGGTTTTGACCTTGGTTTTGGTCTTTTAAGTTTTTGCAGAAGCTTAACGCATGCATTTCAATGGTTATCAATCATTAAAATGAATAAAATCAAGAATGCAAGACAAATACAAATGAAAACTCGAACCAACTACGAATTTAAGCAATTACAATCATGTCATGTGGCCTCAACCCTAGAAGAAGGGTTTTATCCACTCATGTTCATACAAGAAATCAAAAACATGTTTGAATTCAAGTAATTACAAGAGTAGAATAGAAGAAATAAGGAAAAACGAACCCTACGTGAGTTTCCTCCATTCTCCCTTCGCTTCTCTGTCTTTCTCGAAAATAAATCATGATATCCAATTAAACTGCTAAGTGTTCCTTTTATAATTGTCAAAATTTGGCTTGTGGTGGACTGCCTCCATGTCACACTGGCTATCGCAGAGATTTTCCTCCGTGACATGCTGGCTATTACGAGATTTGCCTCCGTGACACTCTGCTATTGCGGATGCTCACTGTTTTGCAGTCCATGCTCATATAAATTTTAATTTTGTGCTCTGTGGCCTATTGTTTAACTCCCCAATGTTTCTTTGTGGCATGTAGTTGACTCCAAATGTCCTTTTTAGCTTGGTGGCAACATGAGTCAGAGATTTCTTAAGGATGAACCCGCCTGAATTCCTTGGATCAAAGGTGGGACAAGGATCGACATGAGTTTATAAATGAGATTCTGAAGATCACTCAGATAATGGGGGTGAGTGGGAGGAGTGTGTAATTTTGGCCTCATATTAGTTGAAGGGGTCGCGCACATCTGGCTTAAGCAATGGAAGGACAGTAGGGCCGTGGGAGCAGGTCCTATTGGTTGGGAGAAGTTTCACATCGCTTTTCTGGATCGGTTCTTCCCTCAAGAATTAAGGGATATTAAAGCAACATAGTTCGTGAATCTTAAGCAAGGGAAGATGACGGTTCAAGATTATGCTTTGGAGTTCACCTGTGTTTTTAGATACTCCCTAGAGTTAGTAGCTGACTAGAGGGCTCGGGTGAGCAGGTTCGTACATGGAGTGGCGGACTATTTGGACAAGGATTGTAGGATTGCCATGCTTCATCTAGATATTGACTTTACCCAGATAGTATTGCACGCCCAGCAGATGGAGATGGTGCATCTGAGAGAGAGAGAGGCCAAGAGGGCCCGGATGGACGACTATGGGTTCACTCAGCAGAGATTTGGTGGTGGTCACCGCCCTCAGATTCAACAAAGGTTATTAGCTCCAGCACCATCATCATCTAGTGTTCCATCCAGACCCAACAGTTATAAGAGGAGTAGGGCCTTAGGTTTGAGGGACCAGAGGGGCATGCAGGCAGAGCGCACATTTTCGGCATGCGGGAAGTATTGCAAGAGTCATGTCGGGGAGTGCTTGCTCGGCTCAAATATCTGCTATGGGTGTAGTAGATCCGGCCACATGCGCCGAGAGTGTCCATTGGCTAGACAGTGTGATGGTAGAGGTTGTGCTCAAACTATAGGTCAGCAGCAGCTCCATCACGCTCAGCTCAGCTGGGGCATCCACTAGTGGGGGTGGCAGGCAGCGCCAAAACAGATTCTATGCCCTTGCCTCGCATCAGGAACAAGAGACTTCACAAGATGTGGTTACTGGTATGTTACTGTTTCACCTTGATGCTTATGCTTTGTTAGATTCAGGGGCAACCTTGTCTTTTTTGACACCTTATATTGCTAGTAGCTTTGGAGTCAGTCCCGAAATTCTATCAGAACAATTCTCAGTCTCTACTATCGTTGGTGATTCAGTTGTAGCTAGGTGGGTGTATAGAAGTTTTCCGATCACAGTATTGAAAAAATTCACCTCCGTAGACCTAGTATTCTAGGCATGGATTGGTTGTATGCATGTTATGCTTCTGTTAATTTACGCTTTGCGGGACATGCTCCACTTCCTATTGGTTGACCTGAGTGGTCAAGGCCTGCGCTAGCATCTGAATGGCTGCCCAAATTTCAGCATGGGATACTGGCTCCGGTGCATGGTGCTCCTGGACTGGTGGGGCTTATTGTTGCCCGTCTCCATTGCCATACTCTTGGTCGTTTCCATTTTCATTCCTTCTACTGTTAACTCTGTGAGGAGCCATGATTCTGCAATAGCGAATAGCACAATTTAGAGGGATAGGGGGGCATTTCACCGCACGACATAGATTATGAAGGAAGGGAACATTTCCTAAACGTCTCGTAGCCTCTTAATCATAAATATGGAGCGCTTAACACTCATGAAAAAGACTCTACTTAAAGCGTCTTTCAGACACCTTAGGACACTTCAAAACCTAATACTCTGATACCAAGTTTTTCACGACCCAAACATAGGTCCGGATAGAGACACGGGATAAAGAATCCCGAGAGGCTCCAAGTAGACCAATAACATGAACATGACATATAAAACTCAACATAACAAATGCGTAAAGTCTAACATTAAATAGCAGAAGTCTGAGAATGTAATAACATCTTAACTTCTGATTACATAACACAAGTCTGAAGTTGTACACATGCTATGTCTGATAAGCCTCTACATACTGACGAGTTGATGGGACAAGACCCCAACTAACTCACTAAATACTGAACTTAAAATACTGAACATAAGCTGATAAAAGGGGTCCTCGAAGGATGAGGATTCACCAACTTTAGCTGAGGGATGCAAAACTTTGAGAATCAGGCTAACAATGGGACTGAACCTGAATGTCCAAGCCTGTATCATAAAATGTTATAGCATAGAGTATGAGGTCAGTACTTGAAATGTACTGAGTATGCAAGGTAAGTAAAAAAGGACAGTTAAAATACATAAGAGTTCATAAGAGTAGGACATCATAATCATAAAGTAAATATCATAATATAAACATGAGGGCTCAAGGTTTTCAAATCATTCATAATTTCTTCGTAATCATAATCATAAGAGAAACTTTATAAAAAAATAAATTGAGCTAAAGTATCATAACATGACAGTGCATAAATCATGAGGAACAATGGGAGGACTCGTCATAACCGACACCATCATGGTAAAGCCTTACATGATGCCCCAACTATCTCACTCAAGTGGGCGTAGTCGTCCCAGGCTTGCCAGGAAAGGGACATGCAGTATTTGATATCACCAAAGAGAGGATCCATTAATATTTTAATGTATCAATATGAACCTACGGTGGCACGTAGTTATGAGACACCGGCGTAGTCCTTTGAACATCGGGCTACTCGGTGCTAGACATTGCTCCCAAAATATGCACATTAGGCTCGTATGTAAATCATAAACGTCATTGATGAGATTCACGGACAAATAAAAATTAACATCGTTGATCCCCATTAAAATACAAGTTTAGCCCTGAATCAAGGGCCCATGAATCGGCCAACGTCAAAAATCGATCAATCATGAAGTCCATGCGTACTTGTAAAACATGTATATACTTAGTAATCATAAATTCATGATGAGCATTCAAGTAAATCCATATCATAAATCATAAATCATGATGGGTTAAAGAATATCAGAATCAAGGTAAAATCATAACTTGATTTATCATAGAACATGCATGATTGCACAAAATTTTATAAAAATTGAAATAATAAATTCATAATTGAATTAGAATCTGCCCATGATTCATAAAATATGATGTGATACATGAGATACATTAACCCATAGATAGATCATTAGGATTTCATAAGAATTTGGGATAACCCCATAAGATTTTCAAATAGAATTTCATGAATTAGGAGAGATTGGTCATGGGTGTGAACAAATTCACCCACTCATAACCCTACGTACCTGAGAGACTTGGATTCTATCACTCCTTTACTTTCCCAAGAGGAATTGAAGAACAATTGATGAAGAACCTTGGGGTTTTATGCTTGATCGCCCTCTACACTCTTGAACTTTGCATGCATGGATGTGAATGAGCCTAGGATAGATTTTCCCCTCATAAAATAGTGTATTTCGATCCTTAAACGATGTAGTTTAGGACCCTAGGACTTAGGAATAACGAAAATACCCTTAATGATTTTCCTGAAAATTCTACATTGTCAGTGACAATGATCGATCCTCAGGTCGTTCCTTGATACCACGACTCGTGGTATTCACCCGTTACATCTCTTGCCAATTCTTAACTTCTCAGATTCTAATACTACGACTCGACAGGATGAGTCATTACAACTAGGAACGGTCCTTTGCATCCTCCCGTTACTTTCCCTTGACGACCTGCACCTGGATTTTCCCACGAGCCACACCACGACTCGTTCCCACTTCCAACAAGTCGTGGTTTCCTTCTATTACCTCGACTGGAGATTTTTCTTGCTACTTCCCAAGGTTACTTACCACGATCCATTATTACTCACAACGAGTGGTTCTACGACTCGTTACTTCCTCCTAGACTAAGGACCAATCTCACAACGACTCCATCCAATGACTCATGACATCTAACCATGGGTCGTTCCTTCATCCGTTACTCCCAACTCTGAAACTGCAGAATCCTCACCACGGGCACATCCAATGGATCGTTGGTTACCATGACCCATTCTGTGATAAATTTCTAAATTTCTGCCACTTTCTATTTTAAATCCCCGGTCTAGTCTTGGGAAATTTCGGGGCCTACCCTTGGCGTGGCACAATGTTGGTCGCTTCACTTGGCTGGCATGGAACAGTGCCAACGCGCATAACCACTGGAAGTTTTGGCACTGGCATGTGCCATTAGGCATGCGCGAACATGGACGCAGTGCTTGCTCATCATGTCACGCTGCTTGTCGCGGTGACATGCCAAACGTGGCATGGGCCTGGCTAGTTGGCACACTGGTTGGCATCCCATCATGTGCACACACATGGGCGTGACACAGCGCCTAGCGCACTGGTTTGCCCGGCTGGCACGCTGGGCTGTGCGACAGCCTCTATTTCTTGCATCTTCATACCATCACTTTGGGATCATCTCGAGTTTCCTTTTTCTCATGCATTTTCATTCCAAGCCCCATCCTTAGCATATTTTACCTAAAAAAATGTGCTAATCATATATGTTAGTTCATGCATGCATATATATACAAAATTACATTAAACTATACTTAGCGTAAGGTAAAAACAAAGCTAAGGTATGGTTATAACTATCACTTGGGCATGTAAATATGCCCAAGTTCACTACCCCACACTTAAAGCCTTGTTCATCCTCGAACAAATCCTTTACATCTCATGCCGAAGGAAGACTAGCACATCACCAATCGAAGCAAGACGACTCAAGTTAAGAATATAATGACCAACTCAGATGGCAAGTTCAAAATAGATCATGCTATATATGATACAATTAAAATCACATACAACCAAGTTAAGACCTCCTAGCCTTAAGAACCAACTCTAAAACCTCAGCAAACTTATGCCAGTTAACCAATCAAGAAATCCAATATGAATTCTATCTTTCCTCAAACATGTGCCCTCACAACAAGAGAGATACCCATTTTAACTCACTAATTTACAAGTTATAACACGTATGGGTATATGAATAACAATTACTCTTCACTCTCACAAAGAAGTCACATGCAACATGCAATGACCCATATGTTTGCCCTTAGTGTACTACTCCACTAATATTAAAACATCTAAAAGTAAGATCAAGTAGGACTTTATGAGTTTTAATGTAGGCTAAGGGATGGGGAGATACTATTTTGGCCAGTAATAGTGACTATCTTCCCTAAGCGCTCTTAATACATCATTTTTTCTCATCAAACACATTCTCTTCTTTTGCATCCCTTCCTACTCTTTTCATCTATTATTTTCCTCTTTGTTTCCCCATTTCTTTAAGCATGCTTACACTATTAGTAAGGAGTAATCACACATTAAACACTTAGGTTATTCTTTTTTTCTTTTCTACTCCCTACCAACACTCATGCGTTTTGAACAATTGCACCCTTCACTCTTTTCTTCAACTTCCACAACCATCTCTCTTTTTTCAATATTTCCTCCTTTAACTCTTTGCATTTTTCACTTAAGCGCTTAGGAGTTTTTGGATCAAATTCAGGTCAATTAAAAGAAAAGGATTAAGCTTTTATTGTTGCTAACAACGAATAGGCTAAAGGCTCAATGGGGTGAACCAGGATTATGCATTAAGGGTAGGTAAAGCAAAGGATGAAAATAAGCTTATTCAAAGAAATGCCTAAATCATCTCTTACATTCAACATCCCTCATTTCGCTTTGCAAACACACCAGACGAGTTCTAGAAACTACATGATAGCATGAAATACAAAACATATCACACTCAGTGCATATGTTCAATTTCAGACAGACCCATACAGACTCTCAATACAGCTAATCACACGAATTCAAAAATTAAGCATACAACATACAGAGTCATATTCTTAAGCCTAGGTGTCTCAAGCAAAGTCATACAATTCGCTCAACATACTTCACAATTAACATTCACTTGCATCTTACAGACAGGTGTAGCACTCAACAAAAGCATAAAGCATTCAATCATTTAAGGGTTCAAAAGGAAATCCTAATGACTAATTTTCCCTTAAGACGGTTGTCATCCATCCATTGTCAAAAAAAATTCCTTAACTAAGACTAAAATAGCTATGTACAAATAATTAAAAAACATTATTCTCGGTTCAAAATGCCTACTTCAGAAAAGAATCAAAAATAAAAATCAAAGGGCGGGTGAAATATGCTCATCTCAGACTTTTAAATCAAATAATTTCAGACCAAGCACATCATTCATCCTCTATCAACATCAAAAAAATTTAAAATCCTCTAACCCCATACTTCAAATACGTTATGTCCTCAAAGCATATATTGCAATTAAAACAAGGGTTAGGGATACTTCCTAAGGCCTCTAGGCCTAGCTAGCAGCATGTTTTCATCCATTTTTGACAAACGAGTCAACAAGCCCACACTCATATTTTTCCATGTTCCTTAGTTGTCACTGTCATGGGTAATCAAACTTTCCTGGAACCTATGCTTAACCAATAAAAACAAAAACAAAAGTGATAATAAACAAAAATAAAAGTAAAAAAGAAAAATAAAAAAATGTGGTGCACTTAGATTGCCTCCTAAGCAGCGGCTGATTTTACGTCGCGGTGCGGTGTGAACCACCCTTCTCAGGATGTTCTCAAACTCTTTTTCTCTTTCGGGAACCATCTCCTCTTTTTCTTGACTTTTTAGTGTAAAGCCTCCACACTTTTCGTCTTCTCTTCCATCACCTTCTTCACCATATTCTTTGGCATCTGTTCAATAGCAGGCTTAGGCTCTCTTTTTGTGAGATCCTTCAGAAGTGGACCTTTGCAATCCTCCATCCCACATTCATCCTCTGTTAACACATTGATCTTACAAAGATCTTTGTAATGTGTTGGGGTGTTGATTTCTTGATACACTCCGACGATCTCCTCATCATCATTCACCCTTATTTTCAAGGTTTCAGCTCTCACATCAATCAAAGCTCCTCCTGTAGCCAGGAATGAAAGTCCCAAAATGAGTGGTACCTTGTCATCCACTACAAAATCTAGTATTATAAAATCAGTAGGTAGTATAATCTTACCTACTTTGATGAGCAAATCCTCAATAATCCCCTTTGGGGCCACCTTTTACTTGTAATCCAGCTACAATATCACTCCAGTGGGCCTTGGTTTTCCCAAACCAAGTTGTTTAAACAATGAAAGGGGCATCAAGTTCATAGCTACCCCTAGGTCACACAAGGCCCGCATCAGATCCTTTCCACCTGTTTGTACGGGGAGGGTGAAACTCACTAGGTCTTTGAGCTTCTTTGGAATCTTGCTCGTCACTCTAAAACTACACTCTTTAGTTAGTGCCACCATCTACATATCCATCAGCCTCAATTTGTTGGCCACCACATCTTTCAAGTACTTAGCGTACTTGCGCATTCCCTGCAAAAAAGATCAATCAGGAAAATTTAGGTGAAGTTCTTTGAAAATGTCAAAGAACTTCTATAAAAAGCATCCTCCTTGCTTTTTCGAAGCCTTTGAGGGAATGGTAGTGGTGGTATCTGTATTGGCTGCACTGCTGATTGTGAATTGTTTACTGCAGCTTTCTGATTATTTCCCTTCTCAACTGATGGACATGGTCTGACTCGCTCTGGCTGCACCTCATTTTTCTTTTCTTTTACTGGTGCATCAGCTAACTGTTTGCCACTCCTCAGACTGAGACCTGCCTCGGGTTTGTATCTGTGTCACTTGGTAAACCCCCCTGCTGTCTATTATTCTGAACAACTTCTATCTAACCCATCTTTTTCTCCAAGTTGCGAGTGGTCAGCGGTTGATTTTTAAGTTCTGAGGCCATCTTTCCCTGATCAGTTGCCATCTTAGTTTGGTTGGCCATGATTTTCTGCAACATCTCCTTAATGTTGCTAGATTGGACACCATTATATCTACCCTGCTACTGATACTTATTCTGCTCTGACTGCTGAAAACTATGATTGTGCCCTTGATTACCACCCCAAGTGAAATTTGGGTGATTCTGCCAGTTCCTTTTGTTGGTGTTCCCATAGTTCTAATTGTTTCTTTGCACATTTCATAAAAAATTCACCAACTCTGGAGTCGCTCCATAAGAGTCTTCACCATGCCCGTTGTTTCCACAAATCTCACACCAACTTGGAGCTGGTTGAGCTACATTTACCTGTGCCTGCGGCTGTGCTAAATTCAACTTGCTAAATTGTGTAATCATCTGGTTCTAAAATGAGCCCAACTGAGCTAATAATGCATTGACACTGTCGACTTTAATTAACCCAGCTACTCTCTTGCCTTCTCCCTGTGATGCATCACTGTGCCACTCTAGATTTTCCTGTGCAATTCTGTTCAAAAGAGTGTACAACTCCCCCACCTAATGCAGAGTTTAGCAAGATTTTCGTGTGGGGGTCAAGACTCTCAAAAGTATGGGCCAACACTTTAGTAGACTGCTGGTGATGATGGAAATCTCTCAACAACGACTTGAATCTTTCCCAAGACAAATACAAATTTTCCTCAGGCCTTTGCTTGAAGCTCAAAATTTCACTCCTCAATTTCGCAGTCTTGCCAGAAGAAAAGAATCTGTGAGGAATTTTCAGACTAAGTCATCCCATGTAGTGATTGAGTTCGGTAGCTCTACCTTCATCCACTTTTTAGCTTCTCCTAAAATTGAAAATGGGAAAAGGTGAACCTGACATAATTATTTGACATGCTGGTGGGGATGAACATCTCACTGATCTCCAAAAAATATTGCAAATGTTGTTGTGGGAACTCATGGGTCATCCCTGTAAATTTCCCACTTGAGTGCAACAACTGCACCATGTTCTACTTCAACTCAAATCTACCTCCAAGCTCCGGCCTGCATATGCTAACGCTCACATTCGTCGCAAGTGGGATTGCCACTTCACGAATAGGTCTTGTTGCCATTTCTACGAGTGCAACCTCGTCCTGTTGAACCTACTAAATGGGATATAGAGCTACACCCTCCCTTCTTAATTGTCTCAACCTTCTCTCAGGTTCGGATTATGGTTCAACCAGCTCTCTATCCCTTGCCAGCTTGCTACAAGGATAAACCTAGTACCACAAATTAGATGACCAAGACCAAGTTTTTTAATACTTAAGAAAAATATCAAATAACACAAAAACAAGAAATTCACCAAATGTTGCATTACCCCGAAAATGATGCCAAAAATTTGCTACGCTTCCGGGGCGTGCGTAAGTGTACACACTCGTACAAGTAATGTAGTCACTCTTTGTGAATCGGATGTTGAACCCATAGGGACTATATTATTAGTAAATATTCAAGCTTGAGTACCAATTCAAAACTCAAAAATGCAAGTTTTCAAGATTCAAATGTGTTGTTTCTAAATCTAAGGATGATCACAAATTTAGTTGAAAAATGAGAAGAATCCAAGGTTAAGTCCAAAAAATCACGTATAGCTACATTTATATTGGCACAAGTATGCATCTTCATTTATCGTCTCATAAAATAAATTTCATGTTCATGATCTTTCAAGCCTCTAAACAGAATCGAATTAGCCTCACAACAACATCATTGAGTGGAGATGTGACAACCTAATTCATATGCAATTACCTAGTGGAGTGGTTTAACGGGTCAATGCCCTTGGTTATGGACTTTTGAACCTCTAACCATTTAACCGAAACTTGACTTCACAACTACATCAAAGAGCAGTGATGTGGCAATTCAAATTACAAGTGTCTATCTATCTTACTGTTTTATAACCAAGCAAGGTGAATGAGGTATATTTCTATCCTAACCATGGATCATCCTTAAAAACTTGAACTCACTTCTTGCATACCTAGTTTTATCCTAGGTTTTTCTCTTTTGAGTTTTCCTAAGAATAACACATGCATTTCAATAGTAATGAAACATCAAAATGATAAAACAAGAATACAAGACAAACAATCAATGAGGAACTTGAACTAACAATTGAATTATGCAAATACATTCATGTTATGTGGCCTCAACCCTAGAAGAAGGGTCTTAGCCATTCATGCTAATACACAAATTAACAATAGTTTGGAAATCCATGTAATTACAAGATTAGAAAAGAAAAGGAAGAAAAAGAACCCTAATGGTTGAGTTCAATTGCTCTTTGCACCTGCTCCACTGTGCTTTTCAAAAAATAATACGTGATAGCTCTAAAAACAAACTAAGTGTTTTATTTATAATAAATGAAAATTGGCTGTTGGCAGACAACCTCCGTGTCACGCTGACCATTGCGATAGTTTGCCTCCGTGACACGAAGGTATTGCGCTGAGCTACTGCTTGTTGGGTGTTGGCATAGCCCACCCTTGGCATGGAACGGTGCTGGTCACCTCACTTGGACAGCGTGGCACAGTTCCAATGCGCACAACCATTGGAAGTTGGGGTGCTGGCATGTGCCATCGGGCATGGCACGAACATGGACACGGTGCTTGCTCAGCGTGTCACACAGTTTGTCATGGTGACATGCCAGGCGTGGAACAGACCTGGCACGCTGGCACACTGGTTGGCAGCCCATTGCGCGCACATACATGGCCGTGACACGGCACCTAGAATGTTGGGTTGTGTCACAACCTCCATTTCTTGCATCTTCATGCCATCGTTTTGGGATTCATCCCGAACTTCCTTATATCTCATGCATTTTCATTCTGAACCCCATCCTTAGCATATTTTAATGTAAGGTAAAAACAAAGCTAGACATGGTTATAACTACACTTGGGCATGTAGATATGCCCAAGATCAGTGTGCAGAGAAGGGGAAGTCTGAGTACCCGAAATTAAAGCTAAGGAGCATGTTTTGAGCTTAAGTATTGGGTCCTACAACCCGTGAATCAAAGAGACATGTTGCTAGATAGGATCTAGAGGGTCTCAGGGAGTACTTCTTACCCATGTATAATTTTTATTGTGTAGATGCTCGGAGGACACAACATGAGTTTAAGTGTGGTGTGTGTATGTCTTCCGATATTATAAGGATATGGGTGTGTATTCCATCAAGTTTTTGTTTGAAACTTTTTTAAAAATGACATGTCTTATCTACCCTTTGATTTTTCTTATGGCCCCAGTTCTTTTCTGAAGCAGAGAACTTTGAACTGGGTAAATTTATCATTTTTAAGAGTAGTTTTAACTTTTTCTAGGAGAAGAAAAGGCTTTTTCCAATGATGGATGGTTTATAATTGTCTTGAGGGAAGTTAGTCATTAGGAACCCATTTGAATGTTAGGTGCTCGGGTTATGTGCTAATTTGAACAAATAATGCAAGTATTGGTTTTAAAGTTGAAAACATGCAGTACAAAATATGAATGGCCTCTTTTGAGACACCTAGGCTCATTTTCTAGACTCTTGTGTGATTTTATTTGTTTGATATGGAATTCTTTCTATTTTTTTCCTAATTGAGAATCTACATAAATCTGTCTTGAGTTGAACATATGTAATGCCCCAAAAACCCTAAGACCAGACCCGGAGTTGAAATGAAAAAAAAGCAGGATTTTCTGCACCAGGTCACAAAACGAGTCGTCTTGTGACCCGTGAGGTAGGTCACGAATCTTTAAGTGACTCGTGGTGAGGATTTTGAACTTGGTAAAAAAAATTTGAAATGGGATGACCACGGGTGTGACCACGAGTCGTGGTCAACACCACGAGTTGTGATGTGATCCATGGTCAAGAATTGATTGAAGACTGGAGAATTGGGCAGTGTTGGCAACGGGTGGGTCACCACGAGTCGTGATGTTCCTCGTGGTGACCAACAGAGGAAAGTTGGCAGTGCACTTGATGATTGTGACCACGAGTCGTGGTCACTGGGCACAATCCATTGAGTTCCTCATGGGGGACTGGCAGTCAGTTTTCCCTGTTTGTTTATTAAGGGTCTTACCATAATTTCCTAAACTCCTAGACTCTAAACTACGTCGTTATGGGTTATTTTAAGGGGATTTAGAGGGATTAAACAGTTCTTCCCTCATTTCCGCTTAGACTTTCGGAAAAACTATCGTAAGTTTCCTCTCAAGAACTCTCAAGCAAGGACTAGGGTTACTCATCAGTTGAAGCAATTCAAGATTCCTTCTCCAGAGAAATTTTTAGCCAGGTATGTGGGAATTCAACAAGGGAATAGTTCTTCCCTTGTGTCCCCGAAAATCTTCTCTATCTTATCTATCAGTTCTAGCCCTGAAACAATCGAATGTAAAGAAATTACATGTTAGACTTCGTTTAATTCATGTAGAATATTGTTTATGTTAATTATAGATATTCTTCCACCAGTTTGTGACCATGTTGTTGCTTGTTTCCTATAAAGTGAATTCTAGACCTAGCTCTTGAATGCAGAAACAACTAGGGTCTTGCATAAGTTTATAATTATCGAAATTGTTCAATTCTATAAATGCTGGGGATTCCCATGTTGTTAGTTTGTATTGAAATCTCAGTCAGATTTATATCAGTTTAGTTCAGTCAACATTTTAGAATCCTCAGTGTTAGTCAAAAATATCAACTAATCAGTTTGACTACAGAAATTCTCGAGGTGTCAGTAGTGCCTCCAAGTTATCAGAATTAGACTCAATATCATATTTTAGTTGTTCTTTAGATGGTTACAACGCTTCAAGACTAGATGCTCTGACCAGTCTTAGAACCTAGTTACAGAATCCGGTCCGGTAAGACTCTCAAGATGCTTCTAGGTAGATATTCCTGACTTAGTCTTGGGCCCCAATTTCGAGCTATCATCTTAGTCTTAGTAATCAATCTAGGACTATCCAGTGGGAGTAGGACTTAGCACCAAGCGGACTGGGGTTTCAGCGTACCCAGGTTCCTAGAACTATGTTGCCACCGTAGGTTATATTTATTGGCCTCATGGACCAAACCCGTGATCACTCAGTTCATGCCTTTATACCCTGGCAAGGTATATTGGGTCCTACCGATGAGGTGTATACATCGGACTCCACATCTAGCTCACGTGGTTATATGCCGGTTATAGAATCTCCCACTAGTCAGCTCAGTTCAGTTTTAGATTAGTCAGTTCAGACCAGTTCAGTATGGTATTTCATATTAGTATCTCAGATTTAGGACATGTCCTTGACCATCAGACAGAGTTCATTTAGACCATCCCAGTTTATTTCAGTTATTCAGTTTTCAACATTTTCAGTTGGTCATTGCATGTCTTCTCAGTTCAGCATTTTTATTCCTTGTGTATGGTTTCTCTCACTTACTCAGTACATTCAAAGTACTGATGCATACCTTATATGTTGTATCATTTTATGTTACAACTGCAAGATCTCAGTCGCAGCCTCGTTAGCATATCACTCTCAGAAGATTCCAGTTGCATCATTGGTGAGTCCTCATCTTTCGAGGATGAAGATCATTTCATCCAGTTCTATTTTCTTTTATTTAGACTTGGAGTTAGCTGGGGGCTTGTCCCAGCAACTCATCGGTTGTAGTTGGCTTTCAGACACAGATATGGTTTTCAAACATTTAGCTTTGTCTCAGTTGTTTTAAACTTTATGATTCAACTTTATTTTCATAAATGTTTTATATCATTATTTTAAAGCTTCTTCTATTTATGTTTACTCAGAATGTCAGTGTATGATAGACCAGGGGTTGACTTGGGGTTACTTGTGACTCCAAGTACCGTGTCCCGTCCAGAGTGTGGATTCAGGGTGCGACAAATTTGATATCAGAGCCTTAGGTTTAGGGTATCTTCGGATGTCTAAAAGTCACATCGGGTAGAGTCCTTTTCATGGGTGTGAAGTGCTCCACACTTATGACAGGGAGGCTACGAGATGTTATTAGGAAAAACTCCATTTTGTTCATACTCTTTATCATGCGTTGAAATTCAACTCGAGAATCGTACTCCTAACTCGTGCTCTATTTTGTTTCAGTGAATCATGCCTCCGCGATGTGGTAACGGAAAAAAGGTTGGTAATCTCATAGACCTACCCCTCCGCTCCAACTTCCCCTTAGGACGACTCAGTGTCCACCGCAGAGTTCATAGCGGCTATCCAGCTACTCGTATAGACAGTTACCAACCAAGTGAACCAGTAGGTGGTTCCAATCAATAAAAATGGGTCCGCAGCAGCTGCCTGAGTTCGGGACTTCACTCGCATGAACCCTTCAGATTTCCATAAATCTAAGGTGGGATAGAACCCATAAAAGTTCATGGATGAGATTATAAAGATCACCCGAATCATGGGTGTCAGTTCCTCGAAGAGTGCCGACTTGGCTGCCTACCAGCTAAAAGGGGTAGCCCAGATATGGTACGAACAATGGAAGGAGGGGAGACCAATAAGAGCAGGACCGATGGAATGGGAGGAGTTCACTACAGCCTTCCTAGATAGATTCTTCCCTCGGTAGCTCATGGAGGCAAAGGTGGCGGAATTTATGAACCTGGAGCAGGGCAACAGAACAGTAGAAAAATATGCACTGGAGTTCACCAGGTTGTCTAAATATGCTCCAGAGATAGTAGTCGAGCCAAGGGATCGCATGCTAAAGTTTGTTAATAGAGTTCTAAATTTGGTCCTTAAGAAGTGTAGGACAGCAATGCTTATCAAGGACATCTATCTCTCCAGCCTCATAGTTCATGCTCAGTAAATTAAGGCAAAAAAATTAAAAGATCTAGAGCGAGAGAAAAAATGGGCTAGAACCGGCCAGTCAGACTATGTCCATCAAAAATATGGTGGTAATAGCCGCCCACAGCAGCAGCAGCAACCGAAGCAGAGAGCTCCAGCACCCAGCTCAGCCAGTGCCCCTACCTTTCGATCCCGCAACGATCGGAGGGGTGAAACATCTAGCTCACAATCTCAGAGTCATGGCACCAGCAAACGCTATAGCTATCCAGCTGGCCTTGTAGAGTTAGACATGGTTGGCTTTGACCTCATTCTTGGAATGGATTGGTTGCACTCTGGTTATGCCTCAGTCGACTGCAGAAGTAGGGTCGTCATGTTTCAGTTTCCTAGTGAGCCAGTTTTAGAGTGGACGGGCAGTAGTTCAGCGCCTAAGGGTTGGTTTATTTCCTACCTTAATGCCAAAAATCTTATTTCCAAAGGGTGCATTTATCATTTAGTTCGGGTCAAAGATTCCATCTCTGAGACCCCAACTATCCAGTCAGTTCCAGATGTCAGCGAGTTCCCTGATGTGTTTCCTGAAAATCTTCTCGGAGTCCCTCCTGAGTGGGAAATAGACCTTGGTGTATACCTTCTTCCAGATATTCAGTCTATCTCCATCCCTCCTTACAAAATGGCTCCAGTTGAGCTTAAGGAGTTGAAGGAGCAGCTAAAAGACCTTCTTGATAAAGGTTTTATTAGACCCAGCATCTCCATGGGGTGCTCCAGTGCTTTTTGTGCAAAAAAAAAGACGGTACCCTCAGAATGTGCATTGACTATTGTCAGTTGAATAAGGTCACAGTCAAGAATAGGTATCACCTACCCAGGATTAATGACTTGTTCGATCAGCTTCAAGGAGCCAGTTGTTTCTCCAAGATAGATCTCAGGTCGGGGTATCATCAGCTGAGAGTCAGAGAATGTGACATACTGAAAATAGCTTTCAGAACTCAATATGGTCACTAAGAATTCGTGGTTATGTCCTTCTGACTGACTAATGACCCTGCAGCCTTCATGGACCTGATGAACAAAGTCGTCAAGCAGTATCTAGACATGTTCATCATCGTATTTATCGATGACATTACGGTATACTTGGGGAATGAGGAGGAACATGCTAACCACCTGAGAATAGTACTTCAGATGCTCAGAGACCCCCAGTTGTTTGCTAAGTTCAGCAAATGAAAATTCTGGTTGAAGTCTGTGACTTTCCTCGGTCACATGGTCTCTGGTAAGGGTATTCAGGTAGATCCTCAAAAGATAGCAGCGGTGAAAGATTGGCCCAAACCTACCTTTCCAACCGAAATTAGAAGTTTCTTGAGTCTAGACGGTTACTACCGATATTTTATGGAAGGCTTTTCCTCTATAGCATCCCCTCTGACTAGGCTGAATCAGAAGAAGGTGAAATTTCAGTGGCCAGACGCGTGTGAGAAGAGCTTCCAGGAGCTAAAAACTCGACTCACTACCGCTCCAGTGTTGACCTTTCCAAAAGGATCAGATGGATTTGTAATGTATTGTGACGCTTCTAGAGTTGGACTCGATTTCATTCTGATGCAGCGGGGAAAAGTGATAGCCTATGCCTCCAGACAACTCAAAGCTCATGAGAAGAATTATTTGACTCATGACTTGGAGTTGGCAGTGTGTGGTGTTTGCATAGAAAATATGGAGACACTACCTGTACGGGGCTCACGTGGATGTTTTCACCAATCATAAGAGCCTTCAGTATGTGTTCAGTCAGAAAGATATGAATCTTCGTTAGAGAAGGTGGTTGGAGCTATTGAAGGACTATGAAATGAGCGCGCTATATCACTCGGGAAAAGCCAATGTGGTGGATGATGCCCTAGGCAAAGTGTCTATGGGGAGCGTGGCTTATGTTGAGGAAGGCAAAAAGGAGTTGGTAAAGGATATCCACAGATTAACTCGGTTGGGAGTGTAGTTTGTTGATACAGCTGAGGGTGGAGTAGTTGTGCGGAGCTGATCAGATTCCTCATTGGTAGTTGGGGCTAAGTTAAGGCAGGACGAAGATCCCGTACTGCTGGAATTGAAGGAGGTGGTTCGAAAAAAAGAAGTGGAGGCTTTCTCCCAAGGGAGAGATGGTGTACTCCATTACCAGGGTAGGTTGTGCGTACCAGATGTGGTTGATTTGAGATAGAAGATATTGGCTGAAGCACACAGTTCGAGATATTCCATCCACCCAGGTGCTACTAGGATGTACCGTGATTTTTGGAATATTTACTGGTGGAACGACATGAAGAGAGACATTGTTGAATCTGTAGCTAAGTCCCCAACTGCCAGCAAGTCAAAGTAGAACACCAGAGACCGGGAGATATGACTCAGTAGATTAGCATACCCACATGGAAGTGGGAAGAAATAAGTATGGATTTTATTACGGGTCTACCTCGGACTCCACGCCTAACTCACATGGTTATATGTCAGTTATAGACTCTCCCACTAGTAAGATCAGTTCAGTTTTAGATTAGTCAGTTCAGACTAGTTCAATATAGTATTTCAGATTAGTATCTCAGATTTAGGACATGTCCTTGACCATCAGACAGAGTTCATTTAGACCATCCCAGTTTATTTCAGTTATTCAGTTTTCAGCATTTTCAGTTGGTCATTGCATGTCTTCTCAGTTCAGTATTTTTATTCCTTGTGTATGGTTTATCTCACTTACTCAGTACATTCAAAGTACTGATGCATACCTTTTATGTTGTATCGTTTTATGATACAGCTGTAAGATCTCAGTCACAGCCTCGTTAGCAGATCACTTTCAAAAGATTCCAGCTGCACCATTGGTGAGTCCTCATCTTTTTAGGATGAAGATCATTTCATCCAGTTCTATTTTCTTTTATTTAGACTTGGAGTTAGCTGGGGGCTTGTACCAGCAACTCATAAGTTGCAGTTGGCTTTCAGACACAGATATGGTTTTCAAACTTTTAGCTTTGTCTCAGCTATTTTAAACTTTATGATTCAGCTTTATTTTCATAAATGTTTTATATCATTATTTTAAAGCTTATGTTATTTATGTTTACTAAGAATGCCAGTGTATGATAAATCAAGGATTGACTTGGGGTTACTTGTAACTCCAAGTAACGTGTCCCATCCAGGTTGTGGACTCGGGGCGTGACAACATGTGTCATGTGTGTGTGAGAAAATTTTCATACATTTCATGCTTTCATATTTATCTCTAGAACTTGCCCAGTGTGTGTGCTAAATGAAATGAAGAGTGTTGAATTTAGGAGATGAAATAGGAGTTTCTTTGATTAGCCTACTTTTATCCTATGAATTACCTACCAATTAGTGATAAAACTTAATTAGCCATGTTGAGTATTTAGCCTATTCTTTTGGTAGCCATGTTGAAAGTTGAGGATTTTGTTCTATTAACCTTTATTTGATCCAAATAACCCCTAAGGCACTTTAAAACTCAAAAAGAGAAATTTTGTATGAAAGAAGCACAAATGAAGGAAAAAAGGGAAAGCTAAAGTGTGGAAATTAGAAGAAAAGATAAAAGGTGAAAAATATAAAACAAGGTAGGTGATGTTAGTATGATACTATAAAAAAGAAAGAGAAAAGAGAATGAAAAAGTTAAAAAGAATAAATATTGTTAAGAACTCCTACTAGTCACCCAAGTTTGCAAAATTTCAATCAAGAAAAGGCATAAGGAGTAAAGTAAGAAGATCAAAGAGTGTGCAAAAATTTAAAAAGTTGTGAAGTATAAGAGCTTAGGGAGGATAGTTACAATTCTAACCAAATATTTTCTACTCGCCTCATAGCCTACATTACAACCATTTGAGTCCTACTTGATTCTAACTTTGACATGCTTATATTAATGAAGTATTTACACTAAGGGCAAGCCCATGATTCATCATATTTTCATGAGAAGTTCTTTGTGAGAGTGAGTGTGAATTTCTTTATTTCTACGCCTATACATGTGATTCTTTCATATTCTGGTGAAAAAAAATATGGGCGGCTCTCTTATTTGTGAGGGCACATGGTTAAAAAAGGATAGGTGAGATGTTTGATCTCTTGATTAGGTGAAATATGTTTGTTAGCCAATATTCCCATAGCTTGAGTCAATTCTTAAGGTTAGGTCGTCTTAAAAGGCTGTTCTTGAGTTTATTTGAAAAGTTGAGGCATGTTGTGTTGGAAACTTACAATGTTAATGTGGTCACGTTAGTTGTAACCTGAGCATACCTGTTCAATTGGTGTAAGTCCATATAGGGATAAGGTATAGAGCTTAAGTTGCTTGATCGAGGACGATCAAGAGTCTAAGTGTAGTGTATTGATGAGAGGCCAAAAGTACGTATTTTCAGCCTTTATTTTCCTCGCATGTTTGTACTTTTTTCATATCTTTGAGTATCATTTCTATGTATTATGATTGTATTTCTATATTGTGATTTTGTAGGTTCTTAATAAGTGAATGCAGTGGAAATCTATCCGAAAAGAGATATAAAGGAAGGTTCGAAGCTTTGGAGCAACTTTGGAGGTGTTCTTGGACAAAACTAAGCTGGTGAACTAGCTGACGTAGTGCACCAGAACCCAAACTTCAAAAAAATACAAGTCCAGAAGCTGGTGTACTAGTTGGCGCAGCACACCAAGCCACAAACTTTAGAATAAAAATTCCAGCAGTTTGGTAAGATGGCTAGCACAGCGCATTCAGAAAAATCAAAATTCAACAAACTGGTGCAATAGCTGGCGCACTGCACCAGGTCAATTCTAGAATCGAATTTTTGGAACATTTATTCCAAACTTAAGTAGGGTTAAGGGGTTCTTTTTTATTTACTATATATATGAACCCAAAGATATTTTAGAAGGGATTCTTGATGAGAATGGACGAAATTGAAGAGGAGAGCAAGGGCACGATGAGTTTCTCTTTGGGTTACTTCTCCTAACCTTTTTACCATTTTTCTCTTGTAAACTCATGAATTCCCTTCATCTTTTGTGGATAATTAGTAGCTAAACACTATAATTCTAGGGTTCTAGCATGAACATGAAGGTTGAATGTTGATTATTATTGTATTTATTAAAGCTTTCTGTTATTGAATTATTTATTTCATCTTGCTCTGAATTATTTGATTATTTGATGAAATAATTAAGTAATATCTATGACTCATTAATTAAACTTGAAAAAGGGAATTGAGAAGTCAATAAGAAGGAATAGGGCTTGTTTGTGAACCTTATAGGGAAAGGGGAACGATCCGCTAATGAGGATAGGAATATACGAATTAGCCTTGCTTAGTTGATACAGATGAAATCATACATGCACTTCACTATTTTCCTATAATCATAGGAATATAGGAGTAGGAGTAGTCAAGCAGTATTAGAGTTATCGGAAATTATGTCTAATTAAGTGATATCAAACTGCAACTAGTAACTCGGGAAAGTGAATAAATATAGCAATTTGATACTTCAACTAGATTGTCGAAATTGCCAAGACCCTAGATCTTTTATATAATTTGAGAACAAACCAACCATTTACGCATTTTCTTAATTCATAAATTAGTTTAGTCAGTAGTATAAACCCCTATCCAAGAATCATTTCTTCATTTTTGGAAAGTTTGAATAAGAGTTTAAATTAGATAAATAATTTAACAAGTTCTTGTAGTTGTGATATCTGGACTTCACCGTCCTATATTACTTGACGACTATGTACACTTGCATATGCGCTTGAATGCATCAAAATACACACTAGTCTGAAAAGATTATTTGTTAGCAATTTTAAGTACCATAATGTGGCTAAGCTTCGACACTAAGCTCGAGGCTAAATGGTGTCGGGCTTGTGATTGTGATCCAGCTTGAAAGTAAGTTGTTATCGAGGAGAAAGATCTTGTGGGGCAGGCATCTTTGTTTTCCAGTCATGTGCATCTTCCATACATAGCCCACAGGTACATTCATCTTACATAGTTTTGTGTCTCCCCACGACTGTATATCTTGGCGAATGGACCCTTACTCGTATGGACGAACCCAATTCAAGCTCACAAGTCAACACATGAGGATCTGGAGAGAGTCCCTTAATTAGCATAGAGGTCTTATTCCACCACATAGGTAAGCCACAGGGCCTAAGTTCCAAAGATCAAGCCTACGATACTTGTTGGGCACCCAATGCTGGCCATAGACCATGCGTTGTCCATAGAGTTTTCAAACTCATGTGGATACCATAAACACTCACTAGAGGTGCCAAGGCATGCCCTTGAGGTTCCTCTTCAAGGAAGCACACTTGGGGTGGTCTAGTATCAACATGCTTATGGATGGATAGTATGTTATCACCATGCACACCCTCCTTATATATTCTTTAAAAAAATAAACTCAACTGTTAGGAGTACACATATTTCTACCCAAGAATCATAATAGATGTTTATGATCACATCTGAACTCCAAATCAGGTGTTATTTGTTCCTAACAACTACTCTTGACTTCCTTCATACCTCCGTGAATTTTTATCCTATGCATGTACTCGTGGAAGAAGTTATAGCCTTTGGAAACTTTAGTTAATTATGATAATGTCACTGCTCATTGGCTAAGTCAAGCCCATAGGTATTACGAACTCCAAATGATACTAATCTTGGTAAGCATATATAAGATCATCCTACGAATGGGCCCGTCACATGAAATCTCAAGATTCCAACACTGGCTCGAGAATACGTGGTACTAACATATGTGGTATGTATGTGGTCAACACCCACAGGCTAGACATGGATTTTTTGGTACTACAAATAGTCCTCCATTTTTCAGATATTCAATGAAATATATCCAAGAGGTGAAAGAGTTTTTGACTCTTTGATGGGACAAGGAAAGATCGATTGTCATCACGTTGCATTTGATATTCCAGCCATGTGTTGTTTGTTGATCGGGTCACTCGAGTCTCTCTGGGCACCATACACAGATGCCACTACAAACTCTCACGATAATACATTTTATGCTTGTTGCCTCATTAAAAAAAATTTCAAAAGAAATTTAATTGGGATAAAAGTCTTCATCAAGAAAAGAGTGCAATGAGTATTTTTAATTTTTTCAAGAACTTTGCCTCTTTTGAGCCAATGAATTGTGGCTTGTTATCATATGTAGTTTCCTTTGGAAACTTGAATCTACAGATGATGTCATCCCATGAGAAGTCGGTCACTTTACGTTTCCATATGTTTTTATATGCTCTTACTTCAACCTATTTTCATAAAATTGTTAGTTAAAACTAATGGAAATTTTATCCCGACCTCAAATATTTATTCGTAGGGATTCTCCTACTTCAATCCTCTTCTGGAAATGTGTTCATCTTTAAGAGACCGGAGAATAAACTCCTGAATTAGTTAAGAGCATTTGGCTGATTTTTAAGAATTTTTTTGGTATTTGCAATACAGAGCCAAGCTCGTAATTTAACCTGGGTATATGACCTCTGGTGTCATGTTATGATCAGGAATTATCATCTGATTTATAAGAAAGATATCAGAGATAATCATCTGACTCTTAAAGGAGAATATTTCACCATAAGGTTAAACACCTTCAACTTCTCTCGAAATTATATTCTATATCGAGTGACCAGGCAAGGTACTCCTGAACTTGATGAACACTTTTGTTGGTGTTGAAGCTTTTTTTCCTGAAACTGAGTTATTGAGTACATATGGATATAGAACTTCTAATTGCGTGTTATGATTGGGGAGTACCATCTGATTCATAAGAAAGAAATCAGGGATAATTATCTAATTCATCATAAGAGAGTACTTCACCATAAGGGTTAGCTACCACAACCTTGTTTGGAACTACGTTCTATATTGAGCGATCCATGAAAAATACTCCTGGATGAAGAGGCTTTGGTTGGTGTTTAAGAATTTTTTTGTTTTTAGTCCTTGCACCGAAACCAAGTTCTTGATTACATCTGGGCATAAAACTTACAATTGCGTGTTATAATGGTGGATTACCATTAGATTCATAAGGAACAACCGAGAATAATCATTTAATTCTTTGGAAACGAGGGCCTTTTTATTTTATTTAGTGCTTATAAAGAGGTCTCTCGATCTCATTTAGGAACAAGTATCCTTTGATAACCTTAACAATTTGAGTTCAAAGACAGCATCATTGTGGAAGTAGCTTTTACGATTTGAGTCTAGAGACTGTATCTTTTGGGCGGGAGCCTTTACGATTTGAGTCCAAAAACTGTATCATTCAGTTTCAGTAAAACCTATGGATTTAAGTCTGGATACTTATTTGTAGAAAATATAGATGAGAGAAAAATGTGTGAAATTTATTTTATTTTTGTAAAAGGGAAAATGGCCTTTGATACACGTAAAACTGAGAATGACCCTAGGTGAAAAATTTATTCGAGTGATCCCGAGCAGTCCCAACTCTTGGGCACAGATGGCAAAGACTCAGACACTGAATTCTTTTCATAAATCTTCTTGCTCCAAGTCCCAGTAAATGATTGTGATAATAGGCTTTAAGTTCTCTTGATTTTGACATCAGGTGCATTGTTGTTATGGCAGTCCTAGTTTAGCGAGTCAATCCTAGTAACGAATGCATAGGTATTAGGGTAGTCCCATCTTGATAGAGTAGTGCCAAAACTGACTGCAGTGTCCTTACAACCATCAATTAGTCAAAACAACTTTGAGGGTGAGGCATTCCTATTCTTTGGCAATAGTATTACTTCAAGTAGTCATCCTTCCAATTAGTTGGCAATTTCGCATCAATCTTATTTTAGAGTTGTATTGTCTTTACTAGTCATCTCGACAACCTCATAAGGTCCCTCATTCATCTTCAACTCGTATCTTAGCCATGTACCTGTGAGTCACTTCATTCCAAGTCTTAGCCGAGAACCCCTTTAGGCTCATCTCAACTTCCATTAAGTGTCAGAACTATTTGGATTTTGGCAGTTGCCAAATTCAGCTAAAACTCAATATTCTAGTATGGTAGGTAGTATAATTATTTCCTATTGGAATCTTTCTACAGATCTTCAGAGTAGCTCTCCTTATGTTGCTTTACTCAGAATATATCTTCTTTGCTGGTTTCACTGCATGAGCTTTTATGAAAATATTTGCAAGCATGGCAATCAATAGAACTTTCAGGCATAAGAGTATACCAATTAAATCTCCCTTTATGAGTGTTTAACCAAACTTCTTAAGTATCACAGATTCGATCTCATGTGGTAGCAGATCATTTTCAGTTTCATCGGTTACATAGGCTGCAATATGCTCATGTGGTTCTGTGGCCCCATCATATTTTAGAAGATCCAGCATCTTGAATCTCTTTGGAATGAGTGTTGGAGTCGCACTTGGTTTGAATGGCAATTGTGAGTATTTCTTTGTGTCCGATATCAGTGGGGCCCTTAATATTTGATTCATTCTGGAGTGTATCTCCTGCAAAACCTTAAAAGTTATACCCTATAAAGATCTATTGGTATTTTCAATATTATAAACCCATTCATACTAGCCCTCGAGTTGTCTTGGATTCCCCTTGCTGAGATTGGTCGAGGTGTTTACCGAAGTCCCAGTCATTCTGAAATCAGGGGGTAAAGCAGCTCTGGTATGAGCATTGTTCGTGAAAGTTGCTATGTTGCCTTCCATATATTTCATGAACTCGTTTTGTGCCTTTATCATGCCAGCCACAATCTTCTCAAGCCTAGAGCTTTCTGTTTGGTACATCCTAGCTACTTTGGGGTGATGACATCGACCCCTTCGTGGAGTGTACCAATCTCTTTGGTACCAGTCGCCACTACTACTTGTGTAATCAAGAGTCTGATATTTTTTTGCATGTCTAATCCTCCGTATTTATACGAAGAGTCCTGACTCCATGTTAACATTCGTCAGTGTGCCCTTAACCATGCAAGCCCAAGGGTGCCAATGGATTTATCAGATCTAAGGGCTAAGGATTTTGCGTCTATTGTCGATGAGTGGGCAATCTCATTGAGTCCTAGACATGGTAGAAGTTTTTAAATGAATAATCCTGATGATTTAGCAAAGAGTAAGAGAAACAGATTGAAATAATAAAACAACTACCTATACATATAGACGACGCCAAACTATTTGCTAAAAAATTTGTGTTAGTGTAAATGAAGGTAAATTTATGAAAAAGGGGTTAAAGAAAAATGAATTAGGTTCTATTAAGCTCCTTTTCTTTTGGACTGAATCAATAGAGTATGAGAGAAAGCAAAAATATGAATTGCACAAAGTAAATAAAAAATAAGAACAAAAATCAAATGGAGAATCTTTTATTATGAACTCAATGATGGTGTTTCTTGATTACAAGAGCAAGAAGCAAATCATTTTTCCTTCTGTGAGAAAGCTATCAACAATGGTGTTTCTTGGTTACAAGAGAAGAAGCAGATTATTTTTTCTTCAATGAGAAGGCTTACTTATGGGCCAAAAAGTTAGGTCCATGCTATATTATGAAAAGAACACACGCTAAACTGAAAAGCTACTTAAAATAGTACTTGAGTATCATCACGTGGTTGGGCTTCAACATTGAGCTTGATGTTGACTGCGTTAGGATAGGAATTGTTGTGAGTGTGCTCCAGCTAAAAAGTGAGTTATTACCAGGAAGAAAGATCTTATGGGACGAGCATCACTAATATCCTGTCATGTGCGCCTTTCATACCATGCCTTTGGCTGTCTTATGGCTCTACAAAACATAGCTCACACACCATAAATCCATCTCACAGAGTGCAGTGTTTCCCCACAACTGCACGTATAGTCCAACAGACCCTTACTCGTATGGAGGAACCCAAGACAAACTCACAAGTCAACTCACGAGGCTCTGGTGAGAGTCCCTCAATCTTTCAATTGGCATGGAGGTCTTATTCCATCACAAGGGTAGCCCGTAAGGTGTAATCGTTCTAAATATCAAGTCTCTGGCACTCATTCGGATCCCAACGTTGGCGCTAGGCCTCACATTGTCCATAGAGTTTTGAAATTCGCATGGATACCCTAGATACTTCCTAGAGGTGCCAATACAGGCCATTGAGGCTTCTCCTCAAGGCAACACACTTGGGGCGATCTATTGTTAATACGCTCCGGGAGGGCTGTTAGGCTATCACTATGCATACCCTCTTTATATATGCTTTAAAGAAATAAATACAAGTGTCAGGAGTAGACATGTTTTTGCCCCAAAATCATAATGAATGTTTCTGATCGCATCTGAACTCCAAATTTAGGTTTCATTTATTCCTAACAAATTCTTTTGACTTCCTTCACATCTCCACAAAGTTTTCTTTCTCATTCCCATACTTGTGCAACGAGTTATAGACTTCGAAAACTTCAGTTAATTATGACAATGCCACTTCTCCTCGACTATATCAAGCGCATAGATAAATGAACTCCAAATAACACCAAACTTGGTAAGCATGTATAAGATTATCCTAGAATTGTGCCCTTCACTCAAAATTTCAATATTCCCACTATGGCGTGAAGACATGTGATACACTCATGACACAGAAGCAACCGTCGCCCCTAGGCTAGACCTAAATTGTTTTTCCCAATACAAGAATAACATTTAGTTTTCTCTTTGACACAAGAAAATAAATTATTTAAAATGCACTAACCTCTATTGGTTAGTTTCTCGACTCATATATGAAAAATGAACGACTTTATATTTGTATAATAAAATGGAGAAAATGATCACTATGGTCCTAATATATGGGATTTAGATTTTATATATATATATATATCACTTAATGAAAATAGTTGTATGGGGATTAATTATATTATCTCCTAATCATATAACAAAATGTAACATGCAAAATAATTTGCCACTTCAACATGATTATACGATGTGTCGATGTCTTTTAAATTCACTCCTGCAAACAAATCGTAAATGTGAACCGGCCTCATTGATATCAACTATGATATCAGTCTTCAACTATTATATTATCTTCTTTATTGCTTCCTGGTTGGCAACTAGATTTTATAACTCATAAATCTCCAACAAACTCTTATTTAATAAGTGTTAATATCTATAGAAGAATACACCAGCAATTTTAATCACCTTACATCTAGTAAGGGAAAATTATACTAGTACATAAAAGTCGCACATTTAATTTCATAGTTTTTTTTATGTTTGAAATAAATAACAGTCCATGAATATAATAGTAACAGTGTAAATGAAACAATGAAAATACGTATAAAACATTGTCAATAAAAAATAAAATGAAGAAAAAAAAACGTCATTTTATTAGCGATTGTTGGTGATGAAAACCATTAATTAAGGCAAACGTGGACCACCTCTATCTCAATTTATATAATAATATTTAATTAGATACAAAGTTTAAAAATTATTTTGAAAAATAATTTTTGAAATTTGTGATCTAATTAAAATAAGTCATAGAATATTTATATGGTTATAAATTATCTTATTGAAAGTAAAATAAGAAATTTAAAATTAACTTATCACTAAATATGAAATATATCATTCCTTTTAAGAATTGACTTTAAACGTAAGAATGCCACATAAATTGAAATAATGAAAAACATGTGTAGCCAATAAAATCTGTTTATTTTGAAACCTGTTTCTTGTTAGAAGAAATTTTTGAAAGACTACTTTTGGAGATTAAATATTTGATTTTGACTAATCAATTTGACAAACACTTTTTTTTAAAAATATTAGAGCAATATTTTTGTGCTTAGACAAGCTTTCAAAAAATACTTTTAGAAAGCAATGTAAAAGTAAAAATATTTATTTAAAAAATCAAAATATAAAAAAGTAAACAGAGAAAAAAATTAATGGGAATATTCAACAAATAGTATAATACAAAATTTTAAAATATATATTTTTACCTATTGTAGACGGTTAAATTTTATCAAATTTAAATCTGTAAGAAATTTAAATTATCTTAAATTCAAATATATTAATCCAAATAAATATTATGAATTAATATAATTGAATTAATCATTTGAGTCCAATAAGTATGGATTTAATTAATGGTACAATTTCATTGGGTTAGTCCATCAAATTAGGCTACAAGTGATAAGCCCATTTTAAGGAGCCCAAGATGTCATCTTCCTAGAGGCCCAAATTGGTGCCACATATCAAATGACATGTCACACCAAGTCAAATAAATGAGCCAATAGGATCATGCCATATGTCAAAATGACACAACATGCCTAGTCAAATCAAAAGCAAATAAAAATGCGCCACGTGTATAAGTGACATGTTCTGACTAATCAAATATTGTCATGTCAACTTAAATCTGATTGGTTAAAAGAAGTTCATACTTATCGCAACTCTTCCATCCTACAACTATAAATAGGGATCTTATAATTCTGAAAAGGGACCCGAATTCCAACAACAAGCTAGAGAGAGCTCGTGGATCAAACGCTGTAGATTTCTCTACAAGCTACAAGCATTCAAGTACTTTAGTTTTTCTCTACAAGTTTTAGAGATCAAGACAAAGATTCAAGAACAAGCTTCAACTCTTAAATTTAAACACGAATTAAGATTGAGATCACCAGATTCAAGATCAAGCTCAAAAGCCCTTAAATTCAAGTACAAGTCAAGATTAAATTCATCAAGTTCAAGATTAAGCTCAAAAGCCCTTGAATTTATATTTGAAAAGAAGAATCAAAGGATTTACAGAGATTGTAACACTCATATTATTATTGCGATATTTTTCCGTCTTGATCATTATTTTCTCAGCGAGAGATTCTATTGTCTACAAATTGGCACGCCCAATGGGACAATTTCTACCTCTCATCTCATCTTTTCAACCTTCAAGAATCAAGAACATTGAAACATTGAAATGGCTTCCAAGAAGACCAATTCCAATTCAAATTTCCCTAAGATTATTGACTCCAAGTTCTCTGCTGAGGTGGAAAGCATCCTCGATGTTACTTTTGGAAGTTTTGGACCCGTCACGAGAAGCAAAGCAAACATGCTAGGACAATAAGCACTCTAAGTGTCGTCCACATCAACTCCAGTCTTTGAATCTTCATACCCAAAAGGAGAAAGATCCTCTACCAACGCATCAAAAAAAGAAGACAATGTGGCTAAGAGAATCAAGAAGACTCTGGCTCTACTTAACCTCTCCGGGTCCAAGAACTCTACTATGAAGGGAGATGATAATACTTCGATCGGTGGGTCTTCTCCACTCACACCACATAAGGTGAGTCCATCAAAGATCAAATTTATGTGATAATCCATGCTATTCTCCAACATCCCTAACAATCATGAAAGCGATGGTAATTGATGCTTCATCTATGGAGGAGCAACTAGAGAACTTGGCGAAGGTAATTGAGGGCCTGACCAAGTATGTGCAAAATCAAGATGCTCGGATTGAGAAGTTGATGAAAAAAGTGGACGGCCTAGTGGAAGGAGAGTCTAGTCATGCACCTAGAAAAGCTCCAGAAGTTTAGAAGATTGAAGCTCCCGCGAGACATGCATCACCCACTAAGGAAATTTCAGTTTCTTCTGAAATGATGATTCCACTGGACCAGCTGAAGGAGTTTATTTAAGGGACTATTAAGAACAAGTATGAAGTTACTTCCAAGTCCTTTATCATGTATGCAAAATCATTCACCACAAGAATTGATAGCCTCAAGATGTCCTCCGATTATCAGCCTCCCAAATTTCAGCAATTTGAAGGCAAAGGGAACCCGAAGCAACATATTTCACATTTTATCGAAACATGTAACAATGAGGGAACCTATGGGGAGTACCTTGTTAAGTAGTTTGTCTGCTCCCTAAAAAGGAATGTTTTCGATTGGTACACAGATCTTGAGCCTAATTCTATCAATAGTTGGGGGCAACTGGAGTAGGAGTTCCTTAATCGCTTCTAAAGCACAAGGCATACGGTGAGCATGGTGGAACTCACAAATACTCTCCAAATGAAAGATGAACCGGTCATTGATTTCATTAATCGTTGGAGAAATGCAAACTTAAACTGCAAAGATAAGCTTGGTGAAGCTTCTGCAATAGAGATGTGTATCCAAGAAATGCACTGGGGACTTCTCTACATCTTGTGGGGAATTAAACCAAGGTCTTTTGAAGAATTATCCACTTGTGCTCATGACATGTAATTGAGTATGTCTTCTGCTGGGAATGGAGTAATGTCTGCTTTTGATCCTTGTAAAGGGAAGGATAAGCAAGAACCCAAGAGGTGGAGCAAGTTTTTACCTAAGAGTGACAATAAAGAATCCATGAACGTCGATGTATCACCTGTGAAGTTTACTACAAAGCTGAGCAAGAAGCAGAGTATGAAAACAACTTCTTCTCTAGGTAAACCTTGAAGAAAATGCAAGAAAGGGAATACCCCTTCCTCGATTTTGATGTCCCTGAATTTTTTGATGAAGTACTTGAGCTAAAAGTCATTGAATTGCCAGAGATGAAGCGACTCAATGAAGCTGGAAGAACAAATGATCCAAATTATTGCAAGTATCATCGGCTTGTGGGTCACCTTCTTGAGAAGTGTTTTATTTTCAAGGAAAAAATTATGCAGCTGACTAATGAGAAGAAGATTGTGCTTGAGGATGATAAGAAAAGTTCTAATCAAATATCTATCACTTTTGGCTCTCTTGATCCTGTCCAAATATGAGACTATGAAGAGTGTAAAGAAAGACCATTAAAGAAAGGTAAAACCCAAGTTGATGAAGATGATGATGAGGGTTGGATTCTGGTGACTAGACGGAGACACTCCAAAGCACGCCCACAGAAGCAATCATCTAAACAACTAACAAGAAAGAAGATAGTGAGAAGACTAAGGAATCAAAAACAAGTTGAGCAGTCAAACAAACCAAAGGTGGAGGTGTGGTACCACCAGAAACCACGACGTCCTGTGACTTTGGAGGAATTCCTACCAAGTGGGTTCTACATGAAGATTGCTCAAAATAACATCAAGGCATCATGCTTTAATACCGACGAAGAGGTGAAGAATGAAAGCCTATCAACATTGTCTTCATTATCACCCAAAAAGCTTTCTGAGCCTTCTCTTCAAGAAGTTCACGCATGTGATACAAAAACCACATTTACAGATGACGATATTCAACTTGGAGAAATATTGCACAATCGTCCTTTATATATGGTCACGCTTGAGAAGAGGATAAATAGAATCTTGATAGATGGTGGATCTAGAGTTAACATTCTTCCTATTCGCACCATGAAGGAACTCGGCATCTCATCTGAGGAACTTTCTGAGAGTCGCTTGATGATTCAAGGATTCAATCAAGGGGGGAAAAGGGTCATAGGTGCTATCAAGCTAGAGATTAGCATTGAATATCTGCGATCGAGTGCATGGATGCATGTAATCGACACAAAGACTTCATATAATATGTTTCTTGGAAGGCCTTGGATACACGAGAATAAAATAGTTCCATCCTCCTACTATCAATGTTTGAAGTATCTCGAAGGTGGAGTCGAGAAGAAGATAGTTGTTGATGATAAGTCATTTGCAGAAGTTGAATCACACTTAGCCGATGCAAAGGTCAACCTTAAAAACGACATTGTGAAAGAAGTGAAAGTCGATAATGTCGCAACTAAAAGAGCTGATGCGACTGTCGAAAAGGTTAAAGTTGGCAATGAGGATCCGCACTCCCTTTCAAAAAAAGGGAACATTGTGCCTTTGAAAAAGAAGATAACACATGTACTTCTCTATGTACCGCAGGTGAAGAAAGAGGAAGGTCAATCATCTGATACCCAAACAAGTGTACCAAAGGGGCTAACCTTCCTTGTCAAACAGATTGATGTGATTAATTTATCCTCTAAGCTACTTGGAGATATCGTAGTTCAAAATACTCCGCAAAATGTGGCACTCCCTACAAAACGCACAAATGAAGGTTTTGATCTAAATGCCTATAAGTTATTTGCAAAGGCTGGGTACAACCCCAATGAACCATTGAAGTTAGGGAAACTCCCATCAGAAGCTTCCATCACGCAATCACGTGAGGGTTTAGGGTATAAGCAACCACTGCCAATTTGTATATCCATAAGAAGAGCAACTGCCAATCACATCACTATCATAGACGAATCTGGTGCGCCTGACAAAAGACCTTCTATCTTTGACCGATTGGGGAAATCAACTGTGAGAACTTCTGTGTTTGAAAGGTTAGGCCCATTGAAGAAGAAGATCAAGTTCCAGAGAAACTATTTGATCATGATAATGCCCACTTCATTCAAAACCCAAAAAGATTTTCATAGTTTGATTCCTTCTAGAATGTGGCGACAAACAAAACTTGTTGTTTTCTGTGGGGAGGTGCTGAAGGCGAAGAATTACACTGTGGTTTATACCAAGGAACACGATAAAGATGAAGAAAGTGTAGGCTCTTCATGTACACAAAGTGAGCATGATACCTCATCTCAAATGGAGGTTAACGAGAAGCTAGAGGATGTCATCTGGTGTTATCACATAGCGGTCAATGATAGAGATCCTCAGGAGGATGAAGATGCTAGGGATGCTCCTCCAGAACTTGAAGGAGTGAAGGCCGCAGTAGACTCTATGAAGGAAACTAATCGACACCGATGAAGATCCAAGGCCGACCTATCTAAGTGCTTCCCTCACAATTGATGAAGAAATCGCTTACATGGATATACTCAGAGAATATAAGGATGTGTTTGCTTGGAGTTATAGGGAGATGTCTGGACTGGATCCCAAAGTAGCGGTCCATCAACTTGAAGTCAAGAATGGTGCTCATCCTGTTAAGCAGGCTCAAAGACATTTTAGACCAGACTTGGTTCCGTTAATTGAAAAAGAAGTTAACAAACTCATTGAAGCTGAATTTTTTCACGAACTTAAATACCCCACATGGATTTCAAGTATCTTTCCCATGAGAAAGAAGAATGGCCAAATTCGAGTATGCATTGACTTTAGGGATCTCAATAACGCATGCCCTAAGGATGAGTTTCCAATCCTGATGATTAATTCTACCACTAGTTACGAGGCGATATCTTTCATGGATGATTCATCAGGATATAACCAGATCCTCATGGCACCAAAGGATTAAGAACTCATTGCATTTCGTACACCCAAGGGGATTTATTGCTACAAAGTATTTCCTTTTGGTTTGAAGAATGTTGGTGCCATATATCAAATGGCTATGCAGAATATCTTTGACGAGTTGCTCCACAAAAATGTTGAATGTTATGTTGATGACTTGGTGGTGAAGTCAAGAAAGCGAAACGACCACTTGCAAGACTTGAGAATGGTGTTCGAGTTGCTTTGAAGATATCAACTTAAAATGAACCCATTGAATGTGCCTTTAGGGTTAGTTCTGGAAAGTTTATGGGCTTCATTGTGCGACATAGGAGAATCGAAATTGATCAAACCAAGGTTGAAGCAATTTTGAAGATACCCAAGCCTTAAAATATTCATGAATTAAAAAGTCTTCAAGGAAAGATAGCGTATCTTAGGAGATTCATCTTGAACCTAGCTGGGAGATGTCAACGATTTAGCCATCTTATGAAGAAGGGTGCTCTTTTCAAGTGGGATCAAGCTTGTACTAATGCCTTTGAGAGCATCAAATTGTATTTAATGAAACCTCCAGTTCTAGAGGCTCCTATATTTGGAAAGCCGTTGATATTATACATTTCAGCACAAGAAAGGTCTGTTGGAGCACTACTGTCCCAAAAGAATGATGAGGGGAAGGAAAATTCCTTTTATTACTTGAGCAGAATGATGACACCAAATGATTTGAATTATTCGCCAATTGAAAAGTTATTTTTGGAGTTGGTCTTCTCGATCCAAAAATTGAAGCACTACTTTCAAGCTCACATTGTTCATCTCATTTCTAGAGCAAATCCCGTCAAACTTGTGATGTCAAAACCAGTCCTTAGTGATCGATTAGCAAGGTGGTACCTCCAGTTTCAACAGTTTGAGATTGTATACATCCCTCAAAAGGCTGTAAAGGGATAAGCTTTAGCATACTTCCTGCAGATCACCCAATACCCGATGATTGGAAGTTGACCGATGAACTGCCTGATGAAGATGCAATGGTTATTTAAATTCAACCTCTATGGAAGATGTACTTTGATGGTGTTGCATATCATGGCGAGGCTGGCGTTGGCATGGTATTTTTCACTTCATAAGGAGAGGTTCTACCATACTTATTTACTTTGACGCAATGTTGCTCCAATAATGTCGCTGAATATCAGGCATTAATACTTAGTCTTGAGATGGCTGTCGATATGAAGCAATTGCAATTACAGGTCTTTGGTAACTCTCAATTGGTGTATCAATCAACTCTTAGGGAGCTATGAGGTCAAGAAACCTAAACTGCACCCCTATCATGATTATGCTCAAACGTTGATAGGATGGCTTGGGGATATGGCCATCCAACACGTACCAACGAAGGAAAATAAGAGAGCCGATGCATTGGCCACTCTAGCTTCAACACTAACTCTGTCGGATCAAGAACAAGTTACTATCTGCCAAAAGTGAGTAGTACCACCACCGAATGAGGATGAATATATAGAAAATAAGTTTGAGAATCTTGTCGCTGTCTCTGAAGGGGTGAAGGAGGACTGGCGACAATCCATTATTGACTATTTGTGTTATGGAATTTTGCCAGAAAATTCAAGAAAAAGGACTGAAATCTGTCATCATGCACCCTGCTTTCTTTACTACAAGGATACATTATACAGAAGATCATTTGAGGGAGTACTCTTGCGATGTTTGGGGGAGGAAGAAGCATCCAAAGCTTTACAAGAAGCACATTCAGGAGTATGTGGGTCACATCAATCTGGACCGAAGCTTCACTTCCACATAAAAAGGATGGGATATTACTGGACAACAATGATAAAAGATTGCTTGGACTACACCCGAAGGTGCAAGGCTTCTAGTTTTCATGCAAATTTCATACACTAGCCGCCCAAAGTATTACATCCGACTGTCACATATTGGCCATTTGATGCATGGGGATTAGATGTTATTGGTCCGTTGCCAAAATCTTCTAGTGGACACTTGTACATCTTGGCTGCAACAGATTACTTCTCCAAATGGGCTAAAGTTGTTGCTCTTAAAGAGGTAAAGAAAGAGAATATTACAAATTTCATCCGAGTCAATATCATCTACCATTTTGGCATTCCTCATTATATAATAACAGACAACGGCAAGCCATTTGATAACAAGTTGATGAATAAAATTTGTGAGCTTTTTGGTTTCAAACAGCGTAAATCTTCTATGTATCATGCTACCGCCAATGGTCTAGCTAAAGCACTTAATAATACTTTGTGCAACTTATTGAAAAAGATCATCTTCAAGTCCAAACAGGATTGGCATGAATGGATGGAGGGAGCTTTGTGGGCATATAGGACGATTCACCACACACCGACACAAGCGATGCCATACTCGCTTGCTTATAGAGTTGAAGCAGTCCTACCACTCGAGCGCCAAATACCTTCTTTAAGGCTTGTTATTCAAGAAGGGCTCACCAAAGAAGAAAATGCTCGATTACTGCTTGCAGAGTTAGAAGCACTTGATGAGAAGAGACTGGAGGCTCAACAAAACTTGGAATGCTATCAAGCTCGTTTATCTCATGCTTTCACAAAAAGGTTCGTTTGAGATGCTTTCAAATAGGTGATCAAGTCCTGGCAGTAAGAAGGCCTATCATCACTTCTCATAAGTCTGGGGGAAAATTCACCTCAAAGTGGGATGGACCATATGTCATACAAGAAGCATATTCAAGTGGCGCTTACAATCTTGTTAATGCAGATGGCGTGAGGATTGGTCCTATTAATGCAAAGTTCTTGAAAAGATACTATCCTTGAAATGAGACAACGCTCCTTAAAGCACGAGAATAAACTGCATGTCACTCCTGGCCCACAAGAGTATAAATTGTGCACGGCTTTATTATAAAAAAAAGTCTCCTAGGTTAAAAATCTCGCGAGAGACGTCCTAGGCAAAAGTTAGGACGCAATAGGTCCGCTAGATTGAAAACCTTGCAAGAGGCAATCTAGGCAAAAGTTAGGACACCAAAAAAACCTCACTCTTTATGAACTACAGAATGACTTGATCCTCTTCACTGAGGTACGTAGGCATCTTAGAATTTTATTCTAAGTTCAGTCGCATGAATTTAAAAAGATATATCACTCCAAGGGGTGTTCAAGAGAAAGGTGATAAGATAAAGTTCATCTGACCAACACATGGAGATTATATCTATAGGGGTTCTTTTATTTGAGATTTGGACTTTCATCAAACCTTGATGGTTCAATATAATGGGGGCAAATCTCTGTAGAGAATCAATTTCCTCAACAAGACAACTATATTTTTTAAGCAAATTATCAAATCAGTAAGCCGGGGTCTTCAAATTGGTAAAGCCTTTGAGTGCGAAGTTGAAATTCACTATGTAGGCACATTTAGAGTTGTCAGCTTGCCAACATTCAAAATCGATTTCAAAAAAAAATCACCATCCAACTTAAAGGCGCAAAGATGAATATAGAGATCATGACAGGTAAGTTCATAACCAAAATCCTAAAGCGTGAATGGAATTCATCCTGTACAATGCCTTATGCTCGATTTCTTCAAAAGAATAACCAAAATTCTAAAGCGTAGATGAAATTCATCCTGTACTACGCCTTAGGCCGGTATCTTCAAAGGAGTAACCAAAATCCTAAAGCGGGGATGAAATCCATCCAATACTACGCCTTAGGCTGGTTTCTTCAAAGGAATAACAAAGTATTAAAGCATGGATGGAAACTCATCATGTACTATGCCTTAAGTCAGTTTCTTCAAAAGAATAACCAAAATCTTAAAGCGCAGATGAAATCCATCCTTTACACTGCCTTAAGTTTGGTCTCTTTAAAAGAAAAATATAAAACTCCATCAATAATGAATATTCCTTCAATATTAATCCACATCAAACTAGAACTGGTCCTTCTAATCTGTGAACAAAGAAAATAAAGGGGAGAGATAAAGGCAATACAAGAAAACACAAGTGAAGAAAGATTATTACCTGTTAAGACGTTTTAGATTTGAAAGTCGAGTTCAAAATGGATCCTAGACCAACCCGACTAGATTTGAGATATGATTTTTTGTGAGAATGAATCCCTTGAAGTATGAATTCTGGCAATTAAAATGTTTTTCTATTTCGTCATTCTGACATCAAGATATAGAAGTTTTACTGAAACTTCGCAAATCTGAAATTTTCAGCATGACAGAATTTTAAGCTAATTTTAAAAAATTTATATAGAACAATACTGAAGGGTATTAATTCTGAAATTCAGCTATATTGTAGATATTGAAATCTAGTTCTGGAACATCAAACGGATCATACTTTTGATATTCTTACAATAAGATATGAATTTTCTACCGCAAATATGCTAAGCTGTGAAAAAGTGACGATTCGGGCATGACAGAATTTTAAGTCAACTTCAAAAAATTATGCAGAATCATATTGAAAGAGTTTAATTCTGAAATTTAGCTTATTTGTAGATATAGAAGTATAGTTTCTAAAAATTCAAGTGGATCATGATTTTGATATTCCTACAATAAGGTATGAATTTTTTACCGCAGACATACTAAGCTGTGAAAAAAGTGACGCGAATCAGCATGACAAAATTTTAAGCTTAATTCAAAATATTATATAGAATGATATTGAAGGAGTTTAATTCTGAAATTTGGGAATATGGTAGATCTTGAAGTCTAGTTTCCGAAACATTAAACCAATCATGATTTCAATATTCCTACAATAAGATATGAATTTTCTACCATACATGTGTCAGGCTATAGAAAAAGTGATGAAAATTAAAAAGAAAAGGCGAAGAAAATTATCTGGTATTATGATTAACTTGCAACACTGCAATTGATGCAAAATAATGAAGAGCACACCTTTTCATATAGAGTTTCAAGGAGGTAAAGAAGATGTATTATGCCAGTTGGATTGGAGTTAAAATATCTTAATGAAATTCAAACTGAAAAAGTCAAGGCTCTGTGCAATTCTTCTTAGATATAATTTTATGGAAGTTAGGAGTGACAATCCTTCTTGGATACAAATTTAATCCATATCACTTCTAGAAAGTGACAATCCTTCTTGGATACAAATTCAATCCGGATTACTTCTAGAAAGTGGCAATTCTTCTTGGATAAAAATCCAATCCATATCAATTCTAGAATTTTAATGACTAAATCTACAGTGACGGAGAGAGTTATTAAATTTTGCTCATTTTATCATGATATGACATAGACAAATAATTCAATGTAAATACATTGAATGTATGATGATTAACCTCAAAAGTATGCTACAGTGATTCTTCAAATCTAGTCTTTAAAATATATATATTTTAGACAAGTCTTCAAGTAACGCATTTGTAGACGGTTAAATTTTATCAAATTTAAATCCGTAAGAAATTTGGATTATCTTAAATTCAAAATACATTAATCCAAATAAATATTATAAATTCATATAATTGGATTAATCATTTGAGTCCAATAAATATGAATTTTAATTAATGGTCCAATTTCATTGGGTTAGTCCATCAAATTGGGCTACAAATGATAAGCCCATTTTAAGGAGCCCAAGATGTTATCTTCTTAGAGGCCCAAATTGGTGCCACATGTCAAATGACGTGTCACGCCAAGTCAAATAAAAGAGCCAATGAGATCATGCCATGTGTCAAAAATGATGCAGCAGCCTAGTCAAATCAAAGGCCAATGAAAATGCACCACGTATATAAATGACATGTTCTGACTAATCAAATATCGTCATGTCAACTTGATTGGTTGAAAGAAGTTCGTCCTTATCGCAACTCTTCCATCCTACAACTATAAATAGGAGTCTCACGTCAAGTTTCAGAGATCAAGACGAAGATTCAAGAACAAGTTTCAAGCTCTTGAATTTAAACACGAATTAAGATCGAGACCACCAGATTCAAGATCAAGCTCAAAAGCCCTTGAATTCAAGTAAAAGTCAAGATTAAATTCATCAAGTTCAAGATTAAGCTCAAAAGCCCTTGAATTTATATTTGAAAGGAAGAATCGAAGGATTTACAGAGATTGTAACACCCGTATTCATAATAAATACTACGATTATTGCGATATTTTTGCGTCTTGATCATTATTTTTTCGGCACCTAGTTTAATCTTTTGACAAAGGAATGTCAATAAACACCCCTTATAAGACAAGAATGGCTCCATCACTGTTATATTTTTTCAAATATTTTTTATTACTACTATTCAAAAGTAGTTGTTTTATCTTCAGTAAAATTTTGATCCAACTCATTAATTCTTTAATATACTTCTGATTTTCCAAAAGGTTAGTCAAACAAATTTTAAAGCTCTAGGTTGGCCAAATACCAATAGTGAATTAATCAATCCTAACTCTTTAAGTTGTTAAAGAAATTTCAAAGTTGCGAACTAAGCTGCTAATATTAATATGTGGACCCCTGCTAGCAGGAATTGGTAAGTTTGGCCTTGCTATAACAACTTGAATTGCATGTTGTGATAATTGAATTCAGATATAGGCTTAATTGGACGAAATTAAGTCATATAATAAATTAGAATTCAAAAATATATGTAATTATGTCTTGTAGTTATTATATATCCAGTCCAATCACACTAATAAAAACTGGTGTCATATCCTCACCTGATGAGTGTTTTACATGGAATAACTGTAAGATGTTATACGCAACAATGTTATGTCTCATGTGTCCAAACTGACGGGACAAGAATTAATTAATAGTACTCTGTAGGCTATACATGTTGATGTTATTGTTTTTTTCTGATGTGATCAGAACATCATAGTTGCACTGACTTTTACGGTATACAGATTATAGTTTTTTTATTTTCTTTTCAATTAACGTGTATCTATTTATTTTTGTTAAAGAGATCCCCTATATATATGTTTGTTTAGCCCAAATCAACTCATTAGAGTGACGGACACGAAAACACATAGGCGAATAGCTTTGGTCCTTTTTCCATATATTATTTTTCTTTATTGTGCAATAAATCCTTTTTGTTAAATTTTTTTTAAAAAGAAAAAAACAGTCAAAATGTATAGCTAGATATTAATGAGGGGAAAAAAAAACAAACAACACGAAGCTTTGTCTTACTATTCAACTCATCAGAAAACGCTACACAGCTCATCTTGAACTAAGCAAATTTTGTGTGCAATATTGAATCATAACCATCATTGAATAAATCCATTCAAATTGGCTCCAGAATTGATATCTCTGTATCTGTCGCACTCTAAGTAACCTTTTCTTTTTCCCGAGCATTATTGTTTTTATACGTTAACTGCTTGAACAAAATAATGGCAAAATTATAACTTCAAAGTCAAATCTTAGAAAACTCTTTGTAGATCAAATACGAACATCCATTAAGTTGCTTTTAATTCTATAGGTTTGAAATAAATTAAGCTGAGCTAATAAATGAGCGGATCAATTGTCAATTCAAACTTAAATAAATTAAGCAAATTATGATCTCATAAATTAATTTTGTCACCTCTATTTAATTCTGCGAGACTTTTTAATTTGACCACGAGGACTGAACATAAATTGCTGTCTAAGCTAAGCATCAAAAGGTGATATATATATATATATATATATACAAATAATTTTAAACTTAATAAGAATTAATTAAGTTGAATTATGACTCAATTTTTAATCCATTTTAGCCAAAATAATTTTTAAACGGATCAATCATTTATTATTTACTTTAACTCATTTTGTCTCACTCAAATTCGATTTTACTTGCAAGTAAATTAAAATTACAAACATGAAACTAAAGATCTACCTTGTAAGTGAAATTGAAATTGAACTCAAACAAAACAGCTCTCAAATTGAAGCTTTAAGTTTAAAGTTGAAAGTTGAAATTGCATGTCAAGACAAAATCTTGAAATTAAAATTGCATGTCGAAATAAAACCTCAATTAGCATGTACCAAATAGTAGATCGTAGATATTGAATGAGATAAGGTGCGTGTCAGTTGATATCAAATAAATAGTAGGTAGAATTGGAATTAAGAATACATTTTATATAGAAAACATCATCTCAGTAAAGCTCCTGTTGCATTATTATCTTATTAAAAACTTGTCAGTTTTGTATTTGTTGTGAGTGCATCGGTCGGTTTACTAATTTCTGGAACTCTTCACTTAGCATACACGTCTTCAGACTTCACAAAATTATAGAATGACAACGTAACGGTATTAGCTTGCCCCAGAAAAGGTAATAATTATTCCTGCATGGAATAAACAAATTGTATTAAGAGAAGTTCCATGCATAATACCTACTCCTTAACTAATAATGGACACAAAAAGAAAAAAAATTACGGACTTTCATTCTGATAAACAAACAAGCAGAAAAGCCATTCATCCTTGAACACTACATTTATAATACTTTGAAAATAAAGAAAAGGGTAAAAGTGCTGATAATATATACTGTGAAAGTTGAATCCTGAAAGGTTCCTTTTCCACTTATCTGGCCAGTATTGAACCTTTCATCAACTTCAGAAGCCAATCAGTGAAGTTCTGGTCTTTGAAAGGTGCAACGAAGAGGCAATTAACAGGCCATGAGCCAGAATATCTGGAAAAGGGGAGGAGAAATGGCATTATGATATCTTGCAAGTGTTCAATACAAAACCATGTCACCATACATCAAAAGGGTGTGACGGTCGGTAAAAGTCCCTCCACCCTTAACGAGAAATTTTGAATTCAAGCTTTATGAACGAAAAAACTTACAGTAGAGAGTGCTTTACTCCTTATTAGGTCCCAGAATGAATTTGGAGTTTGTTCAAATAAGTAGACCTCAGATACAGGATGCTTAAAGCAACAAAACGACATCAGCCTCTCCATTTTTCATCGAAAAACATTGTAGCTACTAAAGTGAAATGCATTTTGCAGAAATTCGTATTGTTTCATATGTTTCACAATGTACTACTTCACCTTGCAAAAGAGATAAATCTACAGCATGCTTTACTAGAATCGATGATGCATGACAAACAGAGCAGTATATTTTTTATTCTTTATTCTTTTTCTAGGGTCAAGCAGTGGAGCAGTTGGAAGCCTTATTCTAGTTCAATATACATGCAAGTCTGATTAAGGTCAAATGTCAATCTGCCCTTTAAGATTGCGATGAGGCATCTGAAACTTGATCTAGGGACGGTGGTAGAGATACTTTATCTATATAGAGACAAAAATAACCCTCAGGATTAAGCAATTTAGAGATCACTTCACATTACCTGATTAATTGTAGAAGCAACAGCTTTGCTTTGACAAATTCAGTAGTAATATCAAGTGCAGCCACCATTTTTCTCCATCCTTGCTCCATGCCCAATCTACCTCCCTGGATTTGTTTCATCCTTTTCTTTTGCAAGGTGCCAGCTTCAAGTTTACGGCTATTTGTTCCATGGTATTATCTAGGAGTAAAACTATCAACGTCCAGTTTGCTTGTAGACCAGAAATAGTCATTGCAAGCACCAGAATATTTGAAACTTACGTACGAATGTCGGCATATACCATAGACAGACTAAAGAAGGTGCTCTTGATTCCCAACAAATGCCCCACACACACTAAAAGATTTTTCTAGAGAAACCCGTCATTAGCTTTCTTTTTCGTGTTCCTACAGATCCATTGTTGACCATAAATCTTCACAAAAGAATATATATATATATATATATTATATTTTATATATATATGTATCTAACAATTAAATCCTCTATCAATGGAGGGCTTCAGTTTCAGCTTTTTTTTAAACACAATGCAGGTCATAATTTCTATTGTCACGAAGAAGTGTGTACACACTAGACCCTCATTGATATCTAGTGTCATTTTAGAGTTTCATATACAAACAACAAACTATAAGCAAAAATCTCCATATACAACCCACTTTCTAAGAGCACAAACCTGAAATAACACAAGCCTTTTCTATCATGAGCGTGTATAATGTGTGTTCTTAAACTTTTCTTCATGGTCATTCTGGCATAGGTTTACTACTTTACCCGTTAACAAGTAAAAGGGGAAAAAACATGTTATTCCTGCAATTCAATAGATTCAAACAAACTGCTTTGTAACACTAACTTTTAAGGTAAGGAAGAAACTTAAGCCACATACACAAGTAGCTTTTGTATGACTATATGACATTTTCACCAACCACTTACATAGCATAATATATAAACAAAAACCTACATTAAAACTACTATTTGGCATAGAGCATAGGTAAATACCCTGCAACAAAGTAAATATGAATGTCTGCAATTAATACAAAGGAAATAAGTATGCATGGGTCAGCTGTGTGCTTTATTGCAAAATGCTGCCAGATTAGTAACATGATCTATTAATTCTGCTTTTTTATAAAAGATGGACCCAATACAATACCAACTTGAGGAATGATAATCATTAATAAAATTGCATAGAATATGTTAATCAAGTTGATTAAGTTATGCTATCAAGTAGAATTTTTCTATGGCATCACAGATCTACAATCTTAAAAGAGGCTTACATTTCTTTCATCCAGCAGCAGGCGACCTTATGCTGCTTGTCTGACCAAAGTGTTCCATTCTTTTCATAAGTTCACAATTAACTACTTTTACTTCTTTTGGGTCACCATTCAAAGCAACACGGATCTTATTTCTGATGAGTGTTTCGATGGCACCACACGTCTTTTTTTAGTGATTATTCCTCGCCACCGTCTCTTTCAACTATTATTCGACCATTTCCCAATGACTTATCAAGAAAGCGTTCCTAAAACTTCTTAATCTCTTCTTTTTCATCATGGTATCAGGTCTAGGTATTGAGTGTCTCATCTGAACATTGAATTCTGACTCAACTCTTTAGTTACTTATCATTCTATGTTGATGATGTTAATATGTCTTCACCATACCTCTTTCAGCTGATGAGAATAGATTCTTGCTACTAAAGGAACAACTTCTTATGCTGTGGAATTACCAGCAACTTTCCAGAGAAAAGAGCTTTGGCACTGCTTTTCTTTTCAGTGATAGTTTACTAGGTGACACAATTCAAATAATTGTTTACTCTTCCAATGATTTTTTAGTATTTGTTGTTCTCGAAATACATAAAAAAGCTATTTCACATCTTGAGCTTTAATGGTAGGTTAAATTTTTAAGAGAATTACTAACGAGTAATGTGTAAAATATTCTTAATGATTAAGTAATTAAGCTGGATATTCTCAAAAACCTCCTTTTTTCAAATAAAATAATTTTTTATCATGATGAATGAAAAAAGTTCCTTACTTATAAAGAACGATGAATCATTCAACCACGACAATCAACCAACAATGCCTCAATCCTAAACTAGTTCAGATCAGTTATATAAAATAAATGTATCCATTCTGATCTATTCAGGTCCATCTTGTTCCAAGCTTACAAAAAAGGAACATCCTAGATAATTATATTTCCAAAAAGAAGTTGAGAAAAGATATTGATGAACAAAAATTCGTTGCAGATTGGGTAACATAATTTTCCATCTATTGATGGAATCCACGCAAATTTTAATTCGGATGAATTTTCTCTAATCAGAAAAGATACAAATCATAAAGAAATACATTGACCAATGAATGGTGGAAAATGCTCAATAGTAGATGGTGATACAAATCATAAAGAAATACATTGACCAATGAATGGTGGAAAATGCTCAATAGCAGATGGTGAGTTAGCACAGGAGCAGGGTCTGATCTATTTGAAGCAAGAGATTTCCGCTAGTTATTCACATGCCTATTTCTGAATACATATGAATTTATCATGTATTTAACATATGTTCGGATAGAGCATTGTACAAAATCTACTCAAAGCTCATCTCCTTAAAATTAGATTAAGTTTTGATCTGTTCAGACAACTCAGCTGGAATCTCAAGATCGAGCAGGGTTTGAAAAGTAAAATCAATCGCGCTGAACTAAATAACAGATCTAAATCTGGAAAGTAATCAGTATGCTCCAATTTAGATAAGACGCTGAAAGCTTGACACTTCGACAATTTTTTAATGAAGAAATTATTTAAGTCCAGGAGAACTCATTACAGCCCAACAAGTCGCTAAAGAAGTCACTCGTACTTCCTTATCAAAAAAAGAAGTAAAGTAACTAATACTCAATAAAGACAACTACAGCAGAAATTCAAGTGATACTAATAGTTAAAAGCCATTGGAAAATATGGGTCCTTGGGTGATTACCGGTCGGAACCTCAGAGTAGAAGAATAGAATATGCCATGGCAAATCAGCAACATTATGCATATCAGAGAACTAACATACAAGATATGAAAAAAGATAATTAAAATTTAATTGAAATGTGTAGTCCCTTGGTTCTAAATTAGTAGTCATGCGTTGCTTTTTGTCTGTCCCATATTACTAGACCATTCATATAAACACCAAGCTTTTCCTTCTCTCACAACTCTAAGAATTTTTATGCTAATACTCCCTCCACTACGATCTATATGACGTTCTTTCCATTTGGGATATTGCGAAATATTTGAGGTCATCCACTAATTAATATTATTTTACACAACTTTCAGAACTTTAAGAGTTTAACTTATTTAACTATTCAAATATTAACTTTGATATGACGCTTTCTATGTTAAACTAACTTTTCGCCTATTACTTCAAATTGACATTTATAACTTTGTATTCAATAAAACACCATCATATAGAATAAAATGGGTGCAGTACTTTATTATATCTTAATGTTACGAGAAATCTTCTACACTAATTCAACATATAAAAGTATTATTTTAACACTCTTTATTACTTGACATAATAAAATATTCAAATTAGCTTTTTAACCTGTGCCAGTAAAAGTAGGTAGGTTATTTTAGGAAAGAAAGTAAGTAGAATGATCCCATCAAAGTTAAAAGTCAAGCCACAATCTTCTCAAGCAACTCTATTTTCAAAAACTCCTCATGTTCATTATTGCTCTTCACCTTCACTAAACCAAGCTCCTTCTTATAAGGATCGAGAAACAAAGGTGCTAATATCTTCCCAACAATTCTAATAAGGTGGCACCATAAGGGGGACCAGTAAGTAATTCTTGTGTAGCAGATTCGAGAGTAACAACAACTCCGCCTCAGTCCCAAAATAGAGTTAATCCAAAGAAATTTTTGTAGAATGGGATTTCTCTTTATCGCAATGCCTTATTAAGTTAAAAGATCTTTCACTTGAGTGACCAATTAAGAGCGGGCCTCACTGATCAAAATAGTTATACGAGCCGCCTAGAAGCATAAAACACTGGCTAAAAATATCAAAGAATCAGAGTAATATTACAGAGAATAAAATATCTGAACATGATGATCACAACCAGCACTTGTACAACATATTTAAAATGTAGAAATACTACATACCTATAACCAAAACAAAAATTGGGCAGGCAAGCTTACAATATATGGTTCAAGTTGTCATAACATCGCAAAACTGTTGTGCTACGCATCTTCTCTTTGTATAACTGAAGGAGTAGGTGGTATCATTATCTCATTTTGACGTGTTGTATGAGTCTTGCCTTCCACAAACGGTTGCTGTCTATCAGGACTATGAACTTCATCTGCAAATCTGCTGGGGCTTGGGGTGCTGCTTTTTATTATTGGTGGTGGAGAGGAGTTGTCCGCAAGAGGAGAACCTGGATTATACTTATATAGCCCGTCCTCACGAGGCAGTGGAGATATACTTTCATCTTGTTTCCTACAAAATTTATCCTCCACGATGTCATAGGAATTTCCAGTCCTTACTTCCTGAGCAAGAGAGCACCAACAGCAGAAAAGCCATAGTGCACAGTCAGCAACAGAAGGTTTACCACAACAAGTATTGTAAGGAGGCAAATTGTATCTTTTTCTCATCTGAATCCTCCAAAAGCCACCATATAGTAACCCAAATAGACAAAGAAAAATGCCAGTAAGTCCTAAAAACCCCCTGACAGTATCATTGTCAATATTAACAGCAGCCAAATTGAAGATCCAGAAAGGAGCCATACAGAAGAGAAGAAAAGTTGCAATATGAACATACATGTTTCCAAACCCAAGTCTCTCCATATTCCAACCAAAAACACAAAAACTGCAGAACAAAGAGAGATATGCCAAAGAAATATCATCCCAAAAATCAAGAATGCCCCCGCTCCATCGTGGTCTAGTTTCAACAAGTCTCCCTTCATCTGATGCAAAAGAAAATCTCTTTTCCAATGATTTTCTTCTCAGTTGGCTAGATCTGCTGCTCTCGGCAGCTGTGGTTCGAAGTTGTGCTTCCTCGTCTAACTCAGTATCATAATCTTTTCCTAGAGGGCTGAGCATAGAGTAAACTCCAGCAATTGCAGGTGCACCAATCGCAACTGAGATACATAATCCTACCCCGATAGCTGGTCTTTCTGACCTTCTGTAACCCAAATTAAGCCCACAAAGAGCATATTGAGCAAAACAGTTGAGATTAAGTAATCCAACAACCACCATCATGTGTGTCCATTCATGGGGCTTATAAGTTCCGTTTTTGCAGTAAGCCTTTCTCAGCCTGGAAATATCTTCTGGCCTCCATCGCATTAGAAGAACAAAGTGATATAGCCTTTGAGGGTGCTGGTACAGACACATGAGAGTAAACAATGCATTAAGGATTTGATTATTCACTTCAAACCATGTATCTCTCTGAGATTTCTTAGGGATGGCATGGTTCAACATCCCCGTCATCACAAGAAACAAAATTGCACCAGAAACAGCTACACATGCAATCCAGATAAAAAGTATGATATTAAGCGGATTTTTGAACCACTCTTTGCACATTTTGCAAAGAGATGTCCAATCCACTTTCTGTGAAAGTAGCCTAGTAAGGCGCTGACGGAGATGAAGGCTGCTAGAAGAAGGTACAGTTCGAGAAAAGTCATCTCTTTGATCAGCTATCTGTTGAAACTTTGCCGATGGAGAACCCAAATTACCAAAGTTGAGGAACCTTAGCCTTTTAGGAATGGCAAGAGTGCTACCTTGGAAACGGCTGTGAGAATTTTCATTACTTACAAGTCCCCTCTGAGATATTGAAACATGCAAAGCTACATGAGTCTTAACTTCTCCAACCTTAGGTTCCTCAACAATACCGTGATGTTCAGCATTGTCAGCAGAGGTCATTCTTGCTTCCCTTGAATGTTATTGGGTTCACACTTAAAGAATTAAACTTTAGCAGATCATTATCTACAGCTTTTCCGGTTCAATGAGGCAAAATAAGTCTCTAAATCTGTAAATTAAGACAGCTGCATCAATCATCAAATGCTTCAACATTTCTGGTACCAAAAAAAATCTGCCCACCGCAAAGATCTGGCTAGTTACAAGACCAGGGAAATAGGTCTACAAAACTAAAATACATAAAAACCCTATAAACTTGTGATAAAATAATATAAACGAATTTCCTAAAAGCTCGCTCAAGACACACCATACGCATATTGAACTAAAGACAACATGAGCAGATGAGTATGAATTAAGGAATTGGCCATAATAATATTGTTATTAACAGTTTTATCTTACCATCAACAAGAGCTGCAAATCACTGAAGAAAGTTCTTTTTAAGACATTTAAAGAACAAATAGCACAAAGAAGGCGTATTACCAAGAAGTGTAAAAAAGATTTTAATTTATGAAAAAGCAAGTAGACAAATAAGCAAATAAGACCAAGAAGTCAACATACCATCGAGACAGCATACAGATGAGCTAAGCTGAATCAAAAAAAAATAATGAAGTTTTGATTTTCGGGGTTGTGCTCCATTAACCTAGCTTCAATTCAGAAAAAGAAGCATCTTTAGAATTATTTGATTTTTGTGGGTTTCCTTCATATGAAGGAACTAGGATGCCTAAAGCGACCCAAAGGGAAGATAAAAAGACTAGAAAAGCCAAATGGTTAGAACTCTAGTCTAGTCTTAAGAGTAGAAAAATCAAACGCGTCTCTGCCCACTTACCGATCAGAAAAGGAAAAGTAAAAAGCTCCCATCTTGTCTCTCTCTTACATATGACGCTAAAAACATTGATACATCTTTATATTCTGCTGTAGCAATGATTTGCACATATTTAATACTCCAATGTCTTGTAAGTTTTAGTTTTTATGCAATTATTTATTTTTTCCAGTTAAACACAATCAGATGGAGTAGAGGGCGAGGCTCATACATTGGAAGTCACTGAATGATTTGGAAATGGGTATTATCCAACATTGAGCTAATTTGGACAATGAAGTCTTGACATTTTGGTCCCAATTTCCATTTATTATTAAAAGACATGAATTTGCTAGAAACTACTATGCAGCTGAGCAAAGTCACATATTATTAATCGAAAAGAAAAAGATACATAAAAAATGTAGAAATACTTTTATTATTCATATAAAATATATTAGGAAATTTGATTGAGCAAACAATATGAGAGAGTATCTTTTAATCAAACAAAACTTTGGTGGATAATTTTGGGTAGTGAATATCAGTAGGTCCTAATAATATCTGCCAATAAAATGGAAAACAAAAAGAAAACTATAAAAGGCTATTAGCTGTGGCCTTGGTGACAGGGTCAGAGAGGTGGATCTCTAATTCTGGGTAGTGAATATTCCTCACCAACGGGACATAATAGAAGATTTGGGGTCGATATGTTTTGCATCCACCAATGAATAATTTAAATCTATTAATGGGATAATTACGCATTCTACTATTCAACTGTTTAAGGCAAATTAAGTCTTTGATTTTTTCTTTTTACCTTAATATCTTCGTTCCTCAATTATAAACAAATCATCTTTTTTTTAATTAATTTGAGTGGATGAGAGCCCATTTTATTAATAAATCAAATCTGGTTACATTGTTTGAGGCCCAACAACATCCATGTAAGACCCGGCCCTATTACCGATTTTTCCTTTATACTTTCTTTCTCTATCCAAACAGACCCCGTGAAAGTAGGGTATCGTCTGGTTCTGTTGCCACGTTCCTCTTCAAGCATCCGCACTTCCTTCTTCTTCAACTTTGGGTGATCAATCGTCCGCCGTTGATGATTATGATCGAGCTTGACAATGTAGCTCAAAAGGTAGGTCTCCATCTTCTTTACTCCTTTTATGCTCCAATCTAACTTATGCCCTTTTATCTCCAAGTGGTCTGTTCGATGGTCTTTTCCAAGGTATCCAGTCAGTCCTTTGGAATTTGCTTCGATGAACCAGGAACAGAGAAGAAAATATTGCCCCTTTCCTTCTTCTTCGATGTCTTTCCAGTGGGGTGCATAATGAACTCGATCTGACACAAGGAGCCTTGTTTTTGCTGGTATTGCTTTTTGTTTTCTGTTGTAGCTTAGGCTAGGTAGTCTAATTCCCACAATAAATCTTTTGTTCTTAGCTCTCTTGTACATATATATTGTGCGACAATTTATGCTTTCGTTTCTCCTATTTACATCCTATCCTCAGCAGAGGAACTTGTGATTTATTCATGTTTAGTATCTTCCTGCATGTCATTGGTAGCTGATGAAACTCTGTGTATGTCTATTTTTCTCTCTGATTGAATGCACTTTTAGCTAGGGCATCTACCAAACAATTGGCTTCTCTGTAAATGTGATGTATTTTCATATGTATGTGTTGCTTCATATTCAGTATCTCCTCCATAATATCTGCTAGTTCCCATGGAATTTTGTACTCCCTTGTTATCATTTTCTTTAAGCTGAGTGAATCTGTTTTCAATATAATATTGTATTCGCAGCTAATACAATATTGTAATGCCATCTTCGATGTTTTAGCTTCTGCCACCAAATTGCTTGCTTTTCTAATCTGTTATGCCGCTGCATATATAACGTTTTCTCTCTCATCTCTTAGAGAAAATCCAGAGGTACTTTGCCCTGGATTACCCTTGCTAGCCCCATTAGTGTTTCACTTCACCCAATTCCTCCTTGGAAAGCCCAACATACTTTCCTGTACTTGGGTCTATACTGTTGTAAGTATAGTAGAATTCCCTTCCAGCTTGTGGATACTACAATTCATGGGTATTTTGACTTCACAAACTGTGTGATGATTTGTAAAGTCAGCTTTCTCATCATAAATAAGGTCACATCTTTGCCATATCATCTTGCATTCCTCCTCTTCCACAATTTTCACAAATAATAGCTAGAATCACCTTTAGCACTTCATGTAGCTTTCCTGAAGCTGGCATCACCCACTATTTAATGATTAATTATTGAAGATGCATTCCTGTTGGTTGAAAACCTGCACAGAGAGCAAACTGCTCCCATAGTTTTAAGGCTATAGGATCTGTTAGAAATAAGTGGGTCATAGTCTCCTGACTATGGTTGCCACAGCAATGGCATCTTGATACCAACTGAATATTCATTCTCCTCACATTATGATTAGTTGGTATCCTCCTTTTCCATATCCTCCGGTGGAAAAATACAATTTTGAAAGGCAGCCCCTTCACTCATATGTTAGATATCCATGGAACTTCTTCCTTCTTCTTCCTCATGATCTTATATGCTGAACTTAAGTCCCCTTTACATTGTCAATCCACTATGTCATGTCTTCCCTTTCACCACTCACTAGTTTGATGGACCTCACTATGTGTTCTATCATCTCCTCTGAGAGTAAGCTTCTCAACTTATCTCTATTCCACTCTCCATTAGAAATAAACTCCTTCATCTCTAATTCCTCTTCACCTCTATTTATCTCCTCCACAAAGTATAGTGCCCCTTGTTGTGTCCAGTTATCAAACTAGAAGCTCACCTCTCGTGTTCTCACCTGCCACCATATCTCATGTTCAATTTCCTCCATGGCTTGGATCATAGCTTTCCAGGTGTGAGATGTCCCCTTTCCTTGAGTTATTACTAAATGCTTCTTTTTGTAATACTTGTGCCATATGTAATGACTCCACATGAAAGATGTTGAGGTCCCGAAGTTCCACCATAACTTAGCTATTAGGGCCTTTGATACATTATAAATGGATCTAAATCCAAGTCCTTCTTCCAATTTTGGATAACATAACTCCCCCCAAGCTACCCAATGTTTGCCCTTATTTTCCTCTATTTTACTCCAAAAAAACTTTACAAAGATTTTATTAATTTGATTCACCACATATTTAGGGGGATTCAGTGCAGACAATAAATATATAGGCATAGATTGCAGGACATTAGATATGAGAATATATTTATCTCCATGAGAAAGGAACTTATTTTGCATGCCAACAATCTTCTTGAAATCTTCCTTATCAACTCTTCAAAGTGTACTTTCTTCTTTCCGCCATAAAACTCTGGACACCCCAAGTAGGTCACAGAGAATACACCCTAATTGATTCCAGTCCACCTCTTCAGTTTTTGAGCCACCACTGTTGAGTCTTTTCATGTAGGTAGAAAAAACTCTTATTTCTATTAATGAATTGTCCAAACACCCTTTCATACTCTGCCAAAACTCTCACCATGCTCTTCACTGTCTTTCTATCTCCAGAACAAAACAAAATGGTGTCATCTGCATAAGATAAATGATTAATTTTTGGGTTCCATTTAGGTATTCCAAATCTCTTATAATATGTTTTCATGTGTAGGTTATTTAATCCCCTAGCTAACACTTCCGCAGCAATAATAAACATAGTAGATAATAATGGATCTCCCTACTTCAAACCTCTGGATGACTGAAAAAAGCCTTTTGATTGCCCATTAACTAGTACAAAGTATCAATTATTAAAGATTAATCTCCAAACCATATCAATTATGATTTCTGAGAAACCAAACTTTCTTAACACCTTGGTAAGAAACACCCAAGAGAGTCTACTATATGTCTTTGCCATGTCCAACTTGACCATAATATTATGCCATTTCTTCCTGATGTTAATATCCCTTATAATCTCCTGAGCTAATAACACATTTTCTGTAATATTTCTGTTTTTCACAAAACCAACTTGATTTTTGGATATAATATCAGGTAGATACTTTACCAGTCTATCATGTAGCATCCTTGATATTACTTTATTGACAAAGTTGCTCAAGCTGATAGGTCTATAATCTACCAAACTTTCTGTCTTCTCCTTCTTTGGTATAAGTACCAAATTTGTATGAGTAATGTGGTATCTCCTGCGCACAGAAAAAATTTCTTACCATATTAGTAATGTCACTATCCACTATGTCCCAACATGTCTGATAAAATTTACTAAAAAACCATCTGGCTCACTAGCACTATCTCATAGAGCTCAAAAATTACTTATTTCACCTCTTCCTGGTCTGGCAATCTTGTCATCTCATCATTATCTTCATATGTTATCAACCTTGGAATGACATTGACCATATCAAAATTTTCTCTATGTCTCTCTTCCCCGAACTAGTGTTCAAAGAGCTCAACTGCTACATCTCCTATCTCTTCATGAGTTGAAATCATCTTTCCTTGAGAGTCTTTTATCTTCTCCTATGTATAATTTCTTCCTCTTTCCTATTACATAAGAATAAAATAACTTGATATTATTATCACCTTTTACGAACCATTTCATACCAGCTTTTTGCTTCCAAAATTCTTCCCCTATCTTCCTGTATCTCTTAAGATCTGCCCCTACCTTGCTCAATTACATCCTATGCTCTATTGTTGGAAGCATCTCTAATTGAGCTTTCTTGACTATCAATATATCTTCCAAAGTATCAATCTGCTGAAAAATGTTACCAAAAGTCTGCCTGCTCCAAATTTCCAATACCTGCTAACCCTTTTGATTTTATCCCTATACATCAAAAATGGACCCCCCTCAAAATCTCTCTTCCAATGCTCTTCCACTACCTTTTTGAACTAACTATGATTGGTCCAAAAATCCAGAAATTTGAAAGACTTCCTGGATGGCTGCTCCTCAAAGTTACATATCACATACAAAGGGGCATGATCTGATCCCTGTCTAATTAAATGATGCACCTGACTTGTTGGAATTAAATCCATGAACTCCTGATTTACTAGAACTTTATCCAATCTTTTAAATATGCATTCCTCCTCAATTCTGCCATTCCACCAAGTTTATTTGCTTCTCTTGAAGTTCAACTCCAGTAAAGCATAATTATTAATGCACTATGCAAAGTTCACTGCTTCCTCTTGAGTGAAAGGTAGGCCTCCTTACTTCTCCTCTTTATTCAGAATAACATTATAGTTCCCTCCTACTACCCCAAGAAAGCCTATATCCTTCTGAAAGTCCCTTCAGATTCTCCCAAAGTTCTAATCTTTCCTATGGTAGACATCTAGCATAAACAGTTGTGATAATATATGATCTGCCTCCTGACTGGAATTTTACTAATAATTGTTGTACTTTATCTAAAATCACCCATCCCTCCCATTCATCCCTCCAAAATACCTAAATCTTGGAAGAACAATTGACAACACCACCCTTGTATACCTAATCTCTTTTTATAGTGTTCTAACTCTCCTGGGCTTTGAAAAGGCTCCATTAGATCTATGTATAAATATTCATATCTCTTATTTAGTTCTATTAATCTCTCAAAGGCATTTTGAGTATTAGCATACCTTATATTCCAAAATAAGATTTTACCAATCATTGATCACTATTAGTAGTTTTGTCCTTACTCCTCCTTGTTTGAACTTGCAAAGGTATAGCATTATGTCCTTGCTTGTTCTTTTCCCCTGCTTTCAAGTCTATACTATGTCTAGAGGATAGGTCTCTAGCCTTGCTTACATCATGAATAGTTGTACCAAGATCTTCATCCTTCTCTTGATCCTGTCTGTGTGAGCATTGCTTATCTTCCATCCCTTGAGCTTCTAGGATTTCATTCCTACTATCTACATGGACCACCATCCTCAATGGAGTTGGTATATGCTCCCTGTTATCCCCTTCAAATTCATCTAGTTGTCCTCCATTGTTGGGTGTCCATATAATAAGGTGTTTATTTTGTTAACTGTTAGCCTCATTTTTCCGCTGTTTTCCCTGCATTGCTTCATCTTTCTCATGTGTATCATTGTGATGGTCCTCTTTTTTCTATGGTATTTGTTTCTACATATCTTCATTATTTCCAGTATATATCTCCCCTTCTTTCTGTTCCTGTTGTGTCAATACCTCAAACTGATTTGCCATACTGACATTAGTTTCTTGTTGTGTGTTGTTTCTGACTCCAAATCTATTCCTTCTCTTTGTACATTACTCCCCCTTTTCTTCCTTGATTCAAGCTTTGTTTTTGCTTGTGCCTGAGTTGTTGGAAATCCTCTCCTCCTTTTGTTATCTCCTTTTGATTGTTCTCCTTATTTGCTACTTCTGATACCTTCTCTGTTTCCTTTTTCCTCTCTGCACCTCCTTGTGCCTTCTCTTCCTTTGGATATAACTCTGGGTGAAGAATAAAAGATTCCTGCTCATTATGACCTTGTATCCTGCATGTTTTGTAGTACTTTGGGACATAGTCATAGTTGATTCTGATCCACTTCTTTGTAATTTCTCCATTCTGCTTCCGTACTCTAATGTTGATTCTTTTTGAAAATTCTCCTAAAAGATCAACCTCTACTTTTACTCTTGCACAACTTGGCCTTTTCTAATTCCTTGTTGCCATATCCACTTGTAAGGGTTTTCTTACTGCAGAGGCAAGTGAGAAAATTGCCTCTCTCATGAAAAAAATTTGGTGGCAATGATAGGAATGAAATCCATACTACTGCAGTAGTGGTCTCCTCCTCCGGATCAAACATTGGATCCCACTTAAGAGTTCGCATTGGGTACGTTCAATACCGATGTGTAAGATAAAAGGCAGGATTTGAGAGCAAACTAACATAATCCTCCATGATTGATGCCCTAATTAATACGTTTCTATTGCTGAGTAATCCTATTGTGCATTCTCCCTTTAGTTTACATTTTGTAGTTCTTGGATTTCTAGCCATCCATATGAAAACTTCCAATTATAGCAAATTGTAGATTTTCCTTTTGTATCATATGATTCACCTCCTCTTTCTCCCACACAACCCTCGATTCTCCATGTAGGTAGGTGATTGGTTTTATAGGCAGTGACTTATAATTGATCACATTAGGATACAAAGTAGCAGCATAGTTCAATTGATTTGTAGGTTGTCCAACTGATGTGGTGGTTATGGTCACCCATGGATTGTAGGTAAACTTAGTTTTTCTATGATAGGAAAATTAAATTTTCAATGACGGCGCATACTTTTTTTCAGGTGTATGCATATAATTTTAGCTTAGGGTTTTCTATGTTTAAAAGAATTCAAGTTAAATCCGATATTAAAAATGTCTTTTTTTTAGTGACTTTGAGTATGCTTCCGACCTATATGATCTTTTAGGAAATACAAGAATATATAGTTTAAGTTATTTTATTATTATTATAAACTTTACTAGTAAATAAATAAATTCATCAACTTAAATGATTATTTAAGAAATTTACTCTTAAATAGAGACAACTTATTCCCATCTTTTTCAACGTTAATAAGTTGTTATAGGTCGATACATTTCAAACTTCATATGCGACTCCATTCCTACTTCCTTTTTTTGGTTCAACCATTCCTACTTTTTGGACAAACAACAATGCCTCTTTGACAATTTTTTTCCAGTCAAAACAATAGTGATATTGATGTTGATGGAACAAATAGTGATATTTATTTACAATGAAAATATGGAGAGAATGGGATAACAATCCATATGTATTTACCTTATTTTAAAAACTATATTTTTAAAAGAGTACTTTAATGAAAAGTAATTTGTGTTTAATTAATATATTTAAAAAGCATTTTTGAACAGCAATTAATATTTAATTAAGTTTTTTTTAAAGTGCTTCTAATAGTCTTTTGTCAAATTTTTAAAATCAGTTTATTTTAAAAGTATTTTTTTTTCAAAAATGTATTTAAAAAAGTACTTGATAAGAATCAATTTGTGCTTGACCAATAAATTTCAAAAATACTTTTGAACAATAATTAGTATTTGAACAAGATTTTTAAAATGTTTTTTTTTAAAAGTGCTTTCAAAAATTATTTTTGGGTAAAAGCTACTTTTAACTTTTGAAATAGCTTCTACTACTCTTAGAAACACTTATTTTCTCTCAAAAATTTGGTTGAATACATAACTTTTTTAGAATAAACACTTTTGACCTCCCTAAAGCTTGATCAAACAGTTCAATCTAGGAACTCCCGATTTAAGGTTTTTTTTTTTTTTAAAGATTTTCAATTAAAGGGATTGTTTGGTTCACATGGTCAAAACACATCTAAAGCGCTTGCGTTTTGCTTGCAGCCAACACAATCAGAATTATAATATAAAATTATTATACAATTAATAATAATAGATTTAATACATTATTAGTCTCTTAAATCTGTAAGTAAATTTTATTTAAACACTCAAATTACGAGTTATTCTAATTTAGCACTTGAACACATGATACAGTATTTCTATTAGACATTTTCGGTTCAAATTTAGAAGAAAAAAATTACGCATATCATTACATTGATAAGTTAACCACTTAATATGTCAACACATTAATTTCAATAAAAGAGTTGACATATTTTATGTGGTTAAGTTAACTATCTAATAGATAATTAGGAACACATATAAAAGTTTTTTCATATTTTGAATAGAAAGTATATAATATGAATACTTTATCATGTGTTCAAGTATTCAATTGAAACAAATCATAATTTGAGTGTCCAAATAAAATTTACTTACAAATTTAATAAAAATTTTACTTACAAATTTAACGGGCCATCGATGTTAAGCCATAATAACAGTTACTCCATTACATATAAATATCATAATATGTATATATGATTAATTTAGATTATGATATATAGAAATTTTAGACCTAATTAGTTAAAATTTTCGGTATCCTAATAATTAATTTTATATTTGGTTAAATTCATGTGAATAAATAAATAATGTTATCAATGAGAAAAGATACTCAAAATTTCTTCCAAACATTGTTCTCTAATTTGTTTTTCTTTCTTCTTCCTTGATTTTAGCAACAATAGGAACAAGAATTGTTATAGATACAATGTATAAATTTTTGTTTAAATAGAAAAATTAGTTCTTATACTTTATAGCCCAAGAATATAATAATTCTTGTACTATCTAATATTCATGACTTTCATTTTATTTTACAAAAACAAGACGCCTCATTTTAAGGGTACTTTTATCGTTTTGGGATACTCTTGACTAGTTAATACATGCAATCTTATTATATTTTATCTTACAATACATATATACATACATGTATATATATACGTCTCAGCTGATTTTACCTATAGGAAATACGAGAATAACAATCGGATGTTATTTCGCAATGAAACGTTTCATGTTATAATCAAATAGTATATGCTAGTAATGCAGAATTTTATACTAGAACGAAACGTTGTTTCAACATAATGCAAAATTATATATCAGGGTAATAAACAAGGCGAACTAGATATATGATCATGTAACAAAAACGAAAAATCAATATAGTTCACAAATAGTATCAGGGAAGAAAAAGTTAAGTGAGATCATCTTCCTCTAGCTCCTTAGCCTTCACTGCTTCCTTTACTTTCAATAGAAGTGTTGTCTTCCAACCATCCTGGAGTGACATATATGCAAATAGAAACATCATAAGTAATTGCAAAGACGAACAATGAAGAAAACATGCATGCAGCATATATAGTACATAAGATGTTGAAACCAATCGATTTACAAGTTGATAACTTATTGCAAGACACATTGTCTATTATCCAGATCAAGGTAAAGATTCCTTTTCTTTTATGCAGTTGTTTGGGGAGAGAGGGCAAAAGGGCATCACCAATTACATTACTTCAGATTAACTGCCTCTATGTACCCATTGCAAGTGTCAAATTCAGCATTCAAGTTCCTAACCATCTAGCTAGCATGTTCCAATTGGACAAGCGTTGATCTAAGCCTCTAAACAGGGTGTCTTCACCTTTTGCGTTAAAAGAACAGATAAAATGATTCAGCGCGGAGCTGATATAGATGGACAAAATATAGATGTGATTAGTCTCTACCTTCTCACTCTGATGGGTTGAATTATTGATTGACATGAATTTCTTACCCTAAAATGCTAGAAAGAAAAGATCCAATAATATTATTTTTTGCCATGGGAACCAAGAATTTGAGTATAATATTCAAGCATTATTAAGGAGTCGGTGACTTGAAATATGTGAATCCAAAATAAGAATGAAGTAGCTCGAATTTACCAGGCGTGTCATGCTATCATATTCCTTGATCACATCAACGAACTTGTCAACTTTTTCCTCGTCAATAGCAGCTGCCAAATCCTGCATTGAAAAATGTATTTATGCAATGATTGAGCAATACTGAGTGAAGGTAATAGGAAGGAGGACTTAGTTAGAAAAGATATGACATACCACTAACAATTTGTACTCACGTGTACTTGAAAACGTGGGATCCAGTTCCTACAGATGGACGAGGCAGTGGAAATTAATGCATATTCTCTAGAATATGACTATGTTAGAGGGACAAGAAGAAGATGGTATTACCTGATAACGATCTAATGCATTGTTAATTGCAACAACATCACCTTTACAAAGCTGGCAAATACCAGCATTAAGAAGATGTCCTCTAACTCCATACTTCAATAAATTGTTCTTGACCGAGTCTCGTGCTATCTCCTCAAAGATGTCAATTGCTCTCTGATATCTGAGTGGCAGGAAAGAGTTAATTCTTCTTATAAGAGATAGAGCAATTACAAGTTATAATAGGAGTACTAGTTTTATATCAACATAAGTAAAGATTGAAGTGCTTTTAACAACTTCAGATCGATCCGGAGGATTACCTAAGAAGTTCTTTTGCAAGTTGTAGTTCAATTCACATTTTAACCATTTTCCTTGTCTTCCTTGTGTCAATGTTTCATATTGAATTTATCAATGACAAACATTTGAACTTGTTTCTTTTAAGTAAAACTATCATAGACCAACAATACATGCATACTTCTCTGTTTGAGCTGAGAACTCTGCGATTTTCTGCTTGCACTGATTTGCAGTTGTTGTTACATCTTCACTCTGGAAGAGATCAGCTGCTTTCTCATAGAAAACGATAGCCTGCTCCATATTTTGCTCTTGCTCATACAAATCAGCAACTTCCTGATCATACAAAACAATAGTATCTACAATCAAAGATGCAAATAAATTTCTAAATCAGATTTTAGATTTTCTATTTCTAGTTGAAAGAAATACATTGAATAATAATATATCACTTTGTTGGTTACGTTTTTTTTATTAATCGCATCTCTTCAACAAAGAGTCCAGTGGCGATCAGGCGCATGGCTTAGAGCCTTGGTGCATGCTTTGAGGTGCTGCCTAATCAAGATGAAGCACTCAGACAGTGGTGCATCTAGCTATTGGACTTAAACTGTTGTTAGAAAATTATTGTTTAAAATATGATTATAGTAAATATTTTAGAGAGAAGGTGACTTTTAAATGAAAGGTTTGTCCTTCCATACTTTGTTTACCACCAGATTTATTCAAAGTAAACTTTAATTGATTTTAATGTAATTTTTTACGGTCCATCTTTCGTTACAACATTCACCAAAAACTCTTTCTTCTCCAAATTTCTACTCCAAAAAGATCAAAGTTTAGGTTCTTTCCTTTTCAATAGGATTTCTTCCCTATTTGCTTAGTGTAAAAATTCATAGATTTGTTATATCCACTAAAACTATTGATGTACAATCTCACAGATAAGAGAGAGCAAATATCGTTTTTAGAAAAGCGTATCATATGTATTTCATATTTGTGTTCTTCTTCATATAATTTTTTTTTTGTGTTCTTGGTATATTTACCAACAACCGCTTCAAATGGATCCCTTAACAACATTGTTTGCCACTTAAAAGCTAGATTAAGCACACAGTATCGGTATTGAAAATATCAGAAAGTAGTACATCCCGCTTGGCAGAGCTATCTATATACCTTGTAATATCTTGCAGACATACTTAGCCGTCCAATCTCCAGAAATATATTTACTGCCTGCTCTAGACAAGATATTGCCTCTGCAAGATATACGTTGTGAGAAAATTTTTAGCCAAATTGAAGGAGATGGTGATGACAAGAAGAGATGCACAAATATAACCAATCTAAGATCCCGTATTAATTTGCTTTAAATTACTAACCTTTAGTATTGGTCTTCTTGTAACAATGAGCAGCATCAGCATAAGCATTAGCAGCCTCATGTTTACTATCCAACTGCAGGAATTAATTTGGACAAGTCAAAATTTTGTAGGAAAAAATTTAAAATCAAATACTAGGTACCTTTAGATGACAATTTGCCAATTTGACATATACAGCTCCAGCTTGATCCCCTGAAAGAAAAACATGGGTGGATTATTACAAAAGTGTAGAGCCTTTTCCATTAGATTCAAAGAATCCTCAATAGCAATTATGAATAAAATAAAGGAAAAGAATTGGAACAATAAGGTTCAAATAACAATATATGAAGGATATTAGGGGTCTCGGCTACATGATTTAAGATTTATTATGTAAGAAATAAAATGATTATATATATTTGAGATTGAAACTAACATGATTTGGCAAGTTTGAAGCAATTCCCAGCTTTATCAAACAAATCGGCGGCGTCTTCAAATTTGGAGCCGAATAGGCCCCACCCACTAAGCTTCTTCTCACCTTGCTTTTCAAATTCCTCCCCTCTACCTATGTGATCCCCCATTTCCCCCCGTCAAATTAAGGGATTATGATTTAGAGCAACATATATAATGCCGCCGCTGCCCAACTTATTGCAAAATAAATCCACCTCTAAGTAGAGGTGGGCATTTGTATGTACATATTTAAAATTAAAAATTTTGATATTGCAGTTTTAATAAAGGATATATATATATATATATATATATATATATATATATATATATATATATATATATATATATATATATTTAAGATATTAGTATGATATAATTGAAATATTTTTTGAAAAATTAAAATAATAATTTTTTATTTTATGAGTATATGCAAGTTAAAATTGAACAAACTATGATTATCAACATACCGTATTATCAAATATCAAAATCGAACTTTAAAATATCGAACTACAATGAATTAATTTGGTATGATAATAGCATAATATTTTTAAAGATGAAAAATTAAAATTACCGAATCGAAGTTATCAATACGTTACCATATCGTACCATGTCTACCCCTACTTGAAAGATTTAATTAGTTCTATAGCCTTTTATAAATTTATTTTTAATTTTATATTCTTTTATAAGAAAATTTTATTTTAATACATAATTTTTTTAACACATTTTAATAAATTCTGATATATATATATATATGTATGTATGTATATGTATAAATTTAATTTGTTAACGATCAAAAGAGATCATTTTCATATAAGAATTGACAATGAAAATGATCTACATACACCATATATTAAATATGTATATTCTTTTTAAGATTATTTAAATCATTTTCGTGTTCATCCTTCACAACTTTCTTTTTGAATTTAGTTCTTCTCATATAAGAGTATGAATATAATGTATATTCGACATAATATGCTTTTTTCTATATTATGTATCGATATATTATATAATCTAAGTTAAGCATATATGTACACCAAAATACTATATATCATTGATGAGTATCAGAGCAAATTATAGTGTTGATAATAAACTATATATAGGATCTGATATTAATGTTTCCGTATTAAAAAGTAGAAATTGTGAATCTCTAAGGATTCATTAAATATGGCCCATATTTAATCTACTTAAATTAAGGAAGAGACTAATTAGTTACCTTATATATAGGAAAAATACCATATCTAAAGTATTTATCCTTTACCCATTTATAAAGTATATGTTGTAGCTTATGCGATTTAAAAAATAGTTATATTTTATGAATCGTTTTACTTATTTGCTAGTAGTGATGTAACTTTCCCTTTAGGCCTTCATTTTAAATAAATGGTATTTTTAATTTGGGCATATCTTAGAAAAACTATTCTTTCCTAAAAAAGAAAAAAGAAAGATATAGTTTTACTAACTTACCCTTAATAATATTGCCAAAAAGATGTAATTCTTTAGTAGTTTCATAATTATGTAAAGAATTTTTCAATTAAATAAGGATAAAATTGAAAACCATTAATGTCTTTTTGATTATGTGAAACACTATTTATTTTAAAATCAAATTAAAAAAAAATTAAACACCGCCTATTTTAAAATAAAAGAAATACTTAATTATTTCATTAATCTAAACTATATTAAAAGTGTGAAGACCCTTAGAAATATTGATTGAACTATTTGCCCTTCATTAAGAGACTTCACAATACACAAAACTGTCATTTACTATTTTTTAAAAATAATTATCAGTTAATTATTATCCTAATATTTAAGACTTTGAAATTAATTAAAGTTATAGCTATTAAATATTTACTTATTTGTAAAAGGTAAATACTCCTAATATTTAGTATTTTAAGATTGACTAAATTTGCCTCTTAAATCTTTTCTTATTTGAACTATATTAAAAGTCCTAACATGTAAAACTTTAAAATCAAGTACAATTCCGTTAACTTATATCAATATTTAATTTACTATACTAACTATTATCCATCACAAATTTCGATTTACAATATGAGAAAAAAAAATATTAAAGAGCGTAATTTTATTATGCAGTAATATGTTGAATTTCTTTTTCTCTTCTTCTTCACAATTTATTAGTATCAAAACAAGTCAGTAATAACAAAATACGATTTCATAAGTGCAAATTGTTCAAACTAATAACTTCTACTATATGTTTTATTCTACCATACAACTTTGTATTACAATGCATCTTTGTAATGTTAATATTATATTAAATGTCAATCTGTTAATAGTGTAGTAATTTAAATTTTATAATTAAAATTTATTTTTATTAATATAAGAGACACACGAGACACGTAGATTAAAACTAGTAACAATTAAACACATTTACCGTAATAGTAATGCTTATGACAAACAGGTGTATGATGTGCTTAGGAAACTAGTGTACACATAGGGATTGGAATAGAGGTGGTAAATGACTTGTTTGGGTTTAAATTGGATGGATCAAAAAGGATTGAATTAGTATATTGACTAATGTCTAGTTTTATTCAAAGTTTATTTGGATAAAAGTAAATTAAATAATAAGTTGTAACTTAACTCATCTAGCTTGATCCATTATTTTTTCAAATTTCAAACTTACATTTTATGATATAATTAAAAAAACCTATAAAATAAAGAAAATAATAATTTAAAATTTAAAATTCCTAAATAGAATTGTAACATAAAATAGACATGTAATAAGACAGACTTACAAACATAATAATTTACTCCTAGCATATTTATAATTTCAATAAAAATAATGATTTATTTCTTAATTTACATAAAGAAAAATTCCAAATTTTGAAATACTTCACCAATCACCAATTAATGGACATAATTAATATAATGGATCTCAATATATTAAGAAGTAAACCGCAATTATTATTGCATGCGATTTAATCAACATATTATATTAAGTTATTAATTAATAATAATTATTGAGACTTACTTATAATTTCTCTATAAATAAGCTATGGAACAACATGAATAGAACTCCTCAAATTTTACTCATCCTCTTTCCTCACTTATTTGCTCCTAGCTAATATTATGCATTTTTATAATCTGCTATTAAAATATTTTGTTGAAAACTAACTTTTGTTTAATTCACGAACATGCACTTACATTTTAAAAAGAAAATAATTCAACACCATAGCACCAATATAACTCATTACATTCTCTTCCACACCTTTTTTCCTTCCTCATGTCGAAGTTTATAGAGCTAGTAAAATTTATAAAGGTCGCTATCATTCTCAAATTTTGTTCTTTGTTTACAACTTTATATGTGAAAGTCAGTTTTTAAAAAATCTTTAACTTGAACACATCATCTCTAATATTCAGATTTCAGAATAAGATAAACAACTAACAAGAATATATTAATTTATGTGATATTTTTCGTCTCTCGAAAGTTAGCATGACTATACTTTAAAATTAAACTGGATTAGATCAACTTTATCTTTTAAAATTTAAATTAAAATATTTAAAAAAAATTATTAAAAATATATATTATAAGTTGCAATTCTTCTTATATTAATATGATAAAAAATTCTTTAAAAATATTGATCAAAATTTACGTAATTTAAATCTCAAAAAATGAAAAATACAATAATCAATAATGGTAACATTCGATAATTTTAAAAAGTAAAAATCTATAATAATGAAGAAATTTTTTAAACATTTATTTGTATGCAAAAATCTTAATTCAGAATAGAACTTTATAGGCTAAGAATGAGCATTTTCATGGGCTAAGATTGGACATCATCATGAGTTTATTTGGACCGTTGATTGTGATGAATTGATTTGGACTAATCAAAATCAACTCATTATCAAAATCGCTCTAACTCAAACCCCTTAAAACTTAAACAGATTAATAAATTTGAACTAATTTTGCCACCGTTATGTGCACGTATCATCCTATTACAACTAATAAGTAAGAGTGTACATGATTAGATCTGAGTTTATTTCCCTAAAGACATGGATACGTGCTTGAATTTAGATAAATTGGGTGAGTGTGTCAAGGTCATAACATTCTTAATTCCTTGAAAATTTATCTTTTTATCAGAGATTACCTTACCCAGTAGGCTTACTTCGCAGTCGTTCATGCTCGCTTGAATATCTGACAAGTCTATTGCAACAACATCCCTTTTTGCCTATGTAGAATGAGTTGATGAAGATGTTCTGAAATTTCTTCCTCCATTTGTCCATTTTAAGAATTCCACTGCAGTCAAAATTGAGTTACTTATTGCTAAAACCGTATTGCCCAAAAATATGGGTTCCTTCTGAGACTTATGATTTAGGGTTTACTAGAGGACTTGAAATTTTGCAGGAAGCTAAAAAGACCTAAAAACTATTTTGATAGAATTATTTATTGAATTGCTCGAGAAAACTTGGAGAGGAAAGTGAACAAAAGCAGTTTATGGTATGTTTGGTATTGTCTTCAAGGATTTGTCCCCACGAAGGGGAAAGAGCTCTCATGCGAGGAGAGAGAAAACCTATAGGAGTACAAGTAAAGGGCGTCAAATGAAATTTTTTCCAGTTCATTTTCAAAGATAAAGGAAGTAGAGATAAAGTTTGGTTTGGAAATCCATGGTTTGTATGATAGATATCTTTTAAATGTCCATCCGTGGGAACCAGGACTACAGAGTCAATCCTCAATTTTTAATGTTTGCAATATGTGGGTTCAATTTTGGAACCTTCCGATACACTGGATGTCGAAAGATGTCTGACACAAAATAGGTAAGGCTCTGGGTGGTATGATTGATATTCTCTTTCCTCAGAATGGAAGTAAAAAAGGAAAATATTTGAGGCTTAAGGTTATGATGAAATTAATAAGCCATTGCCTAAGGGAAAATTGATTCAATTAGGATCTGAAACTATATGAATTGAAATAATAGATGAAAATCTGTCGTATGTTTGCTACTATTGTGGATGTTGGGACATAATGATAAAACATATGTACAAAGAAGGATCTATGATCAGGCAACTTAAAAGTGATCAGTTTGGGACATGGCAACGGGCAGAGAATCATTTGTCTCTCTCGGAAAATATGAGGCCCCGAAGGGTGAACAACAATAATAAAGGGTGAGTATGTGCTAAAGAATGCACCAAAACATTTTTGGGCTATAGTCTAATAGTAAAAGTCCCATAAATGATGTATGGCTTAGGCCTAGGTTAGTGTCACGATTTGAGCTAGGACTCTGAATCGAGACACGAGACCTAGAATCATGAATGGCTTCAAGCTAACCCATGACACATACATAGCATGAATTAAGAGCATTACTAAACCGAAATAAAGCATGAACATGACATAAGAGGAAGATTGCATGTTGTGGAAGCATAAATGTAAACACGAACCGACATCGCTGAAACATCTATACAAGCTATCTGAAAAGCCTCTAAACATCTGATAAGCTGATGGGACCACACCCCCAACTAGCTCGCTAAGTCTGAAACTAAAAGACATGCACAAAAGAGACATAATCAAAACTGATATCCTCGAATCATGAGGACTCACCAAAACTGTGATAGAGATGGACTGATCGGGAGCGGGCTAACGGGAGTGAGATAGATCACCTGAACCTATATCATGAGATGATATAGCATAGAATATGCGGTTAGTACTTTGAATGTACTAAGTATATAGAGAAAGTAAAACATGCTAGTAAAATGATAGTATGAAATCATGAATATAAACCAAGATAGATCATGAGAGCAAGTGCGACATGTTAAAAGTCATATTTCGAAAATAAACATAATCATAAGCTATTCATCATAAGTTGAAGATAATGACCCAATGTTTAGAAATGGAAATCATATAGTGTGATGTACTTGAAAACATAGGTGAAGACTCATAAACTGATCGATGGGTCAAATATGCTATGAAACACAATATCATAAGACATCAACATCAGTATTTGAAAACATAAGGAACAATGAGAGGCTTCATCATAACCGACACCATCATGATAGAGCTGACATGATGCCCCAACTATCTCACTTAAGTAGGCAGAGCCGTCCCAAGCTTGCCAAGACTAGGAATGATTAGGGCATGATATCATTTGTGAATCTCCATAGGGTTTGAACCTGAATATATATACCTACAGTGACATGTAGTTCTGAGACTCGAGGTTTGACTGATCCCCTAACCTACTCGGTGCTAGATATCGATGACGTCCCCACTCCTCACCAGGAGAAAATTTACATGATCATCGCAATATATTTACCCAACTCATGAGTCGGGGTCGAATCCACAGGGAATGAAGATTGATAGCAAGTAAAGTCGTCTATCAAATTGAATCAAATAGCATTATTGTATCAAAACTAGAAAAATAAATATTGGGGGTTGTAAGATCACACAATGAAATAAGACAACCAAGACAACCAACTTCGAAGTAACCATATGAGAGAATACTAGGGGTGTGCTATTGACGGGGCATTAATAGGATTAGGGTTAACTAGAAAATTAAAATATTACCTATGAACATAAATAATCGTGGAGAAGGCGACACTCGATGTTTCTCAACCACTTAGACGTCTTTTGCCTCGGGTTTTCTCAAACCCCAAGGTCCCATACACATCAATCACTACAACTTGGGTAAGAATTAAACTACCTCTAGCTTAATTCTTTAATGGGTGTATGAAAATGGGTATTGGCTATCTCTAGCCCAATCCCACACAATTAAAATCCAATTACCCATCATTATTTTCTCACGCATATTCTATTCCTCTTCTTCAAGCAACAATAGAATAAGTAAACACAATCCTTACTTGCAATTATAGATATTTCAATTGTAATTTAGAGAAAATAATGAATTTATGATAAATAAGTAATGAAAGATTAAACTAGAAACACCCAATCCATTTTAGCCCCTATCATTCACACACCCCTAGAAAGGTATTTAGCTACTCATAATGAAGAACAAGAGATAAAACCAATAAAAGAATCACTATCATTCATCATTAGTAAGAAATTTAAAGCTCACTTTATTCTTCAATGGAGGTTTTTACTTTAGAAAGATGAAGGAAAAAACTCTCCCTTCTCTCTATCTTTTTCTCTCTCTAAAATTCAATATAAAAACTAACTATGAAATGTTATGGAATGGAATATTTTATTCTTTACAAAAGGTGTGCAAAAATAGGGTAAAACTGCTCCTCTTTTTTTGTGCTAGATGATTTTACCCCTTTGATGATGACCTCACTTGTGAGGCACCTACGAAGATGCGCCGCTCATTCATAGCTGTGGGCTAGTGGATCCTGTTATAGTCCTGCATTGGCTCCTGCATTTTGCCGGTACCGACCCGCATTCTGCATGTGTTCCTTCAACTTCCAAGCGATGCTTTCCTGCGTTTGGCCTGTATTTTGCAGGTGTCATCCTGCGAAACGCAGGTCCTTTTCTTCCAGCATCATGCTTTTTGTTCGATTTTTTATTTTCTCTATTTAAATTAAATACCTGCAAAAACCAAAGAGAAAGGGCATAAAATCTTCGTAAGTGACTTGAAAACCAAGAGAAAGCTCATGTTTAAAAGCTTAATGAGTTGGTAAATTACCAACTCATCAAACCCCCAAACTTGAACCATTGCTTGTCCTCAAGCAAGGCATTTCTTCACAGATGAACAATTAAATTAAGCATGTCACACCACATGAGTTTTGCACAAGGAACCACTGGGACTAAGACAACCCCAAAATTGCACACTGACTTAATGAAAAGAAAAGACTCACAATTTATGCAACTACTTCAAGAGGTAACCACAAATAATTGACATGATTCACAAGTGTTTCTTTCATTCAAAATGTGGGGCATGGTTGATCAAAAACAAGCTCACATAGCATCTTAAATCATTGCAAAGTCACATTCGAAACTTGCCTTAAAGCTCACCGGACTCTTGTCTCAATCACATTTTTTTACTTTGAACACATTCAAGCATGTTCCCCAAGGAAGTGATGCCACTCACATCAAGAGAGAATCCCATTTAATTTTCAAGAAATTCACACACACAGGGATTATAGAATAAGGTAAATGCACTCACTCTCACAAAGAAATTCTTATGCATACAAATTGACCCATAGGCTTTCCCTTTGTGTAACTCTCCACTAATGTAGAGTTTCTACAATCAAAATCAATTAAGAATTGGGGGTCATAATGAAGGCTAGGGGCAAAGGTAGGATGACTTTTTGATTCGAGTGACTAGAACCTCCCTAATGCCCCTTTTTCTGAATATTTTTGCATACTCCATTTTTTTTTAGATTACCCCACCTTATCTCTCTCCTTGATCAATATCTTCAATTTGTATCAAGAGCCACCCTTATATCTCCTTGGTTTCTACTTTTAGCCTCATCTAAGTAACAGGTAGCCCCTTTCAACTATTCTTTTTCTTTTAATTCATTCATTTCATCATACTTTGGTGCTACCTCACATTGAGGTTCATATATTTTTCCTAATTTCTTGTGCAAACTCCTAAACTTAGGCTTTTGCCTCATTTCTCCCTTATCTTTCCAAACTTTTGGGCATTAAGCCCCATTTTTTATTTTTTTTACAACTAGCACTAGGGAGGATGGGTGCCAAAAGAGGGATTTCAAAGGGGTAAGATGCTTGTAATATGATTCTTAAAGAAAAAGGTTAAAGGCTCAATATTGGCTAGCAAAGATGAACGTTCAAGGAGGTAATATAGGTGAAGTGACTATCAAAAGAAAGCCTAAAATCATGTTCTAAGTGCAGCTACATCTAGGATTTCTCCTTGAGTCACTCCGAGGGCAAGTTTTAGACAACCATTCATGCATGAAATTAAGCTAAAAACCTCACCACACAAGGCATCATACTCCAGGGAGTTCACGAAATTCTTACAACCACATCAATAGTATGACTTTAGACAAGATATCATGTGAATCAAAAAGCTAAGCAAGGAATGTGCAACTCATGACAAAAGAATGCTAAAATTTTAAATTCAAATGCCCTTTTTTCCTCAAACTCCATTTTAAATTCCATTTAAAAGTTTTTGGTGGTACCTCTCAAAAGCAAGTGAAACAACTGACTCAAAAAGACTCTAAACTCAACATTTTTCCTTAAGAAAGTTGCCTCTCAATCTATCATTAGGAAGTGCCACCTAGTTCGACAAAAAAAAGAAAAGAAAAAAATCACTCCTTGGGAAAGAACCGTGGTATAAAAAAACCCGTGGAGTGTATTTTCTAACTTATATGAACAAAGAAGATTATTAAGACATGGATCATTAAACTTTTGACAATTTAAAATGGAGCCATCAATGGCACTAACAAGCCAAAAAGCAACATTTTCATTCATCACAAGCCCGACAAGGGCATTCATCCAACCAAGCAAAAAATTAAAAATGAGACACATTCAAAACATAAGAACTTGAGCTCAATAAGGAAAATAAAAGACCAAAAAAAAAACAACAAGAGAGATACATCCCACCCCCAACTAATAAATTACATTGTCCCCAATGTGAATATTAAAAACAAAGGATGGTGAGAACTCCCTGGTGTGGCTACTCTTTAGTATCGTCATTGGCCTCTTCCTCCTCATGGAATACATCTCCCAAGTTTGCTTCATCATCCCCACCTAAACCCTCAAACAAATCATCAATAGGGCCCTGGGCTATAGATGGGGCAGCCATGGCTGCATCAAGTAAGCTTATGTCCGGATCCTCCATTGGTGCCCGACTCCTCAACTCTCTCACTTCAGCTTAGAGAGAGGTGACTGTTCCCTTAACTACGTCCACTCAAAAGCATAACTTGTTCAGGCTATCAAACACATTCTTCATATCCTTCTTCACCGTCTTGATGATAAGAGCAGGGAGATTTTGCGCCAACTTTTGGTGTTGGTTTTCATGAGAATGTGTCATTTCAGCCAACTTCTGGATTCCAGTTGGGCTGGAGGATGTAGGAGGAGGTGAAGACCCTCTGAATGGTGCCTCTACAGATGCATGACCCGATGTCTCTGGGTGTGGCATATTGAGGTCGGGAGCTATAGGAGTCTCATGTATGCCATGAGAGCTTGAGTCTACAGGAGTCTCCCATGCATGCATCCTTTTTCTTTTGCTCTTGAGTGCATCAGCATCCCTCTTCTTATCAACATCAATGACACCAGTAGTGGAGCTGGGGAATTCATCGGGAAAAATGGAACTCCCGCTTTGAGACACAGCTATATGATGAGAGCATCATATGGCATTGAAGTTCCTTGTTGTTTGGCCTTACGCTTCATCTATGTAGTCACTATTTTCCTAAAGTTAATGGGCACCCATGACATAACTCAAGTTTCACTCTTTGATCATGTTTAGAGGGCATGATGCGGCAGCAAACAAATTCTAGCCACAACTTGGCCTCAAATTTTAGGTCTTGCCTTGTGATTTCACACTCAAGGAGGCCCAGAAGGGCTGCCCATTTGCAATAATGGCAGCCACCCAACTGAATTGGTCTTCCTTGCTAGCTACTCGTGTTGCATATTCTTCAGAGTCGATCTCATTCTCCAAAAATATGACATTTATGGCATCCAGATTGATGTCGGCCTCTACACCTCAAACTTTGATTGAGGAGAGGCATGGGAACTCATCGACCTTTCCCTTGTGTTTCATTGCCTCTTGTCGCGCCTGGTATGATGCATAGAATTCTGGCACAAGGTTGGTGCAGTAATTTGGGAGAGGCTCCGTGAACATGTGCCATTGTCTATCGTTGAATTGTGCAACAATGTTTGGGAATTCAATCCCCAACCCCACCAAATCAAAGTGTTTATCCGTAGTGATTGGCCTCCTGACACATATGACATAGTGTGCTTTCATGTCAGACACACAATAGATGATGGCATCTCTAGTATTGGTGGGGGATGGGGTTTCTTTGGCTTTCCCTTTGCCTTTACTCTTGGAAGTGGAAGGTGCCTTTCCTTTGTCAGTTGGCTTAGATGAAGTCATGATTCTGCAAGAACAATTTAGTGCCACAACACTCCAAACTTATTTTTATATTTTTGATAATTGAAATTGAAAATCAAGAATTGATGCTAAGCTAAGAAAATGAAATAACAAAATTGAATGCCAAACAATGTGAAGACTTCAAATAAATAACTGACAGCACTTGCACTGCACCGGCGGTTCACAGGTAGGGATCCGCGGTTCACCGGTGTGTCGCAGGTATGCAACATAACACTGGGCCAAATAGACCCTCTTCTGTGCTGAACCTGCGTTTCGCCGGTCATGATCCGCGACTCGCAGGTGAAATGCTAGTGATGTGCAGTGGCTTGAAATCTCAAACACATACTTGTGCCTCAGCCTGCATTTCATAGGACCTGACCTGCAACTCGCAGGTGAGTGGCAGTGTCCAGAATCAATTTCCTCTAATCCAACAAACAATTACACTTCAAGTTCATGCGTTACTCAACTCACTCACACATCATGATTTACCCAATTCAATAAGCACAAAAGAATAAAAATGATGATTTTTCCTTAAGAAAGACATCAATCTATCTATTATCGGGAAAATCGTACATTTTAGTGACACCGGGTTACTCATACTTCATCCCCAACTATTATATCAAAACATGAGGCATACATAAGAAATGGAGCATTATCACCAGTAATCCTACCCACATGTTGCAATTTCGAATCCCCTACCATACCCATAAAAAAAGATATTTCAAAAATAAAGACCACAAGATGGACAATGGGGAACATGGGTCAAGAAACTTATTAACTACGAATGCTTTCTTTTTCACTAACATTCTCAAAGAGCAAGAAAAATAAGAATAATCAGTACAAATACCAAGTGAGAAGAGAGAAGAACAAAGAGATTGAGAACTTGGTTTCTTGATCGATGATGGCCAACACAAAAATCAGAATTTCTTTTGCTTTAGTGAGAGTTTAGTGAGAGATAGTGAGATAAAGAGCATAGTGAAGAGGGTTTTATAGGAGGAAGGGAGTGAAAGTGATTGGTAGGTTGAAAAGATGGATTTAATGGGAGTTAATGGGGAAGATGGAATGGTGAAATGGGTGGTATTTGGGATCATGGAGAAGGTGATAAAAGTTAAGAAAAGGTGGGTTTTGGGAAGTGGGGAAGATTTTCAATCGGAATGGGTTGGGTTCAGTCAATATTTAAATGCTATGTTTACCTGAGCCTACGGTAGACCTACGGTCGTAGGTGGGTAGCTATATTTAACAACTCCAAGTGCAGGTGACCCCATTCTTGCCCAGCTTACTGCCTCTGGGCTGCGCTTGACCGACGCTTCTCGGATAACGCAGGTGACTCACAGCTCACCCTTTAATTTTTAGATTTCTTCTAGGTGTTCTATTTTAGGCCTACGCCACACTTGCGTTTCATGGGTTGGCACCTACATTTTCTAGGTGAGGCGTCGGAGCCCTTCTTTTCTTCAAACTTTCTGGACCCTTCTTGCGCTTGGGCTGCGTCTCGCGATTGAGCACTTGCATTTCGCAGATGCTTTCCTTGTTCTTCCTTTATTTGTTTCCTCACCCAATCAACCTTTAAAACAAAAACAACAAAAATATCAAAGCACCAAAAAGTAAAAACACTTGGGTTGCCTCCCCAAAAGCGCCTTACTTATCATCGTGGCACGACAGATACCTCCTAAATCATCAATTCTCCGAAGGGTCATCCTACGAATCAACTTCAGCCCCACAATTTTTGTCTTGCTCCACCTCTTCATAGAGAATCACCATCACTTTGTATTCATCCGGGGGTTTTGTGGGTTGACACACATTGAAGGTTACTTCTTCGCCACCTACTCTAAACTTTAGCTCTCCTAGATCCACATCCACCAATGCTCCATCCGTGGTTAGCAATGGTCACCGCAAAATGGTAGGCACCTCGACATCCATATTGCAATCCAACATGAAAAAATCGCCTAGAAGGATAAATTTGTCCACTCAGATAAAGACATCTTCTAACACTCCCATAGGTCTCTTGATAGACTGATCTGCCATCAATAGCCTCATTGTACTTGGCTTGGTATTTTTTCAAACCTAACTTCTTGAAAATGACAAGAGGCATCAAATTTATGCTTGCACTGAGGTCACATAAAGCCTTTTTGGAAATGCACATTCCAATGGTACAAGTGATGGTAAAAGCTCCGGAGTCCTCTCTCTTAGGTGCAAGATTGCTCGCCATCAGTGCACTACAGTAGTGTGTCACCTCCCCTGTGCCTGCATCCATGATTTTCTTCTTTTTTTAACAATTCCTTCATGGATTTTGCATATCCCAGCATCTTCAGTAATGCATCTACCAACAATATGTTTATAGACAACTTGCTAAATATCTCAATGAATTTTTTGAATTGGTTGTCCTCTTTCTTCTTCTCTAAACGCTGAGGGTAAGGAGGCAGGATTCTAGGTTCTTGGCCTTGTGAATTTTAGGCATCCTTTCCCTTTTTCTCATTATCAACATCCTTGGGGGAAACAACTACTCCTTCCTCTTCAAATACCTCTTCATTATCAACAACACTCGGTTCTTTTGGCACCACATCTTTCACTCCATCATTTGTGATTGGATCAGTAACTTGTTTGGTCTTCACAACCCCATGAGCCAAGATTTTCCCACTCCTAGTCACAATCTCCATGCAATGGCCATCCTTCTTCGGATTTGGTATGGTGTCACTAGGAAGGGTGCCTTTCATTGGGGGATTCATTTGAGACTAAAGGTGATTCATTTGAGCTTCCAAATGCTTAATAGAAGCCGAGTGAGAGCTCACCATTTGGGCATGGTTAGACACCTCCCCTATAAGCTCTTTTACCCCGCCGTCTGTAGAATCAACCTTCTTTAGAACTATAGCCAACATTTCCTCTATCATGGAGTTGCCAACATTGCTCACTCTGGGTTACATTTGGGAGGCCTCAACCTTCAGAGGGAAAACATATGGTTTGAACTTCTGTTGTAACATTACCCTTCACAGTTTGGTTCACGGTTTCCCCATCTTTCGTTCCTATCATTCCACCCTTGACTCTACCGGTTTCTCCAACCTTGATTCTCATCATGAGGATGCCAAGGTATTTGGTTGGTACCTTAATATCCCAGATGAGAACCCCCCGCTTGACCAGCCATATATTGACACTCTTCTTCATATCTTGGAGGTGAAGCCTCCCCTTCATATTGCATATGGCCTTGGGTTCCAACTGCATTTACACTCTTGGAACCAACTTCCATCACATGCTTTGTCATTAACTCAAGATGGGTCATCATTTTGGCAAAGGTCTCATCCATTTCTTCATCCATTTTCTCATCTTTGTAGTCACAAGGCTGGAACTAGCACCATTTGAGGGCACCTCAGTGTCCCTAGTGTGCCATGCTCGATTTGTCTTGGTCATTTGGTCTAAAAGAGCTTTGGCCAACCAATATATTTGGTCTATCAAGGACCCATAAGTGAGATTATTGGCCACAGACTTGTTGATTGAGTCAGGTGAGCGATAGAAGCTTTTGAGAAGAACTCCGTCAGGCAACCCATGGTTTGGACATATCGCAACTTTCTTTTTGAATCGGAGCCAAGCTTCATGCAAACGTTCACTCGAGAGTTGTCTAAAGTTGGTGATGTCATCCCTCACATGCAACATCCTCGAGGGAGGGAAGAACCTATCCAAGAAAGCCTCCGTCAACTCTTGCCAAGAAGTAATACACCTCGAGGTCCGGTCCTCTAACAAAATAGTGGCTTCTCCGTCAATGAGAATGGAAAAAGCCTTAGTCGAATCGACTCTTGGCTAATATTGGTGATATTGAAGGGCTGACATATTTCAAGAAAGTTTCAAAGGTGTCTATTAGCATATTCGCTTGGTTGTCCTCCAAAGAGTCCTTTCATTTGTAGCAAGTGCGACATCGTCCTAGTCACATGAAACACCGAATTCCTTACCATAGGTGGTAGGCGAATGGCACCCGCTACATCAAACAACAAAGGCTTATCCTTGTTTGATCTATGTGTCCATCCATAGAGCCCACTTGTGAGTTGTGGCTCATTGGATCCAATCCTAAACAATTAGTGAAAAACAACACAAATGTAAAATTGCACAAGATGCTTAAATAATTCAATCAACAAATAACTAAAGGTTATTAAATCTCATTCCTCGGAAACGATGCCAAAATGATGACGTTCAAATCCACTCCTCACTAGGAAAAAGTGTACACGGTCGTCGCAATATAATTTACCCAACTCATGAGTCGGGGTCGAATCCACAGGGAATAGAGATTGATAGCAACTAAATTCGAATATCAATTTGAATTAAATAGCATCATTGTATCAAAACTAGAAAAGTAAATATTAGGGGTTGTAAGATCACATTAAGAATTCAATCAATGAAACAAGACAACCAACTTTGAAGTAACAATATTAGTGAATACTAGGGGTATGCTATTGATGGGGCATTAATAGGATTGGGGTTAACTAGAAAATAAAATTATTACTTACGAACATAAATACTCGTTGACAAGGCGACACCCGATGTTTCTCAACCACTTAGGCGTCTTTTGCCTTGGGTTTCTCAAACCCTAAGGTCCCATACACATCAACCACTATCACTTGGATAATAATTAAACTATCTCTAGCCTTAATTCTTTAATGGGTGTATGAAAATGGGTATTGGATATCTCTAGCCCAATCCCACGCATTAAAAACCCAATTACCCACCATTGTTTTCTCGCCCATATTCTATTCCTCTTTTTCAAGAAACAATAGAATAAATAAATACAATCCATACTTTCAATTATAGATATTTCAATTATAATTTTGAGAAAATAATAGATTTATGCTAAATAAGTAATCATAAGAATAAACTAGCAATACCTAATCCATCTTAGCCCCTATCATGCATACACCCCTAGCAAGGTATTTAGCTACTCATAAATGATGAATAAGAGATAAAACCAATAAAGGAATCACTATCATTCATTATTAGTAAGAAACTTCAAGCTCACTTTGTTCTTCAATGGAGGTTTTTGCCTTAGAAAGATGAAGAAGATAAAGGAAAAAGCTCTCCTTCTCTCTATCTTTTTCTCTCTTTAAAATTCAATACTAAAACTAACTATGCAATGTTATGGAATGGAATATTATATTATTTAGAAAATGTGTACAAAAAAAAAAGAGTAAAGATGCTCCGCTTTTCTTATGCTGGACAATTTTACCCCTTTGATGACGACATCACTTGTGAGGCACCGCTTGCTTGTAGTTGTGGGCCAGTGGATCCTGTCATAGTCCTATGTTGGCTCTTGTGTTTCTTTGGTTCTGACCCGCGTTTTGCATGTGTGCCTTCAACTTCCAAACAGTGCTTTCCTGCATTTGGCCTTCATTTCGCAAGTGTCATCCTGCGAAATGCAGGTCTTTTTTGCTTTCTATATTTAAATTGAATACCTGCAAAAACCAAAGAGAAAGGGCATAAAATCTTCCTAAATGACTTGAAAACCAAGCAAAAGCTCTTATTTTAAAAGCTTAATGAGTTGGTAAATTACCAACTCATTAGAAATTACTCCCAAAAACATATACATGGTTCATAATCATTATCGTGAAGACATACTTGAACTTTCATGGGCTAGCCAAAACATAGAATCATAATCATAATCATAATCGTATTTGACATGTGGGAAATATTCATGAAGGGGTGCCATAGAGTTGCCATGATACTTGAACTTGAATTTCATGAAAATAATACATGCTTGAATCAAACTTCATATCTTTGAAATCATGGAATCTTAAGTTTAATAATTCATAAATATTCATAGATACTTTGATAATTCATCATTCTTGAAATCATGGGGTCATAAGCTTGGAATTCATAAAATCATGCATAATTGGGAATAACATTCATAAACTTGAAATCATATATTAGGAAGTAAATTGGGAGTTAAATATTCCCTAATGTCCATAAAACATCAATTGAAATATGAGAGGGTTGAACCCATAGAGATAACATGGAAGATTTCTTAAAAATTTACTAAAACCCTAGAATTTTAACTTGGCATGCTTAGAGACTTGAAATCATAGAATTGGGATAAAATTAGGCATGAGGGGTAGAAGAATTTTCCCTACTCATAACCCCACATACCTGGGTAATTGACTCCTAAACTTATCTTGAAAACCCAAGAAGATTGGAAGAGATTTGATGAAGAACCCTTGCCTTGATCTTGAGAGAGGATTTCAAATCTACTATCGTTTTGAAAGCACTAGGACTTAGGCTAGGTTAAACCCCTTTATACACTCTTTAAGAAACCAAAAAAGACCTCACTTAGGGGTTAGAAGCTTAGGAAGTTATAAAAATACCCTTGGGAAAACATAATGGAAAGCTTACTGCCAGGTATCACCACTCGTACCACCAAACAACGACTCGTGGTTTCCTTCCGTTGATTACCTGTTGAATTTTCTGGTTCTGTAGTTCTCCAACCATGGTCCTTACCATGACTTATTGTTTTCTACAATGAGTCATACTATGACTCGTTACATCGACTTTCCCTCAGCAGACCCAAAACCCGACCCCTAACTATGAGTTGTACCATCCAACCACGACTCGGGGTATGGGCCAGTTCACTTTCCGTTTGTATTTGGGCTTCCTCAGTATGAATGATACCACGAATAATTACTACCTTCTACGAATCGTACCATGAGTCATCATCACTGGACCTGGAGAAATTGTTGCTTACCACGATTGCTTCCATGACCCATGACATTAAACCATAACTCATACAACGAGTCCTTCTAAGGAATTTCACAGATTTTTCTGTTGATTCTGCTACAAGTCTAGGGATTAATGGTAGGTTCTTTTTGGGTGTTATATTATCTTTCCCTTTAGAACATTCATCCTCGAATGGAGACTAAGTAAGCTAAAAAGATGGGAAAAGAGCTACAATCCTAGAACTGATAGCTATAGACTGAAAAACTGATGGAGTGACTGACTTCGGATTGAGATACATAACTGAACTGAATTCATGAAACATACATGCATGCTATAACATGAAAGGAACTGAGAGACATGAAGTTGACATGAAGCTGAATAGAGTACTAAGAAGAAAACTGGTAGCTCGTGCTGGAACTAATCCGAAACCAAAAAGATGTAGGTATTTAGCCATCATATCTGCTTCGGCTTCCACATAGCTCCCTCAACAAGCTGATTTTTCTGCAAAACTTTCACTGAAGCTACTTCCTTGTTCCTCAACTTTCCAACCTGATGATTAAGGATCTCAACCGGAACCTTTTCATAAGTAAGGCTCTCCCTCACACCAATGCTCTCTATCGGAACAATTAAGGATGGGTCACCAATGCACTTCTTCAATAGAGATACATGAAAAACTGGATGCACCGAAGCTAACTCCGCTGATAGTTCCAACTATACGCCACCTTGCCAACTCGCCTTAGAATATAACAAGGACCAACATATCGGGGACTATGCTTCCTTTTATAACAAAAACTCATCACTACCTTCATGGGAGACACCTTTAGAAACATCCAATCATCGACTTCAAACTCAAGCTCTCTCCTCCTAACAACAACATAAGAATTTTTTCCACTTTGAGCTGTCTTCAGCCTCTCCCTAATGAGATGAACTTTCTCCATCCCCTTATGAACTGAATCTAGCCCTATCAACATAGCCTCACCTATCTCAAACCATCCAATAGGTGACCTACACCTCCGCACATAAAGAGCCTCAAATGTAGCCATTTGTGTAACACCCTAAATTATTTGAGCGATAAATCCATACTTTTAAGGTAGGACTAAGTGTACCTAATAGGCTAAAAAGGAAGTTTTATGAGGTATTTGAGTCACTCTATTATTGTATTTAATATTGGATGTTGATCAAATTGTAGAACGAAATTCGGCAAAAGTTATCGCGAATTATTCTTCTTGAGATTCTCTAAAATTTAGGTCAAATGTCTTAAGGCTTTTATCCTAATATATAAATATTTAGGGGGCCTACGTCTTATCAGATCAAAGATTTATGAGTCTATTTTCCATCTCATAAAACCATTTTACAATCCAACTTTGGAATAGAGAGATATGTGCATTTTTATGAGACCGCACAAGCATACACGTCACAAGTGGGTTGAGGCGGTGGAGGACTATTTAAGTCCCTTGGTCGGTGGATTGGGTCATTATCCAAATTTCCAAAAGTTTTCTCTTCCTAAACTCTCTCCCAATCTTCGCTTACATGTTCTTTATGGTTTTGGGGTTGGAAGCCATGGTCTAACATGATTTTGATGTCAGGAAGTCGTGAATCACATGTAACTTCTATTTTGGTTTCTTTTCGGGGTTTTTGGTGGCTGTTTCATGGTAAAGCTATTGGTAAGACTTCTTCCATTGGTTTTCCTTTGTTTTTGAGTTTGGTTATAGGTGTGTTAACTCTGTTAGGTTTTTGTCTCGGAGTTTCTACTATAGAATTCGTATGAATCTTATCGGGCAAACTTCATTTGTCTTGTTTTGCTGTTGAGTTCTGTTGGATGCATTTGGAAGTAACTTGGACTAATATTAGGAATTAAATTGATGCTTATAATGGTGGAGGTTTGTATTAGTTTGGGTTCTCAAAAAATTTCAAGGCATGTTCGGCTTATCCTTCCCTTTGTTGTCTGAATTCTGCAGCCGTTGTCGTCCGTGTTGACGTGTGTGTTGTCTGTTTTATGAGGGATTGTATTATGTTATTATTGAAATCTTGTTCTTCTATTTATATGGTGATAAATGTGTTCATGAGGTACCTGGTGGCTCAGACTTGAGTGCGGAGAATCGTAGTCATGGCAAATTATTAGGTTTGTATCGAGAGGCTGTGTGTGAGGCATGCTGTTATTGTAGATATTTATGGGATTCTTGTGAAAATAATATTAGATTATGATATTGACAAGTGAATGAGGGTTTATAGTGGTTAAGATCAATGGTTGTGATGATCTTTTTTTATATTAGAGTCGACGGTCATGTTGGCTGTGCCGATGGCACGTTGGCGGCCGTGGTGACGCTTGGGTTGCTTGGCCGTATCCCTTGCTATTAGTGGTGAGTAGAGTGGATTGTGGGATTCTTGTAAATCTTGGGGATATACTGGTTAGGATGGTGATCCTTAGCTTGATTAGTGGCTCGTCGATGGACGACTAGATGTGAAAGAATAATACTGTGATGTGATAATCAGTTGGTAGAGTTTGAGAGACGGTTATGGGATGTTTGAGCATGTATTATTATTATTATTATTATTATTGTTGTTGTTATTGTTGATTATGAATGTTGTGATTGTGTGTGTGTCGTGTTTAAGGTCTTATGGTTTGTGGATACTTGATGCACGAGAGTTATTTCGGCTAGGGATTGAGCCCGAGGTGCCTTGTGGATTGTGGATACCCGACGCAAGAGAGTGTTTCTGGCTGAGGGGTTGAGCCCAGGGAGTGAAATGACCTACAGGGTTGAGAATGATGTCCTCCATAATGTTGAGTTGAGACATGATTCGAGAGTGGTCCGACATGTCTTAGCCTTCTTGGGATCGCGATTGGTTCTCCCGGATGGATTGAGCTCTGCTAACTGTGTGCAGCCGAGAGGGTCCGGTGATGTTGCCTAAGCGCATGCAAGCGCATGTGGTCATCAAGTAATATAGGATTGTTAAGTCCAGATATCGTACCCACAGGGACTTGCCAATTGAATCATTATAACGTTGTATTTTGATTTCACTAATCTACGAAACAAGTAAAATGAAGATTGGTTTAGAAAATTAAACTACTAAAATTTCAAATGTAAAAATTAACTAAAACGAATGCAAGCTTCATTGTATTCCGGTAATGATGACATACTAGGGCAATAACACTTGGTTGGTTTCAGGTTGAGTTTTTCAGACATAATTAAACTAGCATGATTCTTCCTAAGGTTGTTAGTTGTAAGTTACTATCACATTTCTTGCCACTATCTCTAGCATCCAAGAACTATTTTATGAATCCTAACGCCTATATCTCTATGGTTGCAGGAGAACAATAAAACGAAGATTATGCCTACTTGTATTTTAACTAAACGGGGTTGAAGGGTATATCCTTATCCTCAACAACAACTTCTATTCCATCACCAATGGGTTTAAGGGTCTTTGAATTCCCGTTCTGTATTTATGTTTAATCCTTTCGATTCCCTTTCACAAGTTCAACCGAAAGCCAACAGATTACTTACAAGGTGATCAATCTCATAAATAATAAATTAACACAAATAAATACAAATAACTATAAAAGAAGAATCAAAACTAAGTTTATTTAGTCTATCAAACAATTAACCATTCACCATGGCCACAAACCTAGAATATGAGTTTAGCCACTCATAGACAAGCGGAAAAACAAATACTTAGTAGTCATCATGCGAAAATACAAAGTAAAGAAGAAAAAACCTAGTTGTAGAACCTCTTCTTCCTTCCTAACGGCTTACAATATTTCATAAATGAACTATAGAATAAAAATGAGTAAAGAATGCTTCCTAGAAGTCCAAAACTTCGTAAGAAATGACCTAAGGCTTATTTTAATAGATGAGCCTTCAGATGACCTTTCTTCCCTTCAAGACTTGGCTTTAAAATTAGCATTTTTCGTCATGGAATGGCTCTGGCACGCCGCCCCTCCTCTCTCGCTACAGAATTGGTCAAATTTTTAGTAATTTTAGCTCCAGATAGGGTCTGGCGTGACGGCCCCTTCATATCGCCAAGGTGTTCATCAAATTTCTGTAAGTCTTGGACTCCTCTGGTGTGAGGCAACACTCATCTCGCCAAATTTTTGAAGTGCAATTATCTAAAGTTTGAGGTCTGGCGCGCATAGCCCCAACCTGAAGTTTTATTCTCTAAAGTTTAGGACTTGGCATGGGGCGCCAACAAACACCAAACCCTTCAGCTCCTCAAATCTTCATTCACTGCATCATTTTGAGTCCCTTTTGCTTAGTTTCCTGCTCAAATCAACACAAATCATTTGTTAGCGCATAAAACACACATACATGAATTTAAGCATAAATTACGGATTATGAACTCAAAACATGATCAAAATGGGTAAAAACATGGCAAAGGTCATGAAAATATGCCCAATATTACCACCCCACACTTGAATCATTGTTCGTCTTCGAACAATCCTTAAAATATACCTAAAATCATGTTTCACCATAACACCTGACACCTCTATCAACTCATACTCAACCAACTAGCATAGAGCATACATAAAGTGGTTTATCATCATACATCAATTCTCAACAAAGCACATAGAAAGATTTCACAATCAAGAACACAAAACCTCTATAAATGACTCATCTTTTCACACAAAGGGCCAACATGATTAAGTGTGTCACATGCAACAAGTAGTACACCAAATTAGACCTCTTGTGCCCCTCACTTTTAGTGATGTTCCTCTCTCAAATTCATCAATATAATACATGGAACACAATAAATAAGACATACTCACACTTACAAATGATGTAATGCACATATGCAACATACTATAGGCTTGCCCTTCATGTATGTTAATACTACCTAATTGCCTTAAGAGATTAAGATAACAAGGACTTTTCTTGGTTGTAATGTCAGATAAGGGATAGGTAGGATTGATATTTCATTTTATAGGGACTACCACCCTAAGAACTTTTAAGACATATTTCGCTTTACTTGTCCACAACCTCTTTCCTTGCTTGTTCACCTTTCATCTACTCTCCCTTGTCTTTTCTTTTCATGCCCCATTTTTACTACTTGACTGCTAGTTTTTTAACCATAGAATAACTTAGAATTTTGCAATTAAAGCTCTCTTTTTCAGTTCCCTAGCAGCAAGTAGACAACACAATTTTTATGGGCACCCTTTCTTCTCATATTTACTTCGGTGGAGCTTTACTTTCAAGTCTAAAAGTGCCTACGACTACTTTGGATCAATAAGTATGAGGTATCACAATAAGAGGATTAAGATACTATTGAGTCTAAGAAAGAATAAGGCTTTTAGGCTCAAAGGGGTTAACTAGGGAGAATGACCAGGAAGGTAAAATAACTATAGAAAAAAATTGGATTCTTCAAAAAAGTGCCTTGATCATCTCTCAACTCCCTATCAACCAGTTATCCTACATACACTAAGGCAAGTTCTAGATGCTATGATATATACATACAAAACAATTCAGCTTACCTCTCATGGCAACAAGAATCTAATGAGTTTCTACAACTACACATTCACACAATTATTTTGAATAACAAGTTAATTTCATAATTAATCCCTAAGGATATGTTGAGTAAAATTAAAGAGATATATGCATCTCTCAAAGATTCTAACTCATGCAATTAAGATGACCACTCTATTTGCTCTAGCATAGCGTCTAAGCAGAATATCAACAAACATACAAGTGGATGACCTAGACTCAACCCTAAAATATAAAAAAAATGCGATGAGACTTCCCTTAAGACATCGTCATCCATCTATCATAGAGAAACATCATTACTCTGTGACTATAACAACTCAAACAAAACAAAACAAAAAATTACCCGATTCAAATGGATCCCCTTCGTAAAAGAACCGAGGCTATAAGAAAAATCGAAGGGTGTATAAGACATGCCATTTTCAATTTTTTTCTTAAAAAATGATGGTGTACTCACCCTTAATCTCACAATTCAGGGAGACATACCCTTATCCCACACTTAATGCTTTGCTCTATCCTCAGAGCAACTAAAACTAGAGATAAGATTAGAGTGAGAAAATACTCCGTTGGGCCATCTAGGGCCTAGATATCATCATGTCTTTTGCTTTCATAAGTCACACGACTGCACACTTAGGCTCTAGACCATGCTCCTCAGCTTTTAATTTCGGGTACTCAAACTTCCTCTCTCTGCAATAGAAAACCAACAGTGACAGTATATATCCAAATAAGATAGTCATATTTTCACATATTGGTTGCCTCTCAACCAGCAGTTGATTTAAAAGTCGTGGCACGACGCAATACCCTTCAATCAATTTGTAATAAAATTAAAGTCTTTTCTCTGTCCCAATTGCCCTCTTAATAATGCTTCACCCTTTGGCCATTAACCAAGAAGGTTCTGTCAGACCCCAAGAGTTTCAACTCCACAGCACCATGTGCATTCACACTTACTATTTCAAATGGTCCCAACCATATTGATCTCAACTTTCCACCAAACAACTTCAACCTTGAATTGTATAGTAACACCAATTGTTCTGCCTGAAACTCACGTGGTTGAATGTGCTTTTCATGTGCTCTCTTAGTCCTTTATTTGTACATTTGAGCATTTTCATAAGAACTGAACCTGAACTCATCTAGCTCATGTAGCTGCAGTATCTGTTTTTCTCCAGCAACTTCCAAATCCATATTTAACTTCTGTATGGTCCAATATGCTATGTTCTCCAGCTCAACTGGTAAGTGACATACTTTCCCAAAAACTAGACTATATGGCGAGGTGCCAATAGGGGTTTTGAAAGCTGCTCGATAGACCCATAATGCATGATCCAACTTACTTGACCAATCCTTTCTATTTGTGCTCACGGTCTTATCAAGAATTATTTTGATTTCTTGATTTGATACCTCTACCTGTCTAATGGTCTGCGGATGATAAGCAGTGGCTACCTTGTGTTTCACATTGTATTTAGCCAATAGATTATTAAAGAGACGGTTGTAGAAGTGTGTACCTTCATTACTGATGATTGCCCTAGGTGTGCCAAAGCAGATGAATATGTTCTTTTCAAGAAACGAGTTACAGTCTTTGCATCATCGGTAGGTAGTATTACAACTTCTACCTACTTTGATACATAATGAACTGCCACCAAGATATACTTGTTCCCATTTGAAGGGATGAAGGGCCCTATAAAGTTAATTTCCCAAAAATCAAACACCTCTACTTTCACATTTCCTCGTAGAGGCATCTACTGCCTCTTCGAAATGTTCCATGTTCTCTTTCAATTATCACAAGACTTCGTAAATAGATATGCATCTTTGAACAGAGTAGGCCAATAAATCCCAGCCTGTAGGACTTTTGTTGTGGTCATATCTCCATTTTGATGTCCACCATATGGTGAATAATGGTAGCTTTCCAGAACTTGAGTCACCTCTCCCTCAGTAACACATCTTCTAACCAATTGATCAGGACCTATCTTGTACAAGAAGGGTTCATCCCATATGTAGAATCGACTGTCATTTAGTAATCTTCTCTTCTTTTCTGAGTTCATATCAGGTGGGTACACCCCACTAACCAAGAAATTTACCATATCTGCATACCATAGAAACTCCTGGCTATGCACAACAAATAACTGCTCATCAAGAAAGGTCTCCACTATGTTAGTCTCACAGTCAATATGCTCCCTGTCCTCCAACATGGATAGGTGATCTGCCACTTGGTTTTCTGTGCCCCTCCTATCTTTGATCTCAATGTAGAATTCTTGTAGTAATAATATCCACCCAATGAGTCTAGGCTTGGCATCCTTCTTTACAAACAGGTACCTGATTGTGGCATGATCAGTATAAACTATTACCTTTATCCCCGCTAAGTACGCTCAATACTTGTCGAATGCATACACCACAACCAATAACTCTTTCTTGATCATTGTGTAATTTTTGTAAGCTGCATCTAAAGACTTGCTTGCATAGTAAATTGGTTGAAACCTCTTCTCCCTGTTCTGTCCCAAGATAGCTCCTATCGCATAGTCACTGGCATCACACATCACAATGAATGGTAATGACCAATCTGGGGAAATAATAATTGGAGTTGTTGTCAACTTGTCCTTCAATGTGTTAAAAACCTGCACACAGTCCCTGTTGAGCTCAAACTTAACATCTTTCTCTAAGAGATTCCACATTGGGGTTGCAATTTTTGAAAAATCTTGGATGAACCTTCTATAGAACCCAGCATGTCCTAAGAAACTACACACTCCTTTCACTGATTGGGGGTGGTAGTTTTTCGATTGCTTCAATTTTAGCTCTGTCAACCTCAATACCTATCTTTGAAATTTTATGACCCAAGACTATCCCTTCACGTACCATGAAATGGCATTTCTCCCAATTCAGTACAAGATTAGTTTCTTCACATCTGGATAGTACGACATCCAAATGATTCAAGCAATTATCAAAGTCACTCCCATAGATTGAGAAATCATCCATGAACACCTCCACATATTTCTCCACCATGTCTGTAAATATCGCCAGTATACATCTCTAGAATATCCTGGAGCATTACATAATCCAAACGGTATCCTTCAGAATGCAATGGTGCTGAACGGATAGGAGAAAGCCGTCTTCTCCTGATCTTCTTGTGCGATCATAATCTGATTGTAACCTGAATACCCATCCAAGAAATAGTAGTAATCCTTCCCATATAACCTGTCTAGCATTTGATCCAAGAAAGGCAAGGGAAAGTGATCCTTCCTCGTGGCTGCATTGAGCTTTTCGTAGTCAATACATATTCTCTCTCCTGTAACTGTTCTTTGAGGGATCAGTTCATCCCTCTCATTACGCACCACAGTCATCCCCCCTTTTTTGGAACACACTGAACTGGGCTCACCTAATGGTTGTCTGAAATTGGATAGGTGACGCCTACATCTAGCCACTTTATAATCTCCTTCTTGACCACCTCTTTCATTATTAGGTTCATTCTTTGATGATGTTCAACACTGGGTCTAGCTCCTTCTTCAAGGAGTATCTTATGCAGGCAAAAGGAACCACTTATTCCTTTTATGTCAGCTATTGTCCACCCCAATGCTGTTATACGCCGCCTTAGTACTTCCAACAACCTGCTAACCTGTTCATCATTTAACAAAGCAGATATTATCACAGGCAGTGTGTTATCACTACCTAAATATGCATATCTCAAGTGAGTGGGAAGGGGTTTTAATTCAAGAACTGGTGCCTTCTCAATAGAGGGCTTCGGCTTCCCCCAATTTAGAGATTTGTCAAGTATCTCTGCAAGAATATCTCTCTGGACGTACGAACTGGTGGCATCTAGTTCAGCTAAACATTCTGTCGTATTTGACCTCTTTATATGTTCTTCCTCATATACCAACACTCTTCCTATTGTATTATATTGTGATAGATATTGATCTAAGTTCTTATTGGACAATTTCGGTTCAATTACCATAATGGTTTTTATCTCCTCGTGTTGAGGTGGCAATTTTGCTGCCTTGAACACATCAAAAACTGCTTCTTGACCATCCATTGTCATGGTCACCTTGCCTAATTTCACCTTTATTATAGAATCTGTGGGGGCCAGGAATCCTCTCCCCAAAATGAAGGGAATTGCTGCATCTGCTTCATAGTCCAAGATTAGAAAGTCCACCGGCAGGATGAAAAGTCCTACCTTAATCAAGAAATATTCAATGATTCCTTCTGGGTGAACAATGGACCTATCTTCCAACTGTAAGGTTACCGTGGTGGGCATTAGTTTGACTAGCCCTAATGTTCTGAACAAGAGTGCAGGCATCAGATTGATGCTAGCGCCCAAATCACACAAAGTTGACCCAACTTCTCTACTTTCGATGGTCACTGTAATTGTGAAACTCCCAGGGTCCTTCAACTTTTTAGGAATTTTATTCTACACCAGCGAACTACACTCCTCTATCAATGCTACAGTTTCAAACTCCGTTACTTTCTTCTTGTTTACCACAACATCTTTCGAATACTTAGTATATTTCGGTTTATCCTGCAAAATCTCCACCAAAGGTAAGTTAACATGAACCTATTTTAAGATCTCAAGGAATCTCTAACAAGCTATGTCCTCTTTCTGCTTCTTAAATATTTGAGGAAATGTGGGAGGTAGTCTAGCTATTACAATTTTTGATTTTTGTTGACATCTCTCACCCACTTCCTGTCTACCCATCACAGTCTACTCCTCTCTGGGGAACACTTCACCTAGGTCCTTAACATTGCGCAAGGAAATAGCATTTACATTTTCCTTGGGGTGTTACACCCCGTAAATTTTAAATAAATAAATAGCCTAATGTCATGTTGGTTAAGGGATTTAGAAAGCAAAAAAAAAATAAAAAAAATAAAAAAAATGCTATAAATAGCAAGGTCGGCCCTTGCCTTTCTTCATCCACAAAATACTAAAGAAAACAGAGGGTAGCCATTGTTAGGCAAACCCACGACAATATATATAAATTTCCTTCCAATTACGCGACGAAACGCGGTCTAAACTCCGTTCCGGCTTAGGTACAGTTGTATAAAGCTGCAGAGAGCAATCCTACGGAGTTGGTTTCGTGAAATTTGGCCGTCGAAACGTCATGCTACCGAGGTAAAGTAAATAGAATTTCTTTAAATTAGTACCAATGTGTTCCTAGCGTTGCAGTGAGCATTTATTCCTTCAGGACTATCGAGAAATAACGAGTTTTTGATCGTTTTTCGAAAGGTTGAAGTTTGGGATAAATATATATCAAAAGTGATAATTTCTCCCGAATATTAATGTATTTAGTTCTAATTGACGTGTATATGAATGTAGTTGGGAGAAACAGCAGAAGTACCGACGGAAATCACATCGGTCAGTCGGGTACTCAGAAACCAGGTATGTAAAGTTGTTCTTTCGGCAAGCCAGGAAGTACAGCTTAGAAAGTAAATAGAATAAAGGCTATTAACCGATACCCAGCGTACAGGAACGATTTTAGTACAATTTCCAGCAAGCATGCTAGTATATTAATTACGTATCATGCGATAATCAAAATAGTAGATATTCAGGCAATACATATTACATTTGTTGAGATTGTATCCAGTAGTAGGTGGTACATTTTATGTTATTAAGCTATATCCAGATATAATCAGATAGACAGATAAAGGCCAGGTAGTAGTTAGTCCAGCAATTAGGAATAGTGTAACACATAATATAGTTCAGTTATTTAATACAAACTGGCCTTGAGATAAAAGAAGAGAATATGGTTAGTATTTTGCATTGAGCATGCTTGCTGTGTATGTGTTTTGTATGTTGAGACTTGTTGTGGCATGTGGGCACCCTTTAGCATCCCCACCGCCCCTGGGTTATAGTTGTGTCGATACCAGATTCAGATACCGCCACCAGCTGGGTGATGCCGTCCGACTAAAGGACGATGATGGCCGACCACCATGATAATACGGTCCAGACCACCCTGCTTGCAGGGGTAGTTCAGTTTACTCTGCGCAGAGCTAGCACACCCTGTTTACAGGGGCAGACCACTCTGTGTGTACACCTGTGCCCAGAGGCAGGAGTCTTCGGACTCAGACACAGTTTATTGTCAGAGGCCAAGGCCTGAGCTACGTACCCAAGGGGGCCGGTAGGAGGAGCTCACAGTTATCAGATGAGTGGAGTGACTTGTTCTTGGTTGGTTTAGACCCGGGTAGGGGTAAATAGATTGCTTGCTTGGTTGGCACCTTCCGGCTTATGGGGGTCGGTCAGGTATTGTGTGTATTATTATGTATATTGATATGTGCTAGTAGATACTGATAGACAGAAGGACAACACGTCTTCAGGTACGCTCAGTTAGTTACAGAATGTATAAACTCTCCCCAGTTATCCTCAGCTAGATAGACTCAGCTACTTCTTGCTTAAATGTCATGTTATTGTGCTATTCGTTTCAGTTGCATATTTCAGTTTGCTTTACATGCTCAGTACCTGTGGTACTGACGCCCAGTGAGGCGCTGTATTGCTTGCCTACAGGTACTCATGGACGAGGAGCCGATCCCTCGTGATTCCAGCCAGCCAGTGAGTCATCAGCTCCTATCATCCGGAGTCTGATTCCCAGAGGTGTAGCTCCTTTTCTTTTGTTGTGCAGTATGGGTAGGTCGGGGCCCTGTCCCGATCATTTCTATTAGTTTCTTACAGTATTCGTAGAGGCTTGCAGTCTGTATATATTCCCTGTGATTATTTGAGCCGGTCGTGTGGGGCCGTGCAGTCTGCTGTAGCTGTTTTGTTTTCCAGTTTATGTTGGCCGTGTGGGGCCTTAGTTTGACAGTAGTGGTGACCTTGTCGGTCACGTAGTTTTACAGCAGTCTTGTGTTGAGGTACAGATAACTAGACAGCATGGTGGCCTTGTCGGCCCGCATAGGTTCCTTGTTACAAGTCTGTTTCTGGTTAGCTTTTGTTACAGGTACAGATGGCTACAGGCCAGTTGGCCGGAGGCTGTAGTTAAAGCCGTTATATAGCCGATTTGTTTCTTGAAATAGAGCCAAAGCCAGCCAAAGCACCAGATGTGCTCAGGCTGGACCAGTTAGCAGTCCAGAGTCTAGCAGGCACCAAGTGTCGTCATACCCCCCAAGGTGGGGTGTGACAAACTTGGTATCAGAGCAGTTCGTGTCCCAGGGAGTCTGCAAGCCGTGCTAAGTAGAGTCTTGTCTATGGATGTGTTGTGCACCACATACTATAGGCAGGAGGCTGCGAGGCATGTTAGGATTATCACTCTTCTTTCTTATTCAATCGTGCTATAGAGCGGTACAATATAGAGTTGACTTTTGAAACTCACCACCCTCTTTGCTTACAGATATTATGGAAGACCAGTGGCACCCAGCTATAGGTAGGAGATTGGATACAGCAGCGGGCGAAGGCACCAGTAGGATGCCTCAGTTACAGCCAGACTCCGCCCAGTCTGAGAGCAATACGGAGGCGTCATCTCGGCCCTCCCAGCAGTCTCCGCCTCGCCAGACACCATTTGAGGCAACACCGCCTCCCACAGCTCCTGCACCCATTTCGTCTGATCAGGAGCTACGTAGTGCGGTGGTTATGTTGACTCAGATGCTAGCTGCTCAGCGTCAGCCAGCACCACCTACAGTAGTAGAATCCCTAGGGGGGCCAGGTAGTTCCAGGGTTAGAGAATTCTTGGCGTTGGGACCCCCTCAGTTTACTGGATCGGATTCAGCGGAGGACCCTCAGGACTTTTTGGACCAGATGCAGAGGATCTTTAGAGTCATGCACGTAACCCCAGCAGAATCAGTTGAGTTAGCAGTGTTCCGGTTACGGGATATTGCTGTTTTGTGGTACGAAAGTTGGGAGAGGTCTCGGGGAAGAGATGCAGCCCCTCCTACATGGTCCAGCTTTTCAGAGGCCTTCCTGGACTACTACTTACCCCGGGAGGTCAGACAGGCCCGGATGGACCAGTTCTTACATTTATAGCAGGGGGCTAGGAGCGTCCGTGAATATTCCTTACAATTCGACTCCTTAGCCCGCTATGCTCCAGCATTTGTGGACACCATGTCGACCAGAGTCCACCGCTTTATTATGGGCCTGAATCCAGAGTACATAGAGACGTGCATGACAGCTACTTTGAGAGAGGACATGGACATAGCCAAGGTACAGGCCTTCGCACAAACAATTGAGGGCTTGAGGCAGCGACAGCGGGGTGACAGACAGGCAACTTCAGAGCAGCGCCGTAGGAGCAGACCCGCTGAGATGCAGAGGGAAATTCCTAGGGGGCCGAGACCACGGTTTTCAGATAGGCCACCCAGATCTTTACCACCGGTACAGCAGCAGAGGGGCAGGTTTATTCGCCGGAGTCAGTCGGAGTTCGGTAGCAGTTCACGGAAAGTAGCCTCACCTCAGCAGCGGAGGGTGGAACAGAGTAGATTTGCATCCACCCCTTGTCCTATATGCCACCGACTACATTCTGGAGCCTGCAGGCAAGGCTTCCCAGGGTGCTATTACTGTGGACAGGAAGGGCATTTAATGAGAGATTGTCCAGCCAGGGGACAGGGTAGTCAGGATGATCTGGATAGAGCGTCAGCAGGGCCACGAGTTCCAGCAGCCTCAGCAGGGCGCAGACCCCCAGGTTCAGGAAATAGGGGCCGAGGTAGACCAGGAGCCTCTGGCTTAGGTACAGGCCCCAGCCGTACCTATGCATTACCAGGGAGGCAGGATTCAGAGGCATCTCCCGACGTGGTCACAGGTATATTGACTATTTGTTCATGCCCTGTTTATGTATTGATTGATCCAGGGTCTACCTTGTCATATATTACACCATTTGTGTCCCAAAAGTTGGGCATCGAATCAGAATTGCTTCAGCAGCCCTTTTCAGTGCTTACACCGGTTGGTGACTCGATTACAGCTAAAAGAGTTTACCGAGGGTGTACGGTAGAGATTGCTGATCGCCAGACCACAGTAGACTTAATAGAACTTGAGATGGTCGACTTCGATGCCATTATGGGTATGGACTGGTTAGTGCCATGCTATGCCAACTTAGAATGCTGGACCAAGACGGTCCGATTTCACTTTCCGGGGGAAGCAGTGCGAGAGTGGAAAGGGAGTACGCCTACACCGAAAGATAGGTTTATTTCCTACCTTAAGGCAAGAAAATTAATAGCAAAGGGATGTATTTTCCACCTAGTTAGAGTCCAGGACGTTCGGGTGGAACCTCCGACTCTTCAGTCTGTTCCAGTGGTCAATGAATTCCCTGACGTATTCCCGGATGAGTTGCCTGGTGTCCCTCCCGAAAGGGAGATAGATTTTGCGATTGACTTGTTACCAGGTACTCAACCGATATCGATTCCTCCTTATTGTATGGCTCCTGCAGAACTCAGAGAATTAAAGGAGAAGTTGAAAGATTTGTTAGATAAAGGCTTTATCAGGCCGAGTACTTCACCGTGGGGTGCGCCAGTTCTGTTTGTAAGAAAGAAAGATGGCTCACTCCGTATGTGTGTGGACTATCGGCAACTAAACAAAGTTACAGTGAAAAACAAATACCCGCTCCCGAGAATAGATGATTTGTTTGACCAGTTGCAGGGGGCCAAATGTTTTTCTAAGATAGATTTGAGGTCCGGATACCACCAGGTCCGGGTTCGGGAGAGGGATATTCCAAAGACTGCTTTCAGGACCAGGTATGGTCACTTTGAATTTCTAGTTATGTCTTTTGGACTGACGAATGCTCCCGCAGTGTTTATGGACCTGATGAACAGCATATTCAGACCGTACTTGGATCTATTCGTGATAGTATTTATCGATGATATTCTGGTATATTCTCATTCATAGACAGATCACCAGAATCATTTACGAACAGTACTCCAGATCCTTAGAGAACGTCAGTTGTACGCCAAGTTTTCTAAGTGTGAGTTCTGGCTGAACTCAGTTGCCTTTTTGGGGCACATCGTGTCGGATGCTGGTATACAGGTAGACACACAGAAAATAGAGGCGGTCAAGACATGGCCCAGACCTACCACTCCGACCGAGGTCTGCAGTTTCTTGGGTTTAGCAGGATATTATCGGAGATTTGTTGAAGGATTCTCCACTATAGCAGCACCTCTGACAAAGCTGACACAGAAAGCAGCAAAATTTCAGTGGACGGAGGCATGTGAGCAGAGTTTTCAAGAGTTGAAAGACCGATTGACCTCCGCCCCAGTACTAGCATTGCCAGAGGGAACAGATGGGTATGCGGTGTATTGCGACGCTTTAGGTTTGGGACTGGGTTGTGTGTTGATGCAGCATGGTAAGGTGATTGCTTATGCTTCCAGACAGCTGAGGAAACACGAAAAGAACTATCCGACCCATGACCTGGAACTGGCCGCAGTGATCCACGCTTTGAAGATTTGGAGGCATTATCTGTATGGCGTCCATGTAGACATTTTTACAGATCATAAAAGTCTGCAATACATTTTCACACAGAGGGAGTTTAATCTGCGGCAGCGTCGCTGGTTAGAATTGTTGAAAGACTATGATGTAAATATTCTCTATCACCCAGGATAAGCTAATGTAGTAGCAGATGCCCTGAGCCGTAAGTCAATGGGGAGTTTGGCGTATTTGCGGCCCGAGAAGCGGGAATTAGCCAAGGAAATTCATCAACTAGCCAGTTTAGCCGTTCGAGTAGTGGAGACAGAAAATAACAGAGCGGTAATTCAAAATTCTGCCGAGTCATCACTAGTTACAGAGGTAAAAGAACGGCAGTACGAGGACCCTGACTTAGTCCAGCTCAGAGATAGAATTCAGAAAGGTAAAGAGTCAGATTTCCAAGTGACTGAAAATGAGGTACTACATTGTAAGGGCCGTCTATGTGTCCCGAATGTTTCAGGGCTTCGCCAGCAGATCATGCATGAGGTACATTACGCTCGTTATTCCCTCCATCCAGGAGCAACGAAAATGTACCACGATATCAGAGACATCTACTGGTGGCCAGGTATGAAATATGAAATAGCTGAATTTGTATCTAGATGTTCTAACTGCCAGCAGGTGAAAGCGGAGCACCAGAAACCGGGCGGTCTGACGTAGGATATAGCTGTGCCTATGTGGAAATAGGAAGCGATAAATATGGATTTTGTAACAGGATTACCCCATACCAGACGCAGAAATGATTCCATTTGGGTAATAGTAGACAGGCTAACAAAATCAGCTCATTTCCTACCAGTGAAGGCTACCTTCTCAGCTGAGGATTATGCCGAATTATATATCAGAGAAATAGTTAGACTACATGGAGTGCCGGTATCTATTATTTCAGACAGGGGAGCACAATTCACAGCTAGATTTTGGCAGTCGTTCCAGAGGGGTTTGGGAACGCAGATCAATTTGAGCACAGCATTCCACCCTCAAACAGATGGACAGGCTGAGCGAACTATCCAAACGCTCGAAGATATGCTACGGGCATGCGTACTAGATTTTGGGGGTAGCTGGGATGAACATCTGTCGCTGATTGAATTTGCTTATAATAACAGCTACCATTCAACTATTCAGATGGCGCCTTTCGAGGCATTATACGGGCAAAAATGTAGATCGCCGGTGGGCTGGTTTGAAATAGGAGAATCAGCATTAGTTGGCCCAGACATTGTTCGGCAGTCCGAGGAAAAGATAAAGCTTATCCGAGAACGTTTGCTGACTGCTCAGAGCCGCCAGAAGTCGTATGCAGATATGCGGCGTAGAAATCTAGAATTTGCAGTAAATGACTGGGTATACCTGAAGGTGTCTCCGATGAAAGGGGTGATGAGATTTGGCAAGAAAGGCAAGCTTAGCCCGAGATTCATTGGGCCATATCAGATTCGGCGGAGAATAGGCCGAGTTGCATACGAATTGAACTTGCCTCTTGAGTTAGCATCTGTTCACCCAGTATTTCATGTATCTATGTTGAGGAAATTTGTAGGAGACCCTTCAACAGTTGTTCCAGTTCAGGATGTCCAGGTCACCGAAGAGTTAGCATATGAGGAGGTTCTAGTAGCTATCTTAGACAGACAGATCCGTAGATTGAGAACTAAAGATATTGCGTCTGTCAAAGTATTGTGGCGTAACAGGAACCGAGAAGAAATGACCTGGGAAGCCGAGGAAGACATGAAAGCCAAATATCCCCACTTATTCCAAGCATAGACAAATGGGAGGTATGTTAGAACTGTTTTTCCTTATTAATGCTTATACTTCATATATGAAAGCAGGCGATTGATTATAGACAGTTTTATACATGAAAGTTATTATATCGTGTAGAGTACCTGTATTGGGCTTTTCTGCTTTTCAGGAATTTTGAGATAGTCTATAATACAGGAGAAACTCTGCCAAATTTTTTTTTTTAGAAACAAGTTGAGTAAGTTGAGAAAGTCCTCTAGACAGAATGTCATTCGAGGACGAATGTTCTTAAGGGGGGGAGGATGTTACACCCCGTAAATTTTAAATAAATAAATAGCCTAATGTCATGTTGGTTAAGGGATTTAGAAAGCAAAAAAAAAAATGCTATAAATAGCAAGGTCGGCCCTTGCCTTTCTTCATCCACAAAATACTAAAGAAAACAGAGGGTAGCCATTGTTAGGCAAACCCACGACAACATATATAAATTTCCTTCCAATTATGCGACGAAACGCGGTCTAAACTCCGTTCCGGCTTAGGTACAGGTGTATAAAGCTGCAGAGAGCAATCCTACGGAGTTGGTTTCGTGAAATTTGGCCGTCGAAACGTCGTGCTACCGAGGTAAAGTAAATAGAATTTCTTTAAATTAGTACCAATGTGTTCCTAGCGTTGCAGTGAGCATTTATTCCTTCTGGACTATCGAGAAATAACGAGTTTTTGATCGTTTTTCGAAAGGTTGAAGTTTGGGATAAATATATATCAAAAGTGATAATTTCTCCCGAATATTAATGTATTTAGTTCTAATTGACGTGTATATGAATGTAGTTGGGAGAAACAGCAGAAGTACCGACGGAAATCACATCGGTCAGTCGGGTACTCAGAAACCAGGTATGTAAAGTTATTCTTTCGGCAAGCCAGGAAGTACAGCTTAGAAAGTAAATAGAATAAAGGCTATTAACCGATACCCAGCGTACAGGAACGATTTTAGTACAATTTCCAGCAAGCATGCTAGTATATTAATTACGTATCATGCGATAATCAAAATAGTAGATATTCAGGCAATACGTATTACATTTGTTGAGATTGTATCCAGTAGTAGGTGGTACATTTTATGTTATTAAGCTATATCCAGATATAATCAGATAGACAGATAAAGGCCAGGTAGTAGTTAGTCCAGCAATCAGGAATAGTGTAACACAGAATATAGTTCAGTTATTTAATACAAACTGGCCTTGAGATAAAAGAAGAGAATATGGTTAGTATTTTGCATTGAGCATGCTTGCTGTGTATGTGTTTTGTATGTTGAGACTTGTTGTGGCATGTGGGCACCCTTTAGCATCCCCACCGCCCCTGGGTTATAGTTGTGTCGATACCAGATTCAGATACCGCCACCAGCTGGGCGATGCCGTCCGACTAAAGGACGATGATGGCCAACCACCATGATAATACGGTCCAGACCACCCTGCTTGCAGGGGTAGTTCAGTTTACTCTGCGCAAAGCTAGCACACCCTATTTACAGGGGCAGACCACTCTGTGTGCACACCTGTGCCCAGAGGCAGGAGTCTTCGGACTCAGACACAGTTTATTGTCAGAGGCCAAGGCCTGAGCTACGTACCCAAGGGGACCAGTAGGAGGAGCTCACAGTTATCAGATGAGTGGAGTGACTTGTTCTTGGTTGGTTTAGACCCGGGTAGGGGTAAATAGATTGCTTGCTTGGTTGGCACCTTCCGGCTTATGAGGGTCGGTCAGGTATTGTGTGTATTATTATGTATATTGATATGTGCTAGTAGATACTGATAGACAGAAGGACGACACGTCTTCAGGTACGCTCAGTTAGTTACAGAATGTATAAACTCTCCCCAGTTATCCTCAGCTAGATAGACTCAGCTACTTCTTGCTTAAATGTCATGTTATTGTGCTATTCGTTTCAGTTGCATATTTCAGTTTGCTTTACATGCTCAGTACCTGTGGTACTGACGCCCAGCGGGGCGCTGTATTGCTTGCCTACAGGTACTCACGGACGAGGAGCCGATCCCTCGTGATTCCAGCCAGCCAGTGAGTCATCAGCTCCTGTCATCCGGAGTCTGATTCCCAGAGGTGTAGCTCCTTTTCTTTTGTTGTGCAGTATGGGTAGGTCGGGGCCCTGTCCCAATCATTTCTATTAGTTTCTTATAGTATTCGTAGAGGCTTGCAGTCTGTATATATTCCCTGTGGTTATTTGAGCTGGTCGTGTGGGGCCGTGCAGTCTGCTGTAGCTGTTTTGTATTCCAGTTTATGTTGGCCGTGTGGGGCCTTAGTTTGACAGTAGTGGTGACCTTGCCGGTCACGTAGTTTTACAGCAGTCTTGTGTTGAGTTACAGATAACTAGACAGCATGGTGGCCTTGTCGGCCCGCATAGGTTCCTTGTTACAAGTCTGTTTCTGGTTAGCTGTTGTTACAGGTACAGATGGCTACAGGCCAGTTGGCCGGAGGCTGTAGTTACAGCCGTTATATAGCCGATTTGTTTCTTGAAATAGAGCCAAAGCCAGCCAAAGCACCAGATGTGCTCAGGTTGGACCAGTTAGCAGTCCAGAGTCTAGCAGGCACCAAGTGTCGTCATACCCCCAAGGTGGGGTGTGACATGGGGTTCTTTTCTGTATTACCTGGAAGTGCCCCCTATGGTCTATTGTTCTGCTGTAGGGCCAATTGCCCTATTTTTCTTTCAAGATCATGGATGGACTTTTTTATTTCATTTACCACTTTCATCTGCTACACCATCCATTACTTCATTGTCTCCTCAGAGAACTGTTCCGCTACTGTCCCTATAGCCTTTGATAAGTGTTTTGGGGCCTTTGGATGTTTTGATTCCCTCCCCATGTGGTATTTTCTCCATTCCAGTATCCCTGATTATAGCCATTACCTACAAAACCTCCACCACTACCTTGTTGTCCCACAAAATATATAGACTCAGGATTAAGAGGACAACCTAAATAGGCGTGGCTTTCTCCACAGGCCTCACATGATGGTGGTGGGATTTGTACCTGCTGTACCTACTGCACTTGGTCTCCTGCTGGTGCGGTCACCAACTTACTAATCACATTTACCAACTGGCTAATGTCTGCGCTGATTGCCACTACACCATTCACCTTAAGCTTTCATGATACCTTTGCTACTGCAAATCCTTTGCTTGAGTCTTGATAATCCTGACTCCCTGCAGATATGAGGTTTAAGAGAGCCTCAATTTCATCATAACTTTTGGACACAATCTTGGTGCGGTAGCATCAAGGAGTATCTTGGATCGAGCTTCAAACCCTCAATAAAGTTATGCCCAATTTAGGTTGCATGTGGTATGGACAACCCCTCAAGTAACCCTTGTAACATTCCCATGCTTGAGCTAGTGTTTCTCCATCTTTCTGTATGAATTCAAAGATCTTTCCCCTCAGTTCTTTAGTTCTTATTGAAGAGAAAAATCAGTTGATGGACTTATCAGAGAGGATCTCCCAGGTGGTTATGGATTCTGTAGGATCATTTTAAAGCCACTCCTTGGCCTCTCTGATTAGTGAGAACAGAAACAAAGTCAACTTGACATATTCATTTGACACGTTCTGGCAGTGAAAGTTTTCACTCAGCTCTACAAATGTCATCGATGCCTGTGGGGGATCCTCATGTGGCTTGCCCTGAAATTGGCAAGTGTTTTGGACCAACCGCACAGTTCCTTCTTTCAGCTCAAAGTTCCCAGTGATGGCCAGTTTAACAATTGATATAGAAGCATTTTCCACATTCGGTCTAGCAAACTGCATTATTGGAACTCTCTCATTCTCTTCACCTATTGCTTGCCCGATGTTTTCCATAGCTAACCTTTGAAAGGTTCTCTTTATTTCAAGATCAAGAGAATCTAATGTTGGTCTTTGAATTCTCATGCTTGGCATACACTGAGTCAACAACCTTGTGAACTTCAACAAAAATAAGAAACAAACGTAAAATATAGACTAGAGAAACAAAATTCTAACCTACAGATGATTAAACAATATTCAAGTACCCAGCAATGGCGCAAAAAACTTGATGTCTCCCAACGCATGCAAGCGCATGTGGTCATCAAGTAATATAGGATTGTTAAGTCCAGATATCGTACCCACAGGGACTTGCCAATTGAATCATTATAACGTTGTATTTTGATTTCACTAATCTACGAAACAAGTAAAATGAAGATTGGTTTAGAAAATTAAACTACTAAAATTTCAAATGTAAAAATTAACTAAAACGAATGCAAGCTTCATTGTATTCCGGTAATGATGACATACTAGGGCAATAACACTTGGTTGGTTTCAGGTTGAGTTTTTCAGACATAATTAAACTAGCATGATTCTTCCTAAGGTTGTTAGTTGTAAGTTACTATCACATTTCTTGCCACTATCTCTAGCATCCAAGAACTATTTTATGAATCCTAACGCCTATATCTCTATGATCGCAGGAAACAATAAAATAACAATTATGCCTACTTGTATTTTAACTAAACGGGGTTGAAGGGTATATCCCTATCCTCAACAACAACTTCTATCCCATCACCAATGGGTCTAAGGGTCTTTGAATTCCCGTTCTGTATTTATTTTTAATCCTTTCGATTCCCTTTCCCAAGTTCAACTGAAAGCCAACGGATTACTTACAAGGTGGTCAATCTCATAAATAATAAATTAACACAAATAAGTACAAACAACCATAAAAGAAGAATCAAAACTAAGTTTATTTAGTCTGTCAAACAATCAACCATTCACCATGGCCACAACCCTAGAATATGAGTTTAGCCACTCATATACAAGCGAAAAAAATACTTAATCATCATCATGCAAAAATACGAAGTAAAGAAGAGAAAACCTAGTTGTAGAACCTTGTCTTCCTTCCAAATGGCTTACAATATTTCATGAATGAACTATGGAATAAAAATGAGTAAAGACTTCTTCCCAGAAGTCCAAAACTTCATGACAAATAATCTAAGGCTTATATTTATAGATGAGCCTTCAAATGACCTTTCTGCCCTTCAAGACATGACTTTAAAATCAACATTTTTCATCACGGAATGGCTTTGGCGCTCTGCCCCTCCTATCTCGCCATAGACTTAGTCAATTTTTCGGTAATTTTAGCTCCAGATAGGGTCTGGCATGCTGCCCCTTTCTTTTCACCAATGTGTTCGTCAAATTTCTCTAAGTCTTGGACACCTCTAGCGTGGGGCGCCACTCATCTCGCCAAATTTTTAAAATGCAATTCTCTAATTTTTGAGGGTTGGCGTGCATAGCCCCAACCTGAAGTTTTATTCTCTGATGTTTGGGACTTGGTGTAGGGCGCCAGCCATAGCACCAAACCCTTCAGATCCTCAAATCTTCATTCCTTGCATCATTTTGAGCCCTTTTTGCTTAGTTTCCTGCTCAAATCTACTCAAATTATTTGTTAGTACATAAAACACACACAAAAAACATGAGTTTAAGAATAAATTAAGAATTATGAACTCAAAACATGATTAAATATGGTAAAAACATGGCAAACGGGCATGAAAATATGCCCAACATCCTTCGGTAGTGCTTGTTTGATGTTGTTGATTGACTTGTGTTTACTTTTTATATGCTTGGCATTATTATGATTGCTTCTTATGTTATATGTTATCTGATAGCAGTGGACGCTAGATGTTGGCTGGTGTTAGCTGAGGCCATTGAGAAGTCTAGAGGTGATCACAGATGAGCGGTGTCGGCTAGGTGCTGTGTGATGTTGTTTACTTGTTGAACTTGATGGGCTTATAGGGGCCAAGTAGGTTCTTTTTGTTTGCTTGCTTCTACTTGCCAGGATTATGGGGGCCAAGTAGGTTCTATGTGTTTACTTAAGTTGAATTTCTCCTCCTACGATATCCGATATATCTATGGATTTCTAATTTGAGTCATTTAGTTGTTTCTACCTTTCATACTTGGTAAATTGTTATACTGACGCCCTAGTAGGGGTGTTGCATTCATGCCTGCAGGTGTTGGTGGGATGGTAGATCGAGTTCTTTGTTGCTGAGTGGAGTTCCAGCTGAGTCGGTGCGCTCTAGGTCTTTCGGAGTTGCTAGGTGTTTGAGTTAAGGGTTGTTCAGGGCCTTGTACCAGAAAGTTGACTATTTTTGTATTCATAGGGGCTTGTAGACGTCTGATATGGTCGTTACATTATTGTAGTCCAGGTGGGCCATATTGTATAGTTGTTTTTCATTTTGTGGTCTTGGCAGCCTATTGTGTATCTATTGGTTGGTTGGTGAGCCAGGTTCTATTTTAGTCTGTCATTTACTCCGATTTAACTTGTGTTGCAATGCCGAACCTCATTTGTTCTAGCTTGTTGAAGTCAGATGGTTGTAGGGTTCGCTCGGTCAAGTGTGGCATCAGGTGCCGGTCACGCCTTCTCGGGCTTGAGGGCGTGACACACTTGGTATCAGAGCAGTTTGTCCTAGGGAGTTTATGAACCGTATCTAGTAGAGTCTTGTTTATGTGTGCATTATGCAGTGTACATATTAATAGGAGGCTACAAGACATTTAGGATTGTTAACCTTCTTTTTGGATCGAAATCGTGTGAGATGTCAGGTGTCGTAGGAGTTGAGTCTAGAATCACCTTTGCTGACTTATGCGGGATGCTAGTAACCTAATGAATTATATCCAACCAGTGGCTAGACATGGCGACAGGTAAGATTCTTATTTTGATTATGGTTATAGTTGTGTCACGCCTCGACATGGTGCAAAGTTTTTTTGTTTGGAGTTGTCTTTGGTAGGATTTCTGTGTGAGGATATGTCGTGTGATCTCATGCTGTGTTGGTCCATGAGTTGGAGTCATGCGATGTTGTGCTGTGTCGTTCCATGAGTTGGGGTCGTGCGTGTCGTCCAACATTCGAGGATGAATCTTTCTAAGGGCGAAGGATGTAACAACCCCGGATAATTTAAGCGATAAATCTGTACTTTTGAGGTAGGACTACGTGTACCTAATAGGATAAGAAGTAAGTGTTATGAGGTATTTGAGTCACTCTATGATCGTATTTAAGATTGGACGTCGATCAGGTTGTAGAATGAAATTCGGCAAAAGTTATCGTAAATTTTTCTTCTTAAGATTCTCTGACATTTAGTTTAAATGTCTTGAGGCTTTTCTCCCAATCTATAAGAATTTAAGGGGCTATGACCTATCAAATTAAAGGTCTATGAGTCTATTTTTCAGTACATCAAATGTTCACCAATCCGACCTTGGAATAGAGAGATATGCGCATTTTTGGGATACCACACAAGCAGACACATCACAAGCGGGTTGAGGCGGTGGAGGACTATTTAAGTCCCTTGTGAGTGGATTGGGTTATTATACAAATTTCCTGAAGTGTTCTCGTCCTAAACTCTCTCCTAATATTCCCCTACATGTTCTTGATGGTTTTGGGGATGGAAGCCATGGTCTAACATCATTTGATGTCGGGAAGTCAGAAATCGCGTGTAACTTGTGTTTTGGTGTATTTTCGGGGTTTTTGGTGGCTATTTCATGATAAAGTTGTTGGTAAGCCTTCTTCCACTAGTTTTCCTTTGTTTTTGAGTTTGATTATAGGTGGGTTAACTCCATTAGGTTGTTGTCTCAGAGTTTGTACCGTTGAATTCGTATGAATCCTGTCGGGTAAGCTTCATTTGTCTTATTTTGTTGTTGAGTTGTGTTGGCTGCAGTTTGGCAGTAACTTGGGCTGATCTTAGGTGGTAAATTTATGCTTATAAGGGTGTAGATTCGGCTTAGTTCGGGTTCTCCAAAAAATTCAAAGTATGTTAGGCTTGTCCTTCCCTTTGTTGGCATGAATTCCGTAGCGTAGTTGTCCATGTTGACTTGTGTGTTCGCTGTTTTGTGAAGGCTTGTATAATGTTATCATTGAAATTTTGTGCTGCTATTTATATGGTGATAAATGTGTGTATTAGGTACTAGTTTGGTTAGTGGCTCAGGCTTGAGTGCAGAGAATTCTAGTCATGGCAAATTATTAGGTTCGTGTCGAGAGGCCGCGTGTAAGGCGTGTTGTTCATGTAGAGATATATGGAATGCTTGTGTAAATAATATTAGGTGATGATATTGACAAGTGAATGAGGGTTTAGATTGTTTAAGATCAATGGTTGTGACTGTCTTTTGTTATGTTAAAGTCGGAAGTCGTGTCGCCGTGTCAATGGCACATTAGCAGCCGTGGTGACGCTAGGGTTGGCTTGGCCGTGTACTTTGTTGTTAGTGGTCAGTAGAGTGTCTTGTGGGATGCTTGTAAATCTTGGGGATACATTGGTTAGGATGGTGATACTTAGCTCAATTAGTGGCTCATCGATGGACGACTAGATGTGAAAGAATAATACTATGTTGTGATAATCGGTTGGTGGGGTTCGAAAGTCGATTATGGGCTGTTGAGCATGTATTATTATTGTTGTTTATTGTGAATGTTGTGATTGTGTGTTTTTTGTGTTTGAGGCCTTGTGGCTTATGCATAGCTGATGCACGAGAGTTGTTCCGGCTAGGGATCGAGCCCAACGTGCCTTGTGGCTTGTGGATACCCGAGGCACGAGAGTGTTTCCGGCTGAGGGATTGAGCTCAAGGAGTGAAAGGACCTACGGGGTTGAGAATGACGTCCTCATATTGTCGAGTTTAGATATGATTTGAGAGTGGTCTGACATATCTTAACCTTCCTGGGATCGCGATTGGTTCTCCCAAATTGATCGAGCTCTACTAACTGTGCACAACCGAGAGAGGGTTTGACAGTGCTTGTTTGATGATATTGAATGAATAGTGTTTACTTTTGATATGCTTGGAATTATATTGTAATTGCTGCTCATGTTATCTATTATCTGATAGTAGTGGATGCTAGCTGTTGGCTGGTGTTAACTTAGGTTATTGAGAGGTCTAGAGGTGATTACAGGTGAGCGGTGTCGGCTAGGTGCTGTGTAATGTTGTTTACTTGTTGGACTTGCCGGGCTTATGGGGGCCAGGTAGTTTTTGTTTGTGTGCTTGCTTGTACTTGCCAGACTTATGGGGGCCAGGTAGGTTCTATGTGTTTACTTAAGTTGAGTTTCTCCTCCTGTGATATCCAGTATATCAGTGGATCTCTAATCTGAGTCTTTTAATTGTTTTTGCCTTTCATACTCGGTACATTTCTATACTAATAAAATGTGAATTTATACTAACCAACATGATTAGCATTTGTTTTGCAGGAAAATATGATTTTTAGGAGCTAAAATGCATGTTGGAAGTATATCGGAGTTGGACTTGGATGCGAGCATGGAAAAGACATTGGAATGCGCAAAGTATAGGGGCTCCGCGATGGAGTCGTGCCACGCTACCATCGCGGAGGCACACTGCCTGGAGGGGAAATTAATTGGCAAATTCCAGTGAGGCCTCGCGACAGCTCCGTGGCACGGAGATAGGCCTCCGCGTTGGCCTCCGTGCCACGTTGAGGCTATAATCCTGGCCCCTGGAATTCCAGAGAGGGTCCGCGTCCACGCCATGTCACGGAGGCAGTGCTCCGCGTTGACCTCCGTGACACGTTGCTTGTTATTCCGGGAAAAATTCCCACTAGTTTAAATAGAACACTTAGGTTTATTTTAATTAATTCAGACTTGGTGGAGCAAGGACATGGGTTAGAAGCAGTTGAGGGACGAAAAAGCTAAGGGATTTCTTCTCTTCCTTTCTTATTTCAATCAATTGTATGTATGATTTACACTTGTTTTAGGATGATTAATCCACAAATGAGTGGCTAATTCTCTTCCTTGCTAAGGTTTTGAACAATGGTGATGAATTTTGATTGTTAATGATATGGTTTTCTTCTTCTTCTTCTATGTTGTTCTATTAATTCTTGTTTCTACTGCATTAGTGTGTGGCCGACATTAATGTACATCTAAAAAGTCCAATTTCACTCGAGAGAGCAAGAAATTGGAAAGTTGTGAATTAATAGGGTATTGTTCTTAACTTGATTTGGGAAAATTGGGTTTTGATGTGCTTTCCTGATAGAAATATACTTGAAAGTCGTATTAGTCAATTTAGGAACCAGAATTGTAGTGCTAGGTCATAAATTGCATTTGATCACAGAAATGTAGACGAATGGTTTATGATTCTAAAGTGAAATTAAATACGAGAGTTTTAATTTCTAGGCTAATGTTCTTGGCTAGCAACATGAAGAGAAGAATAACCGAATTGTGATTATCGTCAAATTCATTACTTGTTCTTAACCTTGGAATGCTCATATCCATAGTTTCAATTCACAGTAAATAATTGTTAATAGTTTTAGTATATATAATTTATAAACAAAAACTTATTTAACTGTTGGTTACGTTGTTGTTAGCATAATTAGACGTAAGATAAGAATATAGTGTACTTAGGCAATTTTACTTATCCAGAGTCTCCTTGGATCGATACTCGGCTTACTTAGCCACTTTATTACTTGTTTGACCATGTGCACTTGCGTGTCGGTTTTAACCATATACCCTAAGCACCCGAACAAGTTTTTGGCGCCGTTGCCGGGGAGGCTAGGCAATTGGTGAAATTGTTTTAAGTGTAATTTACTGTATTTTTATTTTTCTCGAGTGCTGACAACTTTGTCTTAGTGTTTGTTTTAATTCTTTTTCATTTTATTTTTTTTCTTTTTCGAATACCCTTATTGACATGACATCGTGGAATATAAATGGTTTCAATGGTGGATACTCATATTTGAGTGAATCTTGTCTGAATTGCGGAGGACACCACTTGTGGCAATAATGTAACACGTGTAATATATGTGGTGGTCAAGATGGTCATTGGGATGGCTGTCCGAATGCATATTCCCCTCCCCCAAGCCCCTACTATGATCCTTCTGTTGTTTTTTCTGAATATAGGCATGCTGAAAATGAGGACTTGGGACGCCAAGCTCAAATAGAAGACATGCTGAAACAACTCTTGGAGCAATCAGAAGCAATGAAGGAGGCGATGGCAGTATTGAGAATTCAGCAAGAAGAGAATGCAGAGGCTCTAGAAAGGATGAGCGTCAAATTCACGGAGATGATTGCTGAGGCTGAAGCTTGTGATAAATTGCAGGTAACAACTTTAGCCGATATTCAAGAGGAACTACAAGAGGACGACAAGGGTGAATTTTTGGATGAAGCCCAACAATTAATCTCTTGAGAGTCCCCGTGTTGGGCTCACACTTATGGAAAATCCATTCATGGAAGAAGAGATAGAGTATCCCCCATTTGACATTAATGGAGAGATAGATGTCGATGCTGAGAAGGTGTATACAAGTAAGGAGGTCAAGCACAATGCATTTTCAGAGTTGAGGTTTATTGGACCATACTCGAAGCAGTTTTCGACATTAAGTTTGGTTGAAAACATAGAAATAGAGCCTTCCAAGCTTATATAGAAATGTCTAGAGGAGGACCAAGCCCCGTATATTTTGAAATTTGCTCACTCGGAGAGACAAAATGACTTCGGTTACTTAAAGGCCAATAAGTTCAAAAGGCAACATCTACTGTTTGGTCCTTACAATTTTTCACCACCACCCCTGGAGCATAAGAGGAAATTAGAAAAGAAATTAGGGGTGAGATTCATATCCTCAAGGTGGAGGAAAAAGTGGTGAAACTTGGTACGTCGTGCCGCGACGTAAAACCAGGCGCTGCACGGGAGGCAACCCGTGAAAAATATTTTCTTTCTTTCTTTTTTAGTGTAAATAATTTTTATTTTTATTTTTCTTTTCTTGATTTGGTATATATTTTTTTGTTTTAGTTAATATTTTTCATTTTAGTTAGGGAAATCTATTAATCTAACCAATTTTGTTTAGTGAGGTTATTTTTCAGGTCAAACGGAGACAAATATGCATGGAATCGGGAAGAATAAGGCAAGGTATGAAAAAATAATTAAAATGAAGAGACAGTGCACTGGGGCGTTGGCTCCGTGTCACGGAGGAAGGGCTCCGCGTTACCCTCCGTGACACGTTGAAGGTAAAATCCAAATTTTTAAAATTTCCAGTAAGCCAACGCGTTGGCTCCGTGTCACGGAGGAGGGGCTCCGCGTTACCCTCCGTGACACGTTGCCTTATATTTGGTGCCGGGTCACACCGGGTTGCCGGGTGACCCGCGTGTTTTTCTTAATTTTAACCCCGATTTTTGCCCTTTCTTTCCCCATTTCTTCTCTTCTCCGCGACCAAACTCCCTAATTCCCTCCCCCAACCACCGTGCCACGGTATTAGGCAAGGAAATCGTCCAGTTTCTTCGGGTATTCAATTTAAAGGTATGTTTTCCTCGTTTTTCTCAAATTTTTGTCGATTCCACTCGAATTTGAGTATGTGAGGTGAGATATATCCTCCTAAGTAGCAATTGAGCATGAAATTGAATTATTTGTTGATTGATGAGTGTTCGAAATGTTGTAATTAGCGTTTGAACTTGTCGATTACATGAATTATTCGAAATTGAGTGTAAAATTGAATTCTAGGGCTTGGGTTGTTGAAATTGAATTGGGTAACTTGATAAATTGGTGAATTAGATGCCAGGGTGTGGTTGTGAAGTGAGATAAGTCGTGTAAATATTGTTTGAATGTAAAAGACGACGAATTCTCGAATTTTTGGGGAAAAGGTGAAAGTTGTTCAAATTGGTTTGATTATTTGGATTCGTATGTATATAGAATTTTTGTCATTATTTTTGTTTGTTGTTTTCGTTGCTAAGTGCGATGGTTGAATTACTAGCGATAGTAGGATTGGGATTAGCTGTATGAAGTCTGAGTAGTATGCTAAAAGTTATGCTGTCGAAATTTTTGTGAACGCACTAAGCAATAAATTGTATAGTTGTTTGTGTTTGGGTTGTAAATAAAGTAATCCTTGCCGTAGTATCGTAAAAGTAGCTAAGGACTAAGTGTGGGGTAAACTTAGTTTAACCCAACCTTAGCCGAAGCTAATATGCATTTAGCTTGACTTTGTGCTTGTTTTGTGACAGGTACAATGGCGAGTAGGCAGGATAAGGGTAAAGGTGCTCCTACTTCAGGCACCGGGAGAAAGCGAATGAGATTGAGCACTGCAGTCCCAGCTGCACCAGCTGTTCTGCGCGGCCAACGCCGCCAATATGGAACAAGGTGGGTAACCGAGGAAGGGAAGAAGTGGTATGCTAAGCATAAGGAAAGCAAGTACTTCCCGGAGGAACATATTGCACGGGAACCACTAGCACAGGAGTTCCCCCGTATTGTGCAGAGGATTGAAGCAGCTGGGCTCAGCTTTATATTTCAGGAGCCAAGGAGTGCAACCTACATTTGGTCCGGGAGTTCTACGCAAATTGGAACCCGGCCATCAGAAGCCACACAATAAAAATCAGAGGGCAGATTGTCACTCTGGAACCCCAGCAATTTAATGCCATCGTTGGAGCGCGGGACACAGACGCTCACGTTCTCCGCCAGCTAAACATCACCCCACCATACGCCGACATCAGACGTACGTTGTGTGGGGCTCGATCCACAGCCCGATGGAGTAGACATAAGGAGAGGGGTTACCACCAGACTCTGCATTATTCGCAGATGAACAGGGAGGCAAGAATTTGGCTGAAAATAGTGTGTTCGTGCTTGATCCCGGGGGTTCACATGACGGATGTGACCCGGGACTGTGTCTGCTTGGTGTATGCCCTTATGAAAGGGCTAGAGATTCATGTTGAGGCTGTCATTGTATCCGCCATGAAGAGAGCCAGACTACACCAGGGCCACAGATACGGGTTCGGCGGACTCATCACCACCTTCCTCCGAGGCCTCGATGTCGAGGAAGAGGCTTTGGATTACATCCCGCAGTTGGAGTGGAGGGCCCTCAATGTGACAAAAACTAAGGCCCCCGACACCACACACGGGCCAGTGCTGACTTTGGGCGAGCGACATGCTCGTGACGATCAGTACATGGCACGTATGTTTGGCATGCAGATGCTTCAGCTACGGATTGGTGGGAGACCAGCCACCGGGGAAGAGTTATGGCAGTTGGAGCTGGATTACCCATTTGGCGAGAACGCCAGAGCCTTATGCCGAGTGGGACTAGCCTTCATTGAGCCTACTGATGATGATGTCCCCACTGACGAGGAGACACGTCGGGAGGACTCCGATGTGGAGTCCGATGATGATGATGGAGCTGACTCAGACATGGGCGATGAGGCAGCAGCACCGGATGAAGAAGTCGAATATTTCGACTGAGCAGGGAGTTCCACCACCCGAAATTTTTTGCTTTGTATTTTTGTGAACACTGGGGACAATGTTCGATTTAAGTGTGGGGTGGGAAGTAGTTAGGTGCTGGGGCTGGGCTAATCTGCTGTATGCTTTTTCCTTGGTTTGTATGTATATTTATGTTTCCCTGTTGTGAACTGATTTGTGTTGTATCTGTATATATTTTTTTGTGGTTAATGATGTGTGTTGTGAAAAGTTATGGTTGCCAAGATAAATATTTTGTAAATATTTCTGTATATCGAAATGATCGATATTTTTTTCAAAATTTTTGCGAAAATATTTTGCACTTATCAAAATATTTTGTAAATATTTTTCTATCGACATGATCGATGTGTTGCAAATTTTTTTTTTTCGGTTTTTAATTTTTTTTGGGTTTCTCGGAGTTTGTTTTTGGTTCTTTTACCGAGAATAGTGCCATTGAACCGATGTCATAGTTAGTGACCATTCCCTATGATGGATGGATGACGACCGTCTTAAGGGAAATGTAGTCGGTAGGAGTAGGATTTTAATTTATTTTCAGTTTTTCTTTGGTGGATTGCATCAATGAACCTGTAGTTGCTTTATGGTTGCAAAATTTCATTGCGTGTTGTAACTGATGTTCAAAATGTAAAAGTGATTCGTTTGAAAGCATGCAATTTTGTAAATATGTTGAGTTACCTAGGCTGTAGAGTTCGATTCGGTATGATTGAGGCTTAATTTTTGAATTCATGCAATTGGCTAATTAAAGAGTCTGTGAATGCATCTTGAATTGAGCATGTGCATGAAGTGTGTGAAGTGAGGTATTGTTATTCCATGCTATTGTGAAGTGTCTAGAACTTGCCTGGTGTGTGTGCAAAACGAAATGAAGGGGGTGTAGTGTTGGAAAGGATGTAGGCATTTCTTTGTTTTAACCGAGAGTTTCTATTTTTTTTTCTTGTCATACTCTACCTTTTTATGTGATTGTATACCCTAGTCAGCCCGTTGAGCCTTTAGCCGTTTCTTTCTTTCTTTTGTCCAAAATTGTATAAACTAAGCTTTATTCCTTCTTTTCATTAGCCGTAAAGTCTTTACAAAAATCTTAAGCGCTTAAGAAGAAAAGAAAATTCTTTTCCCAAAGTGTCGAAGAGTGAGAAGAGTGAAAAGAAAAAGAAAAGCGGAGTGAGGAAAGGGAAGAAGAGGTTGAAGAGGCACTTGTTATAATTAAATGAGAATGAAGGTGCATGAAAACCCTGTGTTGTTGTGTCAAGTGTGTTTGATGAAATGGGCCATACGAAAGTAAACAAGCATGAATGGTATGAGAGGAAAAAGAAAAGAGAGAAACAATGTTCATGAGAGTATGGGAATGTGTTGAAAAGGCGCTTAAGGATGCTAGTGACTATTATTGGCTAATCCAATATATACTAGTTCCATAGCTTCCATTACAACCCATTAAAGTCCTACTTGATCTTACATTGCATTTCCTTATATTAGTGGAGTAATACACTAAGGGCAAGCCTATGGGACATGACATGATGCATGTGAATTCTTTTGGGAGAGAGAGTGAAATTAATTTTTATATGCCCCTACTTGAATGTTTGTGTGTTGCATGAACATAAAGGGGAAGATTCTCTTGAGTCGTGAGGGCACATGCTTGATAAAAGATTGATTTTCCTGTCGGATATCTTGATTAGCTGATTTGCATGAGTTTGCCGATATCGAGAGTCGATTCTTAAAGTCTAGGAAGTCTTGATGTATGAAAGGTCATTGCATTGTAAGACCATGCATGTTTTCGTGATGATTTGCAAAAATTGAATAATCGGGATGACCGTAGCATAAACTATCGCACCATAGTGACAAAGGTTGGGATGTAATTTGCATGAGTTGTGTATGTGTTGTTCGAGGACGAACAAGGATTTAAGTGTGGGGTAAGTGATCTTGGGCAGATTTATATGCCCAAGTGATACTCAAACGTATTATTTTTGCCTTGTTTGTGTGCAATATGTATATATTCTCATGTAATTGGTAATAAAATGTGAATTTATACTAACCAACATGATTAGCATTTGTTTTGTAGGAAAATATGATTTTTAGGAGCTAAAACGCATGTTGGAAGTATATCGGAGTTGGACTTGGATGCGAGCATGGAAAAGACATTGGAATGCGCAAAGTATAGGGGCTCCGCGATGGAGTCGTGCCACGGTACCATCGCGGAGGCACACTGCCTGGAGGGGAAATTAATTGGCAAATTCCAGTGAGGCCTCGCGACAGCTCCGTGGCACGGAGATAGGCCTCCGCGTTGGCCTCCGTGCCACGTTGAGGCTATAATCCCGGCCCCTGGAATTCCAGAGAGGGTCCGCGTCCACGCCGTGTCACGGAGGCAGTGCTCCGCGTTGACCTCCGTGACACGTTGCTTGTTATTCCGGGAAAAATTCCCACTAGTATAAATAGAACACTTAGGTTTATTTTAATTAATTCAGACTTGGTGGAGCAAGGACGTGGGTTAGAAGCAGTTGAGGGACGAAAAAGCTAAGGGATTTCTTCTCTTCCTTTCTTATTTCAATCAATTGTATGTATGATTTACACTTGTTTTAGGATGATTAATCCACAAATGAGTGGCTAATTCTCTTCCTTGCTAAGGTTTTGAACAATGGTGATGAATTTTGATTGTTAATGATATGGTTTTCTTCTTATTCTTCTTCTATGTTGTTCTATTAATTCTTGTTTCTACTGCATTAGTGTGTGGCCGACATTAATGTACATCTAAAAAGTCCAATTTCACTCGAGAGAGCAAGAAATTAGAAAGTTGTGAATTAATAGGGTATTGTTCTTAACTTGATTTGGGAAAATTGGGTTTTGATGTGCTTTCCTGATAGAAATATACTTGAAAGTCGTATTAGTCAATTTAGGAACCGGAATTGTAGTGCTAGGTCATAAATTGCATTTGATCACAGAAATGTAGACGAATGGTTTATGATTCTAAAGTGAAATTAAATACGAGAGTTTTAATTTCTAGGCTAATGTTCTTGGCTAGCAACATGAAGAGAAGAATAACCGAATTGTGATTATCGTCAAATTCATTACTTGTTCTTAACCTTGGCATGCTCATATCCATAGTTTCAATTCATAGTAAATAATTGTTAATAGTTTTAGTATATATAATTTATAAACAAAAACTTATTTAACTGTTGGTTACGTTGTTGTTAGCATAATTAGAAGTAAGATAAGAATATAGTGTACTTAGGCAATTTTACTTATCCAGAGTCTCCTTGGATAGATACTTGGCTTACTTAGCCACTTTATTACTTGTTTGACCACGTGCACTTGCATGTCGGTTTTAACCATATACCCTAAGCACCTGAACACTGCATTCATGCCTGCAGGTGATGGTGGGCTGGTAGATTGAGTTTTTGGTTGTTGAGTAGAGTTCCAGCTGAGTCGGTGCGCTTCAAGTCTTTCGGAGTTGCTAAGTGTTTGAGTTAAGGGTAGTTCAGGGCCCTATCTTGGACAATGGACTATTGTTGTATTCATAAGGGCTCGTAGACGTCTGTTGTGGTTGTAGCATTGTTGTAGACAAGGTTGGCCATATTTTATAGTTGTTTTCCATTTTGTGGCCTTGGCAGCCTATTGTGTATCTACTGGTTGGTTGGTGAGCAAGCTTCCATTTTAGTCTGTCATTTACTCTGATTTAACTTGTGTTGTAATGCCGAACCTCGTCAGTCTTGGCTTGTTGTAGTTAGGCGATTGCAGGATTCGCTCGATCAAATGTGCAATCGGGTGCTGGTCACGCCTCCCCGAGATTGAGGTGTGACAATCTAAATTCTAGAATGATAACTATTATTGTACGCAAACTCGATGAGAGGTAAGTAATCATCCCAACTACCCTTGAAATCAATCGTGCACGCTCTCAACATATCCTCAAGTGTCTGAATGGTCCGCTCGTCCTGACCATCCCTCTGCAGGTGTAAAGCTATACTAAGCTTCATCTATGTACCAAGTCCCTTCTGAATCGATCTCCAAAACTGAGAGGTGAACTGATTACCCCTATTTGATATGATGGACAAAGGGATTCCATGCAACCGAACCAACTCCCAAATGTAAAGTCTAGCATAATCCTCGATTGAATCCATAGTTTTGACCGATAAGAAATGTGCTGACTTGATTAACCTATCACAATCACCCATATAAAGTCATGCTGTCGATATGTACGAGGAATACCTATAATGAAGTCTATATTGATCTCTTTCCACTTCTAAGTAGGAATGCTGATGTCCTGAAGCATACCTCCAGGTCTCTGATTCTCAACCTTCAGCTGTTGGAAATTCGCCATAAACTCTGCTATGTCCTTCTTCATGCTATTCCACCAATAGACTTTTAGTAAGTCACGGTACATCTGGTGGCACCTAGATGGATAGAGTACCAAGAGACATGAGTCTCGCTCAACATATGCTCTCTCAAGTTATCCACAACTAGAATATACAATCGACTCTGATATCGGAGTATACCATCTTTCTAATTTCGGACAGCTTCCTTTAGCTTCACTAAGATAGGATCCTTATCTTTCCATTCTTTAATATCTATCACCAATGAAGATTTTGACCCATTCTGAACAATAACACCACCATCCAACGAATCTGTAAGGAAAACCCTTAAACGAGCCAGACTATGGATGTCCATCACCAAGTCCTTTTGTCCATTTTCAAATGAGACACACTCTCCATGGATAGCCTACTAAGAGCATCTGCCACTACATTGTCCTTGCCCAGATGATAAATGACACTCATGTCATAGTATTTGAGAAGCTCTAGCCATCTCCTTTGCCGCAAATTCAGGTCCTTATGAGTAAACACATACTGAAGGATCTTGTAGTCCGTGAACACATCCACATGCACCCCATACAAATAGTGCCTCCAAATCTTCAAAGCAAAAACCACAACAGCCAACTCTAGGTCATGCGTCGGATAATTCTTTTCATGAGTTTTAAGCTATCTAGAGGTATACTCAATGAACTTACCATGATGCATCAACACACAACCAAGACCAACCCTAGAAGCATCACAATATACAACAAAGCCATCTGTGCCCTCCGATAGGGTTAATACTGGGGCTGAAGTGATTCGAGTATTTAACTCCTAAAATCTCTTCTCACAAGCCTCAGACCACTAAAATTTGACCTTCTTCTGGGTCAACTTAGTCAACAATCATGCAATGGGTGAAAATCCCTCTACGAAACTCCTGTAGTAGCCAGCTAAACCCGAAAAGCGCCTAATATTTGTAGGACTGAAAGGTCTAGGCCAATTCTTCACTGCTTCTATTTTTTGAGTGTCCAGCTGCACATCCTCACTAGACACCACATAGCCCAATAATGCTACTGAGTTCAGCCAAAACTCACACTTACTGAATTTAGCAAACAATTGACGATCCTTGAGAGTCTGCAACAGAATCAAAAATGAGCGGCATAATCTCCTCGCTCTGAGAGTATATTAGGATATCATCTATGAAGACAATCACGAACATATCCAAATACTGCTTGAACACCCTATTTATCAAGTCCATAAAAGCTGCAGGAGCATTTGTTAGTCCAAAAGGCATAACTACGAGCTTGTAGTGACCATACCGAGTCTTGAAGGCTGTCTTCAGAATGTCACTCTCCCTATCTCTGAGCTGGTGATAGCCGGATCTGAGGTATACTGTCACGATCTGAACATTGGCCTGGACCGGGATACGGGACCTAGAATCATGAATGGCTCCAAGTTGACCCATGGCATGAACATAGCAGCTAAAGAGTGTACTTCAAGCGGAAACTAACTGAAATGTAAAACATTCACTTAGTGATAACAAGATAATCTGATAATTTAAACACTGAGTTAAAAAGCTGAACATACCAACTCCATGTCTGAAAGCCTCGACTAACTGATAAGCTACTTGGACAAGACCTAGCTAACTCCAAGTCTGAAACTAAATAAGGTAAAAGAACCGAAATGAAATAGATAACTCTAGTCCTCGAAAGATGAGGACTCACCACTGCTCCTCTATCAGAATAAGAGAGGAAATGCAAAATTCATCGGGATTTCTTCAAATTATGCTATCAAACGCCGTCCAAATGCAAATTAACTTTGGGTAACGAGTTCTAGGTCTACGAAAAGCCTTACTGCGGAGTTATTTCTCAAAAATTAGCTCGCCATACCGGAACTATACTGCATAAAAGTTATCAGAATTGCTCTAAATTAAATCCTAAATGGCCACAGGCATTAGGAAAGAATTTCTCCCTTCTGAACTTTCGAGAAATTGTGGGTTTTGACCGAGTTAAACAGAGTTGAATTATAGTTGATATGAATATCGAAAGATATCACTATGTGCCAACTCCTACTATTGAAATAACTTTATTCTCTCAGCGTAAGGGCTGCAAGTGAGTGGAATTACTGGCTCTAGGTTGGAAACTATTCGGGTGAACAAAAGTCAACATTCAAGGTATGTTAAGGCTTATTCCTCTTATAAGTCATTCTCATCGTATAATGATACGACTTATGCCTTTAAACATAGATAACAATTCCATGTGTGGTATTAGTTGCTTCTTGTAGATAATGCTTATATATGTGGTGGTTAGCTATTAGAAAATGTAGCGAGAATAGATTATAGTATCCCTTGTCAGGAAAGAGCACGTTAGGTGAGATACACACTAGAAGCATTATAGTAAGCTCTCTGTCCTTATGTTCACTGTGTAGTAGGAATCTGACATGTTGCTGCCATGCCAAGGCCCTAGAAACTTAGGGTCGGCTATTGAACCTGTTTTAGTAAATTGGACAGCATAGGGCGTAGGCGGGCGATACAACTTGCAGTTTGACGCCTGGATAAATAGTGACGCTCGCCTAGAGGCCGTTGGCGTACCTTTGCGCCTCCAGGGATAGAATTTGAATAAGATAGTCCTACCCTAGAGTCAGCAGCACCAAGGTTGTCGGTGGAAAAGGTGACAACCTATTATATAGTTAGCCACTGCTAGTGATTATTAGCCGTAGTTGACTTAGTGCTACAAATACAGGTCGCTTAGGGGGTCACTCTAGTCATATGAGTAAAATAGACCCATGGATACCCCAAGGAGGGAATCTTATCAATACTGAAATATGGGCCAATGCCCCGACCCACTCTTATAGATACTAAGATACAGGTTGCCGCATGTCGCTAGGACCAAGTAAACCTACCTACGAGGTTGGGGATCGCCTAGAGAAGTTATATAGAATCTGAACAGACCAAGTTAGTGTCCTAAGGACTAGAATCATAGTAGCACAATATTACCTTCAGGAGAGGAATTATAGCAAATAGCATGAGGAAGGATAGGGTCTGACTAATCAGGAGCATAACCGATTAAGTAGTAGTGTTACAGTTGTCCTAAGTAAAGGAATTAGACAGTTGACCATTCGCGACATTACAATTCTCTTATGAGCTACCACTGTCCTAGCATGACATTCAGATTATTGTTAGGCCACTATAGATCTCGCCCTATTCGGTTCAGACCGTTAGAGATAATGATCACTATTAGGATCCTCTGATCAGATACAGGCACACGAGGTGAGCCTGTTAGAAGCTATGAAAATTATTCTAGGGGTGAGTAGTAGTCGCGTTATGCCTTAAGAATCAGATACGACTTTTGAGTGGCTAGGTTGAGACTATGATGCAATGCAATATATCGGTTGGGATTAACCCCACCTAGGATAGCCTTTCGTTGACTAGCCTCAGGATTACTAGCTTTGTCATTGCCTACAGGGCTATATAGATTGCTCCAAAGAGCCAGATGTTGTCCCAAGGGACTATGCAGAGGCCCAAGGGCCATATTACAGTCCATTCCATAGCTGGACTATTATTTTATGCCGTATCGACAACACTGACCCTCATCGAGCCTGGTGCCTAGGGTGTAGTTATATTAGTCAACCAAACTCAGACATAGCTACAGGAGCCAAGCAGGTTTAGTTGTAGACCCAAGCAACAGGTAGGTTGGCTATAGAGCCAGTAGAGTCATAGGAACCTGGATAGGGGTATATAGATTGAAGTGAACTTTCCAGGGCTTATGGGGGCCCCAGTAGGTTATTTCTATGTTGCTTGTACCATCTAGGCTTTTGGGGGCCAGGTTAGGTTCTTGTTTGTATTCCTTCCTGCTAGTCATAGTTACGAATATGTAATTGGATAGTCTTAGCTCATATACTGTAGTGTTTTTCTAGGTGCAGGTTATGAATAGGCAAGCTTATAGGTCAATGCTTCTGCCCCTTCTTTCTGCTTACTTTCAGTCTTTAATAGCTTTTATTCAGCTTTTTATTACTGCCTTACATATTCAGTACACATTGTACTGACGCCTAACTATAGGACGCTGCATTATACTTGCAGGTTTAGACAGACAGAGTTTAGGATCTCCATTAGCAGCTGTTCAGAGTCAGTAGTTTGGCCAGCTCCTTTCATTTGGAGTTGCCAGGTTGTAGAGATTCCATTCTTTCATTTATATAGCATTTGGGTAGGCCGGGGCCCTATCTCAATCATTATTCCTATTCTCAGAGGCTTGCAGACTGCAGTCTTTAGTTAGTTGGTTGTCGTTGGCTGTATGAGGCTTATGTAAGTCTTATTTTAAGTGTTATCCATGTAAGGCCTAGTATAGCTTCCTATTTCATTCCTGTTATAACTAGACAACATGGTGGTCTTGTCGGTCCGTATAGGATCCCTTTATTGCCTTGTTGTTGGTTAGCTTGTTTCTTTTCCAGGTGGCCTTGTCGGCCTAAGGCTGTGTTTACAGCCGAGATATAGATCATTATTTTTTTAAATTGAGTTTTAGGCATTCACCAGAGGAGCATCAGGCCAGTCAGGTTAGTTCAGATTCTAGTGTGGCATTAGGCGCCAGTCGTGCCTCCCAAAGTGAGGCGTGACAAACTTGGTATTAGAGCAGGTCTTATCCTAGTGATTCTGCAAGCTGTGTCTAGTAGAGTGTTTCTTATAAGTGTGTTGTGCACCACATTCTATAAGCAGGAGGCTACAAGGCATGATAGTATGGTTATCCTTTCTTCTTCTCAAATTGTGCTATAGAGTCGAGTTTTATAGGATTGAGTCCCTAAGATCTTATTGCTATGCCAACTTAGAATAAGCTTTGATATAATATAGACTCCAACCAGCCGTCAGTTAGTTGCAGCAGCAGGAAAGGGTACCAGTGCGATGCCACAGTTGGGGGACAACAAGTTTGAGGACGAAGGCGGATGTCTTTTGATCTCCCCAGTATCCTCCTAGGGCACCAGGAACCTCATAAGGTAATAGATATGCCAATACCGTCCCCAGTTTTCCCTATATCCTCAGAATAGAAGATCAGGAGTAAAATATATATATGGGTTGGCTTACTTAGTCTACATCTAGAATTAGACAAGGACGACGGTTAACATTGGATTACTTGAAATACACAAAGGATTGTGTAAGGTTTGTACCTCCAGCCTTTAGAATCATTAAATTTCGTGCCTTAGCCCCGTTGTAGAATGATAGGGTCGTTTCCCATTTCCCAATTTGTTCTTTCAGTACAACAGGAAGAGTGAGTATCAACGCCATGTTGTTCAGAATAAATAGCAAAGGAGGGTTAAAATTGTTGATTCCGAAAAGGATTAGAAAATGGTTGAGACCCTCAGTGGTTACAAAGTTACTTAGACCCTCACTAAAGTACATTAGGAGGGAAGATAAGATTTCCAGTAGCACTCAAGTACGTGTGAGAATCCACAAGCGATAAACCCTCACCAATAGTAAAGCTCGAGTTAGAAATAGACCGATTCTGTCGTGGTGTGCTAGTGACGGTTGAATATACCTGAAAAATAATTGCTATGGCCCTAGTTGGTTATGTCAAAGGACATAGAGATCATATGAACGAAATTGGCCCAAGTGTCGGTCAGAACGATACAGGTCAACAAACTTGGTCAGTAATATCTTTGACAGTATGAGGCAGAGGGCATGAACCCCAGATCTCAGCCTATGGAAGTAAGGGGGAAGGCACGAGTATCCAACTCTAGAGGGAAACAAAATCACCCCCAGGTTGAAGTGGGTGGATAGAGTATGGGACCACCGCTGAATGTTGAGAACTAAGCATCAGGCTGACAGTTAAGGGATAGTGAGATTTTAACCTAGAGTACCCCAATACTACCACCAGTTGTGGAGGTAAAGGAGTGAAGGCACAGAGACTCTAACCTAGTACAGCCTAGAGACAAGGCCCAGCAGGGAGTCATTGGTCTTTGAGGTAATAAGGTACGGGGTCGTGAGACCCAGAGGTCGACTCTGCATTCCAAATGTGGTAGGACTCTATTAGTAAATTATAGTAAGTTATAGTATGTTCGTTATCCACCTCCACCCAGAGTTGGATGAAACACATCAAGTTGGGAAAATAAAAGACAAACTGATAGCAGGGGAAGGAGGAAGTTCTTGTTGAGTCATAGCACAGAGCTCCAATGACCAGCCAAGAAGGTTGGACAGCAGGAATTGAGCAGGCCAATTTAGGAGATGGTCATTCTTGCAAGAGGAGTGGAGAGTAGTTAATATAAATATAGTTATAGGATTACCTCATACCATATGTGGATTGACTTTATTGAGTCAGTATAGGAAGGCTAACGAGATCAACTCATGTCTCGCCAGATGGAATTATGTTTCAGCTAAAGCTTATGCTGAATTAAATGTCTAAGAAGTAGTCTGGCTATGTGGAGCCCCATTGTCTAATAAACTCTGACAGAGAGGAACAATTCCCAGCTAGGTAATGGGAAGCGGTTGGAATAGATTAGGGCGTATGTCAGCTTAAGTACGACTTCTTGTCCCCAAACAAATAGCCAAGCAGAGCACACAACTCAGACATCGGAGTTCTATTATGGGTGGAAATGGAGGCCCCTAAATGATGACCTAAAGTAGATAAACTATGGATAGTTAAATCGGGCATACTAATACGTCAACCAAACGAAGGAAGTTAAGCCTTTCAAGAAGGATGTACCGGCAACCCAGGGTTATCGAAGGTCCTACCTTAACATATGGCGTAGGGAGTTAAAGATTGAAGCAGCAACTAGGTATTCCTGGAAACTTCACTAATGAAGGGCGTCATGGAATCTGATAAGAAGGGCAAGCTCGGCCCTAGATTCATTAAGCCCTATCGGATCCTCCAAAATATTGGCCAAGTGGCCTATGAGATAGAGTTACCTTCGGGACTAGGATATGTTCATCAACACTATGCAAAGGTGTAGAAGATCTTGCCTTAGATTATCCAATTGGAGATATCTAAAGTACAGAAGAACTGTGCCGCGGAGAGACTCCAATAGTTATAGGATCTATCTTGAAAACTAGAGTTGTAGCTCATTAGAATGTCATGGGGGAACAGAAGTATAGAAGAAATGGATCAAGAAACTACGAATGATGCGAAATCTGGACAGTTTCAGTTATTCTAGGCTCTACGATGATAGTATATAGACCTAGATGATTTAAGTTATGGAAAGATAGTTTCACATGTTATACATTTGACTTTGTTGCTATTATTATCAGTTGATTATGTTATATATGATAGAGCTATGTTTCAGTTGCAAATAGCGTCCTATGAGACGCCTATGTTGGACTTTGCTGTATTTCAAAATTTTGGGTAGTCCATAATATAGAGGAGACTATACTGAAATTTTTTTAAGTGTTGCCTAAAAGAGTTAACTCCTTTAAGCCTGAAGATGACATTCGAGGACGAATGTTCCTAAGAGGGGGGGGGGGGAGAATATTACACGCTGTAAGTTTCTATCATTTAACGGACGCGTACATATGTATGTTAAGAGTTTTGGAGCCTGATGTGTGCGGGAAAAGGCTCGAGGATTGAGTATTCGGGAATGGTAGTGAGTGGAAAGGAGACTGGGGCTGGGGGCTGGGTGCACTGGGCACCGCACCGCACCACCAGCCCAGTGCACTGGCTGGCACGTCGTGCCAGTGGCCTGGCGCTGTGGCTGACGCACCACGTCACCCCCTACCACCGCCCTACCTATATATATAAAGTCCTCTTGATGATTTAAATCATTTGGTATGTACTCCTCAGCCAGAATAAGAGAGGAAACACAAAATTCATCGAGATTTCATCAAATTATGCTATCAAACATCATCCAAATGAAAATTAACTACGGGTAACAAGTTCTAGACCTATGGGAAGCATTACTACAGAGTTATTTCTCAAAAAATCGCTCAGCATACTGAAACTCCGCCGCATAAAAGTTGTTAGAATTATAATGGATATGAATATAGAAAGATATCGTTGTGTGTCAACTCCTACTATTGAAATAACTTTATTCTCTCAACATAAGGGCTTCAGGTGAGTGGAAGTGCTGGCTCCAGGTTGAAAACTATTCGGGTGAACGAAAGTCAACATTTGAGGTATGTTAAGGCTTATTCCCATGGCAAGTCATTCTCATCGTATAATGATACAACTTATGCTTTTAAACCTAGATAACAATTCTATGTGTGGTATTAGCTGCTGCTTGTAGATAATACTTATATATGTTGTGGTTAGTAGTTGAAAAACATATCGAGAATAGATTATAGTATCCCTCGTTGGGAAAAAGCAGGTTAGGTGTGACACACTAGAAGCGGTATAGTAATCCCTCTTTCCTTATGTTCACTATGTAGTAGGAATATGACATATTGCTGCCATGCCAAGGCCTTAGAAACTTAGGGTTGGCTGATAGGCCTTTTTCAGTAAATTGGACAGCATAGGGCATAGGCGGGTGATACAACTTGCAGTTTGATCCCTGGATAAATAGTGACGCTCGCCTAGAGGCCGTTGATGTTCCTTCATGCCTCCAGGGCCAGAATTTGAATAAGATAGTCCTACCCTAGAGTCAGCAGCACCAAGGTTGCTGGTGGAAAAGGTGACAACCTATTATATAGTGAGCCACTGCTAGTGATTATTAACCGTAGTCGACTTAGTGCCACACATATGGGCCGCCCAGGGTGTCACTCCAGTTGTATGAGTCAGATAGACCCGTGGATACCCTAAGGAGGCCAATGCCCCAACCCGCTCTTATAGATACTCAAATACAGGATGCCGCGTGTGGCTAGGACCAAGTAAACCTACCTACGAGGTTAGGGATCGCCTACAGAAGTTATATGGAATCTGAACAGACCAAGTTAGTATCCTAAGGACTAGAATCATAGTAGCACAATATTACTTTCAGGTTAGGAATTATAGCAAACCGCCTTAGTAAGGTTAGGGGCTGACTGCTCATGAGCATGTCCGATTAAGTGGAAGCCTTATAGTTGTCCGAAGTAAAGGAATTAGACAATTTACCCTTCGTGACATTACGATTCACTTATGAGCTACCACTGTCCTAGCATGCTATTCAAAGTATCGTTAGGCCTCTCTAGATCTCTCCCTATTCGGTTCAGACTGTTAGAGCTTATGATCATTATCAGGATCTTCTGATCAGATATAGGCCCATGGGGTGCGCCTGTTAGTAGCTATGCAAATTATTCTAGTTTGGCGAGTTGTAGTTGCGTTAGGCCTTAAGAGCTAGATACACCTTCTGAGTGGCTAGGTTGAGACTATGATGCAATATATTGGTTGGGATTGACTCCACCTAGGATAGCCTTTTGTTGACCATCCTCAGGGTTACTAGATGTGTCATTGCCTACGGGGCTATATAGATCGCTCTAAGGAGCCAGATGTTGTCCCAAGAGACTATGCAGAGGCCCAACGACCATATTACAATTCATTCCATGGTTGGAATATTATTTTATGCCATATCAACATCACTGACCCTCGTCGAGCCTGGTACCCAGGGTGCAGTTACAGGAGTCAATGGGACTCAAACACAGCTACAGGAGCCAAGCAGGTTCAGTTGTAGATCTAGTGGACAGGTAGGTTGGCTATAGCACCAGTAGAGTCATAGGAACTTGGATAGGGGTATATAGATTGAAGGAACTCGCCAGGGCTTATGGTGGCCCCACTAGGTTTTTTCTGTGTTGCTTGTACCTTCCAGGCTTATGGGGGCCAGGTTAGGTTCTTGTTTGTATTCCTGCCTGTTAGTCATAGCTTATGAATATGTTATTGTACAGTCTTAGCTCATATACGTGTAGTGTTTTTCTAGGTGCAGGTTATGAATAAGCAAGTTATAGGTCAATGCTTCTTCCCCTTCTTTCTGCTTACTTTCAGTCTTTAACAAATTCTATTCAACTTTTTATTACTGCCTTACATATTTGGTATACATTGTACTGACGCCCAATTATGGGGCGCTACATTACTTGCCTACATGTTTAGATAGATAGAGTTTAGGATCTCCATTAGCATCTATTTAGAGTCAGCAGTTTGGCCAACTCCTTTTATTCGAAGTTTCCTGGTTGTAGAGATTACAATCTCTTATTTTATATAGCATTTGGGTAGGCTGAGGCCCTGTCCCGACCATTGTTTCTATTCTTAGAGGCTCGCATACTACAGTCTTCAATTAGTTGGTTGTAGTTGGCTATGTGGTACCTATGTATGTCTTATTTTACATGTTTTCCGTGTGGGGCCTAGTATAACTACCTGTTTCATTCCTGTTATAACTAGACAACATGGTGGTCTTGTCAATCTGTAGAGGATCCCTTTATTGCCTTGTTGTTGGTTAGTTGGTTTCTTTTATAGGTTTCCTTGTCAGCCTGATGCTATGTTTACAATAGAGATATAGCTCATCATTTTCTTAAATTGAGTTGCAGGCATGCACCCGAGGTGCATTGGGCCAGTCAAGTCAGTTCAGATTTTAGTGTGGCATTAGGTGCCAGTCGTGCCTCCCAAAGTGATGTGTGACAAAGAAGGTCTGAGGAGTCCCAATCTAGAGATGGTGGAAACGAGGTCAAAACTAAGGAGGAGGCCAGTGAGGAAGAAGATGATCAAACCCTGCCTTCGTAGAACTGTACTATTAGGTGGAGAGTACCGGGTGCTTAGGAGATCTATGAGTAGGGTTTGGCTCTCACCTCAAAGAACTACCCGAGGCATAGTATACAAGAAGAATCGCAGATCCTCACCAATGCCTTGAATGCGGTAGAGGAAATGAAGTGGATATTCAGCTTCTACAAATTTGATTGGATGGCTAGAACTCCGGAGAAGTATAATCCTGAAATGGTCCAGGAGTTCTATGCCAATTATTTGGCCAACATGGAGCAGAATGCAAAAGTCAGGCTAAAATGTAAACACCAGCCCAAGCTCAAGAGTGTTATGGTGCGGGGTCGCATGGTTGACATCTCCGAGCGGACTATTGCTCGGGTACTTTATTGTCCATAGTTTAGAGCTCTTAACATGAAAATTGAGTTCGACTATCAGGTAGACACCCTGAAAAGGGTAAAGAAACTGGACCTGGACCATGAGGAGAGGTAGAGTCAGATTAAATGGCTAGTAGGGGTTCTAGCAGATGATAAAAAGAAGGTGGACTAGGTGGCTAGAGGAAAGCAAGTCACCAAAGCCTCGTGGAGTTTCATAGTGAAGGCCTGCTGGACACTAGTCCGCCAATGATTAGCACCGATGGTCAATGATTATACCCTTAGTGCAGATAGAGCAGCCATTGGTGGCGTGTATTATGTCTCAATACGCCATAAATATTTTAAGGGTTACTGCAAAGGAGATCGGAGATCGGGATTTGGGACCACCATCCCATTTTTGAGCCTCGTGTTCATATTATGTATAGATGCAGGCCTTAAGGTGAAGAGGGAGGTAGATACTTTGATTGGAGGCTAGAGGATAAAGGATATAGGATTGATTAGGGATGAGATGAACCCGGTGCGCCGGGTTAGACTTCCTACTGCAGTTCCAGTACCACGAGTATAAGGGGGTGAGCATATTAATGCCCCCACCTCATTAAAGCAAGGTGAGATGCTAGCTATAGAGGCCGTCCATATGGAGGCAGCTTCGAGTACTTCATCTGCACCTCATACGGGTATCTCGAGCCAGACCTCAGATGGGTAGATATTGGTCCCACAAGAGTTTCTCCAAAAGATGGCCAAAAGTTTGATAGTGACTGAGAGAAAGGTCCAATCCATGATGGAGAACATCAAGCCGTGGGTGAAGGCGGAGATAGATAACGCCGTGAGGGTGTTGCATGGCCGGTTAGACAGCTTCGAGAATCATTTCAATGAGTGCCTAACTGAATAGGTGGACACAGGTAGCCTCAAGGAGGAGTTGGGGGATCTTCGGAGCCAAGTAATTGAGTTGTCATCTAGACAATCGGTTATTCAGCAGCCTCCACTCTTTCGGACCTAGACGCTGAGCTCGATAAGGAGCTAAAATTGGAGGCGAATTGGGTACCGTCTGCGGTCAATGGGGGAAAGGATAAGAAGAGGGTCTCGTAGGTTGTTGTAGATGAGCCGTCAAAGAAGAGGAAAAGAAGGAGAAGAAAGAGAGCAAGGGGGCGAGATTGGAGAGCCTGCAAACTCATGACGAACATATGTTAGAGTTGCAGGAGCGAGATAGAGGAGCGGGGAGCTCCACCACTGCCCAGAGAGTGTTTGCAGGTGGCGAGAATCCTTTGGGGGAGCCACATTCAGACAGATTAGAGACCGAGTCACTGAGGCTACTGTTACTATGGAAGGGGTAACCGATCCCCCAATTGACGTCCCATTGAGTGCGCCGGCCACCGCCAGTGCCACTATTGTAGTGAAGGTACCATCTCCGCAAGATGACAGGAGCACTTAGTGCACCACAGGTATGTGTCTTTCCCTTGTTTGTACAGTTGATACTTTGGGGACAAAGCATGTTTTTCAAAAGGGGGGTGTACATGTATTTTGGGATTTTTGATTCGTCCAAGGGTTTTTCTTGCCGTGTTTCTTTTCTCTTGGGCATGCTATCTAGTAGAACCAAAATGTTTAGGATGTTTTTGTTATTCATTTAATATGAATTAGCTCAGGATTACTTTATAGCTAATAAATGCACTAGTTTGATGTTTTTGAAAAAAATTAACCCTATTTAATTTTTTTTTGATGTTAGCTGTGTAGTTAATTGCAATTGCATGACTTATGTGGATCTTTGTATGACATTTATATGATTAGCATGTATAATTATAGCTTATCCGTGCATAAAATGGATAGGTAGATTCAATGCAAACCGGTACCATGAGTGAGTGAGGATTCATACTTATTTCAATACTGCGTTGAGGATCTAGAACTTGCCTGATTGGTCTTTACATAGGTTTTAGGATAGTTGGTTAGGATATGATCATAGGCCATTTTTGATTTTAGCCACTTTAGCTTAAATTACCCTACCAAATAATGATGAATCCCTTAATCCCGATTTTGACCCTAACATTGACCATTTTTCTTTGATTAACCCTTCACCTTTCCCATCATTTATTATGAACCTGTTTTGGCACTGGTGATCTTGGGCAGATTTATATGCCCAAGTGATACTCAAACGTATCATTTTTACCTTGTTTGTTGTGCAATGTGTATATAATATCATGTATTTGGTAATAAAATGCAAATTTATACTAACCAACATTATTAGCATTTGTTTTGCAGGATAATGTGATTTTTAAGAGCTAAAATGCGTGTTGGAACTATGTCGGAGTTGGACTTGGATGCGAGCGTGGAAAAGACCTCGGATGGCATATTTTGCAGTGGCTCCGCGATGGTGCCGTGCCACGCTGCCATCGCGGTAGCACACTGCCTGGGCAGAAATAAAAGTGGCAATTTCCAGTGTGCCTGCGCGTCAGCTCCGTGGCACAGAGATAGGCCTCCGCGATGGCCTCCGTGCCACGTTGAGGCTAATTATCCGGACCATGCAATTTCCAGAGAGGGTCCGCGTCCATGCCGTGTCACGGAGGAAGTGCTCCGCGTTGGCCTCCGTGACACGTTGCTTGTTATTCCGGGAAAAATTTCCCACTAGTATAAATAGCACACTTAGGTTATTTTTAAAAGGAGTTTCTTTTAGTTTTAGTTTTTTTTAGCCTGAGTTCAGAAGTGGGAGCAGGAACGTGGTTTTGTGGCAGTTGAAGAATAGAAAAGATAAGAGTTTTCTTCTCTTCCCTTCTTCTTTCCTTCAATTGTATGCATGATTCACACTCATTCTAGGATGATTAATCCAAGAATGAGTGGCTAATTCCTTTCTTGCTGAGGTTTTGAACTTGTGTAATGAATGTTGGTAATAATTGATATGGTTTCTTCTTCTTCTTGCATGTTGTTCTATTAATTCTTGTTCTTATTACATTCTTGATTGGCCACCATTAATGTATATCTAAAAAGTCCAATTTCACTCGAGAGAGCATGAAATTGGAAAGTTGTGAATTAATAGGGTATTGTTCTTAACTTGATTTGGGAAAATTGGGTTTTGATGTGCTTTCTTGATAGAAATATAATTGAAAGCCGTATTAGTCAATTTAGGAACCGGAATTGTAGTGTTAGGTCATGAATTGCATTTGATCACAAAAATGTAGACGAATGGTTTATGAATCTAAAGTGAAATTAAATACGGAAGTTTTAATTTCTAGGCAAACGTTCTTGGCTAGCAATATGAAGAAGAAGATGACCAAATTATCATGATTATCAAGTTCATTACTCGTTCTTAACCTTGGCATGTGCATATCCATTGTCTAAACTCAACGTAAATAGTAGTTATTAATTTTAGTAGATAATTAGTTTAGAAACAAAACTCACTCAAATCTTGGTTGGATTGTTGTTAACATAGTTAGAAATAGAATAGAGATATAATAAACTAGGCAGTTTTGCATATCTAGAGCAGCCTCCTTGGATCGATACTTGGCTACTTAGCCACTTTATTACTTGTTTGACCACATACATTTGCGTGTCGGTGTATAATATATACCGAGCAGCAGAGCGCGAACAAGTTTTTGGCGCCGTTGCCGGGGAGGCTAGGCGATTTGTAAAATTTTGTTTAGTGTAAATTTACTGTATTTGTATTTTGATTTTCTTAAGTGTTAACATCTTGGTCTTAGCCTGTAATTTTGCAGATTTTTATTTCTGTGAACACTAGCAAGGGACAAGGAGCTGGTGGAATCTTACTTAGAGCCAGAACGTGAATTGCACAGTCAACGTAGAGAAGCTCTTCTGAAGAAGTTGCAGTTGCTCAAACAGTCTATGATGAAGCAACCCAATCCACCAGTTGTGCGGGCAGTGTTAGTGCCCGAGTAAGTAGCAGCCAGGCCGGTTCGCGAGGTGGCAATCCCACACGCTAATAATGTACATTCCAGCATCCGCAAACCAGAGCCTGGGGGGAGATTTGAGTTAAAGCAAAATATGGTGAAACTTTTGCACACTAGCGGGCAGTTTACCGGTCTCCCTCACGAAGATCCGCAACAACATCTCCAGAACTTTTTGGAGATAAGTGACACTTACATCCCCGCTGGAGTGTCACCTGATTATGTTCGGCTCACCTTATTTCCATTTTCCTTACTTGGTGAAGCCAAGAGGTGGTTAAAAGCTGAACCACCCAACTCTATATCAACGTGGGATGATCTTGCAAAGAAGTTCTTGATCAGATTTTTCCCTTCAGGTAAAACAGCTAAACTTAGAAGTTAGATTCTAAGTTTTAAACAGAGGGAAGGAGAAAATCTTTATCAAGCCTGGGAAAGATTCAAGTCCATGTTGCGGGACTGTCCTCATCATCATCAGTCAAATGAGGTGTTGGTCCACACTTTTATTGAGGGTTTGGAACCCCACACTAAAATTTTGTTAGACTCAGCAGCTGGAGGGCAAGCGCTGGAGAAGACTTATGAGGAGCTGTACACTTTGCTCAACCGAATTTCACAAGGCAATCCGGAATGGAATGCAGATTCTTCAAGAGGTGGAGCAAGGAAAGCAGCGGGAGTGCTTGAAGTGGATGGATTCACAGCTATCGCTGCACAGATAGCTGCTTTGCAAAATCAGTTAAACACTCACTTCAGCAATATGAATTTGAACCAGCCGTCAGCCTCAGTTAATGCAGTCCAACAGATGTGGTGTGAAGTGTGTGGTAGTAGTGAGCATTCAGCTGAATGCTGTAGTGCAAATCCTGATTCTGTCAACTTTGTGGGCAATGCACAGAGGAATCAACAGCAGTTTGGTGGTGGCTACAACTCGAATTGGAGGAATCATTCAAATTTTTCGTGGGGTAGCAACAATCAACAAGGCCAGGGTTCAGGGCAGGGTATGCACAGAAACCAAGGAGGGAAACAAGGCTATCAGAATCAGTTTAGAAATCACAATGCCCCTCCTCCACCACCATCACCGACTATTGAGGAAATGTTCAAGACCATGATTGCCAACCAGGCACAATTGCAGGCTGACTATGTCAAACTGGCGGCCGAAGTAAAGAACAATCAATTGGCAACCAAGGCTCTTGAATATCAGTTTGGGCAATTTGCCAGTGCCCAAAATACTAGACCAAGGGGAGGACTACCTAGCGACACGGATCCCAATCCTAAGCAGGTAAATGCAGTGACCACGAGGAGTGGTTTACAATTAAAGGAGGTGGAACCGGAAAGACCGCCTCAGAAGTCAGGAGCAACAGATGTTGAGGGAGAACAAACCTCAGATACGGGGAAGACCAAAGAAGCTGAACCAACAAGGCCTCCACCCCCGTTCCCTCAACGACTTAAGAAACACAAGGAGGAGGCGTGTTTCCAGAAATTCATGGAGGTACTTAAACAGGTACATGTTAACTTAACTCTTGTTGATGTCTTGTAGGGTGTGCCAAAATATGCAAAGTATATCAAAGACATCGTGGCCAACAAAAGTCGCTTGACCGAGTATGCCACGGTGGCTTTAACGGAGGAATGCACATCCCGTATTCAGAACAGGTTGCCCACTAAACTGAAGGATCCTGGAAGTTTTACTATCCAGCTGACGATTGGGCAAAGTATCCAAGCTAGTGGGTTATGCGACTTGGGGGCAAGTATAAATCTGATGCCATCTTCGGTATTCAGAAAGTTAGGGCTAAGGAGTCCTAGACCTACAATAGTGATCTTGCAGCTAGCAGACAGGTCTTTAGCTAAGCCGGATGGCATTGTGGAGGATGTGCTAGTGCAGGTAGGCTCCCTCATTTTTCCGGTAGATTTCATTGTTTTGGATTTTGAGCCAGATGCAGAAGTCCCATTTATTTTGGGACGACCATTTTTGGCAACCGGAAAGGCATTGATCGATGTAGCTGCGGGTCAACTCACGATGCGAGCACACGACAAGGTTGAGGTGTTCGACGTGTACAAGGCACCTAAGCTCCCGACTGTCTATAAGGAACTCTCGGTGATCAACGTGATTGATCATGGGAATGCAAATGGATTGAGTGATTCCCGAGAGTTACTAGGTAGGCCACCAGACAAGGTTGAGAACTACTGGGGAGATGAACATGATCGGGTCAAATCGTCCATCTCCCTAGTAGAAAATTGAGCGTAAAGGCTGTCGAGCCGCGATGTTAAACCAGGCGCTGCACGGGAGGCAACTCGTGAAAAATATTTTTCTTTCTTTTTCCTTAGTGTAAAGTTTTTCTTTTATTTTATTTTCTTTTCTTTTTCTTGACTAGGTTTAGATGTGCATTTTAATTAGTAATTTTTATTCTTTTAGTAGGGAATCTAGTCATTTAACCAATTTTTGTTTAGTGAGGTGATTTTCAGGTATACCGGAGGAAAAATACGTGGAATCGAGAAAACGAGGCGAGGTATGAAAAATAAAATTTGATAGTGAAACAGAGCACTGGCGCGTTGGCGCCGTGTCACGGAGGCAATGCTCCGCGTTGGCCTCCGTGACACGTTGAAGGCAAATCTGGAATTTTTTAAAATTCCAGTAAGCCAACGCGTTGGCTCCGTGTCACGGAGGAGGGCCTCCGCGTTACCCTCCGTGACACGTTGCCCTTATCCCAGTGCCGAGTCACACCGGGTTTCCGGGTGACCCGCGTGTTTTCTTAATAAAAACCCCCGATTTCACCCCTATTTTCCCCATTCCCTCTTCCCTCCGCGACCAAACACCCATTCCCCTACCCCCAAGCTCCGTGCCACGTTAAGAGGCAAGGAAAACGTCAAGTTTTCGTCGATTCTTCAATTCCAAGGTATGTTTTCATCGTCTATCTCAAATTTTTGTCGATTTTTGTCGATTTTGAGCATGTGAGGTGAGATATATCACCCTAGGTAGAAATTAAACATGACGTGAATTATTTTGCGATTGATTGTGTTCGGATTGTTATAGTTGACGTGTGAACTTATCGATTGATTGAATAATTCATTGTTGATTGTCGAATTGAGTTCTAGGGCTTGGGGTTGTTGAATTTTAACTTGGGTAACTTGATAGTTTGACGAAATTGATGCCAGGGTGTGTTTATTATTTGAGATAAGTCGTGGTAAATATTGTATAATTGGTGAAAGACGACTAATTCTCGATTTTGTGTGGGACATTGCGTAATATGTGAATTGGTTGAATTGCTTAGATTAGTGTATATAAAATGTTTGTATTGTTGTTTCTATTTTGTTGTTGTTATTGTTGCTAAGTGCTATGGGTGAATAGCTGTCGATAGTAGGATTGGGTTAGCTGTATGAAGTCTGAGTAGTTCGCTAGCCGTTATGCTGTCGAAAATTTTGTGAACGCACTAAGCAATATGTTTATAGTGATTGTGCTTGGGGTGTAAATAGATCTATCCTTGCTAACATGTTGTAAATATTGTTAAAGACTAAGTGTGGGGTAAATTTTTTTTAACCCGACCTTAGCCAAAACTAACAAGTTTTTAGCTTAACGTTGTGCTTGTCTATGTAAATTGACAGGTACAATGGCCAGCCGACAAGATAAAGGCAAGGGTGCTTCAACCTCAGGCACCGGCAGAAAGAGAATGAGACTGGGCACTGCTGTCCCAGCTGCACCTGCTGTTCCACGCGGTCAACACCGCCGATACGGGACACGATGGGTCACCGATGAAGGGAAGAAATGGTACGCAAAGCATAAGGAGAACAAGTACTTCCCGGAGGAACATATTGCAAGGGAACCACTCGCACAGGAGTTCCCTCGCATCGTACAGAGGATTGAAGCAGCTGGGCTCAGCTTTATTTTTCAGGAGCCCAAGGAGTGCAACCTTCACTTGGTCCGGGAATTTTATGCCAACTGGAACCCGGCCATCAGAAGCCACACTATTAAAATCAGAGGACAGATTGTCACTCTGGAACCCCAGCAGCTGAATGCCATCGTTGGAGCGCGGGACACAGACGCCCACGTTCTCCGCCAGCTCAACATCACCCCACCGTACGCCGACATCAGACGTACGTTGTGTGGGGCTCGATCCACAGCCCGATGGAGTAGACACAAAGAGAGGGGTTACCACCAGACTCTGCCTTATTCACAGATGAACAGGGAGGCCAGAATCTGGCTAAATATTGTATGTTCGTGTTTGATCCCGGGAGTACATATGATAGACGTGACCCGGGACCGTGTCTGCCTGGTGTATGCCCTTATGAAAGGGCTTGAGATTAATGTGGGGGCGGTTATAATATCCGCCATGAAGAGAGCCAGACTACACCAGGGCCACAAATACGGGTTTGGCGGACTCATCACCACCTTCCTCCGAGGCCTCGACGTTGAGGAAGAAGCCTTGGATTACATTCCGCAGTTGGAGCGGCGGGCCCTTGATGTGACAAAGACCAAGGCCCCCGACACTACACACGGACCTGTGCTGACTCTGGGCGAGCGACATGCTCGTGACGACCAGTATATGGCCCGTATGTTCGGTATGCAGATGCTGCAGCTACGGATAGGTGGGAGACCAGCCACCGAGGATGAATTATGGAAGCTGGAGCTGGACTACCCTTTTGGAGAGAACGCCAGAGCTTTATGCAAGGTGGGGCCAGCCTTTGTGGAGCCGACTGACGACGACGTCCCTACTGATGAGGAGACACGTCGTAAGGACTCTGATGTGGAGTCCGATGACGGCGAGGGAGCTGATTCAGATATGGGCGACGAGGCCGCAGCACCGGATGAGGAAGTCGAATATTTCAACTGAGCAGGGAGTTTCACCACCCAAATTTTTGTGCTTTGTATTTTTGTGAACACTGGGGACAGTGTTCGATTTAAGTGTGGGGTGGGGAGTAGTTAGGTGCTGGGTCATAGGCTCTAAATCTGCTGTATATTCTTCCTTGACGTTTATGTATGTCTGTGCTTTTCCTGTTGTTGTGAACTGATTTGTGAATGATGTGTATATATTTGTTTGTGGCTAATGATGTGTGTCTTTAAAAAGTTATGGTTGCCTTTGTAAATATTTTGTAAATTTTGTAAATATTTTTTCTCTATCGATATGATCGATATTTTTCAAATTTTTTGCGAAAAGATGTTGCACTTATCAACATATTTTGTAAAATTTTTTTTTTCATCGAAATGATCGATGTGTTGCAAAAATTTTAAAGTTTTATTTTTGGGTTTCTCGGAGTTTGTTTTCGGTTCTTTTACCGAGAATAGTCCCATTAAACCGATGTCATAGTTAGTGAACATTCCCTATGATGGATGGATGACGACCGTCTTAAGGGAAATGTAGTCGATAGGAGTAGATGTTTTGTTTTTAGTTTCTTTGGTGGATTGCATCAATAAACTGTAGTTGCTTATGGTTGCTAAAATTTTGTTGCGTGTGTAATTGATGTTCGAAATGTGAAAGTGATTCGTTTGAAAGCATGTAATTGTGTAAATATGTTGAGTTACCTAGGCTATAGAATTTGGTTCATTATGATTGAGGCTTAATCTTGAATTCATGTACTTGACTAATTAAAGAGTCTGTGAATGCATCTTGATTCGAGCATGTGCATGAAGTGTGAGTGAGGTTTTGCTATTCCATGTCATTGTGAATTGTCTAGAACTTGCCTGGCGTGTATACAAAGAGAAATGAAGGAGGTGTAGTGTCGGAAAGGATGTAGGCATTTCTTTGTTTTAACCATTAGTTTCCATTTTTTTCTTGTCAAAATTCTACCTTTTTATATGTTGTATACCCTAGTCAGCCCGTTGAGCCTTTAGCCGATTTCTTTCTTTTGTCCAGAATTGTATGAACTAAGCTTTATTCCTTCTTTTCATTAGCCTTAAAGTCTATAAGAAGCTCTTAAGAGCTTACAAAGAACAGAAAATTGTTTCCCAAAGTGTTAAAGAGTGAAAAGAGTGAAAAGAAAAGAAAAGCAAAGTGAGGAAAGAAAAGATGATGTTGAAGAGGCACTAGTTGTAATTAAATGAAATTGAGGGTACATGAAAACCTTCCGTTTGGGGTCAAGTGTGCCTGATGAAATGGGCTGTATGAAAGTAAACCAGCATGAATGGGAGAAAAAGAGAAAAGAGAGGAACAATGTCCATGAGTCGATGGGAATGAGTTGAAAAGGCGCTTAAGGATGCTAGCGACTATTATTGGCTAATCCAATATATATATACTAGATCCATAGCCCAGTTACAACCCATTAAAAGTCCTATTTGATCCTACACTGCATTTCTTTATATTAGTGGAGTAATACACTAAGGGCAAGCCTATGGGTCATGACATGATGCATGTGAATTCTTTTGGGAGAGAGAGTGAAATTAATTTCTATATGCCCCTACTTGCATGTTTGTGTGCTGCACGAGCATAAAAGGGGAAGTTTCTCTCGAGTTGTGAGGGTACATGCTTGATGAAAGATTGATTTTCTTGTCGAATTTCTTGATTAGTTGATTTGCATGAGTTTGCCGATATCAAGAATCAATTCTTAAAAGTCTAGGAAGCATCGATGTATTAAGGTCATTGTCTTGTACGACCAAGCATGTTTTCTTGATGATTTGCAAAAATCGAATAATCGGTATGACCGTAACGTAAATGGTTGCACCATAGTGACAAAGGTTGAGATGTGATGTGCATGATTTGTGTATGTGTTGTTCGAGGACGAACAAGGATTTAAGTGTGGGGTAAGTGATCTTGGGCAGATTTATATGCCCAAGTGATACTCAAACGTATCATTTTTACCTTGTTTGTTGTGCAATGTGTATATAATATCATGTATTTGGTAATAAAATGTGAATTTATACTAACCAACATGATTAGCATTTGTTTTGCAGGATAATGTGATTTTTAAGAGCTAAAATGCGTGTTGGAACTATGTCGGAGTTGGACTTGGATGCGAGCGTGGAAATGACCTCGAATGGCATATTTTGCAGTGGCTCCGCGATGGTGCCGTGCCACGCTGCCATCGCGGTAACACACTGCCTGGGCAGAAATAAAAGTGGCAATTTCCAGTGTGCCTGCGCATCAGCTCCGTGGCACGGAGATAGGCCTCCGCGATGGCCTCCGTGCCACGTTGAGGCTAATTATCCGGACCATGCAATTTCTAGAGAGGGTCCGCGTCCACACCGTGTCACGGAGGCAGTGCTCCGCGTTGGCCTCCGTGACACGTTGCTTGTTATTCTGGGAAAAATTTCCCACTAGTATAAATAGCACACTTAGGTTATTTTTAAAAGGAGTTTTTTTTAGTTTTAGTTTTTTTTAGCCTGAGTTCAGAAGTGGGAGCAGGAACGTGGTTTTGTGGCAGTTGAAGAATAGAAAAGATAAGAGTTTTCTTCTCTTCCCTTCTTGTTTCCTTCAATTGTATGCATGATTCACACTCATTCTAGGATGATTAATCCAAGAATGAGTGGCTAATTCCTTTCTTGCTGAGGTTTTGAACTTGTGTAATGAATGTTGGTAATAATTGATATGGTTTCTTCTTCTTCTTGCATGTTGTTCTATTAATTCTTGTGCTTATTACATTCTTGATTGGCCACCATTAATGTATATCTAAAAAGTCCAATTTCACTCGAGAGAGCATGAAATTGGAAAGTTGTGAATTAATAGGGTATTGTTCTTAACTTGATTTGGGAAAATTGGGTTTTGATGTGCTTTCTTGATAGAAATATAATTGAAAGCCGTATTAGTCAATTTAGGAACCGGAATTGTAGTGTTAGGTCATGAATTGCATTTGATCACAGAAATGTAGACGAATGGTTTATGAATCTAAAGTGAAATTAAATACGGAAGTTTTAATTTCTAGGCAAACGTTCTTGGCTAGCAATATGAAGAAGAAGATGACCAAATTATCATGATTATCAAGTTCATTACTCGTTCTTAACCTTGGCATGTGCATATCCATTGTCTAAACTCAACGTAAATAGTAGTTATTAATTTTAGTAGATAATTAGTTTAGAAACAAAACTCACTCAAATCTTGGTTGGATTGTTGTTAACATAGTTAGAAATAGAATAGAGATATAGTAAACTAGGCAGTTTTGCATATCTAGAGCAGCCTCCTTGGATCGATACTTGGCTACTTAGCCACTTTATTACTTGTTTGACCACGTACACTTGCGTGTCGGTGTATAATATATACCGAGCAGCAGAGCGCGAAGAAAAGAAAAAAGTTAAAGAAGGGAGAGGTGTGGTGTGAAAAGAAAAGAAAGAAAAAAGAGTCGAGAAAGAAAAAAAATGAAAAGAAAAGAAAATAAAAGAGAACAAGAAATAAAGAAGATGAGAAAAACACACCACACCAACATATTGCATTTAAATGGAGAGAAGGGAGGAAAAGTTGAAAAGTGAAAAGTGAATTCATGAGTATGTAGTGCCAAGGAGGGTTTAGTCACTAAATTCCATATCTACCATACCCAGCCCAAAAAAAGTCCTATAGTGATTTTTGCCTAACTGTCCAAAGAGCAAAAGTAGAGAAAATAAGGGCAAGCCTATAGTATCTGATGTGCAGTATTTGAAACTTCTTTTTGAGAGTGAGAGTATCATTTGTTTAGTCCCACATTTCATAATTCTATATATATATGAGTGTTGGGGACTTCATTTGCTGTGAGGGTACTTGGTTTGTGTTGTATTTTACCAATTGGCTGTGTGAATAGTATTGGTGATAGCTCAATTCTCTGCTAATAGTTGGATGCCATATCTTGATCCCTGTATGTCATTGATTGTGGTTATATGTGTGCATAGCTGACTTAGTTTGGACGAAAAAGGGGTCATTAGCTGATTGTGGTTCATAGTGCAAATTTTATTGTGTTAGCTGTAGGTATTCTAAGTTTAGTTTCTAGTTAAGCATTGTTTTGAGTGTTTGTTTTCTTTTCCTGAGGACATGCAAAAGTCTTAAGTTGAGGGTGTTGATGTGCTGTGAGTTTACAACACTTTCGACACTTAAAACTGAGAAATAAGCATGACTTAGGTGTGTTTATACGGATATGAGGCAGTTTTACCTTGTTTTCAGGAAAAATCGGTGTTGGAGCTGAATTGTGCAAAAGATAGAGAAAAATTGCAGAAAAGTGGCTAAGTACGGACCCAGTATGAGCCGTAATGAGAGTCGTGGAAAAGTCCACGCCAAGAGTGATGAGGCAAAGGCGACTAATGGCTCATGGTACGTGCCGTACCATGGTAGTCGTAGGAAACTTCAGAAGATGTTGCCAGTCTATGTCTCCTTGGTAGGGTAGAAACCACGAATCGTAAGATCTACCTAAGACCCGTACGGAGAATCCGTGGAGAAGTTCAGAAGTAGTGAAGACTGGCAGGTCTTAAGGTACGAGAAGGAGTCACGGGTCGTAGAATCGAGGTACCAGTTGTACCAAGCCATTCGTGTTAAAGTTCAGAAGATTGCCAGAATTCTCAGTATCAAACCATGATTGATTGTACGACTCGTTACATGGTACCAGTCATGCCAGTTCACAACACTTATCCAGATTCAGTAGAGGCCAACCAATGTATGAGTCAAGGTACGACCCATACAATAGTGTTACGGGTCGTAGGTGAAGTCGGCGACAGTTTTTAGTAGTTTCCTTATTTACTTAGGAGAAGGTTCTAAATATTTGTATAAATACTTTTTAGGTTATTTCCAGTAGAGAGAGCCACAGATTGAGTTTTCTTACACGAAACACATTTAGAGACAAGTTGTTGTTAACTTTTAATTCAAGTCTAGGAGATTTTCTTGCTTAGGTTTATTCCTTGTTCTTGAATTATTCATCATCAATTCTTGCAATAATCAAGCATGTTTTCTCTTTAATCATCATTGTAAGTATTAACTTATGTGTTTGTCTATAAATACTTATAATTTTCTTACAATAATGAGAGGATAAAACCTCCACAACTAGGGTTGTGAGAACCATGGTGAATTAACAAACTAGGGTTGCACAAAGTGATTCTAAACCAATGGTAAACACTTGTATTATATTCTCTTCATCTTTAATGTTTCTTAACGGAGCACAATGTTAGGACTTGCCTGAATTCTTTACTTTCTTGAACCTAGAGAAGTAGAGATTAGGAAAAGAGAATTATAACAAAGCCTTCATCTTTATGGGTCATTGTATAACTTGAGCTGTGGTCGCAGGATAGTTAATTTGGGACAAATTTGATAACGGTTGAATTGAAATTGCTCATGAGACCTTACTCGATGATTGATTGTAGTCATTCAATAGGGACAACTAGTCGTTTGGATGAACCCTAATTATTAAGTTCTACAAGTAAGCATTGGGATAGATCACAAGTGTAAAACCTGAAGTAGTTATGAATCCATGGGGAACACTTACCCTAGTTAATTGCATAATATTGGTAAACAAGAATCTATTCTCAATCTTGTCTTATAATTGCTTTTATAAAACCCCCTCTTTTGGAGATAACATATTTTAAAGCTTAAATACTAGCACTGTTCTATATTCTAACCTTATTCCCTGTGGGATCTACCCTAACCTTTGTTGGGTTCTTTATTAGCAACGTCCTCTTCATACTTTATTAGGAGTGCGAGTTTGAGCGTTATCAATACTTGAGCTTGAAGAATCTACAACTTTACTTGAAGACCCAACTAAAACGTGAACTACGCCAGACCTAACGGATCAACCAACGACCCATTAGCCCACTTAATGGGTCGTTAAGACTGTCACGCCCCGCCCTGGGGGGTATGACTAGCACCTGGTGCCCTAGTAGGACCTAGACTGCTATCTGGTGAGCCAAAGCACATCTGGTACCTGGCTGGCTCTAACTCAAATTCCTGGAAACAAAGGGCTATATAACGGCTGCAAACACAGCCTCCGGCCAACAGGCCTATAGCCACCTGTACCTGAAAAACAGCTAACAAAAAACATACTACCGTAGGGGAATCCTATGCGGGCCGGCAAGGCCACCATGCTGTCTAGTTCTCTATAACTCAACAATAGCATGCTAAATAATTACGTGACCGGCAAGGTCACCACTACTAACTAGTTATGGCCACACACGGCCAACAGGAACAAAAATAACAAATGACTATAACAAGCTGCACGGCCTCACATGACCGGCTCGACTGACCACAGGGAAATATATACAGACTGCAAGCCTCTAGGAACAACAATAGAAATGATCGAGACAAGGCCCTGACCTACCCGTACTGTACAACAAAAGAAAACGAAATACACCTCTGGAAATCAGACTCCGGATGACAGGAGCTGAATACTCAATAGCTGACTGGATTCACGAGGGATCGCCTCCTTGTCTATGAGTACCTGCAGGCAAGTAATGCAGCGCCCCACTGGGCGTCAATACCACAGGTACTAAGCATGTAAAGCAATTGAAATACACAACTGAAATGAATAACAATAGTAACATGACACAGAAGCAGGAAGTAGCTAAGTCTATCTAGCTGAGAATAACTGGGGAGAGTTTAATTATTCTATATCTAAACTGAGCGTACCTGATGCCGTGCCGTCCTACTGTCTATCAGTATCTAATAGCACATATAGGTATACATATAAATACACACAATACCTGACCGACCCCCATAAGCCGGAAGGTGCCAACCAACACACAATATATTTACCCCTACCCAGGTCTAAACCAACCAAAAATAAGTCACTCCACTCATCTGATAACTGTGAGCTCCTCCTACCGGTCCCCTTGGGTACGTAGCTCAGGCCTTGGCCTCTGACAATAAACTGTGTTTGAGTCCGAAGACTCCTGCCTCTGGGCGCAAGTGCACACGGGGTGTGTAATTAAAATTGCCCCTAGGTGCAAGCACGCAACAGGGTAATTTTATAAAAATCTGTATCTGAAACTGCCCCCGGCCACAAGTGCACGCAGAGTAATATGCCTCTGTAAACAGGGTAATCTGGCTCTGCGCAGAGTAAACTGAACTACCCCTGCAAGCAGGGTGGTCTGGATCGTATTATCATGGTGGTCGGCCATCATCGTCCTCTAGGCGGACGGCATCGCCCAGCTGGTGGCGGTATCTGAATCTGGTATCGACACAGCTATAACCCAGGGGCGGTGGGGATGCTAAAGGGACACCCACATGCCATAGCAGGTCTCAACAAACAAATAGCACATATAAATAGCAAGCATGTATAACTGAAAAGACTATCTGAAATCTAACTTCTTATTCTGATCTGTCTCTACACTGAACTGATTCTGTAATCTCTGTTTAACTGTATGGATAATCTGTAGCCATGATACTATCTGTCTGAACGGCTAATCTGTAGCCATAACTGTCTGTCTATCTGATCTTTCTTTACTGACTTTTATTATGAAAAATCTGTTTCTGTTATTCTACTACATGCTTGCTAATCACGTAATAGGATATACTGAATCTGAAATACTAACTTGCCCTCGGGCGCGTGCTCTTTCTAACTTTCAGACTGAATACGATATAACAACGCAAACTAGGTTTACTGAACTTTGCACAATACTTAACATTCAACTCCAGGAATTCTACTACGGAGTTTATTGTACTATACAAGGCTAAAACTACTAACTTGCCGAAGGAACTAGCTTTACATACCTTAACCTCGAGTTATCCGTCTGTCGGACGAGGCTCGGTCAATACTCCAGCTATTTCTCCCAACTGCATTCATGTATACGCTAATTAATACTAAATATAGCTTTATTCTAAAGAACAATGTCACTTTCGATATAATTATAGCCTAAACTTAGGCTTATCGAAAGACGGTCAAAAAATCGCTATTTTCCAGAAGTCCAGAAGGGAGAAGTATTCACTTCACAGCTAGGAGCACATAGACACTAGTTTGGAGCAATTCTACTTACCTTAGCTCGGTAGCTCGACGACTCGTCGGCCTTATTTCACGAAACTAAATCCGTAGGAATGCTCTCTGCTGCTAAATACCTCGGTATCTGAGGTTAATTTAGGTTTGGACTGCGTTTGGCAGCGTAATTGGACGAAATTATATTACCCTCTTCGTTCTTTTCCTTTCTCTGGTTTTTCCTCTCTGTTTTCTGGAAATTTTTATGATTTAAAACCAAAATAAACCGAAGTGGGGCTTTATATACTTGAGCCTAGACAAGGCCAACGTGTCACGGAGCCAACGCGGAGGCTTCACCTCTGTGACACGCTGCCATCGCGGAGGGGCTCTACCTCGGCTCCTCCCGCGATGGTTTGATAGGTTACTCGTTCGGTCTTTTCCCGGGCCTTTCTCTAGCATGTATGGCTTCCAAATATGCTTGACCAACGCACAAATAGGCCATCTAGGTGCCGGGAATCCTATGGGGTATAACAAAGACCACTCATTGTCACTGGAGACATTTTCCAACTTTTGATCTTTTCTTGACGCCTCACTTGACGATTCGTTATATCACTTAAAGGGTCTCTTAACCAGTCATCTAGACTATCTGAAACTCGAGTTTTGCACAAATATTTGCCACTTAACAGGTCAGTTAATGATTCATTAGGTGACTGAACGACTCACCTAATGAATCGTTCTTTGATCTGGTACAGTTTCACTTAATTTTGCTCATAACTTTTTACTACGAACTCCGATTGATGCAAGGTCAGATGCATTAGAAAGAAAAATCAAATGGCTTCAGTTTGATGTATTGAATAACCCAAAACACTTTCTAAAATGGGATCTATGGTCTTTTGAAGTTGACCCTTGTAAGAACTTGTACAAAAACTCAATCGGTAAGAAGGCTCTCAACTCAACTTTGTGCTAGAGGTTCCTTATGACCTTAATTTGTATACATTACACTTATCACACATGAGAATTGATATTAAAACCTAGTTTCCATAGAATTTATTAGGCTCATACCTATCTACATATCTAGAACAATTTCAAACATAGCCTGAAAGTCCAAAGCGTTAAAATATTTCAACCCACTAGTCTTGGGGACTTTTAGGGTGTTACATCTATCTTCAAAAAGCACTTAGCACACTGAAGCTGATCAAACAGGTCATCAATCCTAGGGAAGGGATACTTATTCTTGATTGTGACCTTTTTCAACTGCCGATAATCAAATGCACATCCTAAGGGAACCATCCTTATTTTGAACAAAAAGAACTGGAGCTCCCCATGATGACTTACTAGGCCTAATGAAAGCCTTTTCATGGAGATCCTTCAACTGCTCTTTCAACTCCTGTTTTAACTCCTTTAGCTTGGATGGAGACATTTTATAAGGAGGAAGGGGTATGTGCTGTGTATCAGGGAGAAGATCGATATCAAAGTCAATCTCTCACTCAGGAGGGACTCCTGGTAGACCATCTAGGAACACCTCCAGATACTCACATTCAATAGGAACTAACCGAAGAGTCGGGGTCTCAGACGTAGAATCCTTGATCGGAACTAGATAGTATACACAACCCTTGGAGATCATCTTCCTGGCCTTAAGATAGGAAACAAAGTGACCTACAGGCACAGTTGAACCACCCTTACACTTTAGGGCTGGTTTACCAAAAAACCAGAATTCTACCGTATGGGTCCTACAATTGACTAAAGCATAACAAGCATGTAACTAATCCATACCGAAGATAACATCAAAATTGGTCATATCTAACTCCACTAAGTTGGTTGAGGTGACTTTCTAAAGAAACATGACACGGCAGTATCTATATACCCTTCGAGCTATAACTAACTCACTGATAGGAGTAGAGACTAAGAAGGGTTATGAAAGGATTTCTAGACTGACTCTGAAACTAACAGCAACATAAGTGTCATGACTTGAACATAGGCCAGATCGAGTCATGAGACAAAAACCCCCCAGAGGCTCCAAGTCGACCCATGGCATGAACATAACATCTAACTCATTCAAATACTACGAAAGATCATCATGAATAACATAGGTGAAGTCTAAATATAACATAACATCTGATCACATACATAAATCTAAAGCTGAATACAAACTATGTCAGAAAAGCCTCTAATACTGACGAGTTGATGGGACAAGAACCCAACTAACTCACTATAGTTTGAAAACTGAAAATACTGAACATGTCTGAATAAAAAGGGCCCTCGAAAGATGAGGACTCACCTACCCTTATCGGGAAGTACTAGTGCTAGAAATCTGGCTATCGAAGCCCGTATCATAAAATGATACAACATAGAGTATGCAGTTAGTACGTGAAATGTACCGAGTATGCAAGGCAAGTAAAACTGCTAAGTAAGTAAAATCATAATCATGGATATTACAAAACATAATCAAGATAAGATTCTGAGAGTAGGGCTTGCATGCTATTTTCTGAAATCATGATTTGGACTTATCTGAATATCATAACTGATTTGAATGACCCAATGCTTAAAACTGATAATCATAAGTAAAACTGAACATTGGGTCAAACCTGCTAAAACATAATATCATGATTGATGAACATGCATAACTGAAATCATGAGGAACAATGGGAGACTCGTCATATAACCAACATTACCACGATAGAGCTTACGCGGTCCTGAAAATCACACTCAAGTTGTAAGAGCCGTTCAAAGTTTTGCCAGGGCTAACGATGCTAACATGATATCGATATCAAGCTGAAGGCCCCTTGGGGGCAGGGGAAGTTCATAAGGGAGGTCCCTAATAATCTGATCATACCTACGTTGGCATGTAGTTCTGAGGCATAGGATTGACTGACTCTTAGCCTACTCGGTGCTAGACACTACTCCCAAAAATATGTATATGCTCTCCATCATTTTTCAATGAAGCTGACCATTGTCTAGTGACGAAGCTGACTCATAATATACATACATAAATCTAAAATCATAACATGAGGAGCCTTGGATCAAACCACACCACAAGCTGAAACTAATGAGAGTCTAGACTCTAAAACCATGTGGTAAGTTAATTAATGAAATCATAAAAATATACTTGATCATATGGGCATTCCCAATACTTACACATGCTTGAAATCAACTTGATTCACTTTGAAAACATGAACATAGACATGGGTATTTCAATATCATACTTTCTTCATAAACATCTCGTCATACTTAAACACATATCTCGTGGATCTCAACTTTCATGAACTTTCATGGATCGGCATCATACTTTAGAAAACTTGAAACATGATTTATAATTTAAAACATTTTAAAATCTGCCCATTTATCATAATTCAATATTTAAAACATGCTTAGATCATACCCATGATTGAAACTTAGGAAATTCATACATTAGGTAAAACCCCCATAAATTCATCAATAAGGATTTCATGAAATAGAGAGGGATTGGCCTCTTGGCCTTTCTCTCCCTCATATGCGCCGCCTCCATCTGCTGGGCGTACAGGAATATTTGATGGAAATCCATATCCTGGTGGAGTACAGCGGTCCTGCAATCCTTGTCCAGATAGCCCGCCACACCATGAACAAACCTACTTACCCGCGCCCTCAGATCAACCACTAACTCTGGGGCGTACTTCGATAGGCGAGTGAACTCGAGGGCATACTCTTGCACCATCATTCTCCCTTGCTTAAGATTTCACGAACTTGACTGCCTTCAACTCCCTCATCTCACGAGGGAAAAACCGATCTAGGAATGGAACATGGAACTCCTCCCAAGTGACAGGGCCTACTCTGCCTGTCCTACTATCTTTCCATTGTCGAAACTAAATGTGTGAGACCCCTTCAGCTAGTATGAGGCCAACTCCACACACTCAACTCCATTCACCCCCTTGACTTGGTTGATCTTCACAATCTCATCAATGAACTCATGCGGGTCCTCATATACTTTTGAACCAAGGAACTCTAGCGGGTTCATTCTTAAGAAATCCCTGACTCGAGCCGCCGCCGGATTGCCATTTTGCGGGACATGTAGAACTTCCTGCTAATTGACCTGAGCGGTCAAGGCCTGCGCAAGAATCTGAATAGCTGCCCTAAATTCAGCATGGGCAACCAGCTCCGATGCATGGTGCTCTTGGACTGGTGGGCTTGTTGGTGCCCGTCTCTGCTGCCATCCTCGTGGCTGCTTCTATTCCCATTCCTCCTATCGTTCACTCTACTGGGAGCCATGATTCTGCAATCACGAATAGCACTAATTAGAAGGATAGGGAGATATTTCATCGCATGACATAGATCATGAAAGAAGGGAACATTTCCTAAACGTCTCATAGCCTCTTCATCATAAGTGTAGCGCGCTTCACACCCATGAAGAAGAATCTTCTTAACGTGGATTTTAGACACCCTAGGACACTTCATAACCTATTTCTCTAATACCAAGTTTGTCCTGACCCGAATGGAGGATTGGATCGAGACACGGGACAAGGTACCTCGAGAGATCCCAAGTCGACCCATGGCATTCATCTAACTTAGTAAATAAAAATGAAGGATTAACATGACAAACTTAGCGAAAGTCTGAAATAAACATAACATCAGAAATACACGAATCTGAAGCTAAATACATTCTATTGTCTTAAAAGCCTCTAAGTCTGATGAGTTGATGGGAAAGACCCCAACTAACTCTCTAATACTGAAACTGAAAGTACATCAATATCTGAGATCAAATGGTCCTCGAAAGATGAGGACTCAACACTAAGCTGGGTGCTAACTCTGGAACTAGCAACTGATGGGGCTGAGTCTGAGTTCTAGGGCCTGTATCATAAATGATACAACATAGTGTATGTGGTCAGTACGTGAAATGTACCGAGTATGCAAGGTAAGTAAAACCGCTTAAATAAGTAGAATCATTTAAGACATGCCTAATGTAAAACATAAACAAAATAAGAATCTGAGAGTAGGGCTTGGATGCTATTTTTCTGAAATCATGATCTCGACATAACATAACATCATAACTGAATTGATTGACCCAAAGCTAACTGATAATCATAAGTAAAGATGAACATTGAGTCAAACCTGCTTTAGAACATATATAGATATATATACCATGATTGATGAATATGCACAACTGAAATCATGAGGAACAATGGGAGACTCATCTTTTAACCGACATACCACGATAGAGCTTACGTGGTCCCAACAATCACACTCAAGTGGGAAGAGCCTTCCAAAGTCTTGCTAGGGCTAGGACGATGCCATGATATCTATATCAAGATCGGGGCCCAATCGGGGCAGGGGATAGGTCATAAGGGAGGTCCCAAAGTAGTATATATATGTAAGTAATATCCTACATTGGCATATAGTTCTGAGACATAGGGTGGTCGACCCTTAGCCTACTCGGTGCTAGACACTACTCCCAAAAACATGCATATGCTCTACATCGTTTTTCAACGAAGCTCACCATCGTCTATTGACGAAGCTCAATATTTAAATACATCTCAAATATGAAATTATGCATATGAGAAGCTTTTAGCTCTAACCATACCACACACTGAAAAATAATTGGGAGTCTTCTCCCCAAAACCATGTGGTAAGCTTAATTCGGGAAATCATAATTCACACTTGAACATGTGGGCATTGCCAAATACTTTAACATGCTTGAAAATACTCAATTCACATTGAAAACATGATTATAAACATGAGTAACTCGATAACATGCTTTTAATCAATAATATCTCATCATACTTGAACATTCATCATAAATCTCAACTTTCATGATTTTCTCATAGATGGGCATTTTAATTTATTAAGCTTGAAACATGATTTTTATTGAAAATAATATAACACATGCCCATGAATCATAATTCAATAGTAGAAACATATTTGAATCATATCCATGTAGAGAATTAGAAATTTCATGCATTGGGTTAAAACCCCATAGATTTGACATAGAAAATTCATGATTTAGAGAGGTATTGGGAATGAGTGTGAAAGGACTCACCCACTCATAACCCTACATACCTGGGGAATATCAGATTCTATCACTCCTTGAAAGCCCAATGAAGGATTGAAGGAAAACTTGAAGAACTCTTACTTGATCACCTCCTAAACCCCTTCAATATGCATGCATGGATGTGATTGAGCCTACGATAGTTTTTACCCTCTTAAAACACTGCATTTCGAGCCTTAAACGACGTAGTTTAGGACCCTTGGACTTAGGAATGAAGAAAATGCCCCTACTGAATTCCTTGAAAAATCTGCACTGCTTGAGACCACAGACGATCCAACGAGTTCTGCCTTGATACCACGACTCGTGGCATCCCTCCATTGCACCCACTTCCCAACTTCACTTTCTCAAATTCGATCCCACGACTGGACAGGATGAGTCATCGCTTCAGAAAACTGTCCGTTATATCATCCGTTGTTTCCCCTTTGATGTCCTGCACCAAGCCTTCCCACGAGCCACACCACGACTTGTTCCTCCTTCCAACGAGTCGTGGTTTCCTTCCATTACCTCGACTGGAGGTTTTAATACTCCTTCCCACGGTTGCTCACCACGATCCGTTATAGCTCACGATGGATCGTCCCATGACCCGTTACTTCCTCTCAGGCTAAGGACTAGTCTCCCCACTACCTCAAATGAAGACTCGTGGTATCAAACAATGGGTCATTACATGACCCATTACTTCCAACTTCCACCTGATCAAACCTCACCACGGACGCTTCCCACGGGTCATTGGTTGGACCAACGATCCATTTTGTGGAAAATTTCTCAGATTTGCCAACTTCCATTTTTAAATCTCGGGTCCAGTCTTAGGAACTTTCGGGGTATTACAATATCTCCCCCTAGGAATATTCATCTTCGAATGTGGGAAAACATACAGAAAATAGAGAAATGCAATCATCATACTCAAATACTGATCATTTATGCTGAAAACTGACAGAATGACTACCTCCAATTCAAAGTACATAGCTGAACTGAATTCACAAATCATATACACATTCATCTACGTGAAAGAAACAACGGCACATGAACTGAACATGAAAAATAAATAGAGTTTTAGGGCAAAAACTGATACCTCAAGCTAGAACAGAGTCGGTAGAGAATAAATATGGGTATCTAGCCATCATGTCCGCTTCGGCTTCGTACATAGCTCCTTTAACATGTTGATTCCTCCATAACACTTTGACTGAAGCTACTTCCTTGTTCCTTAGCCTTCAAACCTGACGATCCAGTATTTCCACCGGAACCTCCTCATAACTAAGGTTTTCTTTCACCCTGACACTGTCCACCAGGACAACTAGAGATGGATCACCGAAACACTTCTTTAAGAGCGATACATGGAATACATGATGCACAAAAGCTAATTCTAAGGGCAAATCCAATTCATATACCACCTTCCCAACCCGTCTTACAATCCGGTAGGGGCCAACATAACGAGGCTGAGTTTTCCTTTCTTTCCAAACCTCATCACTCCCTTCATGGGAGACACCTTTAGAAATACCCAATCATCCACTTCGAACTCCAATTCTCTCCCTCTCACATCAGCATAGGACTTTTGGAGACTTTGAGCTGTTTTCAACCTATCCTGTATGAGCTGAACCTTTTCCATAGCCTCATGGACTAAATCTGGTCCTATCATCGCAGCTTCACCGACCTCAAACCAACCAATAGGCGATCTGCATCTCTGCCCGTAGAGAGCCTCAAACGGAGCCATCTGAATACTGGAATCGTAGCTTTTGTTGTATGAAAACTCGATAAGAGGCAAATGATCATCCCAACTACCTTTGAAGTCAATCACGCATGCTCTCATCATGTCCTCGAGAGTCTGAATTGTCCTCTTTGCATGACCATCCATTTGCAGGTGAAATGCTGTGCTGAGCTTAAACTGAGTACCCAGTCCTTTTTGGAACAACCTTAAAAACTGAGAGGTGAATTAGGTACCTCAATCTGAAATGATGGATAAGGGCACTCCATGCAATCGAACTAGCTCCCAAATATATAGTTTGGCATAATCCTTCACTGAGTCCGTGGTTTTGACCGGTAAGAAATGAGTAGCATTGGTCAACCTGTCTACCATAATCCAAATGGAGTCATATTGTCGTTGAGTGCGAGGTAACCCTGTGATGAAGTCCATATTGATTTATTCCCATTTTTAAGTAGGAATACTGATATCTTGAAGCACACCTCCCGGTATCTGATGCTCAACCTTCACTTGCTAACAGTTTGGACACTTAGCCACAAATTCTGTGATGTCCTGCTTCATGCCATTCCACCAATAGACTTCCCGTAAGTCACGATTCATCTTGGTGGCACCTGGATGGATTGAATATCTATAACTGTGAGCCTCATGCAACATTTGATTTCGCAAATCATCAATATCCAGAACACCTAAGAGACCTTGGTATCATAGCACACCATCTCTCCCTTTGGAGAAGACCTCTACCTTCTGATTCTAAATGACTTCTTCAACTTCACCAAAATAGGATCCACATCTTGCCTAGCCTTAACATCAGTCACCAAGGATGATTCTGACCCATTGTGCATAATAACACCACCATCGGATGAGTTAACCAAATAAACTCCCAACCTTGCAAGCTGATGCACATCTTTCACCAGCTCCTTCCTCCCCTCATCTATATGAGACACATTCTCCATAGAAAGCCTACTAAGACCGTCTGCTACCACATTAGCCTTGACCGAATGGTAAAGGACACTCATATCATAATCCCTGAGTAACTCTAACCACCTCTTCTGACTTAGATTTAGATCCTTCTGGATAAACACATATTGTTGGCTTTTGTGGTCCATAAACACATCTACATGGACACCGTACAAAGAGTGTCTCCAAATCATCAAGGTAAATACTACCACCTCCAATTCAAAATCATGAGTCAGAAAATTCTTTTTATGAACCTTCAGCTGCCTAGAAGCATATGTTATAACCTTACCCTGCTGCATCAATACACACCCAAGGCCGATCCTCGAAGCATCATAATACACCACAAACCCATCATCACCCTCAGGTAGGGTTAACACCAGTGCTGAGGTGAGTTGAGTCTTCAACTCTTGGAAGCTCTTCTCACATGCATCCGACCATTGAAACTTCACTTTCTTTTGGGTCAACTTAGTTAACGGGGATGCAATGGATGAAAACCCCTAAAAAATCTCAAATAATAACTAGCTAATCCCAAGAAACTCCTGATATCTGAAGGATTCACCGGTCTAGGCCAATACTTCACTGCTTCTATCTTTTGAGAGTCTACCTGTACACCCTCACTTTACACCAAATGGCCCAAAAATGCCACCGAGCTCAAGTAAAACTCACATTTACTTAATTTAGCATACAACTGGCGATCCTTGAGATTCTGTAGCACCACCCTCAAATGAGCGACATGCTCCTCCTTGCTCCGAGAGTATATTAGGATGTCATCTATGAACATAATCACGAACATGTCCAAGTATGTCTTGAACACCCTGTTCATCAAATCCATAAAAGTTGCAGAAGCATTTGTTAGTCCAAAAGACATAACTATAAACTCGTAATGACCATATCGAGTCCTGAAGGCTGTCTTCGGGATGTCACTCTCCCGAACCCTGAGTTGATGGTATCCGGATCTGAGATCTATGTTTTAAAAGAACTTAACACCCTAAAGCCGGTCAAACAAATCATCAGTTCCGGGGATAGGATACCTGTTCTTGATGGTAACTTTGTTAATTATCGATTATCAATGCACATGCAGAGAGAACCATGTTTCTTGCGGACAAAGAGAACTGGCGCACCCCACAGAGATTTTCTTGATGAATCCCTTGTCCAAGAGGTCTTTCTACTGATCCTTCAACTCTTTTAGCTCAGTTGGAGCCATTCTATAAGGAGGAATAGATATAGGCTGCGTATCGGGAAAAAGTCAATTCCAAAATCAATTTCCCTCTTGGTAGGAATTCCGGTAGATCATTTGGAAACACTTCATATACTATTGGAACTGACTGGATAGTTGGGGTCTCAGACGTAGCATCCTTAACCCTAACTAGATGGTAAACGCAACCCTTAGAAATCATCTTTCTGGCCTTAAGGTAGGAAATGAAACGACCTACAAGCATAAATGAACTAGCCTTCCACTCTAAGACTGGTTCACCCAGAAATCTGAACTCTACTGCACGTGTTCTACAATTGACTAAGAGATAACATGCAAATAACCAATCCATGCTGAGTATAACATCAAAATCTGTCATGGCTAACTCTACTAAATCTACTGAGGTGACTTTCTGAAGGACTATGACAGGGCAATTTCTATACACCATTCGAGCTATAACTAAATCACCAACTAAAGTGGAGACTGAGAAGGGTTCTGATAATATTTCGGGACTGACTCTAAAACTACTAGCAACAAAAGTATCCCATAGTTCTAACAATGCATATGCATTAAGGTGGAATACTCGTAACATACTAGTGACTACATCTGGGGAGACCTCCTACTCCTGATGGGATGCTAGGGAATAGAATCTGTTTTGACGCTGACCACCACCCGCACTAGTAGATGCCTCCTGCTATGATGGGCATGCTGGTGGAGCTGCTAAACTAGAGGCTGGGCCTCGCCCCCTATCATGACCTTGTCTGGCTGCCGGGCAATCCTTATCCTGAACCTGCTATGCACCGACCCACATGTCTCCAACCACATCTGCTACACTAAGGAGGGCTGGTCTCTATGGGTCTGCTACTTTGGCCTCTCGAGCCTTATGCTTGTCCGCCTGGACCTGGATAGCACACTCATAGCCGAAGGTGCTGGGGCTGAAGATATCTAGTGGGACTACTGATGGTGCCCACTAGGTCTCTGCTGGGAGAATCTAAAACTATTAGTCTTGGCCCTCTTAGCCTCTCTCTCTCGCTCACTCATCTACACTGCCTCCATATGCTGGGCGTACAGGACTATTCGAGCAAAGTCAGTGACCTGAAGCAGCATCGCGGTCCAGAAATCCCTGACCAAGTAATCTGCTATCCCATGTACAAACCTGCTCACTCAGGCTCTCTGATTCACTACTAATGATTTGGTAATTTACCAACTCATTAGACTCTAAAACGTGAGTTTTTGTTTTGTTCCTGAGTTGATTATTTGGATTTTATGCCTTTTTTGCTTTTGTTGTGTGCAGATGCCTAAGTTTGAAGAAAAGAGCAAAAATGGAGCAAAAAGAAGGAAGTGAGAATGACCGATGAGTTGCAGGTGTCAACCGGTGAAACGTCGGCTAAAATCCTAATGTCACTACCGTAGAGGATGAATGCCACTGACGGTTCACAACTCACAAACAGTGAGTCGCCGAATGACACTTAGAAATTCTGGAATTTTGCATTGAAGATTCGCGGTTCACGGATTGGCATCAGTGAGACACTGAGTGTACTGCCGAAGTCTACTAGAAATGAGTACAGAAGAAGAGCAGATACCTGGCGATTCACGGATTTCATCGGCGAACCGCCGGTACCTTCACCGGTTTTAGAACGGTGCTATTAAGGGTATAATTTTTCATTACTGAAAAAGGGAGGAAAAGTACCCTACTTTTCAGGGTATACATAGAAAAAGAAGTACTTTTTACAGAGGGAATAAAAAGGAGAGAAAAATAAGATATAGACATAGAGAGATTGAGAGAAAATTCAAGTACACATCACATTATTATTTCCTCTTTTAGCTTTAGACACTCTTTTAGCTGAGAAAGGGGTTTTGATTGAAACTTGTAGAAAACACTCTGCTCTATTTTCTTCTTTGGTATTATTATGTTTTAGCTGTAGTTGAAGGATAATTGTGCATTTGATTTATTTACTCTTCTTATTGAATTCAACGACGCTATTAATGAATGTGTTTTTGAATTTCTTAACTATGAGTAGCTAAAATCATTAACTAGAGGTGTGTGATGATGAACACTTAATTGGATTGGGTATTTCTAGAGTCATTTTCATAATGTTCAATTAAGTGTAAATCTATTAGCTTCCCTTCAATCTGTTAATGAAGATCCATTAATAATAATATGGGTCTATCTATACTTGCTTGATTGTTGCTCGGGAGAGAATAATTAAGTATTGGAAGGGAATCTAGTAGTGGGTATGGATAAGAGATTGTAGAATTAAGCTATAAATAGCTGAAATTACTTCCTCCTTCCTAATTGGTAGCTAATAGCTAGGAATAGTGAAGTTGCATCCAAATAAATTCGGGTTGAGCTAAATCGCAACTAGATTTTGAGAAAACTCTAGCTACGGGTAGTTAATAGGCTGAGAAGCTGAGGCTACCTACTTCCTAAGATTATTTACACTTGTTGAACTTATGAGATGACCTGGCCTATCCTGATCTAGTTAGTATTTCATCTACACCGCACCTCTAGTATTTCACACTATTGTCATCAACTTAGCTGATCTTGTTACTTTTATTTCAGTAAATCAATTTGTGTAATTCTCTACAAAGTTTAACCCCCCCATTTTCCTTGTTTTTAAATTAAATCTATAAGGTGCAAGCTAATATCAATTTCTCAATCGACGCTTGAATTTATCATTCCTTAATCCTCGTGGGATTCGACCCTAGCACTCGTCGGGTTACTTGTTTTGATACTTTGACCATGTATATTCTTTGAATTAAGAATATATTTTGGACGTTATAAAAAATGGCGCCGTTGCCGGGGACTAGCACTTGATAATCTTGTGATTGATTGTTAAGTTGAATTAGTGCACATCATAGCCACTTGATTTGATTTTCTGCTGTGTTGTCAGGATCTTATCACCACATGAGCCATCACTCCCAAGTAGGGGATAGCTCAGTGGAGGGTAACATGGAACTTGAAGAAGATAATCTGGTGATGTCGGAAGTTGCAGGAGCCATTCGCCTACCACCAACTATAGGGAATGCAGTGTTCCATGTTACTAGCACCATGTTGCACTTGTTACAGATGAAGGGGCTCTTTGGCGGCAAACCAAGCAAAGATGCAAATCGACACTTGAGGAATTTTTTGGAAATTTGCCAGCCCTTCAACATTACAAACATTAGTCAAGAGTCAATCAGGTTGAGACTCTTTCCGTTCTCATTGACGGGGGAAGCAACAATGTGGCTAGAGGAACTTCCTCCGGGGTGTATTATTTTGTGGCAAGAGTTAACTGAGGATTTCCTAGATTGGTTTTTTCCTCCTCAAAGATGTTACAGCTGAGAGATGATATTATAAACTTCTGATAAGAACAAGGAGAGCCTTTGCATGAGGCATGGTTGAGGTTTAAAAAGAAGGTTGTTGTTTGCCCAAATCATGGATTATCGGATAGAGTACTTCTCCAAAGATTTTATAGGACCCTTGATTCAATCAACAAATCCATTGCCAACGACCTAGCTAGGGGTTCTATTATGGACAAAATATATGGTTTGGCTAAACCTCTCCTTGACCAAATGACAAAAACCAACAGGTCTTGGCACATATGGGAGACAAGTGTGTCCACTCATGAGATCAGCTCAAGTGCATTGGCGACGGAGTTGCGAAAAAGGGATGAGACTCTTGCCAAGATGATGACATTAGAATTGATGACCAAGCATGTGATGGGAGCAGGTCCAAAGGTAGTAAATGCCGTGGGAATGTAGGCCCATATGAAAGGGAATCTTCACTACCAAGATATGACGAAGAATGCCAATATATGGGTAACCAAATGGGAGGCCCCCGACCTGACTTCCAAGGAGAAAACCAAGGTCCGTGGCATCCAAGGGATGATAACCTAGGTTGGAGGAATCGTGAGCAACAAGGATGGCCTGAAAGAAATAAGAGGTGGAGCAATAGAGAGGCAAACCAAGAAGGTGATCGTTGTTCGGTGGTTCGTAAGGGTTAAAAACCGACACGCAAGTGCACGTGATCAAACAAGTAGTAAGTGGCTTTAGTAAGCCAAGTATCGATCCACGGAGACTCTGGATAAGTGAAAATTGCTTAAGTATACTATATCCTATCTCACTTCTAAATATGCTGACAACAACATAACCAAAAGTTGAATAATTTGTTTTATAAATTATATACTAAAGTACAAACAATTATCTACTGTGAATTGAAACTATGGATATGAGCATGCCAAGGTTAAGAACATATAATGAAACTGATTATAATCATAAATTGGTTAATCTTTTCTTCCAGTTGCTAGCCAAGAACATTAGCCAAGAGATTAAAACTCTCGTATTTAATCTCACTTAAGAATCATAAACCATCCATCTACATTTCTGTGATCAAATGCAATTCATGACCTAGCAATACAATTCCGGTTCCTAAATTGACTAATACGGCTTTCAAGTATATTTCTATCAGGAAAGCACATCAAAACTCAATTTTCCCAAATCAAGTAAAGAACAATATCCTATTAATTCACAACTTTCCAATTTCGTGCTCTCTCGAGTGAAATCAGACTTTTTAGATATACATTAATGTCGGCCACACACCAATGCAGTAGAAACAAGAATTAATAGAACAACATGGAAGAGAAAGATGAAAAACCATATAATTACTAATCAAAATTCATCACAAATGTTCATAACCTCAGCAAGGAAGGGAATTAGCCACTCATTTGTGGATTAATCATCCTAAAACAAGTGTTAATCATACAAATAATTAAATTAGAGAAGAAAGAAGGAGAGAAAAAACCCTGAACTTTTCGTCCCTCAACTGCCTATAACCCACGTCCTTGCTCCACCAAGTCTGAATTATGAAAAATAAACCTAAGTGTGCTATTTATAGTAGTAGGACTCTTTCCCGGAATAACAAGCAACATGTCACAGAGTGCATCGCGGAGCACGGCCTCCGTGACACGCTACGGACGCGGAAGCCCTCTGGAAATCACCCGAAATTGGCCCGGGCAGCACCCTGCTGCGTTGGCAGCGTGTCACGCTGCTTGGGCAGCGCGTTGGCAGCCCTTGGTCGCGGAGGCCACCTGCCGTGGCACGTTGCCAACGTGCAGGTGGGCTGTTGTGAGCGGCCTGCCTGCCGTGGCACGTTGCCAACGCGCAGGTGGGCTGTTTTGTGCCTCCTCTTCGCCGACGTTCGCATGTTGATTCCTTTTCCAAGCCTCTACTTCACCAACTCATGGATTAGTTACTCAAAAGTCATCAAAACCTACAAAACAAAGGCTAATCATGTTGGTTAGCACATATCTTTAATTTATCTAAAATTACATGAAAATGTATACAATAATCTTAGATAAACAAGACTAATTTAAGTCGTAAAGCTTATCTCGGGTATATATTTTTGCCCGTGATCACAACCCCACACTTAAAGCCTTGTTCGTCCTCAAACAACCTTTTACATATCATGCATATGGAGACTCCCACATAACTAATTTAGCAAGATAATTCAAGTTATGGCTATAATGATTATGTAAGATAACAAGCTACAAATAGAGCATGCACAATTTAATCACATAAATGAAATACAACGATGTTAAGACCTCTTAACCTCAAGAATCGACTCTCAATCTTAGCAAACTCATGCAAATCAACTGATTAAGAAATCCCACATGAATTATATCGTTCATTCAACATGTGCCCCTCACGGGAAGAGAGTTACCCAATCACACGCAAAAACAATTTTTTACATCACAACATGTGTGGGTACATGAATAGAATTACGCTCACTCTCACAAAGAATTCACATGCATTATGTAATGACCCATAAGCTTGCCCTTAGTGTTTTACTCCACTAATTTAAGGATGTTTGAACGTAAGATCAAGTAGGACTTAATGGGTTGTCATGTAACTCAGGTGCGGGTAGGTACTATTATGATCAGTAATAGTGACTATCTTTCCTAAGCGCTTATAATACATCACACTTTCATTACAAACTTCCCTTCCCTCACTTCACCTTTTTCTCTTTTCATCTTTCTTTTTCCTCTTTTGTTCCCCCCTTTCTTCAGGCACTTTGAGCTTATTAGTAAGGAGTTCTATAAGCAACTTTTCATTTATTTATTTTCTTACTCCCTACTAATACTCACCCATATTCAAACAAGTGCACCCTCGACCTTTCTCAACTCTTAGAATTGCTACTTTCCCTTCTTTTTCATTCTTCTCACTCCTTTACTCTTTCGGATGTTTCCTTTAAGCGCTTAGGAGTTTTGGTTCAATTTCAAGGCTAATGAAAGAAAAAGGATTAAGCTTTTGTTGCAGCTGTCAAAGAATAGGCTCAAGGCTCAATGGGGTTAACTAGGATTAATTTTTCAAGGTAGGTATAATGAGGGATAAAAGTTTGGTTCATTCAAAGAAATGCCTAAATCATCTCCTACCATTCACATCCTTCATTTCGTTTTATATACACACCAGGAAAGTTCTATACATTTCATAATAGCACAGAATACTCAAAAACCTTACACTCATGGCACATGCTCAAATCAAGACACAATCAGTAGACTCTTACTCAGCTAATCACAAGAATTCAGAATTAAGCTTCCATCATATTGAGTCAAATTCAAGAGCCTAAGTGTCTCAAACAAAGTTATACACTTGCATGCTTCATACTGAACATACTTGCATCTTACAACCATGTATAGCCTGTAACAAGAACCTCAAGCATCGATTAGCTACGGGTTCACAAACCCACAACCTATCGACTAATTTTTCCTCAAGACGGTCGTCATCCATCCATCGTCGGAAACAGTCCCTAACTATGACTAAAAACACTATATACAGACAAAGAAAAGACAGAAAAAGAAAATTTTTATTCTTCGGTTCAAAGACCCCCCGTCGGAAAAGAACCGAAAAGAAAAACTAACGGGTGATGAAGTCATGCTTAATTCACAAAACTTTTTCAAATTTTTCAAATTTTTCACAAGCATTACATTCACCAAAAATCGTTAAGCACAAAAATTTGAAATTTCCCTCACCCCACACTTAAATCATGCTATGTCCTCATAGCATCAAATTAAAATTTAAAAAGGGTGAGAAATACTCCCTGAGGCCTTTAGGCCTAGCTAACAGCATGCCTTTCTTCAACTTTGCACAAGTGGGTGTTCGACCCCACACTTTTTCTCTTCCATGCTTGTTAGCTTCCTCCTCCACGGGTACTCAGACTTCCCCTCCATCTGTGCTTAGCTTTCCACCAAAACAACACAAGATGAAAAATAAATAAAATCTACTTAAATGCAAGAAATTAAAATGGTACGCATGGTACCCTTGGGTTGCCTCCCAAGCAGCGCCTAATTTTACGTCGCGGCACGACGTACCAAGTTTCACCACTTTTTCCTCCACCTTGAGTATATGAATCTCACCCCTAATTTCTTCTCTAATTTCCTATTATGCTCCAGGGGTGGTGGTGAAAAATTGTAAGGACCAAGAAGTAGATGTTGCCTTTTGCATTTATTGGTCCTTAAGTAAGCGAAGTCATTTTATCTCTCCGAGTTAGCAAATTTCAAAATATACGGGGCTTGGTCCTCCTCTAGACATTTCTCTATAAGCTTGGAAGACTCTATTTCTATGTTGTCAACCAAACTTAATGTCGAGAAATGCTTCGAGTGTGGTCCAATAAACCTCAACTCTGAAATTGCCTTGTGCTTGACCTCCTTACTTGTAGACCCCTTCTCAGCATCGACATCTCTCTCTCCATTAATGTCAAATGGGGGATACTCTATCTCTTCTTCCAGGAATGGATTTTCCATAAGTGTGAGCCCATCACAGGGACACTCAAGAGATTCTAATTGTTGGGCTTCATCCAAAAATTCACCCTTGTCTTCCTCTTGTAGTTCCTCTTGAATATCGGCTAAAACTGTCACCTGCAATTTATCACAAGCTTCAGCCTCAGCAATCATCTCCGTGAATTTGACGCTCATCCTTTCTAGAGCCTCTGCATTCTCTTCTTGCTGAATTCTCAATACTGCCATAGCCTCCTTCATTGCTTCTGATTGCTCCAAGAGTTGTTTCAGCATATCTTCTATTTGAGCTTGGCGTCCCAAGTCCTCATTTTCAGCATGCCTATATTCAGGAAAAACAACAGAAGGATCATAGTAGGGGCTTGGGGGAGGGTAGTATGCATTCGGACAGCCATCCCAATGGCCATCTTGACCACAACATATATTGCACGTGTTATAGTGTTGCCACAAGTGGGGTCCTCCGCAATTCAGACAAGATTCGCCAAAATATGAGTATCCACCATTTAAAACATTTGTATTCCACAATGTCATGTCAATAAGGGTATTCGAAAAAGAAAAAAAATACAAAAGAATTAAAACAAACACTAAGACTAAGTTGTCAGCAGTTGAGAAAAATGAAAATACAGTAAATTACACTTAAAACAAATTCACCTATTGCCAAGTCTCCCCGGCAACGGCGCCAAAAACTTGTTCAGTGGTTCGTAAGGGTTAAAAACCGACACGCAAGTGCACGTGCTCAAACAAGTAGTAAGTGGCTTTAGTAAGCCAAGTATCGATCCACGGAGACTCTGGATAAGTGAAAATTGCTTAAGTATACTATATCCTATCTCACTTCTAAATATGCTGACAACAACATAACCAAAAATTGAATAATTTGTTTTATAAATTATATACTAAACTACAAACAATTATCTACTGTGAATTGAAACTATGGATATGAGCATGCCAAGGTTAAGAACATGTAATGAAACTGATTATAATCATAAATTGGTTAATCTTTTCTTCCAGTTGCTAGCCAAGAACATTAGCCAAGAGATTAAAACTCTCGTATTTAATCTCACTTAAGAATCATAAACCATCCGTCTACATTTCTGTGATCAAATGCAATTCATGACCTAGCAATACAATTCCGGTTCCTAAATTGACTAATACGGCTTTCAAGTATATTTCTATCAGGAAAGCACATCAAAACTCAATTTTCCCAAATCAAGTAAAGAACAATATCCTATTAATTCACTACTTTCCAATTTCGTGATCTCTCGAGTGAAATCAGACTTTTTAGATATACATTAATGTCGGCCACACACCAATGCAGTAGAAACAAGAATTAATAGAACAACATGAAAGAGAAAGATGAAAAACCATATAATTACTAATCAAAATTCATCACAAATGTTCATAACCTCAGCAAGGAAGGGAATTAGCCACTCATTTGTGGATTAATCATCCTAAAACAAGTGTTAATCATACAAACAATTAAATTAGAGAAGAAAGAAGGAGAGAAAAAACCCTGAACTTTTCGTCCCTCAACTGCCTGTAACCCACGTCCTTGCTCCACCAAGTCTGAATTATGAAAAATAAACCTAAGTGTGTTATTTATAGTAGTAGGACTCTTTCCCGGAATAACAAGCAACGTGTCACGGAGTGCATCGCGGAGCACGGCTTCCGTGACACGCTACGGACGCGGAAGCCCTCTGGAAATCACCCGAAATTGGCCCGGGCAGCACCCTACCGCGTTGGCAGCGTGTCACGCTGCTTGGGCAGCGCGTTGGCAGCCCTTGGTCGCGGAGGCCACCTGCCGTGGCACGTTGCCAACGCGCAGGTGGGCTGTTGTGAGCGGCCTGCCTGCCGTGGCACGTTGCCAACGCGCAGGTGGGCTATTTTGTGCCTCCTCTTCGCCGACGTTCGCATGTTGATTCCTTTTCCAAGCCTCTACTTCACCAACTCATGGATTAGTTACTCAAAAGTCATCAAAACCTACAAAACAAAGGCTAATCATGTTGGTTAGCACATATCTTTACTTTATCTAAAATTACATGAAAATGTATACAATAATCTTAGATAAACAAGACTAATTTAAGTCGTAAAGCTTATCTCGGGCATATATTTTTGCCCGTGATCAATCGTTATCATCGAATTTAAAATCCATATATTCCACCTCCTAAGTTTGGCAATCCTCAAAATCAGCCAGGGGTAAGTGATGCGGGTAGCTCAAAAATCGAAGAAATGCTATCAAGAGTTTTGAAGAAGGTGGAGTCGACTGAAAGTGGGGTGAAGGAATTAAGAGGGGAGGTGTTTAATCTCGATCAAACTATGAGTTCACACTCGGCATCCATCAAGTATTTAGAAGCCCAAATGAATCACCTATCTACTCAAATGAACCCGAGGATGAAGGGAATACTACCTAGTGACACAATGCCTAACCCAAAGAAAGATGGTCAATGTATGGCTATTGTCACTAGAAGTGGAAAGGTGATTGGAGATACACCAGGGAATTCTAGTGAAGTATAAAACCCAAAAGTGGCTGATAAATATGAGGTTGATTAAAAGCCAATGACTCCGGAGAATGAAAAAATGTTGAGGAAGAAACAAAGGATAAGGATGATGAGATCCTCATTGGATAAGGATGATGAGATCCTCATTCAAGTTGATGATGAAGAGGCGGGCATGAAGGCCACAAGTGATGATAGAGTTAAAGCAAGAATCCCACCACCATATCCACAATGGATTACAAAGAAAAAGAAGGAGGATCAGTTTAAGAAGTTTGTTGACATGTTTAGCAAGCTGACCATAAATATACCATTAGTGGATGCTTTGATCCAAATGCCTGGGTATGCCAAGTTTATGAAAGATTTGTTGAAAAATAAGAAGGTGGTTGATGCTGGAAAATGAAGAGAAAATGCACCATTGTAGTGCGGTAATGATGAGCAACCTTGCCCCAAAAGGGAAGATCCCGGAGCTTTTACAATTCCATGGATGATTGGGATTTATGTGTTTAAGAAGGCTCTATGTGATCTTGGCACAAGTATAAATCTGATGCCCCTGCTCATTTTTAAGAACATAGGCCTCGGGAGCATGAAACCGACATCGATGCAACTGCTAATGGCGGACAGGTCCATCAAAAGACTGGTGGGAGTGCTAGAAGATGTGCTGGTAAGAGTGGAAAAGTTTTTACCAACTGATTATGTTATTATTGATGGTGAAATGGATGTAGAAGTTCTCATTATTTTAGGAAGACCTTTCTTGGCTACTGGGAGAGCCGTGGTAGATGTGGAGCTTGGAGAGTTAAAATTTCGGGTTGGCAGTGAGGAAGTCACCTTCAAAGTGTGTTCGTCAGCTGAAACTCCACCCTAATGTAAGGTGGTTGGAATATTACAAAACGATGATGATGATAAGGGATTGGAGCTAGGGGAGACGGAGTCGGATGATGACCCGTTGGAAATGAAGAATTAAAAAAGGACTACATCGTGCCATGACGATAAATAAGGCGCTTATTGAGAGGCAACCCAAATGTTTAGTGAATTATTTGATGTTTTTATTGTTTTTGTCTATGTAGAAACTGAGAAATGAGAATAAAAGTGGAAAACAAAGCATGAAGGGAGAAACGGCGAGAGACCGGCGGCTCGTGGACCACCGAAGAATAGGAGATCAAAGTAGAAAGCGGAGGTTTGAATTGAAGAACCAGCGGGCCACCGGCTAACCGCCGAACTAGATTCATGGGCTGCCGGTGTATCTCTGGCTTGAAGTAGAGAACCTGAATCTAGGCCACCGATTCAGCGAATGACCGACAGAATGCACACACAATTCGCAAACTGCCAGTGCATCGCTGTCTGGAACTAGATCACTGGGCACAATACAAGATGAATTAAGGCACAGGGCGAACTGCCAAAGGGAATTTGCAAACCGCCAATATAGCGCCAGTCAGGGCTCGTACTGAGTAAAAAAAGAGGAATCTAAAGAGATTCGCCCATAAAATCCCAAATACCTATTCAGCCACCCTATTCTACAAATATTCCCATAGCTTCCCTTTTTCCCACATTTTTCTTTCCATGTTTGTCTCTCCATTACCCAACATTCCCAATTCCCTACATTCTTCCATTTTTCTTTCACCTTTTCACCTTCCAAATTCCCACCAACACACCCATATTAAACTCCTCACCTTCCCCCTCAACCTATCACATTCCCACTCTCCACCTATAAATATCCATCCATATTTTACTATCACAATCACTTTCCCCATACTAGCTACTCTATACTCATCTGAAGGTGCCACTGCTATCTTGAGCTATTTTCCTTTTTGAAGCTAACAGAGTGAAAATATTCTTCCAATTCGGTAACTTTTCTCTTGCCCCTGTTTTAATTTTAGTATTGGTACCTGATTCTGCAGGAGTAATATTTCATTTCCTTTTCCTTGTTGAAAATCTTGAATGTGATATGCTTGTTACATGGGGTGGATATGTGATTTTATGGTGAAATTTTGAAAAGGGTGAACTCTGAGTAACCCATTTACATAAAGCACAACATTTTCCCGATGATAGACCGGGTGACGCCAATCTTAAGGGATAAACATCATGAATATGTGTTTGAAGGGAGTATAGTTGCTGGTATTATGTTTTTTGTGAATGTGTACAAATGGGTGTTTGTGAGTAATAAGTTGAAAATTTGGGGACGACAGGGTCCGGCGATTTGCTGGTATGATTCATTGAAACGCTGATGGATCGTCGGTTCACTCTGAATTTGGCCCTGGCTACTGAGTGAATCCTGCACTACGTCGGCAGTTTGAGAATCATGAGCGGCGAGACGCCTCTGGAACCACCGAAAATTGCATAATTTTCCCCATTGCTCTGTTAAGCATAGGCGGTCAGTCGGCGGCCCGCGAATTGTCTCCTGCGAACCGTCGGACGCCCGCCGGTGCCACTTGATCTTTAAATGACTATTTGATTTTCCTTTTCTTCTCAGTTCTTCTTTAAACTAGTTTTCTTTTCTCTTAATTCTACTTCAAATTCTTGTCACTAACATACCTCTTGCAGAAAAACACATCATGTCATCTGCCAGGAACACCGACAAAGGAAATACCCCTGCTTCCTCTGCTAGCAAGGGCAAAGGCAAAGCGAAGGTTGCTCCACCACGGGCCAACATGAAGGAAGCCATCATTCTCTGTGTTCCAAATATGAAGGAACACTATGTCATCTGCCAGGGATGCTCCATCACGGTGGAGAAGAGGTTTGACTTGGCTGGGTTAAAAGGTGATTTTCCCAACATCACCTAGCAGTTCACCACAGGTAATGGCATGCATTGCCAATCCTTTGCCTCCATACTACCCCAGCTTGGTCACAGAGTTCTATGCCTCTTATCAGGCCCGCCAAGCGAGTAAGCAGCATCGGGACAAAGTGGATGAGCTCCTCTGCTTGCCATCTACTATGATCCGGGGGGGGTGGAAGTTGATATCACCCTAGCTGCCATAAACTATCTATTCTGGGAGGATGAAATTGACTCCGCTATGGAGTACATGGCACGGGTGGCTGATATGAAGGACCAGTTTGCGTGGCTGGCTTGCATTATTGCTGTTGATACTCCTCTCTAGGCCTCAATGGGTGGCAAAATCTCTTACCACTATTTGAAGTTCGAGGCCAAGTTGTGGCTGGACTTTATTTGTTCTCGCATCATCATATCCAAAAATGAGCAGTGAGTCACCATGGAAGCGACCATCCTGATTGCTTGCATTATGTCGGGGGTCCCCATCAACTTCGGGGAAATTGTAGCTCAACAGATGAAGAAGAAGGCCCGACTGTCCAGTACTTCCATGCCATATGCTGTTTTGATCTCCCAACCTTTGTGAAGCAGTTGGAGTGCCTTTTTTTCCTGACGAGACTCCTTCCTCTTCTCTAGGAGTGATTGATATTGATAGGAAGAGAGACGCCAAGGCACTAACAGTAAAAAGGAAGCGCCTGTAAGCCTTTGGCATGTAAGAAGAAGCCCTCTCCCATGGGTCAGCCCAATCACCACTCACCCTAGAATCCAATGTTCCTCAGCCTGACATGCTAGGCCAAGCACTGGGTGACATGCCCCAACAAAGAGTTTCTCCACCTCCTCAATCTTATCATCCAAGTGGTCTCCATCGCCTCATGGATATGACAAACTCGCATGAAAGACAACTTTAACATTTGGACAAGAGCCTCTCGGCACTCATTGCCAAAACAATCAAGAAGGAGCTCAAATCATTGTACGAGAATGTCCCCACTTTATGTAAGAGGGTGGATGCAGTAGAAAGGGCAGTCACTTCCCTGCGAACTAAAGTGCAGGAGTGGAAGAGTCGAACTTCAGTCGAAGTGCCCGACATGAACGCCTTGGATGCTGCAATGGCTGCTCCGTCCTCAGCTCGGGGGCAAATTGATGACTTATTTAAAGGGCTGGGTGATGATTTCACTGGGTTTGGTGATGCTAGCAGCGGTGATAGTGGTGAGGTAGAGGCTGATGATGAAGAGGAGTTACCTGCTCAGGAAGTTCCTTGTCCCTTTTTCCTTTTTGCATATTTACATTGGGGACAATGTATGATCTTAAGTGATAGGGGAGATTTGTTTCTTGTGAAATTTTGATGTTTTTAGTTAAATTTGAGTAGGTCCAGCCTTTGTCGGGTTATTATATGATTGCCCTTGTCGGGCGTGTTTTTTTTCCTATAATTGAATGATTGAATTGGGTGTGTTTCTTTTTGTTATTGGTATTTAGTAACCAAATGGGGTCTTTTGTTTGAAGCATAATATTTTGAAAGTTTTGAATGAGATGACCCCACAATCATGTTTCTTTTTCGCCATTGTAAATAGTAGGGTAGAAATTAAAACTCCATGGGTTTTCTTTTCACCGTGGTTCTTTCCCAAGGAGCAGTCTTTATTTTAGTTATTTTTTTTGCCGAACTGGGTTGGCTTTTCCCGATGATGGATTGAGTGGCGACATTCTTAAGGGACATGCCATGTCACTTTGAGGGTGTTGTGAAGTTGTTTTAAGAGGCACCAACTAAAATTTTTCTTGTGTTGAAATGAAAATGTGAAAACAAGGGCATGAGGATGAAGATAATGAGCAAGTGTTGACATCGTAGCATAGTAATCTTGTTCGTACATTTTAAATTCCCTGCTTGACTTATGATGTTTGTTTGCTTAACTTGCTTAATGCCCTAATGTGATGTTTTGTTTGGGAAAATGACTCTTGTAGACCCTCTAAGGGTGATGCTTTGTGTGGAGAGGATATTTTTTGTGAATCTTGTGCATTACATCTTGTCTAGAACTTGCTCTAAATGTGATTCAAGGCGAAATCCTAGATGTAGTGGCACCAAGAAAATGAGTTTAGGCCCTCAGTTGTCTAGCCACTTCAACCATACCCCCTCCATAAACATTAATCCTTGTTAGCCAATTTTGAGCCTTAAAACATTTCCTTGGAAACCATATTACAAGCCTTAAGACCATTTTTAATACCTCTTTTGTCCCCCATTCTCCCTCAACGCTAATGACAAGATAAGTGCTGAAGTAAGGCTCAATACTTAAGAAGAAGGGAATGAGAAAAGCAAGTGTGAAAAATGAGGCAAGATCGTAAGTTTGGGGGTATGTAAAACAAAGGGGGAAGACAAGAATCATAGTGTGAAGGGAACATCATCTTTTGTCAAAGTGCACCAAAAGATGAATAAAAAAAGAAGGGGAAAAAGACTATTTGTATGAATTGGTGTTCCGTCTTGAGGTAATAAGGCTAAGGGTGGAAGAAAATGAGGGGTTATAAGGGGGAGTGTTAAAGAAATAAAAGGAATCAACAAGAAAAGAAAGGAAAAGAAGGTTGAGTGAGCAAAATAGATCTAAGGCATGTCACAAAAAGCATTAGGGAGGATCTAGTCACTAAGCCAAATACTCATCCTACCCAGGCCTTAAGCCTACATCATTACCCACAAGTCCTAAATGATTCTAGGTGCAACTACTCTACATTAGTGGATAACTACATGAAGGTAAAACCTATGGGTCAAGTGTATGCACGAAGATATCTTTTGGGAGAGTGAGTGTGAGTGTCTCTTCCAATTAATCCCTGGTATACATTCAAATGATCAAAGAACTAAGAGAATAAGGATCCTTATATTGGGTGAGTGGCATCATTCCTTTTTGGGATGTAAGAGAATTTAAAATTAATGGGGACATGAGCAAGGAGTGCAAACTCTAAGGCAAACTTGGAATTTTCAGTGTTATAACTTGAGATGCTATGTGTGTTACTTGGTTCAAAAATGCCCTTGTGTGATCAATGATTCCTTTCAAAAAGCTTTACTTGATAAAAAGTGGTAGCCTTCTTGAAGCATCTTCATTGTTTTGGTCTTTTGGGGTATTTTCTTTTCTTTTCGATGAGCATGGTGAGTATTTTTGGGTTATCATAGTCCAGGTGATCGGCGAGGTGTAACTGTGAAGAGATGTGACATTTTCCTCAATAGTTGAAGTATCGCATTACTTGAGGACAAGCAATGATTCAAGTTTGGGGGTTTGATGAGTTGGTAATTTACCAACTCATTAGACTCTAACATGTGAGTTTTTGTTTCGTTCCCAAGTTGATTATTTGGATTTTATGCCCTTTTTTCTTTTGTTGTGTATAGATGCCTAAGTTTGAAGAAAAGAGCAAAATGGAACAAAAAGGAGGAAGTGAGAATGACCGGCGAGTCGCATGTGTCAACCGGCAAAATGCCGGCTAAAAGCCTAATGTCACCGCCGCAGAGGATGAATGCCACCGACAGTTCATGACTCACTAGCGGCGAGTCACCGGTTTAGTCGCCGAATGACACTCAGAAGTTCTTGAATTGGAATTGAAGATCCGCAGTTCACGGATTGGCATCAGCGAGACACCGAGTGTACAACCGAAGTCTACTAGAAATGAGTACAGAAGAAGAGAAGATACCCGGCGGTTTACGGATTTCATCAGCAAACCGCCGGTACCTTCACCGGTTTCAAATGGTGCAATTAAGGGTATAATTGTCCATTACTGAAAAGGGAGGAAAAGTACCCTACTTTCTCGGGTATAAATAGAAAAAGTACTCCACACAGAGGGAAGAAAAAGGAGAGAAAAAGAAGATATAAACATAGAGGAATTGAGGGAAAATGGAAGTACACATCACATCATTATTTCCTCTTTTAGTTGAAGACATTCTTTTAGCTGAGAAAGGGATTTTGATTGAAACTTATGTAAAATACTATACTCTATTTTCTTCTTTGGTATTATTAAGTTTTAGCTGTAGTTGAAGGATAATTGTGCATTTGATTTATCTACTCTTCTTATTGAATTCAATGATGCTATTAATGAATGTGTTTTTGAATTTCTTAACTATGAGTAGCTAAAATCATTAACTAGAGGTGTGTGATGATGAATACTTAATTGGATTGGGTATTGCTAGAGTCATCTTCATAATGTTCAATTAAGTGTAAATCTATTAGATTCCCTTCAGTCTATTAATGAAGATCCATTGATAATGGTATGGGTCTTTCTGTACTTGCTTGATTATTGCTTGAGAGAGAATAATTAAGTATTGGAAGGAAATCTAGTAGTGGGTATGGATAAGAGATTGTAAAATTAAGCTAGAAATAGCTGAAATTACTTCCTCCTTCCTAATTGGCAGCTAATATCTAGGAATAGTGAAGTTGCTAATCCAAATCAATTTGGGTTGAGCTAAATTGCAGCTAGATTTTGAGAACACTCTAGCTAGGGGTAGTCAATAGGCTGAGAAGTTGAAGCTACCTACTTCTTGAGATTATTTACACTTGTTGAACTTATGAGATGACCTGGCCTATCCCGATCTAGTTAGTATTTCATCTACACCGCACCTCTAGTATTTCACACTATTGTCATCAACTTAGCTGATCTTGTTACTTTTAGTTCACTAAATCAATTTATGTAATTCTCTGCAAAGTTTAACCCTCCCATTTTCCTTGTTTTTATATTAAATCTATAGGGTGCAAACTAATATCAATTTCTCAATTGACGCTTGAATTTATCATTCCCTAGTCCTCGTGGGATTCGACCCCGTCACTCGTCGGGTTACTTGTTTTGATATTTCGATCGTGTATATTCTTTGAATTAAGAATATAATTTGGGCATTAATATCCACCATCTCAGGTGCATACTTGGACAGACGAGTGAACTCCAAGGCATATTCCTGAATTGTCATATTCTCTTACTTTAGATTCACAAACTTGGCCGCTTTGATATCCTTCATCTCCCGAGGGTAGAACTGATCCAGAAAAGCAGCATGAAACTCATCCCAACTGATAGAGCCTACTCAAACCGCCCTATTATCCTTCCATTGCTTGAACCAAATATGCGCAATCCCCTTCAACTGGTACGAGGCTAAATTGGCGCACTCCTCCCCAGTCACCCCCATAATCTGGGTGATCCTCAAAATCTCCTTAATGGCTGGTGGAGCTTGCTGGTGCCCATCTCCATTTCCATTCTCATGGCCATTCCCATTTCCATTTCTCCTTCCATTAACTCTGTGGGGAGGCATGATTCTGCAAACGCGTATAGCAAGATTCAGAAGGATAGAGAGACATTTCATCACACGACTTAGATCACGAAAGAAGGGAACATTTCCTAAATGTCTCATAGCCTCTTCGTCATAAGTGTGATGCATTTCACACCTGTGAAAAAGACTTTACTTAATGTGGCTTTCGGACACCCCAGGACACTTCAAAACCTAATGCTATGATACCAAGTTTTTCATGACCCGAACATAGGCCCAGATCGAGACACGGGACAAAGAACCCCGAGAGGCTCCAAGTCAACCCATGGAAAGAACATAACATCTAACTCATTCAAATATTGCGGAAAATCATCATGAATAACATAGCGGAAGTCTAGACAAAATATAACATCTGAATACATACATAAGTCTAAAGCTGAATACAAACTATATTTGAGAAGCCTCTAATACTGACGAGTTGATGGGACAAGACCCCAACTAACTCACTATAGTCTGAAAATTGAAAATACTGAACATGTTTGAAGAGAAAGGGCCCTCAAAAGATGAGGACTCACCAAACCTGATCGGGAAGTACTAGTGTTGGAAATCTAGCTATCGGCGGGACTGAGTCTGGATATTGGAGCCTATATCATTAAATGATACAACATAGAGTATGCGGTTAGTACGTGGAATGTACCGAGTATGCAAGGTAAGTAAAACTGCTAAGTAAAATCATAACCATGCATATTATAAAACATAATCAAGATAGGATTCTGAGAGTAGGGCTTGCATGCTATTTTCTGAAATCATGATCTGAACATATCTGACTATCATTACTGATTCGAATGATCCAAAGCTAAAAACTGATCATCATAAGTAAAACTGAATATTGGGTCAAACCTGCAGAAACATAATATCATACCTTATCAACATACATAACTGAAATCACGAGGAACAATGGGAGACTCATCATATAATCGACATTACCACAATAGAGCTTACGTGATGCCAACTATCACACTTAAGTGGGCAGAGCCATCCAAAGCTTTGCCAGAGCTAAGGAAGCTACCATGATATCAATATCAAGCTGAAGGCCCCTTGGGGGTAGGGGAGGCTACAAGGGAGGTCCCAAATAATTTGATCATACCTATGTTGGCGTGTAGTTCTGAGGCATAGGGTTTAATTACCCTTAGCCTACTCGGTGGTAGACACTACTTCCAAAAACATGTATATTCTCTCCATCGTTTTTCAATGAAGCTGACCATCGTCTAGTGACGAAGCTGACTCATAACATACATACATAAATCTAAAATCATAACATGAGGAGCCTTGGCTCAAACCATACCACAAGCTTAAAATAATGGGAGTATAGACTCCAAAACCAAGTGGTAAGCTAATTCATGAAATCATAAAAACATACTTGATCATATAGGCTTGTCCAATACTTACACATGCTTGAAATCAACTTGATTCACTCTGAAAACATGAACATAGACATGGGTATTTCAAAATCATACTTTCTTCATAAATATCTCGTCATACTTGAACATATATCTCATGGATCTCAACTTTCATGAACTTTCATGGATGGACATCATACTTTAGAAAACTTGAAAACATAATTTATAATTTAAAATTTTTTATAATAAGCCCATTTATCATAATTCAACATTCAAAACATGCTTAGATCATACTCATGATTGAAACTTAGGAAATTTACACATTGGGTAAAACCCCCATAAATTCATCAATAAGGATTTCATGAAATTGAGAGGGATTGGGCATGGGTGTGGAAAATTAAACCCATTCATAACTGTACATACCTAAAGAGATTTGATTTCACAACTTCCTTGATTTCCCAAAGAGAATTGTGGAAGAACTTTGAAGAACTAAACTTGATCACCTCTCAACCCTCTAAGCTTGCATTCATGAATTAGGATAGGCTTAGAAAGACTTAACCCTTCTTAAAACACTCTATTATGAGCTTAAAACAATGTAGTTTAGGCCATAGGAACTTAGGAATTACGGAAAATCACTTAATAAATTCATAGGGAAAAATGCACTGCCAGTCTCCACGAGGGACTGGATGACTCATGGTCTGGGGGACGACCTGTCGTCTGCCATTCGTCTCCTGCACTGCCAAAAACCTTCTGAGGTCACCATGACTCGTGTTGTACCTGACAAATCATGGTGATGACCCATTAGGTATACTACCCCTTTTTTCTACATCCTTTAACCATCTTTGACCACGGGTGACCTAACGAATCGTGGGGCTGACCACGACTAGTGGTCACCTCAAACCTGAAATTTCCAATCAAGTTCTAACCTTTCCCAATGAGTCACTTAATGACTCGTGGTGTTCCTGACGCATCACTGGATGACTTGTCCGGTGACCTGGTGTAGAAAATCCTATTTTCTCCATTTCAACTCTCGGGTCTGATCTTAAAATTTTCGAGGTATTACAATAAGGAGTCATAAAAGATAATGTAGCCCCTAAATATAACAATGCAAACATATCAAGATAGAATACTCATAACATAACAGTAACCACATCTAGTGAGAACTCTTGGTCTTGATGAGATGAGAGTGCATAAAACCTATTCCGACATTGTCCACCACTCGCACTAAAAGAGGCGCCTTGCTGAGATGGGCAAGCTGCTGAAGTGGTGGCTGGGGCACGACCTCTACTGTCATCCTGCATAGCTAAAGGACAATCCCCGCGCATGTGTACAGGCTTTCCAGACCCGAAGCAAACATCTGAGCCAACCAAGCACTCTCTTGGGTGGTTCTTGCCACATTTCCTGCAAATTGGGAAAGTGCACTCTATTGTTGTGGTTCCTCTGGCCCCTAGAACCTGACGCCCTTCTCCTCTGATCACCTCGTGGTCTGGATGGAATGCTAGTTGATGAAGGGCTGGGGCTGACAATCTCTGGTGGCACTGAGGGCGATGTCCACCACCGGATCTTTACTGGAAATTCCCATAGCTCCCTGTCCTGGCCCTCTTGGCCTCTCTCTCCTTCTCCTTGATCTACTCTGCCTCTATCTGCTAGGAATATATTATTAATTGGGAGATATCTACATCATTAATCAGCATGGAATTCCTGCACTCCTTGACGAATGAACCTGCCACCCCATTCATGAACTTTCTCACATAAGCCCTTGGATCAACAACCATCTCTTGGGCATACTTGGACAGTTGGGTAAACTCCAGGGCATACTCTTGAACAATCATGTCATTTTACTTTAGGTTGAGGAACTCGGTTGCCTTTTCTAGCCTCAACTCTTGGGGGAAGAATCTATCTATGCAAGATGTAACAAACTCATCCCAGCCAACAGGGACTGCACCAACTCCCTTGCTCTCCTTCCACTACCGAAATCAAATATGAGCAACCCACTTGAGCTGATAGAAGGCCAAGTCTGCATTATCCTCTTGAAACACCCATCACCTGGGTAATCTTTTGGATCTCCTATAAACTCCTATGGGTCCTCATCCACCTTTGACCCAAGAAACTCAGGTGGGTTAATCCTGATGAAGTCTCGCACCCTAGCCGCTGCCGCATTCCCATTCGGGTTCACATGAGCCACAACCTACCGATTGAACTGGGTAGTCATGGCCTGTGCTAGCATCTGAAATACTGCCCTAAACTCGACATGAGTAACCTACTTGGGTAACGAATCAGCCAGAGCTGGTGGGGCTTGCTGATGCCCATTTTCATTACCATTTCCATGGTCATCTCCTTTAAAATTTCTTCTTCTATTGACTCGGCGGGGAGGCATATTTATGCAAATGCATGTAGCATGAGTTAGAGGAATAGAGATATGGACTTTATCGCATGACAAAGATCATGAAAGAAGGGGAATTTCCTAAAACATCTCGTAGCCTCTTCCCCATAAGTGTGGCGCGCTTCACACCCATGGAAAAGACTCTACTTAATGCGGCTTTCAGAAACCCTACAACACACCTTAACCTTTTTTCTTTGAAACCAAGTTTTTCATGACCTGAGCTAGGACCCCAGACCGAGACATGGGGCCTAGCATCACGAATTAGGAGTATTACTAAATAGAAATAAAGCATGAACATGGCATAAGCGAAAGGCTACATAGTATAACAACATAAATATAAACACGAATCGTCATCGCTGAAACATCTATACAAGCTGTTTGAAAAGCCTCTAAACATCTGATGAGCTGATGGGACAACACCTCCAATGATAACACAAAGTTTGGGAATCCCAAAACTAGAGTATGAACTTAAAACAAATGCGGAAGCAAAATTAGGAAACTAATTGAAATGACTAAATAAGAACTAAGATATATAGATTTGAAAAGATCCAAGTAACAGTGAATTGTCTATAGGTAAAACAAACGCCTTTACTTGAGAAACTAATCAATTTTAGAATCGAATCTTGATTGCTTCGTGAGTTACGTTAGACAACAATTAGTAAGTGTACTAATCGCCTTCTAAGAATACCAAGAAGAAACCAAGGATATCAAGAAAAAAATTATCTTACTACCATAAACTATGAACTAGTTAGGTTGCAAGATAAATCCAAAAGTAATTTGCCGCAAAGGTTCAAAAGAACTCTCAAATATATTAATATTCAAAATCTGATCTTCATGAATGAACAAAGACCTCTTTATATAGTAGTGAAGAAGGGGTTGGTCAAAAGTTATCATAAATGAAAATGATACTTCCCAGGACCTAGAAAACTACTACACACATTATCCTATGAAGTCAATATAGAATAAAACAATTATTAAATGACATAGAAGGCTACCACACACAAAGTCCTAGGAGTCAACATAGAATAAAACAACTTTAAATATAATTCTAGAAACTAATTAAAAAATGTTGTAGTATTTTCTCCATTTAGGGGATGATTTGGGCTCCATTTCATCTCCTCTTGGACTTTAATTTGGGCCTTCAAATATATGTAAGACTTGGAGAAAATATTTTCATTGGGCTTGAGATCGTATTCCATCTCAAGACACTTTTTAATAGCTAATTCCAGCCTATTAAGTTGGTCTTCAAATTTCTTTGTTTGGGATCTTGTCATGAGTCCTCTTGGAACTTCCAAAGCTTCCTTAGTTTATGATGAGTTGCTATGGATGTTATCATTCCCTTCTTCTTGAAGAGAATTCGTCCTCGAATTCAATGTTGCGTCAAATAAAGAAAGATCAACAACATTAAATGTAGCACTAACTTGATATTAACTAGGAAGATCAAGTTTGTAAGCACTGTCTCCAATCTTTTCAAGGAATTCAAATAGACCATCTCCTCTTGGGTGTAACTTGGATTTTCCTTTGGTAGGATATCTTTCCTTCCGAAAGTGCACCCACACTAGATCTCAAGGCTTAAAAATAATATATTTTCGCCCCTTATTTCTTCTTAAGGCACTTTATTCATTTTTTCGCTCAATTGCAAGACTTGTTTGTTCACGAATCTTCTTCATAATTTCAGCCTTCTTCCCACCATCAAGATTAACAATATCATTAGTGGGTAAAGACAACAAATCAAGGGGGGTGAGGGGATTAAATCCATAAACAACTTCAAAAGGAGACTTACCAGTAGAAGAATGGATAGTTTTATTAGCAAATGTTCCTCCGAGAAGGTTAGTTTTCCCTTTGAAACAACCCTTAACATATTCCTTAAAGTCCTATTAACTACTTCTATTTGCCCATCAGTTTGCGGGTGACAAGATGTTGAAAATAATAATCTAGTCCCCAATTTTCCCCAAAGAACTCTCCGTAAGTGACTTAAAAACTTAGCATCCCTATCACTAATATTAGTTTTCGGTATACCATGTAATTTAACCACTTCTTTCACAAATAAATCAGCCACATGTGATGCATCGTTAGTCTTCAAACATGGAATAAAATGAGCTATTTTTGAAAATCGGTCTACCACTATAAATATACTATCGTCACCATGTTTAGTTCTAGGCATGCTTAACACAAAATCAATGGAAATATCAATCCAAGGAGAAGTAGGAACAGGTAAAGGAGTATAAAGACATGTGGTAGCACTTTTGATTTGGTCCGTTTACATTCAAGACACTAGGAGCACTCTTTCTCAACATCCTTTGGCATGCCAGGCAAAAAAAATGGTCAACAAGTATATCCCAAGTTTTGGGAGCTCCAAAGTGTCCTATGAGCCCACCACAATGTGCTTCCCTAACAAATAATTCACGCAAAGAGCTATTAGGAATACACAACTTATTTTTCTTAAAAAGGAATCCATCTTGACGATTGAATTGCTCATAAGGACACAACTTACACACTGCAAAAATCTGGCAAAAATCAGTATCATTATCATAAAGGCCCTTGATTTGATCAAAACCCATCAATTTAGAAGTAAGAGTAGAGACTAACACATACCTTCTTGAAAGCGCATCAACAGCCACATTTTCTTTTCTTTGCTTGTAAGAAATCATATATGGGAAAGTTTCAATGAATTTAACCCATTTTGCATGTCTACGATTTAGCTTACCTTGGCTCTTCAAGTATCTTAAGGATTCATAGTCAGTCTTAACCACAAACTCTCTAGACCACAAATAATGTTGCAATGTAGCTAAAGCTTTGACCAAAGCATATAGCTCTTTGTCATAAGTTGAGTAGTTCAATGTTGCTCCACTCAACTTTTCACTAAAGTATGCAATGGGCTTGGAATCCTGCATTAAAACAACACCTATTCCTCTTCCGAAGGCATCATATTCAACCTCAAAAGACTTAGAAAAATCAGGCAATTGCAAAAGAGGAGCAGAACAAAAATTTTCTTTTATAAGTTAAAAGCAACATCTTGTTATTTTTCCCATGTGAAAACCTTGTCCTTCTTAATAACTTCAGTCAAAGGAGCAACAATGGTGCTAAAATCTCTAACAAACCTCCGATAAAAACTAGCAAACCCATGAAAATTTCTAATCTCAGTTACACTCTTAGGTTTAGGCCATTCTTTAATTGCCTTGGTTTTCTCTTCATCAATTTCAACTCCCTTAGAACTGACCACAAAACCCAACAATACCATACAATACATACAAAAGATACACTTTTTGAGATTAACAAACAATTGTTGCTTCTTAAGAATTTCGAGAACTTGTTTTAGGTATTCAACATATTCATCTAGATTTTTAGAAAAGATCAAGATATCATCAAAATAAACCACCATAAACTTTCCATGAAAATCCTTAAAAATATGATTCATCAATCTCATGAAAGTGCTGGGTGCATTAGTCAAGCCAAAAGACATAACTAACTACTCATAAAGCCCATATTTGGTCTTAAAAGAAGTTTTCCATTCATCTCCGGGATTCATTCGAATCTGATGGTAACCACTTTTTAGATCAATTTTAGAAGAAATTTTATACCCATGCAATTGGTCTAACATATCATCAACACGAGGAATAGGATGACGATACTTTATCGTAATCTTGTTGATAGCTCGACAATCCACACACATCCTCAAAGATCCATCCTTTATAGGAACCAATAGAACAGGAACAGAGCAAGGACTCATGCTCTCTCGTACAAACCGCTTTTCAAGTAACTCTTCAACTTGTCTTTGCAACTCTTTTTTCTCTTCAGGATTACTTCTATAAGCTGGTCTATTTGGAATTTGTGCTCTAAGTACAAAGTAAATTTGGTTCTCAATGCCACACAAAGGTGGTATATCTTTAGAAATATCCTCAAGAAAAATATCAGCACAATCCTACAAAAGAGAAGTAACACTACTTGGCAAAGAAGAAGTTAGTATCTCAGAATTAATCAAGACTTGTTTATAAGTAAGTAGTATTATGGGCAGACCCTCTTTTCTTGCATTCAAACACTCCTTGGCTTTTATACAGAAACTCTCTTTTTTCTTTTCCTTAGCCTCTTTCCTCTCACCAAAATTTTCATTTTTTCCACTCGAGCCCTCTTTTTCCTCTTTGCTTATATTTTTGCCCTCTTTTTCTCTCTCTTGGCCATCTCACTTTTTTTCTACCTCTTGTCCAGAAGTCTTTTCTTTTTCCTCAAGCTCACTTTTATTCCCTCCCTTTTGTTTTCCCATTGATTCCCGCAACCTTTTTTGATCTTCAAACACTTGAGAAGGAGTTAAAGGTGCAAGAGTATAGTTCTTGCCATTAAGCTCAAGGGAATATCTATTCTTTCTTCCATCATGAAAAGTATGCCTATCAAACTGCCACAGACGACCAAGCAAGATATGACAAGCTTGCATAGGAATCACATCACAAAGAGTTTTATCCTCATACCTACTAACATTGAATGAAATCATGCATTGTTTGTTGACTTTCAATTCACCACTACCATTCAACCATTGGAGTCTATAGGGCTTAGGGTGTTTCATGCATGCAAGCTCTAACATATCTACTAAGTGTGAATCACCACATTAGCACAACTACCACTGTCAATAATCATAGAAAAAGTTTTCCCCGTTATCCCACACTAGTATGGACTATAGCCTCCTTTTGTTCATCACTATTAATTCCCAAACTGATAGACATAAGCCTCCCAACTAGCCTAATCAAACTATGATTAAGATGAAGTTCTACACCATCTTCACTCTCACCTTCATCTTCTTCCTCTTTCTCACTCTTTTTACTCTTATATTCTACTTCAAGAATCTTCCTAACTACCCCAACAAAACCATCATTAGGCATTTCTACATCATCTTCAATCATACCTCCCTCTTCTTTCTCATCCTCAGTTTTTTCACTCTCATATTTTCCATCTTCTCTCAAGATAATGTTTCTTCTAGTTACACATTCATGCATCATATGCCCTCGCCCATGACATTTATGAAATTGAATGTAACTGGAAGGTTTAGATGACTTTAGGAAAAAAGATTTACCTCCCTCTTTCTCATCTACTTTACCCTTGTCTTTGTCTTCTTGAGGTCTAGAAGATACTTCTTCTTTTGACCATGGCTTCTTGGACATGGTGTTTGGTTGATTCCTCCATGCACTAGCCTAATGTCTTTTTTTTTCTACTTTTACAGCCAAATGTACTAATTCATCTACAGTTACATATAGTTGTATCTCTACTACATCAGCTACTTGTCTATTTAAACCATTAAGAGATCTAGCCATAGTAGCCTCTTCGTCTTCCATGCAATTAGCTTGGATCATAGCCATATCCATAGCCTTAAAGTATTCATCAATAGTCATGGTTCCTTCCTTCATTGATTGAAGATGCTATTGTAGGTCTCTTTGAAAATGTGAAGGCACAAACCTTTTCTTCACGACTCTCCTCATATTAGCCCAAGTAGCAATGAGTGGTTCTCCATATTGTTATCTATCCATTGTAAGCTTTTTCTACCAAATAGAAGCACAGTCAGAAAATTCAACAACAACAAGCTTAACCTTCTTACCTTTTGAACTGTTGTGACGATAAAAGATGGCCTCAACTCTCCGCTCCCAATGAAGGTACAAATCTGGATCTCTTGTACCCTTGAAAGATGAAATCTTCATCTTTATGCTATTTATGTTGTCATCTTCCAATCTAGCTCGTTGTCCCCTTCTATCTCTCCCTATCCTATCTAGATTTACATCAAAATCATCAACCAAATCATAAATAGGATTTTCTTGATTCACCATGGGGGCATGGGGTACATTTCTCCTATTTTGAGGTCTAGGATTATTTTGGGGTGGTACAACAGGTTGATTTCCCCACCTAAGTTCAACTATTATCTCATTTTGTTTAGCAATGACATCCTTTATCTCTTGGAATTGTAAGTTCCATCTTTCAAATTGTTGGTGCATAGCTTGTAAAGTAAAATAATTTCTTGTTCGGATCTCTTCTTCTTGAGCAGCCCTCCTTTGACCATCCTATCTCCTGTATTAGACATCTTAAAGAAAATAGTGTATCACTCAAACTTGGCTTTTTTCCCCTCAATTGTTCTCACCCACTCCTGCCTTTTTTCTCTCAAATGATCTTTGAAAAGAGACTTCGTGGATTTATATTTAACCCCACCAATGTCAAGTACTTAGTAGTAAAATAAGGAATTTTGGAACACAAAAAAAAAGTGAAGAACCAACCCTAGGAATAATAGGATTTAGTTGAAACAAGACTTGAATAAAAGGAAAGAATTTTAGAACAAGATAAAGATCTAGGATCCTCCCTTCTTGTGTTCTATCAAAACCTCTCGTTCTTTCCTTTTTTCTTTTGAAACAATTAGATGAGAAAAATTTCTTGAAGAGAAATAATTTTTTTTTGATATAAATGTTACTGTTCACTGCCACAATAGTGTTTTTTTACGTTTCTGTTCACTGCTGCAGTAATGTTTTTTTTTTAATAATTTTTTTAACTTTTTGTTCAAGAAACTCCCAAGATTATCAAGAATGGAATCTTGATAGAACCGCTCTGATACCACTTGATAACACAAAGGTTGGGAATCCCAAAATTAGAGTATGAACTTAAAACAAATGCGGAAGAAAAATTAGGAAACTAATTGAAAAGACTAAAAAAAAGCTAAGAGATATGGATTTGACAAGATCCAAGTAACAAGGAATTGGCTATAGGCAAACCAAACACCTTTACTTGAGAAACTAATTAAGTTTAGAATCGTATCTTTACCACTTCGTGAGTAACTTTAGACAACAATTAGTAAGTGTACTAATCTCCTTCTAAGAATACCAAGAGAAAACCAAAGATATCAAGAAAGAAAATTATGTTACTACCATAAACTATGAACTAGTTAGGTTGCAAGATAAATCCAAAAGTAATCTGCCACAAAGGTTCAAAAGAACTCTCAAATATATTAATATTCAAAATCTGATCTTCATGAATGAACAAAGACCCCTTTACATAGTAGTGAAGAAGGGGTTGGTCAAAAGATATCATAAATGAAAATGATACTTACTAGGACCTAGAAAAATACCACACACATTATCCTATGAAGTCAACATAGAACAAAACAACTATTAAATGGCATAGAAGGCTTCCACACACAAAGTCCTAGGAGTCAACATAGAATAAAAAAACTTTAAATATAATTCTAGAAACTAATTAAAAAATGTTGCAGTATTTTCTCCATTTAGGGGCTGATTTGGGCTCCATTTCATCTCCTCTTGAACTTTAATTTGGGCCTTCAAATAGATGTAAGACTTGGAGAAAATATCTTCATTGGGATTGAGATCTTCTTTCATCACAAAACACTTTTTAATGGCTAATTACAGCCCATTAAGTTGGTTTTCCAATTTCATTGTTTGGGATCTTGTCATGAGTCCTCTTGGAACTTCCAAAGCTTCCTTAGTTTATGATGTGTTGCCATGGATGTTATCACCCAAATAGTGCACTAATTCTAAAACTAAAAGACATACACAAAAGAGACATAATCAAAACTAATGCCCTCGGATCATGAGGACTCACCAAAACTGTGATAGGGCTGGATTGATCGGGAGCGGGCTAACGGCGGGACTGAGATGGATCACCGGAACCTATATCATGAGATGATATAGCATAGAGTATGGGGTCAGTACTCTGAATATACAGAGTATGTAGAGAAAGTAAGACATGCTAGTAAAACGATAGTATGAAGTCATGAATATAAATCAAGATAGTTCATGAGAGCAAGTGCGACATGTTAAAACCCATATTTCAGAAATAAACACAATCATAAGCTATTCATCATAAGCTGAACATAATAACCCAAGGTTTATTAATGGAAATCATATAGCTTGTTGTACTTGAAAACATAAACGAAAACTCATAAACTGATCAATGGGTCAAATATGCTATGAAACATAATATAATAAGACATGACACATGAGTATTTGCAAACATTAGGAACAATGGAAGGCTTCATTATAACCAACACCATCATAATAGAGCTTACATGATGCCCCAACTATTTCTCTCAAGTGGACAGAGCCATCCCAAGCTTGACAAGGATAGGAACGATTAAGGTGTGATATCACTTGTGAATCCCCATAGGATTTGAACATGAATATATATACCTACAGTGGCATGTAGTTCTGATACTAGGGGTTTGCCTGAACATCTAGCCTACTAGGTGCTAGACACTCTCCCAAAAACATACACATGGCTCATAATCATTATCGTGAAAACATACTTGAACTTTCATGGGATGTCCAAAACATAAAATCATAATCATAATCATAATCGTATTTGACATGTGAAAAATATTCATGAAGGGGTGTAATAGAGTTGGCCATGATACTTGAACTTGAATTTCATGAAAATAATACATGCATGAATCAAACTTCATAACGTCAAAATCATAGAATCATAAGTTTAAGAATTCATAAATATTCATGCGTACTTTGATTATTCATCATACTTGAAATCATGGGCTCATAAGCTTGGAATTCATAAATCATGCATAATAGGGCCAGAATCTTCATTAACTTGGAATCATGTATTAGGAAGTAAATTGGGACTTAAATCTTCCCTAATAGCCATAAAACATCAATTAAAACATGAGAGGGCTGAACCCATAGATATAGCATGGAAGATTTCATAAAAATTGAGTAAAACCCTATATTTTTAATATAGCATGCTTAGAGACTTGAAATCATAGAATTGGGATGAAATTGGGCATGAGGGTGGAAGAATTTCCCCATTCATAACCCTAAATACTTGGGTAATTGAATCCTAAAATGTTCTTGAAAACCCAAGAAAATTGGAAGAGATTTGTTGAATAACCCTAGCCTTGATCTTGAGAGATGATTTCAAATCTATTGTTTTTATGAAAGCATAAGGACTTAGGCTAGGTTAATCCCCTTAATACACTCTTTAAGAAACCCAAAACAATGTCACGTAGGGGTTAGAATCTTAGGAAGTTATAAGAATACACCTAGAAAAACATAGTTAAAATGATGACTCCAGGTACCACGAGTCGCACCACGAGTCGTACCACCAAACAACGAGTCGTGGTTTCCTTCTATTGATTGCCAGTTGAAATTTTTGGTTCTCTGGTTGTCTAACCATGAGCCTCACTACGACTCATTGTTTCCTACAATGAGTCATTCCATGACTCGTTACATCGACTTTCCCTCAGCAGACCTAAACCATGACCCCTAACCACGAGTAATACCATCCAACCACAACTCGTGGTATGGGCTGGTCTACCTTTCATCTCTATCTGGGCTTCCTCAATATGAACAATACCGTGACTCATCACTACCTCCTATGACTCATACCATGAGTCATTATCACTAGACCAGGAGAAACCATTTCTTACAACAACTGCTCCCATGACCCGTGACATCAAATCACGACTCGTATAGTGAGTCATTTTGAGAAATTTTGTCGATTTTTCTTCTACAAGTCTAGGGCTTGATCATAGGGACTTTTAGGGTGTTATAGATAGGGATTAGAATCCTATCACAAATAAAATAATAAAACTAAAGTAAAAAATGATTGAAAAATGTATTCATTATTCACTAAGAAAAAATCGTGTGTTAGAAGTCTTCGAAGATTTCTCAATTATTAAAAAAGAAAACCTATTAACTCAACCTGCCATGCTCAAAACTATTTTTCACCTGTTTATTTGTTTTTCATAATTTTTTTAATAGCCAAACTAAACTTAAAAAGTGGTCTTCTTGGTAAAAAGAGAGAGACAACCATAAAAAGTGTTAAAAGTGTGTAGAAAGAAAATATGCCATATCAAGTTCTGATATAATCCAAATTATCCAAAACCTTTATATGGATGAATTTGAAATGTGAAAAAAATTGAGAATCCCAAACTTAGGATTCAGTGAATTATAATTACAAATATAGGTAATTTTGACCAAATTAGTACAATAGGTATTGCAATAAAAAGTATGAGCCGAAACTCAAAAGCACAAGTATTTTTCATGAATAAGTTGATATCACGATGTTCCAGTGTCATCCAACTGTGGATGTACTAGAGTGGTTATCAGGCATGACTAGAAATCATGTGGGCTCTGCCCTGTAGGTTCGAATCCTTGCGTCCATGCTTTTTATGGTTAAAATCAAAATCAAATCAATTTAGTCAGTTTTTTAATTATGACAACAAAATCAACCCAAATATAATATATATCCATGGATTTAATTGTTTTTGGTTTAGTTCGGGTTTTTAGTTTTTAGATTCTTAAGAAACCTAATAATACTTCTATCTTTTATATTTTTTCTATAATTAGGAAAGACTTTTTCACCCTTTTTAAGTTTATAACCAATTATTATCCTTTTAAGATGGTATCTATAATTTTTTTGGATTATTGAAAAAATAAATTAAGACCTATAAGTTTTAAACAAGGGAATAAAGTTTATAAGAAGTAAAATTTTCAAAAGGTAAACCTTATAAATGTTTCTTTATATAAATGAGTTTAGATTCATATTGAATTTCTTTTAAAAAATGGACATAAGTTGTAAAGTTCATTTTCCTATTGATGAGTTGGTAATTTATCAACTCATTAGGCTTTTAAGCATGAGCTATTCCCTTGTTTCCATAACAAATTAGGAAGATTTTATGACTTTTTCCTTTTATTGTGCAGGTATTGAACTTAGACGAGGAAAAAAGAAGAATTGAACAAAGAGTACCCTGCTGGAAGAAAGGAACATGCGTGCTACACATTGGCGCAGGAAGCACTGGATATGGAGTAGAAAAAAACCTGTGAAGCGCAGGTTAGAAGGAATTCAAGCAACACTGTTAAGATCTGCGACTCACAGGTGCCTCGAAAGTGCCAATATGTTGACAATGGAAAAAACATCCAGATCTGGCACAAAAGTACTTGAGAATCTTCCAAGGGCATACTTGGAAACCTGTGCAAAGAGAATGTGCATATTTTACCCCAAATTGTACACACCCAAGTGAGAATACATCTTAGCATAGAATTGAATTTTAGAAAGAGAAATAGAGTACAGTTTCCTTTTTCTTCATCTTCTTTAATTACATTGAAAAATACACCATTGTTGCAGGTTTTTGAAAGCTTAAATATGCTATTCATTATGATGATTATTTATGATTTATCCATGAGTATCATTTATCTATCTTCATTTATGAGTAGCTAAATTGTTAGCTAAGTATGTGTGCTTGATGAGTGTTTAATTTGATTGAGTATTAATCAAATGTTCTTAATTTTAATCTAAACGCATGGATCTATTATTTCCTCTGAATTTTAATTGAAAATTAGTGGTTACAAACACTAGTTTAGTTTACTTATCTTGCTTGAGCTTGAGAAAGAAGAGGTGATATATGGGTGAGGAAACAATAGTGGGGATTTGGAGTATGGATTTATGGGGTTGAGCGAGATAGTCAAAACCCACATCCCCACTCCATTAAAGGGTTAAGGCTAGAGATAGTTTGACCCTTTCTCAAGCTTGGTGTGGATGATTTTTGATTAGGACGTCGGGGTTTGAGAAAACCCAAGGCAAAAATATCATTGTGGTCGAAAAACAAGAGGATGTACATTGATCCATGCTATCCATGCTAAAAATTGAAGTTAAGCTAATTGAATCAATCCTAGTCAAGTTAATACTTCATCTATGACACATCCCTAGCCCTTTCCTATTGCTTGCAAAAAATCATTTGTTCAATTTAGTTTCATAAATTCGAATTCAATATTGTTCCCCCCTTTCCCCCTAAATATTTACTTTACACATGTTGACAATGATGTATTTTACTTTGAGTTAGTTTATAACTTTTGGTTTATCCATCTGGATTCCTTATGGGATTTGACTTCAATACCCGCTAGGTATTTTACTTTTGAACCGCTGCTACCTTTCTTAATCAGGAGAGATGTATTGAGCGTTACCAGAAAATGACGCAGTTGCCGGGGAATTGAGTTATGATTTCCATTAGTTATTTAGTAATTCAAATTTGTTTTTGTATCTTGTGTTGCCTTTACATTGTTTCTATAATTTTGTTGTTTGTTTAGGTGTGTGAAAATGAGCGATGCTATCAATGCGAGTAGCGTGGATGGTTTAATAGAAGGAGAGGATGATCTAGTGATTAATGATATGGCTGGTACCATTCGCCTACTGTTCGGTGTTCTGCTCAGGTTGGTATTATATATTATAAACCGACACGCAAGTGCACGTGGTCAAACAAGTAATAAAGTGGCTAAGTAGCCAAGTATCGATCCAAGGAGGCTCAAGATACGTAAAATTGCCTAGTTTACTATATTCCTATTTCACTTCTAATTATGCTAACAACAATGTAACCAAGAGTTACTTGAGTTTTTGTTTCTAAACTATATATACTACAACTAATAACAACTATTTACTTGTGAATTTAGACAATGGATATGAACATGCCAAGGTTAAGAACAAGTAATGAACTTGATAATCATGATAATTTGGTTAATCTCTTCTTCATGTTGCTAGCCAAGAACATTTGCCTAGAAATTAAAACTCTCGTATTTAATTTCACTTTAGAATCATAAACCATCCGTCTACATTTCTGTGATCAAATGCAATTTATGACCTAGCACTACAATTCCGATTCCTAAATTGACTAATACGGCTTTCAAGTATATTTCTATCAGGAAAGCACATCAAAACCCAATTTTCCCAAATCAAGTTAAGAACAATACCCTATTAATTCACAACTTTCCAATTTCTTGCTCTTTCGAGTGAAATTGGACTTTTTAGATATACATTAATGTTGGCCAATCACTAATGCAGTAAGAATAAGAATTAATAGAACAACATGGAAGAATAAGAAGAAAACCATATCATTTACAATCAAAATTCATTACACATGTTCAAAACCTCAGCAAGGAAGAGAATTAGCCACTCATTCTTGGATTGATCATCCTAAAATGAGTGTAAATCATACGTACAATTGATAGAAAGAAGAAAGGAAGAGAAGAAATCCCTTAGCTTTTTCGTTCTTCAACTGCTACTAACCCACGTTCCTGCTCTCCACTTCTGAACTCAGTCTAAAAACTAAAAACTAAAAACTAATTAAAATAAACCTAAGTGTGCTATTTATACTAGTGGGAAATTTTTCCCGGAATAACAAGCAACGTGTCACGGAGGCCAACGCGGAGCACTGCCTCCGTGACACGGCGTGGATGCAGACCTTCACTGGAATTTCCAGGGTCCGGTAAATTAACCTCAATGTGGCACGGAGGCCAACGCGGAGGCCTCTCTCCGTGCCACGGAGCTGACGCGAAGGCACACTGGAATTTGCCATTTTAATTCATGTTCAGGCAGTGTGCTACCGCGATGGTAGCGTGGAACGGCTCCATCGTGGAGCCCCTATAAAATGTGCATTCCAAGGTCTTTTCCACGCTCGCATCCAAGTCCAACTCCGACATAATTCCAACATGCATTTTAGCTCCTAAAAATCACATTTACCTGCAAAACAAATGCTAATCATGTTGGTTAGTATAAATTCGCATTTTATTACTAATTACATGATATTATATACACATTGCACAACAAACAAGGTAAAAATGATACGTTTGAGTATCACTTGGGCATATAAATCTGCCAAAGATCACTTACCCCACACTTAAATCCTTGTTCGTCCTCGAACAACACATACACAAATCATGCAAATTACATCCCAACCTTCGTCACTATGGTGCAACAATTTACGCTACGGTCATACCGATTATTCAATTTTTGCAAATCATCAAGAAAACATGTTTGGTCGTACAATATAATGACTTTTAATACATCAAGGCTTCCTAGACTTTAAGAATTGATTCTTGATATCGGCAAACTCATGCAAATCAGCTAATCAAGAAATCCGACACGAAAATGAATCTTTCATCAAGCATGTGCCCTCACAACTCGAGAGAAACTTCCCCTTTATGTTCATGCAGCACACAAACATGCAAGTAGGGGCATATAAAAATTAATTTCACTCTCTCTCCCAAAAGAATTCACATGCCTCATGTCATGACCCATAAGCTTGCCCTTAGTGTATTACTCCACTAATATAAAGAAATGCAATATAGGATCACGTAGGACTTTAATGGGTTGTAACGGGGCTATGGATCTAGTATATATATATTGGATTAGCCAATAATAGTCGCTAGCATCCTTAAGCGCCTTTTCAACTCATTCCCATCGACTCATGGACATTGTTCCTCTCTTTTCTCTTTTTCTTCCATTCATGCTGGTTTACTTTCATACAGCCCATTTCATCAACCACACTTGACAGAAAACAAAGGGTTTTCATGTACCCTCACTATCAATTAATTACAACAAGTGCCTCTTCAACATCATCTTTTCTTTCTTCACTTTGCTTTTCTTTTTCTTTTCACTCTTTTCACTCTTTAACACTTTGGGAAACATTTTCTTTTCTTTGCAAGCGCTTAAGAGCTTCTTATAGACTTTAAGGCTAATGAAAAGAAGGAATAAAGCTTAGTTCATACAATTTTGGACAAAAGAAAGAAATCGGCTAAAGGCTCAATGGGCTGACTAGGGTATACAACATATAAAAAGGTAGAATTTGACAAGAAAAAAATGGAAACTATCGGTTAAAACAAAGAAATGCCTACATCCTTTCCAACACTACACCTCCTTCATTTCATTTTGTATACACACCAGGCAAGTTCTAGACAATTCACAATGACATGGAATAGCAAAACCTCACTTCACACTTCATGCACATGCTCGAATCAAGATGCATTCACAGACTCTTTAATTAGTCAATTACATGAATTCAAGATTAAGCCTCAATCATATTGAACCAAATTCTATAGCCTAGGTAACTCTACGTATTTATAGAATTGCATGCTTTCAAAAGAATCATTTTCACATTTTGAACATCAATTACAACACGCAACGACATTTTAGCAACCATAAGCAACTACAGTTCATTGATGCAATCCACCAAAGAAAAACTAAAAAAAAATATAAAAATCCTACTCCTACCGACTACATTTCCCTTAAGACGGTCGTCATTCATCCATCATAGGGAATGGTCACTAACTATGACATCGGTTCAATGGGACTATTCTCGGTAAAAGAACCGAAAACAAACTCCGAGAAACCCAAAAAAATAAAAATCGAAAAAATTTTTTTTGCAACACATCGATCATTTCGATAGAAAGATCTTTACAAAAGATTTTGATAATTGCAAAATATCTTCGCAAAAATTTTGAAAAATATCGATCATGTCGATAGAGAAAAAAAATATTTACAAAATTTACAAAATATTTACACTAGCAACCATAACTTTCAAAAACACACATCATTAACCACACACAAGTATATACACATACATCGCAAATCAGTTCGCCATAGGGAAAGCACAAACATACATAAACATCAAGGAAAAACATACGGCAAATTAGAGCCTTGACCCAGCACCTAGCTACTCCCCACCCCACACTTAAATCGAACACTATCCCCAGTGTTCACAACAATACAAAGCACAAAATTTTGGGTGGTGGAACTCCCTGCTCAGTCGAAATATTCGACTTCTTCATCCGGTGCTACGGCCTCGTCGCCCATATCTGAATCAGCGCCATCGTCGTCATCGGACTCCACATCAGAGTCCTCACGACGTGTCTCCTCATCAGTAGGGACATCGTCATCTGTCGGCTCCACAAAGGCTGGCCCTACCCGACATAAGGCTCTGGCGTTCTCGCCAAAGGGGTAGTCCAGCTCCAACTGTCATAATTCCTCCTCGGTGGCTGGTCTCCCACCAATCCGTAGCTGCAGCATCTGCATGCCGAACATACGGGCCATGTACTGATCGTCACTAGCATGTCGCTCGCCCAAAGTCAATACTGGTCCATGTGTAGTGTCGGGGACCTTAGTCTTTGTCACGTCGAGGGCCCTCCGCTCCAACTACGGAATATAATCCAAGGCTTCTTCCTCAATGTCGAGGCCTCGGAGGAAGGTGGTGATGAGTCCGCCAAACCCGTATCTGTGGCCCTGGTGCAGTCTGGCTCTCTTCATGGCTGATATTATGACCGCCCCCACATTAATCTCAAGCCCTTTCATAAGGGCATACACCAAGCAGACACGGTCCCGAGTCACATCTGTCATATGGACTCCCGAGATCAAACACGAACATACAATCTTCAGCCAGATTCTAGCCTCCCTGTTCATCTGCGAATAAGGCAGAGTCTGGTGGTAACCCCTCTCCTTATGTCTACTCCATCGGGCTGTGGATCGAGCCCCACACAACGTACGTCTGATGTCGGCGTACGGTGGGGTGATGTTTAGCTGACGGAGAACGTGGGCGTCTGTGTCCCGCGCTCCAACGATGGCATTCAGCTGCTGGGGTTCCAGAGTGACAATCTGCCCTCTGATTTTCTCTGTGTGGCTTCTGATGGCCGGGTTCCAGTTTGCATAAAATTCCCGGACCAAGTGAAGGTTGCACTCCTTGGGCTCCTGAAAAATAAAGTTGAGCCCAGCTGCCTCGATTCTCTGTACAATGCGAGGAAACTCCTGTGCAAGTGGTTCCCGAGCAATATGTTCCTCGGGGAAGTACTTGATTTCTTTATGCTTTGCGTACCATTTCTTCCCTTCATCGGTGACCCATCGTGTTCCGTATTGGCGGCGTTGGCCGCGCGGAACAGCGGGTGCAGCTGGGACTGCGGTGCCCAGTCTCATCCTTTTCCTACCTGTGCCTGAGGTAGAAGCACCCTTGCCTTTATCTTGTCTGCTAGCCATTGTACCTGTCAATTTACACAAACAAGCACAACGTTAAGCTAAAAACTTGTTAACTTCGGCTAAGGTCAGGTTACAAAACATTTACCCCACACTTAGGCCTTAGCTACGTCTACAAAATTAAGGCAAAGAATAACTCTAATTACACCACAGACAACACTATATACTTCATGCTTAGTGCGTTCACAACAAAATTTCGACAGCATAACGGTTAGCGTACTACTCAGACTTCATACAGCTAATCCCAATCCTACTATCGCTAACAATTCAACCATCGCACTTCGCAACAAAAACAACAACGAAATAAAAACAACAATAAAAACATTCTATATACAATCTAATCTAAACAATCTAACCAATTCACACATTTTATGCATTTTCCCACAAAAGTTCGAGAATTAGTCGTCTTTTAACATTTACACAATATTTACCACGACTTCTCTCAAATAATAAACACAACCCGGCATCGATTTCATCAAATTATCAAGTGCCCAAGGAAAATTCAACAATCCAAGCCCTAGAATATAATTCTACAATCAATTTTTGAATTATTCACATAATCGACAAGTTCAAACGCTAACTACAACAATCCGAACATAATCAATCACAAAATAATTCAACATCATGTTTAATTTCTACCTAGGGTGATATATCTCACCTCACATGCCCAAAATTGACAAAAATTGCCAAAAATTGAGATAGACAATGAAAACATACCTTAGAATTGATGAACCGAAGAAAATTGATGTTTTTCCTTGCCTAGGAACGTGGCACGGTGCTTGGGGAGGGGGAAATGGGTGTTTGGTCGCGGAGGGAAGAGGGAAATGGGGAAAAATGGGCGAAAATCGGGGGTTAATTTATAGAAAACACGCGGGTCACCCGGCAACCCGGTGTGACCCGGCACTGAATAAGGGGCAACGTGTCACGGAGGGTAACGCGGAGCCCCTCCTCCGTGACACGGAGCCAACGCGTTGGCTTACTGGATTTTTGAAAAATCCGAATTTTGCCTTCAACGTGTCGCGGAGGGTAACGCGGTGTCTTACCTCCGTGACACGGCGCCAACGCGCCAGTGCACTATTTCTTCGATAAATTTGATTTTTCATACCTTGCCTCATTTTCTCAATTCCATGTATATTTCCTCCGTTCTACCTGAAAATCACCTCACTAAACAAAAATTGGTTAAATTAATAGATTTCCCTAACTAAAAATAAAAAATATTAACTAAAATGAAAATCTAAACCTAATCAAGAAAAGAAAAAGAAAAATTAAACTTGGAAATAGAAAATAAAAACAAAAATAAAGATAAAAATTAACTACACTGTGCAAAAAGAAAAAAAAATAAAATATTTTTCTCACGGGTTGCCTCCCGTGCAGCGCCTGGTTTACCGTCGCGGCTCGACGTCCTTTACGCTCACTTGTCTACTAGGGAGATGGACGATTTGTCCTGATCATGGTCATCCCCCCAGTAGTTCTCAACCTTATCCGGTGGCCTTCCTAGTAACTCTCGGGAATCACTGATTCCATTAGCATTCCCATGATCAATTACGTTGCTCACCGAGAGATCCTTATAAATAGTCGGGAGCTTAGGTACCTTGTACACATCGAACACTTCGACCTTGTCATGTGCTCGCAATGTAAGTTGACCCGCAGCTACATCAATTAATGCTTTTCTGGTTGCCAAAAAGGGTCGTCCCAAAATAAATGGGACTTTAGCATCTGGTTCAAAATCCAGAACAATGAAATCGACCGGAAAAATCAGGGAGCCTACTTGCACTAACACATCCTCAACAATGCCATCTGGCTTAGCTAAAGACCTGTCTGCTAGCTGCAAGATTACCGTTGTAGGTCTAGGACTCCCTATACCTAACTTTCTGAATACCGAAGATGGAATCAGATTTATGCTTTCCCCCAAGTCGCATAATCCACGCGCTCGGATACTTTGCCCAATAGTAAGCTGGATAGTGAAACTTCCAGGGTCTTTCAGTTTTGTGGGCAACCTATTCTGAATACGGGAAGTGCATTCCTCCGTTAAAGCTACCGTGGCATACTCAGTCAAACGACTTTTGTTAGCCACGATGTCTTTAATATATTTCGCATATTTTGGCACTCCCTGCAAGACATCAACAAGAGGTAAGTTAACATGTACCTGCTTAAGTACCTCCATGAATTTCTGGAAACACGCCTCCTCCTTGTCTTTCTTAAGTCGTTGAGGGAACGGGGGTGGAGGCCTTTCTGGTTCAGCTTCTTTAGTCTTCCCCTTATCTGAGATTTGCTCTCCCTCAACATCTGCTGCTCCTGACTTTTGAGGCGGTCTTTCCGGTTCCACCTCCTTCAACTGTAAACCACTCCTCGTGGTCACTGCATTTACCTGCTTCGGATTAGGATCCGTGTCGCTAGGTAGTCCTCCTCTGGGTCTAGTATTTTGGGCACTAGCAAACTGCCCAAACTGATATTCAAGAGCCTTGGTCGCCAATTGATTGTTCTTCACTTCGGCTGCCAATTTAACATAGTCAGCCTGCAATTGTGCCTGATTAGCGATCATGGTTTTGAACATCTCCTCAATAGTCGGTGATGGTGGTGGAGGAGGGGCATTGTGATTTCTGAATTGATCTTGATAATTTTGTTGCCCTCCTTGGTTCCTGTGCATACCCTGCCCTGAACTTTGGCCTTGTTGATTGTTGCTACCCCACGAAAAATTCGGATGGTTCCTCCAATTTGAGTTGTAGCCACTACCAAACTGCTGCTGATTTCTCTATGCATTGCCCACAAAATTAACAGAATCAGGATTTGCACCACAGCATTCAGCTGAATGCTCACTACTACCACACACTTCACACCACATCTATTGAACTGCATTGACTGACGCTGAAGGCTGGTTCAAATTGATATTGCTGAAGTGAGTGTTTAACTGATTTTGCAAAGCAGCTATCTGTGCAGCGATAGCTGTGAATCCATCCACTTCAAGCACTCCCGCTGCTTTCCTTGCTCCACCCCTTGAAGAATCTGCATTCCATTCTGGATTGCCTTGTGAAATTCGGTTGAGCAAAGTGTACAGCTCCTCATAGGTCTTTTCCAGCGCTTGCCCTCCAGCTGCTGAATCTAACAGAATTTTAGTGTGGGGTTCCAAACCCTCAATAAATGTGTCACGCCCCACCTTGGGGGGTATGACTGGCACCTGGTGCCCTACTAAGACCTGACCTGCTGAACTGTTAAGCCTGGGCGCATCTGGTGCCTGGCTGGCTCTAGCTCAAATTTCTGGAAACAAAGGGCTATATAGCGGCTGTAAATACAGCCCCCGGCCCATTGGCCTATAGCCTTCTATACCTGTATTACAGCTGACTAGAAATAAGGTAATTCAGGGGAACCTATGCGGGCCTACAAGGCCACCATGCTGTCTAGTTATCTGCAAACTCAAGCATAACATACTGAAAAGCTACGTGACCGGCAAGGTCACCACTACTGGTAAACTATGGCCCCACACGACCATCACAAAAGAAAGAAGTAGTAAAGGCAACTATACAACTGCACGGCCTCTCACGGCCGGCTCATCTGACCACAGGGAATATAAACAGACTGCAAGCCTCTAAGAGGGATAATAGAAATGATCGGGACAGGGCCCCGACCTACCCGTACTGTACAACAAAAGGAACTGAACTACACCTCTAGAAATTCAGTCTCCGGATGACAGGAGCTGAATATTCAACCGCTGATGGGGATCACGTGGTATCGCCTGCGCGTCTATGGGTACCTGCAGGCAAGTAATACAGCGCCCCACTGGGCGTCAGTACCGCTGGTACTGAGTATGTAAAGCAAACTGAATACAGCTGAATATAAGTAATATAGCTAAAAATCCTGAATAGTAGGAGATAACTGAATCTGTAAGAACTGAAGGGATATCTGCAATCAATAACATAACTGTCAAAACTGAAATAAGAAGGAGTAGATAACTGTCTGATGGTGTAGATCGTACCTGTTCTTAATCATACTGGAGGGAGTAGGAATCATACCTAGAGACGTATCATTCTACTAGTAATCTGCTCGTATCTACTATATTATAACGTAACATACATAACATAATATGGCATACACAACCTTACCCGGCCCCCATAAGCTGGGAGGTACAATCAACACAGAATCTATACCCCTACCCCGGTCAACCCATCTCCTACACTGGCTGTAAGCATCCTGCCGGTCCCCTGGGTATGCACTTGGGCTCACTGAGCCCCTGACTATAACTGCATCTGAGTCCGGAGGACTCCTGAATCTGCACCCGGGCGTATCCGCTCGACTGGGGTGTGTAAGGGCCGATCAAGGCACAAGTATGGGGAAAAACTGGCATCCCATCTTCGTCCCCTGGCGGGACGGCATGCCACTCCGTAGAGTGACGTATCCTCGTCCTCTGGCGGACGAGTCGATACAGCTATTAACCCTGGGCGGTCATGGATGCTAGGTAATCCAACCCCAAACAATACAACGGTCTCAACTGGTAATACTGTCTGGGTATCTCACATGCTGAGGCTAATAGGGATAAAGTATCATATATATCACATGCTGGGCTACTGATAGTAATCTGTACGTATTTAATACGTGCTAAGGCAGGTAAAGATGTATAAATATGAACATAGTCTCCTGCCGGGCTGTACTGAGCAAATGCTATAAGGTAATGTTTTTGCTGAAAATTCTGCTGTTTACTAAGTCTCTGTGTACACTATATGCTGGACTAATGATAGAAATAAGTACATACTTAATACATGCTGAGGCTGGAAGTACTATATATGTATGTACGAATATAATCTTCCTGCTAGACTACGCTGTATACTAACTTTCTATAGTAACAGGATTTACTAATCCTGACATGCTTTCTGAACTTCATTTTAGTCTGCTATTCTATTTCTAAAGTGCTTTACGGATACTGTACTACTTCACGGGGTTTCAGCTGAACACAACCATATCTTAACATGGCATATTACATCATACACTGAATATACTGGGTAATCTCTAACGCTTGCGTTAGAATCTATTTCATACCGTTAGGTTTCATACACATTACGACTCAATGTTTCTCACATCGTACCACCATTCATAATAACGCAGTACTCGACTTCTGAACATTCTATTGGTCCGTAATTTATTACGCTATACTGATATTATTTAACTTGCCGAAGAAAACTAACTTTACATACCTTATCTTTGACTATTCGTCCGTCGGACGAGGCTCGGCCGGTACTTCAACTATTTTCTCCCAACTGCATTCATAAATACGTCAATCAATACTAAATACAACACTATTGTAAAGAGCGACATTACTTTCGATTTCATTTATAGCCTAAACTTAGGCTTATCGAAAGACGGTCAAAAACTCGCTATTTTCCAGCGGCCCAGAAGGGAGAATTATTTACTTCTCAGCTAGGAACACATAGACATTAATTTAGAGCAATTCTACTTACTTTAGTTCGGCGGCTCGCCGATTCGTCGGCCGTTTTTCGCAAAACTAACTCCGTAGAAATGTTCTCTGCTGCTAAATACCTTGGTATCTAGGATTAATTTGGGTTTGGGCAGCGTTTGGCAGCGTAATCGGACGAAAATATTTAATTTTCCTTCGTTTCTCTCTGTTCACAGCGTGTTCTGGAAATTTTCCTAAGTATAATCTGATTTGGACTGAACGTGTCACGGAGCCATCGCGGAGGCCTCACCTCCGTGACACGCTGCCATCGCGGAGGGGCTCTGCCTCGGCTCCTCCCGCGATGGTTCGACAGGTTTCTCGTCCGATCTCTTCCCGGGCCTTTCCCTAGCACGTATGGCTTTCAAATATGCTTAACCAACGTGCGAATAGGTCATCTAAGTGCCGGGAATTCTACGGGGTATAACAAAATGTGTGTACCAACACCTCATTGGACTGATGATGATGAGGACAGTCCCGCAACATGGATTTAAATCTTTCCCAGGCTTGATAAAGATTTTCTCCTTCCCTCTGTTTAAAACTTAGAATTTGACTTCTAAGTCTGGCTGTTTTACCAGAAGGGAAAAATCTGATCAAAAACTTCCGTGCAAGATCATCCCACGTTGATATAGAATTGGGTGGTTCAGCTTTTAACCACCTCTTGGCTTCACCAAGTAAGGAAAATGGAAATAAGGTGAGCCGAACATAATCAGGTGACACTACAGCGGGTATATAAGTGTCACTTATCTCCAAAAAGTTTTGGAGATGTTGTTGTGGATCTTCATGAGGGAGACTGGTAAATTGCCCGCTTGTGTGCAAAAGTTGCACCATATTCTGCTTTAATTCAAACCTCCCTCCAGGCTCTGGTTTGCGGATGCTAGAATGGACATTATTGGCATGTAGGATTGCCACCTCGCGAACCGGACTTGCTGCTGCTTCATCGGGCACCAACACTGCCCGCACAACTGGTGGATTTTTTTGCTCCATCATAGACTGTTTAAGCAACTGCAGCTTCTTTCGAAGAGCTTCTCTACGTTGACTATGAAATTCACGTTCAGGCTCTAAGTAAGATTCCACCAGCTCTTTGTCCCTTGCCAGTGTTCACAGAAACAAAATCTGCAAAATACAGGCTAAGACCAAGTTGTTAACACTTAAGAAAATAAAAATACAAATACAGTAAATTTACACTAAACATAATTTTACAAATCGCCTAGCCTCCCCGGCAACGGCGCCAAAAACAACTTGTTCGGTGTTCTGCTCAGGTTGGTATTATATATTATAAACCGACACGCAAGTGCACGTGGTCAAACAAGTAATAAAGTGGCTAAGTATCCAAGTATCGATCCAAGGAGGCTCAAGATACGTAAAATTGCCTAGTTTACTATATTCCTATTTCACTTCTAATTATGCTAACAACAATGTAACCAAGAGTTACTTGAGTTTTTGTTTCTAAACTATATATACTACAACTAATAACAACTATTTACTTGTGAATTTAGACAATGGATATGAACATGCCAAGGTTAAGAACAAGTAATGAACTTGATAATCATGATAATTTGGTTAATCTCTTCTTCATGTTGCTAGCCAAGAACATTTGCCTAGAAATTAAAACTCTCGTATTTAATTTCACTTTAGAATCATAAACCATCCGTCTACATTTCTGTGATCAAATGCAATTTATGACCTAGCACTACAATTCCGATTCCTAAATTGACTAATACGGCTTTCAAGTATATTTCTATCAGGAAAGCACATCAAAACCCAATTTTCCCAAATCAAGTTAAGAACAATACCCTATTAATTCACAACTTTCCAATTTCTTGCTCTTTCGAGTGAAATTGGACTTTTTAGATATACATTAATGTTGGCCAATCACTAATGCAGTAAGAACAAGAATTAATAGAACAACATGGAAGAATAAGAAGAAAACCATATCATTTACAATCAAAATTCATTACACATGTTCAAAACCTCAGCAAGGAAGAGAATTAGCCACTCATTCTTGGATTGATCATCCTAAAATGAGTGTAAATCATACGTACAATTGATAGAAAGAAGAAAGGAAGAGAAGAAATCCCTTAGCTTTTTCGTTCTTCAACTGCTACTAACCCACGTTCCTGCTCTCCACTTCTGAACTCAGTCTAAAAACTAAAAACTAATTAAAATAAACCTAAGTGTGCTATTTATACTAGTGGGAAATTTTTCCCGGAATAACAAGCAACGTGTCACGGAGGCCAACGCGGAGCACTGCCTCCGTGACACGGCGTGGATGCAGACCTTCACTGGAATTTCCAGGGTCCGGTAAATTAACCTCAACGTGGCACGGAGGCCAACGCGGAGGCCTCTCTCCGTGCCACGGAGCTGACGTGAAGGCACACTGGAATTTGCCATTTTAATTCATGTTCAGGCAGTGTGCTACCGCGATGGTAGCGTGGCACGGCTCCATCGCAGAGCCCCTATAAAATGTGCATTCCAAGGTCTTTTCCACGCTCGCATCCAAGTCCAACTCCGACATATTTCCAACATGCATTTTAGCTCCTAAAAATCACATTTACCTGCAAAACAAATGCTAATCATGTTGGTTAGTATAAATTTGCATGTTATTACTAATTACATGATATTATATACACATTGCACAACAAACAAGGTAAAAATGATACGTTTGAGTATCACTTGGGCATATAAATCTGCCCAAGATCACCTACCACCCACGATAGGGAATGCAATATTTCAAGTAACAAGCACCATGTTGCATCTCTTGAAAATGAAGGGGTTGTTCGGTGGACAAGCTAGTAAGGATGCTAATCGTCACCTCCAGAACTTCATTGAAATCTGTCAACCGTTCAATATAACTAACATCAGCCAAGAATCCATCTGTTTGAGATTATTCCCATTCTCATTGACGGGAGAGGCCACGATTTGGTTGGAAGAGTTGCCTCCCAGGTCCATTACATTATGGAATGAGCTAACTGAAGCATTCCTCGATAGATTCTTCCCACCTTTGACGATGCTCCAATTGAGGGATAATATTACAAATTTTAGGTAGCTCCCGGAAGAGCGTATTCATGAAGTGTGGCTTGATTTTAAAAAGAAGGTCACCATTTGCCCAACCATGGTCTTCCCGATGGGTGTTTCTCCAAAATTTCTATAGGTCTCTTGATTCGATCAACAAATCCATGGTTAACAATCTTGCAGGTGGTTCAATCATGGATCAAACATTTGTCATGGCTAAGACACTTCTTTATAGGATGAAAAGACTAATAGAACATGGCACACTAGAGATACCGAGGTGTCCTCAAGTGGTGCATCTTTCAACCAACTAGTGCTGAGTTAAAAAGGCGAGATAAAGAGTGGGACGAAATACTAGCTAAGATGACGACTCAAGTTGAGTTGATGCAAAGTACATTTAGGGATTTGGAGCCAAAGGCGTCAACGCTGTTGGGACCCAAGGTCACAACCCATATGAGGAAGTTGTTCTGCAACCAAGATATGATGAGGAGTGTTAATTCACGGCTGGCCAGATGATGGGTTCTCATCAAGGATATGAAGGTGACAATCAAGGCCCTTGGCATCCTCGCAATGGGAATCAAGGTTGGAGAGATTGAGAAAACCAAGGATAGGGTGATAGATATAATAGGTGGAGGAATCGATAGCCCAAAGGAGATAGGGATAGATACCACAGAAGTGCAAACCCATATACTCCCCCTCCTAAAGCTAATGTGTCCCCGATGGAGCCGAGTGTAAGTGATGCCGGTAATTCCAAGATTTAGGAGATGATTTCAAGAGTATTGAAGAAGTGGAGTCCACCAATAGCGGTGTTAAAGAATTAAAAGGGGAGGTATCTAACCTTGCCCGAACGGTGAATTTGCACATTTTTTATCAATATTTTGCCCATACTTAGTTATGTTTTGCGAATAAATTGTGTGTGTTTTCTTGTATTTTATGATATATTTGTGAAAAAGAGATAACACACATGATTAGATGCTTTCAGGACTTAAAGTGATGAATTTAGGCTTAATTGTGGCTAAAAAGAGCAATAATGACAAAATGAGGTTGATGAGACGAGAATAATAGAAGTTGGCAGCGCCTAGGTGATGACGCTCAAATAACACCTCTGAAGAAGTATAACGCGGACGTTGTCAATAAAGAACCCAACTAAGGTTGGGGTCGATCTCACAGGGAATATGGTCAAGATATAGACTAATGCTAGTATTCATGCTTTTATTTCAATTATTTCCTAAAGGGGGTTTTTAGTAGAAAGATATTTAGTAACAATGTTGAAATGTTGTTATTAAAGTTTATGCAATTAACTATGGAAGTTAGGATCACTATAGGACTTTCATTGGGTTGTAATGTAGGCTTGGGGATGGGTATGGTAAATTTGGACAATAGTGACTAAGCCTCCTTGGCACTACAAAACTTTTAGCTTCACTTCTACCCTTTTCTCTTCTTTTCTCCCTTTCTCCATTTTATTCGTCTTTCAACTAGTTGGTGTGGTTTCGTTTTCACTTTTCCTCTCTTTTTTTCTTGTGACTTTCAATTTTTTTTCTTTTTCTTTTTCTTTCACACCACACCCACTTTTCATTAATTATCTTTTCTCCTTTGGTTTTCCTCATACAACTTACGCACCCCTACAATAATCACCCTTAACTTAGGTTTTTCCTAAGTTGAGATTCACAATATCCAAGAAGAGACCAGGGCCAAAACAAGTTCATTATAGACAAGTGGGAAGGTGAATGGGCTAATCAAAGAAAGTGGTCAATTTAGGCTCAAACATTTGGCTCAAACATTTGGATCAAGGGATACTTATTTCATTTGGTTAGGCAATTTGGGATAAATGAAAAATGGCCCATGATCCTTTCCTAACTAACTATCCTCTAACCTAACAAAGACTAATCGAGCAAGTTCTAGATCACCTACATAGCATTGGACTAGGTAAGAACTCACTCACACATTGCACAGGGTTATATCATAATTTCTATCTGGTTCATGCATAGCTACGCTACAATTAATCATGCTAATCTATCAAATGGCATTAAAAAATTCACATCAGTCATTCTTTGCGGTAAACACACACAACTAATCACAAAAAAGAAATTTAAAAAGGGGTCATTTTTTCAAAAATTCCAAAAACCAAACACATGTGCATTTTATTGGCCATTAAGTACTCTAAAGCTACTTTTAGTTAAACAAAACCAAAAAAATCCTAAACATGTCGGTTCTACTAGATAGCATACTCAAGGGAAAAGAAACAAGACAACAAAACCTTCAGATGAAAATGAAAAACAAATACACCCCCATTAAAAATCCAGCTTTGTCCCTAAAGTAGTGAAATAAACACTGATAGAGGAACACACTAGTGGTTCTCTAAGCGCTTTTGTCATCCTATGCAGGCGGGTTTGAAGGCACACTCTCCACCTCAGCAATCGTGGCACCAGCGGTGGCCGGTGCACTTTGTGGTGTGGTGATGGTGGAGATTATCACTACCTCCTCTGCTGTCTTGGCTGCCTCAACAACCTTAGTATCTATTCGGGCTGAATGTGGCTCACTCAAAGGGTCCTTGCCACTCACAAGCTCCCTAGGCACACTAGAGTAAATCCCTCCTCCTCTGGCTCTCTCCTGCAGCTCAAACATATGCTGGTCATGAGTCTGCTGGTTAGCTATTGTGGCCCACTTGTACTCCTTCCTATCTCTCTTCCTCCTCTTCTTAGAAGTCTCCTCATCAACTATATTAGACGACCTCCATTTTCCTCTATCTCCCGCAGCTGGCTCATGTGTCCAGAACTTCCCCAAATATAGCTCCTCCTTAGGCTCATCCTTAAATAATGGAATGGTGGGGGATGGTAATATTTCCGGCTATTGAGATGACAGCTCAGCAACCTCACTCCTGATCGACCCCAGCTCATCCCTTAATCTCCTCACATCTGGTAGCTCCGCTAATCGCTCATTAAGCCAAAGCTTAAACCCATAAAGCCTAGTGTGAAAGGATCTAACTGCCTTATCAATCTCGGCCCTCACCCAAGGCTTAACTTGCTTAATTTTGACATTCACCTTCTTTTCTGTCAAGTTCAGCCTTTTGGCCATCTTCTATAAGAAGTCCTATGGTACTAGGACATAACCAGCTAGGACCTAGCAAAAAATAGCTAGTGGAGGAGTGGATGAGGTGCTAGTGCTAGCTGTTCTGTGGCTGGCCTTAGTGCCCAGCATCTCGCTCTGCTCAAATGATGTGGGGTTATCCACATGCTCTCCCCTGCTATCTGTGGTGTCATGACTGTTGCTGGTGCTCTAACTCGAGCTACTGGGTTCATCTCATCCCGTATAAGTCCAATATCCAGTCTGTGTGCCTCCAACTCTAGCATAAATCTATTCTATGACCCGGACACCTGCCTCTCTGCATAGTTTGTATATGAGACTCGGGAATGGAATCATAGTGCTTAATACTAGAGCTCGATCTCGAATCTCCTCTGCTATGATCCGTGAGATGTTGATATCATATCCTGACATGATACTCTCCACCAAACCTGCTTTGTCGGTGCTCAAAGTGTTATCATTAGCCGTAGGTGCCAACCTGTGGTGAACAAGTGTCTAACAGGCCTTCACAATGAAATTAAGTGATGCTTTGGTGACTTACCGTCCACTAGTCCCCCAATGTGCATCCTCCTTCTCCTCAGCTATGACACTAGCTAACCACCTAACATGCCTCTGTTTCTCCTCAACACTCAACTGTTTGACCTTTTTCAGGGCCTCAATACAATAGTCAAACATAGCAGTGGAGGTTGGAGCCTGATAATGTGGCCCGTATAGCATGCAGGCCATGGTCTACTCTAAAATATCTATTTCTCTCCCCCAAACTAGAACACTCTGCAACCTAGCCTAATCTCTCACCTTTTTCTCAACTGGTGTCTAATGCTCCATAGTCGCTAAGTAGTTGGCGTAGAACTCCCTGACCATGTCAGCATTGAAGTTGTCAAGGGTTTTTGACATCCAACTGAAATCATATAGGTCAAACAATTGCTTCATCTCCTCAACCTCATTCAATGCACCAGTCAATATCTACGGCTCCTCCTGTATACTTCTCCTAGGGTTCACCTTCAATGTGAGGGTGAGGCCCTACTCATAGATCTCCCGAGCACTTAGCACACCCCACCTTATTGTATGATGCTCAACAGGTGGGGTCTTCTCATCATTATCCTCTTATGCCTCCTCCTCAAATTTGTCCTCGCCTGACCCCTCCTCTGCATTTGAGCCACTACTGGACTGATAGGACTGGGAATCATCTCCCTTCTCATACTGGGGAGCCTTTATCGGAGTGGCTAAGGTGACTGCAGCTTGAGAATTGACCTGTACCCTAGTGGTTAATGGCTCATCTTTCTCATCAGTGTCCACATCGTATTCCTCCATTGAACCACTAGGGGAGTCTTCCTCCAGCTCAGAGCAGAGGCTTCATCCCTCAATGCCCTTTAGGAAGCAATCTCATCTCTATCCCTCTTGTCCTGAGCATCTTTGTTGGTTTGTCCTTTGTGTGCCATTGTACCGTGGAGAAGGAATTAGTCCATGATATTAGAGAATGAAAGTAAGAAAGAGTGTTTCCAGTATCTCACTAGGTTTCACTAGTACAAGTTGTATAAAGGTGGTATGATCCGTACTGAGACTTGTAGTACTTGTAACACCCCAAAAGTCTCTAAGACTAGACCCAAGACTAGTGGGTTGAGATATTTTAATGCCTCGAACTTTTGGGCTAAGTTTGGAACCATCCTAGGTATGTAGATAGACCGAACCCGATGAATTCTATGTAAATCGGGTGTTAATATCAATTCTTAAGTGTGAAAAGAGCATTGAGTTCAAATTAAGGTCATAAGGAATCTCTAGCACAAAGTTTACTTGAGAGCCTTCTTACCAAATGAGTTTTCGTATAAGTTCTTACAAGGGTCAACTTCAAACGACCATAGATCCCATTATAAAAAGTCTTTTTGGGTGATTCAATACATTAAATTGAATCCCTTTAAGTCTTGTTTCCAACTCATCCAACCTTGCATCAATCAGAGTTCGGGATAAAAAGTTATGAGTTGTTTAGTCAAATAGGTAAAAACTGCACCAAATCACAGAATGATTGTCAGGTGAATGGTTAAGTCACCTAACGAATAGTTAACTAACCCATTGAATGGAAAATATTGGTGAAAAAGTGACCTGTTAAGTGACATGACGAATCTCTAAGTGGAGGCATCAAGAAAAGATCAGAAAGTTGGAAAATATCTCCTGTGGCAACGAGAGGTCTTAACGACCCATTAAGTGGCCTAACAGATTTTTGGGTGATCCGTTAGGTCTGGCAAGTCCACTTTTCTGCCAGGTTGTTAAGGGCATTTTCATAGTTCTTAAGTTCCTAACTCCTAAACTAAGTCATTTTGAACATCAAAAAGGGTATTTTAGAGGGTTTCATTCATTCCTAACCTTCATTCTACTCCTAGTACTCAAAATTGAAGGTCAAATCCTCTCAAGGCAACCTATGGTTCTTCATCACCTTCTTCTAAAATTCTCTTGGGTCTTCAAGTAAATTTGTAGATTCTTCAAGCCCAGGTATGTAATCTAAACTCATAAAAAACAAAAAAATAGCATTAAAATCGATTTTTATTGACCAATCAGAATTGCCTTCAGGATCTATTATGAATGGGGGGAATCCTTCCACCCTCATACCCAATTTCATCACTATTTCATGATTTCAAGTCTAGAATTCTAGGATTAGACAAAAATCCCATGAAATCTATTATGGACTCTTATAGTTCAAGTCTCTTATGATTAAACTCATGATTACCTATTTCTACTAGAATGTCTCATGGATCTGTACTTTCGAGTTTATGGTGATTCTGCCTAATTATGCATGATTTATGAATTTCAAGCTTATGAGCCTATGATTTCAATTATTACTAATTATTCAAGTATTTATGATTTTCATGACACTCAAGTTATTTATCATGGCCAACGCAATGGCGCTATTCTCATGAATATTTAATGTATGTCAAGTATAATTACGATTTCATGAATTAGACAAGCCCATGCAAGATCAAAAATATTTTTTTGATGATGATTATGAGTCATGTGCATATTCTTGGGTGTAGTGTCTATCACCGGATAGGCTAGGAGTTCAAGGAAACCCCGAGCCTCATAACTATGTGCCACCATAGCTATATATTCATGTTCAATCCTACGGGGATTCACAAGTGATATCACGCCTTAATCGTTCCTTGGCTTGGCAAGCTTGGAACTGCTCTTCCAACTTGAGCGAGATAGTTAGGCATCATGTAAGCTCTCTCATGATGGTGTCGGTTATGATGAGTCTCCTAGTGTTCCTCATATTTTAAATTATTCATGTTTATGACTTACGATATTATGTTTTATTGTGTATTCGACCCTTTGATCCTTTATGAGCTTTTACTTATGATTTCAAGTATGTTAAATCAGATGGTTTGCTTTCGAAAACTTTAGGTAATTATGTTTCAACTTATGATAAATAAGTCATGTTTATGATTACTTTAAGAATATGGTTTTTACCATGTCGTCCTTACTTCTATGTTCTAGCTTGTTTTATGCACATGATTTTATACTATTGTTTTACTAGCATGTTTCACTTACATTACATACTTAGTACATTCAAAGTACTGACCGCACACTTCGATGTTATATCATCGCATGATATAGGTTCGGGCAAAGTCTCAACTCAGATGTTAGTTTCGCTACAGTCCCAGTCCAGCTTAGTCCCTATTGGGTTAGCCCTCATCTTCCAAGGACACTTGATAGTTTGCTATGTTTTGTTATGTCTTTTAGTTTCAGACTTAACTAGCTAGTTGGGGGTGTTGTCCCATTAGCTCATCTTATGACTAGAGTTTTTTCAGACAGTTATGTACTAGATGATTCCGCGTTGTGAAATGTTGTCATTGTTCATACTTTATAACATTTAGACTTCCGCTTATGCTATTCTATGATTCATTTTCACTTTAGGTTACCTCTCCTTCATGATTTGTATGTGCCATGGGTTAGCTTGGAGCCCTTTGTAGTTCTAGGTCCCGTGTCTCAATCCGGAGTCTACGCTCGGGTCGTGACAAATGTGGTATCAGAGCATTAGATTTAGGTGTGTCCTAGGGTGTCTGAAAGATGCATTAACTTGAATTCAATCCTTAAGATTTTCCTTATCGGCTCATAATATCGTGCTATATCAAGTATATACCCAACCTGGATTCCTTGAACAATTTATGCTCATAATTCCCTTACTCTAAAACCCTATGTATGCTCACCCTGGGATAGAGATAAAGGTTACATCATGTGTGTTCAAGATGACTTCCTATTCAAGCCTTACATGCGCTATAGGTGGGATTTCGATGGAGTACAGGTTATAGCCAGGCTAGAGAGGCTGGAAGGTTCTTGGGTAGTATAAGCTTCAGAGGAGCCTCAAGATGATTATAGCGGTAGGTTTGGATGATGTGAGGGTGTATAAGTCAGCCATTGTGCTGTGTGACCAGGGACTTCTAGATTAGAACTTAAGGTCAAGTGATTGTAGACAAGGAGAAGTAGTATTCATGGGGAGATAACTAGATTGCAAGGGGTCTAGCCGAGTTAGGCTTGAACATGGGAGGAGTACACTGCTAAAAACTGGGCAAAAATGAGGGACGAAAACTGACGGACAGGGTCACTCGGATAAAATCAAGGGAAATCGTACCTGTCCAGTTATTCTATTTTTTGTTTAATTTGTATTTAATTTTTAGTATACCTTTATAGTCCTTTGGTTTTTCCGTTTGTATTTTTCGCGCATTATTGTGCGAATAATTTTAATCGGGATAAAATTTTATAATCTGATGGACAATGTCGTATTTAATAATAAAATAATAATTAAATTACGTATCTGATGGAAAAAGTTGTTCCATTAATTAATTATTATTTTTTAAATAAAAATAAAAATAAAAATATAGAAATAAATTTATATTTTAAATAATTTTGAAAAAATCGACGGACAGTGTCATTTTGTCCGTCGATTTTTTTGTCAAGATCTGGTCAATTCATTTAGTAAACAAACAGACAAACTAGCTGACCCTGTCCATCGGTCTGTCTAATTAAATCAGACCAGGGACCCAAAGTTCTCACCTTACTCCCTTTTATTCTTCCCCTCTAGTGAAAAAAACCTTCCCTACCATCCCATTCCTAGATCACCACCGGCGTTCCTCCACCCAACCATCACTGTCTTCTCCCTCCCTCTGTTGCTGCCCACCTCTGTCGCTGACCACCTCCCTCCTCACTATTTAAGCCCCATTTTTAAGGGTTAGGGTTTTATTTCGTTCATGTTATTATTAGATTAAAAAATAGTGTGTTTGTTAAATTATTAATGTTATTGTCAGATTTGTAATGTTATTGTTAGAATAATTAGTTAGAATTGTTGAATTTAGATAGTGTTATTGTAAGTTATTGTTAGAATTGTTTGATTTAGATAATTTTAGATTTAGATAATGTTATTGTAAGTTGTTAGAATTGTTTGATTTAGATAATGTTAGGTTTAGATAATATTATGGTAAGTTATTGTTAAAATTATTAGATTTAGATAATATAATTGATCGTTGTATATTGTTAGAATTGTTAGATTTAGATAATGCTATTGTTAAATTGCTAGATTTAGTTGAGTTATTTCATTGCTAGATTTAGTAAGATTTTATTGTTAGATTTCAAAGCATATGTTCTTGTTTATTCTCTAATTCGTTCGAAATTGCTTGTGAATTTAGGAATTTAGAAGAAAATTTAGAAATTTAATCTTATACATTTGACTTACTTTTAGAGTGATTGAGTTAGAAATTAAAACTTAGTAATTGAGTAAGAAGCGAAGATAGAAATTTATAATGTGTAAGAATAAAATAATTAAAACTATTAAATAATAAAATTTAATTATTAATATAAATTAACTATTAAATTATTTAACTATTAAATAATTTAACGATTAAATAATTCAACCATTAAATAATAAAATTGAATTATTAATATAAATTAACTATTAAATAATTTAACCATTAAATAATAAAATTTAATTATCAATACAAATCACTTAATTTAAATTTATGTGTAATCTAAAATATCTATATTTTTGTAGATGAATCATTATTTGTGGATGTATGATAGAATTAATACAAATCGTGGAGGCATGAGAGATGAATTTGTTGAAGGTAATAGAGAATTTATCAACCGTGCAATATCACTATACCTTTTTCAAACTGGTGGGTTCATTAGGTTTCCTTGTAAGTGATGCAATTGCATGATGTTTTTTAAACCTGATAAAGTTGTGGTTCATATTTACAATTACGGGTTTAAGCTTAGATATTTTGTGTGGATTGATCATGGTAAGACTGATGGAGAGAATGATATATTTTATAATTTGATCGGTGAAAGTAGTAGGTCTGCACATGATCAAAATAGTTCTCAACATGAGCGAGTGTATAAAATGGTCAATGATACGTTCGGGATACAATATGGGATGGAACCCGAATAGTATTTTGAAGAAACTCCCAATGAAGAAGTTGTCACAACCCGAGTCTACACCCTGGATGTGACACGGTACTTAGGGACACAAGTGACCCCATGTTAACCAATGGCATAACAATATACTGATACTCTAAATAATGTAAGGAATCTACCAGCGAAAGCTTTGAAAACATAGCTGAACAAAAATACTTTTAAAGTAACAAAAACATCTGATAAGATACTATAGTATATGCAATTTCTACAAAAAAAACTGAACTACAATTCTGTTTGAAAGCCATCTAGGAACTGATAAGTTGCTAGGACAAGACCCCAGCTAACTCTAAGGTCTGAACTGAAATATCAAAATACAATAATTGAAAATAAAATTTCGGTCCTCGGGAAATGAGGACTCACCACTAAACTCTGCTGATTTTCGCAAAGAAGGACTATTGACGATGCTGAGACTGAGAACCTGCGCCTGTATCATAAGACGATACAACATAGAGAGTATGCATCAGTACTTTGAATGTATTGAGTAAGTGAGATATGAAATAAATATAAAGATACTGAAAAGTCTGTACACTGTACTGACAAAACATGCAACGACCATAATTGGAATCATAAATACTGAAAGCATCTAAAGAGTTGATAATGCTGTAAGTACTAATAACTATCTGAAGGTCATATGAAAATCCAAAAACCTAAAAGACTGGACTGAACTAAAGACTATGACTATTCTGGACTAAGATTTTATGTGCTATACTATGGGAGAGACTATAAACCGACATGTAACCACGTGAGATATACGTGGAGTCTGATGTATACCCCCCATCGGAGAAGGCCCACTATACCTTGCTAGGGTATAGTAGCTGAGCTGGGTGATCACTGTCTGATGCCCATTCGAGCTATTAACCTCTGGTGGCAACATAGTTCTACGAACTTGGGTGTGCTGAACCTTGGCTCCGCTCGGTTCTAAGTTCTACTACCACTAAAAATGCTAATTATGTCTAACTAGGTTGATAGCTCCAAAAACTGGTGTCCTAAGATTTAAGTCAGAACTACTTATCTGGAAGTATCTTGAGAGTATAAGGACCTAAAAGCAACTATTTTCCAAGACTCATCAGAGTTAGTTTATCTGAAAGTGTTGTAACAGTCTAAGGAACAACTGACAAACTGAGAACTAGTACTATTGAGGTTACCGAGTTCCTCAAGACTAAAAGTAGTCAAATTGATCAGCTGACATTTTTGTAGAACATTGAGTGTTGACTGAGACTCTAAGACTGTGTAAATCGAAGACTGACTTCTAATCATGAATCCGTACAAACATTGGTAATTTAAAAGAGACTATTCTGACAAATAATATTCATTTCTGAATTCTCAACCACGCAAGTTCCATTCAAAGCATATCTAAAGATTAGGGCTAAAAGACATACTATATGAAATGAAATACCAAGCATGAATTACAACTGATAATAATCTTAGAAAAACTCAAGAAATATCACCATAAAGGAATTCATAAACTGTCTGAAGGAAAACCCTAGTTTTGATATTCTACAAGGCTGGAACTAAGGAGATCGTTGTAAAGAATTTAGGACACAAGGGTGAGAGAAATTCTCTTGCTAGAATCCTACATACCTAGAGTAGAATTTCTCTAAGAAGGCACCTGAATTCTGAGGAAGAGAAGAAGCCATAGCTTTGGCTCTGGGGAGTCTGTTGGAGTTCTTACGTGACTTCTGAGTGATTTTGGAAAGAATGAGGGGAGAGGGTCGACTAATCCTCTAAAACCCCTTCAAAATAGTCTTAATATGACATAGTTTATAGGTTAGAATTATAGGGTTTTATAGAAAAATCCCCCTAAAATAGTTATTAACATTTTTGCTCATTAGGTGGTACGACTCAACCTACGAGTTGTACCAGGTTCCTGTGGCCTGTACCTTCACTCGTGTCTAGGGACCCTGCTCCGTACCATTTCTTTGAAGTTTTCCACAGACGTCTACCGTGATCTGTACAATCATTCTACGAGTCGTACTATAGTCCACGGTTTACTCCTGAACTTTACTCTGACTCAACTCATGACTCAGTGCACGGTCTATACCAACATACAACAAGTCGTACCATGGCTCATGGTTACCAATAATTTCCCTAATCATTTCTCTGAACTTATCCATGAATGGTCAGTACAATCCACACCATCTTGGTATGAATCGTAACATGCACTCGTGGTTCCTCCAATCACACTTACTGTTTTCCTCCAACCCCCCTGTTATGAGTCCTGGTACAACTCGTACCATGATTGTACGAGTCGTACTGTGACTCGTACTGAGGTCTTTTTCCCAATTTTCTACATAATCAACTTTTAAATCAAAGTTTAGTCTTAAGAATTTCTAGGGTGTTACAATATCTCCCCTTAGGAATATTCGTGCTCGAATAAAGGCTAAATAAGCTAAAAGACTAGGGGAAAGAGATGAAATCCCACACTAAAAGCTATAAACTAACTATTGAAGGAGGGAATGACTCCCAACTAAGGTGAAACACACTAACTGGACTTATGCAACTAGGGTGCACATTTCAAACATGAATAGACTGACAAGTATGGAACTGAATAGAGTACTGTGGAGGGACTTAATATCTGATGCTGAAGTTGAACTGGAAAGTAATAAAGGAGAGTATTTAGCCATCATGTTTGCTTCTGCTTCCTAAGTAGCTTCCTCAAATAGCTGGTTCCTCCATAAGACCTTTACTGAAGCGACCTCCTTATTTCTCAGCTTACAAACCTGCCGGTCTAGGTTCTGAACTAGAACTTCTTTGTATGGGAGGTTGTCCTTTACACTAACACTCTCTAGTGGCACTATTGAGGTCGGGACACCGATGCATTTCTTTAACATGGTCACATGAAAAACTGGGTGCACCATGCTAAATCTGTAGGCAACTCCAGCTCATAAGCCACATTGCTAATGTGTCTCAGGATTTTGTAAGGGCCGATATATCTTGGACTGAGCTTTCATTTCTTAACAAATCTCATCACCCCCTTCATAGGAGATATTTTTAGGTATACCCAATCTTCTAAAACAAACTCCAACTCCCTTCTCCTCACATCTGCATATGATATATATTGGCTTTGAGCTGTTCTCAGTCGTTCCCTGATAATTTACACCTTCTACATGGCCTTATCTATTGAATCCGGTAGCTTCACCAACCTCAAACTATCCTATAGGAGATCTTCACCTTCTAAAATATAATTCCTCGAACAGGGCCATTAGAATACTAGAGTGGTAGCTATTGTTGTATGCAAACTCAATGAGAGGTAGGTGATCATTCCAACTGCCCTTGAAGTCGATCACGTATGCCCCCAACATATCTTCTAAAGTTTGAATAGTCCGCTCGGCCTGGCCATCTGTCTGTGGGTGGAAAGCTGTGGTGAGCTTAACTTGAGTACCAAGTCCTTTCTAGAATGACTTCCAGAAGTGCAAGGTGAACTGACTACCCCTATCTAAGATGATAGACAAGGGAACTCCATGCAGTCTAACTAACTCCCAGATGTATAGTCTAGCATATTCTTCTGTTGAATCTGTTGTCTTAACTGGCAGGAAATGTGCTGACTTAGTCATCCAATCCACGACCACCCAAATTGAGTCATGCTGCTGGCAAGGTCTAGGTAAACTTGTGATGAAGTCCATATTCATTTATTCCCACTTTCAAGTGGGAATACTGATATCCTATGTCATACCCCCAGGTCTCTAATGTTCAACTTTGACCTATTGGCAGTTTGGGCAATTAGCCACAAATTCTGCAATGTCCTTCTTCATGCCATTCAACCATCAGACTTCCTCTAGATAACAACACATCTTTGTGGCACCTGGATGGATAGAGTACCTGGTGCTGTGAGCTTCCATTAATATCCGCTTCCTCAAATCGTCTATCGCTAGAACACATAACCTGCTTTGGTAACAGAGCACACTATCTCTCCCTTTGGAGAATGCTTCCACCTCTTTTCTTAGAACTGCATCCTTCAACTTGAGTTGAATGGGGTCTTCATCCTACATTGACTTAACCTCCACCATCAATGAGGATTCTGACCCTCTCTGGATTACAACTCCACCCTCTACTGAATCAACTAACTGGACCCTTAACCGAGCCAACCTGTGGATGTCCTTTGCCAGTTCCTTTTGTCACGACCTGAACATAGGCCAGGAACGAGATACAGAACCAAGAGCCATAATTGGTTTCAAGTCAACCTATGGCATCAACATGAAAACTAAAAATCATTATAACAACGTTGATAAATGAATTCTGAAATAGCGTAAATCTGAATAATGAATGTTTATCTAACTGAAACATCACAACAAAGAATCTGAAGCTGAATACACAAGTCTATGTCTGGAAAGCCTCTAACATACTGACGAGTTGATGGGACAACACCCCAACTAGCGCACTAGAAGTTTAAAACTAAATAACTACTTAACTAAACTAACTGAAGGTCCCCAAAGGATGAGGACTCACCAAAAATAGCACTAGGATAAACTCGGAAGATTGGCTAACGACGAGACCGAGTCTAAACGTCTGAACCTACATGATGAAATGATACAACATAAAGTATGCGGTCAGTACTTGGAATGTACTGAGTATGCAAGGCAAGTAAAACAGACTATGTGAGTAAAAACTGAAATCATGCATATCTGAAATCATAACATCATAAGATTCTGAGAGTAAAGGCTGCATGCTGATATTTGAAAACATGAATAGACCTAAACTGAAATAAGTGCATATGGCTTTTCATATTTGAAATCATAGGTAATAGCTCGTAAACTGATCCATAGATCAAGCATGCTAAAAACATGATATAATATCTTATAGTATATGCATTACTGAAATCATGAGGAATAATGGGAGACTCATCTTAACAAACAATCATCATATGAAAGGATGATGATCCCACATCTTGACCACATGGAGGAGGGCCATCCTAAGCCTTGCCAGGGCGAAGGATTAAGTAAGGTGCAATTTCACAGTGCGCCCTTGGTCTGAGGATACATTTTCTTGAGAGTCCCCAAAGTATACCTACGTTGGCATGTAGTTTATGAGACTGGGGAACCTTGGAACCCCTAGCCTACTCAGAACTAGAAACTACTCTCAAAAAATATATGATAGTCATATAATGATATATCAAAAAATAACTTAAATATTTACATATGGGGATTCTTGAATCCAAAACTTGACATAACTGAACTTATTATCCTTGGCTAAATCATGAAATCATGCTTAACGTGAGTGGGCTTGCCCAAATGTTAACATCATGCTTGCATGAAATAGACATCATAAGTAAAATCATAAATACATACATGGTTAATTTGTAAACATTTAATCATGCTAGATATTTTATCATACTTGAAATCATGGATCACAAACTTGACTTTTCATAAAACTTGCATAATTGGGCATAATTTTTCTGGAACTTGGAATCATAAATTTAATAATCAATTAATATATAAAATCTACCCATGAATCTTAAAACATGATTTGAAACATGAAGAGGATTGACCCATGAATAAAGAATAAAGAATTTCATAAGATTGAGTTAAAATCACATAAGATCAAACACTTGAATTCCTGAACTTGAGGAGAAATTTAGGCATGAGAGTGAAAGTAAACTCTCATTCATGGTCCTACATACCTGGGTACGATGAATCTACACCCTTCCTAAAAGCCCAAGAGATTTTAGGAAGAACTTGAAGAATTCTAGTCTTGATCTCCTACAAAATCCTCTAAACTTGCATGCATAGGAAAGGAATGGGTTAGAATAGGCTAAACCCTCCTAAAACATTCCTAACATAACTTAAAATGACGTAGTTTAGGGATTAGGAGATTAGAAATTATGGAAACACCCTTACTTAAATAGCAGAAAATTTTACCCTGCTAGATGTAACGACTCACACCACGAGTCGTACCTCGATACCACTACTCGTGGTATCTCTCATTACTCCCTTCAAAATTTTTATCAGTTCTCAAACCTTCGAACGATGACTCGACAGGATGAGTCATTACTTGACACAATGACCCGTTGTGTCCTCTCATCGTCACCACTGACTCCACAAGTAATGCTTCTGGAACTTCAACCACGGGTCAAACAATGAATCGTACCATCAAAACACGGGTCGTTGGACCCATCCGTTGCCTTTGAACCAACTTTCACTACACCTTCTCACAAGTACTTACCACGACTCGTTGTTCCTTACAATGAGTCGTACCATGACTGTACCATCCAGCTCTGGTAACTCAGAGACAAACATGACTTCAAACTACTACCCATTTCATCACCCTATGGGTTGTCCCTTGACTCATTACTACTGGGCCTCCTGCTGCAGATTCTGACCAAGAGTGGTACCCTGACTCGTTACTCCTTCCCACAACTCATACCACGAGTCATTCTGAGTCATTTTCAAACATTTTCTGCTAATCACATTTCTAATCCTGAGTCTAGTCTTAGGGACTCCTGGGGTATTAAAATAACTCCCCTTTGGGAACATTCGACCTCGAATGTGGGTTAAACATACTAAAAAGCTGGGTAAAGAACTGCATATTCCAAATATTGAATATCTAAAGCTGAAAATTGATGGAGTGACTGACCCTGGACTAAAATACATGACTGAACAGAATTCATGAATCACACATACATGCACTGACATGAAAGGAACTGGGAGACATGAACTAAACATGAAGCTGAAATAGAGTACTAAGGAGGAAACTGGTACCTCAAGATGGAACTAAGACGGAAGGGAAAAGATGCTGGTATTTAGCCATCATATCTGCTTCAGCTGCCCATGTAGCTCCCTCAACAAGCTGATTCCTCCATAGAACCTTTACTGAAGCTACTTCTTTGTTTATCAACTTCCAAACCTGAAGACCAAGGATCTCAATTGGCACTTCCTCATAGCTAAGGTTATCCTTCAAACCTACGATTTTCACCAGAACAACCAAAGTCGGATCATTAATGCACTTTTTTAATAATGTTACATGGAAGACTGGATGTACTGAAGCCAATTCCGCTGGTAGCTCTAACTTATAGGCCGTTTTGCCAACACGTCTCACAATCCGGTAGGGACCAACATATTGGGGACTAAGCTTCCCTTTCTTTCAGAACCTTATTACCCCCTTCATGGGAGATACCTTCAAGAAGACCCAATCATCAACTTCAAACTCAAGTTCTCTTGACCTAACATCCAGATATGATTTTTGACTACTCTGAGATATTTTTAGCCTTTCCCTTATAAGCTGAACTTTCTCCATAGCCTCATGAACCGAATCTAACCCTATCAACGTAGCTTCTCGTACATCAAACCAACCAATAGGCAATCTACATCTCTGCTCATAAAGAGCCTCAAATGGAGCCATCTGAATACAAGAGTGGTAACTATTGTTGTAAGCAAACTCAATAAGAGGTAAATGATCATCTCAACTACCTTTAAAGTCAATCACACATGCTCTCAACATATCCTAAAGAGTATGAATGGTCCGCTCGGCCTAACCATCTTTCTGCGGGTAAAAAGTTGTGCTAAGCTTGACTTGAGTACTAAGACCCTTCTGAAACAATCTCCAAAACTGCGAGGTGAGCTGAGTACCTCTATCTGAAATGGTGGACAAGGGAACTCAATAAAACTGAACTAACTTTCGAATGTACAGTTTAGCATAGTCCTCAGTTGAATCGGTGGTTTTGACCAGTAGGAAATGGGTTGCTTTCATCAATCTATCTACAACCACCCAAATAGTGTCATGCTCTCGACGTGTACGAGGTAACCCTGTGATGAAATCCATATTGATATCTTCCAACTTCCAAGTGGGAATGCTGATGTCTTGTAGCACACCTCCAGGTCTTTGATGCTCAACTTTCACTTTTTGACAGTTCAGACACTTAGCCACAAACTCTGATATATCCTTCTTCATGCCATTCCACCAATCGACTTCCCGTAAGTCACGGTACATCTTGATGGCACCTAGATGAATAGAATACCGTGAACCATGAGCCTTATGCAACATCCGCTCTCTTAAATCATCAATATCCCGAACACATAGACAACCCTAATAACGAAGTACACCATCTCCCCCTTGGGAGAAGACCTCTACCTTCTGATTTTGAACGGCTTCCTTCAACTTTACCAAACTAGGATTCTAAACTTGCCTAGCCTTGACCTCAGTCACCAAAGAGAATTTCGAACCATTCTGAACAATGGCACCACCATCCGCCGAATCAATAAGGCAAACACCTATGTGCAAGTCAATGCACATCATTCACCAATTCTTTCCTTCCATCTTCCACATGAGAAACACTCTCCATGGATAACTTGCTAAGAGAATCCACCACTAAGTTGGTCTTGCCCGGATGATAAAGGACACTCATGTCATAGTCCTTGAGAAGCTCTATCTACCTCCTTTGTCGAAAACTCAGGTCCTTCTAGGTGACCACATACTATAGGCTACTGTGGTCCATAAACACATCCACATGGACGCCATACAAATAATGCCTCCAAATCTTCAATGAGAACACTACCGCTGCCAATTCCAGATCATACATTTGGTAATTTCTCTCATGAGTCTTAAGCTTTCTAGAAGCATACACAATGACTTTACCATGCTGCATCAACACACAACCAACACCAACCCTAGTGGCATCACAATACATAAAAATTCGTCTGTACCCTCAGGTAGGGTCAATACTGGGGCTGAAGTGAGTCGAGTCTTTAACTCTTAAAAACTCTTTTCATATGCATCCGACCACTGGAATTTAACTTTCTTCCAGGTCAAATTAGTCAACGGTGCTAGAATGGATGAAAATCCTTCAAAAAACCTCTTGTAGTAGCCACCTGGACCCAAGAAACTCTTGATATCCGAAGGATTAACTGGTCTAGGCCAATTCTTTATAGCTTCTATCTTTTGAGAGTCCACCTACACAACCTCTATTGACACCACGTGGCCCCGAAATGCTACTAAGTTTTTCCAAAACACACACTTGTTGAATTTAGCAAACAACCGGCGATCCTTGAGAGTCTGTAGCACAATCCTTAAATGAGCGGCATGCTCCTCCTCACTCCGAGAGTATTTGAGAATATCGTCTATGAAGACAATCACGAACATATCCAAGTATGGCTTGAACACCTTGTTCATCAAATTCATATAAGCTGCAGGAGCATTCGTTAGTCCAAAAGACATAACTAAAAACTCATAGTGACTATACTGAGTCCGGAAAGCTGTCCTTGGAATTTGACTCTCCCTAACTCTGAGCTGGTGATAACTGAACCTGAGGTCTATCTTTGAGAAACACTTAGCACCCTGAAGTTGGTCAAACAAGTCATCAATTTTGGGTGTGGGGATACTTATTCTTGATTGTAACCTTGTTCAATTGTCAGTAGTTCATGTACATATGAAGAGACCCATCCTTCTTTCAAACAAAAAGAACTAGAGCACCCCATGGGGACTTGCTAGGCCTGATGAATCCCTTATCTAGAAGATCCTTCAATTGCTCTTTCAACTCCTTTAGCTCAGCTGGAGCCATTCTATAAGGATACAGGTTGTGCATGGGGAAGAAGGTCAATATCAAAGTCAATCTCCCACTAAGGAGAGACTCCTGGTAGATTATATGGGAAAACCTCCGAATATTCACACACTATAGGGACTGACTGGAGCATCGAGGTCTCGGATATAGCATCCTTAACGCAAACTAGATGGTAAACACAACTCTTAGAAATAATTTTTATGGCCTTAAGGTAGGAAACAAAGCAACTAAGAGGCACAACTGAACTACCCTTCCATTCTAGGACTGGCTCACCCAGAAAACGGAACTCTACCGTACGGGTTCTTCAATTCAATAAGGCATAACATGCATGTAATCAATCCATACCAAAGATATCATCAAAATCAGTCATGTCTAACTCTACTAGATCGACTGAGGTGACTTTTAAGAAGGTCGTGATAAGGAAATTTCTGTATACTCGTCTAGCTATCATAGAGTCACCGACTGGAGTAAAGACTGAGAATGGATAGGACTTTGGGACTAACTACGAAACTAATAGCAATATAAGGAGTCATAAAAGATAAGGTAGCCCCTGAATCTAATAATGCACAAACATCAAGATGGAATACTTGTAACATACCAGTGACCACATCAGGGGAATCTTCTACTGCTAACGTGATGATAGGGGATAAAACCTATTCTGATGCTGACCACCACCTGTACTGGTGGATGCACCCTATTGAGTTGAGTGTACTGGTGGAGCTACTGAACTAGAAGCTGGGTCATGACCTCTACCATGGCCTTGTCTGGCCGCTGGACAATCTATGAGAAAATGTCCAGGCTTCCCACACCCGTAACACACACCTGAACCCGCTAAACATTCTCTACGGTGCTTCCTGCCACACTTTCCATAAACTGGAAAGTTGTGCTTTACTGACTTGCTCCCTTGACTTCGAGAGCCTGATGTCCTCCCCCTATGATCTCACCTAGACCTGGATGGCACACTGGCTGATGACATCACTGGGTTTGATGATCTATGGTGGGACTTCTGAAAATGTTTGCCACCAGACCTCTGCTGGGAATACCCAAAATTATTTGTCTGAGCCATCTTAGCCTCTCTCTCCCTCTCCCTCATCTACACCGCCTCCATCTGTTGGGCATAGAAGACCAATCAGGAGAAGTCAATGTCCTGATGAAGCAAAAAGGTCTTATTGTCCTTGACCAAATAATTTGCTACTCCATTCACAGATATGCTCACCCGGGCCCTCTGATCGGCCACCATCTCCTGTGCATATTTGGACAACCGGGTGAACTCAAGAGCATACTCCTAAATGGTCATGTTTTTCCATCTCAAATTCACGAACTCAGCTGCCTTGATTTCCCTCATCTCTTGGGGAAATAATTGGTCTAAGAATGCGGTGAGAAACGTATCCCAACCAACGAGGCATGCTACGACTCCCCAGTTATCCGCCACTGCCTGTACCATATATGGGTGACTTCTTTCAACTGATAGGAGGATAAGTCTGCACACTCCTCCCCCGTCACCCCCATAATCTGGGTGATCTTCTAGATCTCCTTTATGAACTTGTGTGGGTCCTCATCCACTCTCGACCTAAGGAACTCAAGGGGATTCATCCTGAGGAAATCCCAAACTCTAACCACCGCTGCGTTCCCATTCTAAGGAATATGTGTCATTGCCTACTGATTAACCTAAGCAGTCAATGCCTGTGCCAACATCTGAATGGCTACTCTAAAGTCAGCATGCGCAACATGCTCGGGCACGGAATGCATTGGGGCTAGTAGGGCTGCTGGTGCCCATGTCCGTTGCCATCCTCATGGCCATTTCCATTTTCATTCCTTCTTCTATTCATACGATGCAGAGGCATGATTCTGCAAATGCGTAAAACTGGATTTAGAGGAATAGAGAGATACTTCATTGCACGACATAGATCATGAAAGAAGGGAAATTTTCTAAAATGTTTTGTAGCCTATCCCCCATAAGTATGGCACGCTTCACACCCATGGAGAAGACTCTACTTAATGCATCTTTCAAACACCCTAAGAAACACTAAACCTTGGCTCTGATACCAAGTTTGTCATGACCTAAGCATAAGCTCGGATTGAGACACAGAAACTAGAATTGACACAGAACCTAGAATCATAATTGGCCCAAATTTAACCCATGGCATGAACATGCAAACTAAAGATTATTATAATAGAAGATAACTGAATTCTAAAATAGCAAAAATCTTAATAATAAACATTTATCCAGCGGAAACATCACAACATAGAATCCGAAGCTGAATACACAAGTTTATGTTTGGAAAGCCTCTAACATACTGACCAGCTGATATGAAAGAACCCCAACTAGCTCACTAGAAGTTTGAAACTAAATAACTACTTAAGTCAACTAATTGAAGGTCCCTGAAGGATGAGGACTAACCAACAACAGCACTGGGATAAACTCAGAAGACTGGCTAATGGTAAGACTGAGTCTAAACATCTAAACTTGTATCATGAAATGATACCGCATAGAGTATGCAGTTAATACTTGAAATGTACTAAGTATGCTACTAAGAAAAACAGGCTACCTGAGTAAAAACTAAAATCATGCATATCTTAAATCATAACATCATAAGATTCTAAGAGTAAAAGTTGCATGCTCGTATCTGAAAACATGAATTGACATAAACTGAAATAAGTGCATATGGCTTGCATATTTGAAATCATAGGTAAAAGCTCATAAATTGATCCTTGGATCAAACCTGCTAAAAATATGATATAATATCTTATAGTATATGCATTACTGAAATCATGACGAAAAATGGAGACTCGTCTAAATCGACAACCACTATGTATGAGCACATGATGATCCCACATCTTGCCCATGTGGAGGAGGACCATCCTAAGCCTTTCAAGGGCGAAGGATTATGTAACGTGTGATATCACGGTGTGCCCTTGGGTCGGGGATACACTCTCTTGAGAGGCCCCAAAGTATACCTATATCGACGCGTATTTTATGAGACAGGGGTTCCTTGGAATCCCTAGCCTACTCAGTGCTAGACACTCCCAAAATATGTATAATGCTTATATAATCATATATTAAAAAATAACTTAAAGCTTTACATAGAGGGAGTCTTGACTCCAAAAATTGAGATAACTGAACTTATTAGCCTTGGCTAAATCATGAAATTATGCTTAACTAGAGTGGGCTTGCCCAAATCTTATCATCATACTTGCATGAAATAGACATCATAAGTAAAATCATAAATACATACATGGGTAATTTGTAAATATTTAATCATGCTAGATATCTTATCATACTTGAAATCGTGAATCACAAACTTGACTTTTCATGAAACTTTCCTAATTAGGCATAATTTTTCTAAAACATGGAATCATAAGTTTTATATTAGTATATAAAAACTGCCCATGAATCTTAAAACATGAAGGGGATTGACCCATGAATAAAGTATAAAGAATTTCATAAGCTTGAGTTAAAAGCATATAAGATCAAACACTTGGATTCCTAAACTTGAGGAGAAATTTGGCCATGAGAGTGAAAGAAAACTCTCATTCATGGCCCTACATACCTGGGTAAGCTAAATATATAGCCTTCTTTGAATGCCCAAGAGATTTGGGGGAAGAACTTGAAGAATTCTAAGCTTGATCTGCTATGAAATCCTCCAAACTTGCAAGCATGGGAAGGGTATGGTTAGAATAGGATAAATCCTCTTAAAACCTTCATAATAGAGCTTAAAACGACATAGTTTCGGGCTTAGGATCTTAGAAATTATGAAAAACCCTTACTTAAAGTGCAGAAAATTTTACCCTGCTAGATGGAACGACTCACACCACGAGTCGTACCTCGATACCATGACCCGTGGTATCGCCCATTACTTTCTTCAAAAATTTTATCATTTTTCAGGCCTTCAATCAATGACTCGATAGGACAAGTCGTTACTCAACACAATGACCTGTTGTGTCTTCTCGTTATCACCACTGACTCCACCAGTAAAGCTTCTGGAACTTTCACCACGGGTTAAACAATGAATTGTACCTTCAAACCATGGGTTGTTGGACTCATCCATTGCCTGAGCAACAACTTTAACTGCACCTTCTCCACAGGTACTTACCACAACTCATTGTTCCTTACAACGAATCATACCACAACTCGTGCCATCCAACTCTGGTAACTCAGAGACAAACATGAATTCAAACCACGACTCGTTATACCACCCAATAGGTCATCCCTTGACTCGTTACTACTGGGCCTCCTGCTACAGATTCTGACCATGAGTGGTACCACCACTCGTTACTCCTTCCCACGACTCGTACCACGAGTCGTTCTGAGTTATTTTCAAATATTTTTTGCTAATCACATTTTTAATACCGAGTCTAGTGTTAGGGACTCTTGGGGTATTACAACTTTTTACCCTTTTCTACATATGCAACATTTCATATAGAAACCTTGTTGAGGGAATCAGCCACTACATTAGCCTTGCTTGGGTGATACTGTATACTCACATCATAATCCTTCAATAATTCTAGCCATCTTCTCTGACAAAGCTTTAAATCCTTCTGACTGAACACGTACTGTAGACTTTTTTGATCAGTAAAGATATCCACATGAACCCTATAGAGATAATGTCTCCAAATCTTCAAAGCACTACCGCTAAAAATTCAAGATCATGACTTGGATAGTTCTTCTTATGAACTTTGAGCTATCTTGAGGCATAAGCTATGACTTTGCCATGTTGCATCAGAACGCAACCATGGCTAACTCTGGAGGCATCATTATACCTTTCCAGGGTATAGTAGCTGAGCTGGGTGATCTCTGTCTGATGCGCATTCGGGTTATTAACCAACAGTGCGATGTAGTTCTAGGAACCTGGGTGCACTAAACCCCGGCTCTGCTTGGTGCTAAATTCTACTCCCACTGGAAATGCTAATTATGTCTAACTAGGCTGATGCTCAAAACTGGTGTCCTAATACTTAAGTCAAAACTACTTGTACGGAGTGTCTTGAGAGTCTAAGTACCTGAAAGCTATTATGTTTCAAGACTCGTCAGAGCTGCTTTATCTGAAAGTGTGGTAACGGTCTAAGGAACAACTGAAAAACTGATAAATAGTACTACTGAGGTTACTAAGTTCCTAAAGACTAAAAGTAGTCAAATTGATTAACTTACATTTCTGTAGAACACTGAATGTTGATTGAGACTCTGAGACTGAGTAAATCAAAGACTAACTTATAATCATGAATCTATACTAACATTGGTAATTTAAAAGGAACTATTCTGGCAAACAATATTCATGTCTGAATCCTCAACCATGCACGTCCCATTAAAATCATTTCTAAAGATTAGGGATAAAAACATACTGTATAAAATGAATACCAAGAATGAATTACAAATAATAATAATCTTGGAAAAACACAAGAATTATCACAATAAAGGAATTCATAAACTACTTGAAGGAAATCCCTAGTTTCGATATTCTATAGGGCAGGAACTAAGAAGATTGTTGTAAAGAATTTGGGACACAAGGGTGAGAGAAATTCCCTTGTTGGAATCCCACATATTTGGAGTAGAATTTCTATGACAAAGCACCTGAATTCTGAGGAAGAGAAAAGCCCTAGCTTTGACTCTAGGGAGTGAGTCTGAGTTCTTACGTGACTTTTGAGTGATTTTGGAAAGAATAAGGGGAGAGGGTAAACTAATCCTCTAAAAACCCTTCAAAATAGTCTTAATACGACATAGTTTAGAGGTTAGACTTATAGGGTTTTACAAAAATACCCCTAAAATAGTTATTAAAATTTCTACTTGTCAGGTGTTACGACTCAGCCTATGAGTCGTACTAGGATCCTACGGCCCGTACCTTCACTCGTGGCTAAGGACCCTGCTCCATATCATTTCTCTATAACTTTCCACTAATATCCGCCATGATCCGTACAAGCATCCTCCAAATCATACAAAAATCTATGGTTTACTCCTAAACTTCCTCTGATTTAACTCACGACTCAGTGCACAGTCTGTACCAACATACGACGAGTTGTACCATGACTCATGGTTACCCATAATTTCCATGATCATTTCTCTAAACTTATCCATGACTGGTCAGTATGATCCGTAGCATCTTTGTGTGAGTCATAACATGCACTCATGATTCCTCCAATCACACTTACTATTTTTCTCCAACCCTCCTGTTACGAGTCTAGGTAAGATTCGTACGATGATTGTATGAGTCATATTGCGACTCGTACTGAGGTCTTTTTCCCAGTTTTCTTCGTGATCAAGTTTTAAATCTAAAGGCTTGTCTCCAAAATTCCTGGGGTGTTACAAGAAGCGATGTGCTTCTACCAACAATTAGAAGAGGCTATTCATCCACTATGTGTAGGGAGTATGCATTCTGAGTTGTCCGTTGCAGTTAGACTAATCAATATCAAATCAGATTGGAGTGTTCTCAAACTACTATAGACTCTATGGTTGGTCTTTTAGGGGAACTAGTTAACCCTGAGTAGGTCATACCTAAGAATTTCTATCAGGCAAAGAAATTGGTTTCCAAGTAAGGATTGTCGTATGAGAGAATTCATTATTGTGAAAATTGTTGCATGTTGTTCTATAAGAATGATTGGGATCTTAAAAACTGTAAGTTTTGTGGACATGCTCGTTTTAAGCGAACTCCTGGTGGGAAGATGGTTCCAGTTAAGGTGATGCATTATTTACCTCTTATACCTAAGTTATAAATCTTGTACGCATCGATGAGTTCTGCTCCTCATATGAGATGGCACCGTGAGAACAAAAGGGATCCTAGTGTTATGTCTCATCCATCAGATGGATAATCTTGGAAATATTTTGATAGAACTTATCCTGATTTTGCTAGTAAACCAATAAATATTAGATTAGGCTTGTGTGCAGACAGTTTCACACCATTTTCTATTTCTGTTGCACCCTACTCTTGTCGGCATGTATTCTTTACTCCGTATGATCTTCCACCTGAAATGTGTATGATAAGTATCTACATGTTTCTAAGTTGTATTATCTCAGGTCCCCGTAATCCAAAAGGTTTGGTTGATGTTTATCTACAACCTTTGATAGACAAGTTCAAACATTTGTGGTCTGAAGGTGTAGTGACATGTGACATATCAACTACAAAGAATTTCCTTTTGCGTGCTTGTTTAATGTGTAGTATAAATGATTTTCCGGCATATGGTATGCTATCTGGTTGGATGACTGTTGAAAAATTATCTTTCTAGTATTGCATGGAAAATAGTAAAGCATTCATATTAAAACATGATCGTAAAATTTCATGGCTTGATTGTCACCGTCGATTCTTGCCAATAGATCACGAGTTTAGAAGAAGAAACACGCTCTCTAAAAGAATAAGATTGAAAATGATCCGCCACCTCCATTATTGTCAGGAAATGAAATCTGGGAGAGAGTTTGTCACTTGCCAAATGTTAAAGAAGCTACACCTTCTAGACTTCCTGGATATGATGTTGGACATAATTGGACAAAACAGAAAATATTTTGGGAGTTGTCGTATTGGAAGGACAACCTTCTATGACATAATCTTGATGTGATGCATATTGAAAAGAAATATTTTGCTAATTTGTTCAACACCATGATGGATGTTTAGCGTAAGAGAAGATAATCGAAAGGCTAGAATGGACTTAAAAGAATACTGCAGAAGAAAGGAATTATGGCATCAAGAAACACACATTAATAAACTATTAAAGCCCAAGGTGAGATTTTCATTCACATTGGATGAAAAATGTGAGATTTGTGAGTTCGTTAAGAATTTGAGGATGCTTGAGGGCTATGCTTCAAATTTACAGAAGCGTGCATATATGAATGAAGGAAAGTTGTGTGATATGAAAAACCATGATTGTCATGTTTTCATGAAAACTTTGATTCCTATTGCATTTAACTGGCTAACTGATATGATATGGAAGCCAGTCACAGAGGTAAGTTTGTTCTTCAAAGATTTGTCTAGTAACACTTTGTGGGAGGATAACTTAGAAAGGATGAATTAGAATATTCTTGTAATTACTACTAAGTTAGAAAAGATATTCCCGTGTGAATTCTTTGATGTGATAGAAGATTTACCAATTCACCATGTACATGAGGCTCACCTTGGAGGCCCAGTTTAATGCAGATAGATGTATCCATTCGAAAGGTACTAAAAATGTGACTTTGTACACAATGAATTCCTTTTTTTAAAAGTTGGGTTTCATAATTACTAACATTAAAATTTTATACAGAACTATTGGCAAGTATAAAAGAACTGCTAAACAGAGGTCAAAGATTGAAGGATCTATATGTGAAACTTATCTTACAAAGGAAACTCCTCATTTTTGTTCTTACTATTTCGAGCAGCAAGTGCCAAGTTTGAGAAATAGGCCAACCCGCAATGATGATAGTGATATTGATCATGGCCACCCGCCGATTTCAATTTTTAATTAACCAGGCCGAGGTTCTAAAAAATGAACAAAACGAGGTTTGAGTAGTATGGAAATGCAATCTATTGTGACACATGTTTTGCTTAATTGATTCAAAATACAACCATATCTTAAGTAAGTTCTAAATGATGTTATTGAATAATATCATTTAAACACTAAGGGATAAACTAACAAAAAATTTCAATTTACTAATAGTTACTTGGTAGAATAGTGTCATGACCCGAACGGAGGCCCCGATCGTATACATGGGACAAGGGACCTCGAGGACCCCAAGTCGACCCATGGTCATGCACACAACTAACCTCATTTAGATAAGCGGAAAGATAATCATAAAACATAGCAGAAACATATCCATAGCATAACCTCATGAAATATAGAACGTATACAAGAGCTAAGTACTACATACTAGTCTGAAAACCTCTGCTACATATAATGGGTTGATAGGACAACATCCCCAACTAACCCGAACAATATTGAAACTCAAGATAACATAAAATTTTGTCAATAGCCCTCGGAACATGAGGACTCACCAATGAGCTGATAGTGCAAGCTGAGATGGACTAGGAATGTGGACGAGCCTTAGATCTGGACCCTGTATCATGAAACGATACCGCATAAAAAGTGTGCGGTCAGTATGTGGAATGTACTGAGTATGCAAGGTAAGTAAAATCACCATGGTAAGTAAAATCATTCGAACATATCATTTCGTAACATAAAATTTTAGAAAACTGAGAGGGCTCACATGCATTCTTTCGAAATCATAATCCCTCCATGATGTGACAATGCATAAATTTATTACACCAACTAACTCGAATGACTCAAAGCTGAGATGCAACAATTATGGGAAAGCTGAACATTGAGTCAAACATTACTTTTAGAACATGCATGCATATATAATAATCATTGGTAATGAATATGCAAATCTGAATCATATAGACAATGGGAGACCTCATCACTTAACCGACATACCACGATAGAGCTTACGTGGTCCCGACTATTACACTCAAGTGGGCAGAGTTGTCCAAAACCTTGCAAGGCTAATGACACTACCATCATATCGATATCAAGCTGCAGGGCCAATCATTTTGGGGATAGCTCACAAGGGAGGTCCCAATAATATAATAGTATCAACATACGTTGGCGTGTTGTTTTGGGGTATAGGATGATTGAGCCTTAACCCGCTCGGTGCTAGACTCTTCTCCCAAAACATGCAATGCTCTACATCATATATAACGAAGCTCAACATCGTCAATTGACGAAGCTCAACATCGTCTAGTGACGAAGCTCAATATGAATCATGCATAACTCAACATCGTATGAAACGAAGCTCAACATTGTCTACTGACATAGCTCATAATAACATCATGCATAGACTCAACATCATATGTAAATGAAGCTTAACATTGTCTGTCGACAAATCCTATAGTGACACACCACCCTAATTACAATTTCATGCATATATGAGGCTTTACTTCGAAACACACCACAAGTTAGAATTTATAATAAGAGTTGAGGAAAAATTCACTTCAAACAATGTGGTAAGCTTATGTCGTGGAAAATCATTACTTTAAAATATCATGTGGGTATCACCCAAAACTCTATCATTCTTGGGTTCATTCAAATCACTTTGAAAGCATCAATACAATCATGGGTAGGGTTAGAACATGCTTTTGTTATTTACTTCATCATCATCACACACGTATCACAATCACCTCTCTATGAATGATTCACCCATGGACGTTTTAGATTCAAATTTTTAGAAAAACAATTTTTATAAGAGAAAACAAGTTAGAATCCGCCCAAGCTTTGTAAATCATCAATATCAACTCAATCTTATCATACTCATGAATGGAGATATAAGAATCATGCAATTGATCAAAACCCCATACTTGACCATTTATAGTTTTGACACAATTGGAAGGAATTGGGCATGGATGTGGAAGGAAGAAACCCATTAAAACCCAACATACCTGGAAATAAGGAATTCTATCACCCTTCAATTGCCCAAGATCAGATTCCAAAGGAAACATTGAATTTTGGCCTTGAATCACCTCCTTCAAGCCTTCAACTTTGCATGCATGGGGAGTTTGCACTTAGAATAGGTCATCCCCTACTAAAACCCTTCAAAACAACCCCTAAAAGACGTAGTATAGAGCCTTAAGACTAAAAACTGACGGAAATGCCCTTACTAAAATCGCAAAAAAACCTGCACTGGATGATCCCACAATTTAACCAATGGACTATAAGAGGGTACCACGACCCGTGGTCTAGACTGCCAAACTTCCCGATTTCTGATTTAAACCTATGGCTCGATAGGACGAGTCGTCATTCCAAACAACGAACCATGGTTTCAAACCATCTTAGCTACTGCCTAAATCCACTTCCTTCCCACGACCACTAATTACAACCCATGCCTTCTCACAACGGGTCGTTGTAACGCCCGTGGTCCACCCTACCACCAGACCTGGCTTCACACCACGACCACAAATAATGGCCCGTGGTTTGCTACCACGAATTGTTCTGTGGCTCGTCCTGCAACATTTTCCCCAGATTTCTACACTTTGAATTTTAGCTCTAGGTTTATTCCTAAGCACTTCCAGGGTATTAGAATTATCTCTCCCTTGGGAACATTCGTCCTCGAATGTAGGAAACAATCAGAAAATAGGAACATGCAATTATCTTATTTAAATATTGATCATTTAAGTCGAAAACTAATGGAAGGATTACTTCATTTCCAACTATACAGCTAAACTCGATTCACCAATCATATACATATATACGTACATAAAATAAACTTGCGCACATAGTTCAAACATGAAAACTAATTAGAGTTTGAGTGCAGAACTAACACCTCAAGTTGAAACTGAACAGGTAGAGAACAAATGTGGGTATTTAGCCATCATATCCACTTCGGCTTCCCACGTAGCTCCCTCATCATGCTGATTTCTCCACAATACTTTAACTGAAGCTACTTCTTTGTTCCTCAACTTCCGTACCTGGCGATCCAAGATTTCAATGGGAATTTCTTCATAACTGAGGCTATCTCTTACCCCAATGCTGTCTCCAGGGACCACCAAGGCTGGGTCCCCAAACACTTCTTCAAAAGTGACACATGGAAGACGGGATGAACTAAAGATAACTCCGATGGCAAGTCCAACTCATATGCCACCTTATCAACTCTCCTCACAACCCGGTAGGGACCAACATAGCGGGGACTGAGTTTCCCTTTCTTTGTGAACTGCATTACTCCCTTTATGGGAGATACCTTTAGAAATACCCAATCATCCACCTCAAACTCCAAATCTCTTCTCCTCACATTACCATATGATTTCTAACGAATCTGAGCAGTCTTCAGCCTGTCCCTTATCAACTGAAATTTTACCATGGCCTCATGAACTGAGTCAGGCCTTGTCATGGCTGCCTCACCAACTTCAAACCACCCGATGGGTGATCTACACCTCTACCCATAAAGAGCCTCGAACGGTGCCATTTGGATACTGGAGTGATAGCTGTTATTGTAAGCAAACTCGATCAAGGGCAAGTGATCATCTCAACTACCTTTAAAGTTCATCACACAAGCTCTCAACATGTCCTCGAGAGTTTGAATTGTCTGCTCCACCTGGCCATCCGTTTGTGGATGGAACGTTGTGCTGAGCTTAACCTAAGTCCCTAGCCCTTTTCGGAAAGACCACCAAAACTGAGAGGTAAACTGAGTACCTCGGTCTGAAATAATAGACAAGGGCACTCCATGAAGCCGAACCAACTCCCGAATATACAACTTAGCATAGTCATCTGCTGAATTAATGGTCTTGATCGGTAGAAAGTGTGCAACCTTGGTTAACCTATCGACCACCACCCAAATGGAATCATAAAGTCGTCGAGTGCGAGGTAGGCCTGTAATGAAATCCATATTAATCTCTTCGCACTTCCAAGTGGGAATGCTGATATCCTGAAGTACGCCTCCCGACCCTTGATGCTCAACATTCACTTACTGATAGTTTGGACATTTGGCTATGAACTCTGCGATATCCCTTTTCATACCATTCCACCAATAGAGTTCTCACAAGTCCCGATACATCTTCGTGGATCTTGGATGAATAGAGTATCTAGTACCATGTGCCTCATGCAATATCCGAACTCTCAAATCTTCAACATCTGCGACACATAGATGACCCTGATATTGTAACACACCATCTCCACCTTGGGAGAAAACCTCCACCTTTTGACTATGCACCGCCTCCTTCAGCTTCCACAAAATGGATCCTCATCTTTCTTAGACTTGACGTCAACCACCAAGGACGATTCTGCCCCATTCTGCCCAACAACGCCGCCGTCGGTCGAGCCGATCAATCAAACTCCCAATCTTGCAAGTCGATGGACATCCTTCACCACATGGGACACACTTTCCATAGACAGCCTACTAAGTGCATCTGCAACCACATTAGCCTTGCCCTATTGGTAGAGGATACTCACGTCATAGTCCTTTAGTATCTCCAACAACCTCCATTGCCGAAGATTTAGATCTTTCTATGTGAACACATATTGCAAGCTCTTGTGATCCGTAAATACATCCACGTGGACCCCATACAAGTAATGCCACCATATCTTCAATGCAAACACCACCGCGGCCAACTCAAGATCATGGGTTGGGTAATTCTTTTCATGATCTTTCAGCTGTCTCGAGGAATATGCTATTACCTTTCCACACTGCATCAACACATATCCCAGTCTGACTTTCGAAGCATCACAATATACAACAAAGCCATCAGTACCCTCGGGTAAGGTCAACACTAGTGCTGTAGTGAGTCGGGTCTTCAACTCTTGGAAGCTTTTCTCACAAGCATCTGACCATTGGAACTTCACCTTCTTCTGAGTCAACTTGGTGAATGGTGCAGAAATAGATGAAAACCCTCCACGAATCTCCGATAGTAACTTGCTAAACCCAAAAAGCTCCTGATATTTGATGGGTTCACCAATCTGGGTTAGTTCTTTACCGCCTCAATCTTCGAGAGTCTACTTCTATGCCCTCATCTGATACCACATGACCTAGAAATGCCACCGAGCCCAACAAAAACTCACATTTGCTGAACTTTGCATACAACTGACGATCCTTGAGGGTCTGAAGCACTACCCTCAAGTGAGCGGCATGCTCCTTCTAACTTCGTGAGTACATAAGGATGTCATCAATGAACACAATCACGAACATGTCCAAATATGCCTTGAACACCCTGTTCATTAGATCCATAAAAGCTGCAAGAGTATTCGCTAGTCCAAAAGACATAACTACAAACTCGTAATGACCATATTGTGTTCTGAATGCTGTCTTTGGGATATCACTCTCCTAAACTTGAGCTGATGATACTCAGATCTGAGATCTATATTTGAGAAACACTTAGCACCTGAAGCTGATCAAACAAATCATCAATCCTGGGTAAGGTGTACCTTTTCTTGACAGTGACTTTGTTGAACTATCGATAATCAATGCACATACGAAGGGAACCATCTTTCTTCTGAAAAAATAAAATTTGCACCCCATGGAGACTGGCTTGGTCTAATGAAGCCCTTATCTAATAAATCCTTTAACTGATCCTTCAACTCTTTTAGTTCGGCTGGAGCCATCTTATAGGGAGGAATAGATATAGGTTGCGTATCGGGAAGGAGGTCAATACTGAAGTCAATCTCTCGCTCGGGAGGAATACCTAGAAAATCATCAGGAAAGACCTCTGGATACTCACGTACTATTGGAACTAACTGGATAGTCAGGGTTTCGGACTAAACATCCTTGACCCTAACCAAATGATATAGGCAACCCTTAGAAATCATCTTCCTAGCCTTGAGGTAGGAAACGAAGCGACCTACGGGCACAACTGAACTACTCTTCCATTCTAAGAATGGCTCATCCGGAAATCTGAAATCTACTGACCGGGTCCTGCAATTAATGGATGCATAACAAGCATAAAACCAATCCATGCCTAGAATAACATTGAAATCGGTCATGGCTAACTCTGTTAGATCTACTGAGGTGACCATATGGAGAACCAAGACTGGGAAATCTCTATACATCTGTCTAGCGGTAACTGAGTCACCTACAGGAGTAGAAACTAAAAAGGATTCTGACAATACATCGGGACTGACTTTGAAGCTACTAGCCACATAAGGTGTCACAAAGGACAAGGTGGCCCCTGGATCTAACAGAGAATAAACATCAACATGGAAGAATCATAACATACCATTAACCACATCTAGGAAGACCTCGTTCTCTTGACAGGATGCTAGGGCATAGAATCTGTTCTGGCGCTGACCGCCAGTTGCACTGGTAGATGCCCCCTGACATGCTGAGCGAGGGGGTGGGGCTACTGAGCTAGAAGCTGGGCCACGACCCCCAACCCGATCCTGTCTCACTACTGGAAATTCTCTAAGCATGTGTCCAGGTTTCCCGCACCTGTAACATTCACCCGAACCTGCCAAGCACTTGTCTGTATGCCCTCGGCCATATTAGTGACAAGTTGGAACACCTGAATCTGTGGGCTTGCTTCTCTGACCCCTCGAGCCTGATGTTCGCCCTCTATGATCATGCCTAGGCCGATATGGCACACTCAAAGATGATGAAGCTGGGGCGGATGATCTTTGGTGGGTCTGCTAGCGATTCCCACCTCCTGACCTAGGCTGAGGAAATCTGTGATCATCAGTCCTAGCCCTCTTGGCCTCTCTCTCTCTCTCTTGAATGTGCCGCCTCCATCTTCTAGGCATACAACACCATCCGAGGAAGTTCCATGTCCTAATGGAGCAAAGGAATCCTACATTCCTTATCCAAGTAACCTGCTATCCCATGCACTAACCTGCTCACTCGTGCCCTCTGGTCAGCCACCAACTCAGGAGCATACTTCAATAGGTGGGTGAACTCAAGGGAATACTCTAGTACTATCATCCTCCCTGGCTTTAGATTGACAAACTCGGCTGCCTTCAGCTCCCTCATCTCCCGAGGGAAGAACCGATCCAGGAATGAAACATGGAACTCTTCCCAAGTGACCGGACCTGCTCTAGCGACCCTGCTATCCTTCCATTGATGGAACCAGATATGCGCAACCCGCTTCAACTGGTAGGATGCCAACTTTGCGCACTCAATGCTACTCATTCCCATGACCTGGGTGATCTTGATAACCTCATCCACGAACTCATGTGGGTCCTCATCTACCTTGGACCCAAGAAACTCCGGCAGGTTCATCCTTAAGAAGTCCCTGACTCGAGCCGCCGCTGCACTGCCATTTTGCGGAACATGCACTATAGCCTGCTGATTGACCTGAGCAGTCAAGGCCTGCGCAAGCATCTGAATGGCAACTCGAAACTCAGCATGAGCAGCTGGCTCCGGTGCCTGAGGCTCCTAAACTGGTGGGACTGGTTGATGCTCATGACTGTTTCCATCCTCGTGGCCCTCACCACCTCCATTCCTCCTTCCATTCATTCTTGGAGGAGCCATGATTTTGTAATCACGAATAGCACAAATTAGAAGGATAGAAATGCCTTTTCAGCGCACGACATAGATTATGAACGAAGGGAACATTTCCTAAAATATTTAGTAGCCTCTTTGTCATAACTGTGGCGCGCTTCACACCCATGAAAAAGAATCTACCTAACGCGATTTTCAGACTCCCTAGGACACATCAAACCTATGGCTCTCATACCAAGTTTGTCACGACCAGAACGGAGGCCCCAATCGTAGATATGGGACAAGGGACCTCGAGGATCCTAAGTCGACCCATGGTCATGCACACAACTAACCTCATTTAGATAAGTGGAAAGATAATCATAAAACATAGCATAAACATATCCATAGCATAACCTCATGGAATACAGAACATATACAAGAGCTGAGTACTACATACTAGTCTAAAAGCCTCTACTACATATAATGGGTTGATAGGACAATATCCCCAAGTAACCTGAACAATACTGAAACTCAAGATAACATAAAAGTATGTCAAAAGCCCTTGAAACATGAGGACTTACCAATGAGCTGATAGCGCAAGCTGAGATAGACTAGGAATGAGGACGAGCCTGAGATCCGTACCCTGTATCATGAAACGATACAACATTAAAAGTATGCGGTCAGTACATGAAATGTACCGAGTATGCAAGGTAAGTAAAATCGCTAAGGTAAGTAAAATCATTTGAACATATCATTTCGTAACATAAAATTTTAGAAAACTGAGAGGGATCACATGCGTTCTTTCGAAATCATAATCCCTCTATGATGTGACAATGCATAACTTTATAACACCAACTAACTCGAATGACTCAAAGATGAGATGCAACAATTATAGGAAAGCAATACATTGATTCAAACCTTACTTTTAGGACACGCATGCATACATAATAATCATGAGTAATGAATATACAAATATGAATCATATAGAGAACGGGAGACTCGTCACTTAACCGACATACCATGATAGAGCTTACGTGGTCCCGACTATTACACTCAAGTGGGCAGAGCCGTCCAAAACCTTGCCAGCACTAAGGACGCTACCATGATATCGATATCAAGCTGAAGGGCCAATCGGGCCGGGGATAGCTCACCGGGGAGGTCCCAATAATATAACAGTATCAACCTACGTTGGCGCGTAGTTCTGGGGTATAGGATGACTGACCATTAACCCGCTTGATGCTAGACTCTTCTCTCAAAACATGAAATGCTCTATATCATTTATAATGAAGCTCAATATCGTCAATTGACGAAGCTCAACATCTTCTAATGACGAAGCTCAATATGAATCATGCATAACTCAACATCGTATGAAACGAAGCTCAACATTTTCTATTGACAAAGCTCATAATAACATCATGCATAGACTCAACATCATATGTAAATGAAGCTTAACATTGTCTATCGACAAAGCTTATAGTGACACACCACCCCAATTACGATTTCATGCATATATGAGGCTTTACTTGGAAACACACCACAGGCTAGAATTTATAATAAGAGTTGAGGAAAAATTCACTTCAAACCATGTGGTAAGCTTATGTCGGGGAAAATCAATACTTTAAAACATCATGCGGGTATTACCCAAAACTCTATCATGCTTGGGTTCATTCAATTCACTTTGAATGCTTCAATACAATCATGGGTAGGGTTAGAACATGCTTTTGTTATTTACTTCATCATCATCATACACGTATCACAATCATCTCTTCTATGAACTATTCACCCATGGGTGTTTTAGATTCAAATTTTTAGAAAAACAATTTTTATAAGAGAAAACGAGCTAGAATCCCCCAAGCTTTGTAAATCGTCAATATCAACTCAATATGATCATACCCATGAATGGAGATATTAGAATCATGCAATTGATCAAAACCCCATACTTGACCATTTATAGTTTTGACACAATTGCAAGGAATTGGGAATGGGCGTGGAAGGAAGACACTCATTAAAACCCTACATACCTAAAAATGAGGAATTCTATCACCCTTCAATTGCCTAAGATCAGATTTCAAAGGAAACCTTGAATCACCTCCTTCAAGCCTCCAACCTTGCATGCATGGGGAGTTTTCACTTAGAATAGGTCTTCCCCTACTAAAACCCTTCAAAATGAGCCCTAAACGACCTAGTATAGAGCCATAGGTCCAGAAAATGATGGAAATGCCCTTACTAAAATCGCAGAAAACCTGCACTGGACGATCCCACAATTGAACCAATGGACCGTGGGAAGGTACCACGACTCATGGTATATGCCCGTGGTCTAGAATGCTAAACTTCCCGGTTTCTTATTTAAACCCACTGCTCGACAGGATGAGTTTTCATACCAAATAACGGACCGTGGTTTCAAACCGTCTTAGCCACCGCCTAGATCCACTTCCTTCCCATTACCACTAACAACGGCCCATGCCTTCTCACAACGGGTCATTATGACGCCCGTGGTCCACCCTACCACCAGGCTTGGCTTCACACCACGACCACAAACAACAGCCCGTGGTTTTCTACCACTCGTCGTTCTGTGGCTCGTCCTGTAACATTTTTCCCATATTTCTTCACTTTGAATTTTAACTCCCCAGGTTTATTCCTAAGAACTTCCGGGGTAATACAGAGAGTAGGGTGATGATGTCATATATACGAGGTTCTCTAATTTGCTGAAAGACTATGTAAATGTTAAATTCATTTACTTAAAGAATATATTTTTAAACATTATGTAGGTTCATGATGAAAATAGCACTATTGAACATTTGCAAATTGTGAGTGATGTTGCACACGGGCTTGATAGTCAAATTTAGTTGATGAATAAATATTGTGTCAATGGCTTCAAGTTTTAAACAAAAGAAACTTCTAAGTATAAGAAAACCAATAATAGAAGAGTGTGAGTTAAAGCTTGATGTATATGGTAATGGACAAGCTATTGATTATTATGACGGATACAAGAGATAATGGAAGTTAGGTGTGCTGGATGGCCGAGGAAAAAGATAGTACTATTTCGGTGTAAGTGGTTTGATCCATCGCACAGAGGTACTCGGGTAAATCAACAACATGATATAACTAAATTTAAGCACACCAGCTAGTATAATCATTATGATCCTTTCATCATTGCAAAAAATGCTAAGAAGGGGTATTATGCTCCATATCCTTTGTGTAGAGACAAGGTTGATTGGTGGGTGGTTATAAAGACTAAGCCCATGGGTCAGATAGAGATTGATAATGTGTTTTATGTGGCGTACGAAAATGATTTGGCAGTTGTTCATAAAATTGTGGATGCTGAGTTAGAACAAAGTTTAGATCATTATGAACACATATTAGAAGAAGTTTCTGATGATGAGGTATTAATTAAAATTCCAAATCTTGAGGATTAATTAGATAATGAAACTGAACCAAGTGAGGGATGAGAATCAAATGTTGATTATGAAAAAAGTGAAGAGTAAGAATGGGAGAATGATGGAAATGAAACAAGCAAGGAGGAAGAATGAGATAATAATGATTAGCAAGTAACTTAATTCTTTTAAGTAATTATTATGTTTAATACTTGTATTACTTTTTAATTATATATTCTAATGTAAACTTGTATGTAGATGTTTTCATTAGGTGATGCTGATCGAGGTCATATTAGTAGAGGTAGTAAATCAAATAAGAGTAGTAATAAAACATATAGGAGACCACTAGATTCTGGTGCTGCTTCAGGTGATTTTTCAACTACTCCACATACACATTCTTCTCCACCTATGTCCTATGTCCCCTATGACACTGGGCATATGGAACATTCTTCTGTGCCTCCATTTTCTACTACTTCAAACACTTTCACTCCTACACCTGGAATTCATCCACCATGGGAAAACTCGATGTATTCATCGTCAGGTACTCCTTCCCTGACTGGATCATCTCCTCACATTCTAGCTTGTGACTCAGATATAGCAGCTATGAGTCAGACTTACAGGGTACTTTTAGTACTACTCCACCCTTGACCCAGTTATTTAGAGCACTAGAACCAGCACCGACACCATCACTGACACCATCACTAGCACCAACAGCTGGAGAGCCACAACCAGGAGATACAGATAATCTCAGTAGACTAGTGATCATTCCTGATGGATCTGGGTAAGTTTGGTTTTGTTTTTGATTTAGATTTATAATAATTTATCTTAATGTTATATTTATGCATTGACATGTTTATTGTCACTATTACAGGTTCCATTGGGAAAAGAGAGTGGAAATGCTCTATGAGAGAGCATTTAGAGGCTTTATGATTGATCTTATCTGAGTTGGAGTGAAATACCACATCGAGTACGATAGAGCATGTTTAATTAATTTAAGGTGTACAAATTGATTATAATTTGGTAAAATTCTTCTTTGACTATTGATTATCATAATCGTCTAACACTGTTGATCATTCATTGCAGACATCATGTACTTGGCTTCCTCAGCATGATAAAATAATAGCCATGAACTTCGAGAGGAATAGTAGTTCTAGGATGTCAGATTGGTTTAGAGATGCCAAATTAAAGAACAAGAAGCCTGACTGGATGCTACCTCATCATTACGAGGAGCTTCATAGATATTGGAGCACGCCAGAATTTAAGAAAAAGTGTGATAGGTGAAGAAGTCTAGGAGTGAAAGGAAAGGTGGATCATTGCACATTGGCGGTGCAAAGAGCCAAGGGACGATAACTGAAGAATTGGTATAATTATTTGATTAAATTTTATATATTGGCTAACTTTGATTATATTTTGTTTGTAGGCCAAAAAATTGGGTCGCGACCTAACTCAAGAGGAGTTATTTTGAGCTACCCATGTAAAAAAGAAGAAGAATGAGTCAGATTCAGAAAGATGGGCCGAGCAAAGAGCTGAACAAGCCTATATAAGTTCATATAGCTTAAATGTATATATAATAATATGTAAAGTTTAATTTGAACAACCATCTTATACTCACATTTCCTTTTAATTATGTAGATGTTATCAACGTCTCTTGTCTGAGTACAGTCAGACTCAGGAAGCCCTAGGTGGGACGACCCAACCTCCGATAGATGTCGCTACCTGGATTTGGACTGAAAAAGTGGCTGGGAGGAGGCAAAAGGGTAGAGCCTATGGCGTAGGATCTAGGAACCCAGTTCGATGGATTCAGTTCGAACTAGAAGGTATTGGCTCTTCTAGCCAGGCCGAGGTGGTCGATGATCTTTAGATCATTGTTATGTCGCAGAAAATCATACACCTTATACGTGCCTTGGTAGATGCCGAGATAAGATGCATTACAGAGAGTAGGACAATGTGTCATACTGTCAAAGCTCTCAAGACATAAATGAATAGCCTCTTTGCTAGTGGAGTGCATAGACAACATGCTTGTTCTCATCCTTTCTTAGATGACGATGAGGTTTTGACAGATGATGAAAATGTTAAGGAGATACCTTAGTTGTTAGGATTATTGAACATTAAAAATAAACTATGTATATACATTTTGATACTTTAAACTTTGTTGATAATTTTGTGGATATATAATTTTTTTGATGTTTTAATTCAATAATTACAATGTTATTGATGTTGTTGTTGATTTGGAATTATTTTGGTAGAAATTAGTGCTGTAGAGTAGCACAATTGAATTGAATTTTAATTTGGCAGATGGGAAATGCAGAAATTGCAGGTTTCTGCTGCTGGGTTTTTTTGCAGAAAACTGACGGATAGTGTAGGTAAGTCTGTCGATTTTCTAGAGAAATACCATCAACACTAAACTAGAAAATCAATGAACTTTCCCATGCTATCCTAAGTGTGTTCTTAGTTATGAAGAACATATCGACGGACATCGTCTGTATATTTCAAAATTATTAATTAAAATAAAGATAGATAGTTGAACAAAATTGATGGTGTTCATTGGTAATTTTTTTCTCCTTCGAGTGGCATTTAAAATGCACCAAATTAAAATTTATTAAATCGATGGACGTCCTTCGATAATAATCGATGCTGTTTGTGGGTTTTTCTTTTGTGATGAGAAAAATTCCAACGATCCTTTGTCCATTAGTTTTGACCAAAACAATGGCGCTGTCCGTCGGATTTGACCCTCATTTTTTGGCCTGTTTTTTGTAGTGGTATAGGCTGAGGAGGTTGAGCATCAGAGTCTAAGAGGTATGCTTTAGGGTATTAGTATTCCTGTTTGGAAGTGGGAAGAGATAAATAAGGGTTTCATTATAGGATTGCCTCGGACGCGCCGACAAGATGATTCTATATGGGTAATAATGGACCAGATGACCAAGTTAGAACATTTCTTATCAGTTAAGATTACGAGATCTATCGAGGATTAGGATAGATTATACATTTGGGAGTTAGTTCGATAGCATTGGGTTCCATTATCTATCATCTTAGATAGGGGTACTCAGTTCACCTCTAAGTTTTGGGATATCGTTCAGAAGGATCTTGGTACCCAGGAGAAACTTAGCAAACCTTTCCACCCATTGATAGATGGTCAGGTCAAGTGAACTGGTTAGACCTTGGAGGATATGTTGAGAGCTCGCATGATCGATTTCAAAGGTAGTTGGGATGATCACTTTCCCTCATTGAGCTTGTATACTACAACAGTCACCATTCCAATATTCAAATGAACCCATTTGAGGCTCTTTATGAGCGGAGGTGTAGATCACCTGTTGGATGGTTCGTGGTAGGTAAGGATATGTTGGTAGGGCCAGATTCAGTTCATGAGGCCATTGACAAAGTTCAACTTATTATAGAGAGGTTGAAAATAGCTCAGAGTCATCAGAAATCATATGCAGATATTAGGAGGAGAGAACTTGAGTTTGAGGTTGACGATTAGGTGTTTCTTAAGGTGTCTCCCATGAGGGGAGTTTTGAGGTTAGATAAGAAAGGGAAGCTTAGTCCCCAATATATTGGTCCTTATAGGATTCTGAGACGTGTTGGCAAGGTGGACTATGAGTTGGAGCTACCAACAAAGTTAGACTCAGTACATCCTATTTTACATGCATCTTTATTGAAGAAGTGCATTAGAGATCCAGTGTAATACCCCAAAGGTTCTAAGACTAGACCCGAGATTTGGTATGTGTTCAACAGGAAAAGTTGGAAAATTTGCCTCAATATGACTCAACCTACGAGTCATAGGTTGGTAGTACGGGTCATAGAAAGACCCATAGATCAGGTTAGAGATTTTGTTCTCCAGACCACGAGTCCCCACTATGAGTCGTAGCATGTGGGTACGACTTGTGATTAGGAGTCGTAGCAAGTCTTTGGTGTTATCCAATGATTGATTGTACAGATGATGGTACGACTCATAAGATGATGTTACAGATTATAGCATGGTTTGTGGAAATATTCAGAAGATTGGAGGTTTTGGACTTGGTTAGTACGGGAGGATACCATGAGTCTTAAGAGTATTGTATGACTCGTGGAACGATCCGTGATAGTTGATAGAATAGTTTTCTTGCGAATTCATTAATGGTATTTCTGTAAATCCCAAGCTCCTAAGCCCTGACTACATTGTTTTATGCTCTAAAAGAAGTGTATTAAGGGAGTTTAACCTATTCTAATTCATTCAACTCCCATGCATGCAAGTTTAGAGGGTTCCATTGAAGATCAAGCCTAGAATCCTTCAAATTCTCCTCCAAATCTTTGGGCTTTCAAAGTAAAGTTGAAAATCAGTTTACCCAAGTATATGGGACCATGAATGAGAGTTTCCTTTCACTCTAATGCCCAAATTTCTCTTCAAGTTCATGAATTCAAGTGTTAATTCAAGTGTATGATCCTATAGGGTTTTAACCTAAATTCATAAAATTCTCTATGATTTATTTATGGGTCAAATCTCTTCATGTTTCAAAGCATGTTTGAAGATTCATGAGAAGATTTTATGTACTAATTGATTTGTTCAAATTTTAGGAAATTATGTTCAATTACGAAAGTTCATGAAAAGTTTAGTTTATGATTAATCATTTCAAGTATGATGAAATATCTAGCATGTATGTATGTTTACAAATTACCCATATATGAATCTATGATTTTGACTAGTGAAGTCTATTTCAAGTATGTATGATCTTTAGTATTTGGGTTATCCCACTTAGATTTAGCATGTTTTCATGGTTCAGTTTAGTTCTATAAATATTCTTACCATATGATTTTGGAGTCTATACTCCCATTTTCAGCTTAAGGTATGTTTGGAGCCAGGACTCCCCGTATTCAGATTTCAAACTATGAGTGTAATTTCATTATCAGCTTTGTTGAAAAACGATGGTTTCAGCTTTGTTGAAAAAAGATGGAGAGCAACTTGCATGTTTTTGGGAGAAGTTTCCACCATCGAGTAGGCTAGGGGTTCATGAAAACCCTGGGTCTTAAAACTATCTGCCAACGTAGGATTTAATATTTTACTTTGGGACCTCCATTGTGAGCTTACCCTACCCCGAATGGGACTTCAGCTTGATATCAATATCATGCTACCACCCTCAGCCCTGACAAGGCTTTGGAGGGCTCTGCCTACTTGAGTGTAATAGTTGGGATCACATAAGCTCTATCATTTTAGTGTCGGTTAGATGACGAGTTTTCCATTGTTCCTCATGATCTTAGTTATGCATGTCTATCAGTTATGATATTATGTTTTAAGAAAGTTTGACCCATTGATCAGGCTATCAATTTCTACTTATGAATCTCAGTTTCAGCTTTGGGTCACTCAATTCAGTTTTGAGATCCAGTTTATGTTTATTCATATTTTCAAATATCAACATACAGTCCTTACTCTCAGAATCTTATGATGTTATGATTTTTGTTATGAATGATTTTAGGTTATACTTACTCAGGCTGTTTTATTTACCTTGCATGCTCAGCACATTCCAAGTACTGATCACTTACTCTATGCTATATCATTTCATGATATAGGTCCTAGCGATCAGACTTAGATGCACCGTTAGTTTTGCTCTCATTCTAGTTCAGACCCTGCCTTGAGGGAGTCCTTATCCTCCGAGGACATCTATCTTTCAATATCATTATGTTAGTTTGTTTTAGACTTAGACATAGTTGGGGGGCTTGTCCTATCATCTCATCAGTTAGTAGAGGCTTTTCAAACATAGATTTTTATATTTAGCTTTGGACTCAGTGTTATGATATTACCATTGGCTAGACGTTTTTATTCAGACTTTCACTATTTCATAATTTAGTTATCAGTTTTTCTTATGTTGATCTTTAGTTTTTATGTTTCCATGGGTCGACTTGAAGCCATTCATGGTTCTAGGTTCCGTATCTACATCTAGGCCTATACGGGTCATGACATCCAACTTTACTGGTTCTGGTAGAGAAATCAACTTGTTGGGGGAGCTTTGTAGGGAAGCTGAAGAAGATATGATGGCTAGATACCCATATCTTTTCCCTTCTAGCTCAGTTCTAGTTGAGGTACCAGTTTCCTCTTTAGAACACTATTTAGTTTCATGACAAGTTCATGTATCTCAGTCCCTTTCATGTCATAGTATGCATGTACGTTTTAAGAATCCAGTTAAGTCATGTATCTTGGTCTGGTGTTAGTCACTTTGTTAGTTTTCAGCTATGGTTATTCAGTTTTTGGTTTGTTGTTCCTTCCATATCCTTTCAGTATTGTTAATATACATTCGAGGATGAATGTACCCAAGGGGGAGATAATGTAGCACCCCAAAAGTCCCTAATACTAGGCCCAAGACTAATGGGTTGAGATATTTTAACTCCTCGGACTTTCAGGCTAATTTTTAAACCGTTCTAGGTATGCGGAAAGACTTGAACCTAATGAATTCTATTGTAATTTGGTGTTAATATCAATTCTTAATTGTGGGAATTGCATTGGATACAAATTAAGGTTATAAGAAACCTCTAGCACAAGGTTGAGTTGAGAACCTTCTAACTAATTGAGTTTTCGTATAAGTTCTATCAGGGTCCAACTTCAAACGATCATAGATCCCATTTTACAAACTGTTTTTGGGTGATTCAATATATCAAATTGAAGCCCTTTGAGTCTTATTTCCAACATATCTAACCTTGTCAATTAGTGTTCGGAGTAAAAAGTTATGAGCAGTTTCATGGAACAGGAAAAGACAATACAAGATCATAGAACGATTTGTCAGGTGAGTCGTTAAGTCACCTAAGGAATCATTAAGTGACCCATTAAGTGGCAATGATTGGTGGAAAACTTGATTTTTATAGCGTATTAACGAATCATTAAGTGACCCGTTAAGTGACACGAAGAATTGTTAAGTGGAGGCGTCAATAAAAGATCAGAAAGTTGAAAAATGTCTCCAGTGGTAATAAGAGGTCTTAACGACCCGTTAAGTGGCCTAACGGATCATTGGATGATCCGTTAGGTCCAACAGAGTCCACTTTCCAGCTGGGTTATTATGGGCATTTTTGTAATTCAAAAGTTTCCTAACTCCTGAACTAAGTCATTTTGAATATTAAAAACTAATCCTCATTCTACTCCTAGCACTCCAAATTGAAGATCAAATCTCAAGGAAACCTAAGGTTCTTCATCACCTTCTTTCCAAATTCTCTTGGGTCTTCAAGTAAAGTTGTATATTCTTCAAGCCCAGGTATGTAGGGTTATGAATGGGGGAAATCCTTCCACCCTCATACTCATTTATCCATATTTCATGATTTCAAGTTTGCATGCATGATATGTAGAAATTCAAAGGTTAGACCCAAATTCCCATGAAATCTCTTATGGACTCTTATAGGTTCAAGTCTCTTATGATCAAACTCATGATTTATGATTATGATAAGGTAGGTTACCCGTGTTTCGCGTGGTAGTGAACTTACGCGTGACCATTAGCTAATATAATCTTTTCTTTAACACTTTGTACATCATTGAAACTTATTTATTTTCATTTTTCGGTAATTCATCCAATTAGTTATAACTGTTATAATTTAATTTTTAAAAATTCCTCTCTTTCCATTTTTTGCCCCCATATCGCCACATGGGGGGAACATGGGGACGTAAAAAAGGGGGTACCATCAACTTGTTCCGACCTTCATTATGAAGTAATTATAGTGAAAGTGCTTCATCATTTTGTGTATCGTGTAAGACAAAGTATCTATAAATGATTTTATTCATCACATACGGGTGAACCAAATGTCTGAGAGTCTGAGCAACATAGTTATATGCTTTTTAAAAAATATTCATAATGCTTGGAGTTCCTCAGCACCCTTGACGTTGCCTATCTAAGGTCTCTCTCAGCGGAAGACTCATGTTTTCATAGTGCATTAGAGCTTCTTTTGCAATTTGTTCAGCTTCCAACTGAGCATCACACTCTTTTGCCAATTCTGGTTCAATACATCTCATCTCCTTCAGCTTTGGATCAACTTATTAAATACCAAAAGGCACTCGATCACAATCACACGTACAAATCTTTGGGCATAAGGCTTGTCAGTGGGGGAGTTAAGGGGAACAATGAGGTTCATCCAAAAATTACACAATTTATGAATGGTCAAAATTTTATGTTTTACGTAAAAATAAGTACATATAGATTCTACTTGAATTATTTGGGTGTTTACTTTTCTGTATTTTGAATCATGGTAAAATCCTGACTTCTTCACTGAGGCTCGTCATGATTTCTCCAGACGCATACTATACACAACTGATCAACATGATTGTAAACGGGACAATCAGGTACCTGACTATCTGCTTTTTTGACAAAAACTAATAAATCATAACGTTTGAATACATACCTTTAGTTCCTTGAATAGGTATGTTGTATTGGGTTTTCCATCATTCGTTTCCACAACCAAGTTCACATGTAAAAGAAGATTTCTCAATTAGTCGCCTTTCTTCAATAGATCTTCAGTCTTGTTGTTGAAAAGTACTTGCCTATTTCCACATTGTTTGGGAGCTTCCTATAATAGTAGTACAAATAAATAATTGAATTGGATCAACTTTCAGACTCATGGGCAAGTGATTTTAATTCTTTTACAAACATATGCTACTTGAAAAATGCTAAAATGAAAATAAATAAGAATGTATGATCTGCCAATTTAATTTACAACATACTCTCCCCGTATCAATTTGTTTGTTTGGTATTGAATTGACACAGAGTTTACAAAAGTAAAGAAATTTTTAATCTTGTGGTCTTGAACTAAATAAAGGTAACATATACCAAAGTGACCTTTAATCTTGTGGTCAAAAAACATGCAACACGAAAACTTAAAATTAAAGAGTTGCAAAAAGTGGGAGTATCTAATAATATTATAGAAAATATCTACAAATAATCTAACCTTTAAAGGCTCAGGGCAACGATCTAAGTATTGAAGCAAAATCTCATCATTTTCTTCAAGATCATCTCCTCTGGTGAAGACCACAAACATGTAATCACTAATTTTGCTCTCAAACATATCCAAAAAGCATTGCAAAGTAGCTTGCTCTTCTTTAGAAAACCGAGTTCGAACAGACAGAACCTAACCTACGCCAGATTGCTACACAAAATATAAGCAAAAAAGATCCAAGCATTCTAAAATCCAAAAGTGAAACTACATAGAGTAGTTTAAGGAGTGTGGCAACAAAAAATAATGTTGCTTAAGTACTTGCTAAACATCACAGATCCTAAAGAGTGATTTTCAACATTGGTAACAACTTTCAACCCTGGTCATGAACACGATGTCAAGGATGCCAATTTTATTACTATATAAGAGCTTAGTGCTTTCAAGAACCAAGAATTCACGGTATTTATATGGATTATATGTCACACCCCGCCTTGGGGGGGTATGACTGGCACCTGGTGCCCTACTAGGACCTGATCTGCTGGACTGCTAAGCCTGGGCACATCTGGTGCCTGGCTGGCTCTAACTCATATTTCTGGAAACAAAGGGCTATATAACGGCTGTAAACACAGCCCCCGGCCCATTGGCCTATAGCCTCCTGTACCTGTACTAACAGCTGACCAGAAGCATATCAATATAGGGAAACCTATACGGGCCGACAAGGCCACCATGCTGTCTAGTTATCTATAACTCAACCCTGAAGTACTGGATAGCTACGTGACCGGCAAGGTCACCACTACTGTCGAAATATGGCCCCACACGGCCAACATAAAAGAAACAGAAGTACTAACAGCTAACAACTACACGGCCTCACACGACCGGCTCATCTGACCACAGGGAAACATATACAGACTGCAAGCCTCTAGGAATAGCAATAGAAATGATCGGGACAGGGCCCCGACCTACCCGTATTATACAACAAAAGAAAATGAAATACACCTCTGGAATTCAGTCTCCGGATGACAGGAGCTGAATACTCGATCGCTGACAGGAATCACGCGGTATCGCCTGCTCGTCTATGAGTACCTGCAGGCAAGTAATGCAGCGCCCCACCGGGCGTCAGTACCGCTGGTACTGAGTATGTAAAGCAATAACTGAAAGAAATATCTGAAAATAATAATATAACTGATGAAACTAAAGTAGAGAGAAATAGATTAACTGTCTGATAATGTAAGTCATACCTTCTCTCAATTATACTGGAAGGAGTAGGAGTCATACCTGGAGACGTATCATTCTACTGTTGATCTACTCGTATCTATCATAACATGGCATAACATAACATAGCATAACATAGCACACACAAACCTTACCTGGCCCCCATAAGCCGGGAGGTACAACCAGCACAGAATCTATACCCCTACCCCGGTCATCCCATCTCCTAAAAACCCTGTAAGCATCCTGCCGGTCCCCTGGGTATGCACTTGGGCTCGCTGAGCCCCTGACTATAACTGCATCTGAGTCCGGAGGACTCCTGAATCAACACCCGGGCGTATCCACTCGACAGGGGTGTGTAAAAGCCAACCAAGGCATAATATGGGGAAAACTGGCATCCCATCTTCGTCCCCTGTGGGACAGCATGCCACTCCATAGAGCGACGTATCCTCATCCTCTGGTGGACGAGGCGATACAGCTATCAACCCTAGGGCGGTCATGGATGCTAGGTAATCCAACCCCAAGACAATACAGCGGTCTCACATACTGAGGCTAATAGTGGTAAAGTATTGTGTATACTATATGCTGAACTAATGATAGTAATATGTACGTACTTAACGCCTGCTGAGGCTGGGAATAGTATATATGTATAAGTATAGTCCTCTGCCAGACTGTACTGGGGCTAATGCTAAAACATGATATAGTCTTTCTGCTGAAACTATGTTGTATACTGAGTTTCTATAGTAACATGATTTACTAGTTTTAATATGCTTTCTAGCTTCACTTTAACTTATCGTTCTATTTCTGAGATGTCTTATAGATATTACATTGCTTTACTGGGTTTCAACTGAATACAATATTATCCTAACATCCTGTGTCACATCACGTACTAAGCATGGTGTGAAGTTTCTAACACTTGTATCAGAATCTATATCATGCTAGCAAGTCTCGCGCTGATCATAACATGATGTTTCTAATATCGTACCATCATTCATAGTAAACATCATACATGGCTTCTGAATATTCTACTGGCCTTTAAATTACTATACTGTACCAAGATTACTAACTTGCAGAGGGAACTAGCTTTACATACCTTATCCTCGAACTATCCGTCTTTCGGACGAGGCTCGGCCGGTACTTCAACTATTTCCTCCCAACTGCATTCATAAATATGTCAGTTAATACTAAATACAACTTTATTGTAAAGAGCAACGTCACTTTCGATATAGTTTATAGCCTAAACTTAGGCTTATCGAAAGACGGTCGAAAACTCGCTATTTTTCAGAGGTCCAAAAGGGAGAACTATTCACTTCTCAGCTAGGAACACATAGACACTAATTTAGAGCAATTCCACTTACCTTAGCTCGGTAGCTCGACGATTCGTCGGCCGTATTTCACGAAACTAAATCCGTAGGAATGCTCTCTGCTACTAAATACCTCGGTATCTGAGGTTAATTTGAGTTTGGACGGTGTTTAGCAGCGTAATTGGACGAAAATTATATTACTACTTCGTCCTTTTTTCCCTCTCTGCTGGTTTGCTCTGTTTTCTGGAAATTTATAAGTGTTTTAATCATTTAAAACCGAAGTGGGGCTTTATATACTTGGGCCTGGACAAGGCCAACGTGTCACGGAACCAACGCGGAGGCTTCACCTCCGTGACACGCTGCCATCGCGGAGGGGTTCTGCCTCGGCTCCTTCCGCGATGGTTCGATAGGTTTCTCGTCCGATCTTTTCCCGGGCCTTTCTCTAGCACGTATGGCCTTCAAATATGCTTAACCAACGTGCGAATAGGTCATCTAGGTGCCGGGAATCCTACGGGGTATAACATTCTCCCCCCCTTAAGAACATTCGTCCTCGAATGTATACTGCTATCTAGAGGACTACTTAATTTACTTGTTTAGAAAAATTTCGCCAGAGTTTCCCCTGTAATATAGACTATAGTAAAAACCTGAAATGCAGAAAAGTCCAATATAGGTACTGCATGCAATATTTTAAAATCCACTGGATAACTAAGTATCAATCCTTCTCATTCACACACATACAACTATACGGTACTGCATAAATAATAATACGGACATACCGGTCACCTGACTAGTCCTGAAATAGGTGAGGGTATCTGGCTTTCATATCTTCTTCAGCTTCCCACGTCATTTCCTCACGATTCCTGTTACGCCACAATACTTTGACAGACGCAACATCTTTAGTCCTCAACCTGCGAATCTGTCTGTCTAAGATAGCTACGGGAACCTCTTCATATGTTAACTCTTCTGTGACCTGGACATCCTGAACTGGAACTACTGTAGAAGGGTCTCCTACGAACTTCCTTAACATAGATACATGGAATACTGGGTGAACAGATGCTAACTCTGGAGGCAAGTTCAATTCGTATGCAACTCGGCCTATTCTTCGCCGAATTTGATATGGCCCAATGAATCTCGGGCTAAGCTTGCCTTTCTTGCCAAATCTCATTACCCCTTTCATCGGAGACACTTTCGGATATACCCAGTCATTTACTGCAAATTCTAGATTTCTGCGCCGCATATCTGCATAAGACTTCTGGCGGCTCTGAGCAGTCAGTAAACATTCTCGGATAAGCTTTATCTTTTCCTCTGACTGCCGAACAATGTCTGGGCCAACCAATGCTAATTCTCCTATTTCAAACCAGCCCACCGGCGATCTACATTTTCGCCCATATAACGCCTCGAAAGGTGCCATCTGGATAGCTGAATGATAACTGTTATTATAAGCAAATTCAATCAATGAAAGATGCTCATCCCAGCTACCCCCAAAATCTAGCACACACGCTCGTAGCATATCTTCGAGCGTCTGAATTGTACGTTCAACCTGCCCATCTGTCTGGGGGTGGGAAGCTGTGCTTAGATTAATCTGCGTCCCCAGCCCCTTCTGGAATGATTTCCAAAGCTTGGTCGTGAACTGCGCTCCTCTGTCTGAAATAACGGATACTGGCACTCCATGCAGTCTGACTATCTCTCGGATATACAACTTCGCATAATCTTCAGCCGAGAAAGTAGTTCTAGCTGGCAGGAAATGAGCTGATTTAGTCAATTTGTCAACTATTACCCATATAGAGTCATGTCTGTGTCTGGTACGGGGTGATCCTGCCACAAAATCCCTATTCACTGCTTCCCATTTCCAGAGAGGCACAGCTATGTCTTGAGTTAACCTGCCTGGTTTCTGATGTTCTGCTTTCACCTGTTGGCAGTTAGTACACTGGGCTACAAATTCAGCAATTTCTCTTTTCATACCTGGCCACCAGTAGTTCTCTTTGATGTCATGGTACATTTTTTGTCGTATCGGGGTGAAGAGAATAACGGGCGTAATGTACCTCGTTCAGAATCTGCTGGTGGAGCCTTGAAACATCTAGAACATATAGACGGCCTTTACAACACAGCACTCCACCCTTTGTTACCTGAAAACCTGGCGTTTTCCCCTGCTAACCAGGTCAGGATTCTTATACTACCGTTCTTTTTATTTCCACAACTGATGACGACACGGTGGTGTTTTCGATTACCGCTCTGTTGTCCTTCATTTCTGTTACACGAACGGCTAAATTGATCATTTGATGTATCTTTCTGACCAACTCCCGTTGCTCGGGCTGCCCATACACCACACTTCTAATAGATCTATAGCTAAGAGCGGTTGTTGCTCCATTACCTCTTCTTGGCTGATATAACATTTTCATACTTTGAGAGCTCGACATATAATTAACGGTTATACTGACTTGTCTTGCCGAAGAGATTGACAAGTAGTTTACAGGCGTAGCTAGAGCTTACCTGGCCCTCTGGCCACATGCTAAGGCTACTTGTTGCTGAGATAACCTGAACGACCGTCTGCGCACCTTGTGCCTTTATCTGATCAGAGGATCCTGATATTGACCATGACCTCTAATGATCTGGCTGCATAACCTTAATTAACTGAATAATCGGGTTGAATGACCCGAATGTGGCAGTAGTCTAATAATGCTCTAACTGTTCTACTTGAGTACTTATTGTTCATGCATAACTGCAGACTTGTGGGCATCTAATTGCTTTGTTATTTTGCTTGAACCACTATAAGGCTGGGCTTAATCAAACTTACTCCCAGGCGATCAATCTTTGGGTCTTCACGGGGAGTCTACTGATCCCCTGGTCTTAGTAAACACTGTGCTAGCAGGGTACTATCAATTTCTTACGCCTTGTGTGTATCCACTTGGATTTATACTGCTATTCTGGGGAATTCTCGGTCTTATGAGCTATTCTGTAAATACTGGCCTTTTGCTAGGGCTCTGTATCTAAATATCTTACGAGAACCAGCTGAAGTACTAGTCTGTCGCTGACTACTGATGTGGACCCTTCCTTGGGGTACCCACCGGTATTCTGACTGGGACGGCCGGCTGTCTTATGGGGTGTTCCACATAATAACTGCTAGGTTGGTTAAGGCCGACTCTCACCTACAAGGCTGGAAAAATGACGTACGACCACTTAACATACTAGAACAATTCTGGTATTGCTAATTTCTAAAATTTGCCTATTCGGCCTCTAATCCTGGTTCTAGCACATACACTACTGTTACCGATCTTCAGGGATGCTTCCCTGCTAATGCCGGCGCCAGCTGGTCGGTAGACCGTCTAACTGCGCCCTTATCATCTAGTCATCTGGTTTAGGCCATTAACTCTGCTAAGCTCCTAGAGCCTAGATCTGGCAACAACACATAAGTCTATTAACTTAATAACTGAGAACTGAGATAGTTTCTATGACTTCATACGTAATTCACACTTAATCTGTCCTTTCTCTTCTCCTTTCCCTTTTTCCTTTCTTCTATCCTTTTCTTTCTTTCTTCTCCCCTTTTTTTTGGCAAGGGGGGGTCCTGCAATGCAATTTGTACATGCTTTCTATTACTAATCAGCATCTGTAATTGTACCCCTTATAGGCAACTACTCACAGCATATCTATTATCTGTATATATATATATATATATATATATATATCAATAGCTACGTACAATATGTACTAAATTCTGCGGTAATACATAATCTCTGACATGCTCTGCTGAGTCTCATGCCGTACATGATACACCGCTTCTACGGCCTAATAATATCTCCTGCCCTGACTTATCATTTCATTGTATTGTCACCCCATTCTGAAAGTAACAAACATAAACACTTTAGTTATTGTCTGCTGTTTGAAATTCCGCCACTCTTGCGATGTGGGGTCAACGTTCGATTCTTGTGGCCTTACTAGGCATATATTGAGAGCCCATGACTGTCTGTTGGGCCTTATCTCTAGGCTACACTAGATTAGAATTGTTGTATCAGTAATTTCTTAACTTCTCCATAGCGGACATACTGCGGTATTCTGAACCGCAATCTTACTGTCAGTCCGAGGCTTAATCCTTAATACGATATTTTATCAATCTGGGGGTAATTATAATTTCCCCACAAGATCTGACATTCCTGCTTCTTTCCCTCATCTTACTTAAGCTGAACTCTGGGGTTCAAGGTACCTGCTCTTCATTGTTAACAAGATTGCTGGTCCAGTATCAGTTCATACTTCCCCTGACTTGCAGTCAGACCTATCTGATTCACATGACCCCTCACCCTTTCGATATCACAACTGGATCATAACTACAATCTTACAGGTATGTCTTTGTCTTGCTATCTGTTAGCATATGTAACGGACTTGGCCTTTTTCTGACTCGAACTTGACTATTACCCGGCATTTATCACTAACAGGTCTTTTACCCCTGCTTCGGGTAAGCTAACGGTCTTACTTTCTCTACTGGCTTATTGTCATAAGGGTCTGCACAACTTACGTAATCCTAGGGGCTCTTTATACTTTCTAATACTTACTAGGATCAATCAGCCCATCTTTACTTACCGCTGGATTTGGCAACCCCATCTCAAGTCTTATGCCCCTTTACTATACTGGCATCAAAATCAAGAGGTGGGAATAGCCCTTTTCTTATTGCAACAAATAAAAGCATTTAACTGTACCATATCCAAAAAGATGTATTTGGGATTCCTGCATTTCCCTCTCTTTCTTATACTTACCTGGTGGTCTGACCTTGTCTGTAATCTTAATCAGATCTTATATGGCTAATAAATAAATCAACTCGTATGTACATTACACTCCGGACTTCTTATTCTGATGTTATCAACGTATACTGGGGATAGTACCGATAAAGGTATCATGTTGGGAGGTCTCGGGTACCTTCCTCCTGCTGTTGTAGTTATCATGTAACTGGCTGATGCCTTCTTCTGTTGCTATATCTGATCTTCTTCCTGTAATAGGGTAATGCTGATCTGCCTTTGTATTTGTAATCAAAGAATACGGTAAGTTTTTAGAGACTCCACCCTATACTGTACCGCTTTAAAGCACGACTGACTGAGAAGGAAGGGTAACCATCCTATTATGCCTCGCAGCCTCCTCCCTATAGTATGTGGTGCACAACACATCCATAGACAAGACTCTACTTAGCACGGCTTGCAGACTCCCTGGGACACGACCTGCTCTGATACCAAGTTTGTCACACCCCACCTTGGGGGGGTATGACTGGCACCTGGTGCCCTACTAGGACCTGAACTGCTGGACTACTAAGCCTGGGCACATCTGGTGCCTGGCTGGCTCTAACTCATATTTCTGGAAACAAAGGGCTATATAACGGCTGTAAACACAGCCCCCGGTCCATTGGCCTATAGCCTCCTGTACCTATACTAACAGCTGACCAGAAGCATATCAATATAGGGAAACCTATACGGGCCGACAAGGCCACCATGCTGTCTAGTTATCTATAACTCAACCCTGAAGTACTGGATAGCTACGTGACCGGCAAGGTCACCACTACTGTCGAACTATGGCCCACACGGCCAACATAAAAGAAACAGAAGTACTAACAGCTAACAACTGCACGGCCTCACACGACCGGCTCATCTGACCACAGGGAAACATATACAGACTGCAAGCCTCTAGGAATAGTAATAGAAATGATCGGGACAGGGCCCCGACCTACCCGTATTATACAACAAAAGAAAATGAAATACACCTCTAGAATTCAGTCTCCGGATGACAGGAGCTGAATACTCGATCGCTGATAGGAATCACGTGGTATCGCCTGCTCGTCTATGAGTACCTGCAGGCAAGTAATGCAGCGCCCCACCGGGCGTCAGTACTGCTGGTACTGAGTATGTAAAGCAATAACTGAAAGAAATATCTGAAAACAATAATATAACTGATGAAACTGAAGTAGAGAGAAATAGATTAACTGTCTGATAATGTAAGTCATACCTTCTCTCAATTATACTGGAAGGAGTAGGAGTCATACCTGGAGACGTATCGTTCTACTGCTGATCTACTCATATCTATCATAACATGGCAAAACATAACATAGCATAACATAGCACACACAAACCTTACCCGGCCCCCATAAGCCGGGAGGTACAACCAGCACAGAATCTATACCCCTACCCCGGTCATCCCATCTCCTAAAAACCCTGTAAGCATCCTGCTGGTCCCCTGGGTATGCACTTGGGCTCGCTGAGCCCCTGAATATAACTGCATCTGAGTCCGAAGGACTCCTGAATCAACACCCGGGCGTATCCGCTCGACAGGGGTGTGTAAAAGCCGACCAAGGCATAATATGGGGAAAACTGGCATCCCATCTTCATCCCCTGTGGGATGGCATGCCACTCTGTAGAGCGACGTATCCTCGTCCTCTGGTGGACGAGGCGATACAGCTATCAACCCTGGGGCGGTCATGGATGCTAGGTAATCCAACCCCAAGACAATACAGCGGTCTCACATACTGAGGCTAATAGTGGTAAAGTATTGTGTATACTATATGCTGAACTAATGATAGTAATATGTATGTACTTAACACCTGCTGAGGCTGGGAATAGTATATATGTATAAGTATAGTCCTCTGCCAGACTGTACTGGGGCTAATGCTAAACATGATATAGTCTTTCTGCTGAAACTATGTTGTATACTGAGTTTCTATAGTAACATGATTTACTAGTTCTAATATGCTTTCTAGCTTCACTTTAACTTATCGTTCTATTTCTGAGATGTCTTATAGATATTACATTGCTTTACTGGGTTTCAACTGAATACAATATTATCCTAACATCCTGTGTCACATCACGTACTAAGCATGCTGTGCAGTTTCTAACACTTGTATCAAAATCTATATCGTGCTAGCAAGTCTCGCGCTGATCATAACATGACGTTTCTAATATCGTACCATCATTCATAGTAAACATCATACATGGCTTCTGAATATTCTACTGGCCTTTAAATTACTGTACTGTACCAAGATTACTAACTTGCCAAGGGAACTAGCTTTACATACCTTATCCTCGAGCTATCCGTCTGTCGGACGAGGCTCGGCCGGTACTTCAACTATTTCCTCCCAACTGCATTCATAAATATGTCAATTAATACTAAATACAGCTTTATTGTAAAGAGTAACATCACTTTCGATATAGTTTATAGCCTAAACTTAGGCTTATCGAAAGACGGTCGAAAACTCGCTATTTTTCAGAGGTCCAGAAGGGAGAACTATTCACTTCTCAGCTAGGAACACATAGACACTAATTTAGAGCAATTCCACTTACCTTAGCTCGGTAGCTCGACGATTCGTCGGCCGTATTTCACGAAACTAAATCCGTAGGAATGCTCTCTGCTGCTAAATACCTCGGTATCTGAGGTTAATTTGAGTTTGGACGGCGTTTAGCAGCGTAATCGGACGAAAATTATATTACTACTTCGTCCTTTTTTCCCTCTCTGCTGGTTTGCTCTGTTTTCTGGAAATTTATAAGTGTTTTAATCATTTAAAACCAAAGTGGGGCTTTATATACTTGGGCCTGGACAAGGCCAACGTGTCACGGAGCCAACGCGGAGGCTTCACCTCCGTGACACGCTGCCATCGCGGAGGGGTTCTGCCTCGGCTCCTTCCGCGATGGTTCGACAGGTTTCTCGTCCGATCTTTTCCCGGGCCTTTCTCTAGCACGTATGGCCTTCAAATATGCTTAACCAACGTGCGAATAGGTCATCTAGGTGCCGGGAAACCTACGGGGTATAACATTATACTTGTCCTTTGCATATATTATAACACATCTCAAAGCATATATACTTTCTTGAGTGGAGGAGGACTTTGAAAGAGCTGCACAAATGGATCAAAATTATGTTTAACGCATACAACCTGAATGAAGAAGTAATTGAAAGAATGTACTCACTGCTTTTCACCTATTTTGTTAATTTGACACTTGATTACTGTATAATTTGGTTCTATTTGAAAGTACTTAAAAGATGTTTCACTGTGATTTAAATTATTTAGTGAAGTCATTTTATATCTTGTTAACCATCTACTTCCAAGAAGGTCTCGATAAATTATATATATCTTGTCAAAATATTTTTCCTTCAGTATGTAATTATTGAATTACCATACTAAAGTTTGACTTATTATGTTGGACCAAACTTTGAATGTTTGGTATTTGATATCTACTTCCAATTACCGATTACAGAAGTTGAACTTCAGAAATACAAAGCACCACCCATAATGCCAGATAAACTTCAATTTTCAAACTTAATAAATATCACTAGACATATATTTTATGATTCAAGAGACTCAATTTAAGAATATCTTTGATGGTATAATTAAACTACAACACAAACATACATAAGAACAATCTTTCTGTTTTTCAAAATTCAAAAACACTACTAAATTTTTCATTAAGAGCCAAGATTCAGCATTGTAGAGCACGAGGGGAAAATATAATATCCTAACAATAAAATCAAACAAAACATTCAAATCTTCTCTATTCTTATAGAGACAACGACTAGCGAATAAAGAACAATTGGTCTGATGATGAGAATTATCAGAGTTGAATTACACATTAAAAAATATTAGTTCATTAGAATATTTGATGGGCAAAAATTATTGTATTTTTTTTGTATGAAGGATTACTGTTTAATAATAAATGTACTAATGTACGGATTTATTACTACATAGCGGCACAACTAATATATCAATGGTTAAAGAAGAAATAATAATAGAAAAATCAATAGTTGGAAAATGAGGATTTGCTGCATACCTTTGTCAATTGTTTATATGATTTTGGGTAAGCCTATTTTTGGTTGTAAATTAACCCACAGTGTCACCACAGAGAATTGTTGGAGTCTAATATACATATATGAATGTTTCAAAAATATTGATACTTCAAAATCTTTGAAGTGCAATACATAGAAATTCTGCATGCATACTCTTACCTTTGCCGAGGTAAATATGATTCTGGATTCTGATTTGAAAATTGACCAGCGACGTTCAAGGTTATTAACACACACTACTACGATGATTAATTTGATTTTTTTTTCCAATGGGGAGTTTACATATGTTAATGATGGTCAGACACTATTCAAAGTTAGAGAGAAAAGCAGAGGAAGAATTCACAGAGATGACGGGGAGAGAGAAAGAGGGAAAGTGAGAAAGCGCGAAGGAATTGGATGGGTTGCTTATGCGGTTCGTTTGGTGGTGAATGAGTTCCTCTTTAGAGTAGCTTTTTTTTTCTTTGCATCCGCAAGGGATTTTTTTTTCAAGTAAAAGTGCTAAATAAGAGTTAAGGATAAGTGCTAAAAAATTGTGAGAAAAGATAAATATTAATTCTAATTTGTCGAGGCGCCACATAGGCGGGTATAGGTTCTTCCTTTCTATAAATATATAGGTTACCTATTTTGTACTGGAATCTCTCAAGGATCTATACTTTCAAGATTATGGTGATTTTCCCCGATTATGTATGATTCTATGAATTTCAAGCTTATAAGCCTATGATTTCAATTATGACTAATTATTCAAGTATGTATGATTTTTATGACACTCAAGTTATTTATCATGGCAAAATCAATGGGCTTATTCTAATGAATATTTAATGGATGTCAAGTATAATTACAATTTCACGAATTAGACAAGCCCACACAAGATCAAAAATATTTTCACAATGATGATTATGAGCCATGAGAATATTTTTGAGAGTAGTGTTTAGCACTGTGTAGGCTACGGGTTAAACAAAACCCTGAGCCTCATAACTACATGCCACCATAGGTATATATTCTTGTTCAACCTTACGGGGATTCACAAGTGGTATCATGCCTTAATCATACCTTGGCTTGGCAAGCTTGAAACGACTCTGCCAACTTGAACGAGATAGTTGGGCATCATGTAAGCTCTCTCATGATGGTGTCGGTTATGATGAGTCTCCCATTATTCTCCATGTTTTATGTTATTCATGTTGATGACTTATGATATTATGTTTTATAGCGTATTTGACCCATTGATCCTTTTTGATATTTTACTTATGATTTTAAGTATGTTAAATCAGATGGTTTGCTTTCAAATGCTTTGGGTCATTATGTTTCAGCATATGATGAATAACTCATGTATATGATTACTTCAAGAATATGGTTTTTAGCATGTCGTCCTTACTCTCATGTTCTAGCTTGTTTTATACTCATGATTTAAGACTATCATGTTACTAGAGTGTTTTACTTACATTACATACTCAGTACATCTAAAGTACTGATTGCATACTTCTATGCTATATCGTCTCATGATATCGGTTTGGGCAAAGTCTCAGCCCAGTCGTTAGTTCTTCTCCTGCCCTAGTCCAGCTTAGTTCCTGTTAGGTGAGCCCTTATCTTCCGAGGACACTTGATAGTTTTCTATATTTTGTTATGTTTTTCAGTTTCAGGCGTAGCGAGCTAGTTGGGGGTGTTGTCCTATCGGCTCATCTTATGACTAGAGGTTTTTTAGACAGTTATGTACTTGATGATTCCAAGTCGTGATATGATGTCCTTGTTCATACTTTATAACATTTAGACTTGCACTTATCTTGTGTAATGATTCATTTTCTCTTTAGAATGCTCTCCTTCATGTTATATATGTGCCATGGGTTAGCAAATCCTGACATGATACTCACTATCAAACCTGCCCTGTTAGTGCTTAGAATGTTATCATTATCCATAGGCACCAACCTTTGGTGATCTAGTGTCCAAATTGACTTCACAATAAAATTAAGCAACACTTTGGTGTCCCACTGTCCACTAGTCTCCCAATCTGCATCGTCCTACTCCTCAGCTATGACACTAGCTAACCACCTCACATGCCTCTGTCTCTCCTCAGCACTCAGCTGTTTGAACCTTTTCAGGGCCTCAATACGGTGGTCAAACTAGAAAGTGGAGGCTAGAGCCTGATAGTTTTACGCTGTAGCATGCGGGCAATGGTTTGCTCTGAAATTCTACCGCTCTCCCCCGAACTAGAATACTTTACAATCTGGGCTAATCTCTCACCTTTCTCCCAACTAGTGTCTAATGCTCCATAGTTGCTAAGTAGCTGGCATAGAACTCCCTGACCACTTTCGCACTGAAGCTGTCAGGGGTTCTTTCCATCCAACTGAAATTATATAGGTCAAACAGCTGCTTCATCTCCTTGACCAGATTCAGTGCACCGGTCAAGATCCACAGCTTCTCCTATTTGCTTCTCCTAGGGTTCAACTTCGATATGAGGGTGAGGCCTTGCTCATAGATCTCCCGAGCACCTGGCACACCCGACCTTATTGTATGACTCTAAACAGATAGGGTATGCTCATCATTATCCTCTTATGCCTCCTCCCCAGATTCGGCCTTGCCTGAACCCTCCTCTATATTTGAGACACTATCGGACTCATGGGACTAGGTATCATCTCCCTTCTTAGACTGGGGAGCCTCTACCAGAGCGGCTGTTTCATCACTGTACACATTATATTTCTCCACTGAACCACTAGGGGAGTTTGCCTCCTACTCAGATGCAGAGGCTTCATCCCTCAATGCCCTTGGGGCATCAATCTCATCACTGGCCCTCTTGTCCTGAGTGTGTTTGTTGGTTTGCCTTTGTTTGCCATTGTACCTTTGGAGAAGGAATTAGTCCATGATATCAGAGAATGAAAGAAAGAAAAAGTGTTTGCAGTGTCTCATTAGGGTTCATCAATATGAGTCGTACCAAGGTGGTTGATCCGTACTAAGACTTGTAGTACTTGTAACACCCAAAAAGTCCCTAAGACTAGATCCAAGACTAGTGGGTTGAGATATTTTAATGCCTCAGACTTTCCAGCTAAGTTTGGAGCCATTCTAGGTATGTGGATAGAACCGAACCCAATAAATACTATGGAAATTGGGTTTTAGTATCAATTCTTAAGTGTGAGAAGAGCATTGGATACAAATTAAGGTCATAAGGAACCTTTAGCACAAAGTTGAGTTAAGATCCTTCTTACTGATTGAGTTTTTGTATAAGTTCTTGCAAGGGTCAACTTCAAATGACCATAGATCCCAGTTTACAAAGTATTTTTAGGTGACTCAATACATAAAATTGAAGCCCTTTGAGTGTTTGTCATGATCCGAATATAGGCTCGAATCGAGACACGGGACAAGAAACCCCAAAAGGCTCCATGTCGACCCATGGCATTAACATATATCTCTCATTCGGAAGTATAAACACTAAGATCATCATGAATAACATAGAGGAAGTCTAGACAAAACTTAACATCTGAATACATACATGAGTCTAACATTGAATACACACTATGTTCAAAAAAGCATCTAACACTAACGAGTTGATGGGAGAAGACCCCAAATAACTCACTATAGTCTGAAAAACTGAAAATATGACATACAACTGATAAGAAGGGCCCTCGCAAGATGAGGACTCACCAACTGATACTGAGAAGTGTTAACTCCGAAAGTCTAACTAGTGATGGGACTGAGCTTGGATGTCGGAGCATGTATCATGGAACGATACAACATAGAGTATGCGGTCAGCACATGAAATGTACTGAGTATGCAAGGTAAGTAAAACTGCTAAGTAAGTAAAATAATAAATCATGCATATAATAAATCATAATCAAGATAAGATTCTGAGAGCAGGGCTTGCATGCTATTTTCTGAAATCATAATCTAAATATAACTAAACATCATAACTGAATCGATGACCCAAAGTTGAAAACTGATAATCATAAGTAAAACTGAACATTGGGTCAAGCCTACTCAAAACATAATATCATGACTAATGTACATGCATAACTGAAATCATGAGGAACAATGGGAGACTCATCATATAACCAACATTACCACGATAGAGCTTACGTGGTCCCGACTATCACACTTAAGTGGGCGGAGCCGTCCAAATCCTTTCCAGGGATAAAGCACTGCCATGATATCGATATCAAGCTGAAGGCCCCTTGGGGGCAGGAGAAGCTCACAAGGGAGGTCCCAAATAATCTGACATACCTATGTTGGCACATAGTTCTGAGGCATAGGGTTGACTGACTCTTAGCCTACTCGGTGCTAGACACTACTCTAAAAATCATGCATATGCTCTGCATCATTTTTCAACGAAGCTAACCATCATCTAGTGACGAAGTTGAATAATAACATACATGTATAATCTGAAATCATAACATGAGGAGCCTTGGCTCAAACCATACCACAAGCTGAAAATATGGGAGTCTTGACTCCAAAATCTTGTGGTAAGCTAATTCATGAAATCATAAAACATACTTGTTCATATGGGCTTGCACATTACTTAACGTGCTTGAAATCAACTTGATTCACTTTGAAAACATGAACATAAACATGGTCATTTCAAACATGCATTCTACATAAATATATGATCATACTTGTACACATATCTCATAGATCTCAACTTTCATGAACATTCATGGATGGGCATCATAGTTGAGAAAAATTGAAAACATAATTTTTAATTTAGAACATTGTAAAATATGCCCAACAATCATAACTCATCATTTAAAATATGCTTAGATCATACCCATGATTGAGACTTGGTCATGCATTGGATAAAACCCCCATGGAATCATCAATTAAAGAATCATGAATTGAGAGGGAATTGGGCATGGGTGTGGACAATTGCACCCATACATAGCCTTACATACCTGAAGGGATATGATTTTCATACTTTCTTGATTGCCCAAAGAGAATTGAGGAAGAACTTTGAAGAACTAGCCTTGATCACTTCTCAAACATCTGAGTTTGCATGCATGAATTAGGATGAGCTTAGAATAACTTAATCCTTCTTAAAACACTCCATTATGGGCTTAAAACAATGTAGTTTAGGCTTTAGGAACATAGGAATTATGGAAAAGCCCTTATTAAATCGCAGAGAATAATACCCTGCTTGACCCAATGAGGGACTGGACGACTCGTCATCGCTGGCCATGACCCATGGTCTGCATTTGTCGCTTGCACTGCCAATACTCTCCTGAGGGTCACCACGAATCGTGGTGTGCCCAGCGACTCGTGGTGACCAGTCGTTAGGTGTGCTGCTCAAAATCCTTGATTCACCAACCTCTCTTGACCATGGATGACTTAACGGGTCGTGGTATTAACCATGACTCGTGGTCACCCCCCCCCCTCATGGTCACTCTGAACATAAAATTTCAACTAAGAATAAACCTCTCCCCACGAGTCACTTAACGACTTATGGTGTATTACAATATCTCCGTTTCAACTCTCGGGTCTAATCTTAGATTTTTTGGGTATTACAACATCTCCCCCTTGGGAACATTCATCCTCGAATGTTGAAAATCATGCTAAAAAGTAGAGAAATGCAATCATCATACTCAAATATTTAACATACATGCTGAAAACTGACGGAGTGACTGACTCCGATTTGATCTACATGACTGAACCAAATTCCCGAATCACACATACATCCATTTACATGGAAGAAACCAAGATACATGAGCTGAACATGAAACTGAATAGATTGCTAAGGAGGAAATTGATACCTCAAGCTGAAACTGAGCCAAAAGGGAATAAATGCGGGTATTTATCCATCATATCTTCTTCGACCTCCCCCGTAGCCCCCTCAATATGCTAATTCCTCCATAAAACTTTGACTGAGGATACTTCTTTGTTTCTTAGCTTACGAACCTGACGATCCAATATTTCCATTGAAACCTCATCATAACTAAGGCTGTCCTTCACACCGACACTGTCCACTGGAACAACCAAAGCTGGATCACCCAAACACTTTTTTAAGAGAGACACATGGAAAACTAGATGAACCAAAGCTAACTCTGAGGGCAACTCCAACTCATATGACACCTTGTCAACCTGTTTCACAATTTGGTAAGGACCAACATAACGGGGATTGAGTTTCCCTTTCTTTCTGAACCTCATCACTCCTTTCATGGGAGTTACCTTTAGGATCACCCAATCATTAACTTCAAACTCAAGTGCTCTCCTCCTCACATGCGCATAGGACTTTTCGTGACTTTGAGCTATTTTCAACCTGTACCTTATAAGTTGAACATTCTCCATAGCCTTATGGACTGAATCTGGACCTATCTTCACAACTTCACCGACTTCAAACCAAATAATAGGAAATCTACATCTCCGCTAATTGAGAGCCTCAAATGGAGCCATCTGAATGCTGGAATTGTAGCTGTTGTTATATGCAAACTCGACGAGAGGCAAATGATCATCCTAACTACCCCTTGAAGTCAATCACGCAGGCTCTCAACATATCCTCAGGAGTATGAATAGTTTGCTCTGCTTGACCATTTGTTTGGGGGTGAAATATTGTATTGAGCTTGACCTGTGTACCAAGTCCCTTTTGAAACGATCTCCAAAACTATGAGGTAAGCTGAGTACCTCTATTTGATATGATGGACAATGGAATCCCATGCAACTGAATTAGCTCTTGAATGTGTTTTTAGCATAATCCTCTGCTGAGTTAGAAGTTTTGACCGATAAGAAATGAGCTACTTTGGTCAACCTGTCCACAACCAACCAAATGGAGTCATATTATCGACGAGTGCAAGGAAACCCTGTGATGAAGTCCATATTGATCTCCTCCCACTTCCAAGTACGAATACTGATGTCTTGAATCACACCTCCCGGTCTTTGATGCTCAACCTTCACTTGCTGATAATTCGGACACTTAGCAACAAACTCCCGTATGTCCTTCTTCATGCCATTCCACCAATAGACTTCCTGTAGGTCACGATACATCTTGGTGGCACCTGGATAAATGGAATACCTAGAACCATGAGCCTCGTGCAACATCCGATCTCTCACATCATCAACATTTAGAACACACAAATGACCCTGATATCGAAGCAAACCATCTCACCCTTTGGAGAAGACCTACACCTTCTGATTTCTGAACGGCTTCCTTCAACTTCACCAAGATAGGATCCTCGTCTTGTCTAGGTTTTACATCAGTCACCAAGGACGATTTTTATCTATTCTGAATAATGACACCACCATCGGTCAAGTTAACGAAACAAACTCCCAACCGTGCAAGCCGATGCACATCTTTCACCAGCTTCTTCCTTCCCTCATCCACATGGGACACACTCTCCATAGAAAGCCTACTATGAGAATCTGCTACCATATTAGCCTTGCCTAGATGGTAAAGGACACTCATATCATAATCCTTGAGTAGCTCCAACCACCTTCTTTGACGTAGATTCAGATCCTTTTGGGTAAACACGTATTGTAGGCTTTTGTGGTCCGTAATCACTTCTACATGGACCTCGTACAAATAGTGCCTCCAAATCTTCAAGGAAAATACTACCGCCGCCAATTCGAGATCATGAGTCGGGTAATTCTTTTCATGAGCCTTTAGCTGCCTGGAAGCATATGCTATAACCTTACCATTCTTCAACAATACACAACCAAGGACGATCCTCGAAGCATCATAATATACCACAAACCCACCGATACCCTCAGGTAGGGTTAACACAGGTGCTAAGATGAGTCGAGTCTTCAAGTCTTGAAAGCTCCTCTCACAAGCTTTCGACCATTGAAACTTCACTTTCTTCTGGATCAACTTAGTCAACGGTGCTGCAATAGATGAAAACCCCTCAACAAACCTCTGATAATAACCATCTAAGCCTAAGAAACTCCTGATATCAGAAGGATTCACCGTTCTAGGCCAATTCTTCAACGCCTCTATCTTTTGAGAGTCTACCTGTACACTATCACTTGACACCACTTGACCCAAAAAAGCCACTAAGCTCAACCAAAACTCGCATTTACTAAATTTAGCATACAATTGGCGATCCTTAAGAGTCTGTAGCACCACCCTTAAATGAGCGGCATGCTCTTCCTCGCTCCGAGAATGTATTAGGATGTCATCTATGAACACAATCATGAACATATCCAAGTATGACTTGAACACCCTATTCATCAAATCCATAAAAACCGCAGGAGCATTCATTAGTCTAAAAGACATAACTACAAACTCGTAATAACCATACCGAGTCCTGAAGGCTGTCTTTGGGATATCGCTGTCCCAAACCCTGAGCTGTTGGTATCCGAATCTGAGATCTATCTTCGAAAAGCACTTAGCACCCTAAAGCTAATCAAACAAATCACCAATCCTAGGGAGAGGATACCTATTCTTGACGGTGGCCTTTTTTAATTGCCAATAATCAATGCACATACAAAGAGAACCATCTTTCTTTCGAACAAAGAGGAATGGTGCACCCCATGGGGATTTGCTAGGTCTTATGAAACCCTTGTCTAGGAGGTCTTTCAACTTCTCCTTCAACTCCTTCCACTCGGCTCGAGCCATTTTTTAAGGAAGAAAAGGTATAGGTTACATATAGTTGGGGTATCAGACGTAGCATCCTTAACCCTAACTAGATGGTACACACAACCCTTAGAAATCGTGTTTCTAGCCTTAAGGTAGGAAATGAAATGACCTACAGGCAAAGCTGAACTACCCTTCCACTCTAGGACTGGCTCACCCAGAAATCTGTACTCTACTACACTGGTTCTATAATTCACTGAGGCATAGCATGCAAATAGCCAATCCATCCCTAGGATAACATCAAAATCAGTCATGGCTAACTCTACTAAATCTGCTGAGGTGACTTTCTGAAGGACTGTGATAGGGCAATTTCTATACACCCGTCTAGTTATAACTAAATTACCAACTGGAGTAGAGATTGAGAAGGGTTTTGATAAGATTTCGGGACTGACTCCAAAACTACTAGAAACATAGAGCGTCACAAAAGACAAACTATCCCCTAGATCTAACAAAGCACATCAAGGTAGAATACTCATAACATACCAATTACTACGTATGGGAAGACCTCCTACTCTTGACGAGATTCTAGGGAATAAAATATGTTTTGGTGTTGTCCGCCACCTGTACTAGTAAGAGTGCCCTGCTGAGCTGGGCGTGCTGGTGGAGCTGCTGAGCTGGGCGTGCTGGTGGAGCTGCTGAACTGGAGGTTGGGCCTCAGTCCCTATCATGACCCTGTCTGGCAGCTGGGCAATCTCTAAGCATATGTCCGGGCTTCCTGCACCCAAAGTAAGCACCTATACTCGCCAAACATTGTCGTGTGTGTCTCCGGCCACATCTATTACACTCTGGAGGGCGATCTCGGTGGGTTTGCTACTTTGACCTTTAGAGCCTAATGCTTGTCCCTTCTGATTTTGCCTTGACCTGGATGGCACACTCATAGCCGAAGGCGGTAGGGCTGAAGATCTTTGCTGAGTGAACCCAAAACTATTTGTCCTGACCCTCTTGGTCTCTCTCTCTCTCTCTCTCTCAGATGCACCGCCTCCATCTGCTGGGCGTGCAAGACTATCTGGGGAAAATCAATATCCTAATGAAGTATGGTGATCCTACAATCCTTGTCTAGGTAGTTTGCTATCCCGTGTACAAACCTGCTCACACGGGCTCTCTGATCCGCCACCATCTCAGGTGCATACTTGGATAGATGAGGGAACTCCAAGGCATACTCCTAAACTTTCATTTTTCCTTGCTTTATATTCACAAACTCGACTTCTTTGATCTTCCTCATCTCCCGAGGGAAGAACCAATCTAGAAAAGCAGCATGAAACTCATCCAAACTGATAGGGCTTGCTTCGACTGCCCTACTATCCTTCTATTGTCCTACTTTCCTTCTATTGTTTGAACCAAATATGCACGACCCCCTTCAACTGGTACGAGGCTAAATCGGCGCACTCTTCTCCAGTCACCCCCATATTTTGGCTGATCCTCAAAATCTCCTGAATGAACTCATGTGGATCCTCGTCCACCTTCGACCCAAGGAACTCAGGAGGGTTCATCCTCATAAAGTCTCTAACTCTTGCCGCCGTTGCATTCACATTTTGAGGGACATGCGCTACCCCTTGGTGATTGACCTGGGCGATCAAGGCCTGCGCTAACATATAAATGGCTGCCCTAAACTCCATGTGAGCAACTGGATCTGGTATATGTTCCTCATGGGCTGGTGGGGCTTGCTGGTGCCCTTCTACATATTCATTCTCATGGCTATTTCTGTTTCCATTTTTCCTTCCATTAACTCTGTAGGGAGGCATGATTCTTCAAACGCGTATAGCACAAGCTAAAAGTATAGAGAGACATTTCATCGCATTACTTAGATCATGAAAGAAGGGAACATTTCCTAAATGTGTTGTAGCCTCTTCATCATAAGTGTGGCGCGCTTTACACCCATGAAAAAGAATCTACTTAACGTGTCTTTCAGACACCCTAGGACACTTCAAAAACTAAGCTTTGATACCATGTTTTTTATGACCCGAACATATTCCCGAATCGAGTCACAAGACAAGAAACCCCGAGAGGCTCCAAGTTGACCCATGGAATGAACATACATCTAACTCATTCAGAAGTCTGAACATTGAGATCAATATGAATATCATAGCCGAAGTCTAGACAAAACCTAACATCTAAATACATACATGAGTCCAACAGTAAATACACACTATGTCCAAAAAATCCTTTAACACTGATGAGTTGATGGGACAAGACCCCAACTAACTCACTATAGTATGAAAAATTGAAAATACAACATACAACTGATAAGAAGGGACCATGCAAGATGAGGACTCACCAATTGATACTGAGAAGTGCTAACTGCGAATGTCTGACTAGAGATGGGACTGAGCCTGGATGTCGGAGCCTGTATCATGAAATGATACAACATAGAGTATGCTGTCAGTACGTGGAATGTACCTAGTATGCAGGGTAAGTAAAACAGCTAAGTAAGTAAAATCATAAATCATGCATATAATAAAACATTATCAAGATAAGATTCTGAGAGTAGGGCTTTCATGCTATTTTCTAAAGTCATGATATGAACATAACTGAACATAATGACTGAATCGAATGACCCAAAGCTCAAAACTGTTAATCATAAGTAAAACTAAACATTGGGCCAAACCTGCTGATAACATAAATCATTACTGATGTACATGCATAACTAAAATCATGAGAACCAATGAGAGACTCATCATATAACCGATATTATCACGATAGAGATTACGTGGTCCCGACTATCATACTCAAGTGGCAGAACCTTCCAAAGCCTTGCCAAGGCTAAGGGTGCCACATGATATCGATATCAAGCTGATGCCCCCTTGGGGACAGGGGATGCTCACAAGGGAGGTCCCAAATAATTTCACATACCTATGTTGGTGCATAATTCTGAGACATAGGGTTGACTGACCCTTAGCCTACTCGGTACTAGACACTGCTCCCAAAAACATGCATATGCACTGCATCATTTTTCAATGAAGCTAACCATCGTCTAGTGACGAAGCTGAATAATAACACACATACATAATTTGAATTATAACATGAGGAGCCTTGGCTCAAACCATATCACAAGCTAAAAAAATATGGGAGACTTGGCTCCAAAAACATGTGCTAAGTTAATTCATGAAATCATAAAACATACTTGTTCATATGGGATTTTCCATTACTTAACATACTTGAAATCAACTTGATTCACTTTGTAAACATGAACATAATTATGGGTGTTTCGAAATCATGCATTCTTCATAAACCTCTCATCATACTTGTACACATATCTCATAAATCTCAACTTTCATGAACATTCATGGATGTGCATCATAGTTTAGAAAACTTGAAAACATAATTTATAATTTAGAACATTGTAAAATCTGCCCATCGATCATAATTCATTATTTAAAACATGCTTAGATCATACCCATGATTGAGACTTGGTAATTCATGTATTGGGTAAAAACCCCATGGAATCATCAATGAGAAAATCATAAATTGAGAGGGAATTGGGCATGGGTGTGGAAAATTACACCCATTCATAGACTTACATACTTGAAAGGATCTGATTTTCACACTTCCTTAATTGCCCAAAGAGAATTGTGGAAGAACTTTGAAGAACTAGCCTTGATCACCTCTCAAACATCTAAGTTTGCATGCAGGAATTAGGATGGACTTAGAATGACTTAACCCTTCTTGAAAAACTCCATTTTAGGCTTAAAATGACGTAGTTTAGGCTTTAAGAACATAGGATTTACGGAAAAGCCCTTACTAAAATCACAGAGAAAAACACCCTGTTTGTCCCAACGAGGGATTGGATGACTTGTCGTCCCTGGACAAGACTCATGGTCTACATTCATCGCCTGCACTTCCAAAACTCTCCTGAGGGTCACCATAAAGCACACCATGAATCGTGGTGTACCTAATAACTCGTGGTGACCAGTCGTTAGGTGAACTACCCAAAAACCTTGATCGACCAGCCTCTCTTGACAAAAGATTATTTAACGGGTCATGGTGTTGACCATGACTTGTGGTCACCCCCCTGTGGTCACTCTAAACATAAAATTTCAACCAAGCGTAACCCTCTCCCCACGAGTCACTTAACAACTCGTGGTGTTCTCGACGGGTCACTAGCGACTAGTCCTGTGACCTGGTGAAGAAATTTCTGCTTTCAACTCTTGAGTCTGATCTTAGGGTTTATAGGGTATTACAGCCTTCTTTCCAATGCATCCAACCTTGCGTCAATCAGAGTTCGAAGTAAAAAGTTGTGAGCAGTTTAGTGAAATAGTGAAAAACTGCACCAGATCACAAAAGGATTCGTCAGGTGAGTTGTTAAGTCACATAACGAATCGTTAAGTGACCTTTTAAGTGGAAAATATTGGTGGAAAACTCGAGTTTCATAGAGTCGTGATAACTAGTTATATGACCCTTAAGTGAATAATGAATTGTTATGTGGAGGTGTCGAGAAAAGATTATAAAGTTGAAAAGTGTCTCCAGTGGCAACGAGAGGTCTTAACGACTCATTAAGTGGCCTAATGGGTTTTTGGGTGATCTGTTAGGTCTGGTAGAGTCCACTTTTTAGTTGGGTTATTAAGGGCATTTTCATAATTCTAAAGTTCTTAACTCCTAAACTAAGTTGTTTGAACATTTGAAAGGGTATTTTAGAGGGTTTAATTAATTCCTAACCCTCATTATACTCCTATCACTCCAAATTGAAGATCAAATCCTCTCAAGGCAACCTAGGGTTGTTCATTACCTTCTTCCCAAATTCTCTTGGGTATTCAAGTAAGGTTGTAGATTCTTCAAGCCCAGGTATGTAGGGTTATGAATAGGGGAAATCCTTCCATCCTCATACCAAATTTCATGCCAATTTCATGATTTCAAGTCTCCAAGCATGATATGTAGAAATTCTAAGGTTAGAACAAATTCCCATGAAATTTCTTATGGATTCTTATAGGTTCAGGTCTCTTATGGTTAAGCTTATTATTTATGATTATGATTACATATTTTCTACTAGAATCTCTCATGGATCTATAGTTTTAAGTTTATGGTGATTTTTTTCAATTATGCATGATTTTATGAATTTCAGGCTTATGAGCCTATGATTTCAAGTATGACTAATTATTCAAGTATGTATGATTTTCATGACATCAAAGTTATTTATCATGGCCAACTCAATGGCATAATTCTCATGAATATATAATGTATGTCAAGTATGATTATGATTTCATGAATTAGACAAGCCCATGCAAACTCAAAATTATTTTCATGGTGATGATTATGAGCCATGTGCGTATTTTTGGGAGTAGTGTCCAGCACCAAGTAGGCTAGGGGTTCAAGCAATCTCCGAGAATCATAACTATGTGTCAATGTAGGTATATATTCATGTTCAACCCTATAGGGATTCACAAGTGATATAACGCCTTAATCATTCCTTGGCTTAGCAAGCTTGGAACGACTCTTCCAACTTGAGCGAGATAGTTGGGCATCATGTAAGCTCTCTCATGATGGTGTTGGTTATGTTGAGTCTCCCATTATTTCTTATGTTTCATGTTATTCATGTTTATGACTTACGATATTATGTTTTATAGCGTATTTGACCCATTAATCTTTTATGAGATTTTACTTATGATTTTAAGTATGTTAAATTAGATGGTTTTCTTTCGAAAACTTTGGGTCTTTAAGTTTCAACTTATGATTGATAACTCAAATTTATGATTACTTCAAGAATATGGTTTTTAGCATGTCATCCTTACTCTCATTTTCTAGCTTGTTTTATACTTATGATTTCAGACTATCATTTTACTAGTGTGTTTCATTTACCTTACATACTTAGTACATTTACAATACTGACCCCATACTTCTATGCTATATCGTCTCATGATATAGGTTCGGGCAAAGTCTCAGCCCAACACTAGTTCCGCTCCTGCCCCAGTCCAGCTTAGTCCCTATTGCGTGAGCCCTCGTCTTCTGAGGACACTTGATAGTCTGCTACTGTTTTGTTATATCATTTAGTTTCAGACGTAGCGAGCTAATTAGGGGTGTTGTCCCATCATCTCATCTTATGACTAGAGGTTTTTTAGATAGTTATGTACTAGATCTGTGTTGTGACATGTTGTCCTTGTGCATACTTTTTAACATTTCGACTTTCACTTATCTTATGCTATGATTCACTTTTGCTTTAGACACACTATCCTTCATCCCATGTATGTACCATAGTTTAGCTTGGAGCCCTTTGTAGTTCTAGGTTCCGTGTCTCAGTCTAGGGTCTATGCCTGGGTCGTGACAAATGTGGTATCAGAGGATTAGGTTTAGGTGTGTCCTAGGCTGTCTGAAAGCCGCATTAACTAGAGTCTTTTCCATGTGTGTGAAGCATGCCACACTTATGGGGAAGAGGCTACGAGACGTTTTAGGAAATTTTCCTTCTTTCATGATACTATATCGTGCTATGAATTCCAACTCTTTTGCTCTTCTAACTTATGTTATACGTGTTAGCAGAGAATGCCTCCCAGAAAAGCCAGCAAAAGAGGAATCGATGATAGGAATCAGCCAGCTCCACCAAATCCATTAGGCCTCCTTAGTGGGCAAGTTAACGATGTCGAGCTCAGGGCTGCCTTTAGAATGGTGATGCACGCCATGGCCACCCAGATTAACCAGCATGCAATGACACGTGCTAACACTACCAAAGGGACAACAACTACTGGGGTTTAAGACTTCACTAAGAAAGGCCCGTCTGAGTTCCAATATCAAAGGGCGGATGAGGAGTTTAGGGAAAGAGGAAAGGGGAATAGGAGAGCCAGGACAAATAACCATGAGGTTGCCCAAGAGAGAGCAAGTATTGGACACCGATCATAGCCCCATCAGAGGTCATTAAGCCTGGCACCGTCAATAGGCACTGTTCCATCCAGATCCAGGAGGAGAGATATTACATATCAAGTTTGCAAGACATGTCAAAGGAACCACCATGGAAATTTCTTGATTGGTAGGGATGTCTACTTTGGGTGTGGGAATCCAAGCCGTAGAATTTAAGACTATCCATCAGCTTGGAAAAGAAATATTAGTGGTCGTACTTATCCAACTTGCAAGAGCTACAAAAAACCAATTAGGAAAGTGTTTGGTGGGTTATAATGCTAGCTTCAGGTGTGGCAAGCCCAGTCATAAGCGTAAAGATTATCCAGTAGCCAAATGTGGTGAAGGTAGAGCCCTAGACACCTTTTAGTAGCTCTGTGAGAACACCCACCTCAGCAAGGCGCGTCAGCTGGTGTAGGTAATGGGTAGCGCCAAGATTTGAAGAGCTCGCTAGATGTAGTCACAGGTATGTTATGAGCTTTTCATGTTGATTCTTACATGCTGCTAGGCCTAGGAACTACTGTATGGGGCATATGATTCCTTTAAGTGTTTTAGTATGAGTTTTATCCATGCATGGAATTGGATGGTTAGAGGATTGGGAGTATGGAAGAGTACAACCGAAAAAGTGTGCAACTTTTGGGGTTAGTCTTAGAGGTAAATGAGAACTCTAGAGTTAGTGAATTTAGCTATTCTTAAGAAAGGATCCAAGAGCCTTAGAATGATGACTTTAAGCTAAGGGAAGATGATAAGTTGAAGGACCAAGTCAAGCCTTGAGTGTTCTAGTGGGGAAGTCCCCAAAATAGAGTCTATGGAATGTCGACCCAATTCCTATTATGATGTTTTACCCTATTGTTTCAGTTATCATTACGCTTTGCTCGTGATTATGTTCAGATTCCCAGAAAAATAGACAACTGCTTCTCACAACAATCCTAGACTTACTCCATGTTTCTATAGATCTTGGGCTCGCATCATGAAACTCATTATGTATTAAACTCATGTCTCATATTACTCTCAGCTCTATGAAGTTAGTCCTTAATATTTTCCTTAACGACTCATAAGATCATGCTATATCAAGTATATACCCAGCCTAGATTTCTTGAACAATTTATGCTCATAATTCCCTTACCCTAAAACACTGTGTATGCTCACGCTGGGATAGAGATGAAGGTCACATCATTGTAATACCCTAAAAGCCCTAAGATCATACCTGAGGGTTCTAACGGAGAAAATAGAAATTTTTGCATGTTATACCCCAAAAGCCCTAACATCAGACTTGGGAGTCGAAATAGAGAAAATAGAAATTTCTACACCAGGTCATAGGACATGTCATCCAGTGACCCATCAGGAACCCCACAAGTCGTTAAGTGTCCCGTGGGGAAAGGCTGGGACTTGTTGGAAATTTTTTATTTTTTGGGTGACTACAAATGTGACCACAAGTCATGTCAATATGACGAATCGTCTTGTTAGCTATGGTCAAGGATGAGATAAGGGAGAAGAAAATTCATAGTGCACCAAACGAGTCATCACCACGACTTGTGGTGTCCCTTGTGGTGACCCCCAGGAGAATTTTGGCAGTGAAGCTGACAGGAGGTGACCACAATTCATGGTCACCGGTAATGGTCCGTTCAGTCCCTCATGGTGACCAGTGAAGATGGAGTCCAGTGAAGACGAAGACTGGAATACCACGAGTCATGGTCCAAGGCAATGACTCATGTAGTCCCTCGTTGGGACTGGCGGTCAGTTTTTCCCTACGAGTTTATTAAGGGCTTTTTCGTAATTTCTATGTTTCTAAGGCCTAAATTACGTCATTTTAAGCTCAGAATAGAGTGTTTTAAGAAGGGTTAAATAATTCTAAGCCTATCCTAATTCATACATGCAAGCTTAGAGGTTTGAGAGGTGATCAAAGCTAGTTCTTCAAAGTTCTTCATCAATTCTCTTTGGGTAATCAAGGAAGTGGTAAAATCATATCCCTTCAGGAATGTAAAGCTATGAATGGATGCAATTTTCCACACCCATGCCCAATTCCCTCTCAGTTCATGATGTTCTAATTGATGATTCTATGGGGGGTTTATCCAATGCATGAATTCCTAGGTTTCCATCATGGGTATGATATAAGCATGTCTTAAATGATGAATTATGATTAATGGGAAGATTTTATAATATTTTAAATTATTAATTATGTTTTCAAGTTTTCTAAACTATGATGCCCATCCATGAAAGTTCATGAAAGTTGAGATCTATGAAGTATGTGTGAAAGCATAATGAGATGTTTATGAAGAAAGTATGATTTTGAAATACCTATGTCTATGTTCATATGATTTTGAAATACCTATGTCTATGTTCATGTTTTCAAAGTGAGTCAAGTTGATTTGAAGAATGTTTAAGCATTGGGAAAGCCCATATAAGCAAGTATGTCATATGATTTCATGAATTAGCTTACCACATGGTTTTGGAGTCAAGACTCCCATTTTTTCAGCTTGTGGTATGGTTTGATCCAAGGCTCCTCATGTTGTAATTTCAGATTTATGTATGTATGATTATTATTCCGTTTCATCACTAGATGATGGTCATCTTCGTTGAAAAATGATGGAGAGCAAATGCATATTTTGGGAGTAGTGTCTAGCACCGAGTAGGCTAAGGGTCATTCAATCCTATGCCTAAGAACTACACACCAATGTAGGTATGATCAGATTATTTGGGACCTCCTTTGGAGCTTCCCGTACTCCCAAGGGGACTTGAGCTTGATATCGATATCACGGTAGCTTCCTTAGACCTGGAAAAGCTTTAGACAGCTCTGCCCACTTGATTATGATAGTCTAGACTATGTAAGCTCTATCATGGTAATGTCGGTTATATGATGAGTCTCCCATTGTTCCTCATGATTTCAGTTATGCATGTACAATAGTCATGATATTATGTTTTCAGTAAGTTTGACCGAATGTTCAGTTTTAATTATGATTATCAGTTTTCAGTTTTGGGTCATTCAATTCAGTATGATGTTCAGTTATGTTCAGATCGTGATTTTGAAAAATAGCATGCAAGCCCTACTCTCAGAATCTTATCTTGATTAAGTTTTATATTATGCATGTTTAATGATTTTACTTACTTAGAGGTTTTAATTATATCGCATACTCAGTACATTCCACGTACTGACAACATACTCTATGTTATCATCTCATGATGCAGGATCCGATATCCAGGCTTAGTCGTGCCGCTAGTCAGACTCCCAGAGTTTTCTTTCCTCAGCCTCAGTTCATGAGTCCTCATCTTGCGAGGGCCCTTCTTATCAGTTGTATTTTGTTTTTTCAGTTTTCAGACTATAGTGAGTTAGTTGGGGTCTTGTCCCTTCAACTCATCAGTGTTAGAGGCTTTCTGGACATAGTTTTATTCGGCTTTATACTCATGTATGTATTAAGATGTTATGTTATGTTTAGACTTACTCTATGTTATTCATGATGATCTTCCATATTATTTGAATGATTTAGATGTATGTTCATGCCATGGGTCGACTTAGAGCTTTTGGAGGTTTCTTGTCCCGTGTCTCGATCCGGGTCTATGTTCAAGTCACGACAAACTTGGTATCAGAGAATTAGGTTTTGAAGTATCCTAGGGTGTCCGAAAGCCGCGTTAAGTTGTGTCTTTTTCATGGGTGTGAAGCGCACCACGCTTATGATGAAGAGGCTACGAGATGTTTAGGAAATGTTCCCTTGTTTCATGATCTAAGTTGTGTGATGAAATGTCTCTCTATCCTTCTAAACTTGTACTATACGCGTTTTCAGAATCATACCTCCCTGCAGAGTTAATGGACGGAGAAAAAAAATGAAAAATGGCCACAAGGATGGCAATGGAGACTAGCACTAGATGGCCCCACCAGCCCATGCGGAGCATGTACCTGAGCCGGTTGCCCACGCAGAGTTCAGTGCAACCATTTAGATGTTAGCCCAGGCCTTGACCACCCAGGTTAATCAGCAGGAGGTAGCGCATGTCCCTCAGAACAGGAATGTGGTAGTGGCAAGAGTTAGAGACTTTCTGAGGATGAACCCTCCCGAGTTCCTAGAATCAAAGGTGAACGAGGATCCACATGAGTTCATTGAGGAGATTCTGGAGATCACCCAGATTATGGGGGTGACTGGGGAGGAGTGCGCTGATTTAGCCTCGTACCAGTTGAAGGGGGTCCCACACATTTGATTCAAACAATGGAAGGAAAGTATGGCAATCGGAGTAGGCCCTATCAGTTGGGATGAGTTTCATGCCTCTTTTCTAGATCGATTCTTCCCTCGAGAGATGAGGGAGATCAAAGCAACCGAGTTTGTGAATCTAAAGTAAGGAAAAATGAAAGTTCAAGAGAATGCCATAGAGTTCACTCGTCTGTCCAAGTATGCACCTGCGATGGTGGCAGATCAGAGAGCCCGTGTGAGCAGGTTTGTACACGGGATAGCAGACTACTTGGTCAGGGATTGCTGGACTGTGATGCTTCTCCATGACATTGACTTTTCTTGGATATTCTTGTACGCCCATAAAATGGGGGCGGAATAGACGAGTGAGCGGGAGAGGGAGGCCAAGAGGGCCAAGACTGATAGATTTGAATTCTCCCAGCAGGGACCCAGTGGGCACCATTAGCAGTCCCACCAAAGATCTTCAACCCCAGTGCTTTCGGCTATGAGTGTGCCATCCAAGTCTAGGTGCAATCAGCGGGGATGAGCATCAGGATTGAAAGGTCAGAGTATAAGACCCGTAGAGATTAACCCCCAGAGTGTAGCTGAAGAGACACAAGGCAGTGTTTGGCAGGTATAGGTGCTTGCTTCGGGTGCGAGAAGCCCAGACACATATTTCGGAATTGCCCAACAACCAGGTAGGGTCATGATAGGGGTTGAGGCCCAGATTCCAATTCAGCAGCTCTATTAGAATGCCCGGCTCAATAGGGGACATCTACTAGTACAGGTGGTGGACAACGCCAAAATAGATTTTATGCCCTAGCATCCCGTCAGGAGCAGGAGGTCTCCCCAGATGTAGTCACGGGTAAGTTACGAGTATTCCACCTTGATGTATATGCATTATTATATATAGGGGCTACTTTATCTTTTGTGAGTCCTATGTTGCTAGTCGTTTTAGAGTCAGTCCTAAAATCATATCAGAACCCTTCTCAGTCTCTACTCCAGTTGGTGATTCAGTTATAGCTAGACGGGTGTAGAAATTGGCCTGTCACAGTACTTCAAAAAGTCACCTCAACAGATTTAGTAGAGTTAGCCATGACCAAATTTTATGTTATCCTCTACATAGATTGTCTATTTTCATGTTATGCCTCAGTCAATTGTAGAACCCGTGTAGTAGAGTTCAGATTTTCGGGTGAGCCAGTCTTAGAGTGGAAGGGTAGTTCAGTTGTGCTTGTAGGTTGTTTTATTTCCTACCTTAAGGCTAGAAAGATGATCTTCAAAGGTTGCGTGTACAATCTAGTTAATGTTAAGGATGCTTCATCTGAGACCTCGACTATCCAGTCTGTTCTAGTAGTATGTGAGTAACCAGAAGTCTTCTCAGATGATCTACCTGGAATCCCTCTCGAGAGGGAGATTGATTTTGGTATGACCTTTTTTCCCGATATGCAGCCTATATCTATTCCTTCTTATAGAATGGCCCCAGCCGAGTTAAAGGAGTAGTTGAAAGATCTCTTAGATAAGGATTTCATCAGACCTAGGAAATCCCCGTGGGGTGCCCCAGTCCTCTTTGTCTGGAAGATAGATGGTTCCCTTCAGATGTGCATTTACTATCGATAATTGAACATGGTCACCATCAAGAACAGGTATCCTCAACCTAGAAGTTATGATTTGTTTGACCATCTTCAGGGTACTAAGTGTTTTTCAAAGATAGATCTCAGATCCGGATACCATCAGCTCAGGGTTCAGGAGAGTGACATCCCGAAGACAACCTTCAGGACTCAGTATGGTCACTATGAGTTTGTAGTTATGTATTTTGAACTAACAAATGCTCCTACTGCTTTTATGGATTTTATGAATAGGGTTTTCAAGCCATACATGGATATGTTTATGATTGTGTTCATAGATGACATCCTGATATACTCTTGGAGCAAGGATGAGCATGCTGCTCATTTGAGGGTGGTGTTACAGACTCTCAAGGATCGCCAAAAGTATGCTAAATTTAGTAAATGCGAGTCTTGGTTGAACTCAGTCGAATTTTGTGGTCATGCGGTGTCAAGTGTGGGTGTACAGGTAGACTTTCAAAAGATAGAAGCAGTGAAAAATTGGCCTAGACCAGTGAATCCTTCGGATATCATGAGCTTTTTGGGTTTAATTTGGTATTATCGGAGTTTTATTGAGGGGTTTTCATCTATTGAATCACCATTGACCAAATTGAACCAAAAGAAAGTGAAGTTCCAATGGTCGGAGGCTTGTGACAGGAGCTTCCAAGAGTTGAAAACTCGACTCACCTCAGCACTGGTGTTAGTCCTACCTGAGGGTATCGATGGGTTTGTTGTATATTGTGATGCTTCCAGGATCGGCCTTGGTTGTGTATTGTTGAAGCATGGTAAGGTTATAGTGTCACGACCGGAGCGTAGACTAAGATAATAGACACAGGACAAGGGACCTCGAGAGATCCGAAGTCAACCCATAGCACAAGCATTCAACTAACTCATTTAATAAACATGAAGAAAGCGTAATTACAAACTCAGCGGAAGTCTCATACAACGACACATAAGAATAATATCCAAAGCTATACATACATAAGCCTGAAAGCCTCTAGTCTAGACGAGTTGATGGTAAAAGACCCCAACTAACTCCACAAAGCCTGAAACTGAAATACGACATGAAGCTGAAAGTCTACTCCTCGAAAGATGAGGACTCACTAATCATGCAGGTGCTAACTTTGATAAGAGACTATGAGCGGGGTTGAACCTGTGAACCGAATCCTGCATCATGACATAATGCAACATAGAAAGTATGTGGTCAGTACGTGGAATGTACCGAGTATGCAAGGCAAAAGAACTGCGTAAGTAAAGAAATCATTTAAAAAATCTCATAACATATCATAAGCTTTCAAATATAAGTGGATGGGCTACACAAATTCATTCTGAAATCTTAATCCTATCGTAAAATGACCATGCATAGCTTTACAACATCATGACTGACTCGAATGACTCAAAGCTGAACATAACATTTATATCAAAAACTAAAAATTGAGTCAAACCTTAGTTTTAGAACAATCATGCATAAGGTAGTCATCATGAGTAATGAATATGTAAATCTGAAGGATATAGACAGTGGGAGACTCGTCACTTAACCAACATACCACGATAGAGCATACGTGGTCCCAACTATCACACTCAAGAGGGTAGAGCCATCCATAACCTTGACAGGGCGATGGACGATACCATGATATTAATATCAAGCTTAAGGGCCAATCAGGCCGGGGATAGCTCACAAGGGAGGTCCCAATAATATAGTAGTATCAACCTATGTTGGCGCATAGTTCTGGGGCATAGTTTTACACATCGTAAATTCTTGACATTTAGATGGCCTATTCGCATGTTGGTTAAGAGTTTTAGAGTGCCATACATGGTAGAAAAAGGCCCAGGGGAAGACCGGACAAGTGCCACATCGGAGTAACGCAAGAGGAGGCCGGGCAGACCCCCTCCGCGTTGGCAGCGTGTCACGGAGGGCACACCTCCGAGATGGCTAGCTTTCCACGGAGGTGTCGGTCAGGCCCAAGTATATAAAGCCTCTCCACTTTGTTTTAATTCATTTCTTTCATTTCGTTTCCAGCAACTTGACCCGAAAACCGGGGGGACGAAGGGTTTTCATAACATTCCTTCCGATTACACCGTCAAACGCAGTCCAAACTCGAATTAATCTTGGGTAGTGAAGTATTAAGCTGCCGGGAGAATTCCTGCGAAGTTAGTTTCATGAGATTCGGTCGGCGAACCATCGTCCTACCGAGCTAAGGAAGGTGGAATTGCTCCAAATTAGTGTCAATATACTCCTAGCCCTAAAGTGAGTATTTCTCCCTTTTGGACTTCCGAGAAATAGTGAGTTTTCAACTTTTTTTCGATAAGTCAAAGTTTGGCTATATAAATATTCAAAGCAGTGTTTTATTCTGTAATATTGATGAGTTTAGTTCTAATTTCTATAAATATGAATGCAGTTGGAAGAAATAGCTGGATATTGGCCGAGCTACACCAGTTAACCAAGAAGTCAGTATTAGACAGCAAGATCTTATTCCAGACTCAGTTTAACTCAGTATTAGATCCAGTTTAATTCAGCAAGAGATTTAGAATAGAATATCAGAACATGGATAGTATTTTTAGATTTAATATACATGTTATATGTGATTATTGTTGCTTATTGAGACCTGGTTGTGTTATGTGGGCACCCTTAAAGCTTCCTTGCTGCCCCAGGGTTAATAGCTGTGTGGACTCGCCCGCCAGAGGGTAAGGATACGTCACTCCAAGGAGTGGCATGCAGTCTGCAGTAGGACGAAGTTGGGATGTAACATTCCCCATAGCAGGCTAATCAGCACTACAGTATACCCTGTCGAGAGATTGCGCCCAAGGCACAGATTATAGATTACAGATACAGATCTCATATTACAATTACAGGAGTCCTCCGGACTCAGATACAGTTATAGTCAGGGGCCCAGAGAGCCCAAGCTGCATACCCAGGGGGGCGGCAGGGTGCTCGTAATTATTAGGTGAGTGGAGCGAATTTATTTTTGGATGGTTTGACTCGGGTAGGGGTATATAGATTCCATGTTGATTGGCACCTTCCGACTTATGGGGGCTGGTATAGGTTCTTGTATGATATATATATATATATATATATATATATATATATATATATATATAGATGTTACTTACTAAATATATATACATGTTACTTATTAAATGGATAGTTAGCAGGACGCCGCATCGATAGGTATGATTCTTATCTTCCTTCCAGTACAATTAAGCTCAGTATAGATTCTGCTATTCCAGACAGTTTTAGCTATCCCCTGTCATTTTAGTAACTATCAGTATTACTGTTTATCTTCAGTTATGTTCAGTTTTGCTTTGCATACTTGGTACCAGTGGTACTGACGCCCGTTTGGGGACCTGCATTACTTGCCTGCAGGTACTCATAGACGAGGAGCCGATCCCTCGTAATTCCAGCCACCTCACGGAGTCATCAGCTCCAGTCTTCCGGAGCTAGACCACTAGAGGTTTATTTCTTTCTTTTGTTGTATAGTATGGGTAGGCCGGGGCCTTGTCCCCACCATCTTATCAATATTCTTAGAGGCTTGCAGATTGTGTATTCCCTGTGGTTAGCTATACCGGTTCTGTGAGGCCGTGTGTATGTTTTAGCTTGTTTATAATGACTGTGTGGGGCCTTATTCAGTTGGTAGTGGTGATCTTGTTGGTCACGTAGCAGTTTAGCACTTGTTTTTTTGATTTAGAAATAACTAGACAGCATGGTGGCCTTGTCGGCCCGCATAGGTCCCTTTATACTACTGTTGTTCTAGTTAGTTGTATTTGTCCTACAGGTGGCTATAGGCCTAGTCAACCGGAGGCTGTACTTACAGCAGTTACATAGCCCGTTGGTTCCATGAACCCAAAGTTAGAGTCAGCCTGGCACCAAAAGTGCTTAGGCTCAGTAGTCCAGCAGTCTAGGTCTTAGTAGGGCACCAGGTGCCAGTCAAGCCTCCCAAGGCGGAGTGTGACAAACTTGGTATCAGAGCAGGTCGTAACCCAGGGAGTCTTCAAGCCGTGCTACATAGAATCTTGTCTATGGATGTGTTGTGCACCACATACTATAGACAGGAGGCTGCAAGGCACGATAGGATGGTTACTCTTCTTTCTTATTTAGTCGTGCTATAGAGCGGTACCGTATAGGGTTGAGTCCCTAAAACTTATCATACTCTTTGATTACAGATACAAAGTCATATTAGCTACACCCTATCATAGGCAGAAGATTGGATATAGCAGCAGAAGAGGGCACCAGCCAGTTGCAGTGTAACTACTGTCGCGCCCCATTTTCCTCGTGGAAAGGGGATACAACATGTGACAACTCTTAAGGGTGGATTATTGAAGAGTCGCCACCTAACAAATTTTAAAGTGCGTTAGGGCACCGTTCTAAGATAAGTTTTATTTCCTAGATAACCAGAGTTGGGTAAGGGCTTTAATTACCTCGAAAGGAAGGTGTTAGGCACCTTTCGAGGTCCACAAATGTGATTCCCGACCGGATTCATTAAACAGGGGAATTTACTAAGCGAGTAAATAAATTGATTTTAACCTATAATATTTATAATAAAACTAATTTGATAAAGAAATAAATATTTAAATAAATAAATAATTAAACTTATAAACAAGCAAGAAGAAATAAATTTGAGCAAAAATGAATAACATTAAAATACACATAAAAGACAAAGCAAATAAAAGCAAGTAAATAAATGACAAACAACAAATTGAGACAAAATACACATAACATTATAACCAAATAAATAATTATTTTAATTATGGGGCCGAACCTCATAGAGGCGCCTACGTATCCCTTAAGGGAATCAGGCCGAACGTAGTTCTACCTTTAATTTTAACCTAACGGGATCATCCCGTGCAACTAAAATAATATTTCGCAACCGATCTAGGTTGCTCATATTATTCAGCGGGCACAGACTATCATTCCCCACTACCCGCCTAATTAATTTAATTATTGTTAACCTAAAATATTTTGCGTGACAAACTAACGTCTTAGTATTTGCCTACCCGCCCCAATCCTAATGTCCAAGAGGCGATGGACTACTAAATTTGGATTTTGGATCTAAAATTCCTAAGGCTTTATTAAAAGATCAAAACACAAGCGAGCAATTAACAAAACAAATAGCATAAAAGGTCTCACATGACCTCTACATTAAAATAAGCGGAAGTGAGTATATAGGCATGACATCCATTATGATATCTCCTATAACATGGTATTTAATAGAATATGCATGCATCATATGATGTAATTTTATCCAAACAAGACTTGAGATTTAAATAAATTTGTGCTTGGTCCTATAAGCATGATTTTTATTACGAGGATAAACCCTATATGCATGTTTCTGATGCACAAATATCATGTTTATATATTTAGCACAGAAACACAGTATATAATAATCAGATTATGTCAATGTATGATCCTATGCGATATTTGTTTAGCACTTTCGGCAATGATCAAGTAAAAAATGGGACAAGTTGCAACAGGTTAATTCCTATAGATAGGACTTTCATTAATGCGTTACATTGAGCAAGCACACTTTAGGTTAATCAAATTATTACCTATGAATACAACATTTGTTTAATTAGGCAAGCAAATTACAAATAACGGGTCTAAAAGCAAATTTCAGATACAGACAAATCATGTAAGTACAATCTATTGTAAGTTTTGTTATTTATTTCTTATAGACGTAGTTTCTAAGACTAACAATGCATTACGATGCTATTCATTCAAAAATTTTGACATGAGTGATTATCAGGTTATTAATACTTCATTTTTAGAATCTATACGCAAGATGTAAGCAAATCATTAAATATGATAATGCCAAACGGGCCAACATTTACCAAGATAATTCCAATATAACACATGTTTCAAATTATATAGTCCCTATAGACATGGTTTCTAGAAAAAGTAATTGAAATCACGTTACTCTTATAGGCACGAATTCTAGCGTTGCATCTGTTATTAAGATTATTTAGCTCCTATAGGCATGATTTCTATTGTCGCATATATCATTAAAATCCTATGAACATGCTTTCTAGGTGTAGCTAATATTTTAAAAAAAATAACACATACAAATCCCCATCCCCGTAGACCCCATTTTCACTATTATTATCGTCTTTACAGTTATACAAATTTAAAAAAAAATAAAGCCAATTAATACAAAATTAAAAGAACTAAGTAAAATAGATCCAGAGTCCTTTGTATCCGGGCGATTCTTCATTTCGGACTGGGGTCACCTGTTAAGAAAATAACACAGCAGATATACACGTACAAACACATATTCGGGAATCCCTAATTCACAAGTTAAATGGATTTTACATAATAATAATGGAAACACATTTATTATGAGACTTAAGAATACATATTTAAAGAATTATCATGATGCAAGTGCAAGCTTACACAGAGTTATCATAAAAGTATAAAAAACTAACCGATTAGTCAAATGGAGCAACAACCAATAGTTCTGAAAGACTTTTGCCAACAAATTGAAACCCAAACTTCAACACGTCAAGATCACAAGGACCTCGTAGATCCCGAGCAGTGCTCGTGTTGAAGCGGGTTTATAGAAATAGAGGGAAGAGCAGAGCAATATAAGGATAAAATAGAGCGTAAATCTTTGACAATGCTATCATGAGGAACAAAAGATAAACCAAGTTATGTTCTTAAAAGATAAGTGAGGTCTGCCCCCCTCCTTTTGAAAGGAGAAAACACCTTTATATAGTCAATGAGTAAAGAAGTTAAAGGAAAGGAAAATATTCAAAATCAATCACGGCAATTATTCCATAATTAAGAGGGTTGAATCAATTTAATCAAAAAGAAGGCATATAAATAGATTAGAGTGCCTAAGAAATAATATTTCTTTTCCATAATCAAATAAATACTAAATTAATTAAGGAAAACAAGAATCAATCAAGAGACTTTTCCTTAAAATAAAGTAACACTAATGGTAATTCAAGATTGGTTAATGAATGGAAGAAAATAATCACGTAGCTTTTCTAGATAAAATTTAAATAAGTCTTTTAATAAAAGAGCAATAATCTACTCACATATCAAGCAAACGAGAATTAAGTCAATGGATTACTTTCCTTAATTAACAAGATCATAGCAAATTTACCATTATTTATAAGCATAGAGGGGAAAGTAAATATTAGCCTACCATAAGTGGATGTAGAAGAGAAAATCTTAATTAATTCAATTATTACAAAATTATTCAAAATATAAGAATCACATATTATATACTGACAAGTCAAAATAAATAAATAAATTAATTAATTAATTAAATAGGGAAGACTTGTCATGATTTGATCATGAAAATTATTCTTATCACTGTATCTAACTTAATAAAATAAGTTGTCGAGGGCAATGAACAACAATTGTTATCGCCTAATCACGAAATGTTAACAAGCATAGAGTCTTACATAGTCTATTAAGTACATGCCACACATCGGTCGTGGATCAATATCATTAGAAATTTATAGGAACATTGCAATTCTGCCCATTTTTTTCCGAGAAAGATCAAGCAAGGCAGAGTCAAGCCAGCAAACATATTCGTAAAAATGTCAATATATCATGGATATGCTCAAGCTAGTAGAGTTACACAATAACAAATGGCAATATAATAGTAAAACGATGCTATATTCACATACTAAGACACAGGCCTGAATAATCAAATGCAATATAGTTAGAATTTCTATAAATCTAAAGAGAATTCATGTACGATAATCTAGAGGTAGGCACAGGATAATAATCAAAATTTTCATGAATGAGCATGTTATCAGCAGAAATAATTGATTAATTAATAAATAAATAAATAGTAATAATAATAAAACAAAAATGGAGATATCTTTACGGACAGATCTTCAAAGATCTGTCCAAATTCAAACTTGTGCGTGAACGAGTCTGTTTCGTTGAGTAGAAGTGGGGAATATAGAGGGTGGAGGAGTTTTACCGGAGGTGGTGACCGGTGAGAGGAGGGAGCAGCGATGGTTTTGATGTCGTCCGAAAGAACGTCGATGAGGGAGATGAGGTGCGCGAAAAAATGGAAGAGGGGAGGCCGGTTACACCGGATTTTTGACGGAGAAGATAAGAAGCGGGCAGTTTGGTGGTTTTCCGATTTTGTTCTGCCTGGAAAATGTGAGGTTGGTGTTCCAGCGGCTGGCAGATCGGAGAAGAGAGAGGAAGAGGGAAGGCCGCTTGCCGGAAATTATGGAGGTGGTGTCGCTTTTGCTGCGGTAGTCCGGTTGTTCTCCGACCAACATTGGCCGGAACTAATGGGGAAAATGATGAGCGGAGAGAGGTCCGGCGGGACGAAGGGGAGAAGGGAGAGAACAGGGAGCCGGCGGTGGTCGTCGGTGGACAGTGGTGCTGGCGTTGGTGATGGGCAACGGAGGGGAGAAGAGGTAGAGAGAGAGGTGACCGGTTGGGTCTGTTTGGTTGTTGTTTTGGGTGAGGAGGAAGGTGGAGACGGGGAAATCGGGTGATGGCCGGTGGTAGTGGTTGGAGATAGGAGAGGGATTGAGGAGAGGGGAGACGGCGGCTGCATGGAGAGAGAGGGGGAAAAATGAAAGATAGATTAGGGTTTTGGGGGTAATGGGAATATTAATGGAAGTTAGGTAGAGTTAAATTTAGGCCGTTAGATTAGATTAGATGAATGGCTAGGATTAAAAGTTATAAAGATGGGTCAGTTATGGGTAGTATCCATGGGTCGCGGGTAGGAACAATGGGTAGGTTTAAATTGAAATTGAATTGGCTAGAATTGAATTTAAATAGTAGCCAAAATTGATCAAAAGTGGCTAAAATTGACATAAATTGAATAGGAAGTGGCCAGATTTGAAATAAATTGGATGAATTGAATAGAAAATGACTATAATTTAAATAAATTGAATGAAATTAAATTTAGCTGCTATTAAATTAATAAATATTACACTTTTAAATAATTCAATAAGTAGATAATAAAGTAACATAAATATCACATAAATACTATTATTAATATAAATAAATCCTAAATTTAAGTATACTTATGTAAATATCATATAATTAAATTATTATATTTATAAATAATTTAATGACTAGAAAATAAAATTAAGTTATCAAATATTATAAAAATAATATTATTAACATAAATAATTTATAAATTCGATTAATAATATTAGTCAAATAAATTTGTAAAGTTTAGTAAAATTAGGTAAATAGTTTATTGAGTAAAGACTATATTTCAAAATAAGGGCGCATATTAATACGAAATATATTATATACGACATAATTGTTTAATATCAAAAAATTAAAATTAATATGAGTAATATATATGTAACTTTAAATAATTTTCACAATATTATGATAAATTATTTTATAAATACAAAAGTAAGTCAAATATTTGTGTAAAAATAAATAAATAAATAAATACATATATAAGCAGCATATTAAGGCGTAGGTAGGTCAATATTGGGTGTCAACAGCTGCCCCTTCTTTGCTCGGGAATGAAGAATGAATTGTTGAGCAAAGAACGTTGACCTAGTAGCCAATTTTGTCCGACCGAAGCAAAAATTTTCGGTGGGGCCAAATAAAAGGAAATAAAGTCATGAAGACATCATGGCCGAGACTTTAGTTTCAACACGAGGCTTGAATAAGGATGGGTAGCACGAATCGATACGATTTAGAGTGCACTGAAAAAATAAACAGGTATGAATACGGTTCGAAAGAAAATAGTAGGGAGGCAATATCGTTCGTAGCTTGATTTCCTCGATGTTCGCGTAAATACTAAAGCATGTGCATCAAAATACTTTATAAAATAAACGGATGCGAAAATTGAACATGATGCAAGTTCCCTTTAGACAATGAAAGTTCGTTTAGAGATAACGGATGATGTCTCTAAACCATGATGTCTTGGGCCATGATACGCAAAATAAATTCCTTAGGCCATGAAATGATGTCCGCAGGCTATGAAAAATGACGCCTTTAGACTATGACGCCTTAGGAGCATGATAAGCAGAAAATAAATTCCCTAGGCCATGAAATGTTGTCTGCCGGCCATGAAAATGACGCCTTTATACTATGACGCCTTAGGGGCATGATAAACTGGAGGGTAAAATTCTTTAGGCCATGACATGATGTCTGCAGGCCATGAAAAATGACGCCTTTAGACTATGACGCCTTAGGGCATGATAAACTGAAGAGTAAATCCTCAGGCTATGACATGATGTCCATAGGCCATGAAACGATGCCTTTAGACTATGGTGCCTTCGGATGAGTGGAAGAAATGCTAATTCAAAGAAAGTAAATTATTCGAGAGCCTCAATAATTCAATTGAGAGCTCCAGTTTATTCGGGCTCAATGCAAATAAGTCACGGGGCTTAGAATGCAACAACGGGCTCGAAGTGCGAATAACGGGCTTCGAATGCATAAACGGGCTTGACATGCAAATAACGGGCTCGAAATGTATAAATGGGCTTAAGATTCAAATAGCGGGCTCAAAATGCATAAACGGGCTTAACGAGCATCAAATGCGAATAACGGGCTCAAATGCATAAGCGGGCTTAGAATGAAAATATCGGGCTTGAATGCATATATCATGTATACCACAGGCTCAAAATGCATTTATAAATGAATATCACGGGCTCAAAATGCATTTATAAATGTATATCACGGGCTCGAATGCAAATAACGGGCTCAAAATGCATATATACCATGGGCTCAAATGTATATCAGGGCTCAAATGCATATATAAATGTATATCAGGGCTCAAATGCATATATAAATGTGCATCAAGGGCTCAAATGCATATATAAATGTATATCAGGGTTCAAATGCATATATAAATGTCTATCAAGGGCTCAAATGCATATGTTAAATGTACAACCGGGCTCAAATGCATATATGAATATATATCAAGGGCTCAAATGCATATGTAAAATGTCCATTCGGGCTCAAATACATATATAAATTGTATATCCGGGCTCAAATGCATATGTAAAATGTATATCAAGGGCTCAGAATGCATATGCAAATATATATCAAGGGCTCAGAATGCATATGCAAATATATAAAGTGTATACCACAGGCTCGGATGCATGTGTAAATGTACATCAAGGGCTCAAAATACATATATAAGTGTATATCAGGGCTCAAATGCTTATATAAATGTATACCAGGGCTCAAATGCATATGCACAGTGTATATCCGGGCTCAAATGCATACGTAAAAGTAAATCCGGGCTCAAATGCATACGTAAAAGTAAATCTGGGCTCAAATGCGTACGTAAAATGTATATCCGGGCTCGGATGCATATGTAAATGTATATCAGGGCTGAAATGCATATACGAGCTTGAAATGCATAAACAGGCTTAAAATGTGCATAACGGGCTTAAAATGTACATAACGAGCTTGAATGCATATATCGTGTATACCACGGGCTCAAAATGCATAAATGGGCTCAATATGCAAATAAAGACTCAAATGCATGTTATAATATATATCACGGGCTCAATATGTTAATATGGGCTCAAAAATGCATACCATGGGCTCAAAATGCATGTATAAAATGTATATTAAGGGCTCAAATGCATAAAAAAGACTTAACGGGCTCAAATGCATATATTTTGTATATCAAGGGCTAAAGATGAAGATTGGAGCTCAAAAGGCATGCAAACGTCAGAGTATATACCACGGGCTCAGATGTATATAAATAAATATCACGGGCTCAAACATATATAAAATGTATATCACAGGCTCAAATTATGTATATCACGGAATCAAATGTATGTATATCACGAGCTCATATATATATAAATAAATAATCACGGGCTAAGACACGTATAAGATGTATATCACGGGCTTAAAATGCGAATATAGGCTCAAAATGCAAAACTAAATAAATAAATAGTGATGGGCAGAGGTAATTATCAAACGTATAGGCTTCGAGAAACAAATCGTGGCTCGGATAATTTTGGCAGGGTAGTGCTTTACCCAGACGACGTAAAATGGTAGGACTATGCTTAACCCTTAAAAGCTTGGCGGGTAAAGCTTGACCCATCTAAAATCACAAGAATGAGAGTAGCACGATGATAATAGATTAAAAGTAGCATAAGAATAACAAAGAGCATGAGAGCTTGAAAATAACATAATAGTCATTCAATTAAATAGCATGAGAAGAACGCAATAGTAGCCTGCAAGCTTCAAAAACTGGATAAATTGATTAGTCAATAAGCATGATGTAACTAATAATTAGCTCAAATAAATTTGAAACATAAGCGCTTAATCAGATCAAAATTTAGGAAACAATGTTTTCCTTTATAATCAGAGGTAGTGCTTTAACCCGTAGGACAATGATTAGTCCTTAAAAGAAATTTTAGGATAATGCTTAACCCTAGGACAATGCTTAGCCCTTGAAAGAAGATATTTTAGGGTAATGCTTAACCCTAGGACGATGTTTAGCCCTTGAAAGAAAATTTAGGGTAGTGCTTAAACCCGCAGGACGATGATTAGTCCTTAAAAGAAATCTTAGGGTAATGCTTAACCCTAGGACAATGCTTAGCCCTTGAAAGAAGAAATTTTAGGGTAATGCTTAACCCAGTAATCAACATATTAATACTCAGTTTCAAATAAAAAGCATTCAGCTTTGAGTAACTTACTAAGAGGGTAGCGCTTAACCCCGTTAGTGGACAAACTTCAAATAGTTTAACGTTGCAGTTGATAATGAATCCAGATGTAGCATACTTGCAAATTTGGTACCTGTTGCATCCTGTGCTCAAAGAAAAAATCATAAGATTAAAATAGGGAAGGCTGATTTGTGCCTTTATTCGTCCGTTGCTATCCCGATCTCATGAGCTTGATGATCAGACTGGATGTCACGTCCTTTTTGGGAATCAACTCCTTGGCTTGACTGAGCCTTGATGAAATTTTGAGATCCTTCTCAAAATTTCTGCCCTAGTGTAGAATATGGCGTATACTTCGGATGCAAATGACGCAAAGTTTTGAATTTTTGAGGGGACCTCAAAAATTCTGCCCCAGTTACGTAGAAACGATCGATCTATTGAATTTTGAGGTTCTCTCAAAAATTCTGCCCCAGTTGGTACGGAAAAAGGGAAAGGAGATTTTATTAAGATATAGACCGAACCCCATAAGGGCGCCTACGTATCCCTCTTAAACGGGAATCAGGTCCAACGTAGTTCAAATTACAAAAAGAACTTCGAAAAAGGAATAAATGGAATTGAGGATAGATTTTGACTTCAACAAGCTTCATTTCGGGTGGATCACCTTGACATCAATTAGTGCTTGAATCTGGTCTTTCAATTGGATTATAGATTCACCCAAAGGAATATACTGCTCAGATGAACTTGCTCGGGGTCTCGCGGGCTTGCGAGATTGTTGAATCAGTGCATTTAGAAAAATTGGTGACCTTTGGAGTACATATGAAGGAGGCTGAAAATGTGCAGGTTGCGCATGATAGGTAGCAGGGTTGTAGAACGACATAGAGTGATGGTACAGAGGCAATTGATATTGAAGTGGAGGTGTTTTGGTATCACCATGGAGTTTTCGATCTTCGACATTCCTTCGTTTGCGTTCTTGTTCTCAGGATTCCTATAAGGCTGCGGAGAAGGCATGTTGGATGTAACTGTAGGAGGTAAGTAATGAAACATGGTGGGCGACTTTTATGGTATGGCTTGATTTGAAGGGGTTACATAGGCATTATGCGAATGTTATTTATTTTGAGAAAGAGAAGATTGTTTCGAAGATATGAGGCTTGATGGTATGCCAAAGGAAAACTTATGAAAATAACGTGAGACTTGGTAAAAGCGTGATCTTAGGAAGAGGAGTAACCAAGATAAACAATAAACAGAAAAATAAAATTAGTAAAGAAATTGAAGCACAACATGTTGTCGATGAAATAAACACATTAATACGCTTCACATGGTAAATAAAAAATTAAACACATTTATACGTCTTCCCAATTTGGGGGCCTCTTTTGTGCCAGAGATAGGCCTAGCGTATTTTTTGAAAATCAAATATGTCATAATGTGTCATTCTATTTGCTCCATTACTATTCCAAATACATACAAATAAATAAATAAATTTCTTCATTTACATAATAAGATATTATGAGAAAATGAAGATTACAAAAAAATATAAATTTATAATCTAAATGGAAATGCCCTTCCATTTTCGGTCACTTCTTTGTTTATGACATGGATCAACCTGCATAATAAAACGTTAGTTATCGTTTCCACCTAAGGAGCAAATAGTCAACATTTTAAACATATTGATTTCTCAAATAAAAATGCAAATAGATATGGTAATTTCCTTTTTGAGATTGTAAATCTCTTTAGACTTTGGGCAAGTTTTCTATTTTATCTTGACGTGCCATGGACGTCGCAATTTTTCTAAGTTTGAAATGATGTGCATGCCTTACTAAAGGCGTACATGGTCACGTTCTAAGAATAAGAGTGGGTGTGACACGGTTCCCTCGAGTGGACAACTCGAGAGTGAGGAAGCTTATGACCGTCGACGTACCGCTGATCGACCAAATCACAAGACAATCCTCGAGGTGTTTTAAAATGGTGAACGACCGTGAAACCACGCAACTGTTGTCGTGTGTGATAGTGTGAAGTTCCCAAGTGGGGGAAATATGAACGGTATAACAGTTAATAAAAATGCAACAATTTATGAATTACAATTCAAAAATAAATATTAAACAATAATAGAAAAACAAGAAGAAACCGTTAGTAACATCATGGCAAAAATCATAAATATAAACAGAAATAAGTGAAATTAAAGATTTCAAATTGAACAGTTAGCAAACTATAACTCAAATAGTACCCCACTTAATGAACACGTAATGGTTAAAGCCTAAATCCCCAGCAGAGTCGCAATTCTGTCGCGCCCCATTTTCCTCGCGGAAAGCGGGATACAACATGTGACAACTCTTAAGGGTGGATTATTGAAGAGTCGCCACCTAACGAATTTTAAAGTGCGTTAGGACACCGTTCTAAGCTGAGTTTTATTTCCTAGATAACCAGAGTTGGGTAAGGGCTTTAATTACCTCGAAAGGAAGGTGTTAGGCACCTTTCGAGGTCCACAAATGTGATTCCCGACCGGATTCATTAAACAGGGGAATTTACTAAGCAAGTAAATAAATTGATTTTAACCTATAATATTTATATTAAAACTAATTTGATAAAGAAATAAATCTTTAAATAAATAAATAATTAAACTTATAAACAAGCAAGAAGAAAGAAATTTGAGCAAAAATGAATAACATTAAAATACACATAAAAGACAAAGCAAATAAAAGCAAGTAAATAAATGACAAACAACAAATTGAGACAAAATACACATAACATTATAACCAAATAAATAATTATTTTAATTATGGGGCCGAACCTCATAGAGGCGCCTACGTATCCCTTAAGGGAATCAGGCCGAACGTAGTTCTACCTTTAATTTTAACCTAACGGGATCATCCCGTGCAACTAAAATAATATTTCGCAACCGATCTAGGTTGCTCATATTATTCAGCGGCCACAGACTATCATTCCCCACTACCCGCCTAATTAATTTAATTATTGTTAACCTAAAATATTCTGCGTGACAAACTAACGTCTTAGTATTTGCCTACCCGCCCCAATCCTAACGTCCAAGAGGCGATGGACTACTAAATTTGGATTTTGGATCTAAAATTCCTAAGGCTTTATTAAAAGATTAAAACACAAGTGAGCAATTAACAAAACAAATAGCATAAAAGGTCTCACATGACCTCTACATTAAAATAAGCGTAAGTGAGTATATAGGCATGAAATCCATTATGACATCTCCTATAACATGGTATTTAATAGAAAAAGTAAAATTTATGCATGCATCATATGATGTAATTTTATCCAAACAAGACTTGAGATTTAAATAAATTTGTGCTTGGTCCTATAAGCATGATTTTTATTACGAGGATAAACCCTATATGCATGTTTCTGATGCACAGATATAATGTTTATACATTTAGCACATAAACACAGTATATAATAATCAGATTATGTCAATGTATGATCATATGCGATATTTGTTTAGCACTTTCGGCAATGATCAAGTAAAAAATGGAACAAGTTGCAACAGGTTAATTCCTATAGATAGGACTTTCATTAATGCGTTACATTGAGCAAGCACACTTTAGGTTAATCAAATTATTACATATGAATACAACATTTGTTTAATTAGGCAAGCAAATTACAAATAACGGGTCTAAAAGCAAATTTCAGATACAGACAAATCATGTAAGTACAATCTATTGTAAGTTTTGTTATTTATTTCTTATAGACATAGTTTCTAAGACTAACAACGCATTACGATGCTATTCATTCAAAAATTTTGACATGAGTGATTATCAGGTTATTAATACTTCATTTTTAGAATCTATACGCAAGATGTAAGCAAATCATTAAATATGATAATGCCAAACGGGCCAACATTTACCGAGATAATTCCAATATAACACATGTTTCAAATTATATAGTCCCTATAGACATGGTTTCTAGAAAAAGTAATTGAAATCACGTTACTCTTATAGGCACGAATTCTAGCATTGCATCTGTTATTAAGATTATTTAGCTCCTATAGGCATGATTTCTATTGTCGCATATATCATTAAAATCCTATGAACATGCTTTCTAGGTGTAGCTAATATTTTAAAAAAATAACACATACAAATCCCCATCCCCGTAGACCCCATTTTCACTATTATTATCGTCTTTACAGTTATTACAAATTATAAAAAAAAATAAAGCCAATTAATACAAAATTAAAAGAACTAAGTAAAATAGATCTAGAGTCCTTTGTATCCGGGCAATTCTTCATTCCGGACTGGGGTCACCTGTTAAGAAAATAACACAGCAGATATACACGTACAAACACATATTCGAGAATCGCTAATTCATAAGTTGATTGGGTTTTACATAATAATAATGGAAACACATTTATTATGAGACTTAAGAATACATATTTAAAGAATTATCATGATGCAAGTGCAAGCTTACACAAAGTTATCATAAAAGTATAAAAAACTTACCGATTAGTCAAATGGAGCAACAACCAATAGTTCTGAAAGACTTTTGCCAACAAATTGAAACCCAAACTTCAACACGTCAAGATCACAAGGACCTCGTAGATCCCGAGCAGTGCTCGTGTTGAAGCGGGTTTATAGAAATAGAGGGAAGAGCAGAGCAATATAAGGATAAAATAGAGCGTAAATCTTTGACAATGCTATCATGAGGAACAAAAGATAAACCAAGTTATGTTCTTAAAAGATAAGTGAGGTCTGCCCCCCTCCTTTTGAAAGGAGAAAGCACCTTTATATAGTCAATGAGTAAAGAAGTTAAAGGAAAGGAAAATATTCAAAATCAATCACGGCAATTATTCCATAATTATGAGGGTTGAATCAATTTAATCAAAAAGAAGGCATATAAATAGATTAGAGTGCCTAAGAAATAATATTTCTTTTCCATAATCAAACAAATACTAAATTAATTAAGGAAAACAAGAATCAATCAAGAGACTTTTCCTTAAAATAAAGTAACACTAATGGTAATTCAAGATTGGTTAATGAATGGAAGAAAATAATCACGTAGCTTTTCTAGATAAAATTTAAATAAGTCTTTTAATAAAAGAGAAATAATCTACTCACATATCAAGCAAACGAGAATTAAGTCAATGGATTACTTTCCTTAATTAACAAGATCATAGCAAATTTACCATTATTTATAAGCATAGAGGGGAAAGTAAATATTAGCCTACCATAAGTGGATGTAGAAGAGAAAATCTTAATTAATTCAATTATTACAAAATTATTCAAAATATAAGAATCATATATTATATACTGACAAGTCAAAATAAATAAATAAATTAATTAATTAATTAAATAGGGAAGACTTGTCATGATTTGATCATGAAAATTATTCTTATCACTGTATCTAACTTAATAAAATAAGTTGTCGAGGGCAATGAACAACAATTGTTATCGCCTAATCACGAAATGTTAACAAGCATAGAGTCTTACATAGTCTATTAAGTACATGCCACACATCGGTCGTGGATCAATATCATTAGAAATTTATAGGAACATTGCAATTCTGCCCATTTTTTCCCGAGAAAGATCAAGCAAGGCAGAGTCAAGCCAGCAAACATATTAGTAAAAATGTCAATATATCATGGATATGCTCAAGCTAGTAGAGTTACACAATAACAAATGGCAATATAATAATAAAACGATGCTATATTCACATACTAAGACACAAGCCTGAATAATCAAATGCAATATAGTTAGAATTTCTATAGATCTAAAGAGAATTCATGTACGATAATCTAGAGGTAGGCACAGGATAATAATCAAAATTTTCATGAATGAGCATGTTATCAGCAGAAATAATTGATTGATTAATAAATAAATAAATAGTAATAATAATAAAACGAAAATGGAGATATCTTTACGGACAGATCTTCAAAGATCTGTCCAAATCCAAACTTGTGCGTGAACGGGTCTGTTTCGTTGAGTAGAAGTGGGGAATATAGAGGGTGGAGGAGTTTTACCGGAGGTGGTGACCGGTGAGAGGAGGGAGCGGCGATGGTTTTGATGTCGTCCGAAAGAACGTCGATGAGGGAGATGAGGTGTGCGAAAAAATGGAAGAGGGGAGGCCGGTTGCGCCGGATTTTTGACGGAGAAGATGAGAAGCGGGTAGTTTGGTGGTTTTCCAGTTCTGTTCTGCCTGGAAAACGTGAGGTTGGTGTTCCGGCGGCTGGCAGATCGGAGAAGAGAGAGGAAGAGGGAAGGCCTCTTGCCGGAAATTATGGAGGTGGTGTCGCTTATGCTGCGGTAGTCCGGTTGTTCTGCGGCCAACATTGGCCGGAACTAATGGGGAAAATGATGAGCAGAGAGAGGTCCGGCGGGATGAAGGGGAGAAGGGAGAAAACAGGGAGCCGGCGGTGGTTGTCGGTGGACAGTGGTGCTGGCATTGGTGATGGGCGATGGAGGGGAGAAGAGGTAGAGAGAGAGGTGACCAGTTGGGTCTGTTTGGTTGTTGTTTTGGGTGAGGAGGAAGGTGGAGACGGGGAAATCGGGTGATGGCTGGTGGTAGTGGTCAGAGATAGGAGAGGGATTAAGGAGAGGGGAGACGGCGGCTGCATGGAGAGAGAGGGGGAAAAATGAAAGATAGATTAGGGTTTTGGGGGTAATGGGAATATTAATGGAAGTTAGGTAGAGTTAAATTTAGGCCGTTAGATTAGATTAGATGAACAACTAGGATTAAAAGTTATAAAGATGGGTCGGTTATGGGTAGTATCCATGGGTCGCGGGTAGGATCAATGGGTAGGTTTAAATTGAAATTGAATTGGCTAGAATTGAATTTAAATAGTAGCCAAAATTGATCAAAAGTGGCTAAAATTGACATAAATTGAATAGGAAGTGGCCAGATTTGAAATAAATTGGATGAATTGAATAGAAAATGACTATAATTTAAATAAATTGAATGAAATTGAATTTAACTGCTATTAAATTAATAAATATTACACTTTTAAATAATTCAATAAGTAGATAATAAAGTAACATAAATTATCACATAAATACTATTATTTATATAAATAAATCCTAAATTTAAGTATACTTATGTAAATATCATATAATTAAATTATTATATTTATAAATAGTTTAATGACTAGAAAATAAAATTAAGTTATCAAATATTATAAAAATAATATTATTAACATAAATAATTTATAAATTCGATTAATAATATTAGTCAAATAAATTTGTAAAGTTTAGTAAAATTAGGTAAATAGTTTATTGAGTAAAGACTATATTTCAAAATAAGGGCGCATATTAATACAAAATATATTATATACGACATAATTGTTTAATATCAAAAAATTAAAATTAATATGAGTAATATATATGTAACTTTAAATAATTTTCACAATATTATGATAAATTATTTTATAAATACAAAAGTAAGTCAAATATTTGTGTAAAAATAAATAAATAAATAAATACATATATAAGCAGCATATTAAGGCGTAGGTAGGTCAAAATTGGGTGTCAACAACTACAGCAGCAGGAGGAGGTATGAGGGATCTCCCAATGTGATACCTCTATCGGTACCATCCCCAGTATATTTGTATAACGTCAGAGTGGGAAGTCAGAAGCATAACGTATATACGAGTTGATTTATTTGTTAGATATATAAGATCTGACTAAGATGATAGATAATATTAGATTATTGAAGAGATGTGAGAAAGAGAGGGAAATGCAGGATCCCCACCTCCATCCTTTCAGATGTGGTACAGTTCCATGTCTTCGTTTTGTTGCAGTAAGAAAAGATTATTCCCACCTCTTAGTTTTGATTCCAGAATAGCAAAGGGCATAAGGATTGAGGTGATGTTTCCCAAAGTAAGCAGTAAGTGAAGATGGATTGGTTGATTCCAGAAAGTGTTAGAAAGAGTAAGAAGCCCTTATGATTACGTAAGTTGTGCAGACCCTCACGGTAATAAGTCAAAAGAGCAAGTAAGACTACTAGCTTACTCGAAGTAGGCGTAGGAGATCTGTCAGTGATGGACTTCCAGTAATAGTCAAGTTCAAGTAACAAAAAGGCTGAATCCGTCGTAGCATGCTAATGACGGCAGGATACGTCTGCAAGATAATAATTATAATCTTAGCTGTGATATCAAAAGACAGGGAGGTTATATGAATCAGATGGGTCCAACTATAAGCTAGAAGAAGTATAGGTTGAGACTTGACCAGTAATCTTATTGACAATGTAAGGTAGACACCTTGAACCCCAGAGCTCAGCTTAAGCAAGATAAGGGAAAAAAGCATGAATACCAGATTTTGAGGGGAAATTAGAATCACCTCCAGATTGATAGAACATCGTGTATTAAGGACTAAGCCTTGGACTGACAGTTAAGAGACAATAAGATTGTAGTTTAGAATGTTGCGGTACGTCCGCCTAAGGAGAAGGTAAGAGGGTGCTGACCCAGAGACTCTAATCTAGTGTGGCCAGAGACAAGGTCCAACAGACAGTCACGGGCCATAACATAATGCTAAGTAAGGCCACAAGGTTCGGATGTTGACCCCATGCTATAAGAGTGGCAAAATTTCAAATAGCAGACCATAACTAAAGTGCATGTGTTTTTTGGTTCCGGAATGGGACGAAAATCTAATGAAATGATACGAGAACACAAGAGATATCATTAGACTGTAGAAGTAGTATATCCTGTGCAGTATGAAATTCAATAAAGCATGTCTGAGGTTACGAATTACTACAAAAATTAAGGATGTATAGTACCTAGTTGTTGATATATATATATATATATATAAATACAGATATCAGATATGCTGTGAGTAGCTACCAATAGGGGTACAGTCACACAGATTCTTGTTAGCTGCTAGGGAGTATATACAGATCATACTGTAGGACCCCTCGCCAAAAAGGGGGCAGGGTAAGTGTGATCCACGTATGAAGCCATAGAGACTTTCCCAGTTCTCAGTTTATTGAGTTAATGGACTTATATGCTGGTTGCCAGATTTAGACTTCAAAAGCTCACAAGAGCTAGTAGCCTGAATCAGGTGGTTAGATGATACGGGCACAGTTAGACGGTCTAACGACCAGCTGGCGCCTGTATTAGCAGGGAAGTATCCCTAAAGAATAGTAACATTATTGCATGTGCCAGAACCAGATATGGAGACCGAATAAGAATATTTCAGAGGTTAGCAATACCAGAATTTTCCAGTATGTTAAGTGGTCCACATCAGTAGTCAGTGACAGACTTGTACCTCAGATATTCAGATACAGAGTCCTAGGAGAAGGCCAGTCTTTACAGAATTGCTCATAAGATTGAGAATTTCCCAAAACAACAGTGTAGATCTGAGTGGATACGAACAAGGCATAAGGAATTGGTAATACTCTGCTAGTACAGTGTTAAACTAAGACAAAGAGATCAGTAGGTTCCCTATGAAGATCTAGGGACTGATCGCATGAGAGTAAGTGCGACTAAGCCCAGCTCTACAACTGTTCAATTAGAAGGACAAAGCAGTTAGCGGTCCACAACTCCGCAGTTATGCATGAGCTACAAATGTTCTTGTAGGACATTTAGAACATTGTTAGACTACTTCAGCACTCGGGTCATTCTGCCCAGCTATTCAGTTATTCAAAGTTATTCAGCCAGATTATTATGGATCATGATCACTATCAGGATCCTCTGATCAGATACGTGCACATGGTGTGCAGATAGTCATATAGATTATTCCAGCAGCGAGTAGCATTAGCATGCAGCCAGAAGGCCAGATAAGCTCTAGCTATACAGATAGATTACATGTCAGTTTCTCTGGTATAATAAACCAGTATTATCATTAGTTACATGCCAATTTATCTAAATGTAAATTTTGGTTGAATGCAGTAGCCTTTTTGGGTCACATCGTGTCGTAGGCATGTATACAAGTAGATACACAGTAAATAAAAACAGTGAAAACATGGCCAAAACTACCACTCCGACCGAGGGTAGCCGGGTACTACGGAAGGGTTGTGGAAGGATCTTCCACTTTTGCAACACCTTTGACTAAACTGACACAGAAGGCAGCAAAAATTTCAGTGGACTGAGGCATGAGAGCAGAGTTTCCAGGAGTTGAATTTGCGGCAGTGTCGCTGGTTAGAGCTGTTGAAAGACTATGACGTGATTATTTTGTATCACCCAGGAAGGACCAACGTAGTAGCAGATGCCCTCAACCATGAATCTGTGGGGAGCTTGGCGTGCTTGCAGCCCGAACAACGGGAATTGGCCCGAGAAATACACCAGTTAGCCAGTCTAGTTGTTCATGTAGCAGAAACAGGGGACAACAGAGCGGTAATCCAAAATAACGCAGTGTCGTCTTTAGTTTTGGAAGTAAAGGAACGGCAGTACGAATATCCTAGCCTGGTTCAGCTCAAAAACAAAGTTCAGCAGGGAGAGGTGACAGATTTTTAGATAACCGAGGATGGAGTGTGGAGATATAAAGATCTCCTTTGTTTTACAGATATTTCAGGGCTTCGCCAGCAGATTATGAGCGAGGTACATTAAGCCCACTATTATCTCCACCCAGGCGCGACAAAAATGTACGACAATATTAAAGAAATCTACTGGTGTCCAGGTATGAAGAGGGAAATAGCAGAATTCGTAGCCCAATGCCCTATACTGCCAGCAAGTAAAAGCGGAACACCAGAAACCAGGAGGATTGACTCAAGACATAACTGTGCCTCTTTGGAAGCGGGAAGCAGTAAATATGGGTTTTGTAGTAGGATTACCCCGCACCAGGCGTGGATATGATTCGATGTGGTTAATTATCGACAGACTGACAAAATCATCTCATTTTCTGCCAGTACGGGCTACCTTTTTCAGCTGAGGATTATGCTGAATTATATATCAGAGAAATAGTCAGGTTGCATGGTGTTCCATTATCAATTATCTCCGACAGAGGGGCGTAGTTTACAGCTAAGTTCTAGCAATCATTTCAGAGAAGCTTGGGGACGCAGGTTAACCTGAGCACAGCTTTTCATCCTCAGACAGATGGGCAGGCAAAACACACTATTCAAATGCTCGAGAATATGTTGCGAGCATGTATGTTAGATTTTGGAGGTAGCTGGAATGAACACCTATCGCTCATTGAATTTGCCTATAATAACAGTTATCATTCAACAATCCAGATGGCGCCTAATGAAGAGTTGTATGGGCGAAAGTGTAGACCTCCAGCCGGTTGGTTTGAGGTAGGAGAATCAGCATTGATTGGGCCAGATATTATTTGTCAGACAGAAGAAAAAAATAAAGCTTATTAGAGAATGTTTACTGACTGCTCAGAGCCGCCAGGAATCTTATGCTGACGTGCGGCGCAGAAACTTAGAATTTGATGTGGGGATTGGGTGTTCTTGGAAGTTTCACCAATGAAAGGTGTGATGAGATTCGGCAAGAAAGGAAAGCTCAGCCCAAGGTTTGTTGGGCCTTATCAAATTCGCCGAAGAGTAGGCCAAGAGGCATATGAGTTAGACTTACCTCCATAGTTAGAGTCTGTTCACCCAATTTTCCACGTGTCCATGCTAAGGAAGTGTATAGTGGATCCCTCCTGAATCGTTCTAGTCCAAGATGATAAGGTTACAGAAGAGTTTGCCTATGAAGAAGTTCTAGTAGCCATACTATATCAGCAGATCCGAAGATTGAGTACTAAGATGTGGCTTCGGTCAAAGTATTATCGCGTAATAGGAACTGAGAGGAAATGACTTGGGAAACAAAAGAAGATATGAAAGCCAGATATTCTCAGTTATTCCAGAATTAACCAGCCAGGGGTGTGTCGTTGTTACTGTTGCTTTATATTCATGTGTATAAGTGAGATGTTGACTTCTGTTATTGTGAAATGAATGCTATAGAATTATATGGAGTACCTGTATTGGACTTTTCGACATTCAGGATTTTTTTGAGATAGTTCATATTACAGGGGAAACTCTGCTGATATTTCTCCAGGATAAGTAAAGCTAGTTAAGATTCCTGTGAGAAGAAGTTAACATTCGAGGACGAATGTTCTTAAGGGGGGGAGAATGTTACACCCCGTAAATTCTTAACATTTAGATGGCCTATTCACATGTTGGTTAAGAGTTTTAGAGTGCCATACATGCTAGAAAAAGGCCCGGGGAAAGACCGGACAAGCCCCACATTGGAGTAACGCAAGAGGAGGCCGGGCAGACCCCCTCCGTGTTGGCAGCATGTCACGGAGGGCACAACTTCGCGATGGCCAGCATGCCACGGAGGTGTGGGTCAGGCCCAAGTATATAAAGCCTCTCCACTTTGTTTTAATTCATTTCTTTCATTTCATTTCCAACAACTCGACCCAAAAATAGGGGAGACAAAGGGTTTTCATAAAATTCCTTCTTATTACGTTGTCAAACGTGGTCCAAACTCGAATTAATCTTGGGTAGTGAAGTATTAAGCTGCCGGAAGCATTCCTACGGAGTTAGTTTCGTGAGATTTGGCCAGCGAACTGTCGTCCTACCAAGCTAAGGTAGGTGGAATTACTCCAAATTAGTGTCAATATACTCCTATCCCTAAAGTGAGTATTTCTCCCTTTTGTACTTCCGAGAAATAGCGAGTTTTCGACTATTTTTCGATAAGTCAAAGTTTGGACTATATATATTCAAAGTAGTGTTTTCTTCGGGAATATTGATGAGTTTAGTTCTAATTGCTATAAATGTGAACGCAGTTGGAAGAAATAGCTTGATATTGGCTGAGCTACACCAGTTAGCCAAGAAGTCAGTAACTGAGGTATGTAAACCTAGTTTCTTCGGCAAGTTAGTAATTCTAGTATAGTAAAATATAATAAACTCCAGAAGGAAGTTCCAGAAGTCGAGTATTAAGTATGTTTGTATTATTACGCCATATTTAGAATAAAAGTCAGTAAATCAGTATCAGATAGCAAGATCTTATTCTAGAGTTAGTTTAACTTAGTATTAGATCCAGTTTAATTCAGCAAGAGATTCAGAATAGAATATCATAACATGGATGGTATTTTCAGATTTAATAAACATGTTATATGTGATTATTGTTTCTTGTTGAGACCTGATTGTGTTATGTGGGAACCCTTAGAGCTTCCTTGCTGCCCCAGAGTTAATAGCTGTGTCGACTCGCCCGCCAGAGGGTGAGGATACGTCACTCCACGGAGTGGCATGTCGTCAGCAGTAGGATGAAGATGGGATGCAACATTCCCCATAGCAGGCTGATCAGCACTACAGTATTCCCTATCGAGCACTTGCGCCCAGGGCACAAATTACAGATTACATATACAGATCTCAAATTGCAGTTACAGGAGTCCTCCGGACTCAGATACAATTATAGTCAGGGGCCTAGAGAGCCCAAGCTGCATACCCAGGGGGCCGGCAGGGTGCTCGTAGTTATTAGGTGAGTGGAGTGAATTTATATTTGGATGGTTTAACCCGGGTAGGGGTATATAGATTTCATGTTGATTGGCACCTTCCGGCTTATGGGGGCTGGTATAGGTTCTTGTATGCTATATATATATATATATATATATATATATATATATATATATATATATATATATATATATATATATATATATATATATATATATATATGTTAATTACTAAATATATATACATGTTACTTATTAAATGGATGGTTAGCAGGATGCCACATCGACAGGTATGATTCTTATCTTCCTTCCAGTACAGTTAAGCTCAATATAGATTCTACTATTCCAGATAGTTTTAGCTATCCCCTTTCATTTCAGTAATTATCAGTATTACTATTTATCTTCAGTTATGTTCAGTTTTGCTTTACACACTCAGTACCAGTGATACTGACGCCCATTTTGGGGGCGTTGCATTACTTGCCTGCAGGTACTCATAGATGAGGAGCCGATCCCTCGTAATTCTAGCCAGCTCATGGAGTCATCAACTCCTGTCTTCCGGAGCTAGAAAGCTAGAGGTTTATTTCTTTTCTTTTGTTGTACAGTATGGGTAGGATGGGGCCCTATCCCGACCATCTTATCAGTATTCTTAGAGGCTTGCAGATTGTGTATTCCCTATGGTTAGCTGTACCCGTCGTGTGAGGCCGTGTGTATGTTTTGGATTGTTTCGTGTGGGGCCTTATTCAGTTGGTAGTGGTGATCTTGTTGGTCATGTAGCAGTTTAGTACTTGTTTTCTTTATTCAGAAATAACTACACAGCATGATGGCCTTGTCGGTCTGCATAGGTCCCTTTATACTACTGTTGTTCTGGTTAGCTGTTGTTGTCCTACAAGTGGCTATAGGCCTAGTTCGCCGGAGGCTGTACTTACAGCTGTTATATAGCCCGTTGGTTCCATGAACCCAAAATTAGAGCCATCCTGGCATCAGAAGTGCTTAGGCTCAATAGTCCAGCAGTCCAGGTCTTAGTAGGGCACCAGGTGCCAGTCATGCCTCCCAAGGCGGGGCGTGACACATAGGGTGACCGACCTTAACCCGCTCAGTGCTAGACTCTTCTCCTAAAAACATGCAATGCTCTACATCGTATATAATGAAGCTCAACATCGTCTATTTATGAAACTCAACATCGTCTAATGACGAAGCTCAACATTGTCTATTGACAAAACTCATTAATGAAATCATGCATGGACTCGACATCATATGAAAATGAAGCTCAACATTGTCCTTTGACAAATCTCAATAATGACACACATCTCAATTATGAATTCATGCATATGAGAAGCTTTATTTCGAAATATACGACAAGCTCAATAATAGGTGGGAGCATCTACGCTAAATCATGTTGTAAGCTACACGTAGAAATATTTAACTCAACATACCACAAGCTAGAATTTATGAAATATTGGGAAACTTCACTTCAAATAATGTGGTAAGCTTATGTCGGGAAAACCATCACTTTAAATCAACATATGGGATGGCCCAAAGCTTTATCATACTATGATCTACTCATTTCATTTTGAAAACAACATCAAAATCATGGGTAGCTTTAGAAACATGTTTTTAATCATCAAATCTCAATATCATCATGCATTCATCATCATTCACTACTTTTATGAACTTCTCATCCACGGGCATTTTTAGATTCAAGATTTGAAAAAGAAAATTTGTGTATTGAAAACAATTTAGAATCTTCCCAATCTTTACAATGCATCAATATAAATGCATTCTAATCATACCCATGTATAGAAATTGAAGAAGCATACAATTGGGAAGAAACCCCATACTTAATCATAGGAAATTCATCATGTTTCGATAGAAATTGGGCACGGGTGTGGAAGGAAGCACCCACTCATAGCCTTACATACCTTAGAATGGTGAATTCTAACACTCTCTAATTGCCCAAGCTAAGATTCCAACGGAAACCTTGAGATTTTGCCTTGAATCTCCTCATCAAACCTTCAAACTTGCATGCACGGGAAGAATAACTTAGAGTAGGATTTTCCCCTCTTAAAACCCGTCAAAATGAGCCTTAAACGACATAGTATACTCCCCTAGAACTTGGGAAATTACAGAAATAACCTTACTGAATTCGCAGAAAATTGGTCATTGGTCCAAACAATGAACGACCCAACGGGTCGTTGGAGGATACCACAACCCGTGGTATCTGTCCGTGCTAAGCATTGTCCCAGCCTTCCCTCGGATTCATGCCACGAGTAGATAGGAAGACTCATCCTTAGATACTACGAGTCGTTCCTTCGATCGTTGTCTCCTCTTCTAAAATTTCTGAATTCCTTCACAACGAGCCTCACCACGACTTGTTGTATCCTACAATGGGTCGTGGTTTTCGTCCGTTGTTTCCACGAGAGATCTGGATTCCCATACCACGACTCCTCACAACGGGTCGTTGCAAGCCACGATGGGTCATTGGATGACCCGTTATACACCCCAACTGCTAATTTCATCTCTTACAACGACCACTAACGATGACTCATTGTTTCATCTCTTACATCAACCGTTGCTTTCGCTGCCACTTAAACACCTGAACCTACGACTGCCAACAACGGCTCGTGGTTACCTACCACGTGTCATTGTACGTCTCGTCCTGCAATTTTTCCCAACTTTCAGCAGTTTTGCATTTTCGCTTCCCGGGTCTACTCCTAGGCAGTTCCGAGGTATCACAATATCTCTCTCTTAGGAACATTCGTCCTCGAATGTTGGAAACAATAATATAATAGAAACATACGATTTACCATATACAAAACTAATCATTTTAACTGAAACTGACGCAATGACTACCTTCGATTCAAAACACACAGCTGAACTGAATTCACCAATCACACACACATCGATATACATAAAAGAAACTTGTGCACATAATTTAAACATGAAGACTAAATAGAGTCTGAGCGCAAAACTGATACCTCAAGATGAAACTGAGCCAATAGAGAACAAATGTGGGTATCTAGCCATCATATCCGCTTCGGCTTCCCGCGTAGCTCCTTCAACATGCTAATTTCTCCACAATACCTTAACTGAAGTTACTTCCTTGTTCCTTAGCTTACGGACTGACGATCTAATATTCCAATGGGTACTTCTTTATAACTGAGGCTGTCTTTTACACCAACGCTGTCCACTGGGACTACTAAAGCTGGATCACCCAAACACTTTTTCAAAAGTGACACATGAAACACAGGATGAACTGAAGATAACTCCGATGGTAAGTCCGAATCATACACCACCTTACCAACTCTCCTCACCACCCAGTAGGGACCAACATAGCGGGGACTGAGATTTCCTTTCTTTCCAAACCGCATGACTCCCTTCAGGGGGGATACCTTTAGAAATACCCAATCGTCCACCTCAAACTCCAAATCTCTTCTCCTCACATCAGCATATGATTTCTGACGACTCTGAGCGGTCTTCGGCCTATCCCTTATCAATTGAACCTTTACCATGGCCTCATGAACCGAATCAGGCCCTATAATGGCTACCTCACCATCTTCAAACCATTTGATGGGTGATCTACACCTCCGCCCATAAAGAGCCTTGAATGGTACCATTTGGATATTGGAGTGATCGCTGTTATTGTACGCAAACTAAATTAAAGGAAAATGATCATTCCAACTACCTTTAAAGTCCATCACACAAGCCCTAAACATGTCCTCAAGAGTTTGAATCATCCGCTTCGCCTGGCCATCCATTTGCGAATGAAATGTTGTGTTGAGTTTAACCTGAGTCCCAAGCCCTTCTTGGAAAGACCGCCCAAACTGAGTACCTCGGTCCGAGATAACAGACAAGGGCACCCCATGAAGTCGAACCAACTCCCGAATAAACAATTTGTCTTAATCATTCACTGAATTTGTGGTTTTGACCTTTAGAAAGTATGCAACCTTAGTCAACCTTTCAACCACCACCCAAATGGAGTCATATTTTCAGTGAGTACGAGGTAGAGCGGTAATGAAATCCAAATTAATCTCTTTCTACTTCCAAGTGGGAATGCTGATATCCTACAGTATGCCTCCCAGCCTTTGATGTTCGACCTTCACTTGCTGACAGTGTGGACATTTGGCTAAGAACTCTGCAATATCCTTTTTCATACCATCCCACCAATAGATTTCTCGCAGGTCCTGGTACATCTTTGTGGATCCTGGATGGATAGAATATCTGGTTCCATGTGCCTCATGCAATATCCAGTCCCTCAAATTATCAACATCTGGAACACATAAATGACCCTAGTACTACAGTACACCATCTCCCCCTTGGGAGAAGACCTCTACATTTTGACTTCGAATGACTTCATTTAGCTTTACTAAAATCGGATCCTCATCTTGTCTAGCTTTCACATCCGTCGCCAAGGATGATTCTAATCCGTTTTGCATAACAATGCCACTGTCGGTTGAGTCGACTAATCTAACTCCCAACCTCAAAAGTTGATGGACATCTTTCACCAGCTCTTTCTTTCCCTCATCTACGTGGGACACACTCTCCATAGAGAGTCCACTAAGTGCGTCCGCTACCACATTAGCCTTATCCGGGTGGTAAAGGACACTCATGTCATAGTCCTTTAGTAACTCCAACCACCTCCTTTTCTGAAGATTGAGATCTTTCTGTGTGAACACATAGCAAGCTCTTGTGATCTGTGAATACATCCACGTGGACCCCATACGAGTAATGCCGCCATATCTTCAATGCAAACACCATCGCAGCCAATTCTAGATCATGGGTCGGGTAGTTCTTTTTATGGATTTTAAATTGTCTCGAGGAATAAGCTATCACTTTCCCATGCTACATCAACACATACCCGAGTCCAACTCGCGAAGAATCACAATACACAACAAAGCCATCTGTACCCTCGGGTAGGATCAACATTGGTGCTGAAGTGAGTCGGGTCTTCAACTCTAGGAAGCTTTTCTCACAAGCCTCCGACCATTGAAACTTCACCTTCTTTTGAGTCAACTTAGTAAATGGTGCGGCAATAGATGAAAAACCCTCCACAAATCTCCGATAGTAACCCGCTAAGCCCAAAAAGCTCTTGATATCTGATGGATTCACTGGTCTGGGCCAATTCTTTACCACCTCAATCTTATGAGAGTCTACTTTTATGCCACCACTCGATACCACATGACCCAAAAATGCCACAGATTCAACCAAAACTCACATTTTCTAAACTTTGCATATAACTGACGATCCTTGAGGGTCTGAAGCATTATTCTCAAGTGAGCGGCATGCTCCTCCTCGCTTCGAGAGTATATAAGGATGTCATCAATGAACACAATTGATCTTGGGAAAATTTATATGCCCAAGTGATACTCAAATGTGTCATTTTACCTTGTTTATCTATCAATGTTTGTACATTCTCATGTGAATTATGATAAAATGTGAATTTATACTAACCAACATGATTAGCGTTGTTTTGCAGGAAAAATATAAAGTTATGGAGCTAAGATACATGTTGGGAGAGATCGGGATTGGACTCGGAAGCTAGCAAGGGAAAAAGCACAAGGAAGGCACGAATTAAAGGGGCTCCGCGATGGAGCCGTGTCACGCTGCCATCGCGGATGCACTCTGCCTGGATGGTGAAATTATGCCTAATTCCAGAGAAGGTGCACGTTGGGGCCGTGGCACGTTGTCCTAGCCCCGCGTTGCACGCCGTGCCACATTGGGCCTTAATACCTGGACGACCGGATTCCAGTGAGGGTCCGCGTTGGTGGCGTGTCACGGAGGCAGTGCTCCGCGATGCACTTCGTGACACGTTGCTTGTTATTCCAGGAAAAATTCCCACTAGTATAAATAGAACACTTAGGTTCATTTTTAATTATTCTGACTTGGTGGAGCAAGAATGTGGGTTATAGGCAACTGAGGGGACGAAAATCTCAGGGTTTTTCTCTATCTCCTTCTTCTTTATTTCAATTGCTTGTATGATCAACACTCATTTAATGATGTTTAATCCACAAATGAGTGGCTAAATTCCCTTTTTACTGAGGTTAAGAACATTTGTATTGAAATGTAATTATTGATAAATTGGTTTTTCATCTCTTCTTCCATGGTTGTTCTATTGATTCTTGTTCTTATTGCATTAATGTGTGGCCACGTTAATGTATATCTAAAAAGTCCGATTTCACTCGAGAGAGCAAGAAATTGGAAAGATGTGAATTGATAAGATATGATCTTAGATTGGGAAAACTGAGAATTGATTTACCTTCAGGATAAAGATATACCTGAAAGTCGTATTAGTCAATTAAGGAATCGGTTTTGTATGGCTAGAACATGAATTTCGTTTTATCACAGATATGTAGGTGGAAGGTTCATGATTCTTAAGTTGGGTTAAATACGAGTATTTTGATCCATAGGCAATAATTCTTGACTAGCAACCGGAGGAAAGATCAACCAAATTGTATCGATAATTTATTTTTATACATGTTCAGTTTAGCCTCAGCATGCTCATACTTACAGTTCAGACTGAAATTGTATATTCGTTTTAGACGTAGTATAAAATTAGAAAACAAAATATCAAAATTCTCTTCACACTGTTGTCTGCATTTTAGAGTTAAAGTTTGTTGACACTTGATTAGATTGATACCTTAGTCCAGTCCCTGTGGGATCGATACTTGGATTACTTGAGCCACTTTACTACTTGTTCGACCACGTTCACTTGCGTGTACTTATACCGGAAACGTCTGAACAAGTTTTTGGCGTCGTTGCCGAGGACTGGCAATTGGTATATTTTTCTTAAGTGTTAGTTTACTATTTCTTCTTAGTGTTGACAACTTGGTCTTAGCCTATATTTTGCAGATACTAATTTCTATTGAACACTGGCAAGAGACAAGGAGCTAGTGGACTCATATTTAGAGCCGGAAAGACAATTTCATCGTCAAAGGAGAGAAGCTCTAGAGAAAAAGCTGCAGTTGCTCAAACAAACAATCCTGGAGCAACAACAGAATCCACCAGTTGTAAGGGCAATGTTAGTGCCCAAGGACATGGCAGCTAGGCTGGTTCGCGAGGTGGCAATCCCACATGCTAACAATGTCACATCTAGCATCCGCAAACCTGAACCAGGAGGGAGGTTTGAGCTTAAACAAAACATGGTGCAATTGCTGAACACCAGCGGGCAATTCACAGGTCTCCCTCCTAAGGATCCACAACAACATCTTCAAAAATTTTTGGAGATAAGTGACACTTACATCCCCGCTGGAGTGTCATCAGATTATGTCAGGCTTACATTGTTCCCATTATCACTTTTGGGAGAATCTAAGAGGTGGTTGAAAGCTGAGCCACCTAATTCCATCACCACGTGGGATGATCTTACAAAGAAATTCTTGATACGGTTCTTCCCATCCGGTAAAATAGCAAGACTTAGAAGTCAAATTCTGAGTTTTAAATAGAGAGAGGGAGAGAATCTGTATCAGGCCTGGGAGAGATTCAAATCTATGTTGCGGGATTGTCCTCATCATCACCAATCCAATGATGTGCTGGTGCATACTTTCATAGAGGGTTTGGAACCCCACACAAAAATCTTGCTAGACTCAGCAGCTGGGGGACAAGCATTGGAGAAAACTTATGAGGAGCTGTATACCTTGTTAAATCGTATTTCGCAAGGAAATCCAGAGTGGAATGCGGATTCATCAAGAGGATGAACAAGGAAAGCAGCAGGAGTCCTAGAAGTGGATGGTTTTACAGCTATTGCTGCACAGATAGCTGCGTTACAGAATCAACTCAACACCCACTTCAGTAACATGAGCATGAACCAGTCTCAAGCCCCAGTGAATGCAGTGCATCAGATTTGGTGTGAAGTGTGCGGGAGTAGTGAACACTCAGCTGAGTGTTGGAGCAAATCCTGATTCGGTGAACTTTGTTGGTAATGTACAGAGAAACAACCACCTACAATATGGCAACAGCTACAATTTCAACTGGAGGAATCACCCGAATTTCTCTTGGGGTAGCAATACCCATCAGGGGCAAAGTTCGAGTCAGGGGGCGCAGAGAAATCAAGGAGGGCAGCAGAACTATCAGTCACAATACAGAAGCAACAATGCACCTCCTCCACCACCATCACCCAACATTGAGGAGATGTTCAAGACAATGATAGCTAACCAAGCTCAATTGCAGGCTGACTACGTGAAATTAGCAGCCGAGGTAAAGAACAATCAGTTAGCTACAAAGGCACTGGAGTACCAGTTTGGGCAATTTGCTGGAGCCCAAAACACCAGGCCTAGAGGAGGACTTTCGAGTGACACTGATCCCAACCCCAAGCAAGTGAATGCATTGACCACAAGGAGTGGTTTACAACTTAAAGAGGTGTTACCAGAAAGACCACCTCAATAGTCGGGAGCAGCAGAAACTGAGAGGGAGCAAAGTGATGAGAGGGGGAAGAAAAAGGAGGCTGAACCAGAAAGACCACCACCCCCGTTCCCTCAACGATTAGAGAAACACAAGGAGGAGGCGTGTTTCAAAAAGTTCATGGAGGTGCTGAAATAGGTACACATTAACTTACCTCTTGTTGATGTTTTGCAGGGAGTGCCGAAGTACGCAAAGTATTTTAAGGACATCGTGGCGAACAAAAGCAGGTTGACTGAGTACGCTACGGTGGCTCTTACGGAGGAGTGCACTTCTCAGATACAAAACAGGTTGCCCACAAAGCTCAAGGACCCTGGGAGCTTTACAATACAAATTACAATTGGGCAAAGTATCCGAGCTTGCGGATTATGTGATTTGGGAGCGAGCATTAACTTGATGCCGTCATCGGTATTCAAGAAGTTGGGTCTAGAGAGTCCTAGACCAACAACAGTGATCTTGCAACTAGCAGATCATTCCTTGGCAAGACCTGTTGGCATTGTGGAGGACGTGCTGGTGCAAGTGGGCTCCCTCATCTTTCCGGTAGACTTTGTTGTGCTGGACTTCGAGCCAGACGCGGAAGTCCCATTTATTTTGGGATGTCCTTTCTTGGTGACCGGGAAAGCGCTGATTGATGTAGCTGCAGGGCAGCTAACCATGCGAGCACACGATAAGGTGGAGGTGTTTGATGTGTACAAGGCCACCAAGCTCCCGGCTGTGTACGAGGAACTCTCGGTGATCAACGTGATTAATCTAGCTGATGTTGTCTAGAGCGTTAAGTCACGGGAGTTATTTGGGAAACCACCGAAGAGGTGTAAGTTTGACAGGGGTGAGGACGGTGGTCGAGAGAAAACGTCCGTCACCCTAGAGGATGACTAAGCTTAATGACATCGAGCCGCGATGGTAAACCAGGCGCTGCACGGGAGGCAACCCATGAAAATTTTTGTAATATTTGAATAGATTTCGTAGAAAAAAAGAAAAGAAAAAAAAAAGAAAAGAGAAAATAAAAAAATAAAAACAAAATTTGTATTTATTGTGAAACCTATAAATTCTAACCAATTTCTTGTTGTGAGATGAATTTCAGGTTGAACGGAGGATAAATGTGCAAAGGATCGCAAAGGAAAAATCGAGGTAAGAAAAATCATAAAAAGTGGCAAAACAGTGAGCCCACGCGATGGCTCCGTGTCACGGAGGAGGGCCTCCGCATTACCCTCTGTGACACATTGAAGGTAATTCTGGAATTTTTACAAATTCCAGAACACCTGCGCGATGGTTCCATGTCACGGAGGGCATGCTCCGCGTTACCCTCCGTGACACATTGAAGTGTATTCCACGACGGGTCACACCGGGTCGCCGGGTGACCCGCGCGAAAACCCCCCCTTTTTAACCCCATTTTCCCTCATTTTTTCCCATTCCTCACCTGCTCCGCGACAACACCCCAAAATCCCCCCTTCCCCAACGTGACATGGACCTAGGAGCTAAATTTCTTCAACTTTTCTTCGATATCATAATTGAAGGTATGTTCGCTAACTTCATCTCATTTCTTGCCTAATTTTTTCGATTTTGAGCATAGGAAGTGAGGAAAACTTGCCCTAAATGTAAATTGAGCATGAATTCACGTAAATTATTGTTGATTGATGTTCATAGTATCGTTGTGATGGTATGAACTCGATAAATACATATGTGATTGAAATTCTTGCAAAATTGTAGCTAGGGTTAGAATTCAAAGATGAAGAAGTTAAAAATTGAGTTGAAATGTGAAATTCTTCTTAGTGTGTGCATGATGAATGAAGTAAATGATGTCGTGCTTAACGTAAGACGATTAAGGCGCGACGGATTGTAGGGTTAATGAAATTGTTGAAATTGCATAGAAATTGGGGGAATTGTATCGGTTTTGTTGATAGAAATGTTTGCTAAGTGCTATGTGATGAAATTTTATCGAGGGTAATGTTGTGACTAGCTGTACGAAGTCTGAGTAGTACATAGAATTTATACCGTCGAATTCTCTGAATACACTAGGCATATTTGTTATGTATTGTTGTTTGTTTTTATTATTATTGGAAATAAGTATGATCTTGCCGTAATGTTGTGATTGTGGCTAAAGACTAAGTGTGGGGTAGCCTAGCTTAACCCAACCTTAGTCGAAGCTAATTTTAATTGAATAACAGTGGACCTGTCTATTTGGTTTGATAGAAACAATGGAAAGCAGGCAAGATAAAGGGAAGGGCGCATCTACATCGGGCGCCGGAAGAAAAATAATTAGACTGGGAACAACAGTCCCAGCAGCACCAGCGGTTCCACATGGCCAACGCCGTCAATATGGAACCCGATGGGTGACAGAGGAGGGGAAGAAATGGTACCAAAGCATAAGGAAAGCAAATACTTCCCCGAAGAACACATAGCTAGGGAACCGTTGGCACAGGAGTTTCACGGGATTGTCCACAGGATTGAGGCAGCCGGGCTGAACTTCATCTTTGAAGAGCCCAAGGAGTGCAACCTGCACCTGATTCGAGAATTCTACGCCAACTGGAACCCGACACTCAGAAGTCACACCATAAAGATAAGGGGGCAGATAGTCACTTTTGAGCCCCATCACCTTAATGCCATCTTGGGGGCGTGGGACACAGACGCCCATGTGCTTCGGCAGCTGAATATCACTCCACTATACGCGGACATCAGACGCACTTTGTGTGGAGCCCGGTCTACAACACGTTGGAGTAGGCATAAGGAGAGGGGCTACCATCAGACATTGCCCTACTAACAGATGAACAGGGAAGCCAGGATATGGCTTAAGGTTGTTTGTTCCTGCCTGATCCCGGGGGTGCATATGACAGATGTCACCCGAGATTGTGTGTGCTTGGTATACGCCCTGATGAAGGGGCTGGAGATCAACGTTGAGGTGGTGATTATCTCCGCCATGAAGAGAGCCCGTTTTCATCAAGGGCACAGGTACGGGTTTGGTGTCTTACTAACCACGTTCCTGAGGGGCCTGGATATTGAGGAGGAGGCCCTTGACTACATCCCGTAGATGGAGAGGCGGACCTTAGATGTTACCAAAACTAAGGCACCCGACACCACTCATGGGTCAGTTCTCACATTAGCCGAGCGACATGCTCGGGATGATCAGCACATGGCTCGCATGTTCGGGATGCAGATGCTCCAGCTGCATATAGGTGGGAGGCCGGTAACAGAAGATGAGCTGTGGCAGCTCGAGCTAGACTACCCTTTTGGCGAAAATGCCAGGGCTCTATGCCTAGTGGGGACAGCTTTTGTGGAGCCCACTGATGATGATGTCCCCACAGATGAGGAGACACATCGTAATGACTCCGATGTGGAGTCAGATGATGACGACAGGGGCGATTCAGACATGGGAGACGAGGCAGTGGCACCTGACGAAGAAGTGGAATACTTTGATTGATCAGGGAGTTTCACCACCTACTTTCGTACTTTGCTAAAATTTGTGAACACTGGGGACAATGTTCGATTTAAGTGTGGGGTGTGAGTAGTTAGATGTTGGTTTCTGTTGTTATTATTAATGTCTCTGTTCTATTGTTGTGCTTGGATAAACTTGTGACCCTGAGATTTTTGTGTGTATGTCTGTATTGTAATTAAGGTGAAGCTATTGTGTGCTGATGAATGTTGTTAGCTGGTTTTGTACATATCTTTGTTTTATCGAAATTATCAATATTTTTTTTAAAATTTTGGTGAAATTTTTATTTTTGGGTTTCTCGGTGTTTGTTTTCAGTTCTTTTACCGAGAATAGTCCCATTGAACCGAAGTCTTAGTTAGTGACCGTTCCCTATGATGGATGAATGACGACCGTCTTAAGGGAAATGTAGTTGTTAGGAGTAGATTTCTTCTGTTCATTTTTTCTTTTAGTTTTTTCTTGTATTAGTTTGCATCCCAAAACCTGTCGTTACTTTATGGTTGCGAAATTATAGTTGCGTGTTGTACATGATGTTTGAAATGCAAAGGTGATTCATATGAAAGCATGAAACTTTGTAAATATGTTGAGATACCTAGGCCATAAAGTTCGATTCGGTGTGATTGAGGCTTAATGCTTGAATTCTTGTAATTAGCTGATTGAAGAGTTTGTGAATATGTCTTGAGTTGAGCATGTGAAATGAGTGTATGATGAGGTTTCGTTTCTTCCATGCTATTGTGAAGTGTCTAGAACTTGCCTGGTGTGTGTACAAAACGAAATGAAGGATGTGTATTGTAGGAAAGGATGTAGGCATTTCTTTGCTTTAACCGAAAGTTTTTTTTCATTATCGTACCTACCTTGAATGTACACCCTAGTTAGCCCATTGAGCCTTTAGCCTATTTCTTTCTTTTGTCAAAAAGGTGTAAACCGAGCTTAACCCCTTCTTTTCATTATCTGTGAATTTGATCCAAAACTCTTAAGCGCTCAAGAAAATAATAATAATAATAATAATTAAATAATTTTCCCACGGCGCCAAGGAGTGAGAATGTTGAAAAGAAAAGAAAAAGCAGAGTGATGAAAGGAAAGAAAAGGTCGAAGGTGCACTAGGTATAAATTAAATATAATGAAGATGTATAAATGATCTTTGTTATTAAGTCAAGTGTGCTTGTCGAAAATTAAGACAAACTTCAAGAATGGGATGATGAAGGAAGAAACAATATCCATAAGGTTGATGGGATGGATTGAAAAAGCGCTTAAGGAGGCTAGTTGTTATTATTGGTTAGCCCAGTATTTGCTAGTTTCGTAGCTTACATTACAACCCGTTAAGTCCTACGTGATCTTACATCATGTGTCCTTATATTAGTGGAGTAATACACTAAAGGCAAGCCTATGGTTCATGACATAATGCATGTGAATTCTTTTGGGAGAGAGAGCGAAATCTTGTTTATATGCCCCTGCATGTAATGTTTTGAGTTCATGTGATTAAAAAGGGGAAAATTCTCTTGTGTGGTGAGGGCACATGCTCGATGAGAGATTAAAATTCGTGTCGGATATCTTGATCAGCTGATTTGCATGAGTTTGCCGATATCGAGAATTGATTCTTGAGTTTAGGAGGTCTTAATGTGTTGAAGGTCATTGTATTGATAAGACTATGCATGTTTTCTTGATGGTTTGTTGTATTAAATAATCGATATAACCGTAGCTTGAATTTTCGAGCCAAAGTAGCCAGGATGGGGTGTCAATTGCATGAGGTGTAAGATTATTGTTCGGGGACGAACAAGGATTTAAGTGTGGGGTAAGTGATCTTGGGCAAATTTGTATGCCCAAGTGATACTCAAATGTGTCATTTTACCTTGTTTATCTATCGATGTTTGTACATTCTCATGTGAATTGTGATAAAATGTGAATTTATACTAACCAACATGATTAGCATTGTTTTGCAGGAAAAATATAAAGTTATGGAGCTAAGATGCATGTTGGGAGAGATCGGGATTGGACTCGGAAGCTAGCAATCACAAGGAAGGCACGAATTAAAGGGGCTCCGCGATGGCAGCGTGACACGGCTCCATCGCGGATGCACTCTGCCTGGATGGTGAAATTATGCCTAATTCCAGTGAAGGTGCGCGTTGGGGCCGTGGCACGTTGGCCTAGCCCCGCGTTGCACGCCGTGCCACGTTGGACCGTAATACCTGGACGACCGGATTCCAGTGAGGGTCCGCGTTGGTGGCGTGTCACAGAGGCAGTGCTCCACGATGCACTCCGTGACACGTTGCTTGTTATTCTGGGAAAAATTCCCACTAGTATAAATAGAACACCTAGCTTCATTTTTAATTATTCTGACTTGGTGGAGCAAGAACGTGGGTTACAGGCAGTTGAGGGGACGAAAATCTCAGGGTTTTTCTCTATCTCCTTCTTCTTTATTTCAATTGCTTTTATGATTAACACTCATTTAACGATGTTTAATCCACAAATGAGTGGCTAAATTCCCTTTTTGCTGAGGTTAAGAACATTTGTATTGAAATGTAATTATTGATAAATTGGTTTTTCATCTCTTCTTCCATGGTTGTTTTATTAATTCTTGTTCTTACTGCATTAATGTGTGGCCAACGTTAATGTATATCTAAAAAGTCCGGTTTCACTCGAGAGAGCAAGAAATTGGAAAGATGTGAATTGATAGGATATGATCTTTTCTTAGTTTGGGAAAATTGAGAATTGATTTACCTTCAGGATAGAGATATACCTGAAAGTCGTATTAGTCAATTAAGGAATCAGTTTTGTATGGCTAGAACATGAATTTCGTTTTATCACAGATATGTAGGTGGAAGGTTCATGATTCTTAAGTTGGGTTAAATATGAGAGTTTTGATCCATAGGCAATAATTCTTGACTAGCAACAGGAGGAAAGATCAACCAAATTGTATCGAATATTTATTTTTATACATGTTCAGTTTAGCCTCAGCATGCTCATACTTATAGTTCAGACTCAAATTGTATATTCGTTTTAGACTTAGTATAAAATTAGAAAATAAAATATCAAAATTCTCTTCACACTATTGTCTGCATTTTAGAGTTAAAGTTTGTTGACACTTGATTAGATTGATACCTTAGTCCAGTCCCTGTGGGATCGATACTTGGCTTACTTGAGCCACTTTACTACTTGTTCGACCACGTGCACTTGTGTGTAGTTATACCGAAATCATTCAAACAACAATCACGAACATGTCTAAATATTCCTTGAACACCCTATTCATTAGATCCATAAAAGCTGCAGGGGCATTGGTTAGTCCAAAATACATAACAACAAATTCATAGTGACCATGCTGAGTCCTGAAGGTGATTTTCAAGATGTCACTCTCCCGAACCCTAAGCTGGTGATACCTGGATCTGAGATCAATCTTGGAGAAACACTTGGCACCCCGAAGCTGGTCAAACAAATCATTGATCCTGGGTAAAGGATACCTGTTCTTGAAGTTGACGTTGTTCAACTGCCTATAGTTATTGCACATCTAAACAAAACCATCTTTCTTCTAAACGAATAGGATTGATGCACCCCATGGAGACTTACTCGGCCTAATAAAGCCTTTATCTAACATATCCTTTAACTGATCTTTCAACTCTTTTAGCTCACCTGGACCATTCTATAGGGCGGAATAGATATAGGCTGCATGTGGGGAAGAAGATCTATACCGAAATCAATCTCCTACTCAGCTGGGACACTTGGAAAATCATCAGGAAAGACCTCTAAATACTCACATACTACTGGTACGGATTGGATAGTCGGGGTCTCAGACTCCACGTCCTTAACTCTAACTAGATTATATAAACAACCCTTAGAAATCATCTTTCTGTCCTTAAGGTAGGAAATAAATCGACCTACAGGCACAACTGAACTACCCTCCCATTCTAAGACAAGCTCACCTAGAAATCTGAACTCTACTTACTGGGTCCTACAATTAGCTGAAGAATAGCATGCGAATAGCCAATCCATGCCGAGAATAACATTGAAATCGTTCATGGCTAACTCTATCAAATTTTCTTAGGTGACCTTATGAAGAACTGAGACCGGGCAACCTCTATACACCCGTCTAGCTATAACTGAGTCACCTATTAGAGTAGAAACTGAGAAGGGCTCTGATAATACATCGGGATTGACTCCGAAGCTAATGGCTATATATGGTGTCACAAAAGATAGGGTAGCCCCCGGATCTAGCAACGCATATATATCAACATGAAAGACTCTCAACATACTGGTGACAACATCTGGTGAGGCCTCCTGCTCCTGACGAGTGACAAAGGCATAGAATCTGTTCTGGTGCTGCTCGCCAGCTGTGCTAGTAGATGCCCCCTGATGTGCTACGTGTAGGGGTGGGGCTGCTGAACTAGAAGCTGGGCCTCGACCCCCAACTTGATCCTATATCGTAGAAGGACAATCTCTGAGCATATATCCAAGCTGGCCACATCCAAAACACACTCCTGACCCTGCCAAACACTGGCCTGTGTGCCCTCGGCTGCACCTACAATAATTTGGAATGCTGGAGTGTACGAGTCTACTGCTATGACCCCTTGAGCCTGACACTCACCCCCTCTGATCATGTTTGTGCCTAGATGGCACAATCAGCACTGAAGATGCTGGGGCTGATGATCTCTAGTGGGTCTGCAATCGATGCCCACCACCAAACCTCTGCTGAGAGAACCTATGGTCCTTGGTCCTGGCCCTCTTGGCCTCCCTCTCCCCCGAATATTCTGCCTCCATCTGCTAAGTGTACAACACAATGCGAGGGAAGTCCATGTCCTGATGGATCATAGTTGTCCTGCAGTCCTTGTCTAAATATCCTGCTATACAATGCACAAATCTGCTCACTCGCGCCCGCTGGTCGGCCACTAACTTCGGCGCATACTTAGATAGGCGGGTGAACTCAAGGGTGTACTCCTAAATAGTCACCATTCCTTTCTTTAAATTCACAAACTCAATTTCTCTCAACTCCCTCCTTCTCATAAATGAAATCATCCGGGTCCTCATCTACTTTGGACCCCAGAAACTCCGACGGGTTCATCCTCAAGAAGTCCCTGACTTGAGCCGCCACTGCATTGCCATTTTGCGGAACATGCACAATGACATACTGATAGAACTGAGTGGTCAAGGACTGTAAAAGCATCTGAATGGCATCTCGGAACTCATCATGAACGGCTAGCTCTAATGCCTGAAGCTCCTGAACTGGTGGGGATGGCTGATGCTCATGACCGTTTCCATCCTCGTGGCCTTCACCACCTCCATTCCTCCTTCCGTTCATCCTCCGAGGAGCCATGATTCTACATTTGCGAATAGGACGAATTAGAAGGACAGAAAGGCTTTTCATTGCATGACATAGATCATTAAAGAAGGGAACATTTCCTAAAATGTCTAGTATCCTCTTACTCATAAGTGTGGCGCGCTTCACACCCATGAAAAAGACTCTACCTAATGCGGCTTTCAGACTCCCTAAGACACATCAAACCTATTTCTCTGATACCAAGTTTGTCATAACCCGAGCATAGACCTGGATCGTAGACACGGGACAAGGGACCTCGAGAGACCCCAAGTCGACCCAAGGCATAAACATTCGACTAACTCATTTAATAAACATGAAGAAAGCATAATTATAAACTCAGTCTCATACAACGACACATTAGAATAATATCCGAAGCTATACATACATAAGTTTGAAAGCCTCTAGTCTAGACGAGTGATGGGACAAGACCCCAACTAACTCCACAAAGCCTAAAACTGAAATACGACATGAAGCTGAAAGTCTAGTCCTCAAAAGATGAGGACTCACTAATTACATAGGTGCTAACTCTAATAAGCAACTATGAGCGGGGGCTGAACCTGAGAACCGAATCCTTCATCATGACACAATGCAGCATAAAAAGTATGCAGTCAGTATGTGAAATGTACCGAGTATGCAAAGTAAGTAAAACTGATTAAGTAAATAAATCATTTAAAACATCTCATAACATATCATAAGCTTTCAAATATAAGTAGATGGGCTACATACATTCATTTTGAAATCTTAATCCTATCGTAACATGACCATGCATAGCTTTACAACATCATGATTGACTCGAATGACTCAAAACTGAACATAACATTTATATCAAAAACTAAACATTGAGTCATCCTTACTTTTAGAACATGCATGCATAAGGTAATCATCATGAGTAATGAATATGCAAATCTGAATGAAATAGATAGTGGGAGACTAATCACTTAACCGTCATACCACGATAGAGCTTATGTAGTCCTAACTATCACACTTAAGTGGGTAGAGCCATCCATAACCTTTCTAGGGCGATGGAAGATACCATGATATCGATTTCATGCTTAAGGGCCAATCGGACTGGGGATAGCTCACAAGGGAGGTCCCAATTATATAATAGTATCAACCTATGTTGGTGCGTAGTTCTAGGGCATAGGGTGATCAACTATTAACCCGCTCGGTGCTAGACTCTTCTCCTAAAAATATGCAATGCTGTACATCGTATATAATGAAGCTCAACATCATCTATTGACGAAGCTCAACACTGTCTAATGATGAATCTCAACATTGTCTATTGACAAAGCTCATTAATGAAATCATGCATGGACTCAACATCATATGAAAATGAAGCTTAACATTGTCCTTTGACAAAGCTCAACAATGACACACATCTCAATTATGAATTCATGCATATGAGAAGCTTTATTTCAAAACATACCACAAGCTCAATCATAGGTGGGAGCATCTACTCCAAATCATTTGGTAAGATACATGTATAAATATTTAACTCAACATACCACAAGCTAGAATTTATGAAAAATTGGGAAACTTCACTTCAAACAATGTGGTAAGCTTATGTCGAGAAAACCATCACTTTAAATCAACATATGGGAATTTCCCAAAGCTTTATCATACTAGGATCTACTCATTTCATTTTGAAAATAACATCAAAATCATGGGTAGCTTTAGAAACATGTTTTTCATCATCAAATCTCAACATCATCATGTATTCATCATCATTCACTACTTTTATAAACTTCTCATCCATGGGCATTTTTAGATTCAAGATTTGGAAAACAATTTGTATATTGAAAACAATTTAGAATCTTCCTAAGCTTTATAATTCGTCAATAAATGCAATTTAATCATACCCATGTATAAAAATTAAAGAATCATACAATTGGAAAGAAACCCCATACTTAATCATAGGAAATTCATCATGTTTCGATAGAAATTGGGCATGGGTGTGGAATGAAGAACCCACTCATAGACTTACATACCTGGGAATTGTGAATTCTAATACCCTCTAATTGCCAAAGAAAAGATTCCAATGGAAACCTTGAGATTTTTCCTTGAATCTCCTCTTCAAACCTTCAAACTTGCATGTATGGGAAGAATAACTTAGAGTAGGATTTTCCCCTCTCAAAACCCCCTCAAAACAAGCCTTAAATAGTGTAGTATAGGCCCCTAGAACTTGGGAAATGACAAAAATAACCTTACTAAATTTGCAGAAAATTTGTCACTGGGCCAAGCATCGGACGACCCAATGGGTCATTGGAGGATACCACGACCCATGGTATTTTTTCGTGCTAAGCACTGTCCCAGCCTTCCCTCAGATTCATACCACGAGTAGAAAGGATGACTCGTCCTTAGATACCACGAGTCATTCCTTCGATCGTTGTGTCCTCTTATGAAATTTCTGAATTCCTTCTCAACTATCCTCACCACGACTCGTTGTATCATACAACGGGTCGTGGTTTCCATCCATCATTTCCACAGGAGATCTAGGTTCCCTTACCAAGACTCCTCACAATATGTCATTTCAAGCCATGACGAGTCATTGGATTACCCATTATACTCCCCAACTGCTAAGTCCATCTCTTAGCATGACCACTAACAACAACTCGTTGTCTGACAATGAGTTGTTACATCAACCGTTGCTTCCATTGCCACCTGAACACCTGAACCCACAATTGCCAATGACGGTTCGTGGTTACATATCATGAGTCATTGTACTTCTCCTCCTGTAACTTTTTTCCAACTTTCAGCAGTTTTGCATTTTAGCTTCTCGGGTCTACTCCTAGGAACTTCCTTGGTATTTTATATAGAATATGCTTCCAGGCAGGTTAGGGTTCATAAAAAAAATTACCAAACTCAAGATCTCGAATTGGCAGCGGTAGTATTTACCTCGAAGATTTGGAGACACTATTTGTACGGGATCCATGTAGATGTGTTTACGGACCATAAAAGCTTACAATATGTGTTTACCTAGAAGGATCTAAATCTATGCCAAAGACGGTGGTTGGTGATCTTGGGTAGAATTTCATGCCCAAGTGATACTCAAAAGCTTCATTTCGACTTGTTTGTATATCATTATTGTGTACATTCTCATGTGATTTGTAGTTAAATGTAAATTTATACTAACCAACATGATTAGTGTTGTTTTGCAGGTAAAATGGAATTTTGGGAAGCTAAGATACATGTTGGTAAAATCGGGAATGGACTTGGAAACAAAGAGTGAAAAAGGACATGGAAGATCAGCAAAAATAAGGGCTCCGCAATGGAGCCGTGTCACGTTGCCATCGCGGAGGCACTCTGCCTCAGAGGAAATAAATTTGGCAATTTCTAGTGAAGGTGCATGATAGCACTGTGTCACGTTGGCCAGGCTCCACGATACAGGCCGTGGAACATTGAGGTTAAATTGCCTGGGGGCCGACTTCCAGTGAGGTTCCGCGATACCTCCGTGGCACGGAGGGAGTGCTTTGCGATACACTCCGTGCCACGTTGCTTGTTATTCTGGGAAAAATTCTCAATAGTATAAATAGCATACTTAGGTTTTATTTTAAACATTATGACTTGGTAGAGCAAGAACGTGGGTTATAGGCAGTTGAGGGGACGAAAATTCTAGGGTTCTTCTCTATCTCTTTCTCTTTTATCTCAATTGTTTGTATGAATTACACTTATTTGATGATGTTTAATCCACAAATGAGTGGCTAAATTCACTTCTTGCTGAGGTTAAGAACAATTGTAGTGGAATGTAATTGTTAATCATTTCAGTTTTCATCTTTTCTTCAATGGTTGTTCTATCAATTCTTTTTCTTACTGCATTAGTGTTTGGCTAATGTTAATGTATATCTAAAAAATCCAATTTTGATTTTGAAAAGGAAAGAAATTGGAAAGATATGAATTGGTAGGATATGATCTCTTCTTTGTTTGGAAAATTGAGAATTGATTTACATTCAGAATAGAAATATATCTGAAAGTCTTATTAGTCAATTAAGGAATCGGGAATGTATGGCTAGAACATGAAATTCTTTTATCACAGAAATGTAGATTAAGACTCATGATTCTTAAGTTGGATAGGATTTGAAAGTTCCAATCCATAGGCAATAATTCTTGACTAGCAACCGAAGGAAAGATTAACTGAATTGTATTGATAAATTAATTCCCTGCATGTTTGTTTTAACCTCAGCTTGCTCATTACTATTGTTCAGACTCACTTTATAATTTTGCCTTAGATTCTTATAAATTAGTAACTCAAATTCTCAAAATATTAGTTGTTTGGTTGTCTGCATTCTTAAAGATATAGTTCATTAACACTTAAGTTAAATATTACCGTAGTTTAGTCCCTGTGGGATCGATACTTGGCTTTACTTAAGCCACTTTACTACTTGTTCGACCACGTGCACTTGCGTGTAGTTACCACAGAAGCCCGAACAAGTTTTTAGCGCCGTTGCTGGGGACTGGCAATTGGTAAAATTATTTTCTTAGTGTTAGTTTACAAATTCTATTTAAGTGCTGACAACTTGATCTTAGCCTTTCTCTTGCAGATATTGAATTCTTCTGAACACTGGCAAGAGACAAGGAGTTGGTGGATTCATACATAGAGCCGGAAAGACAATTTCATCATCAAAGAAGGGAAGCTCTAGAGAGAAAGCTACAGTTGCTCAGACAGGCAATTCTGGAGCAACAACAAAATCCACCACTTGTGAGGGCAGTGTTAGTGCCCGAGGAAATAGCAGCTAGGCCGGTTCGCGAAGTGGCAATCCCACATGCTAACAATGTTACATCAAGTATTTGCAGACTAGATCCAGGTGGGAGGTTTGAGCTTAAATAGAACATGGTGCAATTGTTGCACACCAGCGGGCAATTCACAGGTCTCCCTCATGAAGATCCACAACAACATCTCCAAAACTTTTTGGAGATAAGTGACACTTACATTCCCGCTGGAGTATCATCCGACTACGTGAGGCTTACATTATTCCCATTTTCATTATTGGGGGAAGCAAAGAGGTGGTTGAAAGCTGAACCACCTAACTCTATCACCACTTGGGATGATCTTGCAAGAAAGTTTTTGATAAGATTCTTCCCATCCAGGAAAACAGCAAGACTTAGAAGTCAGATTCTAAGTTTTAAACAAAGAGAGGGGGAGAATCTGTATCAAGCTTGGGAAAGGTTCAAATCATTTCTAAGGGATTGTCCTCACCATCACCAGTCCAATGATGTGCTGGTGCATACTTTCATAGAGGGTTTGGAACCCCACACAAAAATTTTGCTAGACTCAGCAGCTGGGGGACAAGCATTAGAAAAGACTTATGAGGAGCTGTATACTTTGTTAAATTGTATTTCATAGGGAAATCTAGAGTGGAATGCAGACTCTTCAAGAGGACGAACAAGGAAAGTGGCAGGAGTCTTTGAGGTGGATGGTTTTACAGCTATCCCTGCACAGATAGCTGCATTGCAAAATCAACTCAACACCCACTTCAACAATATGAGCTTGAATCAACCACAAGCCCCAGTTAATGTAGTGCAGCAGGTTTTGTGTGATGTATGCGGTAGTAATGAACACTCAGCTGAGTGTTGTGGTGCAAATCCAGATTCAGTGAACTTTGTTGGGAACGTCCAGAGACATTTTAGGAAATTTTCCTTCTTTCATGATTCTGTATCGTGTTTTGAAGTCCAACTCTCTTACTCTTCTAAATCGTGCTATACACGTTAGTAGAGAATTCCTCCCAGAAGAGCCAGCGCAAAAGGAATCAGCGATGAGAATCAGCCAGCCCCACCAACTCCAGTAGGTCACCTTAGTGGGAAAGTTACTGATGTGGAGCTCGGACTTGCCTTTAGATTGGTTATGCACGTCATGGCCATCCAGCTTAACAAGTAGGCGACCGTACCTGTTAACGCTACCAGAGGGACGATAACTACTACAGTTCAAGACTTCATTAAGAAGGGCCCATCCGAGTTCCTCCGTCAAAGGGTGGATAGGGAGTTTAGGGAAACAAGAATGGGGAACAAGAGAGCCAGGAAAAACAACCTTGAGGTTTCCTAACAGAGGGCGAGTGGTGGACATCGACCATAGCACCATTAGATGTCATTAGCCCCAGCACTATCGACAGACAATGTTCCATCCAGATCCAAGGTGAGGGAGATTACATATCCAGTTTACAAGAATATAGAAGGAACCACCCCGAAAATTGCTTGATCGGTAGATATGTCTGCTTTGGGTGTGGAAAGCCCGGCCATAGAATTTGAGACTGTCCATCAGCCCAGAAAAGCAACGTCAGTGGTCATACTTATCCAACTTGCATGAGTTGGGGAAAGAACAACTTAGGAAAGTGTTTGGTGTGTTACGATGCTTGCTTCAGGTGTGGCAAGCCCGGTCATAAGTGCAGAGATTGTCCAGCAGCCAAACAGGGGGGTAGAGCCCCAGCCACCTCTTTAGTAGCTCTGATGCTTGCCAGATGTGTCATAGGTATGTTATGAGTTTTTCATGTTGATTCTTGCATGCTGCTAGGAGAAAGAGCTACTGTATAAGGGGTATGATTCCTTTAAGTTTCTTAGTATGAGTTTTATTCAGTTCATGGCATTGGATGGTTAGAGGACTGGGAGTATAGAAGAGTATGATCGAAAAACTGTAGAGCCATCGGAGTTAGTCTTAGAGGCAAATGAGAACTCCAGAGTTAGTGAATTTAGCCTTTCCTTAAGAAAGGATCCAAGAGCCTTTGAATGATGATTTTAGCTAAGGGTGAGATGATAAGTTAAAGGACCAAGTCAAGTCTTGAGTGTTCTAGTAGGGAAGTCCCGAAAATAGGGAAATGTTCCCCATGGCTTCTTAACTAGGTATGATTAGTACACTCGTGATCTATTCCAATACTTAGCTTATAGAATTGATAAACTATGTTCATCCAAACAACTGATTCACACTCAATCACCAGGTTAGGTCTCATTAGTGAATTCAATTCACCTTTATCAATAATTCTAAATTAACTTTTGTGCAACCATAACTCAAGTTATTAAATGAAACTTAATTTCAAGGCTTTGTTGTTCTTCTCTTTTCCTAATCTCTACTTATCTAGGTCTAAGAAAGAAGAGAATCAGGCTAGTCCTAATGTCGCGGACCATTAAAAAACATTAATCATGAAGAAAAGAGAAATACAAGCATTCGTATTGGTTTAGAATCACTTTTTGTTAACCCCAGTTTGTTATTCCACCATGGTTCCCACAAACCTAGCTTTGGAGGTTTAGCTATTCATGATTGCAAGAAAGAAATTATAATTCATAGAAGAAAACATAATTAAGCACTTACAATATTGACGGAATAAAAACCCAATGATGAATTGCACAATCAAACTTTAGAAAATCAAGAACAATGATGAATTAGGTCAAAGTATTCGTGTATTTGCTTTCCAAGTAGTAACGAAACCCAAAAAATGCGATTACAATGAAAATGTATCGTCTCCTTTTAAGGAAAATAACCTAAAAGTACTAGTATAATTAATGAAATCCATTCCTAAATTGATAGGGATTCTTCCTCCAAGTTGTCCTACGAGTCGTAGCATGCTGCTACAAGTCCTAGGATGCTTCTGTAGAAAGAGTCTACAGCTTCTGGTCTTCTCAGGTACTGGAGGTTTGTATGGCTCATATAATGTTACTACGAGTCATAGGAGTAGTGTGGCTTGAACTTCTGAAACTTGGCATCTCTAATGATTCTCATACGGGTCCTTCATATGACTTATACCATGTTGGTATGACCTATACAATCTTTTCGTGCACTGAATCTACCAAGTGTCCAACTATCTGAATCTCACCACGAGTTCTTGGTATGGTTCATACCTTGTCATCACAACTCATGGCCTATGCTCGTATGATAAACTTCTGCAAATGCATATTCTCTGAATCTCCATCACAGCTCCTTGGTACGACTCATACTACTAGTCATACTTAAGCTCAACACTTATGCATGTTCTCTGAAGTTGTGTTATGGATGGTAGGTACGACTCTTACCAAGATGGTACAGCTCGTACTATCACTCATAACAAACCATTTTCTGCAGTTTTCAGCTCCTTTACCAAAATCTAACTCCCGGACCTGATTTCCTAAAAACAAAGTAAAAGAAATTCATATCCATATAAATATACCTAAGACCAAGTATTTTTCATATGCTTTAAGCATTGAAAGTGCCATAAAATTGAAGCATATCAGCTACTGCTAGCAAGAAAAATAGGATGAAATTTTTTAACTTACTTGCTAAGTTCTTGAAGTTTTCTTGCTTACTTCGGCTTTGGGGTGGGAATTCTCCTAAATCGAGTAGATTTATTAACCAATTTTGAGCTCAAAAGGAATGGGAGTGAGTTACGGGTGAGTTGGGAGTGAGGGGAGTTGATCGTGTGTTTAAGTAGGAAATTTTGGAAAAAATTTTGCATTTTAAATATTTTCTAGGCAGATTTAAACATCTGGGTTGAGTCAGGTCAGCTGGATCTAGTCCTTTAATTTACCCGTCACAACTCATACCACGAGTCATAGGTCACTTACGACTCGTCCCTTCCATCCGTACTTGGAGACTTAGAAGACTTACCTTGAAACCTATGAGTGCGTGGTATGGTTCATACCAAGATGACACAACCCCTACCATGACTCGTAGGTTGGAGGTTTTGCACTTTGATACTGAAGATAGTTCATCACGACAGTGGGTACTACGACTCGTACCATGTAAGGACGGTTCGTACTGACCAACCATAGTGTGAACTTCTGAATCTTGTCAAGTCTCTACATCTGAGTAAGGATGAGACTACGACCCATACCATCATACCGCAGGTCATAATGAGGCCCGTAGTCCAGTCCTACAATTCAATTTTTAGATTTTAGTTCCAATTTCACCTATACACTGCAACACACATTAGTCAATATACTTGGGTTGCCTCCCAAGAAGCGCCTAATTTAATATTGCAGCACAACGCAGGTAGTTTGGTTACTCAGGCTTTACCAAACCACCTCATTGGTTGCATCTCATGCAGTGCCCAATTTAACGTCGTGGCACGACACGAGTTTATTGACTACTAAGAATTCATCAAGAAACTCCAAGTCAACATTAATACCTGAGACTACTCAAAACTCATTTGGCTTCTTCATTGACCTGCAGACGTCGAAAGTGACCTCTTCTTTATTCAGCCTGAGCTTTAGTTGGCCAGCTTCAACATCCACTGAAGCTATCCCAATGGAAAGGAATGGTCATCCCAAGATGATGGGGACCTCAGAATCCACTTCACAATCAAGGATTATGAAGTTATCTAGAAAGATTTAACTTGTCCTCTTTCACTAAAACATCATAGAGGATACCCATAGGCTTCTTCACTATGTGGTCCACCATCAATAGATGTATTATCATCAGTGTGGAGGATCCCAAGCCCAACAGTTTGAACATATCTAGAGGCTTGATGGTAGCTCCCAGATCACACAGTGCTCTAGCAAACTCAAAATATCCAATAGTTCATGGGATGGTGAAGGAACGTGGATCTTCCTTTTTCTGTGCAAGGACCTGTGAATATATGGCACTACAATGGTGCAAACTTCCAATTGGCTCATAGATCATAGATCATTTCCTATTCACCAGGTCCTTCATAAACTTTGCATACCGAGGCATCTACTCCAATGCCTCAACCAAGGGAATATTCATCGACAACTGCTTCAGAATGGATAAAAATTCTAGAATTTCCCATCATCCACCTTATTCTTTATTCTCTGAGGGAATCATTGAGGTGGTCAAGGGACAGGCCTGAAAATCTGTAGAGCCTCTTTCACCTTCCCTTTGTTAGTCGCAAGCTCGTTTGCATCAACTGGAGGCTTGGTCAACTCTTTATTACCATTAATAACCTACTCAGCAGTCTCAACCTCCTCATCTGTATCAACCTCTTTGGTTATCCCATCTCAACTACAACTGGAATAGGCGAATCAACTATGGTTTCCCACTCGTAGTAGTTACAGCCATGCGGTGGCTCTCATTCTGTGGTACATGTTACCAGGAAGTGTTCCCTTCTACCTCTGGTTCATGGATGTATACATCTAGCCTAGTTGTTGCTCAATCTGCTTGATCATTGTGGTATCCAACTCAACTCTCTAGTTCATGCCAGATGTCTTCGCAAAAGTCCTTTAGGTGATCATTAGTGGATTTTGCCTTTTTTAGCAACTCAGCCATCATGCTCTCCATCTTTGAGGGTCTAGCATTCCCCTCACGAGCCTTTGAAGGAACATATAGGCCAGTGCGGTCATTCCAATATCCATCATTTTTCCTCTAATCACCTTCCTAGTCTCGTCCTCTA